>OZ004718.1:27353572-28553572 GCA_963924515.1 Vespertilio murinus | reverse complement strand
TCTCTCCTGGTTCTACCCTCTGGGCATGTCTGAGCAGTCGCTCTCATGGGCCTTTCTCTTTCTCAGTCTCAACACCCAAGAGTTCTCCTTTCTCACTCCCCAGTGTCTCTGCGTAACCTCCAGCCCATCAACATCCCTCTAAAAATGTAAGGTCTAGGTCTGCAGTTACCCTCCATTGATGGTGGCAGAATAAGACAGCCATCTCACCCTTCTTCTTTTTATAAGGATTAATTAAAAAAAATGTTTTCACTGATTTCAGAGAGAGGGAGAGAGAGATAGAAACATCAATGAGAAAGAATCCTTGATCGTCTGCCTCCTGCACGCCCTCTATTGGGGGTCAAGCCCACAACCTGGGCATGTGCCCTGACCTGGAATTGAACCGGTGACCTCCTTGTACATGGGATGACATCCAACTAACTGAACTGCATCAGCTGGGCACCCTTCTTACCTCTCTGTCTCTCCACTGTCAAGATTGTTTTCATTTCTTCCCACCAGTTCCATAATACGGTGGCCCCCTCTCTGCCTCATAGTCGACTGAATTTCCCGACCTGCCTCAGTCCCAGATACTGGCACAACTCCCTCTCCCCCTTTTGCACTTTTGTGGTTTGTGCTTAAACCTTAGCCCAGGGCATTGCAGGGTCCTCTTAATTATTTCCTATGACGACGACAAAACATCAGTAATGACCACTCAGACCAATGGCTTCCTTTCTCTGGGACTTATTGGGAGAGGTGTCCCTCATAGTGCCGGGACCCTCCTGGGGACAGCATGTTCCCAATGCCTGCTTTTCACTGTGCAATGTGGCATTTTCCTTGATTGGTTTCAAAATGGGCCCTTTTAGCATCAAACAGTGGTTCAGACCCAGTGGTTCAGACCTTCTGCACTGGGGACGCGCCCTCATTGTAGCAGGGCGGCCTTGGCACGCCCGGGCCTGACTGCTTTTCCTCAGGTGGCTAATGGCTCCAGCACTTGAGGCTTTGAGACTTTAATTGAAAAAAATATTGGAAGCTGCATTTAAGTATTCTCAGCCTCCCACTAGCCTTTTCACTTCCTCACAGCATTGCTCTAAATCAACCAAAAAGGAACACGAGGGCCTCCGGAGCCTGGGTTCACACCTCCCCCACTTACTGGAGAATTCTTCCTGCCTCATTTGCCTTTGTATTTCTAGTTATTGACTGCTCCTTGCCCGTAAAAAAGGACCATGTCTCACCTGTTCACTCCTTCTTAGCTCTCTTCCCTATCCAAGTGGTTCTGGGTCCCTGAAAATTAAGCGCTCCTCCAGTGGCTCCAGCCTTACCTGGCTTGGCTCAGTGGATAGCAGCACATCAGCCTGCAGCCTGAAGGGTCCCTGGTTCGATTCTAGTCAAGGGCACATGCCCAGGTTGATCGCCAGTAGGGGGCATGCAGGAGGCACCCGATCAATGATTCTCTTTCATCATTGATGTTTCTATCTCTCTCTCCCTCTTCTTTCCTTCTGAAATAAAAACATATATATAAAAATAAAAATAAACTCTGGCTCGAGCTCTCGTGTAGCTTCCATCAGAATGGCCACCTTTTCTCCTAAGATCTCAGTCATCTATTTTCATGTGCCCCCAGAAGAAGCCATTCTTTTCTTTCCACCAGATCGTCTTGGCTCTGTGTGTGCAAACACATCTATGTGTCGAGGTGCCGTAAGCAATGGCCTACCTAGATTTGAATTCATATTCTGGGTCATTATTTAAAGCCTGTACCTAGTTCTTACAACATAGGACCATGGGTTACGGGCCTATATACTTAAAAGCCAGAGGTCTAACAAGTATCAACTTTCCTTCTCTGTTTTTTGTTTGTTTGTTTGTTTGTTTGTTTTGTTTTTTTCTGGCTGCTCTGGGAACTAACTACCTGTGCAGACATGTTATGGCCCCTTTAAAAAATATTTTATTATTAGCTTAAAGGTGTCAGGATAAACTCTAAACATCTTAACTTAGCACTGAAGTTCTGCTATGGACTGATGATTCTGCTCTGCAGAAATCCTATGGGTTCAAGTCCTATCCCCCAATCTTATAAAATCAGGAGGTGCCAGGCCTTTGGGAAGGAATTAGATTTAGATGAGATCATGAGGGTGGGGCCCTGGTGATGAAATTAGTGCCCTTGTAAGAAAAGAAAGAGACACCAGCTTCTTCTCTGCCATATGAGCACGCAGCAGGAAGGCAGCTGTCTGCAAGCCAGGAAGAGAGCTCTCACCAGGAACCAAATCAGCTTGCACCTTGATCTTGGACTTCCAGAACTGTGAGAAATAAATGGCTGTTATTTTAGCCACCCAGTCTATGGCGTTTTGTTAGAGGAAGCTGAGCAGCCTAAGGAGAAGACCCATTCAGAGCTGGGCTTCCCGCTCCCCCTGTGCCCACAGTCTCTGTTCTGACCCTGCCGAGCTGTTCCTAAAGCATGCTGTACGTTCTGCCTCATCGTGCCTCAGCAGGATACAGTCATTCCCTCTGCCTGAAATGCCACTGCTCATTTTGTTGCTTCATTTTGTTGAAATCTCAGTTGAAATCCATTTCAAATAGCACCTCCCCCAGAAAGTTTTTTCATGAGCCTCAGAGGAAGGGTGCTGCCATCGGCTGTGGCATCTGAGTGGCTCTGGAGCGGGAACCAGCTACTGCCGCAATGCTGTGGCACCTGTCACCAGCTGGGACAACAATGACGGGAACAGGAAGCAAAAAAGGAACTCAATAGCCCCTTATTCCTCCTTTCCAGTGTCACCTATGTGGCTCTGGAGCCGGAAGCTAACAGCAAGCCAGCCAGAATAACTAACTGTCCTGGTTGCCCAAATCTGAGGGGATTCAGTGTTCAAATGGGGTCAATCATGGACAGACTGGGGCAGTTGGTCTCCCTTGAGCCAGCAGGCAGAGAAATGCAGTATTCAGAGTCCCAGCCCCAGAAACAGTGTATAGCAGAGTGGATAAAGGTGGATTTGGGGCTGGGAGACAATAAGTAAATGACTGCCACATCGGTGATCAATTAGTGTGATTGGAATGAATGACTGCATTGTCTGGAGGATTTGGAGAATCCTGGGACCTGTGGAACTCTGGGTATCGGAAATGTGATGGCCGGTTTTGAGTTGAAGGCCTTAAGCTAGCCTTCATCCTGTGTTTCTGGGCACCCTGCTGTTGCACTAGTCTCTTACACATCTGTTTAGACCTATTATCTTGATTGCCTTCTGGAGCCTTTTCCTAGGTTCTTCTGAAGTTAGACATCCTTTGTTGCTCCCTAGAATCTAAATAATGGCTAGCACCTAAATCTCGGAGGTACCTATTAGGGCCGATAATGCAGCTCATAGCTAGTTACCTAGCTATTTCCAAGAGCAACCCTTCAAGGAATTTATACAGAATTAAATACATTATTCTTGAAAGTACGTTGCACAGCTGGCGGCACTGGCATCACTGGAGAGCTTGTTAGAAATGCAGACTCTTGGGCTCCCCGGGAGTCAGACTCTGCAAAGATCCCCAGGTGGCTTGTGCACACAGTACAATCTGAGAAGCACCTGTCTACAGTGGAGATTTTCTACCCTGGCTTCTCTTTGGCAGCTTAAAGACACTCTGATGCTTGGGTGAGAACCTCAGAGATACCAGCAGGTCGGGGTGGGGCAGGCAGTGGTATTTTTAAAGAGCCCCCCCCCCCCAGGTGATTTTTAATGGACAAGCCAGTATGGCAGCCCACTGATCCAGAGCGTGAAGGAGATCATAAAGAGCCTTAACATTAGCTATCCAATTATCTCACTTTTGCTGTGCACAGAGGCACACAAGTGGGATAACCAAGGCCCAATTATCCTAGTTCTAAGCGAGTTCTAAGGCCTTCAACTCGGGCTACCACGGAGGTTTCCTGCCTCCTGACTCAAATCTTGTTATATAACTACTACTGGATTTCTATTGATGTTTGTGGTTCTTTATATGAGAAGATGATTTAAGGATGTATCTTCAGATGTTTGATCAAATCTTAAGGATTTTACTGAATAACTAGGAGAAGTATCTGGGGGTGAAGAACAGGAGCTGGTTGAATCATGAATGCAGTAAACTCAGCGAGGTATCCATTCAAGCAGCGCCAATACCTTGTTCAAGGACCTCCTTGAGCAAAGGAGGGAGCCCGGGAGGGCAGGGTGGTCCCTTCTACTTCCTGTCATTTCAATCCAACCCTATTGAGTTCAACCATCATTTATTCATCATCCATGTGCAAACGCCCGCGGAAGCACAGAGATGAAAACACAGGACTGCTTGCTTCAAGTCTTCGTTAGAGTCAAGTCATGACAAAAGTGAAAGAAGGGTGTGTGTCCTAAGCTCCATTGGAGAAGAACAGATAAATTAGTGTGGAAAGGGAAGCATGTCACATCCATGTACACACAGATGGGCTGCCAAGTGTTTTGGGTGGAGGCTTGAGAATGGTTTTGTAGAAGACTTTGGGTTTGCATGTGAACACACGGTAGGAAAGGGTCGTTCAGAAAAGGGTAACAGCATAAAACAAAGATCTGGGTGCAGATGGGCTTGGTGAAATGACGCTGGTGAAGAGTAGAAGGTGAGGTTAGATGGGGAGATTAAATGTCATGTTATGGAGTAGCGATCATGCCAGGACCAAAGTTAGAATGTAGTTATTTAAACAGGGTGTGCCACTAAAGAGTTTTGAATAGATTTAAACCTGTAGAGGGTGAATTAAGTAAGGTACGTAGGGCAAGATTTGAGGCAGGCAATAGACCACTATGCCAGCATCCACAGAAGAGTAAGGTGATACTGAAGTGGCATTTTGGGGAAAGGGAGGAAGGCATAATTTGAAACTCATTGAATCTAGGCCTTAATTAGCACATTTAGGAGAACATTTATGGGGTAAGTAGACATTGTGTTTACATTAGTTAATTGAAAGTACATTTCCCTGGAGCTAAATTACAGTGAACACTATTAAATCACAATTAAGGTCTATCTGGATATCTGCACCATTATGGATTTTGTGGGTGTTGAGACTGGCTCCCTGTGTTGCTAGATAGCAACATTTTTCAAATTTCCCATTATTTGCAAAATCAACTGCAAACAGAAGCTTGGGGCCAGCCTGAGGCTACTGACTGAGCCAGACACAAAATCCTTAGCCCTTCGGGACTGCCCAGCTACTAATAAGTCATGAGGGGATTTCAGGGTCGAGGGCAGCAGCTCTTGCCATCACTGTGGGATTTGACAGCCCCAAAGAGAGCTGAATTTATCCAAAGGAAGGTTTATATCGCACACCACAGAAGGCCCCAGAGGGCCTGGAACATCCACTAATAAGCTAAAGCCCATTGAACTTCCAACTCAGCAAAATGGTGTAGAGAATGAAAAAGAACTGAAGGAACTCGGATATAAGTTTTGACCCCTTCAATTAGCATTAATTTTGCCTTAACCGATGAGCAACCAGTATATTAAGTACAGTGGAGTACAAACAGTGGAAAGGATGCAAAGTGACAGATTCAGATTCAGATTCTATCTTTTTTTTCACTTTCTGACCTTGGGAAGCCTGCTTTACTCCTTCAAGCCTTAGTCTCCTGATTTATAAAATGGGAATAATAATAGTACCTGCTTCTAGAAGCTGTATGAATATTAAACGAGTAATTTACATATATACCTGATACATGCGTATACATATTTGTATTACATATGTATATATGTAAATGCATATACTACATATGAATGTAACTATATAATGGAATAGGTATATAAGTATTAAAATTATATATTGTGCTAATTATTATATAATATATGATAATTTATGTCTATAAGTTGCTCAAAAAGCTCAAATCTTGATAACTATAAGAGGTCTTTACTGGTAAATTCCAGGTGTAGTCTATCTGTGTGTGTGTGTGTGTGTGTGTGTGTGTGCACGCGCGCGCGTGGATGGTACATGATACATGGATTCATGCACATTGAAAGGAAATTAATTAGAAGGTGGTTGGTGGGGCAGGACTGGGCGAGAGGGGCCCGGACATGCCCTGGAACAAACCTCTTCTGGTCCCTCCACCACCGGCTGCACCTGGGATGGCGCTGTGGCTCAAAGGGCATCTGTGGAGTGAGCAGGGTCCCTCTGGCAGGTGGGGTCCCTCGGCCTAGCCTGCAGGGATCTGGCTGAAACCAGTTCTCCAACATCTCCTGAGAGGTCCTAGAGTGTGAGAGGGCACTCTGTAGAGTTGCTGTTGTACAGAGTGTGGGATGTGTGCAGTAAACCAGATCAGGGACAGACAGTGCCCCATGGCCAAAGGTGGAATTGCAAGGCTCCATGAGGAATCGGGCTCCCTCCTCTCTGGTTTCAGGTTGTGTCACCCGGGAACTGCCACTGCCAAGTCACTGCAGCTCAGCAGTTCCTGCGTTGAACATCTGCCGCCTGGTGGTCAGAGCACGTCATAGCTACTGGTTGGACGGACACTTAGCTTATTAGCCTTTTATATATAGATAGACATATATTTATGTAGTCGTATATATGGCATACATTATGAATATACTGTATAGTATTATATAAGACATATTATTATTACACAGTTAATCGTAGGTGGGAGAAAGGGGTTGACAGTTGTTTGTATGGAAATAATGCAAATACATAATGCAATAGTTAGTATTGATTATTTATATACTGTAAACCTACTTTTGCCCACCTCTGTTTATATGTCAAAATACATTTACATATGTATTATATGTACTACTTAGTAAGTGGAACATTTTGTTGAGTAATAAAATGGCAGTGATTGACATAGTATTTTTTTATTAGAGTTCTCTGTCATGTAATGGAAGTCAGAATAACATTGTAAAGTCATAAAACCAGACAGACTAGAATATGAGTCCCAGACTCTAGCATTAAAAGCTAGCTGTGTTAACTTCTGCTAGTCACTTGCCTTCTCTGAACCCAGAGGTGATAGCATGGAATTTGAGCACAAGCCAGAGTTGCATTGTGTAAACCTAGGTATTGATGAAACAGGACTGCAGGACAGGAGGAGGGGGGCATTAAAGAACAATTACAATGACCTGGGATGTACCAGAAAAGACTTCTTAGAATTGGCAAAATTTGAGCTTAGAACAATTTATAGACAAAAGTTAACGGAGACTAAATAGGGAGAAATATGTACAAAGGACTGATGACTAGATTTAGCAATTCATGGGCAAGAAATATATAAAGCACCTTTTCCTAGACGTGGAAAAGTCCTGATGGAATGTAATTAGGAAGAAATTATTGAGTGCTTCCTGTATGCCTGCTATCATTCTGAGTGCTTTCAGGGTTTCATTGCATTTTATCTTCAAAGCAAACCAGTGAGATGGCTTCTGCAATTAACCCCCGTTAAAAGATGAAGCAGACGCTGGCTAGGTAACTCAGTTGGTTAGAGCATTGTCCCAATACACCAAGGTTGCAGATTCAACCCCCGGTCATGGAACATACAAGAATCAATGCACCAATGAATGCATAACTAAGTGGAACAACACATTGACTGTTTCTCTTTCTCACTTTCTCTCTTCCCTTTCTCCAAAATCAATTAAAAAAAAAAAGACGAAGCAACTTGTCCAAGATCACACAGCCAGTCACTAGGTAAGCCAGGGTTAGAACCCAGCAGGCTGGCCCCCCAAGTTCATACCCTGCACTGTGACGCTGCACTGCCTCTGAGGTAAGATCAGAAAGATGGGCATCTCTTGGATAACAGTCTTACAATGCAAACATTCCATCAGAGCCAGAATCACACCTCTCTTATTCATTATTACACCCATACTGCCTGGCACATGGTGGGAACTCAATAAATACTTGTTGAAAACGTGAATGGAAGCACCTAGCAGAATTTTCTCTTCACTATTTTGTGGAGACTGTCCTGGGAGGGGCCTCCCAGACCCCAAACCGCTGGGCCAAGTGGGATGGACAGAACACTGCCTGGGCAGAGCAGGGCTCTCAGAAACTTCCCTAGTCACTGGGAATATGATCCTCCATCCCTCCCAAGGGACAAAGATGAGTTTGTCACAGTGAGAAAGGATAGAAATGGCATCATTTTATATCGTTCTCAAATAGCATTAAAATGTTTCATTGGTTACCTGATGTCTCGGAACAACAGCAGGCTCAGGGCTGTTCAGGAGGTTGACTGCCTTTCCCTCTCCCATGTTCAATCTGCCTGCATTTGTTCAGTCACCACAGGCCAAAGTGACTGCCCTTCCCCCACTGGGCGGTCCTTCGCAGCCTGCCAGTGATGGGCAGACTGGGCTCGAGCTGACATCCATCTTGCTCACAGGAGACAAGGCCCATCAGTAACAGAAACCACTGAAAGTCAGAAATGGGCCCTGTCCCTTACGTAATGTGTTTCTAGAGGTCCCCGATGGAAAATTACTAATCTAAAGAGGACCCTGGCCCGGAAGGTGTTCAGGGCAGGAAGTCAGCACTTCCGTGGGCATGGTGTGGTCACTGACAGCTACTGAAATGCTAAGCCCTGGTTTCTTTCTGCCTTCAGGGTGCTTTGAAGGAAAAGGGTAGTGACTGGGACCGGAAGAGTACAGGGATTAGTGCTGACAGTGGCCAGTACTTCTTTAGCAAGTATGATAATGGCTTATAGAGGTATGACAAGTCGAATTTCCTAACCATGCCTCTATGCAATAGTTTATCTTAAACCACCAGTAAGTCCCAGAAGCATTTCTAGGATCTTCATTTTATAGATGATAAAAACAAATCTCAGAGACAAAATGCCAAGACTAGTTTCTGGTCTGGTCCTCTTCTACTTGGTGTCATGCTGTTTCTACCTTAAACCATTGCCATAACATTTGATGGAGGATACGTAGTTCCTGTTTTACTTTCTCTCTCTCTCTCTCTCTCTCTCTCTCTCTCTCTCTCTCTCTCTCTCATACACACACACACACACACACACACACACACACACACACACACACACACAGGTTTCTTCCAACTGCTGCATGAAATGCCTTAATTTCTATTTATTGTATTTTACTTGTTCATATGCTAATAGTGGATGCCTATGTTGGCTCTAACTCTCCATTACAATGATAAAACAACACTCCAAAGAAAATGTTGTATGTGCCTTCCGAGGAACCTGCACAAGAATTTCTCTGATATGTATTTCAGGATCTACCCTCTGGAATATATTTATATATATAAATATGGAGTAAATATATTCCAAAAATGGGGTTATAGGGCCATGCAGCAAAAACATTTCATCTTTGGCTATTTTTTAATGAGTAGCTGCCAACATTGCACTTCTAAGAGGTACCAGTGATAATGATGCTAAAGATTTGGGGCTTTGTAGCAGCCTACCAGTTGGTGCTATACTCCTTAGTGGATGTAAATAAAGGGATACATTGACAGCTTTCAACCCTAATTTGCAGTCTCCATCTCGTTGTCAGTGGAGTTTGCTGACCACCCCCACCTCCTGGTCAATGTCTTGAACTGCTATTGTCTAGAAGGTGGCATCTTAGTTAGGCTTTCTGGTCGACCAAGAGCTTCATCTTGTGCTTTGTGTTGTTCTCATACTTAGATTCCTGACTGCTGTTAATAATTTAGGACCCTGGTTCTCTACATGTCTAGATTTTTGGTGGTGTGAGAAGTCAGAATGTTCCATCTCTCCTGCCACTCACAAACCAGCTGTATTTTGGTACCACTTTGCTAGTGTATCTAGGTCAGAACTTGACCATGTTGTTTCTACATCTAGGAAGAACGAAAGAACCCTCACCAGCTATGGAGATCCTCCTCCTTTTAAGTCTAGAAACTGAGAGGAACTGAGATGATGAGAAGTAGCAACCCCAATTATCCCATTCCTGTTGATGACAATGAATTACTGTGTCTTTAGCCCCCTTTTCCTCCCTTCTTCCACAACAATGTTCTGGGCACAAGGAAGAGGGGCAGAATGGAAAAGGGCAGAACGGAGAGGCTGCATGGGGCATTTTGCAGCTCCTCCAAGAGGAGGGCTTTCAAGTCAACGGAGCAGGGTTCCCCCTCCATTTTCTCCTTCTTCCCAGTTCAAACTTGTTTCTGGGGCCATTTCTTTTCCAGAACAAAACCCTGACAGTGTGCCAGGCACTGGCCACAGGGAGATTACCTCAGTGGCCCTGGGAGAGAAGGGCCTGCTGTCAGCAGGGAGGAGTCTGATGTGGAAGCAAAGGGAGCTAAGAGCCTGCATGTGCGTAAACACTGACAGCTACCAGATTAAATCACGGGGTAGAAGTTTCCCTGACCAAAACGTTTCCTGGAGCTCCTTTCTACTTTGGATCGAAGAATCATTTTTAAAATCATCACTTTGCCACTCTACCCAGTTGTGTTGTTTTCCATAGGAAGAGAAATGAAGGAAGGTCCTTGAAGAGAAGGGAGCGTGTCCTGGATCTCTGGGAGACCCAGGACTTAGCACCAGGCCCTGAACCGAGATAGGGAATCAGGGGGTATTGTGAACTTTCCTGGTGCTTGAGGAGACACTGAATCCACCAGAGAGCCTGGGGTGATCATCAGGCAGTGCTTTTATATCACCAGTGAAGGACAAAGTCTCCATTAGCTGGTGGGCAATGAGCAGGTCCCCACAGCTCCAGACTAGGGAGGAGGAGAGGTGCAGAATAATTTATGTTCAAATGTAAATGAAGGGCTATCACTGTTTTCTTAGAAGGACTGCCAAATTCCACAGCACTTCCTTTTGGAATGAAAATATGTTTTATAATACCACCAGGGAGATGCCTTGAGGAAAGACCATGGTGCTAGATGCTCAGCTGTTAGAGATAGGAGAGCCACTTGATGGCTCTTGGCCCAACTGGGGCTCATCTCCCCATCAACTCGTGCCAAGAACAGGGGGAGGGCCTTGTTTCATGTTGACAGAACAAAAGGGAGGAGAGACGGAGGACTGAGAAGGTGGGGCAGTTCTGTACCGTGCTGCCTTCCACTGGTTAAGACCTCCAAGAGCAAAGGCCTACCAAGGTGAGGATGCCCCTACTGTCACCTGTAGAGGGGCAGCACTGAGCTGGCCAATATTTGTGGTGGTACTGCTTGTCCTGGCTCAGGGGAAGCGTTCCACTAAGTCTGAAAGACTAAGACATCGCGGGGACTCTCCGTCACCACCCGCGGCCTGCTCTGCCAGGCCTTCGCGCGCGCTGTGCTGGCGCTGCGCCTTCCATTGGCAGACCCGAAGAATCCTCTCTCTGCTGCACATGGCCAGGCCAAAGCATCAGACACTACCACCATGCGGATTTTAAAACTACAGGGGAAATTGACCTACAGGAGCTACCATCGCTGCCGCACCCACCGCCGCCCCCAAGAATGGGAATCCACCGAAATCAGAGCTCACTACGCACCGGGCTCATAGAGAGTGTGGCTTCAGAAATTAGCCTCTGCATCCACAGCAGCTCCACATCCGCAACAAAGAGGACACCATTGAGGGCGGACTCTCCCCATGCAGCCATCACAGTCCACCCACAATCTTCCCAGCACACCCACCATGCTGGGAGGGAAAAGGAGCGCGCTGGTGAGGAAATGGCACAGTGCCTTCCATTGCCCACCCAGGCGAGCCCATCCTGCGATGCCACATGGCCAAGCCAAAGCTCTCACCACCACCGCCATGTGAACTTTAAAACTACAGTGGTAATTGAACCACAGGAGCGACCGTCAATATTGCACCTGGCACCGCCACCCGCCACTGCCGCTGAGAATAAAGGAAATCCACCAAGAACAGAGCTCACCACGCCTTGGGCTCAGGGAGTGGGCGACCTCAGAACTTAGCCTCCATGTCTGCAGCTGCTCCGCCCCCACACCGAACGAGACACCTTTGAAGGTGGTCCCCCCGCCTGCAACCATCTCAGCCCAACTGCAGCTGTCCCAGCCTGCCCGCCATGCTAGCAAGAAGCTAGCGCGGCGCCTCCAATATGCGACCCCAACACCCTAAGAGGGGCCGTGTGCCCCGGGTGAGCCCAGTGTCCCAGGGGGCCGTGTGCCCCGGGTGAGCCGAGTGTCCCAGGGGGCCGAGTGCCCCGGGTGAGCCGAGTGTCCCAGGGGGCCATGTGCCCCGGGTGAACCGTACCCCCCAAAGGGGAAGGGGATCCCGGGTGAGCCGTGTGTCCCAGGGGGCCGAGTGCCCCGGGTGAGCCGAGTGTCCCAGGGGGCCGAGTGCCCCGGGTGAGCCGAGTGTCCCAGGGGGCCGAGTGCCCCGGGTGAGCCGAGTGTCCCAGGGGGCCGAGTGCCCCGGGTGAGCCGAGTGTCCCAGGGGGCCGAGTGCCCCGGGTGAGCCGAGTGTCCCAGGGGGCCGAGTGCCCCGGGTGAGCCGAGTGTCCCAGGGGGCCGAGTGCCCCGGGTGAGCCG
The DNA here is from genome assembly GCA_963924515.1 of Vespertilio murinus. Lineage (NCBI taxonomy): Eukaryota > Metazoa > Chordata > Mammalia > Chiroptera > Vespertilionidae > Vespertilio > Vespertilio murinus. The sequence continues at coordinate 28,541,283 of OZ004718.1, read as the reverse complement.
AGTGTCCCAGGGGGCCGAGTGCCCCGGGTGAGCCGAGTGTCCCAGGGGGCCATGTGCCCCGGGTGAGCCGTATCCCCCAAAGGGGAAGGGTGTCCCGGGTGAGCCGTGTGTCCCAGGGGGCCAAGTGCCCCGGGTGAGCCGAGTGTCCCAGGGGGCCGAGTGCCCCGGGTGAGCCGAGTGTCCCAGGGGGCCGAGTGCCCCGGGTGAGCCGAGTGTCCCAGGGGGCCATGTGCCCCGGGTAAGCCGTATCCCCCAAAGGGGAAGGGTGTCCCAGGTGAGCCGTGTGTCCCAGGGGGCCAAGTGCCCCGGGTGAGCCGAGTGTCCCAGGGGGCCGAGTGCCCCGGGTGAGCCGAGTGTCCCATGGGGCCGAGTGCCCCGGGTGAGCCATGAGTCCCATGGGGCCGAGTGCCCCGGGTGAGCCGAGTGTCCCAGGGTGCAGTGTGCCCCGGGCGAGCCGTGTGTCCCAGGGGAAGCAGTGGGACCCAGGGGAAGGGGCAGTGAAAACCAGAGGAGGAGCGGACTCTATTCATATGGTCCTGAGATAGTCACCATAAAACAAGCAGACTGCCAAATGACAGCAGGGAGGGGAAGGAGACCTGGGGGAAGATAGGAGAACAACCGAGGGACTGGTATGCATGAACATAAGTACAACCAATGAACACAGAACTCTGGGGAGGGAGGGCATAAATGGGAGGTGGGGGGGGGGCAATGGTAAACTATGTACACAGAAAATACCTTAATAAAATAAAATTAAAAAAAAAAAAAAAAAAAAAAAAAAAAGGGAGGAGAGGAGGTCTATGTCTAGGAAAGAGGGCCACCCTGACTCCTCTCTCCTCAAATTAAGACCCAAGAGAAGCAATTAGAAGCAGTTAATGAAATGACAAGATGGAAGAGGTGTAAGTCTAGACAAGCCATCATGTTGTAGTAGACCTTGGCTACAAGCCAAGATAAAATCTGAAGAGATAAGATTTCAACCTAATGCAAGAAAGAGCTTTCTAACAAGCAGATGGGATAAAAAAAATAATAATTAAAAATCAGTTCTAGAAAGAGCTGCCTGTGAACATGCTGACATCCCCCTCTGTCAGTGATTCTAGAGAAGAATGTTTCTGCTTCGGGTTGAAAGCTAGATGCTATGTGATATCCTCTAGTTCTAAAATGATTATGTTTACATAGATAAAAATAAAGAATTCCTGAGTAAAAATGTTTAACATGATGTCCTGCCTTGAAGCAATTATACAACATTCTGTTCTTATCTTCCCAGCAACCCCAGGGATTCAAACAGATTTCTCTTCACCACACGGTTGTTAATTCCCAGTCTCAGAGTTTCTGTCCTCCAGATATTATAAGGCAGAATGGGACACAGCAGTATCAGGCACTTCCTCATTTGTACTGCCTCTGAAAAGAAGCAAAGGGGACCTTCTTCTTTTTAAAAATTTTATCTTTTAAAAAATATATATTTTATTGATTTTTCACAGAGAGGAAGGAAGAGGGATAGAGAGCTAGAAACATCGATCAACTGCCTCCTGCACAACCCCTACCAGGAATGTGCCCGTAACCAATGTACATTCCCTTGCCCAGAATCGAACCTGGGACCTTTCAGTCCACTGACCAATGCTCTATGCACTGAGCCAAACCAGTTTTGGCAGGACCTTCTTATTTTGGACTTTTCTCCTGTTGTTCATCATAGGAACACAGTCAGGAAGAACCTGTGCTAAGCAGACAGAGTTTCCACAGTCCTACAATGGGCTCCTTTTCTATGTCCCTGGCTCCATTTTTTACATGATTTGCAGAACTCAGATGTTTCTGACTTTTTTTGTTTTTAATAATTGAGATGGATCTAATGAACTCTCTCCTCACCCTCAAACTCCGTTCTTTTCTTGACAAGGGGATGAGGGAGACTCTTTCTCAGAGAGGGCCCTTTTCCTCAATACCATGAAGTCACGGGCTATCAATGAAAACTGGTGGTGGTTGTAATTTATGCTGTTCTTCAGAAAGCTTTATTCTAGGGAAGGGAATACTCGTTTATTACATACTTACTATAGTTCAGGCTCTGAGACACTCTTTATATCCCTGTTTTATGTAGCATCACAGTGACCCTAACAGTAGGTGCTTCCTTTACTAGAATCCTTCTCTCTTACTTTCCCTTGGGAGACCCCAATTATGAGAAAGCCAAGACTGATCTGATTGTGGGAATCTTCAGAAGCTTGGTGGTCTGCACCATGTTTGCTTACACCACAGGGGTGAACCGAAAGGAATACATTTAATCGAAGAATATGTGAGTGACATCTAATGTTTCACCCTCTTCTTCCAGTTTATGCTCTCCCGTGTCATCGTGTTACAGGCAATGCCAGGTTCATTTCCACATTCACATTTCATGCACAGGCATCAGGAGAGAAGGAAGTGCTGGGGCTGCCAGACAGCCTTCATCACTTATTCATGTATCCATCCCCCTGGAGGTCTCATCCGGTAATCTTACATCTTCTTTATGTATTCCAGTCATAGTGCAGCACCTGCCCATGAGCACTAATGTGTTTCCAGATGAAATTGAGCTCTTTTCATATGTGACACCAATGATCATTTAAATCCCATACCCTGCCTCCTGAGATGAGCCTCTGTGGATCAAAGTCATACCAAAGTTATATAATCTTATATAGAGACAAGGGGATCGTGACGGCTAAATATCCTTAGATAAAAAGTACCCTGCAGTAAGTTGTCATGTGGTGGTCTTTGCTTAATTGATACAAATGTTTGGGCTGCAATTGGACCTCGTCCTATGGGATTAAAATAAAGACTAACGAAACATGCAGTCATTGATTCCCTGTTCTATGTTCCTTCTGCAAGCAGCTCAGTTTAGATCCCCCAACTGTGATTATTTTCTTTCAGGCAAACTCACACCCAACAATAGCATTTATTCCCATTTTATAGATAAGAAAACCGAGGCTTGCAAATTTTCAATAAGATTGTCAAGGCTGTGTGACTCCAGAATCACGTTACATGTTCAAGCTATCACACACACACACACACACACACACACACACACACACACACACATGCCATTCCTTCAATAATCCACACACTGTTAAGAGTCAAAGCCACTCATGTGTCTACCCCCTCCACAAAGTTTTCCAGGCTTCTGCAATATGTAAAGTTTTCTTCAATCTCAGTGCCACATAATTGATTTCCTAATTATATGTTCTCTCTCATAATGCTCTTCAAATTGCTTCAAGTGTGTTTGTTCTGCTGTTCCATTAAGTTTATCACAGAGATAGTTGGGATAGAATTTTCCTTTAGTGGTTTCTGGCCTTTTCTACCCTTATCCATCTCCCACTCCACCCTAAACATGAAAATAAAATCCTACGGGCTGGTCTAGTCTGCACTATCCTTTGTGCTTAGGATGACAGTAGTAACAAGGTATAATAGAAAGAGCACTTGAGCCCTGGCTGGTGTGGCTCAGTTGGTTGAGTGCCATCATCTGCACCAGAAGGTTGCACATGTCCTGGTGGTAGGCTCAGTCCCTGGTAGGAGACAGCCAATCTTTGACAATAATCTTTAAAAAGAAAAGAGCACTTGAAGGGAAGTAGGATACTTGTGTTCAAGCTCTTCATTTCTTGCTAGCTAGCTAATTCTGTAAAGTTGGGAAAGCCATCTTCCCTCTCTGGACCTGTTTGCTCATTGATGAAATGAAGGCATTGAGTTCACGTTCCTTCAATTCAATGAATCTTTGTTAAAGGGAAAAGGAATCATTGTGAAGAAATCCAAGCTGATATTGGACCTTGTGTATAATTGGTGGACAAATGGCCGGAGACAAATGCTGTAGCCCTGCTTTTAGAAACAGACTAGAAGCATGTTGCCAATCACACCTCACTCCCAGGAATGTCTCTTTGCCCTCCATCATGTGCCATGAAGGTGGTAAATACATGAACCCACAGGGAGGTTCCAAGAGGAGCCATACTGACAAAAGCTCTACGAGACCACTGAATTTCAAGGGAAGACCAGAGGAAATTCTTCGGAGGAGAACTGTAAAAAATAACCTTGGTAACTGACTGATATCAATCTAATCAACGGAACTAATTATTAAAAGCTAAAAGCTGGGTTCCCAAATGGGAACTGATAGATGCATAGGTACCTCTCTCTCTACAGGGACCCACCATAATTCAACATTAGTTAAATGTACCATTAAAGTATCCACAGAGTTAATGGAATTTTGTTGGGGTTTGAGGTTTTCCCGGAGTTGTTTAAATTGCCTCTATCACGAGTGACTTCCTGAATTAAAAATTAAATGGATTTTGAAGTATCTACTAATTAGATAGATCTGTCATTGAAGTGGAGCAAACAACTGAAATTCACCTTAGAAATCTTTTATTTAAAGGAATACAGTACATCTTCAAGATGATAAACATTTTGTTGATAAATTTAGAAACAGTTGCTTTTAGGGATAAAATAGCCCACAGGGATTTTCTTTTGTGCTCTTTCCTTCCTAGATTTTAAAGTCGTAGCTTTTTATTCTCTTGAGATCTTTAAATACTTGTGAATCTCAACAACAACAAAAAAAGCACCACCATTATGATATTATGAAATTGATGAAGAGAGAGGGTAAGTGATGATAAACTGCCAGACATAGCAAGTTGAGCTTACCTTGCCCTAATTAGCTAGACATAGTGTGACACGTGCATTAAATTCTGTAGGAAATGCAAGAAACTTCCTGGTTGGGATGTGCAGCTGCTGAGGACCCCTTTTAGGGAAAGAGCATGTTTCGGCCCATAAGGCACCTTTTCTGGGTAAAAGGGGATCCCAAGTGTCTTCTTTCTTCCATCTAGTACACCTTGGATCACTCCCTTTTCAGATAACCCCCCCCCCAAAAAAAAAAATTCGACCTTATTGCTCTGGACTTTTTCCTCCCTTCTCCCCTGCTCAGTGGAACACATTGATTTCTTCACTTAACTGCCTCTAGAGACAAGATGAGGGCCCTTTTGATTGTATAGGTCTTACTGCCACACTTTAGAGGGGGAAGAAAGCAAGGGATGCAGAGGGTAAGTGACAAAAAGTAGAATAGATGGCAAACGTGACTAAGTTTGAGAATGACATATTGACAACAGCTCGTGCTTCCAGAGGACTTGCTTTGTGCTAAGCATTGTGTTTATCTTTCTACATGAATATCATCTTGTTCAATGCTCTCCACAGTCCTTGGGGGAAGTATCATGATCATCCCTATCTATCAGTGGAAACCAGAAAGAGGTTATGTTATTTGTTCAATGTCAAACAAGAACTTAGTAGCAAAATTGAGATTTGAATCTGGCTCAACAGCCCATGCTCATAACTGCCATACTGTTCTAAAAAGCAAGCAAACAAACAAAAACTATCTAGCTGCCAATACCTGTCTGAAATGTTCATTAGAAGCCTTCCCTTTAGTTTCTTTAGCTCCCTGAAGCTGCTTTTAGGGACAGGAGAGAAAGAAGGTATTGAAAAGAACAGCACACCCGTGGAATATAAACATCAGAGAAGCCACAAATAAAGCCACAGAAAGGACCTAGCACATGCCTGGGGGCCTGGAGTGGAGTTAGAGAAGTGATAAAGTCCTTAACCCCCAACAGAATGCTTTGGGTGCTGAAGCCTGGAAAGACCAGTGAATTGAGTGTCCAGAGGATTGGCTTCTACCCCACCCACGAGTGACCTGGGACTGTGGGTTGTTCATATCTATAGTCTAGTGCAGCATCGGCAACCGGTGGTCCGCAGACCACTGGTGGTCCATGAGGTCCGAAAGGTTGGTGACCACTGGTCTAGTGCCTGCAACAAGAGATGAAAAGTTTGGTGAATAAAGGAATAGAAAGAAGACATATATGGGCCAATGAAAGAAGCGTGGCCAATGCTAATCAGAGATGAGACACTGACATCAGAATAAGGCAACTGAAGCAGCCTGTGGCCCCTGCTGTCACTCACGGACATGACTGCAGGCTGAACCCACTGACCGTCTGTGAGGGCATCGAGAGTGAGAAGTAGTCACACTCTCTGGGGCATGGGTTCTGAGGCACTCATCTGAATTTGGAATCCAGATACATATCTGCTTCCAAACTGACCTTGACTCTATGTCTTTTAACCTTCCCTGGGTCCACGAATTCCCCTGGTCAGTTGTCTAGGTCCCTCAGGACTTTGCCTTCTGCAGATGCAGCATAACATAGTGACCAGGGCATTGGCTTCGGCGGCTGGGAGAGTTGGGTTCAAATCCTTGCCTGGCAAGGCCACTTACTAGCCTGTGTCACTGGACAGCTGAGTTAACCCTCCGGCTGTGAGGAGAAGCAGGACTCCTGAAGCCTCCGCTGTTGGCTAGGGTCCCATCAATGCCAGTTCCCTTCCCATGTTTTGAGGACACACAGCCAATGTTTCTCCGAGGCCACAGAGAAAATCACTGGTAGATCCAGAATTAAACTTGACTCCCCTGTCCATGCTCTGCAGACCTCTACATGAAAATACTATCACCTGAGGTAGGCCTGAAAGATTAAACTAGCTCAGACTTTCCTGGTGAGTGCCCATTTGAGGATTTCGTAGTTGAAAATCTGAAATTAAATTTATGAAAACAGCTCTCCACTTTCAACCCTACTGCTTGGAAAAGAGTGATCTCTGAAGTTTTAGGAACTTGACACCCTTGCTGCTATAAATTTTCCCAACTTTGAGTAAACCTGTGAAAGGCCAACGCCCACTCATCTCCACATCCCAGGCCTTTTGGTTGGTCTCGTGGAGCCTCGCCTGAACATCCTATCTATTCCATCTGCTTCCTTCTGCTCACAGTTAATGAAGACAAGGGCCAGATGCAAGAGTGGATACTGCTGTTGATCCTCTCCTTTCACAAATCCAAAGAATAGCATTAAAACTGAGGTTTAGTTGCCTTTATAGGGATATTAAGCATAGAAAAGGGTGAGAACTCTGGGATATTTGCTTTCATGATCCATTAACATGAAGCAAAAGGTAATGGGGAGTTCACACATTTTTAATTTCTCGGGACCTCCTAAGGTGATCACTAGTCAGCATTCTGGGCACTATAATAGTAGCTCTGAGGACTGAGCTACCATTTATTAAGACTCTACTCTATGTCAGGTTCTGCGTTCTTGCAAACAAATCCAAGAAATAGGTATGATCATTTCCCATTTTAGAGGATGAAACAGAGGCTGAGAGAGCTGAGGCCTTTGGTCCCATAACAGATGAACGGTAAGCAGTTGAGCCAGGATGCCAGTCTCACCATAGCCCTTTCTCTGAGTCCATGATGTGTCTTCCTCATGTCACCTCCTTCCTGGTTAAATCGGAAGGCCGGCACCACAGTTCCTCACAACCTCAGAGCGGAAAGGGGCTCACTCTAATTTGCAGGCGTGGAGTCCCCCCCACTGGGAAATGCTTGGTTGGATGAGTGACCTCCAAGGAGCTTTCTCCTACGGATGAAGAACCGCGGTGAACTTCATCAGGGCTGTCACTGCTCTTCGGTAAACAATGGAAACAGTTGCCAGTAATCCTGAGGAGGAAATGAGTTTGCTGATGGATATGGCTCCGTTTTGTCTTGGGGATAAACAAGAGGAATCTTAATCTCTTTCCACATTTGGTTAAATATCACAAAGCCTTGTGCAAATTAGTCTTGGGACCCAAGCCCGGCTGGTCTGCTCTCGGTTTGATTTCCTGTAGCACCTGCTCCCTGCCCTTCTCACTGCACCGGTTTATCCTGGGAACAGCCATGTGCTCAGCCTTAAACACAGCCTTTCGGGCCTCGCCGGACACCGAGCCCCGGGAGGCCTGAGGTTGAAATGAGCTGAGGCTTAGCTCTGTAAAGAAAGGACTGAGAGGTTGGAGCAGACCCCACAATGATACGTAGGCTCTCCGGATCGGGCAGTGCTTGGATGAGAAGGCTCCGCTCAGGGCTCAGAGGAGAGAGATTCTGTCTCGGTGGGATGAAGAACTCCTTTTCTCTGCAGACATTAATGGAGCCAGCTAGATATCCGAGAGGAGGTGCCAGAGATACACAGGAGGTGGGAGAACAGAAACACATTCAGGAAAGGGCAGGCCACATGCACAGAGGATGGAGAACTTCAAAAGGAATGATATTAAGATAGCATTTGACTAAAAGATGCGGGACCATCCAAACGTTATCAAGACCCACTCAGTCATGCCTCCCTACAGGGTCCCCAAGGCAAATGTTTACAAAGAGGAAGAAAGTGGAATCAGCAGAAGTGCATGCTTTCTTCATCGGCAACTTTGGCTCTAAACCCCAATGCAGAGCTCTAGGCAGAGCTCTTTGTGCTTAACGTAAAAATAGCCTGCCCCTAGACCAGCCGTGGGCAAACTAAATAGCCACATTTAATTGGCATAGACACAAATGAAATCACTTTTAATAACATATTTTATTTAACCCCAAATATCTAAAATACCTCAACATGTAATCAACTTCAACGTATAATCAATATAGAAGTTATTAATGGGATAGTTTACATTCTCCTTTGTGCAAAGTCTTCAAAGTACAGTGTGTGCTTGTTCTGAGAGCTCCTCTTGGTTATCAATGGAAGTCCTCGGTCTGCATGTAGATTTCACAGACGTGACAGTTGAGAATCTAAGTTTAGAGACCAATTTGTTCCAAACATACCTAAGTCTTCCCATAATGGAATCTAGTATGCTTTTTTAACTTAAATGTAAATTAATTAAAATTAAATAAAGTGTAAAACTCAGATACTTGATCACAGCAACCCATATTTTTAATTTCTCAATAGCCAGTGATCATTGCTATTTTTTAATTTCTCAGGGTAGCTAGTGGCTACCATACTGGGCAGCTCAAGCTTCTATCATCGTCTTATATCTGACTGTAGCCCCCCAGAGGAGGTGGGGTCTAAGATATAGCCCCTGGAGATTAGCAAGCAAAGGGAGTTCAGAGGCTGAGGCTCTGAGCCTCAGGCAACAGACAGATCTCCAAATCCCGGTCCTAAGAACTCGAGGAGTTTCTTTTTTGAGGTCAGCTCTTCAGCTTCTGCAGAACTAGATTAAGAAGAATACTAGCGAGGCCTCTACATTGAATTTCTACTCTGTGTCATTGTATTTGAAGCTTTTTGTTCCTCAGAGAGGTCAAGTGACTTGCCCAAGGTGACACAGCAGGTAAGGGTCAGGTCCAAGAGTCAAAACTGAGTTTGTTGGACTCTTAACACTGACGCAGCCCTGCCTCCCCTGGCCTGGCCCACGCCACAGGTCCCAGCATTAGAACTGACAAACTGTGGTGATGCCTGAGCTGGCACTTAATCCACCTGTCATGGTTATGGCCATGTGAGTGGAAGACGTAATGTCAGAGGGTGCCTTTGGCTTACCAGTCCTCGACCACATCCAGAATTAATGGCGTTCTCAGCAAAGAGCATGGATGCAATTATTGTCTTGGAATGAATGTACCTCAGCTTTATTGTCACAGCTTCCCAGCTCTTCCTAAAAGCCTTCGGAGGCTGACTTCATGCTGGACTCAGCATCTGCCCAGCCTCTAATGGATCTGAGCCGTGTTCATTAGGCAGCTTGCCAATTAGCAGTTGAAAGGGGGAGAGGGGCAGAGGAGGCGACAAAAGCCTACCTTAGAGCTAAAAGGTTAACTTGTGGTGCTTTTAAAATACCCAACCACTGACTAAATTGGACTAACATCAATGCAAATGTGAGTGAATGGCTCTGCCCAGCTCCATGCCTCCCTCCTTCCCGGAACTGGAGGCATCTCTCCCCTTCCTTCAGCTGAGTGCTCTCAGGAAAGGGTAACGCTTAGACCACAGGCTCCAAAGAGCATTTTACCTGGCCTTTTCTTAAATAGATGTGGTTCCTAACCCAATAGGCTCCCCACCTGGCACAGCTGAGCCTGGCCAAGTGGACCCTGAGTGATGAGGCGGCCTGAGACTGCCACCTAGATCAGGATCCAACCATATGAGGATTTTAGGTGTTTGGACAGCATGCCGGATTTTAGGTGCTGTGAATAATTCTAAACCTGGTAGAACAAACACCAACCAAGGGTTAGTCCAGGAAGAAGCTGGGGCGGCAGGAGGAATTAGGGGAAGGGGAGCAGAAACCAACATGAAGATATGCCTGTCATGGGGTAGTAATTCAGATATTGTCTTTGGAGCGGGGCATCTCAGTCTTGGCACTGTTGACATTTTGGTCTGAATACTTCTTGTGGGGCTGGGGTGTCCTGTGCCTTCTAGGATGTGTAGCAGCATCTCCAGCCTCTGTCCACTAGATGTCAGTAATAAGCCCTCCACACACCCCTAAACTGTGGCAACAAAAAAATGCTCCCAGAAATTGCCAGTGTCCCCTAGATAGGAACCATTGATCTAGAGCCACACAAGTCTTCAGATCCCGTGACTAACTATGGGTTACCTGGGCTGGCTCCTTCACCCCTCTAAACCCCAGTTTTCGCTACTATAAAATGAGAAGAATACTTGTGTCAGGTGCTGCGAGATAATAGATGAAAGGGCTTTTATGCCCCACCAGTGTGGCTCAGTGGCTGAGCATCGGCCCAGGAACAAAGAAGCCAATGGTTGGATTCCCGGTCAGGGCACATGCCCAAGTGGCAGGTTCGATCCCCAGTAGGGGATGTGCAGGAGCCAGCCAATTGATATTTCTCTCACCCATCTCTCTATTCCTCTCCCTTCCTCTCTCTCTAAAAATCAATAAAAATAAATTTAAAAAATAAATGCAAGGGTTTATTAAAAACTAGAGGTCTGGTGCACAAAATTAGTGCAAGGGGTGGGGTGTGTGGTTCCCCCAGTCCAACCTTCACCCTCTCCAATCTGGGACATCCCTCTCCCAATCCAGGACTGCTGGCTCCCAACTGCTTGTCTGCCTGCCTTCCTGATTGCCCCTAACTGCTTCTGCCTGCCAGCCTGATCACTCCCTAACCACTCCCCTGCTAGTCTGATTGATGCCTAACTGCTCCCCTGCCAGCTTGTTTGCCCCTAACTGCCATCCCCTGCAGGCCTGGTACCTCCCAACTTCCCTCCTCTGCCTGTCTTGTCATCTCTAACTGCCCTCTCCTGCAGGCTTGATTGTCCCCAACTGCCCTACCTTGCAAGCCTGTTCCCTCCAACTGCACCCCCCCTGCTGGCCATCTTGTAGTGGCCATTTTGTGTCCACATGGGGGCAGGATCTTTGACCACATGGGGGCAGCCATCTTATATAATGGTCAATCTGCATATTACTCTTTTATTAGATAAGATAGAGGCCTGGTGCATGGGTGGGGGCCAGCTGGTTTGCCCTGGTTCAGGGTGGGGGTTTCCTAAGGGCATGGGGTGGCCTGGGCGAGGGGCCTGTGATGGTTTTCAGGACATCCCATAAGAAACCTGGTTCCCCAGAAGTCACATGGTAGGCAGACCATGTGAAAAGGCCATATAGAGACAGAGAGAGAGATGCCCGAGGAGCCCTAGCACCCGGCACAGGTGCCAGACCCGTGGGTGAATGAAGCTGCTGCTGACACTAGCCCCAGCTTGCAGACTGTCCCCAGTGAATGTTGAATAGAGCAGAGATGAACTTTCCCTGCTGAGCCTTGCCCTAATTGTGGATTTTTGAGCAAGGTAAATGTTGTTTTAAGCATTTAGTTAGTTTTGGTTTATTGCAAAAAAGTAACCATAGCAACCATTTGACAGCTGAGAAAGCTATCAGGACATTACACTGAGTGGCCAGATTATTATGATCTCTGCATAATTGGGCACTTGGTGTATATCCTATATAATAAAAGGCTAGTATGCAAATTGTCTCCTTGACCAGGAGTTCAACCAGCAGACAGTTCGGCCAACCACTCATATCTTCCCCTCTGGACCCCACTCATGCACAAATTCATGCACCGGGCATCCAATACACACACACACACACACACACACACACACACACACACACACACAAAGTGGCCAGATTATTATGCGTTCAGAGATCATGATAATCTGGCCACTCAGTGTATATCACCAGTGAGTATCAGTCTAGACCTCGAACTAGGGATCGTCTGCCTCTGAAATGGCACTGTTTTCCTCTCACAATGACTTGCTCCCACAGTGGCAAGGGGATGGCTTTCCTGATAAGTGGGAATCTGGGACTCAGCAAAACTCAGAAAACCCAGAAGGCCTGTGAACAGGTCAGCTACACAGAACTCAGGCCATCTGTACTCAGAGGAGAGGTGCGTGGACAGTGTGTCTCAGCAGTTAAGGAATCCCTCAAACAGAACAAAACAGAATATTCCTTTCAAAACAGAAGCACAGGCCAGTGCAGGCCAGCATCAAAAGGGTGCTCAGCCGAGACCGGTTTGGCTCAGTGGATTGTGAGTCGGTCTGCGGACTGAGGGGTCCCGGGTTTGATTCCTGTCAAGGGCATGTACATGGGTTGCAGGCGCATCCCCAGTGGGGGGTGTGCAAGAGGCGACTGGTCGATGTTTCTCTCTCATCGATGTTTCTGGCTCCCTGTCCCTCTCCTTTCCTATCTATGAAAAATCAATGAAACATATTTTTTTAAAAGGATGTTCAGAGCATAAGGTGTTCAAATGTCCCCAAGTACCTCAGGGACAGATGCAATTTGGACTAGTGGTTTCAGCCCCCAACACACACAAACACACACACATACACACACACACACACACAGACACACACAAACACACACAGACACACAGACACACACACACATGCACACTTGCACACAGGCATGCACATGTCTCCTGGAGAACTGCTAGGAATCTCAGTGTTCAGAGTCCTAGGCCATCAGACCTTTGGGGTGGAACTCAGGCATCAGTGTTGTTGGGGCTGCCTCAGGTGACTCTAGGGTGCAGCCAGGGGGTATACGGCTCCTTTGGGGCTGGGATGGGAAGAGGCTGTAGGTCAGGCCGGTTCAGAGCCGTTGTCCATGCTGTGAGCCAGTGACAATAACAGGAGCGCAGGCAGGCAGCAGAGCCAGGAAAGACAAGGTTTGAGCATTAGCTACAATTGCCGGTTTGCTTTATGGCTCTGCGAGGTGAATTAAAACTCAAACTTCATTTGGCTTCCAGGGAAGATGAAGATTCAGCAGTGCAGGCCCTGTTAATCAGCTCCCTGGCACAGCCTTGTCTGACGCCCTGACGTGAATGTCGGCAGATGGGAGAGTTGCTTCTGCTGCAGGGAGGAGGGTGGAAGGGGAGCTCTTCTCTCTACCGCCGGTGGGTGGAGGGCAGGACTGTTCCCCACCCCCACCCCCCAATAATACTGAGAGGGGACGGTCAGTTGAGGACCATCCTTGACCTCACCTGATGCCTGAAGTAGGTCAGCAGTAGCTGACTACAGAGGCCAGCCTGGACTTGAATTCTGGTCCCTCCATGGACATGGGCATGAGGAATGACTCAATGTCTCCAAGCTTCAGTTGCCTCTTTGGGCAATTCAGAATAGTCATAATATTCTCAGTATGAAATGGTCAAATATGCAGGGGTGAGCAAAAGTAAGTTTACAGTTGTAATACAAGTAATACTATTAATAAATAACAATACAAGAATAACCTTTACATACTCACAACTGTAAACCTACTTTGCCCACCTCTCTGTGATCTACCAGCATATGAAGGATAATGTGTGCTGCATTCATTTGCTCATTCTTTTTTTTTTCATTTGCTCATTCTTGCTTTAATTCATGCTTTCATCCTTTTCTCATTCATCTCCTTTTCCCCTTCAGTACTTTTTACCTCCTCTTTTTTTTTGGAATGTGAAGAGTGAGAAAGAGGTGCCCTGGAAAGAAACCCATAGCAATGTGTTAGATTAGAAGCTTCTCCATCTGTCCAAAGTCCCTCACCCCCTTTTCCTAGTGAGCCCCTACTCTGGAGACAACACCTGTGTCACCTGTTCTCAAAGCCTTCCGTCATCTACTCCAACTTCATGGAAGCCCCTCCCCTCTGTTCTCATACCTCTGTGCTTCCCTCTGTAATAACACCCATCACCCTGGACCATGAGGGCCCATACATGTCTACCCTCTCCCTAGACTGTGAGCACTCCATACAATTTCTGTTGAATAAATTATGCAACAGGCTGGTGTCACTTCCCTTCTCTGGACCTCAGTTTCCCTGTCTGTGACATGAAGGGGTTGGAATAGCTGTGTTCTAGGAATAGCCCATCTGTGGTGTTCCATCATCTCCCTATGGAGCTAGGGAGCAACAAGAGGAAAGAGAGAAAACCCACACAAACCAGTTAACTTAAGAAGTGGTAATGAGCTGGCACTTGACCTTGGCGTGATCGAGTGAGCAGGGCAGTGCCATTAGGCCTGTGGGAGGCAGTTCACCAGGCAGCAGTGGTCAGGATGTTCAAGGGAGGACAGGAGGGTCAGAGGAATTCAGGTTCTCCATAGAGGGACAGGTAAAGTCCAGACCTTTTCAGGAGCCAGAGCCAAGTAGAAGCCGGAGCTATGGCTGGGTGGGCTGGAAAAGGGTTGGGGTAAAGAGTCAAGATCCAGGACCTTCATGAGCAATGCTGGGGGCTGATATTCAGGAAACAGTGGGCTGTCTGCGGCAGTGGGAACAGGCCTAGATCGGACCAGCCAGGAGCGTGCACGCTACCTGAGTCCGAAGCTTCCCAGGTGGCCTCTGTCTTGCCAGGTTCCCGGGGAAATTTAATAGCTGGGCAGGGAGGGAGCCTGTGAGGATGGGGGTGGGGCTCTGCAGACCCCACTGTGGGGAGCTGGGGTATTGAGAGGAACTGAGGCCTGAGATGGCCAATATCTCTGGGGAACATACTTAACTCACAGCCCTGCAAAACCTTCCCCCTAGAAACATGCTTTCCCAGAGCACCACTCTACTGTCACACCCCAGCGCTGGCCTATGCATGTCCCTCACCCCAACTCTTAGCCTGACGCACTCTGACAAGGCCCCCCTCAGAGACTCACAGACACACACGCCCTTCTTTTTCATTTGGTTGACATCCATGAAACATCTATGTGCCAGATACCATTGTGTGTAGGCAAAGAAACTATAGACCCTTCCCGCTAGGAGTTCAGAGTACACATTCACATCAGCACAAGAAGTCATAGCCCAGGGCAGTGCTATTAGGCCTGTGGTCACCAGGCAGCAGTGGTCAAGGTTGTTCCAGGGGGGACAGGGGGGTCAGAGGAATTCAGGTCCAGTGCACGTACACGGACCTGTTTATGGATCCCTGTACATCCGCACAGAGGCACACACAAGGCATATCATGAGTGGTTGTGCATGCACACACCTGCACACAGGGCCACCCACAGACAGAATCCCAATGGACGAGCAAATTGAGCCAGTGGGCTCCCATCCACTTTGGCGTAGTCAGCAGGTTGTAGAATTTGTTCATCCTCTTCCCATTTGCATGTCCAACGTGGAAGCATTGCTCTGCCCTTATTCCCGCCAGAGAAGCCTTCCAGGTCTTTTATAGGGACATTACTTTATGGCAACATTGTTAGCTGACATTTATGGGGATTTAATCAATAAATTAGATGCTGCTCGTAATGATGCATGGCTGGTTTATAGTTGCTTAAGAACCCTAAGGACTCAAGCCCCAGATGGGAAGTTTTAGACCTCACTTCCTCCCCACTACCCCCCACACATGCGCGCGTGCACACACACACACACACACACACAGGCACATGTACATGTGCAGTTACATAAAATGACACACTGGGGAGTAGTCTGCTTATGTTTTGTTTCTTTGCCTCCCACAAAGAAATCTGAATGTGATGAGGTTGTAGGGATCTTAGTCTTGGGAGCTCACCAAGTGGTATCTCCTGGGAAGAAAGATGGAGGAATGACGGAGGTGAAATCCCTCTGCTCCCCTACCCGGGCAGAGGAGAGAAGCGGGAAGACTCAGAGACTGAACACTTTAATCTCTCCACTCAAGTCCCCACTCTTTGCAGCCACAGTCCCCCTTGAGCGCCTCCTGTGAATCCACCCACATCCAAGTCAAAGGCGAGTCTGGAAGTAGGAGTGGGAAGGAGCCCAAGCGAATGCCCTGCAGAACCCACCACCCTCCGCCACTGCGCTCTGCCACCCATGCAGCCTCAGGGACCAACAGGGACACAGAACTGCGGACACAGAGGAAAGCGGCTGTTCCAGGCAATGACTCCCTTGGAAACACAAAATATGAAGCATGCAAATGTCACGTGTCAGATCATCTTTCACTCACATCTCCTCATTGCCGGCAAAGAGGGCACTCCCCCTTTAAAAAACCTGGCTGAGTGTTGGCGCTCTGGGGCTGGGTTTTGTTTCTTCCCGGGAGTGGGCTTGAGGACCGTTTTGGGGTCAATGGATGTCACCCCATCCTTTGCTAAGACGAAGTTTGCAGCTGAGTGGCTCAGGCCAACTTGCCCTTTGAGGAAACAGAAGTTGCTTCCACCCTGGTGAACATCAGTAACATCCGCAGGAGGGACTCTGCTTTCTGATCTCTGCCATAGGGCTCTACACATCCCTCTCGGCTTCTCTACCAATCCAGTCTCGACAGGCCATTCAAGGACCACCCAGCAGTCATTGTCCTATGAAGGCTTCCCATGTGGGAGCCTCCTAGTGATGCTCTCTGTCCTACATCAGGCTTCCGGGTCTCCAGAGATTGCCCATCAAGGCTGTCATTGATTGGCCTTGGCAGTAGACTAGGACAATGGTCGGCAAACTCATTAGTCAACAGAGCCAAATATCAACAGTTACAACCATTGAAATTTCTTTTCAGAGCCAACTTTTTTAAACTTAAACTTCTTCTAACACCACTTCAAAATAGACTCGCCCAGGCCATGGTATTTTGTGGAAGAGCTACACTCAAGGGGCCATAGAGCCACATTCGGCTTGCGAGCTGCAGTTTGCTGACCACTGGACTAGGATATCAGCAGCCTGATCAGAAAAATGGACAGGGCACACAAGGAACCCCTCCTAACTTCTGAGTCATGCAGGGTTGAGTCCAGAGGGCGAGAAGGCCCCGGGAAGTCCCATCAGTCCGGCCTAGGAGGCCTGTCCCTGGTCAGAGGTGCAGTCTGAAAGGGAAGCACGTTGGTTCCTGGAGGGCCGGAGAGAAAACCCTGAGGTCCTAAGGACAGGGATTCTGTCCTAAGCCGGATGTGGTTAAATCTAATGCCTTAAACCATCCACATTACCGTCCCACAGTCTCAGCGGCTTTCTCTCTCAGTCATGCCCACATCCCTCTTGGAGACACACAGAATTTCTGATGCTCTTCTGAGCCTGCGTAGGGTGTGGGGATATTGAGGGGTTTGATTCAGGGTCTTTCTGCCCAGGCTGTATTATTTGTCTCTCTGTCACCCCAGGCTGGATCAATGTGGGGAAACCAGAGCATCCTGCTCACTTTCCCAGGCAACCCTCCCCTCCCTGGCAGCAATCATAGGTTCCCCCAGGGTTCCCCAAGTGCATCCCAAAACCTGATCTCTCGCTCTCCTCCTGTGTCTCTCTTCCTCCAGATGATGGACAGGCAGGGGGAGTGGCCCTGGGGGAGCTTCTTTGTTGTCTGGGACTAGATGTGTACTCTTTCACCCTAGCTTGTTTTTTCCCCCTCTCTTCCTAGCTATTGTCACATTGATTTCAAGAGTCTGTGATGAAATTCAAAAGCTGGCCATTGACTCCATGACAGGGTGTTGTTGCCAGTGTTTAACTCCCAGCCCTGCCTCAGAGGTGGCTGGTGAAGGATGCTCTGGTCCCTGCGGGTCTCTCGGTGGGGGTGCGGGAAGGCAGGCGTGACAATGAGCACTTGGAGCAAAAATATGTCTATGGACGCTTCACAGTGTCAGCCTGTCTCACCGAGAAGAAAGGGCTTTCCGTGGGAGAACGGAAGTGTGTCCGGCGGCGTGGTGCAGGGACAGAGACAAAGGGGCACCTGACCCTTAGGGAACTGGGAAAGAGATCATGGAAGCTTCATGGAGGGGGCAGGTGACCCACAGCTGAGCTTTGAAGGATGAGTAGGCATTAGTCAAGCTACCTGGGGACAGCATGTAAAGCGGCGTGGAGGTGGCAGGACAGGGGAGCTGGGAGTCAGGTCAGAGCTCCAGCAGCACCACTTCCCCTACGAGGCAACCTCAGGTGAGAAGCTTCAACCTCTCCCAGCCTCAGCTCCTTCTTTAGTAAAATGAAGTCCCCCCTGGGAGGGCGAGTTCAGCAGACCCAGCCTCAGGTTCTGAAGCAGATAAGAGAGCCGGCCCTCTCTGCTGTGTGGGGAACCCTGAGACCGGTTTGGGTTCAGCAGAAATGTGTGCTGTGATCTGTTAGTGATGCCTGCCAGTGTGCAGGGGAACAAGAAACAGCCACAGGCCAAACCTTGAGCCTTCACAGGCTCGTGACTCTTAGGGACTCAATATTAGCTATTGGGCATGAAGCGAGACAATGCCTATGCAAGTATTTCTGATGCTGCTTGGCACACGGGCCACTATGATGAATGAATCCTTTCCTCTCCAGGAGGTGTTTGGGTCCAACGGTCACCGGGCAAGGGGTGAACCCCTGCCTGATATTTGTGGGAACCCACGCAGTCTGCCTGGATCCAGGCCCCCGGCCTCCCCTTCTCCATCCCCTCGGGGCTCCACACTGAACTGAGGCCGAGAACCCAGGTGACAGAGGGAAGAGACGGGCTGAGGCAGGCGGCCGAGGAGCCGGGCAATGGACTTTAGTGGTGGGTAATTGCTTTTCCAATTGGCCTTCAAGTCGGAATAATCTCATTACATGAGCTACTGAACCTTGTGACTGGGCCCGAGAAAATGGTGTTCCATGAATCTATTCGTTTTCATAAAGGCCTGTGCGGTTTATATGCCTTCCTCCATGGAAGCTGTTCTGTGGGAGGGACTCCCACTTCCTGCGCTGTCCTGAGCCTGGAACAGGAGAGCTGGGGAATGGGAGGGTTGGGGAGGAGGGGCATGGGGGTCATCAATTTTTGCCATATGTTAATTCTTCAGTGCATGCCCCTAGGATCTTTTTATGTGAAAACATCTCCTGCCCTGAAAGGTCCCGGATGTGGCATCTAACTTGTGCCCGTTGAAGCCACTTAGGTTTTCTGGGGCGGGGTTCCCTCGTCTGCCCCATGGGTGGCAGCACCCGGTCCAATGGCCTCACAGAGCTGTTGTAAGAATCAAAGGAGCTCTGACGTCACCTTGAGGAGGAGAGGTGGGGAGCAGCTCGAAAGTAGCCTGTGTTCATACCAGGGCTCCCCACATTGGACTGCCTATTGGAATCAACTGGGATCTTCAAAGGCTCCTAAAGTCCGGTCCCACCCCCAGACATTCTGATAGAACCAGGTATGGGGTATGACTTGAGCATCAAGATTTTTAAAAGCTCCCTGAGTGAGTCTGATGTGCAGCAAAGTGTGGGAACCACCAGGACGGACGAGGGCTTTCTTTTGCCCTCCCCACATCAGCTACCTCCAAATTCCCCCCAAATGTTAAGAGAGGCCCCCTGCCAGGAACATCTTAAGACTCTGTTTGGCACTCCGCCAAGAACTTTCTCCACACTTCCCCATAAACTGCTTCCTAATGAACCATGAATGAGCTTTAAAAATATCTCATAAGCCAGACTGTACACGATGGATGTTTTTCCCAAATGCATGGATTTAGTTCAGCTGTGAGAATTAAAAAGCAGAAGGCCAGTGTCTGTGCTCAGGAAGCTAAATCTACAGTCCTTTTCTAGTTATCTTCTACCTCCTTCCACCCTCCCCCGGAAGGGGGCTCAGTTTCCAAGTGGATGTGAGAGCAGTCCTTACTTTGTGGAGAAGAATTCCAAGAGCTCGTTTGGGTTCAGCAGGAACATGTGCTGCAATCTATTAGTGATGTCTGCAGAAATGGGAGGAACAATATCATATCAAACTAGAATTCATACACAAATGAAGTCTGTAGCCAACTTTCTACTGTGGGGTGGCAGCTGCCATTTTATCCTCAACGTAAACATGTCAGACCTAAGCTTTTAGGTGGGGGTCCCTGCTATATTACATAGGCTTCTGGAGGATTGCGGTTAATCATACACTCATAAGACCTGTGTGCACAATGGATGTATAAACCCACTTATACACGAGAGAGGAAAGAGAGAGACATTGTGTTCATCTTTTTTTATATCTAAGCTTTTTCACCCTTTCTTCCCTTAGTTCCCACCTTAGGGCAAGCTTAGTTAATACTCTCAGAGGTATGTGCACGAAGACACCTGGGGAAGGGCACTATTCCTCACCTGTGAGTCACACTACTAGGCACTTCCTTACTCCACACATGTACGGTATTAGTCACCATCTCCTGGGTGCCCTTTGCCTCCCAGTTCATTCACACACTGAACACACACACTCCCCTGTGGTCCAGGCACAGAGGAGAGCTGGAGCACCGATTTTAGAGATTGGGGACCCCTGTGGCGTGCAGGTCGGTATTCAGGACTGGGATGGATCAATCCATCAGGCAAGGCCAATGCAGAGAAGAGAGTAAAGAAAGAATGAACTAGGTCTAGCTGGTGTTGCTCAGTGATTGAGCATAAGCCCATGAACCAAGAGGTCACCGGTTCAAATCCCAATTGCGGGCTGCATCCCCAGGAGGCAGGCAATAAATGATTCTTTCTCATCATTAATGTTGTTCTCTCACTCTTTCTTCCTCTCTGAAGAAGGAAGAATATTTTTTTTTAAAGAGTCATCTCCTTGGAGGGTTAAAAATGGCAACAGAGAAAGTGGATGCTGAATGGACATGCTCCCAGGAGAAAACTGGAATAAGAACTAAAATAGAGAAACACTTCTTGGATAATCAACGGAAAACTTGCAGGAGAGAACCTGAGGACCGAAAGTGGAGAGCCTGGATTACTTTGTATATTGTAAAAAAATAAAGGGAGACAAAACAGAAGATTCATCTCCTTTAGAAAAGAATTTATTGGCCTACCCTTTTCATTCATTTGCTCATTCATTTATTCATCCATTCAGCATCCTCTTATTTAAAACCTTTCACGTACCACACATAACACGAGGTATGGCAGGGAGCAAAGTAGATATGGACCCAAACCAATGGAACCAAGGTTGTCATGAAAAGGCCCCGATTGCATCAGGAGCCAGGTACGTAATGATACAATGACCACTTATACTGACAGATTTAAAGAAACAATACTGGGTCCTGAGAGCGTATAACAGGGGTACTTAATTGGGTTGTATCAAGGAAGACTTCTCTGAGGAAGTGACAGTTAAGTTTTGATGTGAAGGTTGCAGAATGCTGATGACGATGGCACTGATTAGCATTATTGGGTAAGTCCTCTGTTCCAGGGGCTTTCCAAGCACATTGTGTGTGTTCGCTCATATAATCTTCACAACAACCCTACGAGGTGGGCACTGTTATTACGCCCATTTCACAGAGGAGGAAACTGAGGCGCCGAAAGGTGAACTGACTTAATTAATAGGGGAGTTGGTATGTGGATACAACCATCAGATTTCAGACCCCTTGCACTTAGAAGGAGAAAGAACATGTGTGAAGGACCCGGGAAAATGATAGTAAGCAAAGAGGGGCAGGCATGGACGGCAGTGTACATGCTGAGCCTGTGGGCCCTGGGAGGGTTTTAAGGTTTTGTTCTTAGTGTAATAGCCATCCATCTATCATAAGGGCTTGACTGAGACAGTGACATGGTTAGAGTTGCAGGTTAAAAATTACACGGTTGCTTCAGCAAACAGGTGTGTGTTGAGGAGGGGAGGCAGGGGTGTGAGATTAGAAGTGGGGACCTGCCGAAACTGGTTTGGCTCAGTGGATAGAGCATTGGTCTGCAGACTGAAAGGTCCCGGGTTCGATTCTGGTCAAGGGCATGTACATTGGTTGCGGGCATATCCCCAGTAGAGGCAGCTGGTCGATGTTTCTCTCCTATTGATGTTTCTAACTCTCTGTCCCTCTGTTACCTTCCTCTCTGTAAAAAAACCAATAAAATATATTTTTATTTAAAAAAAAAAAGAAGTGGGGACCTGAGTTAGAAGTCATTTTTGGTAGTTCAGGTAAAAAGGGGGGAGACAGTGAGTGAGGGAGGACAGGAAAGGGGGAAGGAGGCAGAGAGGGAGAGAGAAATAGAGACTGAGCCACCTCCACTGGTTTATTATGCACCTTCTCTATGGTCTTGTATTGTAATGATGGATGAAGTTCTCGTCTGTCCTGCTGGGTGGGCAGCAGCAGGAGAGGGTAGTTTTGTGCTGTTCTCCCACCTCTGTGTCAGCAATGCCCAGCATGGGACCTGCCACAAAACAGGTACCCAATCACTGTTTGCTGATTGCCCAGGTGAATTATGAACGAAAGACTCAATTATGGTGAGCCACCGCCTGTATCCAGAATCCGCCTCTATGTGATGCCACATGCTCAGGACCCAGAACCTTCCTCCAACCAGTGTCTGCTCCCACCCAAACAACCGCTGATTGAATGGCATCGGTAAAAAAGGACCCCTCTGGCTGGGCACCTGGCATCCTGTAGGGAAAACAAAGGGTGGGTTGAGTGTTCCCACGTTTCCCTGGAGTGGAGGGGAGGCGCTGTCTGTGGCTGCGTCGGCAGGCTGTGGGTTCCTCCTGCCTCGGAGCCACTGGTGAAGCAGCTGTGTGGGTAAGGCGGCCAGCTTTTCCTTTCAGGTGGAGTGGGCTGCCTTGTCAGCAAATCAAATTGGCTCTCAGATTTAGGATGTAATATTTAGCTCGCTGGTGACAGTGTGCAAACGTGACATGACATCTTGGGTGTTCTGCAGATGCCGTGTAACTATTGTTAAAACACATGGCTCCTTGGGCAGAACTGTGGGCAGAAAGCTTCCAACTGGAACCAGCTCAGATGCCCACTCTGACAGCCAGAGAGCTGCCAGGGCTGGTGTTGGCGAGAGACACGGGCTCCTTTGGCAGGAAAACCCCATCTGGGACGCAGGGAAATCAGAAAGCCGGATTTCATGGTGGAGGGTCCCTGAAGATGGCAGAGGGGAGTAGGATTATTCAGACGGCCTGGGCTTGACACCAGGTTTAGGGATTGAGAGACTAGCATTGCTAAAGGCTTCACCGTAAATCTTTTAAGGAGCAGGCTCTCTAACATCCTATATAATAAAAGCCTAATATGCTAAGTGTCCAGTCGTCTGGTCATCCATTCAACCAATCAAAGTGTAATATGCTAATGATATGCTAAAGCTGCTCAACTGCTTGCTATGATGTGTACTGACCACCAGGAGGCAGATGCTCTGACTGGTAGGTTAGCTTGTTGCTGGGGTGCAGCCTATGGGGCTGAGTGAGATGGGCCTGACATGCCCTGGAGCCCTCCCGCAGTCCCTCCCTAGTTGGCTAACCCTCCATGTCCCTCCCTGGCCCCAATCATGCACCAGTGGGTCCCTTGGCCTGGCCTTCGCCCTCTTATAATCCAGGCTGAGGGGCACCCCTCACACACACAAGTGCACGAATTTCATGCACCAGGCCTCTAGTGTTATAATAAGACTCTTTGGGCAAAAATGTATGCAATTTTCAGGAACCTATTGATGGAACAAAGCAGGAGTTGGTCAACTATGGCCCACCGGTCAAATCAGCATACTTTGCTGTGACCCATGAGCTAAGAATGCCTTTTATACTTTTTAAATGGTTGAAAACAAAGCAACATAAGAATAATACTCCATGGCATGAGAAAATGATCCAATTCAGGTTTGAGTTTCCATAGGTAAGTTATGTTGGAATGTAGCCACACTTGGTGTATGTATTCATGCTTCTTTTATGCCAGAAGGGCAGAGCTGAGTGGTGGTGATGGAGACCAAATGCCCACAGAGCCTAAAATAGTCACTTTCTGGCCCTTTAAGGAAAAAAAGTTTGTCAGTTTCATATTTGCATGATAAATTACTGTGCCTATGAAAATGAGTGTTTCTCTGGGCATCAGTGGACCTGGGTGGTCTCTGTGGGACTGAGAATGGGGGTAAGAGCCGCCCGTCTGCAGGAAGAAAGTGGGTCTGTGAAAGAGCAGATTGAGAGGGAGAATGAAGTCTATAAGGCAGTTCTCTTGACTGGTGTGTGTGTGTGTGTGTGTGTGTGTGTGTGTGTGTGTGTGTGTATGTGTGTGTGTGTGAGAGTTGGAGCAGGGAATTGGAATAAGATCAATATTTTGTCCAAGTGTGTTCTGGGTAATACCGTGTTTCCCCAAAAATAAGACATCCTCCGAAAATAAGACCCACTTCATGGAAAAGCAATATATCCCCTGAAAATAAGACCTAGTGCATCTTTGGGAGCAAAAATTAATATAAGACACTGTCTTATTTTTGGGGAAACAGGGTACTAGCTCCAAGGGCATTGTAGGGGTGACTTTATCAAAATGGATTTGGTGGCCAAGTAAGTGTGGGAACAGCCTGTGTGAACAAAGCAAGTTTCCTCATCACAGGCCTGCTTGTGTCCATCATGACCTGAGTGTGAAATGTCAGCAACAGCAATCTCTAACCTATTGGGTAGCAGAGAATACTTCGCATCCTGTGATCTGGTAAGACTTGAGTGGTGCCCATGTTCTGGGTTAACCAGAGATCTGCTGCCGGGCCCTTCACTAACAACCATAGAAAGCTTACCATACAGCACGAGGAGTCCCACTGGTCAGTCGGTGACCTTGATCCTCACTTTGGTCTAAGACCCATCTCAGTTCCTCCCATCAGAAGGAGAGATTTCTCTGACTGGATGGAATGAGGCTTTATGAGACCGGCTGGTGTCAGGAGTGGCAAGTGGGAACCTTGGCTGAAACAATCAGCCTGTCCTACTCTCAAAAGGGTGGCCATGAAACCACCAACCAGACTCCCTTCTCTGAAATATAGGCTTTCATCTTGGGGCATGGACCAGGAATCTGAGAACCTGGGTCTGTTAGAGGGCGTGACAGGATGGACCCACCACCTGCAGAGGTTTCCAGGGGTAAAGCCAGTATCACAAACCAGAAATACAGACTGACTGTAGTATCAGTCTGGAGGTGTTAGACAAAGAGGATAAACTGAACAAACAAAATGGCCCTTGAGAGAATTCAGGAGTGTTGGAGCTGAGGAAGAGGCAAGAAGAAAATGTCGAGGGGGTGGCAGCTTTGAGATGATTCCTGAGCTTCTGGGTTGGAGCGGCCGATGCTTTTGATGATGTGCCTGGAACGTTAACGAGAGGTGAGGAGGGAGCTCCACGGGCACCAGGCTGGCTTGGACCAAGTGACTCAACCGAGGAGTGGGTCCCAGCATCCAAAGCTGAATCAGACGCATTAATAACCTGAGGTTGGCAAAACGAGAAGGAAGGTGAAGGCAAATGGGAAGTTATGTCTAAGAAGGAATAGAAAGCCAATGGGAATGTTGTTTAATCTGTTTTCAGATCTGAGGGACTGATATAGAGCTAAAAACAAAAGCCCCCAAACCCAGGAGACTGATAGAGGAGGAACAGCCCATAGGCTGAGGACCAAAGCTGGGAATGGACTCACAGGCTCAATAATGGTGCGTGATGCCCAGAACGCCCCTCTTTGGGATACCCGCTGCCATCATGGCCTAATTGAAAGGGGCAGAGCTCTTGTGGCGCTAGATGGATAGAAAGCCGTGAAAGCTTGGCTTCCACTGTCCCCCAGCTCCAGCAAAGCCCTGGTCATGGACAAAGACTTTAACCCCCAGAAACTTGACTTTAATAGCTGTATGTTCTGCCGGGCTCCTGTGGCTCAATGGTTGAGCATCAACCTATGAACCAGGAAATCACATAGCACAAGCCTGAGTTGTGGGCTTGATCCCCAGTAGGGGTTGTGCAGGAGGCAGTTGATCAATGATTCTCTGTCGATGTTTCTATCTTTCTCTCCCTCTCCCTTCCTCTCTGAAATCTATAAAAAATATATATATTTAAATAGCCATACATTCCGGGGCTCCCCTTCCTGTACTCATTCATTCGCTCATTGCTCATTCCTTTGTTGTCACATTGCACACTTGCGCCGTGCGGAGCAGCATGCCAAGTGGGTGCAGGTCCCTTGGCTCCTTACCACATCTGCAGAGCATGGCTCTGGGCGACGGCTGGGCTGTGGGCACAGAGTTTTTAAATATCCGTCTCATCTCAGCAACTGAGCGCCCTGCCCCCTGAGCGAGGGTTTCCCCCGTATGTTTACAATGGTGCAATTAAATGCCTGGACACATAACAGTTTTTAAATGGGTAGCTATATTCCTAATGCTACGCAGCACTGAAGCCTCCCCAAGCATTTGCTGCTCTCATCTGTTTATTTAGATCTTAGGGGAAACCGGGACACGAGAGTGATAACATGCGACTTCTGACACATCTGCCTGGTTGCTTCAACAGGGAAGGGTCTCGGGCTGATGTGGAGGAGAGGGGACAGGGAGGGAGGCCGCTGTGGGCGATTATAGATCTTCCCTAACAAAAACCACTGGCACGCAAACACTGGGATTTCTTTCATTGCTTCTCCTTGGGCGTTTAAAGCGGTGGAAATCGCTCAATTGAGCTACCTTTCTACCTCGTACTGGCAATCTTCAAAGAAAAGGCTCCCGAGCTGCAGTTTAATCTGAATAGATGGTTTGCCAAAAAAAGGAAGAAGAAAAAAAAAGAAGAAAAAGCCAGTTATAATTAGGAGAATGTATTTATGGAGTTTCCAAGCCTCTATCTTTCTTAGCGCTGGTGAATCGGAGAGCACATTTATCTTGTGGGGCTTGTCTTGAATGGAAAGCGAGTGAGGGAAATTCGGGATTTGTGGGTGAAATGAATTTTCTGTCAGTGAAAACAGATTTCTGTTCTTGTGATAAATATGAAGCCAAAGCCTTTAAAGAAAAGGAAAAGAAGGTGCCAATCTTGGCCAGGGCTTTCATTTTGCTTTTCAATGATTTCATTTTCTAGGAGTGAGCATTAGGTGTCTGCCCCATCAATGGTATAAATCCCCTGCCCCAGAGTATACACTCAATTCTCTTGCCATTTATTATACTGCAGGTGCCTGTCCCATTTAGGAAAATCCAAGATGTGGAAATTCATATTTATGCCAACCTTCCACCCCCCACACAGAGAAATTACCTGGCTTTCCTTATGCACTTGAAGTTGGAATGTGTTTATATCTAACTTTTACTTAAAATAGGTTTCCTCTCTTTATCTTTGATGTTTTCACTTAAAAGTAGTGGTCAGAACCCTGGCTGGTGTGGCTCAGTAGGTTGAGTGTCATCCCATGCACCTAGAGGTCACCGGTTCAGTGGTTCAGTTCCAGGTCAGGGCATATGCCTGGGTTTCTGGCTTGATCCCCAGTTGGGGGACTGCATGAGGCAGCTGATTGATGTTTCTCTCTCACATCCATGTTTTTCTCTCTCTCCCTCTCCCTTCCTCTCTCTCAATAAGCAATAAAAACACTTAAAAAAAGGTGGTGGTCAGAAATATGTGGAGTGCTTAAAAATCTCCACATGCAATTAGCCAATCTAGCCTCCAGTTCACCAACATGAAGGACTGTAGGACTCCAGGAGAGCTTCCTTCCCTGTCATTATTGAGAAAGTGAACCAATTTACATAAGTGAGCAACGTAAGAGCGAGGTCGACCAGCTGTCCAAAGGTGGTGCTTACGTTCCAGGCCCCTTCTACTTTGGTCATGCACTTAAGAACCAAGGTCAAGAAAGAAGCACGAGGTTGTTAATGTGGTTCCACTCCATTGCGGGAGTTGCTTTTAAGGGCTGGACATTCATCATGAAATTACCTGCCCTTCACTCCCAGTGGTGACGGAAGAGCACACACAAAGAGGGGGGATTGCCAGGGGCAGTGAACTTGGAAGCTGAAGAGCCATAACTGCATGTCCCTGGCCTCAAAGCCAACCACAGACAAAAGCAAGGCCTCTATTAAATTGAATTCTCTCAATTGAACCACATGCTATTTCAAATCAGGAAAAGAGCAAAAATTGGGAAATAATTCGCAGAAAACTAGGGCGTTGGGATGTTATGTATTCCCGTTATTGGGGCAGGCTCAGGCCTGTGTACAAAGAAAATTCCTCATGCTGCCTAGAGATGGACCCTTGGTACACCTCCTACGTGTCAGGGGGTAAGAGGCAACTCCAAAGACCACCCTCCCCGGGGTTCTCAGACTTCGCTGTCTATTGCCTTTGTTTATAACGGACATCGATCTGATTTGCTTAGGAAATCAAAACACCCGCTCTCCAGGTCTTTTCCAAAGAACTAGCCATGGAACAGGTTTTACCAACCCTAGCCTGAGAAACACAATATATGGGAAAATAGTTTGAATGCTGTGTGGGTCATACATTCCTCTGGGTCAGTTCTATCTAATGGAACGTTCTGTGGTGATGGGAAGGCTCCATATCCGTGCTGTCCAATATAGTAATCACGGCTGTTGGGCACTTGTAAATGAGAAATGGCGTTTTAGAGTGTATTTATTTTTAACCAGTTTAAATTCAAATAGCCATAGAAGGCTAGTAGCTATCATATTGGACAATGAAGTTCTGGAAAATAACAATGGAAGAGTTGCTGTTCGTTGCATGCTTAGTATCCATTGAGTGTTCCAGATGCTAAGCTAAATATCTCCAGTGCGTCATCTCCTTTAATATCCATTTTGGTGTGTGTATATACTTATACCTATACCTATACCTATACCTCTACCTCTACCTCTACCTCTACCTCTACCTCTACCTCTACCTCTATCTATATCTACATGTCTATATCTATATTTATACTTATACCTCTATATCTATCTATATCTATATCTATATCTATATCTATATCTATATCTATATCTATATCTATATCTATATCTATAGCTATAGCTATAGCTATAGCTATAGCTATAGCTATAGCTATATATCTATATATACATATATCTGTATATCTACATATTGATTTATCTCCATTTTACTGAAGAAAATTGAAGCTTAAAGGTGGTAAGTAGCTTGTCGAGAGTCCCTCATATAAAAGTGGTAGAACTGAGGTTTGAATCCATGTCAATCTGACTGCAAACAAGCCTGTGTGTTTTACTATGTTTTAGTCAAACTTGATGCAAAATCTAGAGAAAACACAAGAAAGCTCTTTGACCATATTTCACTGTCAGCACTGATTGGATTTCACTTTGTATATTTTGTAGTATGAAGACTACACTTTATAGTATGAAGACTTTAACAAATATGAAATGCATTATGATATTTAACACTCGGTCAGTTTGTACATCGTGTCTTAGAAGTTTCAGTTTTCCCTCCTCTCCCTGTTAATTCAAGTTAAGGGTCTGCTTTATCTGAGTTTTCCTTGAACATTTTGCAGCCCCTCCGGCCCCGGCCTAGACCTTCTGACTCAGGGTCTGAATGAAACAGCATCTCCTGGCCGGTCCTTTGCACTTAAGATTTTGAGAAGAGGCACTCTTTCCGGTCCAAGCAGGAATCTGTAGGGTGTCTTTCTGGTCCCACAGGATAGCTATCAAACCCTTCCTTTATTTTCTCTCTTCCTAACCTCGCTGTCTCAAGCAGCCCTCTCAGGACTGTGGAGTTACCTTAGGGTGTCCCAGCCACCTGTCCATCCATTTCTTTGTGAAACCGGGAAAGTTCTGAGCACTGTGGGGTATGCACAGATCAGTATGACTCTGTCTCAGTTTTAAAAGAGTTGAGTGAGTAGTAGAGAAATAAAACACACATATATAGAAACGAATGGTCACAAAGAAATGTCATAAAAAGTGACAGAGCAGGGTTGAGGAGGAAGGATGGGCCACATTAGGTCAGGCAGGCGAGTGGGGTGCCTGGGAGCTGGGGCTGCGGGCAGCAGAGCTGTGCAGGTGCAGGTGCAGGTGGGCAGAAGAGAGCCAGGTGCCCCTACGCCTCCCAGTGCCTCCTCCCAAAATGGTGCGCATGTGCCCACTTGCTGGCTACCTCTCCCTGCTAACACCCGGGGACAGACCCCCCCCCCATTTTTCTCTTCTCTTTTGTCCCAAGAAAATGTGTCACTAACGCCTTCTTTTACCAGATCTATGAGTGAGAGATGTGGATGAAAAGGGCCACGTGCTAACCTGACAAGCTCAGGGGAGGCCTGTGCGCTGGCCTTGTGAAGTCAGAGACCTGACATACCCACAAAGGACCGTCTGAAATTAAAACCTTTTAACTGAAAGCAGCTTATGACAGGTGGCCATTCATGTCCTAGGGGAGTATCTTCCCTGACAAAAGTCACACTTTACCTTAATGGAGCCTGTATGTTATCTTTTGCATCTATGTTAACATACCTTTGGGATGTCAGGGTAATTTTGCTTTTTCTCCGCCCCTCAAAGCAAAACCAATGCATCAGATTAGAGACTACAAATCCTCTCGTTGTTGTTTTTATCTTTGACTATTAACTATCCTGTACCCAGTTTATATAAAAGATGTGTCATTTTACTTGGTACCCAATCCCAGAGGTTCCCCCTCTTTGCTTTCTCCCGTCTCCCTAATCTATAGTAAGTGAATTTCCTGTAACCCCTTTCCTTCTCTTTTGACTGTAATGTATAAAATAAGGTGCAAGCCGAGACCGGTTTGGCTCAGTGGATAGAGCGTCGGCCTGCGGACTGAAGGGTCCCGGGTTCGATTCCGGTCAAGGGCATGTACCTTGGTTGCGGGCACAGCCCCAATGTGGGGTGTGCAGGAGGCAGCTGATCAATGTTTCTCTCTCATTGATGTTTCTAACTTTCTATCCCTCTCTCTTCCTCTCTGTAGAAAAATCAACAAAATATATTTAAAAAAATTTTTAAATAATAAAATAAGGTGCAAAGCTGCTGTTCTCTGGAGCATTATCTGAGTCTGTTGAGATTTTGCTTGCTGACAATTGCGGACACAGTTTGGCTCACATGAACTCACAAAAAACGCTCTGCGGGTTTGCATGTTTCTTACATTGACACTGACAGCTTCAGGTCCTTTGGACCAGATTTTGATGGGCATCAAAGCCTTCTGAGGAGCTGGGATTCTAAGCCACTGTTAGTGTATTGCAAATTTCCTCCCCCAAAAGGGTTTTCCATCTCACTACCTGGGACACCACTCCTTCTTCCTGTGGATGAAGTTGACAGACAGATCTTTTGCTTTGAGAAGTAGCACAGTGTGGTGATGCAGAGACAGGTTCTGGGGTCAGGCAAAGTTAGTAGAGTGACCCTGAAAAAAATTTATTTGACCTTTCTTTGCTTCCCATTTAGTGGGAATAACACCTGCCTCAAGAAGTTGTTAGCAGGATAAAAAAAATTACAATATGCCGAAACCTGTTTGGCTCAGTGGATAGAGCGTTGGCCTTCGGACTGAAGGGTCCCAGGTTCACTCTGGTCAAGGGCATATACATTGGTTGTGGGCACATCCCCAGTAGGATGTGCCTGTCCATACACACACAGCTGCAAGAGGCAGCTGATAGATGATTCTCTCGCATCGATGTTTCTAAATCTCTATCCCTTTCCCTTCCTCTCCGTAAAAAATCAATTATATATATATATATATATATATATATATATATATATATATATATATATATATTATAAAATTACAATATGGAAAGCACTTACAAAACTGTTTATATGAGACACTGTTTAATAATGTCTGAGGTTGTTAGGGTCCTTCTCTCCAAAGTTT
Organism: Vespertilio murinus; assembly: GCA_963924515.1. Taxonomy (NCBI): domain Eukaryota; kingdom Metazoa; phylum Chordata; class Mammalia; order Chiroptera; family Vespertilionidae; genus Vespertilio; species Vespertilio murinus. Next base: position 28,509,842 of record OZ004718.1, on the reverse strand, counting down.
TCTAAAATTTCATCATAATAAGAATCACTTGGTATGTGTTTGAAATATGCCATTTCCCAGAAATTCTGACACCGTGAATGTGAGTGGTCCCTGGGTTGTACATGTTTCACAGATGCCCCTGGATGCTTTGTATTGTCCGGGAAGTTGGAGAAATAACTTTGCTAATGTGCCTGCTCTCTGGACGTGGGCAGTGCAGTCGGAAGGAGTGTTTCCCGTGTTCTGTAGGGAATCAGTATTGTTTCTTCTGCACGCTGTACTGGGACTCCGTGCACACCAGGGAGGATGTGATGTGAGGTAAAAGCACAAAACTCCGAGGTCAGACTTGCCTTGGTCCCCAACCCAACTCTGCTCTTCCCAGAGGTGTGAGGGATGCTGTGTAGACAAGAGCAGGTGCCCTGCAATTCCCAGCATGCCAAGGAGAGGGGGGCACTGGGAATAGAGCCTCTCCAAGGCAATGCTGACTGTATGTCCTGGTCTTGAAGCTTAGAAGAGTCTCTCCAGGGAGGAAGTGTAACCAGAAGGTCAAGACCCGAGATGCATGTGCAGCTGAGGAGCACTCCGGGAGAGTCCAGGTCAAGCAGGTAGTAGGCCATGGAAGAGCAGCTGAGGTCAGAAGGGGCAGGGAGGTCCCAAAAGTCTCTGGGGGCATGGTTCAGACTCCAGGACATTGGAACTGGAACACAGGTGACTGCGGCCATTGGGAAGCAGGGGTGAGAACCAGATCTAGGTAGAAGCTGTTTGCTCGATGCCATCTTTCATGCTGAGCTCAACCATGACTGCTCCCACCACCCCATCCACCCCCAGGGTTTGTGTGGACCCAGGTAGGCTGCCGTGATTGGCTGAGCAGGTTGTGCACCGCCCAACCCATGGCAGCAGGGTTCACACCGCAGTCTATGTGGAGAGCATCCTTCTGGATGGTCCACTATGCAACCTATGCAATTGTGTGCAGCGGTCATGGTCACCCGAGACCAGCAAACAGATGTGTCTTGTTTGGGATTCATGCCTGAGCCACGGTGCCAGGCCACCAGACCCATGGCTATTCTGAGACCCCTGCAGTAGGCCAGCAGTGTGGAGAGGGGTAAACGCAGAAGACAAAGGGTTGTTGGAGACAACCAAGGCAGGTGGGACCAGCCCTGGGCAGATGGCCAGCGTGACACACTCATATCCAGACAGAGCCACATCACAGAGGTCTGACTAGCGGGAGGGGTGGATCTGTCATTTCTCTGTGCCACGGGGACTCTCTTGCTATAGCCATGGCACAGCGCCTGTCCATACACACACAGTGAGCCTTCTCGTCCCCTCCTCCCTTCCTTTTCCTCCTGGGCATTTATCACCATCTAACATCCTCTAGGTTAGGTGCTTCCGAAGCTATCTCACCCAACTAGAATGTGTTAATGGAAAAAAAAAACAAACATTGAAACCTGTAAAGAATTTTTGTGAGTTTATTTGAGCCAAACTGTTGACAATTGCCAGGAAGCAGAACTTCAAAGGATTGAGATAATGCTCCGGAGAATGGCGGGTTAAGTTTCTATATTTATACATTGCCACCAAAGGAGGGACATAGGTGGGTTACATTGGTGATAGATTAGGGAGGTGGGACAGAGCGAAGCGGGGAAACCTCTGGGATAGGGTAAAAAGGGAAATGATGGACATTAGCTTCTTTTACAGAGATGGATACAGGACACTCCAACACAATTAACAGTTGACAATTAACTTGATAACAATAACAATGAGGGAATGTCTCAGGGCCATTTGTTGTGCCCTCAGGGGTCTGGGGTAAAGAGGAAGCTACAAGTTACTCAGACATCTCACAGATAGGTTATCTTAGAGGCGGCAAGGCAAGCAGGCTCAGTAAAGATCAAAGTTGATCTTTGTCTGGGAAAATATTGGCCTAAAAGATGACTGCCCACTATAACATGTTGGTAGTAAGATATTTAATTTTCAAACCATCCTTTGTGGTTATTTTAGGTCTCTGAGTTTGCAAGACTGCCATGCAGACCTTCCCTGAGCTTATCAGGTTAGCATGTGGCTCTTTCCTTTCACAAATGAAAGCTCAACTAGTGCGGAAGGAGGGAGGAAGAAAGGAAGGAATACACACACCGAGTTACATAAGGACTCTAACGAGGCCTGGGGGTGTGGGGAACCAGTCCACCTGCAAAGAAGGAAGAGCAGAAAGCGTAAGTGAGAGGTCAAGGTTCTGTCCCGCTGGGACAAGCAGGCACGAGGCCTGAAAGAAAAGATGAAGCTCCGGGGACACCGAGCTTTCTGGGACCCATGGGGACCCCCTAGCCCCGGCCCTAACAGGAACCAGCCTGATGACATCTCCAGGGCCCACAGCCAAGGCCAGCACAGGCCTCTCGGCTCAGGCTGGCTCTCCCCCAGGCCCTGCACACCGCAGAGAGAGCTGGTGGGGGGCAGCTGCTCCCTTTCTGAGGAGTCCCCTGGGTTTGCAGGAAAGTGGCAGTGCTGCCTGCGGGAGCCATGGGAGGAGCTCATCGTGACTGTTGAAAACCCAGGGACAGGGTGACCTTTAAACAGAGCCCGGAGCCCTTTTCTGAAGGTGATTTCCCGCACCACCAGGGCGCTCACAGGCAGGCAGGTGAATAAGCAAGCAGACCCAGCCCCAGCCCCCAGTCCCGCCTGGCGCCTGCCTGAGCCTGCTCTGCTCCGCGCGCTGCTGTGGAGCCAGGTGCGGGATGTGGGCTAATTGGATGAACAGCCTTGCTCGCATGACGGCTTTGATTTGTGCTTTGGGGTGCTTCATCAAGATTTCTTAAACACAAATTGATCCCTGCTAATTCATGCATCACCACCGAATATTTTGACATGTGACACCTCCTCCCTTCAGAGTCTGGCAGCTGCTGGCAAGCCAGACGCCCTCCTCCTCTCCCCTCTGCAATGAGCTCAGAGCCCAGAATTCCTGCATAGATCCCTCCTGGGGGGAGGGTGTGTGTGTGTGTGTGTGTGTGTGTGTGTGTGTGTGTGTGTCTTTCTATACAATTATCTCAACCCAGGTTCTCCCCTCCTGCATCGACGTTCTTCCTCTTCAATTTTTGTTTCAATAGCTAGTTCTTCCTCTGGACCTCCTCTTCTCTAATCCTTTCCACTCTCATCCTTTCCCCATTCCATGTTCTTCTTTCCTGAATCATCAAGACCTGCATCTTCCTTTTCTTCCTGCCACCATCTGCTCCTCAGAGTCCTGCCCCCTTTCCTCAGCTGCTCCCTCCCGCCATCACCTCTCCCCCTTTGCTGCTTTGTCCACAAGGCTTTTCCTTCTCCCAAGTTCTTTCTCTTCCTGGCCTTTGTGCTCCCGCGTGTGGGAAAGGCTCCCCCTGTGAGTGCTGCGATGGAGGAAGCAGAGACCCAGGGTGATGGAGAAGCCCTGACCTCCTTCCCTGATGCAGGCACGGAGCCTGTGCCCAGAGGCCAGGACCTGAGTCAGAGCAGGAAAAGCACGCCCCAGTCTCAGCCCCCCCCCCCCCCCCCGCCCCCAGGCTGGCAAGTGGAACCCGGCACACGCAAACTCGTGCCTCGGCCAATTACCCTGGTCAGGCTCTCGAGCAGCAATTAGCATTTATCAGAATAAAATATCTGTTGGGTGAAGGAATGGATCCATCAATACTCCACGCAGAGCCAAGCTTCACATCAACATGCATATTCGTTTACTAATGATCAATCATGGACCGACAACATGAGACATAAATCTAAAGGCATGACAATAACAATTAAGCAATAAATCTGTAACGTATATACATCGAAGTAGCAAGCAGCAGAGACGCCGCCTAACCAGGATCTTCTAAGCCAATCTGCAGGGCTAGCTCATTCCCTGCATGCCAGGTGTACGTACCCCCAGCATCGCAGCTCCATGCTCTTGCGCGCACTCTTACCTGCAGGATCCATACCTGTTGTCTCTTCCTAACCTCACCTTGTCCATCATTTAAGACCCAGTTCTTGGGTTATCTCCACCTTAACCACTCCCCATCTATGCAGCAAATTTTCCATTCGTTTCTTTGAGGGGCATTTAAAATATATGTATATATTTTATTGATTTTTTTTTTTTTTTACAGAGAGGAAGAGAAAGGAATAGAGAGTTAGAGATATCAATGAGAGAGAATCATTGATCAGCTGCCATTTGCACACCCCCTACTGGGGATGTGCCCGTAACCAAGGTACATGCCCTTGACTGGAATCGAACCTGGGACCTTTCAATCTGCAGGCTGATGCTCTATCCACTGAGCCAAACTGGTTTCCGCTCTTTGTGGTGCATTTTGATGTGCTGGGTGCTGGGACCATTGCCCTGAGCAAGGGCGCAGTGGTCCCGCCCTCATGGCCCTCACTCGAATCCTGTGTCCTGTAGCGTGCACTCCACATGCCTGCATTGCCACTGCACTCAAGTCTGGCCCGCTGAGTGTGTTGTTTTTGCTATGGGAGGCACCGTAATGGATGCATCTGTGTAAAACACAAAACTTGTCAGTTGAATAAATGAATAAATGAATCAGGAAACTGAGGCTCAGAAAGTAGAACAATTTGTCCAAGATCGAAAGCCAGGAGCCCAGCGTTTTCCTGTAGGTCAGAGGCACCTTTGTCCCTCGCCCCATATCTGTGGCTCATACCAAGCTTTGGCCAGCAACTGAAAAAGGTGATGATTCCAGCAGCATTGGTTTTCAGCATGAGATGGATGAAGGGAGAATCCTTTTTTTGTATAATATTTTAAATGAACATTCAGAGAGGCTCAGCATGTAGTCTGGTAATAGCCTCCGCATTATACTGGTTAGCCAGTATTCCTTTTCTTGGTAATATCGCTAGTATCTAAATATGATTATTCCTAGTAATAGTTACTAGTGTTGAGGGCCCAGCTGCTGCTAAGCATGTAATATTGTTTCTTGTTCTAACAAAATTCCTGAAAGTTAAGGATTCGTCTTATTTTACCAGTAAACACGCTAGAATGCTCATGAGTTCCTGCCAAGAGTGCAACCCAGACATTATTTTTCACATCAAGGGGAAGCGTTGGGCTTCCCGTGACCTGAATAAATCAGCTGACGGGAGTTTGCTCCCATGCAGATGAAGTGCTTTTGATGTGAAGGAGAAAACGCGTGGGCTTTCTGAGTTTCCCTTTCGGAGCGATGCATCCACCAGACCCCTGGGCCTTATTCCTGAGAGTGAGAGCTATCTATCGGTGCTGGGGACGCCATACCCGACCCTCCGAAGCCACACGAGGGATGTCTGGGCTGCGTGTCCCAGGCAGTGGGATGGGCACCGGGTCCGCTTTCGTCCACTCCGAGGGCAGCCCCCTTTCCTGAAGGCTGTGGGATTCCAGGAAGCCGACTCTGAGACAGAGATGAGCATGCAGGAGGTCTGGGGGCGTGCTCTCTGGAATAATACCTGTGAAGGAGCCAGGGAATCAGGGTGGGGCGGCAGAGTGAAGCTGCACTGCCCTCAGCGGCCTGTGATTCCCAGGAGTGGCTGGCTCTGCAGCTGGAGTTGCCCCGATAGCAAGTCCCTCCTCCAAAGAGTGAGCGTGGGGGGAGGGGGGGGCTGGCGGGCTGGCGGGAAGAGAGCATTTGAACCCAGCACCAGCCAGTCATTAGCTGAGGCAGGACCTTGGGTGAGGCAGCTGGTTACCTGGGGAGATGAGTGCCTCTGACATAAGGAGAGACCTGGGTGGCTCACAGGGCACCCACGACAGAGGGTTTGTGTGCTTCACCCATGATGCAGATGAGTAAGTTGTAGTAGCTCAGGATCTAGCTCCTGCCTGCACCAGCTGCTCCCAGATTACCACACTTCAAGGCTGCACATGGGTTTGTGGAAACGAACTGCATCCCTGTGTCTTCACAGGCCCTTCATAGCGCCTGGCTCAGTTCCTTACCCTCCAAATGAAGAACCCAGAGGGGTCAAGTGTCTTATTCAAAGTTGTATCCTTTGTGGGAGCCAAGGAGTGGGTTCAGGTCCTGGGATGGTGTTTTCTTTCTTTTAATTTATTTTTACTGATTTCAGAGAGGAAGGGGGCGGGGGGGGGGGAGAGAGAGAGATCAATGATGAGAGAGAATCATTGATCAGTTGCCTCCTGCACACACACACACACACACACACACACACACCCACTGAGGATCCAGCCCTCAACCCAGGTATGTGCCTTAACCTGGAATTGAACCCTGACCTCCTGGTTCACGGTTGATGCTCAATCACTGAGCCATGCAGCCAGGCACCAGGCGTTTTCTTTACCCAGCCTGCCACCTGTTCCTGGTCTTCAGGGCTAGATCGTGAGGGGCTGCAGGGTAATGAAGAGCAGGTTTGCAGGTTTCAACAGATGTTCCATGAATGGGTCTGGCCATTGCCATCACAGAGGGCCGGCCTGCCTGCCTCTGTGGACGAGGCCGGAATCTCATGGTCTCTGAGGGCTCACCCACCATTGTCTGGCAAGTGCCATCTTTCACCATCAGCTTTCTAAATCAGTATTGCCCAAACTTGCATTTAGGACATCGCATAAACTAAAGGGCAGGTCTAAAAGGTATTTACATACTGCTCTACACCCTCCCAGCCAGTGGTTGAGATGGTGTGGGCAGCACCCGAACACACGTGTTCACACATATGTGCTCCCCCGCTCACCAGGGGCCGCCCGCCCCTCTGCATGTCACCACCACCTCCCCTCTCCCAGGCAACAACTGGGGAAGAATGTGAGGTCACGTGGGGCCCTTACACCCAGAGGGGCCTTCACAACCCACAACACACCTGAGCCAAAGGGCCACAGCCCGGAGCCCGGAAAACAGCCCTGTGAAGAGTGCCCACTCTCGAGGATTTGGGGTGCAAGGAGCTGAGCCCTTGTCCTGGGAGAGATTATACATCCCCCAGGACCTCGCTCTCCCACTCCGGGCAGAGCGGGGCTCCCAGGTGGCAACCCAGTGGAACGGATGAACGGGAGCTCTGGGCTTGGAACAGGTCATTTGCTCTCCCTCTCTTAGCCTCAGTTTCTTCAGCTGGAAGGTAGGGATCCATAATGCCTCCAATCTAACAAAGGGTAGTTATAAACTTGGATTTTAAAGTTTTGTCTCTGTTGGTTTAAAAAAAAATCACGACATCTGTAGGATTCTGAGGGGGAAAAAATCATAATCTAAAATCCTACCTTAGATAACTACCATTAACATCTTGGCAATGGAGCCCCTGAGTCTCTTTGCATGAGCATATCTATCACTGGGTTTGGGCAGATCGGATGGTAATGTTTATTGGGTGCTTAGCATATGCTTAGTAGAGAGAGGCCCTGAGGAAAGGCAGACGGACTGTGTCCTCCTTGAGGCCGCCATCAGATCGGTGGGCGGGAGGTTAAGCAGTAGGAGCAGCTCGGACTTTGGAGTGGGAGTCCGTGAACTTGGCTCCAGATTCTGCCCTTTCCTGGAAGAGCCCTTGGGAGCAAGTCCCGCAACTTCTCTTAGAGCGTCCCTTCATCTGTGTGATGCGATGACGTCACACCACCGTGTCTGGCAGTGTCTTTGTGGCCACATCTGTGGGATCAGTTGGCTCAGACTGGAGTTTTGGCTCCCACTCCCCAGCTGTGGAACGTGGGGCAAGTTTTTTTTTAAAACCCGGCTAGCCTCGGCTTCCTCACACACAGAACGCTGTCCATCAATGCAAGCAGGTGGCAGAGGCAGCAGTGGTGATGTCAGCAGCCCTGGCTGTGAGGAGAGAACGAAACAGTGCCAGCCAGCAGTGCTGAAAAGCGCTTCGCAAGGATTGGCCGTCACTCCCCCGTCAACTAATGATGTATGTGCGTAGCTGTCTCATTAGAAAACCCATGAATCACGATAGATATCTCTTACCCAGCGAAACGTGTGGGACGGGCTGGCGGGATTTCAGGGTCTCTGTCGGGATAACAGTGTTAGCCTTGCATGTTAAGGTCCCGCTCATTTTTTATTCATTCTTTCCACAAAGACCCATCTGGCGTGTACTGTTTGCAAAGCATTTTGCTCATCGTGTTAAAGGCTGTGGGTGACACGGGAACCTGACCTGTCGTCATCAAGGCCCTGGTCCAGGCAGTTAAGGGCTGTACATGATCTCACGTCGTCTCCGAGAGCTGGGAGAGGTGGTTGATCCAGAGCCCATCTGACCGATGACGAAATCAGGGGCTGGAGACGAACGTGTCCAAGGGCACAGAGAGCTGGGAGGAGGTGGCTGGGCGTGGAGTCTTTGCACCCCCATCTCACGGGAGCTCCTACTGGGGTGCTCCCCCCTCTGTGCGTGTCACTTCTTTCTCTTCACGCGTGCCTCCGTCTCTGTAATGAGGTGATGACGCTGGCTGTGTGACAGTGTGTTTGGGATCAGGCTGACCCAGATTTGAGTCTTGGCTCTGCTGCATACTAGCCGTGTGACTTCTGGGCATAGACCTGACCTGAGGCACCTACAGGCCATCTCACGGGCATCTCTTCAGCCCCGGGGATTATAAAAGCCAGGCATTTTCTTTCCTCTAAACAAAAAGTATAAGGTATTCCTCTAAACAAAAATTATAAGGCACCCCAGGTATCTGTGAATTCAGAATATCAGTTGTGACACGTTTAAAATGTCTACTTCAAAATATTTTTCTTCTGACTGACAACCCATAAAAGCCCACTGTTGGGTTGAGTGTAATTAGTCTCTCTATTTTGACCGCCTCTGATACAGACTCATCATCATCTCTCTGGCTGCTCCCCACCTCCGTGGTATTCTGGGTTCCCATAGCACAGGGGTGGGCAAACTTTTTGACTCGAGGGCCACAATGGGTTCTTAAACTGGACCGGAGGGCCGGAACAAAAGCAACCTGACCATGCTGGCGCTCTCATCTTGGGCTGCTGGTGAAGGAGCGGAGGGGAGAGCAAGAGAACCCTCCACTCTTTCGGCTCCGCGGGCTGGATAGAACAGCCGAACGGGCCGGATCCGGCCCTCGGGCCGTAGTTTGCCCACGGCTGCCATAGCAAGATAGAAGCAGGTGGTGGAGGGAATGGGGACTGTCTTCCTCACCTGTGTGTAGTGCCTGGCAGCAGGGGGCGGCGTAGGACAGTGTGGGGAATGGGGTCCCTTGGGATCTGAATGCCTGGGCCAGTGCCACCACTGCTAGCTGCATGACCTAGGACCGATCCCTTAAAGACCCTCCATTTCCCTTCTATAAAGTGGGGAAAAATGTCCTGTCAGACGTTTCCATCTGTAACAAGCCATTTGTATACTAGAAAGCACTTAAAAACGTAAAGGATAATAATAGCCATTATTGATTGTTATCAATGTTATTATTACCGGGGTTAATATTACCGTTCTCTGCATGAATGCCCCGACGCTCTCCTTGCCTTCGGCATAGATGGGCACACATCTTGAGTCTTGTCTCCTCAGCCCGTGGTAACTATTGCTATACACAAGATTTGGAGACTCATTTCCTCCTGCCTGGGAAAATGTCAAAGGTTAAAGCATCACATATGTCTTCTCTCCAGACCTCACACTAACCCTGGTCTGCACTGAATTTGTAGTGAGCAGGACCTTGAGGGGACCCACCTGAGGTCTCCTGGTCCCTGACACGGCCAGGTCCCCCTGGAAGGTCTCCTTCCTGCGTGGGGACAGGGCCATGGGGAGGCTCTGCATCAGAAGGAACCTGCCCCACGTGACATTACCAACCCACAGCCTATTTGCACCTGCCGCTCTCCACGCCTGTGCAGGGCCCCGCTGGCTCATGTGCCCAGCAGAAGACTGACCAGCAGGTCTCAGAGTGCCTTTCTTTAGGCACTCTGAATCCTCAGTTCTCTGTACATGAGGTTCTCATCCACCTACTCCACCCTCGAGGGAGAGAATAGGCCGGCGCACAGGGTGGCTGTGATGCCGACCTGATCTTACGGCTTCTCTGGTTTCAACGCTCATCACTCGCACTTTAAGCCCCCAATGGTCGGAGCTGCGTGTGTTCCCCTCATGTAGTAGATGGATTACAACCCAGACTCCGAGGTTGACTCTTTATATGACAAGTTGCCCAGCCTCTCTGTGCCTCAATTCCCTCATGTTTATTTTCTTCTTTTTCTCAGACCCAGTATGTTGTGTTGAGTTCTTTTGAATCATGTTGTTCCACCTCTGAATTGAGTTTTTGTCATGTGAATACTAGTAGCCCTGTGCACGAATCCCTTCGCCCAGTAGCTCCCAATTAGCTCGCTCTCACCCTCCAGTAGCTCTCCGCCCACTGCCCCACCCTCCTGTAGCTCCCCACCCCCACCTCTCCCCCCATAGCTTGCTGCCCTGCCCCCTCCTGTATCTCTCTGCCACCCACCCTCCTGCTGATCCATAATCCGGTCCTTACAAGGTCGGTCATTACACTTCACCGTGTAACGACCATTTGCATATTACATCTTTATTATATAGGATTCTCCTGCTGGCTCACTCTGGAGGGGGCGCTGGACACCCCCTCGCCCTCCCTGCTGCAGAGGCCACCGCAGGCCCGAGCCCAGATTTCACACTGCTGTAGGTGGGCCCTCTGTGTCCATAGACATCCCTGAGCCACAGCAGAGGTTGCCTTTAAGAGGTTGCCTTCGTGGGCCCCTGAGGCCTCACAGAAGGCAGGCAGTCTTCCGTCGGGGCATCTTTGGGAGTAACTGCTGCAGCGAGAGATAGCAAGTGTCGCAGGGGGGACCTGGTCCACACACAGCTCCTGTGAGCACGTTCCATGAGCTGTGTGTGCTTCCTGCTGCCGCTCATTCTCTCCTGGGCTCAACACAGGTGCGTTGGAAGCAACTGAGAGTAGCATCTGCAGATCAGTCTCCTGCATCCAAGAAACCCAGTTTTCCGAAGACATCCGGTTGGCAGCTCTTTGCTAAATTAGTTTGTACCATAGAGTGAAAGCATGTGTTTGAGGAGGGGAAACTTAACTGCTTTTGAAGTTAGGCTATAGTTTACTCTTCTCACTAATTCAGACTAGTTGGTACAAAAGGACCCTTAGCAATTTTTGCCCCAATTTTCTGTTGGGCCCCAAGGGTGACTAGGGACCAAGGGCGATAGGTGATCAATCCCTACCCTCCTCCTCTCCTCTTTTACTCCCACCATAGCCAAATGACCCAGAGCTTAGGACACACCATGGGGTGGGCGGGGCAGGGTTCCTGTGAAATGCTGACAGGGGTGTCCTTTGACAGCAGCAAAATGGGGAGAGAATAAAGAGCAGCAAATTTTCATAAAACGAAATTCATTAAGTTTAAAGGATCGTTCTTTTATGAGATTAAAACCTTCTTAATTAGACGTGTATTAAAATGTCCTTTTTATGTGAAACGATGGTGCCAGCAGATAGTAAGTTTCTCAGATGCAAAATAAAAAGTTGGTCCCCAATGCTGTCTTCAGTTTTTTATGGATGTCACTTTACTAGTTCTTGACATCTGGAAGTGTGGGACTCCCAGTTCGAACTTGAGGCTTCAGACCACCCTTCCTTCAGCTGTCCCTGCCCCACCGCGAAGTCCCAGAGGAAGGACATCTGAGAAATCACTCAGCGTTCTGGGTCCCTGGCCGTCACAGAAATGCTAACTGGGGCCTCGTCTCTCATTTCTGAGTCATACTTATGGCCCTTGAACCTGCCAGTGAGTCAGTCAGACGAGGGTTCCTACAGTCAAGATGGCTTAGTCTTGGGTCCACACCCAGCCTCCTCTCTTACTTCCAAGCTCCCAACCTCTCTGAGACTCAGTTTCCACACTGGGAGACTGAAACACAGCATCCGCCTGGCCACGGGCATGTGGCGAGGTCACGAACACTCGGCAGGTGCCAGTGAACCTGTGCGGAGGTGGGAAGTCCCGCTCAGGAACCGGTGTGCTTCTCATGCTCTTTCTTTAGTGGTAAAATCGTACTCCTCTTCGGGGTCCTGCCATCCTCTGGAAGGTCTGGGCCATGTCAGATTCCTCATTCCCTCTTGCGTCTGCAAATTTGGAATTTCTCACAGGAAAGTCATTTGAAAGGATTTGTAGCAGCCGTTGGACCACGGGCCCAGAGTCCACCCCACAAAGTTCTAGCTGCCTCATCCCAGACCCTGGAGCCCCCTGAGTCCAGTCGCACCCCATTCCATTCACAGGCTAAGCGATGACTTTGTGCTCTGGGCTCTCAGAGAGAGGGTTCCTGCCAAGTGCCCGGCCGGGGTACCCCCAGACTCGGCACGGCACCGAGTCCAGTCACGTTTAATAATTGAACGACTTCATCATGGAGTGTCATGAGGAGAAGGGACTTCATGCTGACAGGACGGATCCTGTGTTGTTGCCTTTCCCTTGAAAGTCCCATCATGGTTTAATGACTCTCAGGTCTACAGATCACCTTCCCCCCAAAATTGTTGGTAAGGCTCCACTTGGTGAATGGGCTGGAAGGGAGTGGCTGCCCCCGCCTTCACTCACACCATCACCTCCATGCCTGCCTCCCTCATCCTGCCCGCTCCATCCTCTCACGATCTCCAGAGTCTCTCTGGGCAAATGGCAGAGACAGTCTTGACCTTAGGGGTACTGTGGAGGGAGCTCAGCCTCTGACACAGGCCATTTTGGAGTTGGCCTGGGAACCAGGTTTCGGACGATGGACCTCTCGTGATGGTGTCACTCTGTGCCTTCAGTTTCCTTCTGGGAAAGGGCTTGCCATTGCGCCTCCTCTGTCATGCTGCCCATTACCCCCATCCTCACCGACCTGGGCCAAGTCCTTCACACACGCTCTTATTATACCACTAGAGGCCCAGTGCACGAAATTCGTGCACTCTGGGAACGTCCCTCAGCCTGACCTGCACCCTCTGGCAGTCTGGGAGCCCTCGGGGGATGTCTGACTGATGGGAGATGTCCTAACCCAGCAGTTAAACATCCTTCGCACTGCTGGGGAGGCAGGAGAAGCTCCCACCACCGCTGTTGTGCTCACCAGCCCCGTGAGCTCAGCTTCTGGCTGAGCTGTGCTCCTCCTGTGGAAGCACACTGACCACCAGGGGGAAGATCCTGCATTGATTGTCTGCCCCTAGCTGGTCAGTGGGTGTCATAGCGACCATTCATTCTGCTGTTTGGTCGATTTGCATATTAGCCTTTTATTATATAGAAAGGATTTTACAGATCAGACACCTGAGGTTCAGAGCCATTAGATTATGTGGTCGGGGTCACCTGGCTGATAAGGGACAGAGCCCAGGCGTCAAATCCAGGCTGCCTGGCACCAAAGCCCTTACCTGTGAGGTAAAGTCTGCCTCCACATGGGGCCCTTCTGCCCTGCCCTGCTCAGAGCACACTACTCCTTGTCAGCAGAGCCCGAGCTGATCCCTGGCACCCACGTTCTGTGCACAGTGCTGACATCTCCTGGTCCAGAGGGTTTGCAACCCGCAGTCTGTGTCTCTTCCTCCCCCTCCCCCCACCCACCTCCCAGTTGGGCTGCACCCTCCACTTGAAATCAGTTGATTCTAGGATAACTTGACCAAGAAACTGGCTGAGTCTGGATCCAAACTCAGGTCTCCCTGGCTCTACATCTGTGGTTTTCCCCAACAGTCTCTCCTGTATCACCTGCCTCACAGTGATGAGCGTGATGGATTCCCACTGTTTTCCCGAGTGTGGGCTGGATTGGCCCTGGGCTTCTCCACTCCCCCTGTTTGCCTCACTTGCGAACTCGGGGACACGCTGGCCGTGTGGGGTGGGCCCTGGTAGAGTGGGAATGTTGGAGAGGTCGAGTGTACCCCACCAGCCCACTTGTGGTCTGCTCCCCATGCCTGCTGGCCATGGCTGCAGTAGCCACGTCCAAGCCCAGATGCCAGTTCTGCCACCCCTGGTGATGGATGTCGTGGGATTCATTTATTCTCTAGATATCCATTTCCTCGCCTATAAAATTAAGGTCTTCTTAGGACTGAGTGAGGATTAAATGGGCTGGAACAGGGAAACGTTTGGATGCAGTAAGCCGTTATTATAGTTGCTGTTGTCATTGGTTATCATGCCATCCAACCCCCCTTGCTGGGTAAGCCATCCCTCATCCTCACTTCAGGGCACAGAACTCTCTGCCTGTGGCTATTGTCCCCACACCCTGCAGCCCAGGGGTCCTGGGGAGAAGCTATGTTCCTGGGGCTTGTCCACAGGAAAGCGAAACCCCGAAGGCTAGGTTCTTCCTTCTGCTCACAAGACAAAGGCCCGAGCTGGCTTTGCATCAAACTGACTGATTAAGCTGCACGTTAGCCAGGGATAAAGCTTCTTACCCAATAACTAGGCTTTTGCTGAGCCAGGATGATAAATTCATTCTTAATGCACGGTTAATAAAAATATTTTTCCCCTCCTCACTGCTGCATTTCTGGAGGCTTTAAAGGGCTTTTTCTGTGTCGAATACTGCCACCTACAGGGCGTCTGGAGAATGCGCCAGGGCACAAACAATCTCTGGTAAGGAATCTGAGAATTTACACAATCCGTAAGAGGTTCAAAGCAGACGCCCTGGGAAGCCAAATGTGTTTACAGAATGACTGCCGGTAATGACTTATTACCCTGGGAATGGCATCCTTTGCTGATTGCGCGGCTCAGTTTTATTCCCATGCCTCTTCTATCAGAAGCTGTTTCGGCGCCTGTGGCATCTTGGGCTCACTGAAAGAAGGCTTTTTAAAAAGCACCTACTATGTGCTTAGTAGCACACTAGCACTGGAAGGAATACAGAAATGAGGAAGCACCCTGTGCCCTTAAAATACCAGTGTGTGGATACGTAAGATAATGATGAGATGACATAAGGCAGAGTAACCACCCAGGTGCCCTCCGGGGATGGCTGTGCGATAGAGTCAGAGCTTGGCAGGATCCAGAGGAAGGGGAGAAGGGATAGGTTTACACCATGAATGTCCACCGTGCGGTCTGGACATTCTCTCACCTACTGTGCACCCTCACCCTGGGAGCTCAGGTTGGGATTCTCACCTTCCCGAGGAGGAGCTGGGGGCCAGCTCATGGTGGGCGCACAGTACTGTGGGTGGTAATGGAAGCCACTGCAGGCTCCTCTGACAGGGAGCGTGGGCTTACCTTCCTGCTGCGGAAAGATCTCTCAGGCTTCTGTGTGGACGATTACTTATTATTATTAGTGTCATGGCCAGAGCTGGAAGCCAGCTCCCTAACTTCTGATAGCCTGATTGCCCGTGGAAGAATCCGAGGCCTCCTGTTATCCTGTCTGTGCCACTGACTCTGTGTGACATTGAAAACACCGCTTCCCCTCCCTGAGCTTTGTTGTCTTACGTGCGCCCCGGAGCCAGTGCTGCAGCCCTCACAGGGTGGTTGGGAAGACCACATCTATGGACGCGGCATTGAACCTGAAGGACGTTCGGTTCACCCTGGTGACTTTCGTCTCTTTTTTTCCCCTTTCCCTCCTCAATCCAGTGCAATTCCGCAGAGAAAGTGGCCAGAATTAGAGAAGTGTAACAGAAAATGAGGGAGGAAATTGGTCTGATTTTCTCACGATGAAGTGCATCCCCTCTCAGCCTGCTGCCCCCCCTTGTACCAACTGATGACTTTGCCAAAAGCCGGAGCAAGCTAATTCACTGCTCAGCTGGGCAGCGGGCCTCCCCCCCCACCTCCGTCCCCCTTGGAAGTGTTAATGACAAGCCTGGGTATGAAATGTTATTAGGGAAGAAAATAACTTCTCTTACCGCTATTGCTTTTTTGCTGACAACCCCATCCTCTCGAACACAGGGGCCGTTAGGTCACAAATGTAGTTAACTGTGCGCTAAAATTAAAAAAAAAAAATGCTCATATCATTTTCTGTAAGATTTGCATCTCCCATGTAATTTAAACATATTAGGTATGAAGTTGAAAAGAATTTTTTTAAACAAAAAATGATCATGTGGGATAGTGTGCTGGGAGTGAGAAGCATTGGGCCGGATGACCTTGAGTCTTAAGTATGGAACCAGACCCCTCGTCACGGTTCTGGTCCACGGTGGGGTGACAACAGCAGCTACCACTTACTCAGCGGTCGCGGTGTTCCACCCACCACCACCCTCATTAGGAAGGAAGTACTACTGTTCATTTTTCAACCGAAAAAGACTACCTGGCTTCAACAAGACCGCACAGCTAGTAAGTGACTGAGCTGGGGTTTGAGTCTCAGACTCATCAGTCTGGAGGCCGCGCCCTCCCACCCAAGCGTAGTAACGTGGGCGACGTCCCTGGCATGTCGTTGGAGCCCGGGACACATTGGTTCTCTTTTTTTCAGAGAAATAGCAAAAAGCCCTCCCAGGTGCCTGAGGAAAACTTCTAAAAGCTCAGCCCTCGGCAAAACCAGCTACGGAAGATCTTGAAAAGTACTCATGGAAGTTCTGTGGGAGCTTCAGCGTGGACTCAGTTTCTACCCACAGGCGCAGGCTCTAAGCACCTTCATCAGAAGGAAGGAAAACGAGATCACACCAGCTCTGTGCTATGTAGATGCAAAGGGAGAGAGACAGTTCAGGGAGACGGACAAGTCTGTGCATGTGGACCGGAGGGCAACACGACGAGGAACCCAGACGCCCCACAGACCAGATGAGGGCTGTCTTCGGTGACCTTGGGCAAGTTCCTGAGCATCTCTGGTCCTGGGTTTCCACAGGGGTAGGCTGAGGAATACAGATAACCCCTTCTTACCAGGGCTGATAGTTGCCTAGAGCCCAGCATCCATTCTGAAGGCTCAGCCCAATCGCAGCCGGAGCATGCTACTTGGTGTTTTTACGCCTACTCTGGACCCCAGCTCTGCTGTTTGGGGCAGAGCTCTCGATTCCATGCCTGGCACCTAGTGAGCAGTGACTGTGGTTCCCTCCCCACGCTGGCCCCTTAGCAGTGCCAGTCCCAGGTGTCCTGCTGATGGCCCACCAGCCCCAGGTGACCAGATCCCCCCGAGGAGACGAACGCCTCTCTGTGGCAGAAGGCTCTAGGGCCAGGTCAGGGACCTCACAGCGAGCCTGTCTTCGGGAAGACAGATCCTGCCACAGTCCCGGGGCTGGGAAACATCAAAAAATCAACCTTCCGGGTTCCCATCTGAAACGCATGAACGCAATGAAGTATTTCAAGTTAACCGAGGAGAGTGATCACGAAGCAGATGCCCAGCAGGGACGGGAATTGCCGTCTTCTCCGCTTCGCTACGGAGAGCTGGTTCCTGCTCAAGAGGCAGCTGGCGATGAGGGAGGGGGAGGCAGATTTACAACCGGGAGTGGGGAGGGGGGTCTGGGAAAGAAACCAGCATCATCAAGTAGCAGGGAGAGCTAGGCCAGGGCTTCTAACTCCCAGCACACTATTCCACATGACCATTTAAAAATAATAATAATAATTAATATATATATATATATATATATGCATATATATATATATATATATATATATATATATATATATATATATATTTACAGAGAGGAAGGGAGAGAGATAGAGAGCTAGAAACGTCCATGAGAGAGAAACATCGACCAGCTGCCTCTTGCACACCCCCTACCGGGGATGTGCCCACAACCAATGTACATGCCCTCAACCGGAATCGAACCAGGGACCTTACACTCCGCAGATCGATGCTTTACCACTGAGCCAAACCGGTTTCGGCCACATGACCATTTTTGTTAAAACACACACACACACACACACACACACACACACACACACACACACATCTTTTCAACTTCATACCTAATACGTTTAAATTACATGGGAGATGCAAATCTTTCAGAAAATGATACTGAGCATTTATTTATTTATTTATTTATTTATTTATTTATTTATTTTAGCACATAGTTAACAACATTTGTGACCTAAGAACCCTGAGTGGTGGTGGCTGCCTCGTTGTCCGAGAAGAGTGCTGCTAACAACAGCGACACGAGGAGCCACTAGTGTTGTTCTGAGTTCTCCTTTGTGCCAGCCACGGCCAGGTGCTTTGCAAATATATTCTTATGTGTAATTTGTGTACCAGCGGTGTGGGGCCGCCTTCACTCTCACGGAGAGAGACACCGGGGCTCAGGGTCGTGAACTGGCTGCCTGCAGGGCTGGTGAGAATTCTGGTGTTCTCCACACCCTCGGTCTGCTCCCGATGGGGTAACCTGTGAAGCCTCCGTCACCCTAGACTCGGTGGGGGGAAACAGTGGCACTAAGGGGTGGGGGCATCTTCTGATAAATACCTACCTGGGATCTCAGGTCTTTCAGGGACCCGCATGGTCACCCGGTCCAACCCCGTTATCAGACAGATAGGGACACTGAGGCCCAGAAGGGGAAAATGACTGGTCAGAGGCCATAAAGCAAATTCATGGCAGGCGGTCTGAAACTTTGGCTTTCTGTCCTGGAGGAACGCACTCTTTCTACGGAAACGCCCCTCCCACCCGCCTCCTGGCCCACCAGTTCTCACTCAACTCTCACCACAGAGCCAAATCCCAGCCTGACTTCTCCACTTCGATGGTTGGTCTCCTCTTGTTCCAAACTCAAGGTTCTTCAGCCAGGAAAGATCGGCGAGTGTGTGATGTCTCTCTGGAGGGGTGAGGGTGGCCCACGTATCCCCAGCTCTATCTGCAAATATCAGAGTCTGGGCTGAGGGTCATGAATAAAGGCGATCGGAGCGGAAGAGCCTGTGTCGGGCACCGTCGCTCACCTCCGGGTCCCCTGTGCCCACGGGGGACTGGGACCCCAAGATTTCAGTGCGTGCTGCTCAGTAGATGTGAACTTCAGACCAGTGGGCAAGGCCAGCCTATTAACCTCTCCAGCGTGACCTTCACTCCAGGGCTTATTGGTGGGACAGAGCCCAAATCATAAATCTGTGGGGTAGTTGTTCTCTTTGTAAGTATTTTTGTTGTGCCCGGATTTCGTGATCCCCAAAGACCAGCAGGGAGCCAAATCCGATTCAATTAACAAGAGAGCCTCTTCCATGTTAACGTGGGCTCCGTCCCACTCACGTCGACCGCATGGCGGACGAGAGCACGAACTTCCACAAGTCCAGGGGTTTTACTCCGGTGGTGATGTCATTGCTTTGGCTGACCCTGATTGGTTAGGTGAGGGCTAGGGTCCAGTTACACAGCCTTGCCCTGCCCTTCTCATTTTAGTCCAAGTGCTGAGACTCACAATCACTTAGATAGTGGGAAGGAGATGTTTGCCCTGAGTGTTAGATTAAACTGTGAGAGTCACTTTTTAAGAACGTATGTGTAACTTCTACACTAAGGAGGGCCTTTAGCGCTGTTACCACTGCTAAGGGAATCTCTGCAGATGTTACACGGAGTTGACTAGAACTAATCAATGAAGACCAAGTCCGCGGCTTCATTATCTCCAGATTGGTGAATAATGTCTACTGCCGATGCCAAACAGTGTTTACCATCTCAAGTAAACTTGACACGGTGCTCAGAACAAATATTCTAATGATGTGGTGAATGAAAATGTTCCTAGTCTGGAGGTTACGAGTCAATTAGCCTTAAAACTTTCAAAACTTTTCAGTTGCTTAAAAGTATACACAGTGTACAGTTGATAAAACAGCTCACTTTTCCCTTCTTGCACCCTTTCAAAGGAAGGGGTTTCAGAACCATAATAAAAAAATGCACCAGTAATATGGGGCGTACGTGTTGCGATATGTTAGTAATCATCTTGCAGCCTTATTTTCCAAAGTTTGTGTTTATTTTGCTCAGTTCAGGATATTGCACTAATTGTTTTAGGTGTTTTCATTATATGACATCTACCATGTGTCAGAGACGATTTAAATCTACTTAAGTGTTGGACTGCTAGCAGAACTTGTACATTTACGGTAATTCAGAATGAGTAAGGAAAACAGTTCACCAGTGGTTAGTTTTCTATTGAGGTGCTCAGGTTGGAATAAAGTGGTATAAAAAGCAAAATAATAATAATAGTAATAAAATAAACTCTTTAATTAGACAAGAGTACTCTTTGTCCTTGTGTAGGCTTAGTTAGAAAATTTACTTTATCATGCTAGAAACTGATAGAAGTTGAGCTTAATCTGTTAAAACTGGCATTTAGCCCTCTGACCTCTCACCTATGTCTATACACGAGTTCATTGGTTCCAGGGTACTCTGTATTCTAAAGGCTTGTGTCAAATCGCTTCCTCACATTTCTTAGATTTCCTGCATATATATATATATATATATATATATATATATATATATATATATATATAGTGGCATCTGGTTTTAACTTTAATATATATTCTATATATATAATAAAATATATTTTTAAAAGAATATATATATTGTTTTTAAAAAATATTTTTATTGATTTTTTACAGAGAGGAAGAGAGAGGGATAGAGGCTTAGAAACATCCATCAGCTGCCTCCTGCACACCCCCCACTGGGGATGTGCCCAGAATCAAGGTACATGCTCTTGACTGGAATCGAACCCGGGATCTTCTAGTCCACAGGCCGATGCTCTATCCACCGAGCCAAACCGGTTTCAGCTATATATTCTTTTTGGTTTTAGAGAGGAAGGGAGAGAGAGATAGAAACATCAATGATGACACAGAATCATCCATTGGCTGCCTCCAGTGTGCCCCCTACTGGGGGATCAAGATGGCAGCCCAGGCATGTACCTGACCGGGTATTGAACAGTGACCTCCTGGTTCATCAGTCACCCTGGCTGGGCTGGTTTTAACTTTTATTTTAAACCAAGTTGGTTCATACAGCTATGGGGTTGTTTCATTTTTCCACTTCGTAGTTCATATGTAAACACACATGTCCTAGTTATGAAATCTGTTATCAAAAACACACACAGGAAAAGCTGAGTGGGTTTCTTCCACACAAAAAATATAAGGGATGTCTCACAGTGGTCTGATTTTAATCATGAAGCAGGAAATGTAATTTTGAAAGCCCCAAGAAGTCACAGACACCAAGGCAGGAAAGATATGCCTCACAGGAAGTAGCTGCGGAAAAGACAGTGGGGCTTTGCGGCCGTGAGCCTCAGAGGGAATGTCAATCCCCAGTAGGGGGCGTGCAGGAGGTAACCTATCAATGTTTCTATTTCTTCTCCCTCTTCCTTCCTCTCTCTCTAAAAATTCAATAAAACATACTTGTAAAAAAATATATAGAGTTTATAACCATCAAAATCAACTAATGAATAAAGGAGATGGAGCGCTAGTACTGGGGAGGAGTGGACATGGGGTTAACACCCAGGGATGAGCCAGAACAGCTCATTTTGTGGGTTTTTTGTTAATCTGCACCTGAGGATATTTTTTCCCATTGATTTTTACAGAGAGTGGAAGGAAGGGGAGAGAGACAGAGAGAAACATCCATATGAGAGAGACACACATCCATTGGTTGCCTCCTGCCCCCGCCCCTGCTGGGACTGGAGATCAAACCTGCAACCCAGGTACATACTCTTGACCAGGAATCCAACCCGAGACCCTTCTGTGCACGGGCTGACACTTTAACCACTTAGCAACACTGGCCAAGGCAAAACAGCTCAGATATCCCCCCTCCCCCCTTCACCAGGGATCAAAGTGGAAACACAGAGCTTACCTCTCAACAGGCAGCCTCCATTCAGGGGATGGTTCCTTTTCTTCCGATTTGACTGAGAACCACCCTCTCCCCTGAGGTGAGAGCTACACAACCGTGGAAAACACTTGCACATTTTGAAGCTAAGTGCCCGGTTACACGGGCAAGGCACGGGGGGGGGGGGGGGGGGGGGGCTAGCACTCTGAGCTCAACTAATCCCTAGTTCGACACCAGGTGAAGGTATGAAGGATGCAGGTTGAAAAGCCAAGATTTCTTTCAATTGTGTTGTTCTGTGGAGATGTTTCTTCCATCTCACTCCTGTCAAGAGGGATTTCGAGGACACTGCTTAGGGAGTGTGACAAGTCTCGCCCGAGTCTGGGTCACCTGTGATGGCAGGACAGAGGACCTCTCCTGAGACATCCCCCCCTAGGAGGATGGCTGCTGGCACATGGACCCCTTCCAAGCTGCTCTGCCACGTTAGGAGCCACCTGGGATGCTCACCTGAGGACACGTGGGAATAGTTGCTCACACTAAAGAGCTTTGCACTGATACGGAGCCAGAGGAGGGAGGGGTGCAGGCACCCCACCAATGTGCCCAAAGGGAGTCCCATGCTGGACTAGCCCCTGACCCCATCTTATTCCAAAGCCAAACCGTGACAGCACCAGTCAAGTAGAAACACCCCTGTCTCCAGTCTGTCCTGTGAAAGTTTGCACTCTCACTGGAAGCATCGGGGATGATCGGGGAAGGAGGAGGAGGAGAGAAGGTCCCAGCCACCCTGGCGTTTCCCCTCCCTGGCTTCCAGGGAGACCGGCGAGAAGCTTGACGTTCCCCTTTAAGAATGACGGGGGACGGAACATCTTATCAGTGCGATCAGGTGGTTTTGAGACTAGCAGTGACCAAAGGGCTTTTCATTTCCTGGAAGTGACAGGAAATCAAGGGACCTGCCCAACGCTATCATCTTCGGGTGGGAGGAAGGGGTTGGTAAAGTAGGTTTGTCGGAGGATCAAAGAAGAGAAAGTCCTTTTACAATTGCACCCTATCAAGTCCCACTGTCAACATCACAGTTTATTTTGTCTGCTGCTGTTCGCTCCGGGGAGAAGGAACACCTTGTGGGTGAGGCTGGGGGATGCCCAGGCTGGGTGCTGGTTGATAATCGCTTGGCAGGCAGGCCATTTTATAGGTTGGCATCAGAAGATGCCGAGGCTGGTGGCCCATGAGCAGAGGACAGCAGTGAAGGTCAGGCATGTGGAGGGAAATGGGGAGAGGGAAAGTCAGGCATGTGAACGCACTGGAAACGAAAGCTGGTCTCACGCACGGTGCTGAGATTCCAAGGACACAGGCGACTCCAGGACAGTACGTCTTTCAAGTGTGGAGAGGGATGCCTTTTACTGGGGATCAAGCCTGCAGCCCAGGCATGTGCCCTGACTGGGAATCAAACCAGTGACTTCTTAGTTCCTAGGTCAGAGATCAGCTCCTGGGCCACACTGGTCAGGCAATACAGATTTCATTTTTAAAGCAGTTTTAAATTTACAGAAAAATTGAGCAGACGATATTTGGCCTTATTAAACATTCATCACTGGGCAGCAACCTCTCAAGCAACTAGGAGGGCATCCTCAGGAGTTGTACAAAATGGGTTGTATTTTTTTTTAATTAAATTTATTTTTTTTTAATAGAAAGATTGGTGGGGCAAGGGAGCTGTTAACAAAAGAAAAAGGATTGTTTTCAGACCGGATGTCTTTGGAGGTTGGGGAACTTCGAGGGTTTTTATCCTGCAGGTGGCCTCTTGTATCTTCAGCTGTGGGGTGGGGGAGCAGATGGAGAGGCCCATGTGGCCCATTACCATACTGGTGCTTGACTGGAAAACTCCAGACTGGTCAAAGTTGCTTCTGGGAAGGGTGGAAACAGCAGTGAGGTCAGCTGGTACATCTAGGTTTGGGGGCCTGGCTTTGGCACAGGGGCTGCCATTTGGGGCCTGAGCTTTAACAGTTTAGAGAGTTCCAAGATACCCTCTTGTGGATCTCCCACCGACAACCCCCTCTGCTCACCCCCACTCTGTCCCTGAAGCCCACCCATTCTAAAGGGCTGGTCCTTCTCTTCTGCCTCTCCCTCAGCCAGGGGTTTGTTGTTCCCAGTGAACACATGCAGAGTCGTTCCATACAGGAACTAGGGGAAACGAGAATCAAGCAAAAACAGGAATGGAGTCCTCCAGAAATAAATACATCACACAGAAGAGTTGGGAAACAGGGAAGATGTAAGGGGAAGGGTTGCAGACATATTCGTGTTTTGTCAAGAAACGTCCAGACGGCATAGAATTTTTATGGGTTTATTTGAGCCAAACGGATGACATCCAGAAGCAAGATGTCAAAGGCCTCCCCCCCCCCCCGAGAATAACAGTTTTGCTGCTGCTTTTATGCATTTGATATTGAGGGGGTTTAAAGATTACATAGGGGGGGGCCGGACGAAAGCAAGGCAGGGAGTGGATTATAGGACCCTTAACAAGATTATGTGCTTTCTAGAGGGTGGTTGCAGTTTATTTCACTGGTATGTTCCGTCAGACTCACAAAAGCAGTGGACAGAGCTTGCTGAAGGCAAAGATAAACCTTCATTGAAATGTTATATGCCTTGGGTGTGACTACCCAACATAGAACGCCCAGTTAGGAATTTATGATTCCGTCGTCCTGGAAGGTTACTTTCCACAGAGCCCCCTTTTTGCACCCACAGTTTGTATACACGGGGCGTTTTAGGAAAATGGATGAATTTGGAATAAAGCATCCTGATCCCATCCAAAAAGAGGTGTACTTGAGAAAGTGATTTTAGGCATCACATTTAGCATCGGTAAAAAGGGAGGCTGGGCACGTGTTTTTCAGAGATCTTTCCGTGTCTTACCCTTTTTAGGAAGGGCAGCTGTTTCTCTTCTTTCTACAAGGTAGCTAGCTAGCTGCATCATTGAAAAAGAAGCCCAAATAGTGTTCTCCCCTTTCCCCGAGCAATTCCCGGAGCTGCCACTAGATGGCAGCCCGAGACCATACTACTGCTGTGTTCAGAGCCGCTGCAGATCCGTTTGCTGCCAGCCACCTCCTGCAGACATCTGATTAATAACAGAGCTGTAATTATCTTTACACAATCCCGATTGCAGCTCTATATTAGCCTCGCCGTTAAATTAAACTGCACAAGTAAATATGCCGGGCTACTCGACTTCCCCAGCAGGCCCCACCTCGGTGGCAGCCGAGCTCATTAGCATATCAAAACACAAACCCTGCCCTTCATTTTCATAACAAAAGGGACCCCCTTTTATCTCCCCAGCAGCCCCGTCTGTATTTGAATAGCTCTGTGAAAATTGGTAACGTTATTACTTTATTTCCCCAAGTCTAGCTCTGGGGATATCTCCAATCTGTTTCCTGCAGAAGCGGGGAGGCTGGGTTTTATTAGGAAGATGAATCGGCCCTCCCTCCCCCTCCAGCTGCTGAAATCTGCGCTTTGATGTGTGGGGGGTGGAGGAAGGGCAGGGGGTTGGGAGGGGGGGAGAGCGCCTGCCCTGAAGATGCCAGAAATCTGGCATCCTTTTTGCCCTGTCACTAGCCCAGTCAGACAGACATTGCCTAATGTCTCCATGGTCTTCGGTCAAAACAAAGCAAACAAAACATTAAAAACCCACAGGTACACCTGACACCCCGGGGATGCATTGCACACGGGATGGGGATGAGGTCATTGGCTAGAGCAGCCATGGGCAAACTACTGCCCTCGGGCCGGATGTGGCCCTTTCAGCTGTTCTATCCAGCCCAAGGAGCCAAAAGAGCGGAGGGTTCTCTTGCTCTCCCCTCCGCTCCTTCACCAGCAGCCCAAGAGGAGAGTGCCAGCATGGTCAGGTTGCTTTTGTTCCGGCCCTCCGGTCCAGTTTAAGAACCCATTGTGGCCCTCGAGTCAGAAAGTTTGCCCACCGCTGGGCTAGAGAGTCAGAAGTGGCATCGTAGCGGTTGGGTAGGCCTTAGGGACCTCCTCACCCCAGGTCCAGAGTCAGCCGAGTGCATTGAACTTACTTCGCAACATGTCAGGCCCACTAACAAACACATCTGAGTTCTGGCGGAGGGATCCACTGGGTCCCTCACCTCCTCCAGAGCTTGAAATCTGCTCATTGCAGGATGAGGAGCAGCTTCCAGGGGAGAAGTGAGGGCAGCCCAGGGGCCCACAGGGTGGGACAGGACTCTCTGTGCGTCTCCGGCCTGACCACATCCGACCGTGCCTCCCTGGACTCGTGAGCCTCGCTTTGTCCGTAAGGATCTGTGCAGACACCCGTCCCAGCCTTGTTCTCTGGGCCTAGCGAAGCGTGGTCGTAGAAACGGCTGTTTGGGTTCTGTACTTACTTGTTTGCTAAAACAATAGAAAGTTATTTTGATTTTTCTGGACTGAGGGATGCTATCCCAAAGCTGCATTGGTGATGGTTGGAATGTCCCATTGATTGTGATCTCACTGTCCGTCAAAGCACATTCCTCTGGGACCCAGGACAGATCCATTATCCTGAATTGTCTCAGCAGCTACAGATGACTGAGCTTCGATTGTCTCGGTGGTCCCGGAATCTGGGCAGCACCATTATTCCAAATCACCCCGGTGGTCCCAGATAATGTGTTTCCGCTGATTCCGTGGTTCGTAGATACTTTAGATGACTAAGATGCTCAATTTTGCTTTTTGGGGAAAAAAATGCTTTTCTCCAAACAGGTTAACCTCATTCCAGTCCGAAGATGTAATTGATACCTTTGTGATATTCTGCCAACATAAGCCAGACTGTTTGGGGCTTTGAGATTTAGAGCTTTAGCCCCTCATATGCCTCAGGCCTTTAATAAAATGACTCCATGATTCGACTTTTTGAGGCGTCCTTTGTAAGACGGGGGTTACACTACAACCCTAGCACGGTGCCTCACACAGGACAGGAGCTCCGTGCCTGAGTGATGGCAGGAGCGGGAAACTAGAAAAAGGATGCTTAGACCAAAGAGAGAGGGGGTTCCCAACGCTGGCCCCTAACTGACCTGTGGGGGGTGGGGGGAAAGGGGACAATGAATCAAGCCTGGGGCAGGTGGGGGTGGGGAGCCTGGCATCCTTGGGGATTTGGAGGAGCACACCAGTTGGGCCCCAATCTTGTACCTGCCAGTGGGCCGCCTCCTTCGGTTCACAGTTCACACCTTCAGTTCACACCGGCTGGCTCCTAGATGAGGGCAGCCTGAGGGGGCGGGAGAGGCTGAGAGGGCGGTGGGGTGGGCCATGGGTGACCTGCTGTGGAGCAGGTGCCATGGGGTCAGGAGGCGCCAGCCGCCCCTCCTCCCTCGGTTGCCTCAGCCTGTGGGGCCATGGCCCCTCCAGGAAGGGCTCTGCGGCGGGAGGGAGCCCTGGAGACAGGACTGGGGCCTCTTCCCACTGGAGCCTGCCAGTGGCTCATGCATTTATTCATTGCGCAAATATTAATTAAAAGTCTATTGTGTGCGCAGAGCGTTATGCTAATCACAAAGAGGCACGGGAGGGAAGACAAGGACACAGTAAAGCCTTATGTTTACCTTCCCGGAGCCCCGGAGCCCCAGGCAGCGTGGGGGTCGCCGGCAGCTCCCCTTTCTCACGGGGCCCAGAGAGTGGGAGCGGGGAAAGCAGCCCTGGGGGGAGGGAGGGTGCCCCGCTCTCTGGAGTCACAGACGGGGACACTGAGACCAGGGGACTGTGTCCTGACAGTCCTCACCCCACACACAGACCAGGTAACGGTGCTGAACCCCCCTTTTAAAAAGCGTGTTTCCCTTTCCTATCAGGAAGGCTGCTTTGAAGGGGAGCGTTCCTGTCTCTCTCCCGATCCCCGTCCTCCCAGCAGGACATGGTCTGTGTCCCTCATGGGGGAGGAGTGGGGGG
This sequence comes from Vespertilio murinus, assembly GCA_963924515.1. Classification (NCBI taxonomy): domain Eukaryota; kingdom Metazoa; phylum Chordata; class Mammalia; order Chiroptera; family Vespertilionidae; genus Vespertilio; species Vespertilio murinus. Next base: position 28,482,613 of record OZ004718.1, on the reverse strand, counting down.
CTCAGCCTGAGGCCAGGAGGATCCCAGGAACTCGGGGTGTATGCTCGGTGTCCGGCAGAGAGAACAGGAGTTTGGGGTCTGAGATTCCAGAGTCTGGGCAGGGCAGTTCGAAGGGGAGACACCCCAAAGGAGCCCACGGGGGCAAGGAACAGGCCGGCCTCAGGCCCCAGGCCATCCCAGCTGCAGTCCGGGGGCTGGAAGAGGGGGTGAGAGGGGGGCTGCCCGGAGCTGGGCTCACTGCAGATGCTTCACTTCTCCGAATTCACTCCTGTACAGCTCTCCTGTCTGTCTCTTCCCCGCTTTGTGTTATCACCGTCACATCCCCACGTACCCCAAACCCAACAAATACCTTGCTATAATGATTACTTACGCAATGCATGTCTATTAAAGGAGATAAAAATAAATAAAAAGAAAGCCACGCAGGTGCATGCTCACTGGATAGGCTCTATTTTTCTTTTTGCCTTTTCTAGTTCTCTGAGGATGTTCCTGGGCGCCTCCCTTCCCCCAAGACAGCTGTGCTCTCCCCCTCCTCGGTGCCGTGGTGTGAGATACGTCCCGTTCCTGTCTGCTACCGGGCCCGACAGCACCGCGCACACCGGGCGTTCTACTGGGAGCCAGGCGCAGCGGGAGGCAGCGTCCGCTCTCATGGCTGGAGGGCGGGGTGGGGATTGGCAGGATACAGCCCCCTGGCCTCAGTTTCCCCATCTGTGGTGCCAGAGAGTGGGGCACCCCCCCCCCCCCCGGGCTGCTTTCCAGCTCCCACTCTCTGGGGTGAGGCTGGGGAAGTAGACTTTCAAGTTCAACTTCTCGCTCTCATGGATCCACGTTGATCCCAACAACCTCGTGTGAAACTGGCCTTCGCACCTTCCCTCCCTGCCCGGGCTCTCACACGGACCGCAGCTCCTCCCGGCTCCTCCCGGGGGCCCTGCTGGCCGCCTGTCACTCGGATGGCCTCCGTGTCCAGTCAGGAGGCCTACTCTCCTGAGCACTGGCCTTCCCCTTGGTGGGGACGACGGCCCCGAGCCGCTCCCTCATACCATGAGCTCCAGCCAGCTGCCACCCCGTCTGCCGCCCGCAGGCCACCCTCTAAGGATCCTTTGCTCGGCTCATCTCCATACAGACGCTCACACGAGTTCCCCCGTGCTCAGCTCCAGCAGGGGACCTGGGAGGGCGGCCTCCCGGGATGCCTGGAAACCATCAGAGATAGCCGCCACTCTGGGGCCGGGCTCCCGGAGGCCATGCCCGACGCGGCCAGGAGAAAATTGCACTGTCCGTCACTGTCAGGGCTAGCCGCAGCGAGCACAAACGTTTCCGAAGCCAGGATGGATAGTCCGGCTGCCCGCGGTGCCCGGCGGTGCTGCGCAGAGCCGGCCCGGGCTCCTGGGGACCCTTCCATCACCCCAGCATCAGCGGCGTCTGGTCCTCATGTCCCCGCCAACCCCCCAGGGTGCTGAGATTTGAATCTGCCATTTATTGAATCCTGCTGCTAGGCAGGGAAGAGGCCAGCCCGGCAGGCTCACGCGTGTACACACGTCAGCGTCCACGCAGTCTGTCTGCCGCCTCCGTCTGGTTTGATCTCCCTGGCGGCCCCGGGTAGCAGGCGTGGTGAGCGTGGACAGTCCTGTTTCGCTGGTGAGGAGCACGGTGCCCAGAGACGGTCGGAGATACACAGCTATTAGGGAAGGGAAGGAAATATCTAACAGAACTACTCAGACCCCCAAAAGGAATGCTTTCTTAAAAAAAATGAAATATATATATATAACTGATTTTTTAAAAATATATTTTATTGATTTTTTTACAGAGAGGAAGGGAGAGGGATAGAGAGCTAGAAACTTCGATGAGAGAGAAACATCGACCAGCCGCCTCCTGCACACCCCCCACCGGGGATGTGCCCGCAACCCATGTACATGCCCTTGACCGGAATCGAACCCGGGACCTTCCAGTCCGCAGACCGACGCTCTACCACTGAGCCAAACCAGTTTCGGCTATTACTGATTTTTTTACAGAGAAGAAGGGAGAGGGATAGAGAGAGAGAAACATCGATGAGAGAGAAACATCCACCAGCTGCCTCCTGCACACTCCCTACCCGGGATGTGCCCGCAACCAAAGTACATGCCCTTGACCGGAATCGAACCGGGGACCTTTCAGTCAGCAGACCGATGCTCTATCCACTGAGCAAAACCAGTCTCGGCAGAAAATGCTTTCTTACCTGTTTGTGTCTGATAGTCTAACAGGATGAAGGGAATGTAGGCTCTGGAGTCCCTGGGCAGCACCATCTGCCTCTCTCCCGTGCCCTGATCTGCCCAGCCACAGCTCTGTGCCCGCCCAAGACTCCCTGGGCCGGCCTGAGCAGCAGCTGTCTCCTCTGGGGGCCTGCCCAGGAGGCTGGCTGGACATGCCTGGAGCAAACAGCCAAGAGAGAGACCCGTGGCGGATCTGGAGGGGTTCAAATCCAGCCGGCAACGTGTGTTATCTAACGTCTTCCTCGTGATAACTGTGGAAGGGGAATTGGCCACATTGTTTTTAGAGACGCTAACAGAGACTTAGCCAGATGGATCGAGTGACCCACCTCCACCCCTCCCCATAGCCAGGCCCATGTGGTCCCAAAGCGTTGAGGAGGTTAAGCATAGGAGCCCCTGTGCTGAGCAGACGTGCCTTCCAGCCAAGACTAAGAATAAGGTCTTCGGCTGCTGGTGGCCTCAGAGGGTCCGCCATGTGCCCCGGCATTCAAGCCCTTCCTCATGGCCTCAAAAGGCCAATAATCTCAATCCCCTATCAGCCTTGGGCAAACTACGGCCCGAGGGCCGGATCTGGCCCGTTTGGCTGTTCTATCCGGCCCACAGAGCCGAAAGAGAGGAGGGTTCTCTTGCTCTCCCCTTTGCTCCTTCACCAGCAGCCCAAGAGGAGAGTGCCAGCATGGTCAGGTTGCTTTTGTTTAAGCAACCTCCGGTCCAGTTTAAGAACCCATGGTGGCCCTCGAGTCAAAAAGTTTGCCCACCCCTGGCCTAGATGCTTGTTTTTATGCAGGACTAGACAGGATTGCCGGTAGCTGAAGCAGTGAGCTACTCATGCCTACCCATAGTTCCATTCTGTGTTCTCCATGTTGTTCATCTCTTTATTTATTTTTTTTTTACTGAGTTATTTTTTTTTCTTTTTTTCCCTTTCTGGAAAGTTAAAATGGGTAGGCGGGGGTAGGGGGGAAACGGGGTCCTTTGCCATACCAACTGGACTGCAGTCTGTAAGTTTGCAGACGCCTACAAAAAAGTTATTTTCAGCTCTCACCGGAATTCTTGTGCAGCTTCTAAATAAAAGGCGCCCTCCCGCTGGAACAGGTTTGGCTCAGTGGTAGAGTGTCGACCTGCGGACTGAAAGGTCCCAGGTTCTATTCCGGTCAAGAGCATGTACCTTGGTTGCGGGCACCTCCCCAGTAGGTGTTGTGCAAGAGAATCAATGTTTCTCTCATCAATGTTTCTAACTCTCTATCCCTCTCTCTTACTCTCTGTAAAAAATCAATAAAATATATATATATTTTTAAAAAGGCGCCTTCCCTGACCTGGTGGAGTGGACACAGCACGTGGGGGATGTCGTCCCACTGGGTTAGGAATCCACTCCGTTAGAACACCTGCCCTGTATGGAGCAAAGGCCCTCTTCCCTGCCTGGTTAGAGGTGTTTTACATGTTCCCTTTCTCCTGCTTCTCCCCTAGTGAGTGAGTCTCTCTCCGTGGTCCCTATTGGACACGAGAAAACAGGATCAGAGACGTAAACCTGCTTCATTAGGAGTGGGATCATTTGGGATTGAAACACAGATTAAAAGCTCTAAAAAGAAAATACATCTCTCATCCATTCAGATGTAAGAAAGCAAAGCCATTCCCAAGATAACCCGTCCAGGAAGGAGACAGGGAGGTCCGACAAAGAATGCTGGGGAAGCCCTAGCTGGTTTGGCTCAGTGGATAGAGCGTTGTTGGCCTGTGGACTGAAGGGTTCCAGGTTCGATTCCGGGCAAGGGCACATGCCCAGATTGCAGGCTCAGTCCTCAATAGGCTGATCAGTGGTTCTCTTGCATCATTGATGTTTCTATACCACTCTCCCTCTGCCTTCCTCTCTGAAATAAATAAAACATATATTTTTAGAAGTGTTGGGGCAGGGAGATATATATTTAGGGAGTTACAGTGGGATTTGAGGACATGGTCCTGGATTAAAGAGAGGAATCTAGAGGCACAGCGGTCCTTAGCAGCCAGGACCGTGACTTAGGAAAACAATCAGATGAGATAGATTAAAATGTAGAATGAGCATGTCTTTGACTTACTGGTAGGAGGACTCTATCCCACAGAAACAAAGCGTGTGTGTGTGTGTGTGTGTGTGTGTGTGTGTGTGTGTGTGTGTCTGTGTGTGTGTTTGCAGCATATTTTGTCTTAGCAAAAACAAAACAAAAACAAAAACAAAAATTGCAAACAATTCCAGTGTCTACCAGTAGAGGATGAGATGACTGGGTTGTGGTGCATTCAAAGCCTAGAATATTATGCGACACCAGAAGGCCTGCTACAAAAGCCAAAACTTAGCAAAGCATGCACTTCAAATATGTGCAGTTTATTACATCTCGGTTATATTTCAATGAAGCTGCTTAGAAAAAAAAAGATTGAGTTAGATGCACCTACATTGGCCAAAAAGATGTCCCTGACCTACACCTCAGGGGATAAGGGCAGGTTTCCATGTACAGTGTGTGATATGATTCCATTTTGGACGTGAAAAGTTGGGGAGCAACGACGTGAGCATCCCTACGTGTGTTTCTGTAGGCAGAGGGGAGTGGGAAAGGTCATTTCCTAGGGATATCGGTGAGGAAGGTACGGTTCACAAGAAAAATGCGAACACTATAAACCTTTTCATATAGTTCTCTCTGATATGACGTTTTACCACGAGCTTGTATTGCCCTTATAGTGGAAAAGAAATTGTAAAATCGCATAGAGTCAGGAGTTTCCACAGAAGGCTAGCTTGCCTCCTGGGCCGATGGGAATCACTGGCCTCAAGGGAAAGGGCACCTGGGGACCCCCTGTCCCTCCAGGCCAGCGAGGGACACGCTGGGCTGCTGAGTGTGACCCCGGCTGCTGATCCCGTCCCACTGGGCAGGGCGGGCTGAGTCTGGAATAGGAACAGAAAGGTCCGAGGCAATAGAAAATGTTTTTCCTTTCCCCCAAAGGCTGCATGATAGAATAGGGGATTTTTAATACATCCACAGCGGCACGTATGTGTAGGCTGGTCCTTTAGCGCTGCCTCAGGCATCGGACTGACCCCACCGAGACCTCACTTACCTCAGCGACAGCAGGATGATTTTCCATCATAACCATGTCTCTCCTTGTGGGAGGAAAAATAAATTCCTCCCGGCAGCCCCAGCCCAGCCGAGCCAACAAGGGCAGGATTTCGTCCGTCCATTCAGCCCTCAGACTTTTACTGAGCCCTCTTTCCTTACTTTTAATGTTCTGCTTGTATCGGGCACTGAGGATACAAGAATTCCAAGTAAAGTTCTGGGCTCCGTGGAAACGTGACGTTATAGAACATGGGGGGAGGTTCCATTGGGGGGTGATGCTGCCAGCGAGGGACTTGAAACCATTCATTTCTTCTTCATTCACTGGAAGCGGAGGACTTGAGCTAAGAGATGAAAGGAGACTGGGGACGTTTCCATTGGAAGAAAAATCAGGCGCCATCCACCGTGGCACCGAGGGCAGGACCAGGATGCAGGGCAGAGCTGGACCCCGTGGGAAGAAGCCTTTTCTCATGATTAGAACTCACCTCCCGTGGGCAGTCCTGGGGGCACCCTGGTCCAGGTGGGAATTCAATCCCCGACAGTGAGGGAGGGAAGGCAGTAGACAATGAAAATGAGATTATATAGTGTGTCCTTCAACAGATGGCAGTGATCCAGGAGCGAGGGGGCCATCGGGGCTGTGAGCAGCAGGTGAGGGATAACAGACAGCATTGACCCCCGCAGGGTCTGTGGTGTTGAGCTGGTGAGAGCAATGGAAGGCCGGCCTCTGGTGGGAGCACCGACAGCTCATCTATAGGAGGAGGGCGGGCAGAGAGGGTGGAGACCGACACAGGCTGTGCTGGGGGCCGGGGAGGGGGATGCCTGATGCGGGGAGGATGACAGGTTTCTCTTCTGGTAGCTTCCGCTTTCTCAGCAAAACACTATTTCAAGACCTCAACCAAGAATGAAGGGTGGGTGTCGGGCTGGAGGGTTAGGGCTGGAGAAAAGGATATGAAATTGTCATCTCAGAGAATGAATGGAGCTGGGGATGGGACCGTGCTGTGAGGTTGAAGCTGGGAGTCAGGGGACAGAATTAGGGCCAGGAATTGCATTGTGGGATCTTTTTATTTAAAAATATCAAAATTGCCTGCCTATAATTTTATGTCATTTGTTTAAGGTATTACAAATAGTAGCACATAGGTCTCGTCCCCACCCACCCCTATTTGAATAAGTAATTCCAGGTTTTCAAAATTCAAAAGATACCAGAGGATGAACAGGGACAGTCTCCTGGTCTCCAGCCAGAAGCCACCCTATTACCAGTTTCTCGTGAGTCCTTCCCAGAGATGCCTGATGCATTTATCAGCATTTCCATGTGGACCCTGCGTCTTGCTTTTTTACACACAACAAAGGCACGGAGATCCTGCTCTATCTGTAATAATAAAATCGTAATGTGCTAATGAGACCAGACAACATTCCAAACGAAGAAGCCGGGGCTGCAAGGGCCAAGGGGGTGCCTGTGACCGGGGTGGGGAGGGGGGAGGCTGAGACAGAGGCAGCCGAGGCAGTAGCAGGGGGGCAAGCCCCTCGCATGAATTTCATGCACTGGACCTCTAGGATGTATATAAAGAGAAACATTCCCACCAGAATGCAACCTCTGGAGGGCAGGGATGTTTCACTCTTGTCCACCATGGCATCTTCTTCAGCACCCAGGACAGCGCCTGGCACAAAGGAGGAATTCCTGTTGGATGAACTGCATGAAGCCCTGGGTTCTTCCCCTTCTGCAGAGCGCGCATGCTGCCCTTGATTCAGCGGTCCCTTTTACGCTTTTAGGCTATTCCCACGCTTTTGATTCTATCATTGGTGCCTCCGTGAATAACGTGGCACACACGCACGGCAGCTTCACAGGTGTGTGAGCCTACCTGCAGGCTACATTCCTACGGGCAGAATTGCTACATCAGCGGCATGCGCTTTTGTGATTTTGATGGATAGGGTCATATTACCCCCACTCCCCATACATTTTCAATAATTTCATGGCCTGCTCGATGCATTTACCATACGTCTTGTGTATCGTTGTTTTCCCATTGGTTTTAAGCCACCTTCCAGGGTTCTGTTCACCCCGCCCTTTTCTGTTGGGCACGTGTGTAGAGTAGCTGTGTTTCCACCGGGGCTGTGCCCATTCCTTGTGTTACGGGCTACACTAGCATAGTCCCTGCCTGGAGGTTAGCCCTCTCAAGGGTGCTGGGCACAGTGAAAATGCCACACACAGACTTGCATTCAAGTATTCAAGATTCTCAGAGTGTGAGAGGGCCGGGCGGGGGGCAGGGAGCCCCAGTTGAGACGCTCACGTTCTCAGGATGAGCTGGATGTCTAGACACCCTCATCAGCTCAGCCTGCCTTTCTCGGGAAGTTTTCCCTGAAGTCTGTAAGGGGATTTATGGTTCGTTCACCACGGTCCAGATGCTTCCTATCAATCTCTCTGTATATTAAATTCCCAGCTCATTTTAATTACTTATTGATTAGCCCCAGGGGTACTGTAGCATGGATGGAGGCAAAGAAATATTTCTCTCTGAGCCTCAGGTGGAAAAAAAAGAAGGGGGGGTGGTTAAACTTTGCAAACTTTTGACTCTCAACTAATTTGCCCCAAACCTCCTTTCCTTGCCCTTTCTGATACTTGATCTCCCTCTGACATCATTCCCATTCTAACGAGGGTTTCCAAGGGTTTTAATTCCCTCTAACATGTAGCATGACTGGCTTGGCAGCAGGAGACCCTCCAGACTTCCACATGTCTGCTCCCCACGGGACGTGTGAGGAGGGAGCTGGATGAGGAGTTGTGCCCGTCCCCTTCCAGTACGTCTCTGCGAGACATTTCCCCACCCCTGGAGCCATGCTGACGGAGGTGTGAGGCTGTGTGCCCTCGTGCCATGAATCTGTTTTTCAGACTTTCTTCCATCCACTCGTTCCCCCTCACTTTTCTGGAGCGCTTGAGCGTTCTGCTTGAGGCAGCGGAGCCAGCGCAGGTAGAAGAGAGGACAGTATGCACTGAGGCATGCTGAAGACCCGGAGAGCCCTGCCCTCTTTGCCGCTGTTGAGAAAAAAAAAATGCTATTCATGAGAGTTTTTAACCCATTTTGGGCCTCAGAACACATCAAACCTCTTCCTGAAAGGACACAGAGGGGGCAGGGAGTGGTTTTTCAGCCTTGGCACTCTCTTCCTCATCTGCGCCTTCCCCTCCGTCAACAGCCACCACAGAGAGACCACACCAGGATGCCGCATGAGGTGCCCTGGGAGACTGATGGGCATTTCCCCACCATTATATCTTCAGCCCCAGAAGAACAGGAGGAATTCAGCACACGCTGAACGAATGCTTTGTTCTTTGTGGACTTCCCATGCACACATGTGCCTCAATGTATTCATGTGCATTCTTTCAGAAAGGTGTTAAAGAAGCATTGTCGGGAAAATAGGGGTGATGTTTGAGATACAGGGAGCTGAGAGCAAATCCTACCTGGTTTAGGACCCAGCTAGGGTTGACGTTTGCCCTGAAGGATCTCAAGGAAGGGTTTATAAAACACAGTAACAGGGTGAGCAAGACTTAGGGGAGAAATGTTTCACATACCTAGAGGAGCTCATTTTCCCAGCTTCCCCTGCCCCCACCCCCAAGCATTTTAGAATGGTTCAATTCCATTTGAATTATCAGGAAGTTAATGTTAGATCATTCACATCTGTCCCTGAAACCCAATGAACAAATGCAGGAATGAGTTTTGTGAGCCGGGCCTGAGTTATCCCATGTTGTCCACACGACCAAGTGGTGCGGCGGATTTTTTCGATAGGCCTCCCCATGTACTCCGCCCCATCCTCCCACAATTAGTCCTCCTTAATGAGCCCTCACCAGCATCCCGGCATCCCAAGGATGTGAGTTCTGAGGCTGCTGGACCTGTGCCCATTCTGATTCTCCTCTCCCTGGGCTTGGAGGAATCAAAGGCAGGAATTCATTAAGCAAATGAATAGGAGAGACACAGTTTCAGAAGAAATATTTAGCCTATCAAAGGAGACAGGAAGGATTTTTAACACATTGTTAAAGTCATCCACCCACAGGTAAACTCGTGCCACTGAGAAGTCGTTCTTTTGAACCCGGGACTTCTGTCCCCACTGGGCTTGGGCTCACATCTTTGTTGTGTGACCTGCATGCCCCTCAATATAATTCAGTAATTAAAACGGGAGAGCTCATATTTCTTTCTAGCAGGAGGCAGCGAGGTGTGGAAAGACCACGGGCTCTTTGTTCAAATGCCAGTTTTTACGATGTTCTAGCAAGAACATATGGAGCATTTCATCCGTGTTCCTGAAATAGAACCAGCAGCATACTTTTCGGTCAACGTGTTTTTTTCCCCCCTTAGCTTTTGAGAAATATATATTTTATTGATTTTTTTCAGAGAGGAAGGGAGAGGGATAGAGCTAGAAACATTGATGAGAGAGAAACATTGCTCAACTGCCTCCTACACACACCCCCACAGGGGATGTGCCTGCAACCAAGGTACATGCCCTTGACCGGAATCGAACCTGGGACCCTTCAGTCCACAGGGCAATGCTCTATCCACTGAGCCAAACCGGTTTTGGCTTCTTGGTCAACGTTTTTAATCTCCAAGCCTCCGTTTCTTTACCTGTCAAACTGGGTGAATAATACAGAAATGTTAGGAATCATTGATCTAGCCAACACTCCCATAGCACCAAGCAGTATTCTTGGCGCTTTAGGAATATTCACTCACTGGTTCCTCATAACCCTGTGAGGATGGGAAATGAAGATGAAGGCTGGGTGAGGAGTAAGGAATTTTCCCAGGTCACCTCGCTGGGAGAGCAGACGTAGGTAAGATTCATGCGGAATCCAGCTCCGAAGTGTGTGTGCGTGACCACGCCCCTGTACTGCCTTTCCCACTGACCATTCATAAAGGCCTGGAACCTCACCAGGCATCGCCTACTGGATGATCTCGCTTTGGGCAATTTTCCCATTTCCCGTGCCTCTGGAGTTTGACCCATGAACCTGAATTTGTGCACTTGACTGTGTTGTTGGAGGTGGGTGGGTGGGTGGCGGGGGAGAGGGCGTCGCTGCAAAGGCTGGCAGTGCCGGGGTGCTGATTTGGACCCCCTCCTCGGAATCCCACATTCAGCACCTTCAGCAGGCATTCATTTGCATCCACAGCATCCTCCCCGGCCGCTACTTTGTAGATACTGATACCCGTGGGCACAGACTCAGTAGTCCCTCTTAGCCAGCTCCTCCCGTGACCCGTCCTCTGTCTTCCCCATGCGCCAGCATCTGCCCTGAAAACACACCCCCTCCCATGACTCCTCACCTCTTCACAGCTATTACTCACCCCCTAAGTCACTTTGGAGGTGTCCGCTGGGCCTCCAACCTTCTTCCACAGGCTCTCCTCTGGGCAGACCCCGGTCGCAGCCTGGGGAGCCTGAGGGTAAATTATAGGTACACCCAGAGAGAACCAATTTCTTCCTGGGATAACGTCTCTCAGGAAAGGTCACAGGCAGAGAAATAACTGTGAGGGTGGAAATGATGTTATCTCAAACAGCACATGACCTGCTAAGAAGGAGCTGGGATTCCCAGAAATGATGCTTTTTCTTTGTCCTGTTAAAATAAGGCCACAGAAGTGGGAGGGAGAGTCAGTCATATTGGGGTGTAATGTTGGTTGAAGCCACAGCCTCAGCTCCACGATCCTGTGGAGCGCTCTGGAGTGGGAGTTTCAAGGTCACTGTAGCATTTGTCCCACCTGGAGGCCAGTCATTGGCTTTGGGCCCTGGGGGCTGTGGAAGCGTCCAGGGATTCAGGCTCTTTGTGTGTGGGAGCCTCTGAGAATAGTTGCAGGGGAAGGGGGTGCCAATAGGAGCAAAGGGTGCAAGGGGGACTAGGTGCACCCTATAGGTAGAGGGCACCTGGGTCCAGTGTCTGCACAGAGCCCCATGCTACCTCTGTCACAGCCCATATTTCACTACCTATGGATATTCTGTTAGTTCTTAGAGACCAAAAACTTCAAATTCGAAGGTGCCTAAGACAAGTACCCTGTTTCCCCCAAAATAAGACAGTGTCTTATATTAATTTTTGCTCCCAAAGATGCTCTAGGTCTTATTTTCAGGGGATGTCTTATTTTTCCATGAAGAAGAATACGGTACACGTTTATTGTTAAATGAAAATAAAGGAAATTTATTACCTGTATACGGTACGGTAGTACGGTAGTTGTCAACACAAACCAGACAAACTGTGAATCCTACAGTATCAAGGATTTACTCATTTATTCAATGACAATCATGCCATCATCTTCTGGAACATCATCCTAACAATCCAATTCCTGAATTTCCTGGTGAATTTCTTGTGACTCCATTTCTTTCAGAATCAGTGGATCAAATCTCTCATGGTTAGCAATAGCACTGTCTTTAAATGAGTACTTCTTGTCAAGGTAGCCTGCTAGCAGTGCATTTGCAATGCAGCTGTCAGTGATTTCCTTCCATGAATTCTTCACCCAAGTCACAACTTCTTGCAGTTTAGGATTCACAAAGTTTCCACGCTGATTTCTCTCCATTCACACAGCAGTGACGTCAGGACTCTGAGTAACGTCATTGGTTGCTAGACCCCAGTCGGGGCGGCCCTAGCAACCAGTTTACGGTAAATTATTTTTCATTTTGAGACAGAGCCTGGGGGCCTTATTTTCGGGAGGGATGCCTTATATTTCACTCAGAAGGAAGTGGGTCTTATTTTCAGAGGATGTCTTATTTTCGGGGGAACGCTGTAGTTGCAGGGGAGGGCGGTGCCAATAGGAGCAAAGGGTGCAAGGGGGACTAGGCGCACCCTATAGGTAGAGGGCACCTGGGTCCAGTGTCTGCACAGAGCCCCATGCTACCTCTGTCACAGCCCATATTTCACTACCTATGGATATTCTATAAGTTGTTAGAGACCAAAAACTTCAAATTCGAAGGTGCCTAAGACAAAGTAGGTGCTCTGGAAATACTTGTGAATGCATGGATGATTCTGGACAAGGATGACGCACCCCAAGACCAGTGTGTAGCTTATGTACAAAGAAGCATTCTTCTCTGAAGACGAGAAACCTCAGACCAAAAGTCCCTATAAACTTAGCATTTGAAACGTGGTTTATGCCCATTTTTTTGTTTTGTTTAGGATTATTGTTTATAAAATGAGAGGTGTCGAGGCCTGTTTTATGCCCTGGAGGTTCCTGCATACAGACGTGAACGCCCTGTTGCCATCTTCCAGGCTTAAAAGTCTGAGGTTGGAACTCCCCCGGGAGAATCAGCGACTGCTCCCTGGCCATTTCTTCTTTCTTAGAAACTTGGGGGCCAGTTTCCTCATTAATAAAACGAGAGTTAGCCAAAACCGGTTTGGCTCAATGGATAGAGCATCAGCCTGCAGACTGAAAGGTCCCGGGTTTGATTCTGGTCAAGGGCATGTACCTTGGTAGCGGGCACATCCCCAGTAGGGGTGTGCAAGAGGCAGCTGATCAATGATTCTCTCTCATCGATGTTTCTAATTCTCTATTTCTCTCCCTTCCTCTCTGTAAAAAAGCAATAAAATATATTAAAAAATAAAATAAAATAAAAATAAAACGAGAATTAGACTACTTCAAAGGCCCCTGCTGTTTTCTGTAAGATGGCTGTTTATGAACACAGAAGTATCTGATGCATGCACTTCTGTGCTTGATTTTGGTATTTATTGTTTGAGAGATATATGACAAAAAAGCTCCTAAGAGATTCAGTGATTCTTTTAAATACACATACGTTTTATCCATTAGGGCAGTTATGCTGATTTCCCAATTAGTAGCAGGCTGGCAAGGCACGATGTATTATTTATATATTCTATCCAAATTATTGGTGTGTTTGAAGATGGTCACAGAGCAGGTGTTCTCTCAGCCTCCTTCCTGTCCTGAGGTTTTCATCCATAATCAGATCCTAAAAAGGCTTCACCTTTCTGAATAACTTTTTTATGTATTGATTTGAGAGAGAGGAAGGAGAGAGAGAAGAGAGAGGGGGGAAGACAAAGAAAGAGAGAGAGAGATCAATTTGTTGTTCCACTTGTTTATGCACTCACTGATTGATTCTTGTATGTGCCCTGACTGGATATCAAACCCACAACCTTGGCATAACGGGACCATGCTCTAACCAACTGAGCTGCCTGGCCAGGGCTCAAAGTAATTTAATCAGTGAGCAGATAACTTCACATTCGGATAGCTCTCATGTAATTATTACAGGGTAGGGAGCCCTGGCTTGAAATAATTGGCCTGGGGACACCTAAGGAACAGTGGGCCACACTGCAAGCCTTAGATTTCCCGAGGGGTTTTCAGCCGAGGGTGAAAGAAGAGCACGTCTTTAGAACAAAAGCTTGAGGGAAAGAAGGAAGGCAGAGGAGCGTAGGATCTGTGTCTGTTAGTGCTCCCGCCCAGCACAAGGAAGCTCCTGCCACAACCCAAGAGAGGGCAGGGAGGCGGGTGTGACCCCAAGAAGCTCTTTGGTGGTAGTACAGAGTGGAAGCGTGGTGCTGTGGACTGCAGACACTGGTGAACTGAAGCAGGAAGACAACACAGGCTGCTTGTTTTGGTTCTTGCAGCTGCATCACTACCAGCCTGGAGGCTCACAACCACCGGTGTGTCACCTCCCACAGTTCTGTGCGTTGACTGGGCTCAGCTGGGCAGTTCTGCTGCTGGGCTTCCTTGGCTCCCTCCCGCAGTGTGGTCAGATGGCAGCTATGGCTGGAGACACCCAGAGGCTCTGTGACAGTGGGCAATCATAACCTGCCCCTGCCATTCTTTGGACATTGTTTCCGTAAATGCTGACTCTAAAATGTAACATAAATAAATAGCATCCTGTGTAATAAAGAGATAAGATGTTAATTAGACTGAACAGCCGGACAACCTTCCGGATGACCTTCCGGACAAAGCCGGGGCTGTGAGGGCAGGCTGGGGCTGCAAGAGCCACGCCCTTTGCACGAATTTCATGCATCAGGCCTCTAGTGTTTGTATAAAAAGCCTAGGAACTGACTTCAAAAGATACAGACTCCAACCTTCAGGAATCACAGCTCTGGGATATTTGCTGACCTTCAACCCATAAAACCCAGATGATGCACACCAGACCATTGCTTGACCAGTTTTGAGATCCTTTTTGAAATGGACTGTGATGGTCTGCACGTAAAGCTCTCTCTCTCTCTTCCTCCTTATAAAAACCTCTGCTGCACGAATATGTAAAGATGGGCTTTGGGATGTCAGCCCCCATCTTCTCAGGTAGTTAGCACTTGAATAAACCACTGTACTGCCGCCACCACCTAGCTCACAAATTTGGATTTCATTGCACCAGGCAGCGAAACCAGGCTTCTTAACAGCTCAGTGAAAGGCTAGGGCAGCTGTTTCTCTCACACCCTGTAATTCCAGGGCCTTTTTAGGTGGTCTCTTTAGATTTCTTCCGTGGAGGCTCTGGGTTCCTTTGAGCACAAAATGAAAGTGAGAAGCCCACAAGTGGCAGAGCTGCCACCTTTCATCAGTTAATCAGTTAAGTGAGTTACAGCTCACATTCAGTGTGTATGTGTGTGTGTGTGGGTTACATTGGGGTATGAGGACTGAGAGCTGTAGCTTAGTGCCTGGCACTGGCGCCCCAGTTTGGGGGACTCTGGAGAATGCACCTTGGTCTGTACCTCAGGAAGCTCTGGGACTGGAAATTGTGACACTGGTGAGGTGCTGCCCTCATGTGTCTTCATGGAGTTAGTATGGGCACAGGGCAAGAGCTTGTGCAGCTGCCCTGCCATGGTGTGTGTGTGTGTGTGTGTGTGTGTGTGTGTCTATTTTAGAATGGAGTAAGTTGCCAGGGTCCTGCCTTAAGAAACTTGCAGTAGAAAAAAAAACCAAAATAAAAAACAGTGCTTTCTTAATATGAATATGGCATAATTGCATTCTCAGGCTGAGGAAGCGTGGGTTATGTACCAACCCTTGGGGTGGGAAGAGAGGAGACAGATGCAGGTATTCTGAGTGTATGATATAGCCCATGAATCATAGAAGGCGTTGTCTGTATCTCATTTGATCCTGACCATGGTCTTACCCTATTTCTAAGTCTAAAAATGCAGAAACCAGGGTTTGGAGAAATGACTTAACTTCTAGAAGACCACAAGGCTAGTGAGCAGGGAGCTGGGGTAGAAAATCAAGCCAGTCTGACTCTAATGCTTTGTTTTTGTTTGTTTTTAATCTCTCCATGCTGCCCCTCCTAGTTCCCATCAGCAGCTCTGACTGAGCCCACACCCTGTAGAAAACTTCTTAATTGGCCCCACACCTGAATATTTAATATTGTTGCTCTTTTAATTGAGGCCTTTATCAAAACGAGGTTTCCCCTCTTCTCTGCACATCGTCCCTGCTCCCTAACGATGTGTTTATTCAACACAGGGCATGGAGGCTATTTGTCTGACAGCCGCCCCACCTGCTGGCCCAGCTGGGCCCTCTCACGTGACAGGTGGTGGAGAGCAGAGCCTCCTCAACCCACAGTTGAAAGCAGAGGGCACAGCGGGACGATGGCCCCATGTCGGGCCAGTCCAGGGACATGAGGGCAGAGCCACGATGCAGAAAGGATGCTGTGACAAACACAGTGCCAGCTGGCCTTTAAAATTTCAGCAGTGTTTTCTAGACCTGGCAGCCGGCATGTTCAGCTCAATAAACGTTAGGGAAGGACAATACAGCTGAAACAGATTAAAGGTGCACTTAAGATTCATTTCTTCTTTTTTTTTTACAAGAGAAAACAAAGGGGAAGGAGTGGGTGTTTTATTTAAGGCAACATGAATGTGTATTGGGGGAGTATTGGTATTTGCTATCTATGAACCCAAACTCAATGAGTCAACTACCTCTTCAGCCCTTCATTGGGTATGTAATAGGCAAAGACAAATTATCGATCCCCTCACCTCCCAAACTGCTTCTCCTTTTGTCCCCCTCATCCCAAATCATTGGTAGCTGCATTCTGTTGGGTACACTGGCTAAAGTCAGTGTGGATTCCTAACCCTCTCTTCAATCCTCCTCGCTCCCATTCAATGCATCAGCAAACCATAACCTCTTGGCCTCCACGTTTACCCAGGACCCTGCTCCCACTCAGCATCCTTCACCACCAGTGTCTTCTGCCCACACCCTAAGGCCCCGTCCACTGGGATCAATGCCTGTTCTTCACACTGCAGACAAAATCATCATTTCCAGCTGATTTCCACATCTGTGACCTGCTCAGAACCTTCCCAGGACTGCCCATCTCTTTCAGAAAGAAATCCAGAACCCCCTGCTGTGGCCCTGAGGTCCTGCATGGTCTCCCTGGCCTTCCTTTCCTTTCTTATTTGGGTGGTTCTTAGACTTCCTTTCCTTTCTTATTTGTGTGGTTCTTTGCATGAGTGCAACTCACATGCAATAGAATGCACAGATCTTAAGCATACAGCTCGATTGAGATTCTCCTGTGTATACACCCCGGTGACCACTGCCCAGATCAAGGCATAGAATCATTCCCTCATGTTTTCCTCCAGTGAACACTCGCCTCCACCCACAGTAACCGTTAGTCTGACTTTTATCACCATGCATTCACTTACGCCTCTTCTTAAACTTTAGTTACATGGAATCATACACAGACTATGGATGATTTTGGGTCCTGATTCTTTCTTTCTACATTATTTTTTGAGATTTGCCCATGTTCATTTATATTGTTGTGAAGTATTCTAGTACTTGTACCACATTTTAGTTATGTATTTTTTACTGTTGATGGGCATTGTTTTCAGTGTTGAGCAATATATGTTTTTTTTTATTTTCTTGGGTATATACTTAGGAATGGAATTTCTAGCAAATAAATAGGCATAACCATACCTTTGTTAGAATTACTAAGTGATTTTTCTGATGTGATTTTATACTCCTACCAGCAAAGAATGAGAATTTGTTTCCTATGCTTGCAGGTACTTGGAATTTTCCAGCCTTTTTAGCCATGCTTGCTTCAAAATGTTACTTCCCTGAGGAGCCACGAGGCTGATTACCTTTTCATTGGCTTGTTGCCAATTTGGATATCTTCTTTTATAAGTTACCTGTTAAAATCTGTGGCCCGTTTTTCAAAATTCAGCTGTCTGTCTCTTTTTTGTTGATTTATGGGAGTTTGCAAAATATTCCAGACATGAATTTTTTATTAGACACACATTATAAATATTTCCTTCCTGGCTGTGGTTTGCTTTTTCTCAGTTGTGTCTTTTGATGTGACCTCATCTCTTACCCTCTCATTTACTCCCTCAGGCATTCCCTCTGGCCTTCTTGCTGGTCCTGCCACAAGCCAGGCATGAGCTGAATGCCCTGCCCCTCCCCCCTGTGTCCCCTTCCCACCCTTTCCCCTCTCCTCCTTCCCCCCCCCCCCAGCCCCAGATATCTGGATGATTTACTCCTTTACTCTACCTGGGTCTCTGCTCAAATGGTTTCTTCCCAGATGACCTTCCCTAGCTCTGCATTCAAAATACCTTTTCCAAGCTTTTTAGCCTGCCTTATTTTTCCTCTGCAACCTGATATATATTAATTTGTTTGTTTGTATCCTTCCCCACTTGACATTAATTCTGTGAGAGCAACAACTGGGTCCGTTTTGTTCCTCCACCCCCAGCACCTAGAGGGTGCTGAGCACTTGTTGGATATTCAAAAAAGTTGTTAAATGCATAAAAGTTTGAGTAGATTTATTAGTCAGAACAGAGATGAGTGAGGTTGTGTAGTAACAGGTAACACCAAAATCTCAGTATGTAAACCTTCCAAAGGGTCTCACTCAGGCTGTCGCTCTCATGTGGATACGAGGGAAATTCTGTCCATTATAGTTATTCAGGGATGCAGGTTGATGGAGAAGCCACCACTCTATGGTGCCACCTTCTCAAATACTGGCTTTTGGGTAGGCCATGGCGAGGGAAGAGAACACGGACAGCAGAGTACTGCCCCTTAAATTACTTTGCCCAGAAGTGGCACACATCACTTCTGCTCACATTTCATTGTCCAAAACGAGGCACATGGCTGGTGTGTGTGTGTGTCTGGAGATCCTAGTGAGCACCGGTAATGTCTACCACAATGAATGAATGCTTGAATGAATGCCCTCATACTCGAATGAATGGCTGGACAGATTAACTCAGGGAATAAAGATGAAGATGTGAGGGGCCAGGTATGCAGGAGAGGTTCGCAGCCAATTTCTTAATCTTCTCTCATGATGTTGCATGGGACCGATATTGTCTTCTGTTGAGAAACAGCTGGTGGAAGAATGCCTTTAACAGTGCTCTAAGGAGTAGAGGAATAGCAATGAATATTTGCTGTGTTTTTATTATGTTCCAGGACCATATGCCTAGTGCTCTACATGAATTACTAAAGTAGATAATATGCGCCTCATTTAACAGTTGGAGCACCAAAGATGCAGAGAGGTGAAATAGACGGTCCAGCGTTTTGCAGCTAGCTGAGCAGACTTGGACTCTCAAACACATACTCGTATACCAAGTTACAGACATGGCACCTGTGTGCATTCCTCTGTGGTCTCCTGTCTCTCCACTTAAGGTCATAGCTGCAGTCACAAGCATCATTGCACTGTTGGACTTTGCTGAGTGCTTGCAGTGACCCTCAAGTTATGCCGAACCAGGTCAACCTAGCCAGGAGGGTTACTTCATTGATGCTATAACCTAACAACTTCTACCCATTCGTTCCTGTTTCTTCATTGAAAAAAAATCCCATTTGTCCAGTCTTGAGTGCTCTTATATGCCCATTCCTCCAGTTACTAAGACTGAATCTTTATCCAGTATAAGTACATCAAGCTGAATGTTCATGAATCTCTGAGTAGATGCATGACACTGGGTAGGACAGAGGCAGCTGTGACCCAGTTAGGGAGACTGCACACCCTCCCAGCTCAGAGGGCCCGCAGAGCCTTGGGCAGGGGGAAGCTCTCCTCCTTCCTAACCGGGGCTTAGACGCAGCATCTCACAAGCCTTTAAAGGGACCTCTGGATCAGAAGAGGTGCACAGCCTGAGGGACTCCAGGAATCCAGACAGGGCGGCTCAGCTCCAGCGTTGATGGGGCAACTGGGTCTTCCCAGAGTAGAGAGCCAGCATTACATCCTGCTCCAATAGCTGTCACTTTAATTAGGACTTTCAATACTCCTGATACTTGGGGAGGTATCCCAGAAAGACCCAGAGAGGCCCCTCCAGACCAGCGATGTTAGCAGCCACTGCATTGCATGCTCACCACCACGGTGTATTAAAAGCCTTTGCCACCCTGACCTTGCTCTCCTTAAAGCAGGTCCCCACTGTATTTGCTTTTGCTCCTTACCTCTATTTTGAGCAGGAAGAGAAGCACATCCCTCCACCCCCCACCCCCAAACATCATAGTCATTTTACAACCATTTGTTGCAAGGGCTGAGAGCTGTCGGAGCAGTAATGCATTGCATCAAATTAACATTATTTTCCTGAAATGGTAATTACACCCGTTTTGTGTGCCTCTGAATACATATTTTTTGAAGTGTGCATGAGGTGCTGACACCGAAGTCTCGCTTTAAATCATTGTTATTAGTGCACCTGTCCAAATGATTCAAGGGAAATGGCTGTCAGAGGTTGCACAATTTAGAGAAATTTAGAGGTGAGTCACGGAGCTTCTTTCTAAAAGTTGGAATGCCGGCCCCTCCAATAAGTGTTTGTTGCTCACACCCTAGAAGGATTTCCAGCCAGACATGCCAATAAGATCAAGTCAGTACATCTTTATTGATTATCTACTGCATTGAAGTGCCTTGTGTGGTTACTGATTCAGAACAAGACATGGTTGCTGCCTTCAGTCTCAGAGGAAGGACAGACAGATGACTTGAAGAGGGAGAATCATGGCATGACATTTGGATGCAGAAGACAGAGAACGATTCTGAGTGTGTGTGTTGAAGGCAGGAGCCACAATCATGAATGGCATCTTCAGATGGTGGCATTTCAGCTGGACCTTGGAGGGTGGCAAAGATGGAGCATTGTTGACAATCAGTACAAATTTTGGGAGAGGTAAGTAATGCATGGGATTGGAAATAGGGCGAACCCAGATTTTAGTGCCCAGGATCATAAGGAAGGGTCAGGTGCTTAAGATGTCTCCATCATAGGCCCCTCAAAAGTGTCAGTCAATCACTTATGGGTGGAGCATAAGGATCGAGGTGGAGCAGCAGTTGCGCTCCTATGGGGGGGGGGGGGGGGCATCACAGCCATTGAAGAGTAGAGTCTTTAAAGAACCCTAGATGCCATTGAAGGATTTAAGGAGTGCAGGAATAGATACAGATTTGTTTGTGCAAGTTCACTCTGGCTACTAAGCAGGTAATAGATTGGAAGCAGGGGAATGGCAGGAAGAACAAGGAAGGTAGAAGGCTGCTACTACAGTGTAAGTGTGTGATTTAACCCTTTGTCTGCCATAAAC
The DNA here is from genome assembly GCA_963924515.1 of Vespertilio murinus. NCBI lineage: Eukaryota > Metazoa > Chordata > Mammalia > Chiroptera > Vespertilionidae > Vespertilio > Vespertilio murinus. Next base: position 28,461,940 of record OZ004718.1, on the reverse strand, counting down.
GTCTTAGACAAGGGGATGGTTTCTGTTTTGGGTTTGGGGCAGCTAACACCAAACCTGGACTAAGATGGTGGAAAAGGGATGGAGACAAGCATGGCTTTGACGGGTGTTTGGAAGGAAGATTAGGCCACACTTCATGATCGATTGCTTACTTGTGTGTGGTAAAGGAGGAAGAGGTGATAGTCATGGTTCTTGGGTTTCCAGCTTGAACAATGGAGCAGATGCTATGAAAGGATGTGGAGACATAGGATAGAGGGCCAGGCCTGGGAGTAGCTGATGCAATCTATCAGGGAATGTTGAGTTCTAACCTGGATTATATCTCTGTCATTTTAACAAGCTGGTTGGGTTCTTCTTGTGACCCTGACCAGGAAGAGCATGATCTAGTGTCGGATATGGCTGTTTGGATGGCAAGGGAGTGACATCCACTGGAGCTAGTTCCTGAAAGGGATGGAGGAAACGTCCTTGAAAAGATATAGCGACATCCCACAGAAATCCAGGAATTAGCTCAGATTTGGACAGGCTTCCTGGAAACCAGAATAAGAAGGATTCCAGGTGAGGATCACTCTTTCCCTCTTGCTCCAGGTCTGAGGATTTTCTGCATTTCCAATGCCCCAACAGAAATAAATGGTGAGAGGCTAACAGTGAGCATGTGGGTGGTCCCAGAGCTTGGTTATAACCCAAGACCTGGAGTTGCTCCCCCATCTTCTTGCACTTATCTCAGTAACCAGGACACCACAGTCCCTAACAACTCTGGGACTGCATTCCCATGGGAATTTATCCTTGCAAATCAGGGCCTTATCTTCATTCTTATCTCTTCTAAAATATAAACACTCAGAAAAGCGATCATAATATAATGAATGCCAGTGAATCAACTTTTGGTTGTTTTCTTTTTAAATTTACAACAGTGTATGTATAAAACAAGCAGGATGGTACAGACACAGTTAACATTCTTCTTGTTCCTCTCATTTTCCTCCCTTCAGGCCTTAGGCAGCCAAGAGTCACAATTTGGCTGATTGTCTTCCTATTCATGGTTCTTTAACTTTGCGCATGTAAATGTCCATAGACACAATGCAGTATTGTTTGGTGTGTTTTTATTTAACAGAAATGGCACCACTCAGTGTGTGATGTTTTATCATTGTCATTCCCCGCCCCTCTTGGTATTGTTTTTAAGATCTATTTTTATGCATTCATATAGATCTGGTTGGCTTAACTGCTGTGTAACATTCCATTTTAGGAATATACCACCATGTGGTTATCCATTCTCCTCCTGAATGATGTTGTGTGGCTTCCAAATCTTGGCCATTACACATACCATCACAGTGAATATTCTTTTATATATATATATATATATATATATATATATATATATATATATATATATATAAAAATTTATTTTATTGATTTTTCAAAGAGAGGAAGGGAGAGGGATAGAGAACTAGAAACGTCAATGAGAGAGAAACATCGACCAGCTGCCTCCTGCACACCCTTTACTGGGAATGTGCCCGCAACCAATGTACATGCCCTTGACCGGAATCGAACCTGGGACCTTTGCTCTATCCACTGAGCTAAACCCGTTTCGGCGTGAATATTCTTTTACGTGCTTCACTGTGTGCTTTTATGTAGGTTTCTCTGGGGTGGATGGGGTATATGGAGTGCATAGGCAGGAGTGGAATTGTTGTGGATTGATGGTCTAGTGAGGTGCTCATTTTGAAATTTTATTAGATTATTGCCAAATACCCGCTGATGGGGGTTGGGGTGAAGGAGTCAGTGTAAGAATCACCTTCAGACGACAGATATTTTTATACATTTCCATGCCAGTCACTCTTCTTCTTTTATTAAAATACTAGAGGTCCGATGCACAAAATTCGTACAAGGGGCTCAGTCCTCACAGCCCCAGCCAGCCCTTGCAGCCCCTTGCAGCCTTGGCCAGCTCTCAAAGCCCCAACTTCATCAGGAAGGTCATCTGGAAGGCCACTCAGCTGTTCAGTAATTAGCATATTAGCTCTTTATTATATAGAATTTTTTTTAATTGATTTCAGAGAGAGGAAGGGAGGGAGTGAGAGGCATAGAAACATTAATGATGAGAGAGAATCATTGATTGGCTGCCTCTAGCACACCCCCTATTGGGGTTCAAGCCTGTAACCAGGGCATGTACCCTGAGGAAGAATCAAACCATGACTTCCCGGTTTATGGGTTGATGCTCAACCATTGAGACACACCGGCCGGACCACACCAACTACTTCTTGCCAAAAAGGCAAGGACTCCTAGTGAGAACCACAGCTGTAGGGAGACACGTTCTTAGAAGCAACTGTGTCATAGGCTTGAGTGTATTGAAGGAGAAAGGGGATTGAAAACAATTGACTTGAAGATCACAAAGACATAACCCGTTTGCTTTGATGTCTTTACCTTGGCGACCAAATCCCTCGTGGTCTCTCGCTCTCAGCAGAAATAGTGTTTGGATCCCAGAGGATTATGGGGGACAAGTGTATTAACTATTAACTGCTTTGCTACTAACCCCCCTGGCTCAGCCTTCGGGGTAGGATAAGCCTAAAGCTGCCCAAATCCTCTCAGAGGCACAGTCTTGGGCCGTGTGTACCCGAATCATTCTACGCTCTTGCAGTTGTGCACTGGGGCCAAGTTTAGGGTGAAGGGCAGTGAGGAGACAGAAAAGGGAGTGTGAAATGAGGCCATCGATCGTTCCGGGAATGGAAGGGACAGAATTAGACCTTGGAGCAGATAGCTGTGCTGGGTTAAATGGTGTCCCGCAGGGGGTGGAGAGTGGTAAAGGGGGCCAAATACATGGTGACGGGAAATGACTTGACTTTGGGTAATGTGCACCCAATGCAATATACTGGTCATGTATCTTAGAAATGCACACTTGAAACCTATATGATCCTATTAATCAATGTCACCCTAGTACACTTAATAAAAAATAGTGCCCGTTCATATCTACCTGGCACCTGTGAATGTGACCTAATTTGGAAATAGAGTCTTTGTAGATGCAATCAAATTAAGGTGAACTTACATTGGAGTAGAGTGGCTCCTAAATCCAGTATGCATTCAGTAACACAAGAGACCCAAGCCACGTACCCAGAGGAGATCACGTTTCCTCCCCCTGGGTCGAAAACCCCCGTTCCAGGAAGTTCACCACGTGACTTTCACTGGGGCCTTGTCATTGTCATGGTGGCAAAAACGAAATCATTTTCTTCCACTGTCACTGCTTGTCTTTATATGAAGTCATCTGCATCATCGGCACAGTTGCAGGTTGCTCCATCTGGGTTGCACTTTTTGAAACGTGCTATTTAGTAAGTCCCACCCCTGAGTGGGATAGAAGCCCAAAACAAACAGAAAAGACAGTGACACGCAGGGAGTCCATGGAGTTTGGAGGCAGAGATACTCCATGGCATATGTGGAGACAGATGTTAGGAAAGTGGAACAAAGATAACAAGGTCAACACACACCGAAAGAAGGGGCTATGAATACTGCAGTGGCAGAATGTGCGGCCCAGCAAAGTCCTGAGCTCTCTTTTAAATAGAAGCACCCGACAGAAGATCAACATCAAACAGAGAGAGAAGTAGGTGGTCAGAAGGGTGAGTGGCTTGAACTTATTCCGTCTCTCCGAATATGAAGGACTTCCTCCTCAGGCAGAGTCCTTTGCATTAGCAGCTGAGACCTGAACACAACCCAGGGTAGGTGGGGTGGCAGATGGTGGTGGACAGTCTCTGGTTCTGCCACCACGTCGGAGACATCAGAGGAGACAGTATGGAGTGAGAACATACGTGTTTGTCCATTAGATCCGGGGTGTGAGAGAAAAGGCACGGCATTGAGATAGCACTGATCTGGGTTAGAACTTCAGCTCTGCCGTCTACCTGCTGTGTGCCCTCACCTGGGCGTATGATGCTCGTCTTTCCCAGGCTCAGTTTCTTTGTCCATGGAATGGAAAATATGAGACCTATCACACAGAATTGTTGTAAAGATGAAAAAGATGTCTTTGGAAGCAACCTCTCAAATGCTGGGGGTCCAAGTTCATCTTCTAGGGCTAGAGCCATCAGGTCAGATGCCTCAGCCACAGAAGGTGCTCCAAGGTAAGGTATTTTAAAGGATGGTTAGGGAAAATGGCGGAAGGGGGCATATAGCATGTCAGATGGGCTTTCTCTGATCCACATCCAATAGGGTATAGAGGTAATGGCCACCTACCTGCAACTGGGAAGAAGTTCTGGGTTCAGCGATTCAGAAGGGGAAGTCTTGGCTTCAGATATGAAAGAAGACGAGGGATGGGCTAGACAATTATAAAATGGGGGATGCTAGAATTCGGGGGTATTTTTGCTCTAACACAAGCACCCACTAACATGAGTGTACAAAAAAAGAGTGGGGGTCATGGCCATGAAGACAGAAACTAGGAAAAGACAAAAAGAGAGACATCAAGAGAACTTGGAATACTAGAAAACAGAAGGATACGTAAAATTTAACTTTGCAAAGCAGCAAAAGCTAAAGTGGGTCATCAAGAAGCCAACCAATTTCTCTGCTAGAAACACTGGGGACTTTAAGTCTTATAGATACTGATGGCTGAGGTCCCTTACCCAAATGCCCGGATGAGGAAACTGAGGTAGTTGTCCAGGGTACCAAAGCTAGTCAGTCTACTTCAGAGTTAAGAAAGATGCCGAAACCGGTTTGGCTCAGTGGATAGAGCGTCGGCCTGAAGACTGAAAGGTCCCGGGTTTGATTCCGCTCAAGGACATGTACCTTGGTTGTGGGCACATCCCCAGTACGGGGTGTGCAAAAGGCATCTGATTGATGATTCTCTCGCATCGATGTTTCTAACTCTCTATCCCTCTCTCTTCCTCTCTGTAAAAAAAAAAATCAATAAAAAATATATATAAAAAGAAAGAAAGAAAGGAAGGAAGAAAGCAAGAAAGCAAGAAGGAAAGAAAGAAAGAAAGAAAGAAAGAAAGAAAGAAAGAAAGAAAGAAAGAAAGAAAGAAAGAAAGAAATTCACATCTTCCCCAATCCCTAAGCCAGGACCCATTGTAGGATGTCGTGGGGAGTGGAATGAAAAAGAGGAGAGGCTGCCTTCCAGAATGAGCCTGATGCTCACCATGCCCACGGGAACACCTGCCCAGCTGGCTCAGCCCCACTAGCTTCCTCTCTCTGCAGACCTCCAGCTGTCGCTCAGTCACATCGGCCGCTGGTCGGGGAGGATCGGTGGTGAAATGCACACATCTTATGATGATTGTTACACTAACACGGGTTGATGTGGGGAGGCAGGCTAGACTATTCCTAGTGCAGGAACACTGATGGAAGGCGATGGGTGGCCATCTTAATCCTAAGCCTTTCTAGCCAATTAAGTGACTTGCAAAGACCTCACTCTGACAATCAGTCCCTCGTGATCAAGTTGGTGAAAATGCATTATGCAGGGCAGTGCAGCAAAGAATCTCTCAGCACAGGGCAATGCTGACCCTGACCAGGAGGGGTCTCCACTGTGTCAAGGTGTTGAATAATGCAGCAAACTCTAACCAGGGTAGATTCTGCAGAGTTTGGCTTATTGCTTGGGAGATGGACCAGACCTACTGCCTTTCATCATTGTATCCTATAGAAGGCAATATTACTCCCTTCCTTATGATCTTCCTCCCTTGCTTTCTTCTTTCTTCCTTTTTGGTGGCAATCAGGTAGGACTATGACGGTATGATCCAAGGCTTGGCCAATCAGATACTTTGTGCAGAATTCATGCATTTCATTCCAGTCCAGCATGGGGGAGTCCTTAGACCTCACTTCTCAGCATACCCCAGCTCTCCATCTCAGCCCCAGGTGCCCATCTGAGGAGCCCCAGGTTCTTTGCTGCCCCTGATGTGCTGTGATCTTATCGTGAAAACAGAGCAGACTGACTTCTTTGGAAACCAGGCATCAAAATGATAGCTCCACACTATGACATCAGTGACTTTGTATCTCTCTCTCTCTCTCTCTCTCTCTCTCTCTCTCTCTCTCTCTCTCTCTCTCGTCTTTTAAAATGATTACTGTGGCATTATTAATTTAAAACAAGTTTGAGATGCTTCCAAAACTCTGTGCTTCGTCCCGGCATTGTGAGCTCCAGAGAGGGAGGGGAAAGTAGCACAGAGAGGGACGAACATGGACACTGTTTACCAGCAGCGTCAGAGGCGAAGACTCCAGTGTGTGCCTTCACCCTTAAGAAGGAAGGTGATGTGTAAGCCACAGTCTCTGCCAAAGCACACAGCCGATCTAGTGTAATGGTAAACTGACGTCACCTTCACATTTATAAGGTCTCCTATCCTTCATGTATGCACATTTCTTCTTACAAAGAGGACATGGGGTGTCCAGGGAAATCCAAAAGTGAGGAGAGTGTGGTGTACCAGGAGAGGGGGTCTCATCAGACAAGGATGGCAAAGGGCGGGGCGGTCCCAAGAAAGGTGCAGGCAGAAGCCCCAGGGTGGAAACTGGGCAGCATTCTTGACCTGAACAACACTTTAGAATGATCAAGAATGGGGTCTCCAGTGTACATACTACTGCTGATTGATAGGCGATAGGTTATCATCTGAAAAACGAACTTAAGAAAGCCGAGGAAGTATTGGGATAAAATTGGTTTCCTATATAGGAAATGCAGCATTTTTATTTTAAAAAGGCAGTTATTAACCCAAGAAAACCAAAATTGTCTGAGAAGGGAAATAAATCACAATGAAATTCTCTGGTTAGCAGTGAACAGAATTTATATAGCTGTAATAATTTAAGCACTGACTTGATTTAATAAAATAATTGAAATAAAATGATGCTTGGGGCGTGAGAGAAGGGGGTAGAGAGTGGTGGGTGTGAGTTAAATAGTCCTCTCAAAAGGAAGTTCACATCTAACTGAATTCAGAAAAAGCTCTATAAGCATATGAATTAAAAATATGGAGGTAAAACTGGAAAAAGCATCCAGAAGAGGTGGGAGAGGTTGCTAAGAGGTGCTGAGGGGTGGTGCTATGATGTGTAGGGAACTAATATATTTATTAATAGCTTTTTAGTCATTTTTAATTTTTAAAAATCTATGCATGCATTGCTTTGAAAAGATTGCTTCTTTAAAAAGTTATGAAATAATGTAAAGAATTTACATAGTTTATGAAGCTTGATTTCTTTTTCTTTTTAATTGATTTCAGAGGAAGGGAGAGGGGGAGAGAGAGAGAAACATCAATGATGAGAGAGAATCATTGATTGGCTACGTGTTGCATGCCCCCTACTGGGGACTGAGTCAGAAACCCAGGCATGTGCCCTGACTGGAATCAAACTGTGATCTCCTGGTTCATAGGTCATTGCTAAACCACTGAGCCACACCGACCATGCGGGGAACTTGAGTTCTTAATGAGATGTGCTCTCAGCAGCCCGGGAAGCTGAGCTGTACTGAGGACCTGCTTCCCAAGGATTCCTTAAGCAGATGGAAAGTTTTGTTTGTTTTTGTTTCAGATACACACACACACACACACACACACACACACACACATACACACAAACACATCTGAATCATTGATCGGCTGCCTCCGGCACGCCCCCTAGTGGGAATCAAGCCCACAATCCAGGCATGTGTCCTTGATTGGAATCGAACCTGGGGCCCTTCAGTCCACAGGCCAATGCTCTATCCACTGAGCAAAACCAGATGGAGCTGTTTCAGATATATTTTACACAAGCACACCAACCCTAAATAAACCCTTATAAATAAAGTTAGCGATATCTGTTCCCATTTCATCCCTATAAACCCCATCCCCCAAATAAATTAGGAGTATGCATTGAATGTTAGTCTATGGTTTTTTTAAAAAATATATATTTTTACTATACATATTCGCGCACATGTACCTGTAAAAATATATTCATTTTATTTTCATGTTTGGAAATGTTCACTTAAATGCTATCCTAGTGCATGCTATTATTCTGCCACTTTCTTTATTCCATCAGTGTTTGGAGACCCATCCGTGCTGCTATATGGAGGTAGTTCGTTCATTTAATTTCATCCTATGAACACACCAGAAGTTATTTCCTTCCCATTACTTTTACTCTTACAACAACACAGCAGCAGATCTTTACACAAGCCTTTTGCTAAACAGGTGCGAGACATTTTTCCGGCGTCTATGCCTTCCAACAGAACTGCTGGGGGACCGGGCGGGCAGGCACATTTCCCATTTTACTAGGTCACTGGGTCAACACTGTTTAGAGGTGATAAATATTGATGGAAACAAATAAAAAATAAAATAACTTGTGCTTCCCGTGGACTCCGGCTCCCGGCTGGCCGGCTTGTCCAGACTGGGCCCCAGCTGGGGGGGGGGGGAGGGGTGAGACCACGTCTGAAATACCACCTGTGTCGTTGTCAGGGCAACGTTCAAGGCCCTCTCCCCGGAGGCGGCTCTTCAGGGAGACCTGGTTATTCACATGCTTTTTAACAAGCCGGCATCTGACATTTAAAGGGCTGCTGAGGCTCTTTCCTTCGAGGGCACACCGCTGAGACGGAGGGCGGCCGAACAAGGTGGCGTGCGGAACATGATGCAGACAAGCAGGGCATGCGTAGGACATGGCGTGCACAGTCTTCCTCTCACCCATTCGTTCCTCAGTGTCTGTTAGGAATGTGTCAGACGTGGCACCAGACTCTGCAGGGGGAAATACCGTAAGGAAGGCACAGCTCCCCCTGACTGGGCATGGCAGGGGGACCTGGGAAGTTGGCTCCATCTGCATTCTTTTCCAAAGGAAACAGCCGCTGGTCTTGGGGGTAACCAGCCTTGTTCCAAGTCACCACATCAACTTCCCTCAGCTCTGCTTCATGAAAGCTGGTCCATGCTGGACCAGGGAAGGTCGCTCGAGGCAAGGCCTGCTGATCCCGAAGCCACTCGGGTCACACTCCGAGTGGAGAAGGCGAGTGGCACCCACCATATTTGCTCAGGTGGCTGCCGCCTGCCATTGGGAGAATCCATGCTCAGGTCGGCTTACGTGGTCAAGAAGGCTTTCTTGGGATGGGAAGGTTCTGGGTGTGGTTCAGCACTGTGTTCCCATAATTCATGGTGCCAACATTGTCCCTGACTACCATCCCTCATGGTCAGAAGAGGGACCATGAGTGCCATCTGGTCTGTATTTTGTGGAAATCACCATGGGATGAATAATGGTTCTTTAGTCTGATTGGACCAGCTGAAGTCATGTGCCCACTCTGCACCAATTACATTCACTGGGAGAATGCCATGCACTGATTGGTGAAGCTGGGGTTCTGTACCCTTTGGTAGAAGAGGGATGGTGTCACTTTAATTAGGTTAAACCAGTGACAGACTCCTAGAGCTGGAGATCAGCCCTACCAAGTTCCATGAGCCCCATTAGGGAGGAGGAACAGAGGAGAAGGTGCCAGTAAGGAAACCCACTTCTGTAGAACCCTATATCAGAGTTGTCAGGAGTTTAGAAAGTACCGGGCTTGACTTATTCCGTAGCTGTGAGTTCCCTCCTTTCTGCTTTCCGTCCATCTGCCACAGTCGGGAATCCAGGGAAAACACACGCAGGCAAATGGAGACCAGATTTTGTACTCATTTGGGTTTCTCCTTAAGCAAGGTCTCTGCCAGCTTCCTTCCCGGGTGCCAAGGAGAAACCGTGTCTCCTGACAGTCCAAGCTCCTTCTTGCCATTGCGACAGTTTTGCCACCTGTGCAGTCAGGCCCATCCTGATGGTGGGTGGGGGCAGGCAGATGTTCCAGCCCTGCCTCCTGCGTGTGATCTCTGACAGATGGAGACAGCTGCTCGCCAGGTCCCTGCCACTAAGAGCCCTCAGCCCTGGTAGGTCATTACCAGCCTTCCCACTGCCCATAGGTGCTTCGTGCTTCCTGCAGAGACAGCTGGGAAAGGACAGGCTACTCAGAGGGACTTCCAAAACCCTCTTTATCTAGCTAATAGCTGGGGATGATGGCCCCATGACAATATGGCCAGGTGTGTGTGTGTGGGGGGGGGGGCGCGGCGGGAGTGGGGGGGTCTCATATCAGAACAAATACTGTCACATAAATAATGCATTCAGACTTGTACATGACAGCCTCTGACAGCGGGCTGGGAGGATGAAAACAGGAACTTACCCACTCACTTGTCCAATCCAGAAACATTTTGGTATCGTGTACGTAACTGTAACCAATAGGACAGTTGGAGTGAGCAGGATGCCACAGGCTGTGGCTTCTGTGTCATTTCCAGGACTCCGCTCTAAGGCCAACCTTCAGACTCCCGCTAAGTTAACTACCTCCCATGTGCGTGGCCGTAATAATATCATCATCAGGATGACTTTTATTCTGTTGGAATCTGTGTTTTAAGGAAATTATTCATGACCTCATTATTTTTACTGTCAATGGTAAAATGGGACTTGCAGTGCACCTTGGAATTGATCCAACACGCCGGTGGGCCACGCGGCCACCGTGTGTCCTCAGGATCTTTCATGTACGCACACGCACACACACACACACACACACACACACACACGCACGCACGCACGCACGCACAGCACCAACCAGAAGCCCCAGAGCCGGAGCACGGCGCAGCGGGGCACGAGGAAACCTTCTGAACTCAGAGGCTGCCTGGCCTGTGATAGAGGTGGGTGGCGGAATTTCCCAATTAGCCCTCACGCCTGCTGAGGCACCCAAGGTCCCTCTCCCTGCACCCCTGGGGGCTGCGCAGGCTATAAATTGAACCCGGGTTGGAAGTGAGGCTGATGGAGCACCGAGTGATTAGGCTCCTCTGGGCCTCCTGGGGGCGCTGTAGTGGCTTGGGTCCTCACATTCTAGGACCTCTCTTTCTGGAAGCGGCTAAATTGCAGGTAATTGCTTTTGGGCAGAGCCCAAAGGCAGGGAGCTTCTCCTCTGACCGGATTTCTTTTCATTCTCAGTGAACAGAGCAATCACATCTTTGCTCGGCTCTCCCGGCCGTCAGGGAGGCTCAGGCTGTGAGCACCTCTGGGCATGGGACCTGCAACCGAGTGCCAAGAACTCTGTCCAACGGACAGTTCTCCCGAGTTAATGTTTGGCTGCAGAGGAAATGACCCCTAAGCTCTCTGGGTTTTTCTTTCTTTTCTTTTTTCTATTTTATTTTATTTTTCTTTCCCAATTTTTTTTTATTGATTAAGGCATTACATGTGTACATATCTTCCCATTGCCCCCCCTCTCACCATCCCACTCCCATACATGCCCTCACCCTCCCAGTGTCTTGTGTCCATTGGTTATGCTTATATAGAACTGGAGACCATTATGCTAAGTGAAATGCTTAGCCAGTCAATGAAAGAAAAATACCAAATGACCTCACTCATTTATGGATAATAAAGAGCATTATAACCTGATACAGAGGCAGAGAAGCATCAAACAGACTGTCACATTACAGGGGGTTTTTCTTTTGGCACCTGCCACCCACGCTGGAGGGGAGAGCACCCTGCAGAGAGCTGAGCGGGCTGAGGCGGCACGTGGAAGGAGAGGCTGCTCTGCGAGCCCATCCTCTCCCCTCCCATAGCCTGAGGGCTGCCGTCCATTGTGGCTGGAGAGGGAGGATCCCACCTTCCCAGGTAATAAGGCAGAGGCAGCAGGGCTCAGTGGTTGGAAGACCCTGTCCTGATGCCTAGAAGCATTGTCCCTGGTGGGAACCAGATTAACAAGGTCGTCGTGTGGGAAAAGAGCCTTGACCAGCCTCATGTAGAGACTCACTCCCAAAGCACCGCGTGTGAGAAGTCCCACTGCTGCCAGTCGGCCACCACCCTGATCAAGAGCCACATCCGTTCCGTGAGGACAGGCCACCCGATTGCTTCGTCCTTCCTTGATGTAGGCATGGAGAGATGTGGGCATTGTATCAGACATTGTATCAGATGTGGGCATTGTATCAGACACTGTGGCCCTTTTACAACCATTGACCATCTTCAGTGCTGTCTCCAGGCCTCAGTCTGCCCATTGGACCAATGGGACGAACCCACCCATGAACTCTGCTCTGTGGAGGCCTGAGGCAAATAGCTAAGGAGTAGATGGCTAGAACAGGCCCAGTAAACACCAAGGGACTGATACACTCTCTTCAGATGCCAAGATCACCAAGCTGGCAAGTCTCCTTCCTCTTAGAATCCACACAGCCCTCTCAGGCTGCTTAGGCACCTTTCTTTCTTTCTTTTTTTAAAAAATAAATCTTTATTGTTCATATTATTACAAATGTTCCTCATTCCCCCCCCCCCCTCCATTGCTCGCCTCCACCAGGTTCCCACCCCACCCTTTTGTTTGGGGTTCTGTGCACTTCCTGGACTTGTAAGTCTATTTTTTTCCACAGGTGGGGGAAGTTTTCTGTCACTATTTCTTCCAATATGTTTTTGGTATCTTGCTCTCTCTCTTCTTCTGGGACCCCCATAATTCTGATGTTGGTTCACTTGAAGTTGTCACAGAGGTTTCTTACACTATCTTCAACTTTCTGGATTCTCTTGTCTTCTTGCTTCTGCAGAGGAGTGTCCTCTGGCTCTTTATGTTTCAAATCTTTGACTTGATTCTTGCGATCTTCCATTCTGATTTTAGGACTCTGTATAATATTTTTTATTTCAGACAATGTATTCTTTATTTCTAGTTGATCCCTTTTCATATCCTCAAAGGTCTTGTTTATTTTATTGGCCTTTTCTAGGAAATTCTTAAAAAACCTTATAACCATGGTTTTGACACTCTTTGTGCACCCCTTTGTGGACCGTGTGTACAGCCTTATTGTAATTAAGTCTTGATTGTTTTGACATTGTTGTGCGAGGCTGCAGTTAGGCGTTTACCTATGCCGCCATCTTGGTTTCTCCGATTCTCTATTAATCTTCTAGTCTCCTTTATTGCTTGTTTCCCAAGCAACAGCCAGCACTTTGGGGTCTTGGACTTGGGGTTTCACAGCTCAGTCACTCCTGATGGAAACATGGTCTTCAGTCCTCTCTTATCAGGGAGGAGCTGTCAGGATAATTTAGAGCTCAGGCAGGAGAAGCACTTTGGGAGGGTGGGTTTCCAGGGGACAGGGTGGGGAAGGCTGGAGATGGTGGTGAGGACTGTGGACAGGCAGCAAGTGATGGATGGAGACAGGAGAGGGGGGTGGGAGGAGAGCCATTCATCTCCATGCACACTGTGAGAGGGGCTGTGGGAGATAGGAAACTCACTTGGGACCAAGGCAGGATTTAAGGGTTTTGTTTTTTTTTCACCAACCTAGATGATGACAGGTGCCATGTTCTGCCTTTAGGCAGGGAGAAAGCCTGACCTTCGTATGTGTGTACACCATGCCTCACCCCTCAGAGAAAGACTGGAGGAAGCAGAGGTGAGGACACATATAAGGTCATGCAGCTGGTAGACTGTCTTGGCCCAACTGCCTTGGTGCTGGGGTGAAGGCTTGAGGAGCCAGACAGCCTGGTGGGCTGTATTCAGACTTTGATACCACAGCTCCAGTCTTATTTATCTCATGCCCTAGACTTCCACAGAGTATCTGGCTTCATAACATGATCCAGCTGGTATACAGTTTTCCAACTTCATACAGCTGGAAATGAGACAGCATTCCCTAGAGGCATCAGTGTTCCCGACTTGGATCCATTTGTTCTTCCTGTGAAATATGATCATGGACATATTTTCAACAATTAGAAAGACATGACTATAATTTCCTCCATTTTAAGATTTTTGTTCCCTCGGAATCATTGGGATCTGCTACTTCCTGTCAAAACCTGAATCTAGAAAAGATAATGACCAATTTAGCAGGCAATTATACATTTATTCTATTCCTTTCAGCTTGACATGTCGGTATTTCATGGTGTTCTGCAAAGGGGAACTGTCATTTCTATCTGCTCTGCTACCTGAGAGCTTTGTAAAACATGGTTTCTGATAGCACTCGAGAAGCCAGCCCTGTAGCAAGCATTGGGAAGAGGAGATCCCCAGGAAGGGGGAGGGGGACGGGAGGAGCAGAGCTGAGGAGGTGGGCTCCTGATACCCACGGCAACCACCAGCTGGGCAACTTTTCTGACACCCTGCATTTTGCTTTGGAAGATGCCAAGCTGTAGAATCTGTAGAATAGTACTAGGACACTATTCCCCAAAGTTAATCTAGCATAGAGCTATTATTATTTTGTTATTATTATTACTATTATTTTATAAATATATTTTATTGATATTTTCAGAGAGGAAGCCAGAGAGATAGAGAGCTAGAAACATAGATGAGAGAGAAATATCGACCAGCTGACTCCTGCACACCCCCCACTGGGGATGTGCCCGCAACCAAGGCACATGCCCCTGACCGGAATCCAACCTGGGATCTTCCAGTCCGCAGGCCGACCCTCTATCCACTGAGCCAAACCAGTTTCGGCCTAACCTAGAGCTTTTAATGGATAGCCTCTTGGAAGGCTATACGCAGAAAGGGCATGGAAAATTATTAGCAGAAGCATTCCAAGAACAATTAGTTAGATTGGTAGAGAGAACTAAATGTCTATATGCAAATGACTGAATATTCAAATATTGAGTCATCAAGATGACTGTTTCGGGTTGAATTGCATCATCTCAGCCTGTCAGTTTCCAGTGTTGTGGTTGGACCCGCCCTTGTGGCTCTTATTATGATTACAAGACACTGTTCAGCAATAATTAGGAAACTTCGAAAAACGTAAAGGTTTATTCCTTATAGGACCTGAAAATCATACAGTACACCTGGAGCCGCAGCAGGGGGGGAGAAAGAAAGACAGGGAGAGGGGGCGGGGTTACTGGCCTGTGGTTCTGCTTTTATTGGGGTCCAGGTTAAGTCCTAGGGTTGACAAGGCTCACCCTTGATTGGTGAATTTAAAATGTAAGGCTTATTTAAATTTTAAATTCTCAAATTTACAGCACTGGAAGAGTGGCCCAAATGACCAGTTATTGAAATCAACTAAGATCTCTAAATCTAAAACAAGGAGCCTGTGGCGGCAGGTGCCTGGCTCCTTACCTAGTCCTGTGGCTGGCAAAAGCTTAAGTCAGGCACTTGCATCACAAAAAGGAAAAAGAAATACAAGGCCAGGGTTTACACTACAATCCCCACTCCCCAGATTCACACATTAAAGTCCTGACCCCAAGTCGCTTAGAATATAACTTTATTTGGAAATAGAGTCCTTGTAGATGTAGTTAGCTAAGATGAGGTCATATGGGCATAGGATGGGCCCTAATTCAGTATGACTGGGTGGCCTTATAAAAAGGGGATGTTTGGGCACAGAGACGCACATACAGGGAGGATGCCATGTGAAGATTGGAGTTAGGCAGCCCCAAGCTAAGGAGCTACCAGGAATTAGGACAGAAGCCTGGAGCAGATCCTTTCCAGCACCTTCAGAGGGTCCATGGCCTGCAGACACCGTGATCTCGGACTTCCAGCTTCTAGAATGTGGGACAATACATTTCTCTGGTTTGAGCCACTCAATCTGTGGATCTTTGTTACTGCAGCCCTAGCAAACTCATACACTGACTACCAATTGTTTTTCGGGGATGGGGCTCTGGGTTGACACTCAAGATCTTTGGCTTGCTGTGTGGTTTACTAGGACACACTATTATTCCCCAAACTTAAATCATCTCAGAAAAACCTTGACAGGCTACAGAGGCTGGGAGTTGGCTGTGATTCAAAAACTTAGGGTTATTTCTATTTTTTTCTTTAAATATCCTAAGTAAGGCAGACTTATCTCCTGATTCCACCTCTTGATTAAACAGAAAAGGTTCACACTGGCTCAGCAGAACATGGAGTCATATGTTAACTTGCAATCATGCTAAATTCATAAATCTCATTTGGTTCTGGCATGAGGCCAGGAGCAAAAGCAAGAGATTCACTTTTTCAAACTATCAGGGCTGAAAATGAAAATTATTCTGCTATTTTTTTAAATTGATTGATTTAATTCAATTTCCAGAGGCCACATGCAGATCTCTTGCATGGGGGAGAGAGATTGGAAATGGTAGATGCTTATCCCCTTCCAGCTGCTCATTGCAGAAATTCAATCATGGAAGCTGTCGCTGAGGTGATCATGTGTCAAGGTGGCTTCTGACTAAGGAAACACAGAGTTCTGCAGAGGGCTCCTTGTGTAGGCGCCACCATTTATAGATGGGAAAGTGAGAGTTGGAAAGTTAATGCATGTCAGAATTACTTGCAGAAGCTCTGCCGTGTTCCAGCTACTGAGATAGCACTAGGGGGTCAGCAGGAGTCCTGCCTCCGGCCCTCAGGGACCATGTGCTCAGATGGGGAACTGAAGCATATGGATGGGGCACCAGAGCAGCAAAGGAGAAACTTGGGGGCCTTTAGTATGGTGATCAGGAATCGTCTTCTGGAGAGGAGACAGTTCAGCTGAATCTGGAAAAATGACAAGAGCTGGTCGGGAGAAGGACAGATGTTTCAGGAAGTGGGGCAACATGTGTCACAATCATGAAAAGGGGGTCAAGACAAGCTAGAAGGGTGCTCCTGCCCTTCCCTCTAAGGCAGTGTTTCCCAAAGTGTGGTACGCGTACCTCCAGGGGTCCGGGAAGAGTTTGGTGGGGGTACGCCTTGCACGGGAGTTTGGTGGGGATATGCACTGCACCGTGCTTAGCTGCGCCTGATTCTATGTTCTCATGAGTCAAGTCAAGACAGTCTTGTGAGGCGTGAGATGGTCCGGTGTGCAAATAATTGTTATTTATAATATAACTTTTATTTATATTTTATTATGAATAATTTTATTTTTCGTTTATTATTATTTGTGTATGTACCAACAAAATAAAACATAAATATATTTTGATTGTTATTAAAAGACATCCATTTTTTTGACGAGGGGTACTCAGCGTTACGAAAATTATAGAAGGGGTACACATATGTCAAAAGTTTGGGAAACACAGCTCTAAGGAAGCCAGACTTACCTATGTGCTCTTTCCGCTACACCGCCTCGAACCAGCAGAGGGCAGAAGAGAGCAACATTGCTCTGTCTCCTGGCCTGCCAGGGAAAGCACTAGTCCCTTGGGAGGCACTGCACTGGGAGTGTCACCCTCCATTCATAACACATCTACTTGGCAGTTTCTGCAGCACAATCATCCATTCATTTATTCAGTCACTCCACCAAACATTTATTCATCTAGTTTCTGTTATGTAAAAACTACTGCCCCAGGGGCTAGGATGGTGTGAGTGAATTTCCAAGGAGACTCAGATAAGGTCTCCCAGGACAGGGAGAGAGCACATTGCAAAGTAACTGCTGTGAGGGAAGGGGGGGGGTCCCTGCTGGTGAGACACAGGTAGGGCACCTTCTTGGAATACTGAGCCTTTGAAAGAAATCGTTTATGGAAAACACAGATGCACAGGCCACAGCCCAGAGGCAGAAGAGCCCCCAGCACCTCCAAGGACCAATGATGGGCTGGCTTGTTTGCATCATCACAGAGCTTCCCCAGTGATTCTGCTGATAAAACTGGGCTCAGGAAGCCACTTCCTTGGGTATGAAATATGCATAAGATTCACTCCCTCGAGGAAAGCTCACTATTGCCGTTGGGTGCAGGGGACTGGATCATGCATGCTCTTAGAAACTCAAAAGGAAAAGGCATCACCCCCCCCCCCACACACACACACACGTGGGAACTATCTCCGCTTCCTCCGTGACATGTGGTCCTGGAGCCTCTGCTTGAATATCACTCCTTTTCCTTTTCCCCATCTTTAAAAAGAGGATTGAGTCACATGATTTCAGCTGTCTCTCATCCCCGATGTTTTATGTGGGCATCACGGCTCAGTAAGGCAGCTTCTAGAGAAGGCAGCATGGACTTCAAGAGGAATGGGCTCTGTGCCTGCCATAGCCCTGTGATCCGCGGAGGACGTCCAAGCCTCTTCCTCGTTGGATGCAGCCCTGCCTCATCCTCTGTCCATCTCTCTCCTCTATGCTCCAGTTAAATCATAGAGACCTGCTCGCGCTTCTCCAGGGCCCTCCACATCTGTGCTCCTTCTCACATCCTCTACCATCCTGAGATTCTCTTCCTCCCTCCAACCTCCATCCCCTCTACCACCGCACCTGAACCCGAGCCTCTCAAACCCTAGAGCAGCGGTCGCCAACCTTTCAGACCTCACGGACCACCAGTGAGTGGTCCACGGACCACCAGTTGGTGACCGCTGCCTGAGAGGACTTTGTTCAAATATCGCCTCCCCTGTGATGAAGTCCCCGGGTGCTCCACATTAAGCGACTTCTTTTCTCTGTGTCTCCCATGCCACCTTTGGCGGTTGTCTTTATCGCTATCAGCTAACATTTGCTAGATGAAATGCATGCTTCATTTCCGACTCCCTTCACGAGCTGTGGTGTTGACACCATTGTCCCTTCCAGGAAGACGCTGAGATCCAGGTGGTTAAGTGATTACCTTTGGAAACCCCCTGTGTATCCCAGTAGTTTCTGCAGGTGTCTCATCTCAACGCTGCCCTGAGACTCCCCCTGGGAATCCTAAATGATGCTGGTTGTATTTCTCAGGCCCCGTAAAGAGAATATGCAAACTGGTATTCAAGGGTACAGCAAGCTCTAGGAAGGTAACACTGGCAGGACAAGGAGGCTGGGATGGAGTATAAATGCAGTCTCTTGGAACACATAAAAATTCGAAAAAATTGCCCTGGCCTGGAGGCTCATTTGATTGGAGGGCCATGCTGTGTACCAAAGGTTGTGGGTTCGATCTCTGGTCATAAAGGAGGCAACCGATTGATGTTTCTCTTCTTGCCCCCTCCCCACCCCCTTTTCTCTCTAAAACTCAATAAACAGGTCCTCTGGTGAGGATTTTAAAAAAATATATATTTTATTGATATTTTACAGAGAGGAAGAGAGAGATAGAGAGCTAGAAACATCGATGAGAGAGAAACATCGACCAGCTGCCTCTTGCACACCCCCTACCGAGGATGTGCCCGCAACCAATGTACATGCCCTTGACTGGAATCGAACCCGGGACTTTTCAGTCCGAAGACCGACGCTCTACCACTGAGCCAAACCAGTTTCGGCTCTGGTGAGGATTTTTTAAAAAATTGGAAAAATCATTATGGAAACACTCCCCCCCCCCCCCAAAAAAAAGGGGGGGGGGAGTCACATCCACCCTGGCCCAAGTCAATGCAGAACTCCTGTCAATGGCTGTGGGTTTAGACCCAGACCTTGCCCAGCTCCCAGGCAGTGTTTAGGAATTACAGTTTATTCAAGTGAAGACTTTATATAAAAAATAAAAGCCGAGGGGAGGAAATGAAGTAACAGCCACAGCACAAGTGAAATCCAGTTTTTAATTTGGCTCCGGGACTTGGTGGGAAGGTGGGCGTGTGTGACTGTCTGCTCTGCCACGGGCCTGTGATGGAGCGGGGACAGCCCCTGCCCTCCCTACACAGTTGCCTTTGATTCTAGAAGTGGCTCCGATGGGAAGAGCCGCCTGCCCATGACTGTCCCCGAGGCAGCGGCATTCATGGAGTGTGCGGAACGGGCCTTGGGGGAGAAGGTATTTGAAAAGCGCTGCCACGGGTTAAGAACCAGGTGGTTCATTTTCCATCCGTGCAGCAGTGAGTCCCAGATCCTTCCTGTACTTAATTCTGAAAGAAAATTTTGACTCTTCAAACCCTGAAATGACTAGGTGGGAGGGGGGCGGGCGGGGGGGAGAGTGAACTCAAGTGGTTCCAATTTGCAGCAAGAATGCAATTTCAATGGACTTCATGTGAGGAGCAAAGCAAGTAATGATCACCCAGAGAGACTGGAATTAGCCAATAAATAAGACACAAGGTCCCCAGCCCGACTTCTCTTTCATTAGGTTTAAGGGATGAGAATGAAAAAGGCAGGTGGTTCTATTTATCAGGTTCTTAATAACAGCATGGAGGGTGCGTCTCACGGCGCAGGACCGGGACCAGGTGGTCATGGGCGGCGCTGAGATCTAATCAGGAGTCCCCCTACCCCCTCCCCACCGCCCCCAGCAGCAGGGTTTGATTCATAGAGATGCACGTGTTCACTGCAGCCTTCCCGAGAGCTTTGGCTGCCCCCAGCGAAATCCTCTCCTCCTCTGAGCAGCCTGGCTCCTTATGTTTCCATGATACGAAGTAGTAACAACTGTTGTTCACATAGTGCAGCAAAATAACCCAACCCCCCTCCATCCTCGTCCTCATTGCCCAGGACTTGATCACACTCAGCTCTCAGCTCTCATTACTTCCGTGTCTCACGTCAGACGGCTCACCATCCAGAGGGACACGGTCGTGGGGGACAGTGCAGAGTTAACCCAGGTGACGTGCTTGGAACCGACCCCGGCACACGGTACACACTCCACGCGTGTTCGTCTTTCCTGCTGTGGCGGCTGTTTTTCTGGTCTTACCCACAGGGGGGCCCACGCGTGCTGGTGTGTGGATGAGTTACTGAGAGGAGGGCGGTTAGCACGTGGGCCACGGGCGACCCAGAAAGAGGGTTGGGGAAGGCTTGGGATATGAGCGAATGGGACGTGCTCTAGGAGCAGAAAGTGTGACCGTTTAGATTCTAAAAAGCAGGTGTGTCCATGGAGTAACAGACGAAGGAGCTGCAGGTACAGACGAGAGGCAAGGCGCCCCCTCAGAATTCGGAGTTCTGTCCCACAGGTTCTTAAACATTTTCATACCTTAAAAGCAGAGATAAAGGAACAAGGAACGCGAGGGGTCTAGGGGCCAAGCCCAAAGAAGCTGTCTTCCATCAGATTGGCATTTGAAAGGGGTCTCTATGTTTTCTGTGAAATCTAATGAAGGTTGCGGTCTACTCTGTAATAGAACCCAAAATAAAACCAACAATGAGGGGGCCCTGGGGAGATGCTCCTTGTCCACCTGCGGGGGCGGGGTTCCTGACATACACGCCTGCGGCCTGCCTACCCAGTGGGGGAGGCGCCTCTGTAGGCGATGATGGATGGACAGGCGGAAAGAGGTGTGCTTCTCTGTCTCAGAAAGATGGATTGGCAGCCACAGGGAGCCAGTCAGGTGGCTGAGACGCTCGTCCAAAGATAGCTGCGTCTTCATAGCCTCGGTGAAGGGGGTGGCAGGGCACGAAGCTCAGAAAGAGACATAGAGGTCAGTTGGGTGAGTGAAGGTCATTGGGTTGGTGGAAGGACGTTTCAGGCAGAAGGACGAGCATATCCAAGAGCCCATCCTGCACGAAAGTGCGGGCAGTACTGTGAAGCCTGCAAGTGTTTTCCCCTGGCTGGAGGGGAGCCAGGTGGGCGGATGGGGGTTCTGCAGGGATTTGTCCTAAGGGGAATCAGTGCTCCTTGGGCTGAGGGAGCCCACACAGGCGGTGTTGCTGGGCAGACCCATTCGGCTGGGCACTGGTGGGTGGGGGCACCCCTGAGGGTCACAGGAGGATCCAGCTGCTGATCTGTGAGCAGTTGCCATCGTACTGGTCTCTTTAGAGGTGGGCAGAGCCTGCTGATATGGGTAAGGGAGGGTGGAGATTACGTTTGTTGAGCCAATCACTTCCTGAGAATATCATAAACGTTTTCTCCTTTAATGGTTATAACGACCTGTAGTCTATATGCTAGGAAATGTAGGCTCAGAGGTGTTATCTAACTCCACGCGGTCACTTGGGAAGAGCCTGGATTTTCAGCTAGGTCTGTCTGAATCCAAAGCCACGGGAGCAAGCCTCCCAGCCCCGAACCCCTTTGAGTTCTTGAATATTTAATGCTGCCTCTTCCATTCAGTGTGCAGTTAGATGGAAAAAAGATGTATTCACCCACATTCCTCCTGGGAGTGACCCCTGAACTCATCTGGAGAATATACTTGGGTCAGCTGTTCGGGGGTGGAAGGTGAGGAGAGATTCTGAGAACAGATTCCATCAACAAAAGATGGTCTCCTGACTGCAGTGCCTGAGTCAAGACAGGTCCTGGCATTGTGTTTGAACCCCGGTTGTCCTTAATGGCGGTTCATGTGTTCACCGTCTGGGCTCAGTATCTCCTGTAGCTTTAGGGGGAAAGGCCAGCTCTGGAGAACCTGAACCCTAGCCCCAACCTGAACAGTGCCAGCCTGTCACTCATGTGTCCAACAAGGGCATGCCACTCATGCCCCGCTGGGCACTTCTCTGTGCCAGGTGATGATGAAGGGTTGCGATGTGGTCTCTGTGGCTTTCAGCACAGTGCCAATGTCTACACTCTTTCAGTCAGACACTCCTGTCAGCAATCTCTTTGAGCACAGCTTCCCCATATGCATACGTGTATCTAATTTATAATGGAATATATACTATAAATTTTATGCATGTACCACTGTCATGGACTGGATGTTTGTGTTTATCCAAAGTTCATATATTGAAGCCCTAACCCCCGATGTGATGGTGTTAGGAGGTGGGATTCAGCCCTGAGGACCGAGCACGATGGGATTAGTGCTCTTATAAATTTCAGGAGGCAGATGGTCTCTCTCTGGACCCTGTGAGGACATAGGGTAAAGGCAACCCTCTGGGAGCCAGGAAGTGGGGCCTCACCAGACACTTTGACCTTGGACTCCCCAAACCCAGAACTGTGAGCAATAAATGCTTATTGTTTAAGCCACACAGTCTATGATATTTTGTAATAACAGCCTGAACTTTGACAACCTCTGTTCCAATAGTTTATGAAAATAATAAAACGTGCACAACATAGAAATGTTGAAATAATGCGGAGTAGGGGAAATAAACACAATTAATGTAACATTTTTATTAGCAAAACATCATGAG
Organism: Vespertilio murinus; assembly: GCA_963924515.1. Classification (NCBI taxonomy): domain Eukaryota; kingdom Metazoa; phylum Chordata; class Mammalia; order Chiroptera; family Vespertilionidae; genus Vespertilio; species Vespertilio murinus. Next base: position 28,439,333 of record OZ004718.1, on the reverse strand, counting down.
GGATACTGGATGTACTTACATGTCTCAGATAGTTGTTTTGGCAACCACAAGCCTTGTGGGCTGAATTCTTTACAGGTCTGATTAGATCAAGTTGTTTTTAGCCTAGAAACCAGGCTGACCATGAGCTCTCAACTGGAGGACACTCACACTCACGTCTTTAGTGTCATTGTCAACCCAGGGTTTCCCTCAGGAATTTTTTGAAGCTGCTTGTCCGTTTTGCAAGGGTTGGTTTCGTTAAAACTCAGTAATACATTGTGAGAATTATCTTAGCTGGGTACACAGGAGCAGCCCATTACAACATGTGTGCAGGTGAAGGGGCGTGGCTTTGTCCACTCTCCATTGCTCGGACATTCTCCCACCCTTTCCTGGACCCTCGTGATGTGTGGCCACCTGACACTGGGCCGAGTCAGGGAGTCAGTATGTATATGGAATATGAGTAAGGCTCAGTTCATGCTTGTAGATAACAATAAAGATCAGCGGAAGTTCTAATGTTATCTTTTCAGCACTCACCTTATAGACCCTAGTTTAGTAACTACCCATCTGCTGGGTGGGGAATATCCATATGAGCCAAAGAATCACACAGTGAATGTGTAAGTGTCAGCCTTGATGTGTGCAAAGGAGAAACATCCAGGCTGCTGAGAGAGGGCATAGAATAGGAAGCCTTGAATTTGTCTAGGGGATCCAGGACCTCTTCCTAGAGAGAGCCCACTGAGATAAGCTCCAAAAGCAAAAAATGTTCCCCAGATGAAGTGCCGGAGAAGAGACGTGCAGATGGAGGGAACGGCACTTGCAAAGGCCCTGAGGTCGGAGGAAGTAGAATCCACCAGGGGAACTGCACAGAGGCTGGTGTGGACAGTGCACTGAAGGTGAGGGGGGCAGTGTCATGAGACGGACTCTCACATCTTTTAGACACTGGGGACTCTGAAAGGACACAGGCCAAAGGAGGTGCTGAGAAAATACCCTGGCATGAAAGGAGGCAGAGAGTCCGAAATTGGTTTGGCTCAGTGGATAGAGCGTCGGCCTGTGGACTGAAAGGTCCCAGGTTCGATTCCGGTCAAGGGCATGTGTATTGGTTGCGGGCACATCCTTGGTATGGGGTGTGCAGGAGGCAGCTGGTCGATGTCTCTCTGTCATCGATGTTTCTAGCTCTCTATCACTCTCCTCTCCCTTCCTCTCTGTAAAAAAATCAATAAAATATATTTTTTTAAAAAAGAAAAAAGAAGAAAGGAGGCAGAGAGGTCAAGGTCAGGCACAGTCATGGTGAGAACAGGTTGCTCACTTGGTTATGGGGTGCGGGGAGGGTTAGTGGCTGGTGGTTAGTGGGGCCCTGGGACTGGGAGGAGGGCTGTGCTCAGCTCATTGAGATTCAGCTGAGAACATTCCAGCCACGAGAGAGATGAGTAATGATGGTGGGCAGTGAAGTGTGCAGGGAAGGGCCGAGGAACCATGGACAACAATCACAGCTGCCGATGAAAGCTCAGATACGCTGTCCACGGGCGGGTCTCTCCCTCATTTTGAAATTCCAGTCTGTGTCCCCATGCCCCCACTGCGTGTTAAATTAGACATTCATTTCCTCCCCACATGGTACAGTTCCACTCGGCTCCAGGCACAGAGAAGACTTTCAAAGTGAACTGTCAATTGTCTTGTGACCTGCATTTAATGGATGCCACCTTACACTTAAGATCCAAAGAGACGGCCCTACAGACACACGTAAGCAGGCACACACATCTGGCGAAGACCAAAGGGAGGAAAATGGGGGAAATGACTTCATCGGCTTCGGTTGTGTTCAATGAGCAAAACATACTTTACTCTGAGTCAGTAAATTAGGATCCACTGGGGGCTGTTTACAAAGTTCATACAGAGAAACAATATTTACTGTGAGGAATGTGTGTATTCTTGGGAGGCGGCCTTGGGATTAGACAGACCCATATTTGAATCGGTAGTCACCTGCTATGGGAACCTGGGAAGCTTGGGTAAGCTCTCAAAGCCTCAATTTCCTCTTTTTTTGAAATGCAGGAAATGTGTTTACACAAGGGGGTTACTGTCAAGACTGAATGAAAGAGTGAACATTAAATGACAGAGGAGGTCTCTGGTACATGCTAGGGTCCCCATCAGTGTGTGTGTGTGTGTGTGTGTGTGTGTGTGTGTGTGTGTGTGTGTATGCATGCTCGCATACACTTTCCTGTGTAAAGCTGGTCCATGATGTCGTCTAAAGGAAGTTAGCAAAGAGATTACAGTTATCGAGTCTGCACCATTTATATCTCACTCCTGGCCTGGCATTTATGCACGGGACTAGCTGGAGCTGGTGAGGGTTCAGTAGATTTCAGCCTGGGACTCGCTGTGCCAGTCTTTGTCACTTTAAAAAAATATGTCTTTATTGATTTCAGAGAGAGGAAGGGAGAGGGAGAGAGAGATAGAAACATCAACGATGAGAATCATCAATCGACTGCCTCCTGCATGCTCCCTACTGGGGATCGAGCTCACAACCCAGGCATGTGCCCTGACCTGGAATTGAACCGTGACCTCCTGGAGTTCATAGGTTGATGCTCAACCACTGAGCCAAGCTGGCTGGGCAGTGGTTGTCACTCTCGCTTCCCGGACTGGCTTGCTGTCCTAGGCAGAGAGCAGGTCTCCCAAGTGGCATGAGCTAATTATATCCCCGAGGAGTTGTTGGGAGAAGACAGCCAAACCCCACGCTTTCCCAGGGCTCCGATTAGCTGGGGTGCACCTCCCCGCATTCTGAGTGTGCCCTTTATTAGATAGCTGTTGGGTTCCAACTAAGTTTAATTCAGCGTCTCTAAACGTCCCGGGGACGAGGATTATGCAGCAGGCCTTTTCTAGAAACTGCCGAAGGTATCCGAGGCCACCAGCTTAGGAGCTCTAAAAACCGTGGTGCTCGCTTAATGTGAGCTTTCTGGGGAGCTGGCCCAGAAGCTGCTGCCAGATTCTTTGCAGAATCCTCCCTCTTCCACTCCCCAAGCATCTCATTTAGTTAAGTGGTTTTTGCCTCCTTCAGGTTGCTGTATAATTGGGGTGATTACTCATTCCCAGCACAAGACAGAATTGGGAGGGAGAGGCTGGCCCGGGGACCCCAAACACTATCACTGCCGAACATCATGCCTTCTCTTACTCAGGGTGCCTGACTTCTCCGGAGGTTTGAGGAGCTGGCATGGGGTCAGCCGGTCCCAGCTGTCTCGTGGCCACTGCTCAGGAGTAGCGGTTCCATTGGCATAATGGCGCCAGGCTTGGAAGGAAAGGCCATGGGGACTTTGCTTTGCTTAGCGTGACCCGCAGCCGCGCCCGTCTGTGGCCTGCACCTTCTGAGCAGAGCTGCCTGGGCGGGGAGTTCAGTCCACAAGTCTTGCCGACCGGCAGGAGTTGTCGCCATCGGCGTTCACAAAGAGAAGGTCTAGACCTGTGGTCAGCAAACTGCGGCTCTCTAGCCACATGGCCCCTTAAGTGTGGCTCTTCCACAAAATACCAGGACCTGGGCGAGTCTATTTTGAAGAAGTGGCGATAGAAGACGGTTAAGTTTAAAAAATTTGGCTCTCAAAAGAAATTTCAATCGTCGTACTGTTGAGATTTGGCTCTGTTGACTAATGAGTTTGCCAACCGCTGGTCTAGGCCCTCCATGCAGAGTTCGTGTTCAGTAGCGCTGGGCAGACTTGACTCCCACTGTAAACTGCAAGGGTACAACCCCGGTGATGTACAGGGATGGCCACTTGGGTCCCACCAGTCCACCCTGGCTTAGCCAGTCCCTCATTCCCATAGGCCTTTGCAGATCTGAGGCCCAGGCAGTCCCCTGGTTTGCCTCTCACTTACTCACTTACTTTATGTATGGAGACTGGGCACCTCCTATAAACCAGGTCTGGTTGGAGGCGATGAGGGTATCACAGGGAACAACAGAGTCCTCATATTTTAATGACTCAGGCCGGGGGTGAGGATGGGTGTGGCCAGGACATGTGCAGGGGAATAAACCAGAAGTGGTTAGATCACGTCATAGCGCTGCCCGTGCTCAGAGAGACTGAGTGAGCTGCCCAATGTCACCCAGCAGAGCTGGGGAACAAGGCACGGGGATCTGGTTCTCAAGTCTGGTCCCTCAAAAACAGTACGTAGCTGCCACTAGATGGAGCCCTTTTTTCTGCTCACAATCTGCTTCCTGTTTTCTTTGGTTCCACTAGAGCAGGGGTAGGCAAACTTTTTGACTCGAGGGCCACAATGGGTTCTTAAACTGGACCGGAGGGCCGGAACAAAACCATGGATGGAGTGTTTGTGTGAGCTAATATAAATTCAAATTAAACGTCATTACATAAAAGGGTACTGTCTTTTTTTTTTTAATTCAATAGTTTTATTCACTGGATCCGGCCCGAGGGCCGTAGTTTGCCCAGCCCTGCACTAGACAACCGTCTTAGCGAGAGTCCCTCTGTCCCATAGGCCTTTGCAAAGTTGAGGCCCCAGGCAGTCAGTCACCTGGTTTGCATCCTGCTAACACTCCATTCAGCTCACCAGCCCAAAGGAAGGAGACAGTTAGAAAACAGCACCTGGTGACTCCTGATGGTGAGTGGCCTCACATATTGAGCCCAGAGATGATGCCATGAGGCCACTACATGCTAATGGCTGCAGGGTATGGTGGGGGCTGTGCCCTCTCCCCAGTGACAGGAGCCCAGCAGGGGCTGTTGGGTCAGGAAGGCGTGCATGGCAGCAAACCTTGGCCGCCCATGGCTGCCTTGGTAAAAGGGAGTATCCCTCAGGCCTCCTGCTCGGCAGCCAACAAAGCACACTGATCTAATTGGGCACTTTCAGGCCATTAAGTAGATCGATCAGCGACAATTATCTTAGGCTTTAATTTTGCTCCGTTTTTGTCGGACATTCTCCAGGCTTTCGAGTTACCGAGAAGGATACACACTTATATATGTGAGTACAAACACACACACACACACACACACACACACACACACATGCACGTGCGCGCACGTGGAGCCCACCTTGAGTGTATGCAACACGAGTGGGACAGAGGCCATCGGACTGAGTGGCATGGGACACAGACCCCTGATGGTCAGCCCCTCAGCCTCAGGTCCTGGGCTACTCTGCAGGCTGTGGTGGGGAGGACAGAAGTGGGAGCCATACAGGATGCTGAGTAGCCCTCTGCCTCCTCCCAGGGTGAGGCAGAATGGAGATATTATATCTGGGATGGGCTCCATGGCCTCTCTTAATGCCCATTTAATATATAGGCAGGAGCCCAGCCTGTGTGGCTCAGTAGTTGAACGCCGACCTATGAACCAGACGGTCATGGTTCGATTCCCTGTCAGGTCATATGCCCTAGTTTCATGCTCCCCAGTAGGGGGCATGCAGGAGACAGCTGATCAATGATTCTCTGTCATCATTGATGTTTCTATATTTCTCCCCCTCTTTCTTTCTCTCTGAAATTAATAAAAATATATATTTAAAAAATGTATATGGAGGAGCCCAATGGCTCTCTGAATAAGCATGCAGAAAGTGACCATTCATAGAACATCTCTTTTATGCCAAACAGTGGGCATGGCCCTCAACATACACGATCTCTTTTTATTCTCCTGACATAACCATAAAGCAGGGATTATGCCCTCATTTTTCAGAGTAGGAAGCAGAGGCAGGAAAGATAGTTTGTGGGCAGGCAGATAGTTTCTGATGTGTATCAGACTTCAGAGAACTCCACGCCTTGGCTGCTAAAATCTTTCGTGCTGCTTGGGATTCCCATTCATGGACAGAAGAACTGACTTGGAAGATAGTATTTCTTTAAAATTAGAGGTCTAGCCGAAATTGGTTTGGCTCAGTGGATAGAGCATCAGCCTGTGGCCTGAAGGGTCCAAGGTTCAATTCTGGTCAAGGGCATGTACCTTGGTTGCGGGCACATCCCCAGTAGGGGGTGTGCAGGAGGCAGCTGATCCATGTTTCTTTTTCATCGTGCACGTGGGATGTGTGAGAGCTGGTTGGAGCACACCTAGGTTTGCATCAGGCAGCACCAGCTGAAAGTGGACAGGGTGGGGTTTTTAGATGGAAGTTGGGAAGCAAAGCCAGAAGAATGTTTGATTAGCTATGGCTTAGGTGGTTGCCTTATGGGGAAAACCCAGGTGGTTGTTTGTGATTGGTTGTCCTTAAGTTTCATTTTCTCAGATTGGAGTGCATTGAGTTTGGCTTAGGTTTTGTTTTGCTTAAGTCGGCTACCAAGGTGTTAGAGCCATCTCACTGTAATTGATTGCTTTAACAATGCTTTCTGCAAACTAAAAGACCTGTAATATATGCAGTGGATTATAATAATATTTCACACAGCTAGTTCTGAAAACCGAAGCAAAATAATAACTATGGTGGTTATCCTTATTATTAATCCTTGAATTTTTTCTTTGTCTGTTCATCTACCCTCCACCTACTTTCTTACCTACCTACCTACATACCTATTTTCCAACCTCTTACCTTTTTAATTGCCTATATTCCTACCTATTTTTATAACTACCTTCTCACATACCTAGCTGCTTTGCCTCCCTCCCTCCCTCTTTTCCTCCCTCTTCTATTTACCTTTCTACACCTCTAGCTAAAAGCATCTACATAGTTGCTAAGCCAATGGACACACAGTACGTAGTCCCTCCTAATCCCATCCATGGGGAATAAATTCCAAGACTCCTTCTCAGTGGATGGCTGAAGTCAAGGATAGTGCTGAACCCTATATATACTAAGCATTTTCCTATGCACACATACCTATATAGATACTGTTTAATTTATAAATTAGACACAAGAAGAGATGAACAGCAATAACTAATAAGATAGAACAATTATAACAAATCTACAATAATAAAAGTTATGTGGATGTGGGCATTCTCTCTCTCTCTCTCTCTCTCTCTCTCTCTCTCTCTCTCTCTCTTTCTCAAAATATCTTATTTTACTGTGCTCACCTGTTCACTTAAAAGAAGCACTTTCCGGCTTCTCTCTGGCATATATGAATTGCCAGCATCACTATTCTTGCACCCTGGGGCCATTATAAAGTAAAATAAAGGTTACTTGAACACAGGGACTGTGATACTGCAACAGCCCATCTGATAACCCAGACCAGCACCTAAGGAACTGACAGGTGGTAGCATGTACAGTGAGGACAGCTGGACAAAGGGGTGAGTCACGCCTCGGGTGGGTACCCATAGCCTGGGTAAGAGCTTGATGGCACAACTCCTCATGCTACTCAGAATGGTGCACTCACTATCTGAAGCTTACACATTCTTATTTCTGGGATTTTTCCATTTGATGTTTTCGGGCCACAGTGGACCTCAGGACCTCATTCTGAATCCACAGAAAGCTAAAGCGCAGAGAAGGGGACCCCTGTGTTCTCTACAAAGCCATGCTTGTTAACTTACAAATATTCACCATGATTGGAAAAACACAGGAAATGTCTGTTTATTAGAATCGCATGTATCTCTGAGAAATTGCTTACTTAATATTTTTTAAAGTAAGCTTAGCATTTCTTCAGCATTTAATATTAAATTTACCTCACCTCGTTTGAACATAATATGACTCATTAAAGTATTCTTGATGATTGAATGCATTTCAAAGGGTTCATTTAGGCCATCAAAGGAGGTTATGCTTCTGTGAGCAATTCATTGAGTTAATCAGAGGTTTAAAAGTTGTCAGGAGTGTATTATGGCTGAATCATGGGGAGACATCCTGAGAAATAACAGAAGAAATGCTAATGAGGCATCAGAGGAGAGGCCTCATAGACAATGCATCCGAAATGAACATCAAGCCCGACAAAGGCGGACAGAGAACACTGATGAAAGAGGAGGACAATTGGAAACGAAAAGGAGTGAAACAGGGTGAAAAGCTGATCAAGCAAAAGTACGGGGTTCAAATAGTCAACCGGCCATCATACTCAAGATTGGGGGACATGATGTAGGAAAAATGCAGCGCTATGGTGAGCTAGCAAAGCGAGGCATTGGAGGCCCATGTTAACCCAAAGCATGAGCCTAATGCAGCCATGTGGGAAAGGCTTGACTGAGCCCACGGTCTGGGGTACCTATGCTGTGATGCCAGTTACAACTGCAAGCCAGGGAACCTGCTCACGAGGAAAACTCAGCTGTGGTGCTCCCATCAGTAGAGGCCCATTTGTGGCTCTTGCCTAAGTGCCTTCAGGGGACTTACAATGATTGAGTCGATAATAATCAGGGTTTGCATTGCAGTGACAAGGACGTATATAATTAAATGGGTAAATTAGATAACAATTGTATTAATAATTGTCAAGATCCTTATATCAACTGATGTCACATTAGATATAGCTTTTTTTTTTAACACTTTTAATAATAATAGCTGCTATTTGTTAAGTGACTTTTTTTTTTGGTTCTTTATAGAATCACTAGAGGCCCAGTGCACAAAATTTGTGCACAGGTAGGGTCCCTAGGCCTGGCTGGTGTTCAGAGTCCATCTGCGGGGTGACAGGCAGGGCAATTGGGGGGTCCCCCACTGGCACCCCTGTTGGCTGGCCTAGGGCCTGTGCGCTGGGGGCAGCTCCTACTTTGGGCATCTGTCCCCTGGTGGTCATTGCACATCATAGCAACTGGTCATTCCGCTGGTCATTCAGCCATTTGGCCGATTTGCATATTAGGCCTTTATTATATAGGATTATTACCATTGCCACCATTCATGAGCACCTACTGCGTGCAGGCCCGGGGCCGAAGCTTTGCATTCATCATTTCTCATGTTTAAGGCAGCACTGAATGAGCGGAGCTCTGATCAGTGCTTTACAGTGAGAAAATCAAGACACTAATTATTTAAATAAGTTAATATTGTCATGGTTCGTAAGCAAGGGAGATGGTGTAGAGACTCAGCATTGTCTGGTTCAAAGTCCTTTGTCTTCTTCCTTCTCTAACCATGACCTTCCTCTCCTGGCCGGTAGCCCACACATTCTAAAATTGCAGGCCCTCTCTTACTCTTATTGAAACCTCTTTCCTCACAGTCCATTAACACCTTTCTCTGCCCCTGGCTTCACCAGTGCAGGCTGCTATAACAGATACCAGACACTGGGCGCCTTAAGGAATGAATATATAGTTCTCACAGTTCTGGAGGCTGGGAAGTCCAAGCTTCAGTGTCTGGTGAGGGCCCACTTTCTGGTTCATAGACGGTAGTCTCTCCACTGTCTCCTCACAAGGAAAAAGGGCCCCCTATCCTAATACCATCCTCACTTCCGTATTTCAACATGTGAATTTGTGGAGGACACAGACATTGAGCCCGTAGCAGTCATGATGGCAGTGTTGAAAATATTAGACCGAGCGCGATATGCCATTTTCACCCTGGAGTTGATTAAATAGGTTGCGGTGACCAGCATTCAAATGAAAAGAAATAGAGTAGCACATGGAAAATATCACAGGCTGTCATGTATTAAAGATAAAAAGTAATTTTTCAGTTATGCATATGCCATATTTCACTCAATCAAAGTCATAATCTATTGGAAGACACAAAATTTTATTATGTACCATTCGGCGAGAAAGAAATGCTGCCAATTAATGGCAAGATGTCAGAGTTTGAAAGATGCATGTAGATTTCTGAGAGATTAAAATGTGAGAGAAAAAAAAATCCGTGTCAGAGAATGATGGAGTGCAGTGTATGCATTTCATTACTGGGTCACTCTGTAACACGTGCTTCCCACTGTGGGCCACAGCCAAGGAGCTTGAAGACCCCCGTTCTCGGTGGCGGGGGAGGTGACTGGGGCATCCACACAGTGGCAGGTCTGCCAGGGGGCGTCCAGTGTGGCCACCCCATTAGCATACTCAGCCACAGGCAGTCTGGGCTGAGTTCCGGCTGTAGGTGCCCTGTGACCCGCCCCGGAACTGCCACACTCCAACAAGGCTGGAGGCGACCCCACCCCATGCCAGGGCCAAGCGTTAATGGAGCCGGGTGGCATTTCAAGATTGCGACTCAGAGGTGCCCTTTTCCCAGGCTCCTGTTATATGGAGATAAGGTCCTGACCAGGCAGCATTAGATAATTAACCGAGGCGCGTTTGGGAGAAAATCAAACTGGAATTGATATCTGCTAGGCGATACTGGCAAGTCAGGGGAAGCTGAAGAAGATAACCGAAAAGCCAGCTCAGTGTACTTACTGCCCAGAAAATTCCGACTTTTATTTTTAAAATATGTTTTTATTGATTTCTGAGAGAGAAAGGGAGAGAGAAAGAAAAAAAAATCAGTGATGAGAGAGAATCATCAAATGGCTGCCCCCTGCACATCCCCTGTCGGGGATGGAGCCAGAAACCCTGACCTATGCCTGGACTGGGAATCGAACCAGTGACCTCTTGGTTCAGAGGTCAGGGCTCACCCACGGAGCCGCACCAGCCAGGCATGCAGTTCTGACTTTGGGCAGAAAGGTCTGATGGGTGGAAAGTGAGGGGATACAGGCATTAGAACCGTGGGTTCAGTCTGATCTCGGTCTGTAGTTTTGATTCATTCAGCCGGCTCTTCTGAGCACCCAAGAAGGCCGGGCATTGTGCTCAGGCTGCTGGAGATCACAGGAAGCAGGTCAGATCAGAACTGACTTCTGAGCCTCTCTGTCGGGGGCAGAAGGAGGGTGTCTCTACCTGGGTTCCCCTCTCTCCCTTCTGCAGAGCTCGCCTGCCCGGTGTGCATGGCCCCTTGCTGTAAGCTGAGACCCCGCCAGCTCCAAGCCACTCCTGACTGAGGCGGGGCTTATTGGAGCTGCTTTGTCCCCTGCCTGGTAGAGCTTGGTGTCAAGTCCCAAGTGTCATTGGGTGGAGACCAGCAGGTGTCCTTCCTGGTGCCCCAGTAACAGCACTGCCTACTTCCTGTTTGAAATAGTTAACAGGCCATGACAGCATAAGGCTTCTGCTATGAACCCCAACCACAGTGTATCTATCTGGTTGCTCTACCTAAGGTCTCATGCTCTCTATCAATAAACATTGCTGAACTTACTGGCTTTGGGCTAAGATATGTAAGGTATGTATCTTCTTAGGGCTCACTTAATTCCTTCCACAGTCCTGTGTGATTAGGCCGGTTATATGCCCATCTTACAGACGAAGATACTGAGGCTTCCTCTGTCTCCTGCCAGTCCCTTCTGCACATGCCTCTTGACTGTGCTCATGGCATCTCGGCCTGGATTTTGAACCGTCCTGTCTCCAGGAATTCCTCACTGTTCTGCTCCAAGGGCCCAACCAAGAAGGGGCAGGGATTTGAAAACCTCAGAGGCAGGGTGCATGACAGTGGGGAAGGCTCCATCTTTTAGATGCTGGAGTGACTGCATTCAGCTGCAAACCTAGGAGCTTGTGGGATAGTAGAGTGGACACGCCCTGCACCACATGGGTGTATATATATGTCCTGAGTAGGAAGTACAGTGTGGACAAAGGGACTGGGATATTAGTTCAAGTCCTGGGTCGGCCTCAGCCTGCTGTGTAGCCGTGAGTGAGTCCCTGAACGACCTTGTGTTCAGTTTCCTCATCTGTGAGATCCCTAAGGCTTTTCTAGCACTGACATTCAGGGATCCACCCAGACAGGAGCCTTATTGCTCAGGGGTGTGAGGCTGTGTGTGGAAGAGCAGTTTGTGTTATACCCCGGGCAGGCTGATGTCCTCCTGCAAAACAGAGAGAGATGCTTTGCTCCCTTCTCCCCCCCCCACCCCCATAACCCCCGCACACTTTCTTCATGTGCTCAGAATTTCTCCCTGAGCCCTGTCCTTGTGTGGGTGCTGGGCAGAGGGGCAGAAATATCTACAGGCTGGGCTGAGAATGCGGCTAGAGCAGCCGTGGGCAAACTACGGCCCACGGGCCGGATCCGGCCCGTTTGGCTGTTCTACCCGGCCTGTGGAGCCGAAAGAGTGGAGGGTTCTCTTGCTCTCCCCTCCGCTCCTTCACCAGCAGCCCAAGATGAGAGTGCCAGCATGGTCAGGTTGCTTTTGTTCCAACAGGTCTCCTTGATGGACTAGATACAGGAGGGGAGGGTGAGGGAAAGAGTGGAATTAAATTTCAGATTGGGGCCAGAGCAATTTGGTGAATGGAGGCACCATTTAGCTAGATGGAAACAAGCAAAGGAAATGAATGCATTTGAGGCCCTCCGGTCCAGTTTAAGATCCCATTGTGGCCCTCGAGTCAAAAAGTTTGCCCACCCCTGGGCTAGAGGCAAGAGATCCGGTTCCCTTTCCTCTGCCCATGATGGGGAGAGCTGTCTAACGGGAAGAGGAAAGGGGACAGGAGCGTCCTTCCCTATGGGGGAAATAGGCCGACTGGCTTTGTCAGGCTTAATGCCAGCATTCACAGCCTTCAGCATGAAAAAGTGTTACTCCATAGCCTGGAGAGGAACTCCTCGCCTGCCATTGCTTTGCCTGGGACCGAGCCTTCCTGTCTCTGAGGTGTAACATGATGCAAGGCCAGAATGAAATGTGCTTCCTGAGAACCACGTTCTGTTCTGTAGGGGGCGCCTTCATGAGCTGCCCACTCCTAGCTGCAGAAGCAGACTCTCAGGCAGGCGAGGGCGACAGTCTTCACACAGCACTACCTGCGGGGGCTCTAGAGCTAAGCCAGGCGCCTGTGGAGAAGGACTGACCCAGCCCTCCAGCATGGGAACTACTGGTACATGCAATTCACTGTGTTGACACGGACACGCATAGATACAGTCAACTCCCAACACTGCCCAGGGGGCCCTGAGAGGCCCTCGCTGTTCCTCTTCACTGAGAATTCGGTAAAAACTCCCAAAGCGCGGTCCCCGGGAGCGTCTCCGTGCCAGCGTGGCCTGAGTTTCACCTCTGGGCTCTGCAGATCCTTGTCCGGGTCTCATGCCGTCTCCCGTCCCTCCTCTCCGTGTGGGATCGGAGCTCCATCCAGGCAGAACGCGGTCTGCTTTGTAGTTTCAAGGAAACGGCGGCGTCTGGCAACCAGACAATAATTGAACACATTTCATATCTTGACTTGTCTTTTGATGAAATGCAAAAGGCGAGCGTGCGTTCTCCATTCAAGGGAAATCTCTTGAAAAATCTCCTCACTCCCTGTTGCTCTTCTTCTGAGTAATCTCTTCCTAGCATCAGGCCAACCCCTCTCTCTCTCTCATCCTGAGCCCCCCTCTCTGCCTTACATCTCTGTTGTGCAGATCTAAAAAACCTCTCTGAGTTCCTTGGCGTTCTCTCCATCGGGAGAACTCATCACAAGAAAAAGCAGACCGAGATAAGATCCCGCAAGCAAATCCCTGTCTCCTGCAGGCAGGGGGGGGGGGGGGAGGGGGAAGCTCAGGAATGCTCGCACGTGAGTGATCTTCCCCCCCGTCACAGCCACTTCCCTGCCCAGCCCTTTGCTAAGGACCACAGACCACTCGCCCTCTCCGCTAGTGCAATTGCTCAGAGGGCACTTTAAGTATAATCAGGATGCATTGATCTTCTGCGGAGGCTTTTATGCCTTCCAATAATCTCTGCCCAAAGTTGGCTGCCGGCTCCATTTGTTAAGCCAGAGAGAGCTGGGTTCTGTGTAACTCTTCTCTGGACCAGAGTTTCCTTTCTGCCTTCAGCATGGGGCAAAGGGGGCGGATTTCCTGCCACGGCTTTGGGGTGTGACCTGAAAATGGGTCCCCTCCCTCTCCTGGGGAGAAACATGGCTGTGCTGGCACTTTCTGTGTCACCCCATTGACCAGCCCCCGTGTCCCACCAAGGAGATGCCCGCTCAGAGCAGGTTCTCCCTGGGAATGTCAGCAGTCAGTTGGCCACTCGGGATACCAGAGGGGCGGCCTTTGGACCCGAAGTCACCTGATGGGTGTAGGGTACACCTCAGAGACTCAGAGCAGCTTGGGGCTGGGACTGTGAGGCCTAGAAAGGGGCCCTGGGAAAAGCGGTGGCTTGGAAGAGAAACCGCCTGATGTCACCGTGGTAGTGCGTGCAGACCCCGGAGAGGGGGAGAAGTCGGAGCCTTGTCTGGGCACTTTTTAAAAATATATATATTTTATTGATGTTTTACAGAGAGGAAGAGAGAGGGATAGAGAGTTAGAAACATCGATGAGAGAGAATCCTCGATCAGCTGCCTCCTCCACACCCCCTACTGGAGATGTGCCCGCAACCAAGGTACATGCCCTTGGCCGGAATCGAACCTGGGACCTTTCAGTTCGCAGGCTGATGCTCCATCCACTGAGCCAAACCGGTTTCGGCTGGGCACCTTTTTGAATAGTCATTTTTTACATGAAAGAGGCTTGTTCATTTACCAAGTGCTTCCACACACATGATGACGTCAGCCCATGTGCCTTCAGCCGACCGACCCTCCTGAAGATGCCCCTGAGGAGGGAGGCGAGCTGGACACCTGTGTGCTTGCCCCGGCCCCCTGCCCCTGCCCCCTGCCACTCAGCCCCACACCCCTTCCTCCGGGCACCCTTCCTCCACAGCCTGGGTGGGTCTCCTCGCTGTGTCCTCCCAAGGCCCCTGCCCCTCCCTTCCCCACTGATGCCAGGGGCGAATCCCTAGCGGGGGACTCAGCCCCGAGGGGAGAGGGTTCTTGGCTTCCCGCAGGAAAGAATTAGCGGGAGCCAGAAGGGGGTTAGAGCAGAAGCAAGTTTATTTAGCACAGAGGATAAGCAAGAAAAGCCACTCACACAGAGTGGCCGACTCTCCTCTCAAGAGAAGGAAGAGAGGCCCCAGCCTCAACGGTTTGCAGTTTCTATGGGAAATTGCTGGTTTGGGGAAAGGGAGAGTGGGGGTAAACTTGGGATGGGCTTTAACTGAGGGGTGGGCAAACTTTTTGACTCGAGGGCCACAATGGGTTCTTAAACTGGACCGGAGGGCCGGAACAAAAGCAAGCTGACCGTGCTGGCACTCTCATCTTGGGCTGCTGGTGAAGGAGCGGAGGGGAGAGCAAGAGAACCCTCTGCTCTTTCGGCTCCGAGGGCCCGGATAGAACAGCCGATGGGGCCGGATCCGGTCCACGGGCCATAGTTTGCCAATGGCTGGCTTTAACCTTTACAAGGCATACTTTGTGGTCTGTTTTCCTTCTATGGCACTAGAGGCCTGATGCATGAAATTCATGCAAGAGTAGGCCTTCCTTCCCCTGGGCTTCCCTCTAGCACCTGGGACCCAAGCTTTGCCCAGAAGGTCATCCAGCCTAATTAGCATATTACACTTTTATTATTATAGCTGGGTAAATGATTCGGTGCAGGGGAGTATCCATTGATGGGCCTCTTTGTTCTGGAGGCCCGTCGTGGTCTGCTTGCATCTCTGGTCAGACGAGTTCAGGGTCAGGCAGCACGGAGCAGGCCCCCGGCTTAGTTTGGTTTGACTTTAGTTACTTTGTGGAGTTCTCACACCCCTTTCCTATACCACAGCCACTCACAGACTCTGGTGACCCCTCTTTCATCCTGTGAGCTCGGGGAAGGGAGGCAGGGAAGGGAAGTGAGCAGGAAAGGGCCCTTGTCATGCTTGGTAACCCCTGGAACAGCTGGAGCTCAGCTTTGCTGGGCCCCTCGGAGTTTTTAAGCTGGGAGGTACCCACTGATCACCCACCCATCCTTGGCTGGGGGCGGTGCCCAGGCTACTAATCCCCTGGTACTTTGGGCTTGTTCTATGCAGGGATGAAATGTGCTTGTGCAGCCAGCTGGTGGGGGGGCAGAGGCAGCCCTCAGGCAGTCCCAGTGGGTCTGTGAGGGTGGAACATGGGCATGGTCTGCTACACCCATCTCCCTATGCTACCAGGACTCTTAAGAGCACAGGCACTAGGTCCCAACACTGTGTTCAGCACCACAGGTCTCAATAAACACTGAATAAACGTGGGTTTGTTGCCCGGCTGGTGTGGCTCAGTGGTTGATTATGGACCTATGAACCAGGAGGTCATGATTTGATTCCCTGTCAGGGCCCATGTCTGGGTGTTGGGCTGGATCCCCAGTCGCAGGCATGCAGGAGGCAGCTCATCTATATGATTCTCTCTCATCAGGGATGTTTCTATCTCTGTTCCTCTCCCTTCCTCTCTGAAATCAAGAAAAACAGATATTTTTAAAAGTGGAGGAAATAAATAGGATATGTGCATGCAAGCTAGGCATGCGTGTAGACAAATAGTGTGCGAGTGCAGCCCTTGTCCTCCCTCCAGCATCCTTGGCTCCTTGGAAGACAGCACTCATCAATCAAAGCTTCTCAGTGATGCTGACAAAGGCTCTTAATAGCCACTTGTGTGGGAAGTGACAGGATCACTTACCAGCCCAATCCCCTTGGTGGACAAAGACCTGTGGAAAAAACACCTTCCCAACTTCCCCAGCAAAAATGTCTTCGATAGGAGTCCCTTCCTGAGCCTAAAGATCTTCTTCCCAGCCCTCTTCTCCTCTCTCCAAACCCATCTTTTGTATGTGGAAGTGAGGTGGGTGGGGGAGCCCCGGAGGTGGCCGCAGGGGCTAGAGGAAGCCAACTGAAAAAGAAAGGGATGGAGCAGAGCTGGGGGAGGGAGGTGTAGGCACTGAGCTCCTTGCAGAGCAAGGGCACATGGGGTGCCAGCTGGTTGCTTTGGGAGGGTCAGTGGGGAACAGATAGACTGACGGTAGAAAAAACAGTCCAGGAAAGCCTGTTGATTGTTGCCCGGGCAGCTTTTAATCGGTGGTCCAGCCTCTGCTTCTGTTTGTGCACCATTTAGCCTCTAGTATGAAGAAGAAAGGGGAGCTTTAAAAAGAGAGCAGAACAGGAGTGGGGAGGTGAGAGGGAGGAAGAAGAGGATGGAGGGAGGGGGAGAGGGAAGGAGAAAAAGATGAAGAAGAAAGGAAGGAAGAGGCAGAGAAAGAGGAGGAGGAGGAGGAGGGGGAGGGAAAGGAGGAGGAGAGAAAGCAGGTTTGCAAGTTCAGAAAGAGCTGTGGCCCTGGCCAGTTTGGCTCAGTGGATAGAGTGTCAGCCTGAGGACTGAAGGGTCCCAGGTTCAATTCCGGTCAAGGGCATGTATCTTGGTTGCGGGCACATCCCCAGTAGGGGGTGTGCAGGAGGCAGCTGATCGATGTTTCTCTCTCATCGATATTTCTAACTATCTCTCTCCCTTCCTCTCTGTAAAAAAAATCAATTATATATATATATATATATATATATATATATATATATATATATATATGTATGTATTTTAAAGATCTGTGGTCAGCCTGCTAGAGGGACTGGGGCTGCACTTGTCTCTCCTCCCTTGCAAAGCTGGAGAGAAATGGACAGGTGTGTGTGTGTGTGTGTGTGTGTGTGGGCACAGACCTTGGGACCTGTTTGTTTCCTAGAAAAGAGAAAAGTGAGACAGTGAGAAACCATCAGTTCATGGCCTCTCTGCTGCAGAAAGCAGCCCAGAAAGGCATTGCCCACAAACCTGGGCTCTGAGAGCGAAACCAGGGCAGCCCAGCCACATGGGGATGGAAGGAGGAGGGGTGGGCGTCTTCCCATGCTCGCCACGAGCTCCCGAGCCAGCCAAGGCGGGTCCTGTTAGCTTTCTAGGACACGGAGGTGGCCTGATATTGAGGACCAGGGCCAGGTGGCCTGACACCTGTGGGTTCATGAGAGGGATGGAGTCAGTCCTCCTGCTCCTGGAGGCTCCTCCTGCTGGCTTGGGGCAGGGAGGGGAGGGGAGAGCAGGAGTAGGCAGAAGAGTATTCTGTTCTTGGTAGTGGTCATTTCTTTTTCAAGTCAAGGCCGTCCTTTATGGACATTATAGCATTTCATTGGAAATGCGCAACTTACAACCTGAAATGGTCCCCTGCTCCTGTTAGCATTTTGCCATCTTTCACTCCACATGCATTCTTTGCATTACTAGCATCATTGGGCCGTGCATACGTTCACATGTGGACATATCATTATACACAGTGTACCTGCATACGTTCACACGTGGACATATCATTATACACAGTGTACCTGCATATTTTCACACGTGGACATATCATTATCACTTTTTATAAAAACGAAGTAAGGGGGTTCTGCAGCTTGCTTGCTTCTCTAAATGACATTTTGTGAACGCCAGCTCCTGCCAATTGAAATAAGACAGCGTTAGTCATTGAATGGGCTCCATACTATTGGTTTGTGTGGGTGGCCTCAGTTTTGTAGGGTGCGACAGTTTTGTAGGAGACTCTGGCTTTGAGGGTTGTGAGGCTGAGGCGAATGGCCTTGTGGATGCCCTTGGGTGGCTCTCTCATTGAGACCGTGGGGAGGAGCGTGTGCTCTGATGAGGCCCTGCCGGGAAGCGAGGGCTGGAGGACCAGGAGCCCCCGGTGCCCGGTACTGAGTCCTCCCTCCCCACGGAATATGCAGGGAAATTTCTGGTTTTCTACCTCGGGTGCCTTCTCCCTACAGAAAGATGCTAAAAATAAATTCACTTCCTCCTCATCACTCTATTAACTTGTCTTCCTTAAGGATCCTCAGCCTATCCATGAAGGTTTAAAAATATCCAACAACTCACCTGCATATAGCAGAAGATTGAATACTGCCTCCCACTTTGGGCTTTTACCAGCGCTGCTAGGACGCGCTGACGTCCCCTAATGCAGACAGTAGTTCTAAGGAAAATAGACCTGCCAGCCCTAGAGAAGAGTGACCTGGTTAGAGTCCCTGCTCCTCCGCCTCCCAGCTGGGAGACAGTGGTCAAGGGAGCTGCGCTAACCTACACCCCCTTTTCTGGAAATGAGGCCAATAGTTCTTGGAGGAGTCAGTGAAACTTTTTTTTTTAAAAAAAAGAGTTTTTAAAAACTAAAACAGCCCTGGCTGGTGTGGCTCACTCGGTTGAGCATAGTCCCAGTTCCACACACAGAGAGGTTGCTGGTTCAGGTCAGGGCACATGCAGGGGTTAGTGGCCCAATCCCTAGGAGGGGGCGTGCAGGAGTCAGCTGATCTCTCATTGACCTTTCTCTCTCTCCTTCTCCCTTCCTCCCTTTCTAAAATCAATAAAAACATACAATTTTTTCAAAGGAGTTCTTTAAAGCAGTTAGCACAGCATCAGAGATGTAGCAAGTGCTCACTAAATCTTAGCTATGATATTACTATTAGCACCCCCTCCCCTACAAATACAACAATTATATATAGGTCAATCTAACTCCACTGTGGTTTTCCTTACTGCATGCTTGCAACGTTCCTAATGTGACAGCAATTGTGGCTTGGGATGTGGGAAATTCCCCATAATTATCCCTCCAGGTGCCTCTGTCTGTTTGCTTGTTTGCCTGTCAATTGCCTGTCTCCCTCCTCAACTGAACCAGAGCCCCGATGGCACAAGGACGGCGAAGCTTCCTCACTCCGAATATCCAGCATCAAGCACCGTAGGCTGGCACGTTGCAGGAATGTAGGAAGCGCGTTTTGAATGAGCGTGTGG
Source organism: Vespertilio murinus (assembly GCA_963924515.1). Lineage (NCBI taxonomy): Eukaryota > Metazoa > Chordata > Mammalia > Chiroptera > Vespertilionidae > Vespertilio > Vespertilio murinus. Next base: position 28,420,056 of record OZ004718.1, on the reverse strand, counting down.
TCATACTTACAAAGGCCATTAATATTAATAACTTAGGTGAGGGCCGTGGCAAAGCTTGGGGCTAAATATGGCCACGCTCATTACAGCTGACAGCAGGCCAGGAGGGGAAGGGATCAGAAACTGGTCAGCCCCAGTCGGGAGGGCATGACCCACCAGACAGAACCAATCACCCTGAAGCCTGGAACACAGGCCACAGGAGACCTGCCACGACACTGGACATGGGGGCAGCCCATTCAGGTGACCAGAGCTGTGAGGGCATGGGAGGCTCAGCAGGGGAAAAGGCAGGGCAGGTTCGGTGCTGAGATCCACTCTGACTTCTTTGCTGTAGTTACTGTTCTTATCCCCATTTACTAAGGAGGAAACTGAGGCACAGAAGAGTTCCCCAGCTGGTATCACACCTGCTCCAGTGCCCTGCGGTCATCGCTCTCGGGTGTTCTCTCCACTTACTTCCCCATTCAGTTCCTTTCCCTGTTTCTCCTCAGAACAACAGACTGAATTCCAAAACAATCCTTACCTCCCTCCCAAACCCCTAAAAAGCCTGCATGCTAAAGGCTGAACACAGTGGAGTTGGATTATGAAGGAAGTAATTATAGAAAACACCAGCCACAAAAGATGGTCAACATGCAGATGTCTAATCCTCCTGTAAGTATTTCTTGACCCAGAGGCTGGCCCCACTTTGCCTGTGTGCTGACAGGCTTTGGCCCCCAGCTCCCCTCCTTGCCATCATGAGGCAGCGCCATCCTGAGTCCCATCTACAGGAGCTGGACCGCCTCCCACCTGTCCTCTACCCACCCTGGGCTCATCTCCAACTGCGCTGCAGTCTGGGAGTTTCACTTCCTCCACACCTGCTCACTCATTCATTCCGCACATAGGTGTCAGTGGACAAGAATGTAACAGCTGGTCTCACCCTTTCAGGGAGGCGAGACCTTCCGAGTCAGTGCTTGGTTTTATAGTTATCTGTGGCGCCTATGAGCTGCCCGACCACGTTTCCTCAGTAAGCATGGGTTATAGTGACCTTTTATCATCATCATCATCATTAGTATAACTCTTAACATAGTCTCCTCCCTCATTCTGTAGGCAGTGCTGGTGTTAGCACAACCCACGTGTCAGTTGATCAGCATCAGCTTCTTAACCCATCAGTTTTTTGAGAAGTTTTATAAAAGCAGAGTAGCCTTCCAATTCCTATCGGATCCCCCCAATTAAGAGAGTTGTACCTGGGAAGAAGAGAAACACTGCCCCGGAGTGGAGTCTCCTGGTCAGAAATGCCCAAGTGCCTCCCAGAAGTGCCCAAGGGCCATTAAAGCCAAATCATTCTTCTCTAATATGGGTCCAGGGAGACTCCAGGCATTCATCAAACTAAGGATGTTAGGAAGACTGGCCGAGCCCTGGCTGGTTTGCTTCCAAGGTTAGAGCGTCGGCCTTGATGGTTCTGGATAACATTCACAGTCAAGGGTGTGTGCCTCGATGGCAGGCCTGATCCCAGCCAGGCTGGGGCCTGTGCAGGAGGCAATCAATTAGTGTCTCTCTCACATCGATGTTTCTCTCTCTCTCTCTCTCTTTCTCTCTCTCTCCCTCCATCCCTCACTTTTACTCTCTCTAAGAATCAATGGGGAAGGAAATCCTCAAGTGAGGATCACAGGGGGGAAAAAGAAAGAAAAGCTGACAGAGAGCAGGAAGGAAGGTAGCATGAGGGCTGGGCTTACTCTTCAGCTGTAGAAGCTAGTTTTGGGGACGGGGCCAGGAGGGCCAGGAGGGCCCGTGTACTGGTCTAACTGAATAGCAGATACAAGTGCAGTTTGATCAGATATCGTCAGCACAGGGTCTGGTCCAGTGGGCAGGATCATAAGGAGGGTTGGGCAAAGGCAGCTGTATCTTCTGGGAGGCACAGAGGTTACAGCTGCAAAGGTGGGGAGAAGGCCTGCTTCCTGTGCCCAGATGTTGTGTCGGTGTGTGTGTGTGTGTGTGTGTGTGTGAGGGAGAGAGAGAGAGAGAGAGAGAGACCACCTTGAGTTTGAACCAGCCTCGTCTCTTGCTAGAAGGCAACAGAAGGGAAGGTTGGCAGTGATAAAGTCCTTAATCTCTTTTGATTCAAGTTTTCCCTTCTATTAAAAGGAGGTGATAATTCTATCAACCTCAGAGGACCGTTACAGGGATTAAATATAATAAGTATAACATGGAACCAGGCCTGGACTCAGGCTTCAACATTGACAAAGTGGTGATGATCACTGAGAGCTCACGCTCAGGGATGCAGATGTGAATGGAACAGAGTTCCTGCCCTCAAAATCCAACGGATGGGGACCCACGCTAGCAGCAATCAGAAGGCCTTTGGGGAAATGGGGGCGTGTTAGGGGCACACAGGAGCTAGGCAGTCCTCTGGCATCTAGGGCCACCCTCATCTATCGGAGTGGCGGGGCTGGTGTGGGAGCTTAAAGGTTGACGTCCTTCTGTTGCCCAATCCGAGTTGTCTGAGCCCCACAGCCCAGGAGGCCTCGGCCCAGCCTGAGAGCTCACTGGATCCTGTGCATGAACCAGACAAGGGCCATTAGAGCCGACTCAGCCGTGGAGACTGAACGGCTTATCTCATCTCCCCGGTGCAACCAAACCAAATCCATGAAAAGCATTAGGTTTTCAAATGAAAAAGACAAACCATGTAGAGCAAACCAGCTGCTGGCAGCAGGCAGCTAATTGGCTTGTGTCTGTCAAAAAGCATTGAGTTTCACAGGACTCAGAAGGCACTGTCCAGAGTCTTACCTTCCGGGGTTGAGGGGACTTACCCAGAGTGCATTGCACCTGACACACCCATCTGCCCCCCCTCACCACCGCCCCAGGCCCATTCATTTTTCCTGTTGGGAAGATGAAACCTTTCATCAGAAGACACAGCAGCAGAAGGGAGCTGGAGTTGCGTTCTTCAGCCAAACCACAGGCTTCCCCCAGTGCCCTGTAAGCCATGTGTCCCTTTGAAAAGCATTTCTCTAGTGGTTTCTGTGTGCTGGGCAACTAAGACAGAACAGTAAATAGAGCTCCCTCAACCAGTCTCCACAGCATCCTTTTGGAGGTGGGATTTCAAGGGATAGCTATAGCACAGGCTGTGGTGATGGAGGTTTGTAGCCACTGGAATGGTAGCTCCAGGGAAGGCATGCCTATGTCTCTGTGAGAGAATTGGGGAATCTTTAGCTGATCCCCTGAGATTGAGGAGGCTCATTTCACGGACTGGAGAGGGAGGACCCTCCAGGAGGGGAACATAGCTTGTTCAAAGGCCCAGGGGCATGTGTGGGAGAATAGTTTCATTCAGGTTGCTGGAGCCTGGGGTACGTCTGTGTATGGTTCAGAGCATCCTGGGCCTGAAGCACCAAGTGCATGAATTACTATATATAACTTTGTTGTATTCTACTTGCTAAAAGACTGGCCATAGTGCATTGTGGGAAGAGTCTAAAGTCTAAGCAAAGGTGTGAATAGCAGAGTGTGGAGCTCATTGGGAGTCATGTTGGACGCTAGCTACCACACCTTCTCATAATGTATTCTATGAAGGTAGGCCTTGAGTTATGTCTATTCCATAGTGCCTAAGTTCTTGGCATATACAATATTCTAAGTGAAAGTAAATGAATGGATGGGTGGGTGGATGGTCAGGTCAATGAATAGACAGATAGATGATGAGTGGATAGATGGATCAATGGATGGGTGAATGGATTAGTTGAGAGATAAAAATGACATCCCTTTGATTACTTAAATCCAAAATGCTAGGCACAATGATAAGCAACCATCTTCATGGTTTGGTCTTTGAATGAAAGAATTTACATCTAGATGGGGTCATCCAGTGCCTGACTCCATTCTACAGATTAAAAATCAGAGGCCAAGAGAGATGATGTGAGCTACTATTGATCAATAATAACTTAGTAGAAAAACTGGGACTCAAACCTGAGGCTCCTCTTCCAATGCTTTCTCTCCATCACCCACATGTATGCTTGCCCCAGAATTCCTACCGATAACCAATGGAAGTAGAGGCTTCAAACAAAGAGAGGTAGGGAGAAAACATGTGTTGGTCAAGTTTAAGACCAGCTGGACTTCACTGACCCAGATACCATCCCTGCTTTTCCTTAACACCCACCTACTTCTAATCAGGGAGTGTACCTGTCTTCTCACCACATTCTAAACCCTCACCAAGTGACTTCACCACAGACATGGGTGTCCCCCACTCTTCCTTCCCAGCATGCCCCAAGTGTGCTTTGCTACTTTCGGCTGCATCTACCTCCAGACCCACTCCTTGTCAAGCCAGGAGTTTCTTAAGTGGACCTTTTCCTCTGCTGACACCTCCCTGTGGATGCACCATAAAGGTTGACATTTCTCTAAAGCAGGATGTTTGTGGGAAAAAAATATTTTAGATGAATGCCAGGCCAGGCCTCAGGAAATGTCACGACGACTTTCCAAAGAGACCTGCCAGGAGTTCGGGCAAGTAAAAATAGCCACAGCGTGGTGTGGATGTGGACAGTAAAGATCACAGGGAAAGGAGTTTAAAATAATCATTTCTAAGTGGTTCTGGGCCTGAAGAATGCGTCAGACTGGCAGGCAGGAAAGCAGAAGGTACGTGTCTGACTCGGGAGGGAGAAGGCAGAGGAGCACACTGTAAACTTTGGAAAATCCCTTTATAATGGCAAGCCTCAGTTTATCCACCAGAGTAGAGAAAAAGAGGGAGAAATATACATAGGGAAATATATACTAGAGGCCTGGTGCATGAAAATTCATGCACTGGAGGTGAGGTCCCTCAGCCTGGCCTGCCCCCTCCCACAGTCTGGAAGCCCTCAGGAGTGGGAGGTGATCCGGTGTTCAGGGGAAGAAGATGCCCCCATCACACCTATGCTGCTGCCATTGCCGGCAGCACAAGCCTCAGCTGACCCTGGTTACCTGAGCCTCCGGTGGCCCTGGGTGGCTGGGCAGCCAACATTCAAGGCTTTCCTGCACCTTAGGCTGACCCTGAGCAGCTTGGGGAGCTGAGAGGACTGGAGGATGCCAGAGGCAAGTGCACAGGGTGGCTGAACCCACCTGGGGGCAACCCCAGTGGGGCTGAGGAGACTGGTTGTCGCCATCTTGTGGTTGTGGGCGCTGCCATCTTTGAGGGCATGACAGTCAATGAGCATATTCCCTCCTTATTGGCTTTGGGTGCCACCATCTTGTGAGGGCATGATGGTCTTTATTCCCATCTTTATTAGATGGGATATGCCTATATAGAGAGAAGCAAGAGAGAAACATTGAGAGACAGAAGGAGATTGGGAGAAATGGATGAAAACCTCATGAGTGTTCAACTAAGAAACCTATAAAGACCACGGATAGTTCCAGTTGCACCCTTGGTTGGACATATTTCTTTCCCACCCTAACATATTACAAGAGGCATCCTGGATCAGTATGTAGGGTTGAAGTCACACTCTTCCGGGAGCCAGCCCTGGGCTCATTCTTTGCCAGAAGCATCATCCTGGGCAGGCTGTTTCTCCAAGTTTAGGTCGCCTTTATCTGCAAAATGGGGGGCGTTCCTGTCCTCGAGCTTGTTGTGAGGAATCAGCGAACAAAGAAACGAGGTGCTCACCAAAGAATCTGCCATGTGGTAGGCGCCGAGTAAATGTCTAAATGCCCAATGCCAGCGATCGCCACCGATGTGAAGGGCCCCAAATTTTCTTGGCTTTCAGTTTCCGGAAAGAAAATCCTGCCTCCCGTCAAAGCTGGTAACTGAGTTCAAGGGGTTGTGTGCTCTGTGGGGCTGTTAATGTGAAAACAACGGCATACTTCGAAAATTTTCAGTGTGTGCTGACAGTATGGTCCGTGTGCGAGGAGCCACATTTTGGAAGGAAGGGAGGAAGCAAACATTTTCTGAACGTCTGCCATTTGCCAAACCTTGTACTCTGTTTTTTACAGATGCTATTTTATGTAATTCTTAAGACAACTCTAAGAAGTAAGAATGGTACCACCCTGCCTTTTTTGTTGTTGTTATTTTTAACAAGGAAGGGACTTAAACATCAGAGAGGTATGGGCACTTGCCCAGAGTCACACAGCCTACTCATTATTTTGAATCCAGGCTGTTTGACAGCAAAACCTCTGTTCTTTCTCCTGAGAAACGTTGCTGCTATAAAAGTGCATCTAGTACATGGCAGAACGGTTAAATTCTGCCCCAGTTTGCACTCCATTTTCACACGGCTTATGTCTTCTTCTCTTCCCCTCTCTCTTTGCTTCTTTTTTTCTTACCTGCAATTAGTTTATTTATTCCGTGGGCAATCTTGACTCAGTCCTAAGGCCCAGTCCTGACAGAAGTTTCATTATGCTTTCCTCTGCCCCGCTTCTCCACTTGGAAGAATTCCACTTCATCCTTCAAGGCTTAACTCAAATGTCAGCTGCTCCACAGAGCCTTCTGGTAATCCCTTCAGCAAGGCAACGAAGCCCTCCTCCATGCTCCCATGGTGCTTTGCACACATCACCTTCAGTGAAAATTACCTTCTATCTCTTCTTTAATTTCGGATGCCTCACATGATGCCAGGCACCTAGTAGGAGCCACAGTCATATTTATTGAAAGAAAAATAAAAAGAGAGAGAGAAGTGCTTCAGAAACAATAGGATATATCAGTGATGACAGTGATCAGAATGCCAACAACCAGCTTTTCCTGAGACACATGCTGGTCCGAGCTCTGTTCTAGGGTCTTTAAAAAATTTTTCTTTTTGTTAATCCTCACCTGAAGATATCTTTCCATTGATGTTTTAGAGAGAGTGAAAGAGAGGTAAAGACATAGAGAAACACAGATTAGTGGCCTCCTGCACGCGCTCTGACCGGGGCCCAGGGCGAGCCTGCAACCAAGGTACATGCCCTTGACCAGAATCAAATGCAGGGCCATTTGGTCCACAGGTCGACGCCCTATCCACCTGACAAGGGATGTTCTAGGTTCTTAACACGAAGTCATTATCTCTTTCAATGCTCACAGTACCCCTGAGGTCAGCACCACCAGCATCCCCATTTAGCAGGCTAGATTACTTGTTTATAGCCACACAGCTAATGAGTAGATTTTTAGCGGACGATTTAGAAGATAGATCTAGAAGATTTCGAGGAAATCTTTTAGCAGATGATCTCATTAGCGACGGATAATTAGAAGGAGTTTGAACCCTAGCAGGCTGGGGATGGAGCCTTCAGGGCCTGCCTCGCTGTGCTCTTCAGAGGACAGCAGCGGAAGAACGCGGGCCCGAGTCTGACTCACTGACCCCAAGGCTCAGCTTTGCCAGGGGTCAGCTGTGTGGCTCCAGGTGTCAGCTGGGAGAGCCTGCTAAGCATCTCTTCCTCCGCTGGACAAGGGAGCCAACCCCACCCACCCTGAAGGGTCGCGGAGAGGATGGCATGCCAATGGCAGGGTCCAGCACATACTGAGCTTTCAATAAGCAATGGACCTCCCACACTCCCTGCTCCTCTGACTCCACATCTGTTTGGGGAAGAGGAATCTGCCGTAGACACCTACAGCATTCCACTCATTTACTTATGTAACAAACTATTAGTCCTGCCCATGAATCCATTGTTGCTGCCCTCCTGTAGCTAGCTCCCTCCCGGCCCCCCATAACTTGCTGCTCTGCCCCCTTCTGTAGCTCTAGCTCTAGCTCTAGTAGTCCTGTGCATGAATTTGTGCATCAGTATGTTGGTGCCATCCTCCTGTAGCTCTTCACTAGCTGCTCTGCCCTCTTGTAGCCCCACACACACACATCCCTCCCCCTCCCCCGCCCTGCAGTAGTTTGCTGTCCCACCCTCCTGCAGATCCATGATATGGTCATTACACGGCTGGTTGTTATGCCTCCTGGTGTAATGGATAATTAGCATATTCCTCTCTTATTATTTAGGATATTTATTGACCAGCTACTACATGCCAGGCACTGTTATGGGAATACAGTAGCAAACCAAATAGAGGAAGCCCATGCTGTCATAGCACTTACGTTGTTATATTGCTTACATTCCTATTATAGCTAGTAAACAAACACATGATCAAGCTAAGACAAAAAAAAAGTAAAACAAGACAATGTACAGGCATGTCTCAGAGATATTGCAGGTTTGGTTGCAGATCACCACAGCAAAGACAGTATTACAATAAAGCGAGTCGTATCTTTTTGCTGGTGGAGGGTCTTGCATTCAATTTGGGAAAAAAAAAAACCAACAAGCACGCAACAGCTATGATGCACAATCAAGCGAGTGCAATGAAACGCAGTGTGCCCGGACTGAGGAATGGCTGGGGAGATGCTGCACGAGGGAGAGGAGCCAGATGGGCTCTGAGATGGGTGTCATGTTAGCCCCGCCCTGGTGAGAAGGTCTAGCCTTGGGAAGGTCTGAGGGGAGAGTGTTCCTGGAGGAGGGAGCAGCCAGGAGAAAGACGCTGAGGCAGGATGCGTGTGTGTGCTCCCAGGAAAGGAGGACTGACAGTGGGCCCATGAGTGACGGTGGAAGGGGTGGCTTCAGAGACTTGGAGAGGGTGAGGAGGCCAGGCATGCCAGGTCTTGGACCGCCTGGAATGGGCGTGGATTTGATTCACAGGACGGATAGAAGGTGAGAGTCCATTGTAGGAGCAATTATACTAAGCCTTACATTCTGACTCTGCTCAAACAGATGTTGTCCATTCAGAATCATCTTATTCAGATCCACTGTTGCTCAGGGGGTTAGCATCAGTCCGTGAAGTGGGAGGTCAAGGCACATGCCTGAATTGTGGACTCGAACCCCAGTGGAGGGCATGCAGGAGGTAGCCAATCAATGATGTTCCTCTCTCATCAGTGTTTCTATCTTTCTATCCCTCTCTTTTCCCTTCTCTCTAAAAATCAATAAAAACACATTTAAAAAAATCTTATCCACTTCATAAGAAATAAGGAGGCTTCAGATTCATCTCCAACCTTACAATGTTACCTGCATTATTTTCTGAGACTTACACAAATCAGTCTCTCCGCAGAAAAATAGCAGCGTTGCTAATTTTAGGGGAAAGCCCCGAGATGAGGATGATTTCATTTCCCACAGGCTGTCGCAGGATTCCCCTGGAGACTTTATCAGCTTCTAAAAACACTGCCCAAAACAATACCGAGCCACCATGGTTAATGCAGACAAATAGACCTTCTGGACAGATTTTGATGTGATACGGGAATTCATCACAAATTGCCTCAATCTGTAAACACCGGTGAGAAGGAGAGACCTGGGGCACTTGGCCACAGGCTGTGTTCCTTGGTGGCCTCCCGAGCGATGCTCTCTTTGGCTGCCCTGAGAGAGGCTCAGTGTGGAGAATGCAGGCGGCTGTCTTTCCGGTCTCCTCTGCTGAGACCCAGCCCTTCTCAGGCGCGTCGCCGTATCCCGCAAGTTGTTTCGTCCCTCTTGGCAAACTAAATTAAAGGTATTACGTTTTACGAAATTTCACTGAAATTTTCCTTCTGGGGGATTTTAAAGCAGATCCAGAGAACATTCTCTTTCCATGTTTTCTGGTTGTACAGATATACACACATTTATAGGAGAAACACATCATTTTTGGGCAATAAAATCACATAACAATGGCAACATTTCCAAACATCCATTTTGCCAAATGCTCTTTCCAAAGCGTGACTTTTTTTTTGGAGACTCGATGGCTCTCTTAGGTGTCGTTAAAATGTCACCTCTATCATGAAGGAGCAGATTAAGTGTGCATTAGTTGTGGGTTTTTTTTTTCCCCAGGAAATATTTGCTGGCTAAGAGACTCCTGACTGCCATTGTCATTACCGAAAAGGTCATCAAATTTGGAATGCTTGTCTTTTTTAAAAGAGTAACAGTCAGCTCTGCTTTAAGTCTGTCACCTGTTTTAAGGACCCGCTCTGACACAATTAGAGGAACTCTGAGCTACCAGGCAATGTTATACACTTTCTCTCGCATTATAGAGCATCCTAATGATTGACTGTATTTTCAAGCTCCTGTTTTTATAAAAGTAATCATGCTGATGGCATCTGTGGCCTTTTGTTTATTGCTTGCTTCCATTTCTCAGTGTAATCACTCGCCTAGGAATGAATCAATGGATGAATTTCACGTGGTGTTCTCTCTCCAGCCTTACCCCTGAATTCTTATTTATTGCAATCAAAGACACTGCAAATTCAGAGGTTATACTTTCACAGTTTGTTCTATTAAAACATTGTGTTTTACAGAAGAAGTCATTTATTATTGAGAATATAAATTTTCTGGGACATCGTTTTTTAGGAGTTTTTAAAAGCAGTACTTCATATGCTGAAATTGAAATTATTATTGAGTACAAGTAAAATAGTATTTATGCCCTGGCTAGTGTGGTTAAATGGTTAGGGTGTCAACCTGAGCACCGAAAGTGTCTCGGGTTCAATTCCCAGTCAAAGGTGTGCACCTTGGTTGCAACATTCAGTCTGGTTGGGGCATGTGTGGGAGGCAACCAATTGATGTGTCTCTCTCACATCGAAATCTCTCTCTCTCTCTCTCTCTCTCTCTCTCTCTCTCTCTCTCTTTCTTCCTATCCCACCTTCCCTTCCACTCTCTCTCTAAAAAAAATATATTCAATGGGGAAAAAATCCTCAGGTGAGAATTAACCAAAAAATTATTTATTATTAAAGCCAATTCACAATTGTTTTTTAAAGTATTCTCTAATCGGAACTTAAACTACAGGTCTTGTTACAGACAAGTTTGACACATCTGAGTATATGGCCACGCACCTACCCTGCACACACATTTTTCCCCACTTGTAGGTTATCTGTTCAGCTAATCTCTTTTAAAAAAATAAAATAATAAATTTATTCACATTTTAGGCATTAATAGAAGAAGTATTAGGGTTATAGAATTCTTCTTAAGATCCACGAAAGTTTAACATGATACTTTCATTACGTGGCATAACAGGTCCTTTCAAACATTAGTGGCATCCGTATTTCCTGCAGAGCTTTTTTTTTTATTGTGGGAATATATTCATAACATACGATTTATCATTTAAGCATTTTAAAGTGTGCATTCCGGTGGCAGTAAGCACATTCACAGTGTTGTCCAACCATCACCACCATCCATCTCCACAGCTTCTTCAGCTTCCCGAACTAGGACCCTGGCCCCAGGACACAATAGCTGGTTAAATATGCTCATTACAACAGACTGCCCTAGCGTGAGTTTTTGGGACACACACTTGGCTCCATCAAGGTGGTTGCAGAATTGGCTGAAAATACAGAATCTTGAGTAACCAACCACCTGTGTAGGAATCACAGTCCATGATTGTGGGATCCAAATTCTGGGAGGGCAGTGGCCTACCTCCCCAGGGGTGAGTAACTAGCTGTGATTTCTGTGCTGTCAGCAGTGGGACCAGGAGGTTGCTGGTCTCTCTCACAGGCAACATGAGAATACACTTTCTCACAAAGAAACTCTGTAAAGAAGATTTTTTTAAAAATGTTAATTTCCTCCCTGTATAAATAAATACCAGTACAGTTTAGAACATGCTTTTGCATCCATCAACCCCTTTAACTCTTAAAAAAACCACCAAAAAAAAATAAAATAAAATAAAAAATCCTACGAAATAAGCAGAACCAATATTGTCTGTCCTGCTTCATAGACGAGAAAGGTAAATGGCTTTTGTGGTGTGTCCTATGAATTGTCAGTGGCGGAGGTGGAATTTAAACAGGGAAATTTAAATTCTAAGTGCAAGGTGATCTCTACTTAACTGCTTTGCAGGGATGAGCTGGGTGTATTTGTCAATGTCAGGTCAGGAAAATTGAAGCCACTTAAGGTGTTTTAAACAGAAATGTATTTAATATAGGGAATTAGATGCCTATCCAGTCCTTGCTGGCTGGGAGAAGGAGGTCACAGAGTATCGCCGTGTTTCAGAAAATGTGGAAAAGTACAAGTTACGAGGAAGCTACTACAGACCTCAGTGCCTGCAGGAGGATGTCCGAAGGCCCCATGTCCCGCCTGTGGAAGGCCATGCTTGTGCCCACGGAGCTGATGCCCTCTCTTCCATCTCAGACATCTCCGGCAGGGGACCTCTTCTTGGCAGGCTCTTGGTGGTCCCTGCTGGCAAGGGAGTCTGGGAAATGCAGTTTCCAGGCTTCCAGCCCCATGAGGTTCAGGGATTGAGTAGAAAAACAGGGATGCTACTATTAACAAATACTAACACCCAGCAGCTCAGTGATGAGCTAGTCCAGTGGTCGGCAAACTCATTAGTTAACAGAGCCAGATAGCAACAGTACAACGATTGAAATTTCTTTTGAGAGCCACATTTTTTAAACTTAAACTTCTTCTCACGCCACTCCTTCAAAATAGACTCGCCCAGGCCGTGGTGTTTTGTGGAAGAGCCACCCTCAAGGGGCCAAAGAGCCACCTGTGGCTCGTGAGCCGCAGTTTGCCGACCACGGAGCTAGGATCACAGCTAAAATGAAGAGAGTAAAAAATCAGTTGCTGTGTGCTAACCCCAGTTATGAGTTTCTTTCTCTTGTCTCCTGCCACACGGTGCTGGAATCCATGCGCTTTCCCTGCCTAGAGACCTCGTGAGAAAGCTGGGAAGCATTCAGTGTCCTCTGAAAGGGGCAGTGGGTGAGGGACGGAAGGGTGACTGAGCAGGTGAGGGGGGCATGGGGATGAGCAGAAACCTGAGCCCGCTCCAGGTGAGAGGCAAGGTAGAATTGCAGACAGGAGCCCAGGCTTGGGTTGACTAGTTGGGTTGACTAGTTTTCATTCAGGCTTCACTACCTACTGGCTGTGGGACCTTCCCTTCTGGGTGCGAGTTTCTTTAATTGCAGAAGGAGTAATGGTGCAATCATATGTACATCAGTGGGTCCTCGGGAGCACTCAGCACAGTCCCTGCCTGCACACAGTATGGCGAGCTCAGTAAACACTAGATGTTCCTGGAATGAGCTCAGGGAGTCGGGCTGGCCACCAAGGTATTCCTTGTCAAGTGGTAGAACTCGCTCTGCATGATGATTTCTCCACTGTAGAATCTTATATCTAAAACCTCCATACAGAGGTTTTAACACCGAGTGCTTAAACCTTATTATTTTTGCTGTTACTGATTTCTTAATTATTATTATTTTACAGTGAAATGGCATGACATGGTCACACACTCTTTCCTTTATTTTTATTCTTTATTTATTCTTTATAATTTTACAGTAACCCATAAGGCAGGCAGGCACCTCATATCTTGCAGGTGAGGGCACCAAAACCCTGGGAAGTGAGGTCACGGGTCGAACATGAGTTCTGAAAGGTGAAGTCACGGGTCGAACTTGAGTTCTGTGCAGCAGCTCTGGATTAGCAGTAGGACAGTTCACTGATGTCCTTGACATGCAGTTCTGTCCTCAGACCACGCCCCCTCCTTCCCCTTTTCTCCATGGCTCTCTCTGGCCTTGACGTTCCTGACAAAACTCACTTTAGAACCGACCATGGTTGCCTTTCTGATATATTTAGCCAGCTCTTGTCTGGCTATCCCTGGACAAAGAATAAAGGAAAGTTTGTTTTATATTCTGCCTCTAGAAGGATAGTTACTGGTTTTGGTCTCTGTGTGACCATGGCCACACTCCCCAGTCTCTCTGAGCATGGGTTTCCCACATTTAAAAATATATATATATATTTTATTGATTTTTTACAGAGAGGAAGGGAGAGAGATAGAGAGCTAGAAACGTCGATGGGAGAGAAACATCGACCAGCTGCCTCTTGCACACCCCCTACCGGGGATGTGCCCGCAACCAATGTACATGCCCTTGACTGGAATCGAACCTGGGACCCCTCAGTCCGCAGTCCGACACTCTACCACTGAGCCAAACCGGTTTCGGCAGGGTTTCCCCACATTTTAATGGAGAACAGATGACTGTAGAAGCACCTGACTTGGTGCCTGGCACATAGTAAGCATGGAGCCACCAGGCCTTCCTCTTCCCTCCCACTCCCCGGGCGGCGTCCCTAAGCTCCTGCTTCTCCACCTCTCTCTGTCCCTGGCAGTTTCAACTCCCTGCCCTTCACCTTCAAGCTGCCGCCCCCAACATCCTTCAACACTGGTGCTCCTGAAAAGAACCAAGATAAAGAGAAGAGGTTTTGGAGGCATCTAACCACTAACGTAGCCTTGGCCTTTTCAAATGGAAAACCCAGGACGCACAGTCCTGATTTCACTGTACGCCGATGGAAGCATGAAGGGTATTGACGCTGTCTTGTTTGAGATGGGGGCACAGGGTCCCGAGTGATGGCTGCTTCTCAGGTCCGGAGGAGATGCTGCAGTCCTGTGACCCAAGCTCTGTGGCCCTCCCCCACCTGGGGCACACCCGCCTCCGTCTCCCCACTCGCAATCAGCCCTATTCATTTCATTTGAATCCTCATCCTACACAATATAGGGTTTGGAGCTTGAGGGCAGGCATTCCCGCCTTGGCTCTGACCTTTACTATCTAGCCGGGTAGCTTTGAACAAGACGCTTAGGTTCCCTGAACCTCAGTTTCTCATGGAGGCACTAATACAATTAATTACCTGGGCTCTCTGAATACGTGGCTAAAGAGATCGCACAATCGTGGTGATTGCGCCTTGCTGTGGGCCAGGACCTATGGCAAGTCGCTGTAGTAAAATCCGATTTGGAGGGGAGGAGCCCATTGCTGAGAGTCCTAGCCCCTGCTGCAGGAGAGCACCAGATAAGGAGAGGCAGAGCTGGGGTGGATCTTAACACCCTTCCTCTTCCTCCCAGACCACACCAACTCCCTCCGAGTTGTTTATTTACTCATTAGACAATGCTCAGTACAGGCCGGGCACTCTTCCAGGCACCTAACAAATAGTAACTCATGGACTCCCCGTGTGCTACGATGTAGGTAATATACTGCCGTCACCCCCATTTTACAGATGAGGAAACCGAGACACAGGAAGGAAAGTGACTTGCTTACATCACGCTAGGAAGGGCAGTCAGTCTCGACACCCGGGTGTCTGGCTCCAAAATGCAAACTTGTGTACACTAAGCCCTGCCACATTCAGCCCTGCTACATTCAGCCCTGCTGTCCTGGGTGGGGACAGCTGCTGACCTGTGACTCTTAGAGTCAGCCTCCTCTCCGCATCCCAAGTCCTTTCTCATATGGAAGAAGGAAGTGGGACTGGATCTCTGGGAGCCAGAGAAGACAGGGCTGTTATGGGAAACCGGGGCAGCCCTGATGCCTGCACAGTATAGATTCCGCGGCTGAGGCAAGTCCTGCTGACAGCAGTGGTGATGAGGCTCCCGGGGCCAAGCCCTGCTAATGTATTCTGTCCCTTTTAAGAGCGCCTCCAATTACGTGGAGGGGACAAGGGCCATGGTCTAAGATGTGAGGCGGCGCACACTACTAATCTTTCTTAAACTCAGGCAGCACAGGCTGGGGAAATGGCAGTGCTGGACGGGATCTTTGAGAGCGTGGTCTGTAGCCCTCTACTTCCTTCACCCTCTGAATCTGATGGCAGGTTGGGCCACGTGACCCAACCAAGATTATGCTCCAAAGAATGGCAACGTTTAAGAACATTCATTTTCCAGGATAAAGGAGCTGCAGTTTGGTTTCCTTATTATTGTAAAGGCCTTCTCTTCAGTCACTGGAAATCTAACAGATGAAGGCTCAGGTGGATCTTTCTGTTTATTTTCAGAAGGGAGGGCACATGTGTAATAACCAGGAGGTACAACTTCTCACTCACCCTGTGTCCCTCTTAGCCAAGGCTCCTGGGAACTCGGTAAAATGAGGAGGTCCGTGTTCTCTGTGACACTGGAACCAAGGCTTTATTAGCACCAGGAGCCCCTTGAGTTAACCTTCGAAGCTTCCAGTTTCAAAGTTCATCAGGAGAGTATTCTGATTTGAGCTTGATTCCATGTCTAGTTTGCTATTTTTCTTCTGAAATTATTTTTCTTCTTAAAAAAGTCCACTGAGTCCAGACTAGGTAGATCAGTTAGAGCGTCATCCCCATACACCAAGGTTTCGGTTTGATCCCTTGTCAGGACACATACAAGGGTCAACCAATGAATGTATGAATAAGTGGAATGGCAAGTCAATGTTTCTCTCTCTCTCTCTCTTTCTCTCTCAAAATCAGTTAAAAAACAATTTATTGAATCATATATTCTTGGGTGGGGGAGAAAATCGTATATTTTTTAAAATAATAAGACCAAGCTTTGGTGAAAGAGCAAGGAAATAAGGATCCTCATATACTGCTGATACAAATCCAACTTGTCACAACTTTACAGAAAAGTGGGCAATGCACATGAAAGGCTTTGAAATTCTCTATATTATTAGCTGGACAATTCCCATTGCTAGAAGTCGGCCACAGAAGTTTCCCATAAAAGGTTGATTTTTGCAGTCTTAATTATGATGGGAGAGCTGGGGAAATCCCCAATGCATAACATAAGGGGCTTTAGATAAATAAAGTATGGTACACCCATATAAGGGAAAGACATCTTTAATAATAATAATAATAATAATAATAATAAATAACTGAGGAAGAAACAAGTCCTCAGACCTTCAGGCCTTATGTTGAGGTGCTGTGTCCCCTTTGGAAGCAACTTGCTTCCTCTGGGCATATCTCCTCCCCCCTAGAGAGTCCCCCCAGGATCTGTCAGTTGCAGGGTGGTGAACTCAGTCATTTGCTTCTTCCTTTATTCATTCATTCATTCTCTCCCTGGTGTATTCAGAGTTATTTTCCGAGTGCCAAGTAAAAACATTGACTTGCCAGGCACTGGGCTATGTACTGGAAATAAAAATGTGATCACGATACCATCCTTGTCTTCAAGGAGTTCACAGGCTAGTGGGAGAAGCAGCACAGACCACGTTAATACTGTGAGAAGCATTACAGTAGGAGAATTCCCAGGTTCAGGGGTAGGGGCATCTTTAAGGGCTTAGCCTTGAACTCATGGGGGAGAGGGGAGACATGCACAGCACACGGATGGGCTTGTCTCTGCATCACAATGCCCAGCCCTGGCCTCACTCCTGAAGGGACCCAGACAGAGCTGTGTGGAGGGACTGGACGCTTGCTGACCCCCTCTCCCACTCCCAGCTCTGAATCTCAGTTATTCTAAGAGAAGATTGGCGCCAACCTGCCAGATATGGGAGCCGGGTTCTGAAAAATGCTCAATAAAAGGGAAATAAATTGGAAACCGCTGCTCCCATTGTCCTCTGGCATCTGAAGAGCCGTCCTTTATTCCCCCGTCTCGTAGCCAAATGAGCTTCTGCCTCCAGTCGGGGCCCTTGGGTCCACTGCCCAGTGGCGGCGGATACTTCTGCGAGGAGCAGCTCATTGGCGGAGCTGAGATGACTAATAACCGCTCCTGACAGCCCTTCATGGTTTTCCCTAAATGTTCCTTCCTGCACACACAAAAAAAAATTTAATAAAAATATGGATTAAAGCAGAGACTGAGACCAGAAAAATCAATGGTCTCTTGGCTGTGTTATTGTACTACGTTCTGTGCCTGTGCCACTGAGCAGGGGAGAGGGGGTCGGTCAGTGGGTTCAGAGACCTGCCAGGGAGGGAGAGGCAGACCAGAGCTTCCTTAGACTGTGCCTACTACGGGTGGGGATGTGTGGATATCTCTTGGCTGCTGTAGGCAAGGATGGGGCATGAGCCAGGGCGTGCTGTGTCCTAGGTTTGCAGGGGGTTCTAGAATCTCCTGGGCTGATGGGATGGACAATCTGGCCTGTGTAACTACTTTATGATATGTAAATTAATTAATTGTTCCTATGCAAAGCAATAGTATTCGTAGTCCCCCATCCCATGAAACTACCCCTGAATTACCACTTTTAGTTAACCACAAAACAAATTGGTTTCCAAAACACGCAATACCAGCTTAGCAGCTAAAAGCAGGTTAATTACACGGGACTTCCTCTTCTAGTCATTCAAGTGGTGCCCAGAGCGCCTCTAATTGGGTCTGTTGTGCTCCCTGCCTGTCCCGAATGCCTTGAAAGCAGTTAAAAACTGCCGTCTGGAAACCTTCTCTGTCATTCAGACTTTATGGCATTCAGACCGAGATCTCCACTCCCAACCCTTTATGGCACGTTGCTGAGGGGTCCTAACTGGACCCGGTGTAGAGGTCACTCGGCGAGAAAGCCGCCCTTCTCAGGGACGAGGGGGTCCTCTCCCCCGGGCCGCCTCTGCAGCAGGGTCCCACCTCTCCACGTGTGGTTGGCGGCCGGGGCTCTTGCCACACCTGTGGGCACAGCGGGTACCAGTTGCCCAATATGAGATGATAACTATGGCGTAGATCTGGGCAAGCTGCGGGATTGATTATGGAACATACGGATAAATCAGCCTCCAACTGTCTGTGCAGGTTTCTGCATCCACCTGGGCTCCTCCAGGCTTCTGCATGCGTGCGCGCGTGCGTGCGTGCGTGCGTGTGTGTGTGTGTGTGTGTGTGTGTGTATAGAGCAGTTGAAGGACTAGAACAGACACTTCCCAAGAGCCATGAGATGAGGCTTCTAGGGTGAGCAGTGCTTCCAACAAGTTCTCTGGCTTTGGAAAAAAAAAATCATTATTCTCCTCTTGAACTCTCATTTTCTATCCATAGGATTGACAGGTTTTTGAGGGGGATTCTTTTCACCCTAGAGTCCCACTGCAGGAAAGTCAGACGTCAAAGGCTTGGGCTGGGGCCTGGTCTCTCTATAAAGTCACAAGTAAGGACTTGTGGGCCCTAGGTGGGCCTCCCTCCGGGCCTCTGGCTCCTCCTGCCTCTCCCAGCTGGCTCATTGTCCACCCTCCCGGAGTTTCAAGCTGCAACTTGCCCCAGCCACACACCCAGGGTTGAAACTATCCCCTCACCTTTTCCGCTGAGGACTCCAAGTGGCTCTGCGCCTCGGGGAGGAGGCTCTGTCTGCTGGGCTTAAGGGATCCTGTATTCTGTGGTAACATCATTTTATTCTAACCCTGACTTCCTCCACCTGTCTGTCACACTGTGATGTGCACATTACCCGAGCTGTCCTCTAGGGCCAGAGAGGACAGGAACACACTGCAGAGGAAATCCTGCTGAGCACCAAAGAGGGGGCAAAGCGAGTGTGATCCCAAAGGGCTAGACAAGGTCCCAGTGTCTGGCTTCAAACCCACTTTGTCATTCCTTCTCTCCATGCCCATCCTACCACTTCCCTACCTGTGCCCACTCTTGTCTCCTTCCCGCTCTCAGCAGAACCCAGGAAGCTCTATGGGAGGGAGCCTCATGATACAAATAAGCAAAGGTTTTGGAGTCAGGCCAGTTGGGATTCTAAATCCTGACTGTTTATATCCCTGGCTGCTGTTTGCACCCATAGGGGCACCCCCCTGTTCAGCTCTGGGCACTGTTCCCCGCCAGCCCATTCCCTTCAGACATCTCTTTATGCCTTCAGAGCCAGGCTTCCTTCCAGCCTGTGGTGGAGACCATTTCATCCACCTGGCCACACAGCTGGACTACATTTCCCAGACACCCTGGTTTAGGTTGGGTCATGTGATGAAGTTCTGGCCAATGGAACATGGGTAGAGGGATGTAAGGACACTTACAGGTCTGGCCACAAAAAAACTCCCTGATGATGCTCTTTTTCACAGAGTCTCTGCTGATGTTAAGTCCAGGGCAGCATTGGAAGCCACCTGAGCTTGACAGATCCTCCATCGGCCTGGGTCCCTGAGTGTTCCCCCATTTCCCCACCCCCAGTAATGCTGGCTGGGCTTTCTGTGGAGTGAGGAGTAGACTTTTATTGAGCTAAATTACTGAGATTTAGGAGCTTACCTTTTATAGCCCCAAACATTACTTAATTAGTATACAACCACTCAACCAGGTCAGTCCTGTCTCCCAGGAGTTAGATCTTGAATCCAGTCTGCTGCTAACCCAGTGGTCAGCAAACCGAGGCTCTCGAGCCACCTGCGGCTCTTTGGCCCCTTGAGTGTTCTAACGCCACTTCTTCAAAATAGACTCGACCAGGCTGAAAACCAATTTCTGTGCTTGGGCCATGAAGTTTCAATCGCACTGTACGCGCTCGCCTGCACGTGGTATTTTGTGGAAGAGCCACCCTCTATGGGCCAAAGACCTGCATGTGGCTCACGTGCCGCGGTTCGCCGACCACTGTGCTGACTTATTGGGCCCAACCTCGGCAGTTCACCAGGGCGGCATCTGGGTGTAGCCATGGGAGTGGTACCATCCCTTCACCTTTCTGTGCATTTCTTTCCTCCCTTGTCCATTTACCTTCCTCCTGCTTCTCTGAGTGCTGGGCCAGGGCAGCCAAGTTCCCAGCAAGGGAAGGAAGACTGTGCAGGCCTCAGAGGACACATTTCTCAGGGGCTGCCACTAGCCCCAGGCAGGCACCCCCCAGTAAACGATGCCTTTGTGTGAGGATCACGCTCCTTCCGTGCAGTGCAGTCTCGTGTGCAACTATGCTGGCATCTCGGTGGGACTCCGAAGCCAAGGGAGGGAGGTCAGGGAGGCGGCCCGGCAGGGACACCCATACCAGGAAACTGACACCCCCACCACTGCCCCCACCGCTGCCACCTTGCTAAATAAACTCCAGGTGCACACTGACCCAGGGCACTGCGGATATCTGTTATTCCCTGTTGCCATGACAACCAGTCACAATACATGTTGACAAGAGTGATTTTATTCCTGCTGGGAGGGCAAAGAAAAGCAAGCCCAGGGAGGACCTCCGGGCCCTGGAGGTGGTGGAGGGTGTGGAGCCGGGGGGGGGGGGGGGGGGGGGTAGGAGGGGAAGGGAGGTCTAGCGTGGGGACCTACAGGCTCCCTCTGCAACCTGGGAGGCCTGGGAGGCGCTGGGAAGGGTGCAGGCCTGCCTCTCAGAGGCCCTGGGAGGGCTCTCGGTGTGCTCTAGAGGGGGAAGCCCTGAGGAGAAAGGGGCGGGATAGATGTTGCAGTGAAGGGAGTGGGGGCCGTAAGCTTCATTGGACAGGCATTTCTGAACCCTGTCTGGTCCTATGGCTGGTCTGCAGCCAAGAGTCAGATGCACCTGGTCCTGCCCTGCCCATGTGGAGGTGGCAGCCTCATGGGCCCTCCGTGATGCCCTGGCTGCGTGTGCCCCATGTGATGCCCAGTTATCCCGTGTTATTCTAGAGCAGGGGTGGGCAAATTTTTTGACTCGAGGGCCACCATGGATTCTTAAACTGGACCGGAGGGCTGGAACAAAAGCAACCTGACCATGCTGGCACTCTCCTCTTGGGCTGCTGGGGAAGGAGCGGAGGGGAGAGCAAGAGAACCCTCCACTCTTTCGGCTCCGCTGGCCGGATAGAACAGCAGAACGGGCCGGATCCGGCCCGTGGGCCGTAGTTTGCCCACGGCTGTTCTAGAGAATCTGCAATGCTAGGAAGCCTCCCAGGGCTTTGAAGCAGGGCCGGCCCTCCGGTTGGCTACAGCCTCTCCTACTCAGCGAGCCTCACCGCACCCCTCTGTGTCCTTCTGGGATGGCTGTGGACTGCACAGCCTCATTTGTGTGGGCATTGAGGGGGTCTCCTGGGGAGTCTGGAGAATGGCCTTCCCCACCCCTCCTCATGGACGTTTGTGCCCCGGACCCCGGAGCAGCTGTGCCATGGATGACCACAGCGTCCTCCAGTTCTGGGCCTAGTCTCACTGGGGTTTCACATAAAAAAAGAGGATTTTTCCAAAAGCAAGTTTATAGTCGTATCTTATTGACCCGTCCCAAGCTGTGAGCAAGCAGGGCAGATGGCAGGTTTCAGGTTTGCTGAGAAGGATGCTGTCCCAGGCTTCGCTCTTCCTCTGTGAGACAAGAGGGTTCTTCTAGATGGTCTCTAATGTCCCTTCAGCTCTGACTTCCTGTGACTCTGATATGCACACACATGCAGGAGAGACCACCTACACACACATTCACAAATGCACACATCCACAAGCACACACACGCCCTGGAGCTGATGAGTATATGCGCGCGCACAGGCATGGCTCTATGTTGATTGTGTGATGTGCATGCACGCGCGCGTGCGCACACACACACACACACACACACACACAAACATACACACACAATCCAAGTGGTGCTGTTTCTCCCCAGCAAAATGCACACTGTTTTTGGTCCGAAACTGAGCTGCAGAATCTCTGCCCTCCCCATGGGTTCCCAGTCAGTGGGAACCTACTGAAGATACAGAAGATGCCTCAAGCTATGTCCTTGACCCAGAGGATAGGGAATAACTGACAAATACTGGGTGTCAGAAGCCAGCTTCCCCAAGGAGGGCCTGTGGCCAGTGCTGTCGGCACAGCCCCAAAGTTGAGAGGCAATCATCTAAGGGGGGAGAAGAAGCCAGAGGTCTAAGCATGAGCTCAGAGTGTGGGATGACTCGGTGAGATATGCCCTCATCACCAGAAGAAAAAGCGGACCCCCAGGTTATCTGGATAAAGTCTCCTGTGACCTGCCAAGAACCCGAAATCCCATGAATAGTCTCTGTCTTCCTTTGAGGTCTGCGAAGGCCTCTCTTGAGATGAAAACGGTCCCTCGGGGGGAATGGCACAGTCGGACACCGTGGTTTCTCCTTTGTAACCCTTCCGCATGGTTTCGTTAATCAGTGTATTTTTTAAAAGCCACATCACAGGATCTTGAGGCAATGGGACATAGGCTAAATATATTTGGATAAAGAAAAGCTGTGGATAAAGGGTATTTTGAAGGCATTGTATATGTATTGAATTTGGAGGAAGAGAAAGAAAGAAGGAAAAATCAAGGAAAGTAAGACAGAGATGACAGGCAGCATCAAAAAAGAGGCTAGCTGAAACCGGTTTGGCTCGGTGGGTAGAGCGTCAGTCTGTGGACTGAAAGGTTCTGGGTTCGATTCCAGTTAAGGGCATGTACATTGGTTGCGGGCACATCCTCAGTGGGGAGTGTGCAGGAGGCAGCTGGTCGATGTATCTCTGTCATAGATGTTTCTAGCTCTCTATCCCTCTCCCTTCCTCTCTGTGAAAAAAATCAATAAAATATTTTTTTTAAAAAGAGGCTAGCCCAGATGCCAGACCCCGACACCATCCTTCCTGTCACCTGCAGCATCACCTGAGGAAGATGCCTTCTCTCAGGGTCTCGGTGCCTCGCCCACAAACTGAGGGGCTGGGGCCACAGGGCCTCGAAAGGTACCTTCTGCTCTGATGCTGCCCAGTGTTAGGCCCAGCTTTACCCCCATGACTACTGTCATCCCAGCAACAGGAGTTCTTTGTATAGAACTTTCTAGTTTGTAAAATTTGTCTGTCCTCATCACCCCACCCACTTCTTACAGAAACAAAACTCAAGTCCCGTCTGGAGAAGTGATGTGCACAGCAGGGCCGTGTCCCCTCACCAGGGGGCCAGGGTTGCTATCTCTGTCTGCGCCCTGCATGGTGTTAGATGCAACACGGGTGGACAGACTGGAATTGATAAGCTGGCACCCCTCGGAGACTCTGGGAGAAAGACTTGGAGTGGGAAGTAAGTGAGAAAACCCCCTGGCTGTTCGTGGAGGCATTTCTTGCAGCCTTCCACCACCTCTCCTTGCCTGCAGGACCCCCTGGGCATCCTCTACATTTTGGGAGATGTTGTTGGCAACGCTGGTGACCACAAGAGGCATGGGGACAGTCAGCAGGGTCCCTCTGGGCTGGTGGGAATAAGTCTCCCAGACAATGGGGAAGTCTGGCTTGTCTAGCTGTTTTGCCATAAGCCTTTGATGATGTTGATCTGAGCCTTGAACCAGCAGTGACATCATTCTTTCGTTTGACCAATGTTGTAGCGCACACACTGTGGCCAAGAGTGCGCCCAGGAGTCCTGAGTCTTTTTGAGGGCTCGTACATGATCTGTGTGACCTTGGGTAGGTTGCTGAACCTCTCTGGACTTTATTTCCTCATCTGCCAAAAGAAGCCGTGGTCGCCTGCCCTGGCCCCACCCCAGGCTGCTGTATATCGCCAGTGAGACCAGGGGTGTGAGAGAGTTTTCAAGAGGGCAAGTTACTCTACTGGTACGAAAGATGCCGGGCCACTGGATTTGATATTAATCGGGAGGAGGACAAGAGGAGAGGAGGTAGAGAGAGAGAAGAGAAGAAGGTGCAAAAAGAAGGGAGGAAGGACAGGAGGAAAAGAGGGAGGAGGAAGAAGAGGAGGAGGAGAAAAAGAAAAAGGACAAATAGAAGACATTGAGGAAGAGAGGAAAGGGGGAAGGATGGGAAGGAGAGGAGAAGCAGGTGTAGGGATCATTTAAACCTGCCTCCTGCAGGTCAGGGTCCTAATTGGCTGATGAAGACACTGCTGGGCCTTCCTATTAGACGCGGCGATTCTGCTCGAGGTGGATGCTTTAATGAGCCCACACTGGGGAGATGTGTGGGGGAGAGGGGAGCATAAAGGAACAGGCAAGTGATCACTCTCCTCATGCTCCCATGCTCTTACCTCCCCACCCCTACTGTTTCAAAGTTATTTTGTTTCCTCTGTGCAATTTCCAGAGCGTGGAAAGAATTTGTACATTCAATTAATCCCTCTTTAATTCCCCACCATCACTTTCCTGGAAGCATAAATAAGAGAAACGCTGCAAATGAAATAAGTCATGTTGCAGAGTCATTTCTTGCCTCTGCCTTGGTGATCAGGGGAAGAAGGGAAGGGAAGGGAAAGGGAGAGAAAGGAAGGGAAAGGGAGGGGAGGGAAGGGAAGGGAAGGGAAGGGGAGAGGACACCTCAAACCCTATCAAGATCAGGGAGAAGCTCAGAGCTCCAAGATTAGGCACTCAGGACTACATTTAGAACCAATTTGTAGACAAGTTGGAGGGAGTTCAGAGACAAGCCACCCAAACAATTAGAGGCAGGCAGCTTAATTGGCCCAGCTTGGCGAAGCAACTGCTAAGCAGGGAGCACTGGAGAGTCTGCAGCCAGAGGAGGCAGCATCAACACCAGTATGGAGGAGGTGGGGGAAGTTCTGTGTAGCTTGTATGCAGAAGGGGATCCAGAAAAGAAATGGGGCCCCAGAGAAGACAGGATCCAGCTCCGCCGGGCCTGGCGCTTCACGGGGAGACGGCTGGGCCCCGTGGCGAACCCTCCTCACAGGCCATTCCTCCCCAAGCATCAGGGACAGCAGGGTGCTCACTGTTTAATGCAGCCTTACAGCCGCCCTGCGAGGCAGATGCGTTCGTGCCATTTTTGCAGATGAAGAAACAGAAGCTCAGGGATGTTATGTAACTTGGCCAAGATCGCTCCATAGTCAAA
The DNA here is from genome assembly GCA_963924515.1 of Vespertilio murinus. Lineage (NCBI taxonomy): Eukaryota > Metazoa > Chordata > Mammalia > Chiroptera > Vespertilionidae > Vespertilio > Vespertilio murinus. Next base: position 28,394,982 of record OZ004718.1, on the reverse strand, counting down.
ATAAAGATTGAAACCCAGATCTGTGACACAGCAGCGCCTCCTGGGAGCTGGGAGGGAAGGGAAGAGACAGGGAGAGGAGCCGCTATGGCTGAGGCTCCCAAGGGCTCCTTATCCAGGTGACGCCTACCTAGGCAGGAAGCCAAAAGATGACAAAGTCATAAGTGCAGGGCCTTAGACCAGCGGGGCCCCTGCCCTCCAGCCCCTGTGTCCCGAGGACCCTGCTTTTCTCTCCACGTGCTCTGGGCCTCCTGCCCTCTGAGGTCCCACTGGACTGTCCGGGGGGAGTACTGGACTTCCAGCCAGACAGATGTGGCTTGCAATTCTCCCTTTTCCAAAAAATTTAAAAAAGAAAAAGTCTGGCCTTAGGCAAGTTACTTAACTTATCCAGGCCTGAGCTTACTAATAACTTAAACAGAGATCACCCTGTTTGCCTTATAAGGCTGTCGTAGGAGCACATGGGGCAGTGAGCATACAGGTGCTCTGTGAATCGCCAAGTGCGGAATGCAAGAGGATGTTATCAGCAGTTGTAACCTAATCGCATTCTAACTCACTGTAGACACCTCTGAGCATCTCTGGGCTTCTCTTAACGTCAGACTCCCACCTGACACACCCATTCCCCGACCCACACTCACCCTGGTTGGTCTACGGTGGGGTTGGCCTGGAATTAGAGCTCACCCAGAGGTGGCTCTGGAGGCAGGCAGCTGGTGAACATCGAGGTGAAGACAGTCAGCCATCTGCCTGGGCAAGCAGAGGCGACCGACGTCAGAATGTGACCAGACGCCAGCACTGCAGATGCACAGCAGATGGCCCATGGCCGCCTGGAGTCAGAGATACATGGAACCGGCCATGTGAACCCGGCGGGCAAAGGGATGTCAGACCCAGCAAGATGTCTTGCACCTGATGGGACTGAGCCCAGAAATGGAGCGGAGGAAGGGATGGGAATGTGAATTGCAAGGAATAGCTCCAGGCACTTCCTGGCACTAAGAGGCACCTTCAGACCTCCTTGATTGTTGGGGCATTGACAGGCCTAGGAGATGGGCTTTCCTGTGGGTGGCCATGGTTGCCCAGGTTCTGTTGACGCCATGATGAGGAGCAGCAGATGCAGCAGACAGGGAGGTGCCGTGGGGGGAGCCTAGGCTGGACTCACTGTCTGGGCCTGGAAATGACTCCTGGCCCTTCAGTTATCTCTGCTGGACACAAATTAGAGAAGAGTCAACACTTGGCGAGCGTCTATTCTGTGCCTGGCTCTGGTCTAAGGCTTCACATGGCGGCTCTTTTGGTCCTTAAAGCAGCCCTATGGGGAGATGTTATTATTATCGATATTTCCCAGAGGCCCCACGAGGAAAACAGCCCAAATGGCAAAGCTGAGATTCACACCTAGGTTTTCTAGCTCTGAAGTCCCCCACCCCCGCCACCACCTCCCCGTACCCTTACCCACTGCATGCTGCAGCCTTTTAAATCAATCCTGGCTCTGGCCGATGTGACTCAGCTGGGCATGGTCCCATGCACAGAAGGGTTGCTGGTTTGATTTCTGGTCAGGGCACTTGCCCAGTTTGCAGGCTCAGTCCCCAGAGGGAGGTGTGCAGGGGGTAACGGATTGATGTATAACTCATATCAATGCTTCGCTCTCGAAAAAAATAAATAAAATGAAAAAGAAAGAGATGGTTTCTGAGGTTCTTTACAAAATCAGTGATGGGCCAGACCTTGACAATAATATGGCATGATCTGCTTATTTTACCAATGAGGAGATCCAGACAGTCTGGCGCCCAGCAGTGAGCAGACCTCCAGCTCCAAAATGCAGCCACTACATGATTCAAAAGCATCGGGAAGAGGAAGATTTGTCCCTCAGACAGATGTTTGGCTGAAATCACAGCTGGGTCTGCCCACACAGTTGCTGTGTTGGCAGTGCATGTTTTGATATCATCAAAACCTCTCTTCATCGTAGGCTCAAGACCTTTGGATATACTGGCCAAAAAAATCTAAGTGGTGCTTTTTGACTGTTGTGGTTCACAGATGGTGCTTGGGAATCTGGTGGAAGGTTTGGATTATTTGGCAAGAAGAGTTTAGGAACGCTTTGAAGCTCCTCCATGAATCTCTTTTGGGGTCTGTGAGCCACAAATGATAAAACTCCTGCTCTAGGTTATGAGTTAATCAGAAGGAAACATGTGTTTCCAAGTCTGTCTCAGAGAGTCTTCAGAATCTATTCTGTTCTATTCTCTCCGTTCTCTGCTCCTCCTTCCCTTTGGTCCAAGGTAGAGAGTCCCTGCTCCCAGTGCCATCACCTCTGCACCTGTCTCACTGGAATGAAAGGGATTGCCTTGGTCTCATGGGCCCATTTGTCAGCCATGCCCAGAACACTGCCCCGCACCTGCCCAGGCTCAGCACACACTTGTGGTTTGATAGTCAATGTATTGCACTGAAGAGTGTGAGTAGAAAGATTTGCATATTTCTTCAAGGTATCTGGTCCTTGGCTTTTCCTTCCTGGGCATAGGGTCAGAGACAGGTGTGCCAAAGGACTTGGCTGAAGTCAGTTTCTCCAGAAACAGAACCTGAATGGGGTTTTGTGTGAAGGTGTAGTGCGGTGTGCTCTCGAACACAATCTGTAAGGTTTGAGGGAGGCAGGAGAGAGCAAAGGGGAAACCAAGCGCCCCACCCCAGGGATATGAGTATCTGTGAATAGCAAGGGACCAGGCTTTTGGTCCTGGTCTAGAGACTTTCCCAGGCGAGATGATACCTGTCGGGACCAGCAGAGGGCGATGCTGAGGAGAAAGGTACTATTGTGGCTGTTACAACCTGTATGCACTCCCAGCAGGTGGGTTGAACGCATGGTCCAGAGGATCTGGCTGGAACAGTGACAGTGTGTCTACTTATGCACTTTGTGTGCCAGCCCAGGTCAATGGAAGGCAGCTGCCTAGAGCATTGTGTGGAGAAAGGGTAAGATGCCATACAGGCCCTGGTACCGCTGGAAAGCACCATGATGGATTAGCCACACCTGCGGGGGCTACGGAGCCGCAGCAGGGCTGGCCATTCTGAGCCGCCGGGAAACCGGATCCGTGTTTATCGTCAGAGGTCTACAGTGCTTTAGGGACTCTGGGGCAATTTTATGGGTCACACAATTTAGAATCAACAGTGTCAGGTAGGTTTCTATGTTTTCGCTGCTGTAGGTAGAAACCAGACTCGCAGTTGGTAGCTAAAAGACAGCTTCCCTGAACTAAAGCAAAGGCATGCCTTAAACGGACAGCCTTTTAGCAGCAAAGGTAGTCACACTCAGAGTGCAGGCAGCAGTAGACAGCCGGAACTGGGGTGCCATAAAATGGCCCGGGTGCATGTGAGGACCCTAGCATCCATGCAATGACAGTCTGAAGGCTAAGGCCCTTATGTCTCGGGCTTCTGTAGCCACAGGGCCTAGCGATATGCCAAACGCACAGTGGTTTCTCAATAAATATGGTTTCGGTGTTTGAAACCAAATAATCTGAGCCTTGGGAAATTAACTCTGAGGTAGGAGGCCATCGCTCCCGAGTTTCTGACGTAGCCTCCCCACCAGATCTGCCAGGCTGAAAGTGACAAAAGCAGCCTGGCTTCCGCTGACTCCCAGGATGCAGTGGGTGGGTTTCCACTCCTCTCTGTTAGTAGCACAGATGTCGGTGTTGGGGAGGACCTGGGGTGTAGTGGAGAGATTGGGCAATTTGAGATGTCACAGTTAGGTTTCATTTCCGGGGCTTGGCTGGCCTGGTTGTGATTGAAGGAGCCTATTCCTCACCCCATCTATCCACCCATCCACCTGTCCATCCATCCATTTATTCTAACTACAGTAAAATGCACACATTAATCTACCATTTTAACTCTTGCGTAGGGACTGCAGTGACTGCCCCTGAGGGTCCCTCAGGCTAGGGGAGGCCACTGGGAAGCCCAAAAGTGCTCTAACAAGGACAGCAATGAGGACACTAGCAACAGCCTTGACCACAAATGGCTGAACCCTCTCTTCACAGGTTTTATTCCTTAAGTTTTGAAACAACTCAGTGAGGTAGGCAGGGAAGAAGTTACCACTCCCCGGATGTCCTGGTTAGGTGGGCCTCCTGGGGAGGGAGATAGGACGAGAGAGGCACCCTATAAGAGCACCTTCTGGGGAAACCAGAATTGACCTAGGTCAGCCGTGGGCAAACTATGGCCTGCGTGCCGAATCCGGCCCGTTCAACTGTTCTATCCGGCCCACGGAGCCGAAAGAGCAGAGGGTTCTCTTGCTCTCCCCTCCGTTCCTTCACCAGCAGCCCAAGAGGAGAGTGCCAGCATGGTCAGGTTGCTTTTATTCCGGCCCTCCGGTCCAGTTTAAGAACCCATTGTGGCCTTCGAGTCAAAAAGTTTGCCCACCCCTGACCTAGGTAGTGGTTATCAAGGAGGGATACGCATATGGCTCTTGAGAGGAGGGCGAGCCAGGGATTGTGTAAGTGGGTGGGTCACCCCACGGAAGTGTGCCCTCCCTTGGCATTCATCCATAGGGTGTTTTGCTTCCACCTGCTCAGTCATTCTCAGCCTTCAGCGTTCAATTAGAATAGAATTACCACCTGATCCAACAATGCCACTCCTAGGTACATACCCAGAAGGACTGAAACCAGGGACTCCAACACACAGTGTGCACCAATGTACATAGCAGCATTAGTCACCAAAGGGCAAAAGCAACCTGTGTGCCCACCAACAGACACATGGATAACCAACATGGCATATGTATGCATGATTGAATATCGCGCAGCCTTATGAAGGAATGAAGTGGTGGTCCACATTACCACATGGATAAAAGTCTTGAAGACCTTGTGCTGGATGAAATAAGAGGGTAAATACTCTGTCATGCCACTTAACTGAGGTATCTATGGTTGGCAGTCACGGAGACAGGAAGTAGGACAGAGGCAGACAGAGAATAGGAGGTGAGTTTTCCCTGGTGCCTAGGAAATGAATAGACAAAGGAACTAGGATCCAGAGGAGGCAGAAGGGGATGGGGACTTATTGTTCATTGGGACAAGATTTCTGCTTGAAATGACAGAAGGTCTCTGAGATGGATAGCGGCGAAGTTTGCATGGCATTATATATGAATCCAATGTCTCTGCATTGTGCAGTTGAAAGGGTTAAAGTAGTAAATTTATGTGTGCGTTTTATTGTAGTTAGAATAAATGGATGGATGGATGGATGGGTGAGTGGAAAAATAAATAAGAAAACAAATTGAGTTCAGGGCTCATGGACTTCCGAAAGCTTCCCTAGACCCAGATGATGGGAGCGCCGTTTTCTGCACCTGAGACACCCACTCTCTGATTATTAATGCACTCGACTGTCTCCACACTGAGCTGTAAGTGCCTCTGGACCAAGTCCTCTTCTGCTTTCGATTTCTGGCTCTATCCACGTGCCTAGCATAGTATGATAATATGATAATTCTGTTTTAAATTAATGGGTTTTATATATATATGAAATGTTTGAAATACACATCATAGCTTTCAAATACATGAAACAGACATCAGCTCCTATCATGATAGTGATTGGTTAAACTTGGTTCAGGTTCTTTTTAATGTATCAGATTGTCCTTTCCATCATAATTTTAAAAAATGTATTTTATTGATTTTTTACAGAGAGGAAGGGAGAGGGATAGAGAGTTAGAAACATCAGTGAAAGAGAAACATCCATCAGCTGCCTCTTGCACACCCCCTACTGTGGATATGCCCGCAACCAAGGTACATGCTCTTGACTGGAATTGAACCTGGGACCTTTCAGTCCTCAGGCTGATGCTCTATCCACTGAGCCATACCAGTTAGGGATTAACCATAATTTTAATAAGCAATGTAGCAAGAAGATTGATTTGGGGGAAAAACTGAACGTCAGATATGAAATAAATGGTAGACAGTTTATTAATAGTTCATAACCTTGCCAATGAAATTCCTCTCCTTCTTCCTCCCTGTTGCTTGACTTGGACTCCTCCTTTAGGTCTTAACGTAGATGCCACCACCTCTGGAGAGCCTCTTACGCCAGGTAACACCTGTCTCCCTGTCCTGAGCTGCCACGAGCTCGCATGCACCATTATCTCTCCTGTCATCATACATGTCACACCGCGTTATATATACTTGTGTACTTTTTCTGTCTTCCTCACTGGACAGTGAACTCCACGAGAGCAGAGACTGCTACATGCCCAGCATCTAGAAAAATTCCTATCGCAGGGAGGTACTCAATCAATAGTGTGTATTGAAAGGGCTAAAGGATTGAGGAGTGAATGAAGGCTGTCATGGGGGTATGAGACTGTGTAGCGTGTATGGCCAGTTCCTTTTAACTAACAGAGACAGGGGTGAGGGGGAAGGTCCAGAGATAGGAGGTAAGTTTTCCTTGGTGCATAGAAAATTAATAGACAAAGGAGAACCAGGATCTAGGTAGCCTGCCTCATGGTCCCATGCTATTTACATTATGACACTGCTTCCTGCTCCTTGAGAGCTCAATATTTCTTCTGTCCACGATGATCTATGACCACCTGGCACCTTTGGGATAAAGTCACAAACTCCTCATGCATGGACTTTTGAAAGTATCATCCATTTAACAGAGAGATTCTGGAGAACAATGCATCCCAACAAAATGTCTCTTGTATAACTAGGTTTAAAACTTGGACTCGGCTGGTGGAGGAGAGTATTTGAGGCATTTTGCATTTTCGTTGGGTGTCCTTAGATCTTTATCATGTGACCTGGTTGCTTCCTTAGGGAAGTTTGGATCATGTGGAATTGTCATCAAGTCAGCTGATATCTGCTCGCCTGAGGTTATGGTCAAGGCTGCTGGCTGGTGGATATTTAGTATTTCCCTTACCAAGAAACTGGAGACACGAGGTTTCAGGGTCAGTTAAGCAAGTCCATGGTGTTGTCCAGGATTCAAGATCCTGCTCTTCTGCCCTCTGTGTGCCTGTGATCTCTTCCCTCAGGTCCAGAAGGCTGCCCTGGGCATGAGAGTCACATCCCTGCTCATCAGAGCTTCAAGGAGGAAGGAATGTAATGAGAGCAAAGCTGGCTTTCTCTTTCAAGGGAAAAATTCTTCCCCCCTAAAACACAAGGAGATGGACTTCTCCTTGTGTTTTACTGCCTAGACCTGGATCACATGCTCACTGCTAGACCTATCGCTGCTAAAGGGAAAGACAGTTTCTGTATCATGACCAATCATGATTCATGCCTTGAGGTGGGGCACAGCGCTTGTAGTGCGTGGAGAAGAAGAGAGCTGTCTCCCAGCAGGTATAGATGAAGCACACCCGTTTCTTCACACTGGCCATGATGGTGCTTAAGGCCTGAAGTGTGTTCACTCTCTCCCCTTGGCAGAATTAGAAACACATTAGTACTCTTCTTCCTTTTTCTAGCTTTTAGGTAGACCTTATCTTTTATCCTTTACCCTCTCCACCACTTTATTCACACCAGCAAAGGGTCAGGCGGTAAATATTTTCAGCTTTATGGGCTACTTTTTTAAAAAAATATATATATATTATTGATTTTTTACAGAGAGGAAGGGAAAGGAATAGAGAGTTAGAAACATCGATGAGAGAGAAACATTAATCAGCTGCCTTCTGCACACCTCCTACTAGGGATGTGCCTGCAACCCAGGTACATGCCCTCGACTGGAATCGAACCTGGGACCTTTCAGTCTGCAGGCTGACACTCTACCCACTGAGCCGACTGGTTAGGGCTTTGTGGGCTACTTGATCTCTCTCATAAGTACAGTACTTAGTGTCCATCATTGTAGCATCAAAATAGCCATAGACAATCTGTATATGATTTGACTACATTTCAATAAGACTTTATTCATGCAAACCGACTATGAACCAGCTTTTGTCCACAGGCCATCGTTTAGGAACTCCTGTTCAAGTCATTGAAACATTCATCTCACAGATATTTACTAAGAACCTCCTATGTCCCAGCCACTGTCTAGGTGCTGGAGATAATATAGGAATCGAAGTTTACCTGGTCTGGGCCCTGCAAAGCTTAGGCACTGCTCAGGCAGACTCATCGGAAACACATGACCAAGTGAAGAACACTAAGTGCAGACTGTGGTGCATGCGGTGGTGGAAGTCGAATGATGTGATAGGCAGTTTCGAGGTTGGCAGAGCGGTGGAGATAGGCCTAGTTTAAATGGGTTGGTGAAAGGAGCATGACATTTGAGAGCCAAGGAATGAGAAGGAATGTGCTACATGAAGAAAAGGCAACGGGAACTGAAAATGCCAACACTTTAGGGCAGGACTAGGCTTGATATACTCAGGAAGCCACAGGGCAGCAGGGAAAGAACAGACAAGGGAGAGAGAAGCAGGCAGGGCCAGCAGGAGGGGCCCGGAAGGCCTGAGAAGAACCACAGAGTTTATGCCAAGAGCAACGTAGGATTCCACAAAAGGCTGTGGCGGAGCACCGGTGTACACTGCCAAATGGTCAAACCGACTGATACATGGATGGAGGGGAGGGAAGAGCGAAGCAGAGAGGTCCTTTAGAAGAAATGTCAACAGCCCAAGAGGTTTATAAAGGGTTGTCTCAACTCACTTCCATTGTGGATACAGCGGGGTCCCTCTGGGTGGTGAAGTTGGGCTGAGGGGAAGAAACCTGGGAACTTGGAAGCACCAGACAGAAAGTTCCAGAAAGATAAACTGGCTTCCCTATGGAGATATTCAGCAAGACACAGTTCACTTAAGGCCCCAAGACAAGATTGCCTGGTACCCCTCCAACCCCAGCATCTCAGAGGGGAGCTTGCACATCTGCTGGGTCATACTGGGCTCTCCTGAGATGCGGAAGGGGTGGCAGGGCTCACAGATGCAGCCAGGCCGGGGGCGGGGATCCGGGAGGCACACATTCCCAACTCTGCCATTCTGCTTCACTCTGCCGTTTTGCTTTGGTCTCACCCCACAGCGCTGCACTCCAAAATGACATTGGCCAAGGGGCTGGTTGGATTGTGTATTTATTCCTCACTTTGTCCTACAGAGGATTAGAGGCCACTTTCAAGAAAATACATGTAATAAAATAGAAAAAAATTAAAGATATCAAAAGTAATACCAATCGGGTAAAAAATCGAAACCAGCGAGCAGAAGAGAAACCCAAAATGCAGGTTAGCACGTCCTACATGGTTACTATCACTGATAGATCAGGAAACCCTGCCTGTGCACCGATTCCTACTGTCTATGTACATCCAGTCAGCATTCATTACTCCCACCCTGGGGCCTTGCCTGCCAGCTACACCGTGATGGCCATGCATCTGTGCGGTGCCCATGAGGAGGGCCCCTGTCTCCCCGCCTGCCTCCGAGGTGACCTCAGAAATGGTGCTTCTCCTTCTCTGGACACGAAGGAGACACTGAGACTGGTATTCACAATTTTCTACTCAATTGCTTTCTTCTGGGCTTGGTTTAGCTTAATGATTTCCCAATCAGATTTGAATTTCTTCACATTACTAAAGTCAAAATGCTAACCAGCAAGGCAAACGGAACCAAACGCTAAGATTTCCATCCTGAAGTGACAGGGGAAGGCCGCTGGGCTCCCGGCCAGCGGTGCTGGGAGTGGATCGAGGCCAGAGGGAAGCTAACTAGGTGCTCAGAGACAGAAACAAGGCAGTGGGGGCCAGCTTGGCTCCTGCTTGGGTTCAAGGCTAAGTGCTCATCAAGCTGGACCTGACAGCTCCATACTCTGCTGAGGCATGGGCCACTGCGGGCAAATCCTTTCCCCTCTCCGCCCTCCCCAGCCAAGTGGGATTAGCTAGTTCAGTGGTCTGCAAACTGCGGCTCATGAGCCACACACAACTCGTCAGCCTCGGCTTGTCGTTCTGTTGACTAATGAGTTTGCCGACCACTGGGCTAGTTAATCAGGAAACAGTTGACCTCTAGGCTTGATGGGGGAGCTACAGCCTACAGAGGAGAGAGAAGCTGTGGCTGACAGCTGACTGCCAGAGGTCTGGTCTCTGACTAAGTCTTTCTCATATTCACCCCTCTCTGCCCATTTCCCCTCCAACCCTTTCCCTCCCTCCCTCCTCTGTTGTCCTATGGACCCATGTGCCTCTGCTCTGCCTTTGTCTTCAGGCCGTCGGTGCCTCCATCTTGGGTCCTTCTGACCAGGCAGTTCCTGAGAGTGTCCCCTCTCTGGTTTATCACCCACAGGCTCTCAGAACCCTTCTTTGGTTTCCATAAGCAGGAGTTGTCACTCTTATGCCTAGGCCCCAGCACAAGATCCTCTTAGACGGATCTCTGGAATCTGATCCAGACGCACCATCAGCCTCACCTGTGCCAGGTCAGAGGACACCTCCCTCAGCTGAACCTGGCGGGGATGGCAGGGCTCCATCACGAGAGGTAGCCTGGGGACCTGACAGAGGGTGACCAGCTCTTCCAGATGCTGGAAACCCCTCCCTCCCCCCCAGGCCTGGGGGAACCAGAAGGGTTGATCGCCCTACAAGAGAATGGGACTTAGATTATAAGAACCAGCTTCAGTGCCAGCTCTGCCTCGTGCCACCCATGTAACCACGGGCAACACATGTTTCCCTCTCCATAAACTAAGGACTGCAATCCCTTCCCTGCCTACCTCGCAGGACTGTTCTAAGGGTCACATCGGATAATGGATGTGAAAGTGCTTAAGGAACACTAAAGTACTGGGCAGATGTAAGAGGGGTTTTATTACCTAGTGTTTATGGCCTGGAGGCCAGAGTATTAACAATTTCAATTAATCAAATAAATGGAAAAATAAATTGGTTTTATGGAAGCAGATTCCCGCACCTTGCCAAGGGTTCAGGGCTGGGGCAAGGGAAGGGAAAGCAACTCACTGTTGAACTGGGCTCAACCCAAGTAGAGGCTCCCCCCAGCCCACCCTCAGACCCTCAGCTCCAGGAGCCCAGGTACACCTGCCTGGGACCCACAAGCTTGGCCCCAGGATGGGGTCTCAGCAAGATCCGGTCTCAGCCATGGAGAAATCAAAGGCAGTTTATTCATCATTGTCCGTGCTGTGGTTAAGTAAAACCGCCAAGTGTCAGCCGAGCACCATTGGCCTGATTTACTGGGGACTTCACAAGCGGCTGAGTGCTTCCCCTGGAGCGTTGGTGTGTGCTCACAGTATCCCAGACACGCTCAGGAAGCAGCATCCCGAAGACCAGATGCAGGGGGAGGTGACAGCCTAAACAGCTCCTAGAGGGTCCTGGTCCTCTCCCCCTCAGCAGTGTTACTCTGGACATTGTCCCAGATGCAGATGGGAGTGTCATCCTAAGCAGGGCAGGCGCTGTGGTGGAGGGCAAGTCCTGGCGCTGGCCTTGAATACGGACGTGGCTGTAATGAGCTGCTCCCTCTTCCTTACCTGGAGGCAGGTCGTGGATGGGGCACTGTGACAGATCATCGGGGGCCCCTCTGAAGGACTTTCTCCTCTGGGTGAGGAGACAGGGAGAGGAATGGCTGCACATAAACAGTTGTAATATAGGGCCGTCTGAGTGCACGGTAAGAACTGTGCATGCCAACATGGACTTCGGCGGGGCAAGTGAGAAGCTCATCAATAATTTAGGAGCAAGTGTGCTGGGGACAACTGGCGATGCAGATCATCGGTCCTTGTACAATCAGGAATAGATTGTACCCAGCACTTGGGACGTAATAAATAGACTGCTCTTTCTTTCTCTCTCTAAAGCAGGGGTGGGGAACGTCCAGCCCGCAAAGTCTTTGGGTCTGGCCCCGGCAAGGCATTAGGGGTGAGTTAATTCAATGTTTGACCAAATACAGCAGGCTAATTTTTAAGTTGGTAATTTTGTATGGCCCGAAAATGATGTTCTACATATCCAATGGCCCTGGGCAGAGAAAAGGTTCCCCACCCCTGCTCTAAAGAAAGCTTTTGAAATGGAGGAGAACCAGAACTATTGACTATCCCACACTATCTTTGTGAACCTGACCACAGGTGAACATGCATGAAAAATAGTGTTTCTGTGAATCAGTGGCTCTCAACTGAGGGTGATTTGGTGATGCCGGGAGGCATGCTTGTCCCACCTGGACTAGGTGGAGAGTTTGTTGCTAAACGTCCTCCAATTGCAGAACAGTCCTTCACGAGGAAGAACCATCCGTCCAAAATGTCAATAGTGATGCTGTTATGAAACCCGGCTATAAATCAACATGAAAAAAATGATCAATTCAGTTGAAAAATGGACAAAAGATTTGGAGAGGTAAGACAAGGAAGTGGAAACAGAAATGGTCCCGGAGCAGGGAACTCTGGTTGTTGGGGGAATGCAAATGAAAGCAAAACGGAGGGGTCATTTTCCACTGTCCAGCTGACAGGAATTAAGCAGTATGAGAGCAGGTTTGTTGCTCGTCAGGCTAGAGAGTAATGGGAACTCATGCTAATGCAGGTACAACCACTTTGGAGAGTGGCTTGACAATACCTAGTTAAATGGAAGACACACCTCACTAAGTCCAGTAATGCTACCCTAGAGAAACCATCCTCTGGTTGCAGAGAGAAATACAAGCAAGAAAGCCAACAGCAGCCCTCCAAAAGTGAAAGATTAGAACAAGCTAACAGTCCATCGAAGGGAAGGAGGTGATGAAATGAATGAGCATGCATCAATGTGGTTAAATAACAAAAAACGCAAGGAAAGAAAAAGGTAACAATGGATCCTGAAGATCGTCTTTATGCTTATCTAGAGATTGAAAACCCAACGGTTGCCAATGCTGATAACTACTATCACATGTGTACTAAAAGCATCAGATCTAGTGTGGGAATATTCACTTCTCTCTGGGGAAGGCAGGAGTAATATCTAGGAGAGTTTCTGTTATATTTATGTTTCATTTCCCAGGATGGGTGGTGGGTATTTGTTCTGTTTATTCTCTATTGTTCTCTGTATTTATTAATACAAAGAAAATGAAATGCCACAGAAAATAGCAGGGCCTTCTGAATGTCTAGGGGTCCCATGGAACCAAGATTGGAGCAGGGTATCTGAGAGAGGTCCTGATGGAGAGCTGCTGTCCATCTTGCTCGGCATCCCTTCCATGACCACAGCTCATCCAGGCAAACATGGGCCACAAAACCCATATTTTTCTTTTACCTTCATGAATAAGTCCCTCTGAGGATTGGGATTTGCATGGTTTTTGAAGTTCTCAGTTTCAGACTCTGAAAGCGAAATTTTCTCTCTGGAAGAAGGTCATTCCATAATCACCTTCAAGATCTAAGAGGCAGGTGTTTGTGATAGTCCCTGGGGACAGTGGCGACAGCTGGAGTGGGCCCATTGTGGGCACAGGCAGTGCAGATGGCTGAAAGCGGGAGCGGAGGGAATGGGAGTGTTCCCAGAAGTGGCAGCTGTGTGTTTCGAGGTAGGCCGGTTCCTGGAAAGCATAGAACAGGTACATGGACAGTGCCGACCATGCCTACGGGATCTCTGTGAGTGGTCCTGTGATTTTCTTGGGAGTGCTCATGGGTATTTTTTCTCTCACACTGACCAGCCTCAATTCAGGCAGACAGCTGAACATGGAATAATAAGGCATGATCTATAGATAAACCTGAAATTCAGGATCCTACCATCACTTGGGTCTGAAGTCAGGAGCTCCTCACCCTCAGTTTAAGAACTTTTCTACTGATATCCTGGAGTGGGTTGTGATAAGGGTCATAAACTCATTGAGTCCCAACCCTTACCATGCTTGGGGGAGCCAGTGTGGCCAAGATTCTGAAGATAGCTAGATCTCTGCCTGCCACTGCCTAACGTGGAAGCCGCACTGTCAAGGTGGTAGCTGGGGACTTCCTGGGGCCCTGGCAATAGACGCACGGAGACCTTTGCCCTGAAAGTCAGGAGTCTGTGAGGTTGATCATGTAAGGGTGTCTCTGAGGCCTTCTGGGCAGTAAGCCAATAGGAGTAAGTGATTCTACACAAGGTCGTGGGTGAGGAAGCCACAGTCAACAAGGGTGGCAAGTGGCTGCCAGCCAAAACCTGCTAATATATGCGGATAGCAAGCCCATCCATCTCTTGGCTGGTGTGAAATGAACACATTGCTCAATATGGTCAATTGGCACTGGATTTACCAGCTTCAGAGAAGGAACAGAGCACAGTCTCCAGCCCCTGCCAAAGAAGATACCAGAGATCTACCCCATGCAATGTCTCCTGTAACCTGGAACTTGGCCTCAGTGGACACCTCAACTGAACAAACTGGAAAGTCTTGAGAGATTGATGATAAATCTCTTGGTGAGAGGTCACAGTGGTAGTGGGGTGTTTAGTTTTTATTTTCCATGCCCACCCGGCACACATCTGAATGGCGGAGATGAATTTATTTGAAGGAATTTAAATGAAACAAAACATCCTTTTGTTTTTCCATACGTTCAGAGTTTGTCTTAACAAAGAGCTTATATACTTCCAAAGACCAGGAACCTCTCTGGACACACAGAAGACTTTTAGAAACATTTGTAAAACTGGCACAAAGAGGATCGCTGCAATGTTTCACACTATGTAAAATGAATGAATGAACGATCCTCCAAACATAGATGTTGATGGGTAGGTTCTATCAGTGGGCTATGATTGGATTTCAGGTGTGATCACAGTCTTCAGGGAGCTTTCATTCTTTCAGAAAATATTTACTGAGCACATACTATGTGATGAATATACCTCCAGGTACTGGTAATGTGTCACTGGAAAAACAAAGACTCTAGATGAAGGTCTCATTTCAGTAAGAGACCAACATGCACAAATAGACCATACAAAACAAAACACAATAACAAATGATAGAGTTTAGATAGTGATGACTGTTGTGGAAATATCCAATAGGATAGCATGTAGAGGGTGACTGGGGCCCAGACATAGTCCCTGCCATCCTAGCTCATATACTCTATCTGGGACTAGGGTAATGGGAAGATGCTCTAATTGACCCCGCTGGAAGGGTGACCCTGAAGTAGTAGCTTAAGGTGCTTTATACCATCTCCAAAAGTGGTGGACTCTAGTTTAACCTGCAATATGTACTCCTCTCCAGGGGAGGTCAATCTGGTTGGTGGGCCAGGGTAGATTGAAAAATCTGGCCCTGATATTTTAGAGCTCTTCCCATTAAGAAATGTAATCTCTTTCTGCCAGTAGAATGTGTTTATTGGAAGAGATACTGGGTAAGTTCCAGAGCCAGGATTTCAAGAGGTCATGGATCTTCTGTTTGGACATTCCTGGGAATCTTGAGACAGTCACATGCCGAAGAAGCTCAGTCTGGCTTGTTCTAGTAAGAAAGACCACGTTGGGGGAGAGAGAGGGGCCATGAGAGGATGAGCAGCCACCTTACCTGAGGCCCCAGACATGTGAGTGGAGCCATATAAGATGTCCCAGCCTTTATTGCATACCTTAATGAAGCTAGGCAAGATTCAACCAACCCACAGAATCAAGAGAAACAGTAAGCTAGGAAGTGCTGATGCAAAAGTAACTAACACAGAAGGTAGCACTGGAAGACACACATACAGCAGAGACATGGTTCTCTGGGGCCAGTCGGTTCATAGATATGCTCATTAGATTTTGTTCAGGGAAGAGATTCAGAGCAGCCCAGGACTCTGGCCTCAGACAGTGGGCCCCAAGGGTTGAAGTGCCAAATCTCATTCCTGACCCCTCTCTTTTGAGTCCTAATGGACTCAATGACTAGCTGGGGAAGCATCAAAGGAAGTAGTCTTCAGCAGCACTGAGCAAGGGCAGACCTCTTGGGAGAAGGACCACATTTACAAGGGCACAAGAGTCAAGTACCCAAAGAGTAGGTCAGATACTGAGAGTTTTAGGAGTTTAGAGAAGGGATGGTCACTCGGGTGATAAACAGTGAAGGAGTAAGTGGACAGTCTCGTGAGGAGGTTAGCGAATGAAGAGGTGGATTGCAACAAACAGAAGTGGATAGAAGTGATGGAGAGGGCACTGAGGAAGGGAGAAAAGGAGAGATGGGGTGGGAGAAAAGGAGAGAAGGCAAGATCCAGCTTGCAGGGGAAGATAAGCAGGCCCAAATGGCTAAGAGAGGGCTTATCTAGATAATCAGGAAATAAAGGCTACTTGTGAATGCTAAGATAAATAATTTTGCTTCTAGGTTGTGCCACATGAGAGACCCTCTGGGTTTTTGAGTAAGGAAATGATATGTGCTTTAAAGATAAATGTTTAAATGGATGGGTGAATGGACAGATGGGTGGGTGGATAGATGGATAGGTGGATGGATGGATATGCATCAATAAGGACAAGTCATATCTGTGCCTTAAACAAAGATATGAATCAGTGGATGAAAGGATGGATGAATGAATATGTAACTATGAATACACACAGATACGCACACACTTTAAAGATAAAGATCTGAATAGGTACATAAATGAATGCATGTGTGGGTAGCTGCATGCATGGGTAGATGGATGAGTGGATGAACATGTGGCCGAAGGAAGAGCCCGAGGAAGTCCATTAAGTCTTCTGGGGAGCAGCTCTGACATGTCATCCATCATGGCTGCTGCTCTCTGCTGCCCCACTCCCTGGGGCCCATCCCATCAGCCCCCTCCTGCAGGCTCGCCTGAGTGTTGTGAAATGGTTTAGGAGAGCGTGTCATGAGGGTGACAGGAGCTCATCCATCCCAGCCAGGCTCCAGCTCCTCTGGGAGCAGATCACAGCAGCACGGGATGAAGGGTGCAAGACTGGAGACCCAGGCCTGTCACTCGTCTGCATGCCTCGGAGGCCCCGCCTCCAGAGTTTTGGCAAAGGGGGCTCCCAACCGCCTTGCCTCCTCACAGCATCGAGCACCGTCCCAGGCACATAGTAAATGCTCAGTGAACATTTGTTGAGTTGAACTTTCCTAAAGTTCTCTGGATGGGACTAAGACACAGGCTATGTGTAACTGACACAATCCCCTTGTTAGAGAGAAAGACAGAGTGACTTGAACAGTCCGTAACCTGACCTTCAAGGGAAGACATAAATCAGACCTCATCAGCTTTCAGGGAAATAAATTCTATGAAATGAGCCTGCCATCTGCCTTTTGTGATATAAATCAAGCTTCCATGGGCTTTTTTTATTTTCCTACAGGCTAAGTCCATATTCCTTAGCAAAATACACACAGTCTCCCATAATATGACTTTAAATTTTAAAATATTCATATGGCCATTCATTTATTGATTGCTAACTAAGTGTAAGAGTTTCTATCAGGCCTTGGAACCTGAGATGAATGAGATACATTCCCTTCCCTCAAGAAGAATACTCTCTATTAGGGAGACTTGTACATCTCTGATTCATTTGAAATACATCTGTAGCTACATATTACAGCACAATGACTAAAAAGGTAGGCCTATCCACATGGCCCAGAGGAGGAAGGGGTGAGGGTTTCACTCTGCTTGTTGGTCAGGGAAAGTGTCGTTTCATATTTAAGCTTATTCTGGAAGGTTAAGTGGAAGTTTCCAAGGTCAAAGAGAAGGGCAAGAAACTTCAGGCAAGAGAACGGTCTTAGTTAAAACCTTTGGTTACAACTTAAGGAAGTTGAATTAAAATAGAAAATTTAATGTCTGGAGACCTGCTCTGTGAATTCAGAGGTTGGTTGCACAAGGCTAATGCTTTGTAAGCTGCAAAGTGAGGGCAAATGCTAGGGCTTATTATATAGGATTCTCTTTCTCTGCTTGGTGATTGATTGGCCAATTGGGCACAACTCAGTGAGAACAGACCATAGCACTTCCCTGAACCCTTACATGCTAATAGCCAGCCTACCAAAGTGAGTCATTAATTTGAGGTTTCCCCCTCCAATGGATGGATGGATGGATGAATGAATGGAAATGCACCCAGGAACCCATTTGACTTTTGTTTGACTGTGAAAGAAATGATGGAGGATGTAGGTAAGGGAGGAGGAGGTCAGACAGACTTAGGACTAAAAGATGAGGGTCACTATCATTTGAAGTAATAAAAAATAAGAATCACTTGTTGGTGATCAAGTGATCTAATGAAAGAAAGGTCATTTGGGTACCATTTGTAATTTTTTAGAATAAAGACACTGAAAATCAAAGCATTCATCAATAATGGACTAGGTATCTACTGTTTGTGAAAACCTGTGCTAAGCAGAATGAGGGCAATAGAGGCAAAAAATTGCATAGACCCTCCCCTCAAGGAGTCTGAGATTTATAACAAAGTCAAATGATACTGTTGATGATTACTAGGACTAAACCCAACTCTTGATCTCTACCCTCAAATGCATTCATTTCCTTTGCTTGTTTCCATCTAGCTAAATGGTGCCTCCATTCACCAAATTGCTCTGGCCCCAATCTGAAATTTAATTCCACTCTTTCCCTCACCCTCCCCTCCTGCATCTAGTCCATCAAGGAGACCTGTTGGCTCTTTCTGCAAAGGAGATCCCAGTCCTGTAGCTCCTCACTGTCCACAGCCACCACTGTCCACAGTCATCTCTGCCTGGAGCACTGCTTCCATACTCACCTTCTCACCACCCAGCAGCCAGATTGCCTCTTCAAAATGCAGGTCAGACCAGGGTACCCACTTCTCTCAGCCCCTCCCCCACAGAGTTTCCCTTCATGCTCAGACCAAAATACAAACTTTTTGCAGTGGCCACTGAGGCTACTAAGTTCTGTACCACTTTATTTCTGCCCATTTAAAATATTTTTTATTGATTTCAGAGAGGAAGAGAGAGGCAAAGAGAGAAACATCAGTGATGAGAGAGAATCATTGATGGACTGCCTCCTGCTCGCCTCCCTACTGGGGATGGAGCCCACAACTTGGGCATGTGTCCTGACTAGGAATTGAACAGTTGACTTCCTGGTTCATGGGTTGACACTCAACCACTGAGCCACTCCAGCTGGGCCACCCCCGCCCATCTTTTAGCCAATGCTCTCACCCCCCAGACTTACTCCTGCACCAGGGGCTTGGCTTTGCTGTTCCCGCTGCCGTACCCACTCTTCCCCCAGAGTTCCACAAGCTCACTCCCTTCTCACATCCACACTATGCTTCTCTGAGGGCCACTGCTGAAATAGCCACACTCACCTAGCCTACCTCTCTTTCCTCATCCAGCTGTTTTTCAGAGCCATGACACAGTGCATACAGCTGACACTATCTGGTGTTTGAATGAAATCATGCAAGATAAATACCAGGAAAATGGGAAACATCTGCCGGTGTTGGGTTCTGGGGGATGAATATGATCTCACCAAGTGGACAAAGAATGAGGACAATCTAAGCAGAGGGAATAAGACAAAGCAAGACAGAAAGATGTGGAAGAACATGGCACATGTAAGGGAATGGCAGCAACTCCGTGAGAAGGCTGGGGGTGCCTAGGAGACAGTGGTGGGATGCAAGGCAGGGCAGATCTCAAGGGCTCTGTGCATCGTGCCAGGGAGTGGGTGGGCAACTGCAGGAAGACATCTCAGACAGTGGCAGGCTCCTGCAAGGGTGGCAAAGGGAATCCTGGAGATAGAGTTGCTGAACCTAGAGCTGAAAGACTTTTGGGTTTAAGGTGGCTCAGAAGAGCTGGCAAACCTCCCTATTACTACCCCGTTTCCCCAAAAATAAGACAGTGTCTTATATTAATTTTTGCTCCCAAAGATGCTCTAGGTCTTATTTTCAGGGGATGTATTATGTTTCCATTAAGTAGGTCTTATTTTCGGAGGATGTCTTATTTTCGGGGAAACACGGTATTGCTGTAATATAACAAGTAACAGGATTCCACTGCCCACACTCTCTCCCAGGTCTGCTTATCTCTGTCATTCAGCTGACCGAAGACTTTGCTCTGTGTCTGTTCAGATTCTTCCGACAAAAAGATGTGTGATGGACTCACATTTTCTCTGCTAAGAGAGTCCATGCTTTATAGACCAGCAGGCAGCCAAGATGGTCTCTCCTGAGTCCCATGTTCCTGTCTGATTCGATCAGATGCAGCCTGGCTAGAAAGAAGTTCACAGACATGAACTTGGCTGCTTGGCCCTCCTGCCTCCAGTAGGCACCATGTGGGGCGGTTTCTTCTGTAGGAGTAGGAAGACCCACCTCCCAAAGGCTGTCTTGGACTGCATACATGGCCAGAAAACACAGTAAGCCTACAATTAAAAGCAAAGTAGTCATCGTCTCAGTTCTTCCAAGTATTTGCAGAGCTTGGGAGAGTCCCCATGTACTTTCAACTTCAAGTTCCTCCTTTAGTGTAACCAGCGAGGCTCCTGCAGAGACAGGCATAAAGGAGGCGGGCCCTGAGTGTGCAAGGCCTCAGTATGCCACGGGCAGTGCCGGGAGGCCAGGGAAGCTGCTCCTGGCTCCGAGAGAGCCCCGCCAGCACTGGCTTCAACAATAAAGACCTTTGCCCTAGTTGTTTTGGCTCAGTGGATAGAGTATTGGACTGTAGACTGGAAAGTCTCGGGTTTGATTCTGGTCAAAAGCACATGCTTGGGTTGCAGGCTTGATTTCCATGTAGGAGGCAGAGGATCAATGATTCTCTCTCATTATTAATGCTTCTATCTCTCTCCCCCCCTCTTTCTTCCTCTCTGAAATCAATAAAAATATATTAAACACACACACACACACACACACACACACACACACACACCAGTGAGGACCTTCGGGAGTTCACAGAACAGGGGGTCCAGAGTTAAGCTGGGCCCCAGGGTTGTGACAGTCAGCACTCACCACTCAACCAGGAGCCCACACTCTGTGTTCTCTCTGCTCAGGGCTCAGCAACCCTCAGTGCTGGTTTCATCTTCGGGCTGGCAGCAGGATGTCCGCTGCAGTTCTGAGTGTCTACAACATCCAGGGAAGAAGAGGAACTTCTCCCGTGACTCTTAGAAAAGAGGAGAGATTTCTTAAAAGCTTGCTTGAACTAGAACTGGTCACATGACCCATCCCCATGGCCAAGTGGAATGAGATTGCCTTTACATTAGTCCAGGGGTGAGGCCATCTTCCTCTGAAACAGCGGCTCTGCTGGGGAGGGAGGGATATCTGAACAGGTTCTGGGCTCTCTGGGAAGGAAGGTGGGACGTGCATGGGTGCTGGGAAGGAAGCCCAAGGGCGTCCCCTCCACCTCTAAAGATCATTCTGGAAAACAACAGAGGCAAAGCCATGCAGACAGATATGGCCACAGGAAGCAAAGAGGTGACGCTGGATGGCTTGCTGGCACCTCGAGGTGTAAATGGCAGGCAGTGCTCCTCAGGGGCATCAATGCCCTTCTCTGCCCTTGAATATTCCTGTTGCCAGAAAGACACCCAGTAACAAAGATGATTCATTCACGCAGGATTTTGTACTTTCTGTGACTTTCCGCCCACCCAGAGAATGCCAACAGAGATCTTTATCTCTAAAATGGAGGGCTCGGTCCCCTTAAATCAGCATTGTAGAAACTCGCTGGACACAGCGGAGAAGCCAACGCCACCCAAGCCGTCGAAAACTGACCAGAGGATTAATGAGGCAGGACAGACCTTCCTAATAGAGGTTTTATTTTTTCAATTCTGAGGCTTTGCTCAAAAAAAAATCTCAGTTAATTGGATTGCTGGCTTGGCTATAGAGACACGGGCTTTACAATGAAAGCAAAAGGCAGACAGAGGCAAGGTAGCGCGTGTTGTGTCCGGCCGCTCTGTGCCTTCATCCAGTTAATCTCAGCTTAGCGCCACGGCACAGCCTCTGCGCCGGCATTAGCCCAGCCACACCTGTCGGGGAGCTGAAGCAACACTGCTCTCCATAGCAAGGCGGTGTCAGGCCTAATACCCTTGATTTGGACCTGAGCCATCTAATCTCTTAGAGAAGATTACCGTCCCAGGGTTAGGGCTGCCCGGCTACAGCCACAGGCTGGGCACCCCTCTGCAAATGGAGCCAAGTGGAAGAAAGCCCTGGATTTCTCCTGGCCACAGCATCCAAGAACAGAGTCAGATGGCTAGGATAGGGGAGCCTGGGTCCAGCACCCACCTATCTAGGTCACCACACATGGCCTTGGGGAGGTCACTTTCCTCCCTGGCCTTGGTTTTCCAGTGCCAAGGTGGTGGGTTCTGCCAGATGGTCTCTGAGGCCTTTTGAAGTTTGGCTTCTCTCTGGTTCTTTGGCTGGGAGCTGTGGCCACAGGATTCAGCATTTTCTCACTCAGCATGGCACCCTGTGGAGGGTCTGGGTGGACTCACTCAGAGCAGACTGATAAAGACAGGAGGAAGGGAAGGTCAAAATGTGCCTTTTGCACCTAGTGTAAGTGCCCCAGGGATGTCCTGGAGGCCAGACATGGAGGGGAGTTCTGTGATGCTTGATACCCCCTTATCCAGAAGCGGCCTCATGACATTTCAAACCCCCGGACTTGGAGAGTCCCATTCCTATACCTCCCCACCCCCTCCTCACCCCCACCTCCCAACACACACCCAGGCTCACAGGCTCCAGCTCTGGTCTGAGAGGCTCCTGGTCCCCAAGCAGTTGGTGCCAGGAATGATGTCACCTTTCAGGCAAGACCCACTCTAACATAAGGGCCTGCCTTGCCTTCTCCTGGGCGTGGCCCTTCAGGACAGAGACATGTTCCTGTGCTAACGTAGCAGTGACATCAGCCATCTTGCACAGTGGTCTTTCTGTCTGCTTTCTTCCAGGAGGAGAAGGTGGGGCTAATGAGGGATGGGGAGGACAGCTAGAGGGAAGCTGGGAACCCCCCGTGCCTCTGTCTTCTCACTCAGTCATTTCACAAGCATCCCTGAGCACCTGTTATAATACCAGTTTTTCACTGGGCATGTGCATAGGAATGGCTACTAGAAAAAAAAAAGTGCACTGAGAGCAGGTCAGACTAGGAGCACAGAGGAAGAAGATAAGAAGGGCATTTGGCCCAGGCAAGTGAGAGAGCGTTTCACAAAGGAGTGAACTTTGACCTGGGTCTTAGAGAATGCTGCTGACTCTCCTGAGAATAGCAACTGGCCTTCTTTGAGTCACAGGAGGGAAAATTCTTAAATCACCTTGGGTTGGAGCCACTGCCCTGAGATAAACCCCAAAGATTCTGACAAAACAGGAACAAACTACTAACTAAAAGTAGTCCTGGAAATGTGAACATCCAAACCCGATTGTAAGATCTTCCTGCAGCCAGGAAATGCAGTGCACAGTCCTCAACACAGTCAATAACAGCCAAGAGCGGCTTCTATTTGCAAAATTATCTGCTCTGCTCCTGGGAATATCCTCTGAGGGAAATTGGTCATCGATTGCTAGGAAACCAGCCATCCCTGCTGGGTGTCTGCTCCCTGCCAGGTTTGTACGTGTTTGTTCCAAGCTCCTGCCTTCTCTCCTCTCAACATGAACACGAAAACTACCAACATATGTTCCAGCTGATGCCCCATGTCTTTCTGAAATAAAACACTGGCGTGTAAGGACAATGTCTCACAAATCGTGGCTCTCCAGACCCTGTAGACCATGGGAGGAGAGTCCCCTAGTGCTTGCATTTTGCTCTATCTGGTCTTCTGCTTCCAGGGCTGATGGTGAAAGCAAACTCTTGGCCTCACTGAGAACCCCTAGCATGAGAAGTGGGCCTGCCTTGCTGCCGGTGGGAATGAATCGTATAAATGTTGCATTGCTCAGTAAGAAGCACCTTCAAGTGCTATCAGTTCCATGTTGGACCATGCCTCTCTTCAATTGGTCTTTAAGACCCAAGTGTGACGCCAAGCATGCACACACATGCATGGGTGTGTGCTATTCCTTCAGGACCCCCTGGTGTAGCCAGAATGAGACTTTGGCCATGACCTACATACATAAATTATAATGTAGTCGCTCAGAGTAGGGAAAAGGAAAGGATTCTTATCAGTAAATGAGTATTTGACCTGGTATCTGACACCCAATACAATCATTACGAAATTCCCTCTTGTCCGTGGCATGGCAAAACCCTATGGCACAGGAAGCAGAAACACCTGGCCCCTGAAAATGTTGCCTGCCCATCAATGTGCTATCTACTGCTCAATGTGCTATCTACTGCATACGAGGAGACAGTTTGGTATTTGGGAAGGACTGTGGGCTTTGGAATTAGACAGATCCTGCTGAATTCTGCTGAATTCTGCCAGATATTTTCAGATACCAAAGCCTCAGTTTTTTCACTTCTGAAATAGAAATATTAGGTCCAGCCCGACTGGTGTGGCTCAGTGGTTGAGCATTGACCGATGAACCAGGAGGTCTCTGTTTGATCCTCAGTCAGTGCACATGCCAGGGCTGCCAATTCGCTAGATTCCCAGTAGGGGCCATGCAGGAGGCAGCCAGTCAATTATTCTCTCTCATCATTGATGTTTCTATCTCTCCCTCTCCCTTCCTCTCTGAAACCAATAAAAAATATTTTAGAAAGCGAAATAATGGGATCTACTTATAGAGTTATTATGAAGACCACAGGGTAACTCGTGTAATCCCCAAGCAGTACCCCATCCATGGGTACTCAGTGCATGTGACTCTTTCTCCTCTCCTCTCCTTCTGGCATCCTTAGAGAGCAGCCTCTCTCCATCCTCTGTGGCATCGACTGCTTTCACCTTGGGAGTGCTTGCTGGGGTACAGCTACACCACATCTTAGAGAACTTCTGATCCCTAGGAGCTCCTCCTTCCAGAGCCTCAGGCCACGGACTGAACTTTGAACTCTTCCTTCCAAATCACCTTTAGGATATTTCTGCCCAAACCCGATGATCACAAATGCTAATTATCTGTATGTAAGACTTGTCCTCAAATACATTAATCAACTCACGAATCCTTTGGGGGCCTTGCTTGCTCCCAGAGTAGCAGTGCCCTTAGTCACTTCCTCTCCTGTCGGAGAAAGAACTCGGTCTCCAAGGTGATTCCTGTTCTCTGATGTGGGGAGGACGTCAGCGTTACACAAATGGTGTGCTTGCTATCGATCTGTTTTCTCTGATTTTAAGATTTCTGTGACAAGCCGGTTGGGGTTTTATTTTTAGCAAACTGATGATTCCTTCTGCCTGTACATATGTCCATCTGTCTTTCTGTTGGACAGCCACCCAGGATTCCAAGGAAAGCTTGCTTTGCCTTGTCTAGACAGGCCTATCCATCTTAAGAGCTTCGTGCTGAGGAAATGGTTGCAGGCCTTTGGTACCGTGGTCTTTAATGGTCATATTTTTCTACACATGAAGCCATGGAGTCATTTGTAGTCAACACCTTGGGTTGGGATTTTACTGAATAATTCACTATTCCTCGTGCTATGTCTTATGCTTTCCTGCCTCTTTTCACGATGTTCTTTCTGCCCCAAATGCTATTTATTATACATTCATGGCTTTGCTGGAAAGTATGTATTTTCAAGCCTGTTATAGGGTGGGTGCCATGCTGTGTGTTGGGAATTCACTGATGGGCAAAACAGAGTCTGTCCCTAACATGTTGTCTTAAGAGCAATAAGGAAACACTGAGCCATCTTGGGGCAGACACTGAAGATGACTGGATGACCAGAGGGGAAAGAGCATTTTGGCTGCAGGGTGAAGAATAGATGGAAGAGGACCCTTGTGAGTGTGTGGATTTCTGCTTTGAAATCCACATGCTAGAGTCCCATGCTAGAGTCACCTTCGGCGATAGGTCACTACATAACTCAACTGATATAGAAGCAAACTGCTGTCTGGCAATAGTAAGGGACGGCACAAGACCACGGTCCCTGAAACAGAGAAAATCAGCTTCCCCCGGTCTCCATCCAGGGGCAGTTTCCTAACTGTGAAGTGGGGAGGCGGAGCCCAGGTAGAGCACGATGCTCCCGTGGACCTGAGGAGAAGGGACCAGGTTTTGGAACTGCTGAGGTGACTGGCATCTGTGAGGCGGGTGGTCACAGAGGAGGGAGCTGTGCAGAGGGGAGTCCCCAGAACTCTGTGTGGCAGGAGGAATGGGCTGCACATGCATAGAGCAGGGCTGCACAAGGCCTTCCAGGAGGCGCTGTTACAAGGGTGAAAGTGGACCAGAAACGCTAGAGGCCGAGGAGTTCTGGGAGGTGTTGGGATTCTGGCCCAGCCAGAGTGTAGACCTCTTTCTAGCACCTGGGGATCCAGTAAGGGCATCAGAAAGGCCACACCTTAGAGTAACAACCATGCTCTGTAGCAGGGTCCCCAAATAATGGCTCCTATAATAATCAACTTATAATCACAAGAATAATGTATAAGCATAGCCACCTCTGTTAGTAAATAAAGTTTTAGTGGAACACACCTGTGCCCATTCCTGTGCATTCAGGCTGTAATGGCAGAGTTGGTTATTTGCTACAAAAACCACATTGGCCAAAAGGCCTAAAAGTAGTTACTATCTGGCCCTTATGAAAACGGTTTCTGAACGTGACCCCAGCCTAAAGATGACTCTAGACCAGTTCTACTAAAGCCTAAAAATAAGCCTCAACAACATCCACAGCGGATTTTGAAATGTAAGTCCTAGGGAGTTAGAAGAGCTTAGAAGCAGACATTGGAGCCAGAAAGTCCTAGATTTGATCTTCACATCCTTTTCTTCCTGATAATCTGAGAAATGGAGATAATAAGAGATAGCCCGCAGCATCTTTGAGAGCATCAGGATAAGAAAGTACGTAAGACCCCCAGCCCCTACCTGACAAGTAATAAGCTCCAACCCTTTCATTCAAGGCCATCAGCGGCTGCTAGTGCCTTTCAGATGTGTTTCAGTCTCAAAAGGCCCATCGATGGTACTTCTCAGTAAGGCCAGGTGTGAAGTATCACTCAGCCTCACTTTCCACCAGCCCAGCCCCTGGCCTGCCTCGGGTGTGCACTCCTCCCTGGGGCCGGGGGGTGTACCTTCTGGTGGTACTTCCTGTGTTCAGCCAGGTTGCTCATTCCTTCCTTTCTGACCCTCCCCACTTTGCCCATCAACTCCCTCCACATAAAGCACAGAGGATAGAGGATCTGCGTGAAAATGATCCCAGATGCAGATTTCAGGAGAGTTCTGTTAACGTAAAAACCTTCAAACCTATAAAGAATTTTTGTGAGTTTATTTGAGCCAAACTGTCAACAATTGCAGGGAAGCAGAATCTCAATGATTGGGATAATGCTCCGAGGAATGGCAGTTTTTCACCTATTTTTATACATTGCATCAAAGAAGGAGACACAAGTTGGTTACATGAAATCCATTGGTGATAGGTTAGGGAGGTGGGAGAAAGCAAAGTGGGGGAAACTTCTGGGACTGGATAAAAAGTAAAATGATAGATGCATTACTTAAGTGGGTACAGGATAGTTAATAGTCAACAATTCACATGATAACAATAACAATGAAGGAATTTATGGTCTCTGTCCAGGAAACCAGGCACATTTGGTTGTATCTGGCAGGGGGTAGAAGTTGGAAGGGGGGAGAGTTACAAGTTATTCTGACATTTCAAGGATATGCTATCTTAGATGCAAAAAGGCAATAGTCTCAGTTAAGGTAAAAATAGACCTTGTCAGGGTAAATACTGGCCTAGGACATGACTACCTACCATAACTGCTTTTAGTTAAAGTTTAATTTCAGACCGCCATTTGTGGTTACTTTAGGTCTTTAAGTTTGCAAGACTGCCATGCAGGCCTCCCCTGAGCCTGTCAGGTCAGCATGTGGCCCCTTTTGTCCGCAGTTCCACGTCTTAGGTTGATGGTTTTTGAATTAGCAACCCAAGGCCATTTCACGTCTTCCCATACCCTGTTCCTGCATGTTGGAATGTCATCTCCCCTAAATGTATCTTATCTACAAGGTGGATACATTCATCGTATAACAGCCCAGCCTTCCATAGTCACTCCTTTCAATATATCCCCAACACACACACACACACACACCACACACATCCATATGTGCACAAAGAGACACATGCACGCATATTCATGCTAATTACTATTTTATCTAATAACTCTTTCCCCATGCTACCCTTTCTTACACTGTAAACTCACTTAGAATGAAGACCTTACCATCCTTGTATGGAAACACACTCAACCAAATAATACTGCCTCCAGCTAAAACCACTTTCGAAACAGAACAATTCCACCCACAGGAAACTCTTCAAGGCAGTTTAGGGCATCAGCCTCCAATTTGGGAAGTGCTTCCTCAGGCGTGGTCACTGCGGTCATGGCATTGGGTCTTCGCAGCCACCCTGATCGTCCCTCCCGAAGGCCTTCCTACCCGACAGCCCTGCCGCCCAAGCTCTCCATTGCCGGCAGCTCTGTGCCGCTGGATGCTCACATTGTGCTTGAGAAGAGAATTCAATTGCAGGAAAAGCGCCAGGAGGACTCCTTCCCACCTGCTTCTTGAGAACAACAAAAAGAACCCTTCAGTGGGTCCTTCTCCCTCCCCGGGGTGATTCAGACACTCATTTACGCCTCACAAGTACATCTGAGACCGGAGCATGAGTTCTTTTATCTCTGTTAGCTTAGCTTTCTCCACCACCAAAGAGGAATAATACTAATACTAATACCAATACTAATCTATTCTTCATAATCCTGTGAGAGTTCAGTGGGTTAAGTATACAAAGTACAGAAAACCATGTCTGGTATGTGGAAGGAGCTCAGTAAGTGTTCGGTGGTATAAAAGGATCTTTCTCCCCCAAATCTCCTTTGTCAGGGGTGAGGAGGTCAAGAGCTTGGAAGCAGTCCCTCCCACCTCCTTCTGCAAGTCCTCCAGGGTAGGCTTACCCCTCACTAAGTTGTAACGTCGCTGTTTTGGGGCCTCTGAAGGTTCTACAGCAGGAAAGGTTTCACTGGCCATTATTTTTATGAGATCTTATTCCAGAGCCACAGATAAGCTACATATTCCATTACCACCTGCTCTGTGCCAGCTTAGGGAGGCCTGCACCCAGGCCCCTGCCCTACTGGTCATACGCAGAGCCTCTGCTGTGTGGATTTGGTGTTCCCTGATTCCACCAGGACCTCTGCCCCTCTGGGGTAGGGTGGTGTTGCCAGAGCTCTTGGAGTGTCTTTTTCCTGAGCAACCCCAAGCCCCAAAGAGCAGGTGACTTGAATGCCCCTGCTCTTAGCACCCTCTGTGGGAGATGCTGTCCAGTGGGCCCAGGACACAGGCTGTGGAGGCAGAAGAGACCTGGCTAATGCATCTCCTTCCCAGCTCTTGGACAGTCTGAGGGTGCCCGGCAGCCCTTCCCGGGGCAGCATTTCTACAGTCAACGCCATGCCTGCCTTACAGTGGGCACCTGCCAGGGCATTCCTCTGGCCACCTCGCTCCCAGCCTTGTCAAGAACTCACTAGATGACTTCTGACACGTCCCTGCCCTAAAGTGATCACCTTAAAAGGGGAACAAGCCACACTGGTTGATCTTCGCCTGAACAATGTTCTCGGGACCCATGATGGACAAGAGGATAGTAGAACTCAATGTGCTGAGGTCTGTGGGTACCAGGTGCTCTGCACACACTTGCCTCCCTTCCGCCTCCAGCAGGCACAATCCTTCCTTTCCAGAAGGGGCAACTGCAGGCCAGGTGGTGGGTGAGAGAGTGCCCGAGCGGGGCCCGGCCCCGGGGCTGGTGGACAGTAGGCCCCTACTACCATGCCTCCTCCCAGTTCACGGTTTCAGGGAAGAAAATCAGAGCCAAACATGCAAGTTGGTGGAAGGTCACTGAGAGGAGATGGTGCTGACCCCATCCCCTTGATCATCCTCCCAGCCCCGGCAATGGCCCTCGGATCTCTATGCTCCGTCAGCGGGCCCAGCCCCTGCGCAGCCTGGCGGGAGGCAGACCTTCCAATGCTGTGTAATCATAGGCTTTGAAATTGGGTTACAAGGCAAACCATCTCTCATTTCCTCCGGTAAGAGAAAAGCTATTCAGGGGAGGTCCCTTCCCTCGCGGGGCCCCTCCAGAGTTGTTAACTCTCCGGAAAACACTGCTTGTGAAATAGCACTTGAAGTGCGGCCGTCGGGAAGCGGAGGGTGATGGGATTTTAATGTGGTCCACGCTGTGAGCCCATCCCGGCTGTCTGCAGAGCCTCGTGCTTAGACCTCAATGATCCAGTCTTTCCATCTTCCACCGTCACCGCAGCACATCTCATTTCTCAGACCAGCCTGGGGCTCCTCTCTGATAACCTTCATTTTCTGCGCACAGCGTGGTGGCCACAGAGGCAGCTGGTGATAGGAGGGGTGGGACAGGGAAGGCAATGATGGCCATCTTCTCTGAGGCTGGGGATGGAGAGACCAACGCCGAGATAACCTTGAAGCTTCCTTGTGAGGACAGTGTCTGCCTTTTACATCTAAGGGGTCCTGAGGGCTGTGACATCTCAGGACACCAGTCAGCACATCTCCACAACGTTCTGAAAGGGGTGCGATTGAGTTTGGGGCGGGGTGTGGGGGTGGGGAGGGATGGATCTGGAGATGTCAGGAGAGGAGGTCTGCAATCTAATTGTTACCAAGGAGAAGAGAATTTTCCAGGGTCAAGGACCTGTGAGTATTCAGGAAGCGGGTCAGGGGCCTGCAGAAGAGAATCGTAGCCATTGCTGATGACTCATCCATGAAATCATGAACCTCAGTTTGGCCCGGGCCCTGCCCTGGCCCAGGCCCTCTTCATGTTCCTTGGGTCAGAGCACGGCCCAACAGCATCCTGACCTCAGGCTGCGGCCTCTGCCAGGCCACCTCCCTGTGGCCGCCACAGGGATCTTTCCAGAATGTTAGCCTGATTGTGATAGTGTCCTGTCAAAAAATCACCCTTAGATGGCATTTTCATAAAGCTAGACAAGCATACATATTTGTCAAGAAGTGCTGAAAAGACACATGAACAAATGTTAGCAGTCATTATTTTGTGCTGTGAGTTTGCGTAGGGATTGTTTTGCCTTTGCATTTTTTTTTTTGTATTCAAGTTTTCTGCACTGAGCTTAAGATCAATAGTGTTTCTTTTTCCACATATAAAAATATCACCTACAACTATTAAGAAATCCCTCTGCATAGAATGAAGCCCAAATTCTTAACCTTGCATTACACTCATGGAGAGCTTTGAGCCATCTTTTAACGGTCTTGTTGCACTCCAGTTCATAGGCCGCTAGACAGAGACTTCACACATGCTGTTCCCTGCTTAAAATGTAGCCCCCTTCCCTCATCACCACCATCATTTTTCTCTATTACCTACACCCCCATCCTCACCATAGCTTTTTCTGCCTATTGAACTTCTAGTCATCCTTTGAGGCCCACTTCAAATGTACTTCCTCTACTAAACCTTAATCCCCTCACCCAGAAGTTATTTCTTCCTTCTCTCTGGGCTCACAGCACTTGCTAATACTCTCCCCTCACCTCATCTCCACTAGCTTATGAGGGATGCAGTGTCTCCCATCTCTAGATGAGGAAATCAACACTCAGTAGTAGCCAGTAGGGGATATGACCAGGACCCCACTAGGCTGTCTAGCTCCAGAGTCTCTGCTATTTAACTAGAGTGCACTAGAGCGTTAATACAGCTGCTACCTGTCCCAAGCTGTAAGAAGTGTTTCAGGGTGGTTGTGAACTGTGAGGGTCCCTTCACATCACTGCAATTTTCCACCCTGATTAGTCTTGCCCCATCCATGTCAGACACGTTAGCCCTCTAGATTGGGTGGTCCGGGAAGGCCTCAGTGTAAACTGAGATGTGAGTGATGGGAAGAAGCCCTATATGAAGATTCAGGGAAAGCAATTTTAGGCTAAGGGAATGGCAAGTGCAGAGATCCTGTGGTTATTACAGACTTAATTTGTCCAAGGGACAACAGGAAGTTCAGCACGGCTGGAGTGGATTGGGCAAGGTTGAGAATCTTGGGAAAATGGGCAAGGGCCTGACCTTAACTTATCACCTAGAAAGGATTTGGAGATTTGTAATGGTAAGGGGCATCATTAGCAGTGTAATCAGGGGAAATGCACAGAGTGAAATGAGAGTAGAGCTGGAGAGGGGTGCCAGGCCTAATAGACTCCCAGTCTAGCGCTCCCTCCACTATCCTGCAAACCCAGTGTGCAGTGATAGCCTCACTCGCTCCTCTGATTTCCACTCCAGTTTTCTAGCATTGCAGAGTGATGTACTATGTCCTTCCTTCTAATTAAATACTGAGCCAAATTAGCAGGGAGATGTGCTTCTGCATAGAGCAATGTCTCTTCCTGAGCATATCTTCATCCCTTAAGGAGGAACAAAGCACGGTAATTGGTAACCAATTAATGTTCATTTCTTTTTTTGTAATCATTTTTAAAATTTTCAATTACAGTTGACATACAATATTATATTAGTTTCAGGTGTACAACCCAGTGATTAGACATTATATAACAACTTACTAAGTGATTATCTCAATAAATCTCATACCCATCTGATACCACACATAATTATTAGAATATTATGAACTGTATTCCCTATGCTGTACTTTATATCCTAAGACTATTCTGAAACAACCAATTTTTACTTCTTAACCCCTTCACCATTGTCACCAATCTACCATCCTTCTCCCATCTGGCAACCATAAAAGTATTCTCTGTATGTTTATGAGCCTGTATCCTACTTATTTACTTTTTAAGATTTAATTGTTGATAGGTATTTATTGCCGTTTTATTGTTCATAATTTCTTCTTCTTTTTCTTCTTCTTCTTCTTCTTCTTCTTCTTCTTCTTCTTCTCCTTCTCCTTCTCCTTCTTCTTCTCCTTCTCCTTCTCCTCTTCTTCCTCCTTCTCTTCCTCCTCCTCTTCCTCCTCTTCCTCCTCCTTCTTTTAAAAAAAGACCTTTAACATTTCATGTATTACTGGTTTTGTGGTGAGGAACTCCTTTAACTTTATCTTGTTTGGGAAGCTCTTTACATGTTCTTCAATTCTAAATGATAACTTTTCTGGGTCATCTTGGTTGTAGGTCCTTGCCTTTTATCACTTTGAATATTTCTTGCCACTGCCTTCTGGCCTGCAAAGTTTCTGAGAAGTCAGCTGACAGTCTTATGGAAGTTCCCTTGTAGGTAACTAACTGCTTTTCTCTTGCTGCTTTTGAGATTCTCTCTTTGTCTTTAACCTTTTGCATTTCAATTATGATGTGTCTTGGTGTGGGCCTCTTCAGGTTCATCATGTTTGGGATTCTCTATGCTTCCTGGACTCCTCTGTCTGTTTTCTTCACCAGGTTAGGGAAGTTTTCAGTCAGTAATTTTTCAAATAGGTTTTCAATTCCATGCTCTCTTCTCCTTTTGGCACCCCCATGATACAATTGTCAGTACACTTGAAGTTGTCCCAGAGGCTCCTTACACTATCTTCATATTTTTGAATTCTTTTTTCTTTTTGCTGTTCTGATTTGAGTATATTTTTCTCACTTATATTCCAAATCCCTGATTTGATTCTTGGCTTCATCTACTCTACTGTCAATTCCCTTAAATTCTTCATTTCAGTTAGCATATCCTTCATTTCTGACTGGTTCTTTTTTTATTATTATATTTTATTGATATTTTACAGAAAGGAAGGGAGAGAGATAGAGAGCTAGAAACGTTGATGTGAGAGTAACATCGACCAGCTGCCTCTTGCACACCCTCTACCGGGGATGTGCCCACAACCAATGTTCATGCCCTTGACCGGAATCGAACCCAGGACCTTTCAGTCCACAGACCAATGCTCTACCACTGAGCCAAACCGGTTTCGGCTGACTGGTTCTTTTTTATGGTTTCTATGTAACTTTTTATGTTGTTGAAGTTCTCATTATGTTCCTTGAGCATCTATATAACCATTGTTTTGAACTCTGTATCTGATAGTTTGCTTTTAGTTCCATTTCATTTAGTTCTTTTTCTGGAGAGTTCTCCTGTTCTTTCATTTGGGACTTGTTTCTTTGTCTCCATATGTTTGCTTCTATGTATTAGGTAGAGTGGACTTGGTAGAGTGGTTTTGTATAGTAGGTATCCTGTAGGGCCCAGTGGCACAGTCTTCTCTGTCACCCAAGCTAGGTGCTCCAGGTGTGCCCTCATGAGGGCTGTGTGCTGTCCTGTTGTAGTTGAACCTTGATTGTTGTTGGCATTACTGAGAGGGATTGACTCTAGTCCCATAGCCTGCGAGGACCAGCTGTGACTATAGCAGAGGAGCTGCTGTGCAGGAACTGACCCCACAGAGCAGGACTTGCTTCATTGGGGCTTTGCTGCTCACCAAATCTGCTCATTGAGTGTGTCACTGGAGATGGGAGCATTGTAATTGATGTGGTTTGAAGCTGTCCTCTGGATACATTGGCTCTGGAACCTCTCAGGAGGTACAAGGTCCGCCTGTGTTCTGCTCATGGCCACCCAGTGTGATCTACAGAGTGCTCTGCATATGGCTGTAACTTATGCTAGGCTTGGAGGTACCCAGGAGAAACTAACCTGTTAACTAACTGGGGCCACTTAGCAAGAGGTACAGGTCATGCAGAGGCCAAATGCTGCTTGTTTGAGATATTTCAGGAAAGTCCAATGCATGAGGCAAGAGAGGCCATTTGTATGGAAAAGCCACTGGAAATAGCTTGGGTGGTCCTGCAAGTTGGGTGAGCTGGGTCTCAGGGAATCATTAAGCTGAGGTGAACAGTGTGAGCCAGGTTGATGGAGACTTCGATATGGCACCCACCTTCCAGCTCTCTTTGTTGGGGGAAGGAGTCTCAGAAAAGGAACAATGGCCTCTGCCAGTCCTTCCTTCAGAGAGAAAGCTGCCCCTTAGTTCTCACCCTGATGCCAGACAATTTAGTTCCTCCCCATATGTCTCTGCTTACTACCAAGCTGTACCCCAGTGTTGGAGCTCAAAGGCAGTGAGTCTGTGTGTGGGCTCTTTAGGAGGAACTGCCTGGGACTCCAGCTGCCCTCTGTATTGCTCAGCCACAATCCCCACTGGTTTTATAGTGAGAATTATGGAACTTTCTCTTCTTGGCACTGCAACCTGGGCTGGAGGTTCTGGTATGGGGCTGGAACTCCTCACTCCTCAGGGTGGAGGGAGAACCTCGGCAGCCGAGATATCACACTTGATATTTATCTACCACATCTGTGTGTGGAATCAGAATTTACTGCGTTTTTGCCCCTCCTACCAGTCTCAATGAGGCTTCTTTATTTCTCTAGTTGTAGGACTTCCATTCGGCTAGACTTCAGGTGATTCTGAATGATGGTTCTTCTGTAGTTTAATTGTAATTTTGATGTGGTTGTGGTAGGATTCGAGTACCACATTTACCTACCTAATGTGCCTTTCAACAAACTTTATTTTAATTATGTTGTCATAGGTTGTCTTCATGTGAAATATTCCATGCTAATTAAATACTTTTCTTAGTCTAATGAAAGCCTTCTTTTTCCTTGATGTGATGGTTAAAAAAGAATGCAATGTCAGACTTACAGCTCATGTAATTTGAGTTAATGGCATGAATCCTGCTTTGAGCTTTCACATGCTTGTTGAACTAGTGATCTCTTAATACTGGCTGTACTTTGTTTTATATACAATTATCACACAATTGCCCTGTTCTATCTGAGAGACTGCATTCTAACAAGACAGATCTCCATGAACTTGACTGGGGAAATGCTTGCCCTGTATTTTATTCTTGGCTGTGAACACTAACCGGGTAGATTGCACCCCCCCTGCCCCCTGCCACCTGTCATTCCTTACTCTACATCTTGTCCCAGCCTCTTGCTCAGAATTGCTCACTGTGGCTTTGATGTTAGGCATTGAGCACCTGCTTTGTGCAAGGAGCTGTTCCGAGGACTGAAAAATGCAGTACACAGTGAATGAGCGCCTGCTCTCAAATTGTGTCCCTACTACAAGGAGGCAAGGGTCCCCAAACACAGGAGGGAGATGGTCAGAAGCTGCCCAGGGAAGCCGCCAGGGTCAATTAACTAGGACTGAAGGGATGAGCTTCTCCAGCCAAGCCAAGGCCAGAAGCTCTTATTACTAAGTCCAGTAGGAGGGAGGGAGGGAGGAAGGGAACTCTAGGTTTCTGCCAGATGGTGTGACTGTCCATACATTAGGTGGCAGGGAGCAGGAAGGCTCATAGAAGATGGGACTCTCGGTCTCTGAGCAATGGCACAGTTGTGATCAGATAAGATACTTGATTCCAGCGTTGGGTCCAGAGGAGGGAGAGAGATGGACAGCAGCCAAACAAGGGTCTGGGCCCTGCCCCATGAATATTTGGAATGGCGCTTTTAAGATTAGATTAATCTGCTTCGATATACATAG
The DNA here is from genome assembly GCA_963924515.1 of Vespertilio murinus. Classification (NCBI taxonomy): domain Eukaryota; kingdom Metazoa; phylum Chordata; class Mammalia; order Chiroptera; family Vespertilionidae; genus Vespertilio; species Vespertilio murinus. The sequence goes on along the minus strand of OZ004718.1, from coordinate 28,359,079 downwards.
ACTCACACAACCTATAAACTTTCAAACACAAAACAAGTGTATTTCTTGTTCATTTAGTAGTCAGAGGTGGGTGTAGCTCTCTGACAAAGGTGGGCGTAGCTACTCTGTCCATCCTCCAAGGTCACTTAGATCCCCAGACTCTTTCCATGTTGCAGCTCTGCCGACATCTAGGACAGTGCATCTCAAAGTGTGGCCCCCATGCCAGCCAGCAGCATTGCCTTCTCACCCGGGGATTTGTTAGAAATGCCCTGCACAGGCCCTTCTCTGGGCCTCCTGGATCAGAAATGCTCGGTGTGGAGATCAACAAACTGTGTTCTAAACAGCTGTCCCAGGGGTTCCAATGCACATATGAATTTGAGAACCTTTGGTCTAGGACCTGGTTTCCATCTGCATCCAGCAAAAGCAAAGAGAGGGCGTGAACGAGGCACCTGAAGATTCAGGTGGGGCATGCATCCCTCCCACTAGCACTGCCTCAGTAAGAACTAGTCACATGGGCACGCTGAGCTGTAAAGAGGGCTGGGCATGAGGGCCAATACCTGCTAGCATCCTCCCAGCTATCAGTACACAATATGGGACAAAAGAAACAAAGTTTTCCTGCCACGAAACATGAACCAGGGGCCTGAGGAGAAAAGGAGCTGGGCAGAATTGTCAAGGAACCTCGGAAAGGAAGTAGCAGGTTTCCCAGCATTCTTCTCTGCTGGAGAAGGGGCTTCTATCAAGTCCCTGGGGCTCACCTTGCCTCAGGACCATCAGGAAACTGAAGTCAGAGTGGCCGCATACTTTGCCAAGGTCACAGAGATAGTAAGTGAGAGAGCCACAGCTTGACCCCAGATTGCCTAGTGCCAAATCTAGGTCTGCTTATTACACTCAAATGTCTCCAAAATACCAGCACTTGCAAGCCATGTAATTGAATTTTTGATTGTTGAAACGGGCCTGTGTAGCCCTTGTATATCCATTTATAGCGAGAGATAGTACAAGTGAACGTACAAGCTGGCGATGGGCAAACATAAAAGAGGAAGGATGCTGATCAAAGAGCACAAAGGAGATTCCTTAGAGGATGTGACAATTAAGAATGAATAGGGGGAGTGTACATATGTGCTTGTCTGTGTATGTCTAGTCATGTGTGTATGTGTATATATAAATATGAATATGCTGTGTTCATGTGTACATGTATGTATATACACACACATGCATGTTAACCCATTATAGACAACACAGAAAGAAGAGAAAACTTTACCCATAAATGCACCATATGGCCAAATGAGCATGATGCTACACTCCTATGAAGAGGAGTAGGAGGAGAAAAAATTCAGTTAGGAGTAGGAGGAGAAAAAATTTGTGGAAGAATCATATGTAGGATCTCAGAGGAGGAAAGTCCTAGGGGGACAAGTCCAAGGCACTTTTGGAGAACACCAGTCAGACGTGCCCGGAGTGGAACGTGATGAAGATAATACTGAACCCATAGATAGGGCCCCGAATGGGAGAAGCTGAATGTCAAGCTAAAGAGTTTATTCTTTAAATAATGGGGACTCAGGGAAGAGTTTTGGGAAGGCCTATTTCAGATTGGTGAAGTAGAAAGATCACAGTAGGAGTAATGAATAGAATTGAAGAAGAAAAAAATTGCTAGAAGGCAAGTAGAAAAGTAAGGAGGCTTTTGTAATAGGTTAAGGGAGAGAGAAGAGGATGTGGAATGAAAAAGACAGAAGTGGGTAAGGAGGGGAGAATCACTGTGGTCGAATGTGGTTGGGGAGGAGGGAAGAGTTGAAGATGGAGCAGATGTTCCTGTTGTCTCTGACAAGGATTGGGGGGGGGGGGCATTAAAAATAGAGCATGACAGAAACTCAAATTTGGGATAAAATTTGGCAGTTAAACGACTATACATGTGTCAAAACTTTTCTTTTTAATTTCTAAATAATTTTTCACTTTTTTAATTAAAGTAGTCATATTTGTTTCAGGTGTGCAGCATAGTGATTAGACATTTATTTGTCAAAACTTATTGAACTGTCTGCTTTAAAAAGAAAAGCTTTATTGTATTTGAATTCATACCTCAGTAAATCTCATTTTTTATATTTTTATTTTTTAAATATATTTTATTGATTTTTTTACAGAGAGGAAGGGAGAGGGATAGAGAGTCAGAAACATTGATGAGAGAGAATCATCTATCAGCTGCTTCCTGCACACCTCCTATTGGGGATGTGCCCGCAACCGAGGTACATGCCCTTGACCCGAGGCCAATGCTCTATCCATTGAGCCAAACCGGCTTCGGCAAACCTCATTTCTTAAATTGAAAAAGACTTGAGTTCAAATCCCAGCTCTCCCTTTTGCTAGCTGTGTGACCTGCGCAGCATATCTAACCTCTCTGAACGGACCCCCGGTTCCCCATACATGGAGGCCTGCTGCATGGGGCTTTGTGGTGAGAGCCGAGAAAACATGTGTAAAGTACTCGGAGAACTTGTCAAGGAGTAAATGCTCAATGATGGGAGCTTGCATGCTCGGAGGGGCCACGGGAAGTTTCATTACTGAGGAATTCATCTGTTGTTGGAATGACAGAATTGTATAGGCCAATCAATGACTTGTGGCCGAAACCATCATTCTGATGAAAACAATGTTGAAATCAGGACTTCGGGGAGATGCGGCCTGAGCCATTTACAGTCTGCTCATTCAAGCCTTCAGTGCTTCCGCTCACACTATCCATCTCACTCAGAAACTTTCCCAGAAGGGAGAGAATGCTAGGGGAAAGTTACTTTGAGCAAGAGTCCCAAACATGCTGGGAGGCTGAGCACCATCCCTGGCACACAAGGAGGATTGATTTGAATGGACTTTTGCTTCCCATTGATTTTGAATCATTCTCACAGAGCAAAATGAATGAACTATTTTGTATATAATTGGGATTGGGTTAAGCATTTTTGCATCCATTGGTCTCATTTAGTCTTTGCAAGAGCCCTGTGACATAGAAACTATGATTGTTCCCATGACACTGATGAGGAAACAGACTGAGAGAGTCAGAGGCACTTATCCAAGGTCACAGTAGTTAGGGGCAGAGCCTAGATTCAAGCCCTAATGTCCTGGCCCAGTACATTGGTCTTACCAATACATGACCAAGTGAAGGATGCAGAAACCAGCGAGAGGCCCGGATATCTGGAGCAGAGTGCCCGGTTCAGCACCTGGACATGCAGTGCATGGGCATGTGTGCTGGAGAAAGGGCTGCCTGCAGAAGCAGTTATTTGCATTAGAGTCTCTGGAGCTAGCTAGAGTCTGGAGGTCCAAGGCCCAGCGTGTGCTATACTTTGGGCCTAGCTACTTTCGTATTCCTTTCTCCCTCAATGAGAGCAGTCCTGGGCAATCCTGTAAGGATGCTCATCCTTTCCCATAATGCTTCTCAGGGGGCCAATAAGCTCTAAAGCCTCGACAAAGAGGAAATCTTGGCAGTGCAGTCTCACCTGGCTGTAGGTGATGCACTTTGCAGCAATGCCCTGCGCTTCTACGAGCATCTCTTCCTGGCCTGTTACTACCTGTTGCCTCTGTTCAGGTGAGTGCCCATTCCTCTCTGAGCCTCACTCTCCCCACCTGTTAGTTTGTGGGTAGGCAGACCTAGCAGTTCTCCGGGCTCATTTCCAGTTTGGACGCTGCAATAGAGTGAGCTACACTTCCAGTTTATGTGGCAACTGGTTTGTCAGCCATGCAATCACTCTGATTTGAGGCGGTGCTCTGGGATCCCCAGATCCCCTTTATTTAGAAGTCCAAAGATTGTGGCCTGAGCCACAAAATCTTGCTTCTCTCTGCACAAATCTGTAGGTGTCAGGTTTCTTTTAAGGAAAGAGAATGAGATACCTAGGCAAAATCTTAAATCTTAAATTCTAGAAGTAGACCATCAAACTTACAACCTCTAACAGCATGGCGGTTGAATCAACACCATTTTAAGTGTTAACTTATCAACCTTAAGGTGGCAAACTGATTCTTTTATTTCCCTCAATACTGAAGGTGCACAAATAACATATTGATTTTTTCAAAGACAGATAGCAAAACGCTCAGTTAGATCTGTTTTGCAAACTGCATGTTATAGAATTCAGGAGTCTGGGACCCTGGTCGGCAAACTGGGGTTCGCGAGCCACAGGCAGCTCTTTGGCCCCTTGAGTGTGGCTCTTCCACAAAATGCCATGGCCTGGGCGAGTCTATTTTGAAGAAGTGGTGTTGAAGAAGAAGTTAAAGTTTAAAAAATTTGGCTCTCAAAAGAAATTTCAATGGTTGTACTGTTGATAGTTGGTTCTGTTGACTAATGAGTTTGCCAACCACTGGTCTGGGAGACCTTGATGAAGGATTATACTTTTAAGAGGATGACACACATAAGGAAGTACAAAAGGTATTGTGCATGGTTGCAACCATGATGTAAAACATATGAAGAACACATACACATGAAGAGATGAGACTGCACTCAGCTGATACAAGAACGGAACTGAATTTGTTCAGTTAACAAGCATTTACTAAGCATGTTCCATGTGCTGATCACTCTGCTGGGGGTCCCAGTGAACAGGACTTGGTCCCTGCCCGCAAAGAATTCATCATGGGGTGGAGAAACCTGCGTCCATCCACCAGGATCATGCTCCTGGGATCTGTGTCAGACTGGAGAACCCAAAGGAGTGACTAACTCTATGTGATGACAAGGAAGACTGGTTTCCTTTGCCCTTATGATAAATGGCAGAGTCTTCACCATGGTTGACGAGTCCCCCCTGCAAGGGCCCTAGTAGACGCAACTAGCCTCTTCTCTCCTTTCCCTCCTCTTCTTCAATCTCTACACCACATGCAGTCCTTTGGGCAGCACTGTTCTGAGTTGAATTATATCCCCCAAATAAAGTTCCCTAATTCCTAGTACCTGTGAATATGACCTTACTTGGAAGTAGGGTGTTTGCAGATTTTCAAATTGAGATGATATCTTTCAGGTGGGTGTTAATCCAATATGACTGAGTCCTTATAAAAGGCGGAAACATGGACACAGAGACAGAAACACGCAGAGGGAAGATGATGTGAAGACACAGGGAAAATACCATCAAGAGATACCTGAGGCCACTGGAAACCAGAAGGGAGGCTAAGAAGAGCAAGAACCAACCCCACTGACACCTTGATTTTGGACTTGCAGCCTCCAGAACTATGAGATGGCACATTTCTATTGTGGAAGCCACCTAGTGGTTCTTCATCATGAAACTAATGAAGGCCCAGGCTCATTCAGTTCTAGGCCCTCACATCTGCTATTCCCTCTGCCTGGAACACGCTTCTTTGCCTACCCCTTCACCGGGCTAACTCCTCCCTAGCCTAGATGCCACCTTCTAGAGTGAAGTCCCTTGCCACACATTCCCAAAGCACCATATCGTTCTCATATTGTGCCTTATATGACCTCATGTAATTCCCTGTTTCGTTCTGCCTTCCCATCCTCATCCGATGGTGAGCTTCTTCAGGACAGTCAGCTCTCTTCAGTGCTAGTCAAGTGTATTGAGCTGCGCTTCCTATGAGAATCAAGTAAGAGGGTGATTGTGGCTGAGCTTCACAAGCTGTAAAGCCCTGGGCACATGGACTGGGTGTTTATTATCAGTATTGTAACCAAGACTGTATTGGCTATGCAGCCATTCCCACTGCGGCACCTTTGCAAGGCTCTGCACATTAAAGTTGTCTGTGTGTTTTCTTGGCAGACAGGAAAAAGGAATTTGCATTTGGGCCTTAAGATGTTTGTATTTGGAGCCGCCTGGCTTGTGTTTCTGCCTGTCTGCCCTCTGCTTTGGAATCCAGCTGGAGAGCCCTGAAGGGACCCAGGAGGAGTAAGCTATTAGCATTGTAGGCGCTGGAAACCATTCTAGGGTGAGGAAAGCAGGAGCCAAGGGTGGCAGCAGCCTCACCCAGCCCCAGGGAAAGTCCAGAAGGCCTCTCCATCTGGCTGTCCATTTCCAAAGCTGACCTCTTTGCAAGCAGTAAGCATCCAGGGCCCATTAAAATGCAAGGCACCTGCCGGGCGTCTGAGAAGGAATCTGCTAGTCAGAAATTATCTGCTTCTGGGACATTGCAGGCTCCATCTTCAGGTGACAGGAGTGTGTCCTACAGAAACCAATAGTCACTGCCCCTCAGACTGGCTGAAGGCCACATGGCCCATTAGAGGTAGTCATTTTCCTTCTCTGTGCCTCGGTCTTATCTGCCAAATGGGGCAGTGCTCTCTTTTGAGCCCAACCCACAGGCTTGTTTGTTGGAGGTTGTGAGTGAAAACCGGGGTTTGAATGGGTTTGTAAAGTAAGAAGTACAAGACAGGTGTAAGAGATTTTCATTTCTGCTTCCAGAAAACATTCATGATGAGACATGAATTCCACACCTCTGGTTTATACATCGATCTGAGCCTCCCAGGTCCTCCCATTGGCCATGTCTGTATGGAGATTTGGATGCCTCCTGCCTTCTTCTCATCACTAATCCAATATTTGCCTACTGGGTGGTATGATGAGTCCCATACAACTACAGCCTTTTTCTCTAAGTCCCTTCTAGCTTTGAAACCCTACAGTTCCTGGTTCTAGGATCCAATTAAAGAATGCACACAGTAAAAGGAGTGATTATTCACAGGCAAGAAAGTCAGGAAAGGGTATGGAAGTTAGTATTTTTGATCCAATCATTGTGCTGAAGGCATTCATAACATCTATTCTTTTAGTGATCACAGCAGCCATGGCAGGATATCTTTGACCTTTTCTGCAGATGAAACTGAGGTTCAGAGAAGTTAAGTAACTTCATTAATATCATACAGCTATAGAAAGGAATTGGTTCTCTCTGATGCCCCAGCAAAGGAGCCTTAGATAAATCTATCCAGATTCTATCCAATTGCCCTTCCTAGAACCACTTGTTTTGGCCCTTCATTGATGGATGTTCACTCGAGACCCAGTTTTCACTATTCTTCTGTGTGCCTTTTAGCATTTTGTGCTCTGTCTAGGTTCTTCCCTTGTTTTCTTTTTTTGCTCCATGCTCTTTGTCCACAAGTCAGCCCAACAGTTCTCCTGTTAGCCCCATTTCCTATTAATAATCAGTTCCTGACGAAACCGGTTTGGCTCAGTGGTAGAGCATTGGTCTGCGGACTGAAAGGTCCCAGGTTCAATTCTGGTCAAGGGCATGTACATTGGTTGCGGGCACATCCCCGGTAGGGGGTGTTCAAGAGGCAGCTGGTCGATGTTTCTCTCTCATCGTCGTTTCTAGCTCTCTTTCTCTCTCCCTTCCTTTCTGTAAAATATCAATAAAATATATTTTAAAAAATAATCAGTTCCTTTCAGGTAACCCTGGTTGGTAGCATTTGCCAATTCCCGTGGTGTAAAAAATCCCACTGCAAGCTGCCTCAAGGTCCCAATAAGATAGCAACTAGCTTGCAACATTCCTGACAATTTGTCAGTCAGCTCTCATCATTGGTATGGCCAGCTCCAGTACACCACTGGTTAAATATTGAAGGTAGAGCCTATAGGATCCATTGATAAGATATGGGAGACAAGGGAAAGAGAACTCCAGGATGACTGATAGTCTATTGAGTCTATCAAGTACCTGTTATGCTGCCATTTACTGGATGGGAAGACTGAGAAAAGCAGTAAGTTTGGGAAGGGGCTCATAATCACAAATGTCACTCCAATATACTAGTACTCTCCAGGCTAACCAGAGGGAAATAATATTTTACTCTTAGTTAAATATTACCATACTTTTACTCTTGGTTTTGGGGATAAGGAGAAAATTTTCTACACTCTTCATAAATAGGAATAATCCTAGGGCCATCTATAGTATAGCAATTATGAGCTTGCACATCTGAAAGCAAGACTATTTTTGTTTTTTGTCTTCATATTAGTCAGGGTAATGCTAGCTGCTATAACAAATAACTCCTGAAATCTCAATGATTAAATTCAAGTTAAGTACATGTCTTTTTTATGTAACACACAAACAACAGTGTGTGGGAGGCTGAAGTAGAGGTGACAACTCTGTTCCACACTGTCATTCAGGGATCCAGGCTGATAGACACTCTGCCATCTAAAACACATAGCTTCTGACATCAGTCTAAGGATTAATGTCCACCCACATGAGGAGAAAGAGGGAGGTGAGAAGGCACATATGCTTTGGAGCCACTGCTATCAAGAAGTGACATCTTTATTTCTACCAGATGCTTTGCTAAGAACTGGTCATTGTAACCTCATCTATCACAGGAGAGATGAGGGGCGCAGTTCTTACCCGGGCAACCATTTCTCTACTTCACAGTTTGAAAGGGAGCACAAATCCTTGGTGGAAAGTCACTTATCTCTCTCTGCCTCAGTCCCCCATCCCCGCTCTGTCTTGGGCAAGTTATTTAACTACTCAGAGTCTCAGTTTCCTCAACCCTAGTACTTATCTCATAGGGCTTCTGTGCAGCTGAAAGAAATAATGTCTATAAGGCATTGGGCTATTTATGATCACCCAGCTCAACCCCCTCATTTTCCAGACAAGCCTACCTCACATCAATGTACATGCTCTCTCTCTCAATCCCAAGCTTTCATCCACAATGCAGAGAATGAGGCCAAAGAACTGAAGCATTTTGAAAGAACTTTACAGCCTTAGAGGAGCCCCTCAGGGCACTGCAATGTGCCCCTGTGTGCACAGTACTGACTTTGAAGACAAGGGACCAGAATTCTAGTCCTAGATCTAACAGAAACACATTGAGTTCTTTGGCGAGTTGTTGGAAGTCCCTGGGGTTCGTTTCCCTTCTTTGTAGGGGGCGGTGATAATAAATATCCAAGCTCCTCGGGAGGATGAAGTAAGACATATGCACAAGTGCTCATATGTGGGCCCTTTTGTGTGAACGTCTGTCACTTCTCACCAAAGCAAAAACACTTTGAAGGCTGCTTAGGATGCAGTGAGAGAAGACACACCACCGCACGGACCCACCCCCTACCACAGATTTGCCTCAATTTCAAAATGACCTGTTTGGTAATCAGCACATAATGCTGCCACCCCGTGAGCAGAGGGCTCTTGTCGGTGAGAAGTTAAAGCTGTTCATTTTCTAAGCCTTCTCCCTCCTGTCTTGCTTCTGCACGCTCAAGGTTGTCCGGGGTCCCAAGCAATCAGAAATGATTTGTGTCAAAGAGCATATTACAAGAATCATTTGTCATTTCTGGTTCGTGTTTGAATTTGAAGAATGATGCTGGGGAGTGATGTGAAGGGTTGTTATGATCAGCAGCAGAATCGTTATGTTAACCTTCTCGGGAGTTAGCTCTGGGGTTCAATGTTGACATGGTCGATGGATTGGGAAAGTATTAATAATGAGAATACCTTACATTTGGATGACTACTTTTTTCTCCAAGAAGTAAAAAAATAAAAAGAGAGTCATCATGGAATAAAGCAGCAGAGAATGACCTAGGGAAAGCGTTTGAATGAGTCTCTCCTGCGGAAAGGAACAGTGAAGTGCAGAAAGGTTTTGTGTACCAGATACAGAGCTAACTTTCCCGTTGATTAGATGGTACCTTCTTCTGGCAAGTTCCTCGGGAGGATGAAGTAAGACATATGCACTATTTACTGCAGGATTCGCATTGAACTAGGGATTTAAGGCCCCAGTTTCTAGGCCCAGCTCAGTCTCCAACTGACTGCATAACTTCAGGTAAGACACACTCTCGCTCTGTACTTCCATCTTCTTCCCCAAAAGAAAATGTTGGTGATTCTCCAGGTCTCTTACAGCTCTGTGATTCTGTGCAATTCATGGGACGTGCTTTTTTTTCTTATTTGGCAGATGAGAAAACAAAAAAATTCAAATATCTGGAGGGTCTTCTCAACACTGACTTTTGATCTGAATCTTGTGACATAAGTAGGCTTCTCTTTAATAGAGAAGAACATTCCAAGCAGAGAGCATGGCCAAAGGAAAGACTGGGCAGGGCACTGTCTGGAAATGTGCACATGATTGTAGCTACATTATAGGATGTAGGGAAAGGCAGTTTAGAACAGGTCAAGGAGAGCCTGGTCATCAAAGGCGTAATCTTTCTTCGCCAGTGGCTCACAACCAGGGTTGATCTTGCCCCCCAGTGGAAAGTTGATGGTCTTTGGACACGTATTGGTTGTCACTCAGGTCAGGGTTGCTGCTGAACACCTGCAGTGCACAGGCCAGCTCCAAGCAACCAAGAGCTGTGCGGCCCATGATGTCACTAGCGCCAAGGCTCAGATGCTGCTCTAGACAGAGAGAGGTTCTCTGCTCTTCTCAATGGAGGATGCATTGCACCAGCCAGGAAGCAAGATAAGGCAGGGGCTGCCACAGCCATCCAGGGAGAAGGTGACGAGAGTCTGAACTGGGACAGGCTAGAGGGGACCAAGTCAGTGATGGGGAGGAGATGGAATTGACAAGGTAGTTTGTCCATCCCTTGTCTTAACACCTTCAGACTTCAAGCCACCTTTTTATTGCACCTTCTTCCTTTCTCTTTCTTATCCATTTGCTCTGCTGTCCCAGGAGCCAGGGAATGACAAGTGATTCGGGACTACATTTCACCTCCAACATGCTCCACTGGCCCATCCATGGCTGTTTCCATTTCGATCATACCCAGTCAGTCCTGGATGGAGAGAGCAGTCAGGAGCTGACACACGAAGGCATTTTTTATTTTATCAGATTTGTGTCATTATTCACTTACTACCCTTTTCTAGCACAGGATTGTACATTGTTTGAGCAGGGACTGTGGCGGCCATTTTCTTTGCTGTATTCCCAGAGCCCAGTGTAGTGCCTGGCTTGGAGTAGACACTTGGGAAAGTATGCTGAATGAATAAATGAGTGTCCCTGGGCATCATGGGTTAGGCTGGTTGGGCATCACACACTTGCTGAGGGAAGCTGTGGACATCCAGTGTGGTGGACTGGATTTCACCCTCACCCCACCCCCCAACCACTGCATTGAATGATAGGCTGGGTGTTGGTTCTGGCTTCCATCACTGTTTATAGCAGTCAGTGCAGGCCTACCTCCCATACGTAAGAAGCAAGGACGAGTAGGGGAGAAGCAGTAGACAGGTGAGAAAGGACCTGACATGTCCCTCACGATCTCTCAACCCTTTCCTTTCACATCTTGTGGGCATCCCTTTCACAGTAATACCTTTTCCCCTCCCAGGTGGCCCCTGCTCTCACCTGAAATATTGAGGTGAGGCTAAGGGGAGGACAGAGGTCTGGGATGGGCAGACCATGTGATTGTTCCCATTTGGGGGACAGTCAGGGAAATGCCTCACCACCTTAAGCATCCCACCTTAAGCACCCCACTGTTAGGAATGTGAGAGATGTTTCCAGCATCCCCATGTCTCAGGGAAAATAAATCGGGCTTGGGGGAAAGCAGGGGGAGGAGGAAAGAAAGACCTCTGTCATGGGCAGTGGGACCAGGGCCTTGGCTGAGTGGCCAGATTGGAGGTGTGTGGACCTGTGTGTGTGCTGTCCATAATGCAGAGGGCAAGCCTCTAACCATGGGGTACCCTGCAATTTGCAGAATTTGGAGCAGTAACTCCAGGAACACACCATCCCCACAACTCAAGGAATCCAGCCAATCTAATTCTCAGAGACCCGAGTGGCCATCGGGCCCTAACCCCCAGGTGGTGAGAGCTGAGGGCCTGTCTAGAGGCAGAGAGAAGACTGGGACCTATGTGATTGACTCCCAAGTGCTCTTTCTGTCGGAGGACTTGTCTGCTGGGAATGTGGGGTTGGCTCAGAGGAAGCAGCTCATAGCTTACTACATGCAAGCACTCTTTCTTCCAAATGCCTTGCGTGACTAATTTCACTGGATCCTCATTTAGAGGGGAAAGGACCCGGCATCTATTGAGAAGGTGCTGTGGGCTGGGCACTAGGTTGGTGTTTTTCAGAAATGACACCATCGCCTTCTTCTGATGGTCCTTCCAAGGCCAATTCATTCTTCTCACTTCACATGGAGTAAAACAGCCTCAGAGCAGTGGGTAACTTGCCTTGATGCTGGCCGCAGAGAAGCCAGAACAATCTGGTGTCTAAGCCATCGCATCCCATGTTTGAATGTCAGGGGACTTTGTGGATTCCACTTCAGCGGATCTGGGGCGGGGTCTCCCAGACGATACTGTGACTGCTGATCTGTGGCACACACTTGGAGAAGGAAAGGGGTCCACAGCACCATGAGGACCAGTAGCCCAGCCCTGCAGGCACTCCGGAATCACCTGGGGAGCTTTTAAAATGCTTCAGTGTTTGACTCTCTCTCTGTCTGGTTTAGAGTTTCTGATTCGACGTGGGTGAGATTCTGGGCTTACTGTGCTTTAAAAGCTCCCAGATGATTCCATGAGGCAGTCAGCATTGAATACAACTGCTATGGTTTTTACTTCTTTAAACGAAATCATCAAAGTTCAGGCCAATCCCCAGACGCCCCACATGTTCACCACCCTGGTGGGGAGCCCCGGGCCCATTCCGCTCAGCCGTGCAGCCTGAATCACTTGGACAGTTTCTATATTATGCTTCCTCCCGAGCTGGCCCCCAGGCGTGGAGTCTGCAGCTCTGCTCTCACCACCTCCCATGTTTAATCCCAAGGATTCAGCGCCCGTCTCTGTCCTCTTTCCTCACCATCCCCTGAGTGGCAGCAGGAGGAGACTTCCCTGGGGGGCTGTGGATTCCCCAGGAACTCACAAGGTAGCGATTTCTTCTTTAATTAAGACCTTCACTGCATGGGACCAATTCATCAGCTCTCTGAAAGCGAAGGAGGGAGGCAAAAACCAAGGGGGCGAATCTACCACAGCTTCTTCTATGTCAGGGGCCGTGACCTGGCCACGTGTGGGTGGGAGTGAGGCCTGGAGAGGAAGCATAGCTGGCCTTGCTCTGCTGTCTTCTTCCCCTTTTTTTGAGTCAGATGCCTGATGACACATTCGAAAGGCAATATTTACGCAAACATTGTTCTCCCCCCTCACCCACTCCCAGCCAGTCTCCCTCACCACTCACCATTATCTGTCATCGGAGAAAAGGCGACAGAAGATAATAGGAGTTTCCAATCCATGCCTTTCCCTCCTCCTGTTCTCTGGGGAAATCATGTTGAACATCTTTTTTATTGACTTATTTCTAAGAGTAGAAAATGCATTGCTTAAAGTTTTGTGTTGGAGCAACCCAGATGCTATCAGGGTCGCCGAGGCTCCCTCCACCTTGGGCGGCAGCTGTGGCTGGGGGAAAGATTCCGGGGGCCCAGTGGGGCGTTAATTAAATAGATGGGCCTCCCTTTCCCCATCAGAAGCCCTGGAGTTTGCCCGGAGCTTTGTCTGGATTTGAAAGAGAATCAGTTCTGCAAGCCTCACGGGCCTCTCCATCCTGCAGGATGGTGATGGGATAGGGACACACGTGAAGGGACACCTACGTGGGGTCTGCCCGGTGTGGGTTCGCATCACACCTGCCATCTCCCAGTGCCGGAGCCGACAGGGCACTTGCTGCCTCTGCCACTTGTCACCTTGGTGCATTACTTCACAGATTGAACACAGGCTCCCTGGTCTGTGGATTATAATACTGCTCCCCTCCTGGGAGGACTCAGGCATGATAGGAAATGAGCACCTGGCACACAGTAGGGCCTCCGGGAAGGTCTGTCCTCCTTCCTTCTGTTCCCGCAGAAAATGCCACAGCAGGAAGTGCCCTCAGAGACCTCCTCATCCAGCCCTTCCCTCTGGCCACTGGGTCCAAGGCCTAGAGCAGGGCAGTGGGAGGGGCAGAGCCAGCTTCCTGATCCCCATCTAGACCTTGCCCCTCCCCACAGAGCCTCCCTTTGTCCTGATTGACAGGCATGCTTCATTCTGTGCACATGACCCTAAAATGAGAGCGATCCAACTCAGGTCCCCACGGATGCCAGGCACGCAGGAGGGGGTTCTCCGTAAAGAGTGTTCCTCGGGAAGACCTGTCACCCACAGGACTCCCTCAGCCAAAGCTGGCTCCTTTTGCCAGTACAATTTCCATAAAGTGGGGCCCTGGCGCCCCACTCCTGGTCCCACCTGAGCACCCTCCTCTGCATCCGGGCCCTGGCTCCCAGCCCAGGGTTATCGTGCTTCCAGCTGAGCAGTCAATCCAAACCAGAGCCACTCTGGTTCCAGCTCCTACTGAGAGTCCAACTGGGAGCTTAAAGTCGTCTCCAGTTTCTTGCCTCCGGTTCGGGGCCCTGATTCTGGCCTTTGTCTAAGACTCAGGTGAGAAACTCTCCTCTCTTTGGTCTGCCCCTGGGGAGTCTACCCAACCGCCCGCGCCTCCTCCCTAGAGGAGTCTTGCCTTCATGCACAAGGTGGCATCCGCATTCTCCTTGGGGGGCAGGAATGAAGGCAGCCTGGCCCTCCCTGGGGGCGGTGGGTGGTGGCTTCCCTGGAAGCACCCAGGGCGAGCCCACTACCCCTCCTGAAAGACTCAGTGGCAAATGACCTAGCCGGAGAACAGAGACAGCTGTCTCCATGATGCCAGAGTTCAGCAAATTAGGGTCCAGCACGAGAAAACTGCCTGGGTGTTGATTAGGAAAACAGATGTGTCTCTCGTGAGGGAGCCACACAAAAGCTTCCCCCATGGACCTCAGAACTGGCCTTCCCTGTGGTCATGGCCACAGAACTGATCATGGGGGGAAGCCGAGGCTTTTTGGAGAGGAGAGAGGTGGGGACCCCAGCTCGCTCACAGACATCAGGCAAGCAGGACCCGGCAGCAGCGCGCCCAGCAGCGCCTCCCGTATGGAGCATCCGCTGCTCCCGTCGCCCCTGCACAGTAGGGCACACCCGCTCTGATGGGAGGGCAGCCTGGCCCCTGTGTTTATTGAGTGCCTCCTCTGCTGTTGGCAAAGGATTGGTCTAGAAGATGCTGGAGAAACAAGTGGAGAGAAGGTTGCAACAGAGGAGAGGCCAAATCTGAATCTGTCAGTGTCTGGCCTGGGGGTTCAGAAGCGGGGGTGGGGGTGGGGAGCAAAAAGAAATAAGGGCCTGCGAGAAGGAGGCTTCTCTGCAGAGGCATGGAGGGGACTGGAGTCCTGGAGCGGCTTGGATCTGAGTGAGGGACAAGTGACAAGGAAGAATTAGCTCACTCAGGATCACAGGAATGAGTGACAATCCCAGCTCCTGATGTCTGAGGCTCTGAAATCACCCTGCACCTCTGCACGGCGAGGGGAAGAAACCTGGGAAATCTGACCCAGTGGGAATTCTAAGCCAGCCTGTTGCCCCCAAACAGGCTGGTTTAAACACCCTTCCTCCAAATCTATTGTCATCGGTGGCCGGGGAAGTCCCTGTCACATCAATCAAGACAGGTCCTGTCATCTTAGGGCTCACACTTTACTCAAAGATGAGTGTCTCTGATTTCTCGATCATCATATCTGTGTTCTAGGTGAAGGCTCACAGAATTAAAGTCTGCCAGGGAGGGACTCAAGATTTATGTGATCTATGAAATGTAAGACACCTTGACCAAGGGCAGTCAGACCTCACTGGGGGACAGGTAACTTACAGCTTCAAGCAGGACAGGGATAGGTGCTGTAAGAGCTCTGAGGAGTGCGTGCCTACTGATGACAGGTGGGGCCCGGAAGGCCTCCTGGAGGAGGTGAGAGCTGCCCTGGGCTCTGCAGGGAGATAGGAGTCCTAGGCCACCATCAACTTCCACACATTGGACCCAATATCAGTTCAAGTCGAGTAAGAAAAATAAAGCCACTAAGAGGTATAAATAGCAAGGGATCTGTTACAGAGACCTGACCTTCCTCTCTGGTGGGAGCTGGTCAGTGCGTCTCCTCGAGGCTGTAGTCTTATGGTCTTTATGTCCGACACTGGGTGTCAATGTAGGAAAGGCAGGAGGTAGGGAAGGGTAACAGAGGTAAAGGGAGGGACAGTGAGGATAAGCCAGGATGCATGAGTCAGAGGTGGAGTTACACTGGGAAGGACTAAGTTTCATTGCTCTGCCCCAGCGCCATCAATCCGCTTCTCCAGCCAGCCTCTCCACACCACCCTTCTTGACAGCCATTAGGGGGCTGCTTAGTGGTTTGAGTGACATATCTTCTAAGGAACTCTGACATGTCCTCAGCATGCAATGCATACCATGCTTTAATCCTTAGCCTGGAACAGATAGAAACAATAGCGGCAAGCGGCCATTTGCCTTGTTTTGCATAAATTCACATCTCTTTCATATCCACATGGGGAGACCTCCTTCTACTCATTCTCTCATCCTGAATCAAACTGATCAGGCTTCAGTTTGCTAGCTGGGTGACCTTGAGCAAGTCACTCAGTTTCTCTGAGCCTTCATTTCCTCATCAGTGAATGGGAATCATCATACTTACCCCAAAGGTGTGTTGGGAGGACTAGAAGGGGACCGTTCGTGAAGTGCCTGTGTATCCAGGTATCCAACACCTGTCCATTCCAATGCCTTCCTAAGAGGCGGGGCTGAGGGAGGAGGAATCAGGGAGAGCTGGATGGACGCTCAGAGACTGAACCTCGGGCAATCAGGGGGATCCCTGAGCCCAGCGTGGGTCTGACGCCACAGAGGTGCTGCTGGCACAGGTGGGTGTTGGCCCTGGGCTACCAGAGTTGGCCCTGGCAGTTAAAGAATGATGAACTCCAAGCTGACAGGAGCTGGGAGGTCAGAGGCTGCTCCAGGTGAGGATTGATGAACAGAGACAAGAAGGCTCAGAGGTCGCTGAACAGTTGATTTAGAGAAAGGAGGATTCACTCAGTCTCTTGAGATGTTGCCCGAAGGTGAGAAGTACATATCATATTAGCAGGATGTAAAATGGAAGAGAACAGTATGTATCAGAGAGGGGCCTAGAGAAGAGACCTTGAGCAGGGGGCACAGGCTGTTGGCAGAGACCACAATGACAGAAAGGAACACCCATGAGACAGGTGGCTCAGGCCATCGTGTTGCCATCACTGGACCTGCTTAAAAGGATGCTCACCTGTGCCAGTCTCCAGACCTCAACCCATTCAGCTGTAGTCACTCAGCTCCATGCCATTCCCCTGCTGTCTTCAAGTCAGGCAGTAGCCTCCCAGCAGAGGGCGCCCTAGCCCAGGCCTAACCACACAGCCCAGGGTACCAATAGGCATCTCTCCCAGCAAAGAGCCAATGGAGGGGAAAGGGGGTCTGCCTGCTGGACCCACCCAGAGCAGCAGCCGAGGCACTTTCTTGCCAAGCATCTTCAGAGGCCAGGTAGCAGGGCTGTGAGGAGCTGTGATAAGATCAGGTTTTGTGAGGGGCAGTGAGCAGGTGTTGAGAGTAGGCTGTAATACTGTGGACAGGAGAGTTGGGATCACGGCGGGGCCATCTACAGGTTATGTGAAGTGAGCAGTCCATTCTCCTCCCAGGCGTGTTTCCCCACCCAATTCGTGGGGAACCTGGACTAGAAGATTCTCCAAGACCCCCTCTAGCTCTGAGAGTCCAGTCCAACATCCTTGCCCATCTCTGCCACCCTCTTAACATTCTGTCCCAGTGGGCACCCTTGAGTAGAGGGGCTGACTCATTAGTTGTATGTATCCTTCGGTCTCCAGGAGGCTGGAGGCCAGGTGGGGACATTGTTCCCTTACCTCAATGGAACTGGGTCTTCCCTGCCCCTGCAGTCACCATGGATACCGCACCTCTTGTGTCTGGAGGACCATACTCAGGGATGAGTATTGCCAGTGAGTTTGTTTGTTCCAAATGTCAGGGCTCAGTAGCCAGTGGCCTTTTTCACTTCCCACCTCCTCACTCAGACACAAGGACTCATTCTTATTCCTTAAAAAATGTGCCTTAGCTGACTGAGATGTTGAGCCCTCACCAAGTTCGCTGGGACTTTGTTCTCTACGTCCCACCCAGGAAGCAAAATGTTGGGTCCCCACATTTACTCTGTTGGGGAGACTAGAAGGGGGCCAGACCTGGGTCCCCACATTCACTCTGCCACTTGGCCATGCAACTGTGTTGCCATTACTGAACCTCTTCATCTGTGCAAAGCCTGCCTGCAAGGTAGTGTTTGGCCCATGGCAAGTATGCAGGTGCCAGCTGCCTTGATAATGAGGTTAGTGACGATGATGATGATGATGATGATGATGATGATTCAACCTCCTGGCTGGCATAAACCAGTGTGCCAAATTTGATACCTTCTCTTTGACTCTCTCCTACTTCTAGATAAAGTGTTGGCTTTTCAAAAGTAGACCACTATCATTCTAGGACCTACACACCCAAAAGATGAGGCAAGAATCTCACAGGCTGAACCCCAGGGCCTGAATGTCAGTTCTAAAATGTACCTTGTAATTTCTCCCTGAGGAATGGGCAGTCTCCAGGAAACAGAGGTCCCTGCGGTCTCAGAACTCCAAAATAAAAGCAAGGGGGAGACCCAAAGGCACATTTGTGTGAGGCAAGTGAAGCTCATGCTGCCAGGTCTCTCAGTTGCTCCTGTACCTGTCAGGGCCTTGAGATGGGCCCTGTCCACCCACCCAGGTATCAAGGAATTAGCCAGAATGTGGACTCACCACTTCCCTTCCCCCTAGTGGCTACCGAGTGCACTGCCCCTCCCGGAGGGTAGGTTGACTCCTTGCCTGTCAAATGGGGTTGGGCACACTCATTAACAGAATTGCCCCCCCCCCCCCATAGTCTGAGAACCGCTAGGGGTGTCCCTTCCTCAGAAAACGCTACCACATGGCATGTCTAGCACTTGGTGGCAGAAGAGGGTACTTTCTCCTGGTCCAGACACAGGGGTGAAAGTGGGAGAGATTTTCATGTGTCTCCACTTTTCCCTGTCTTTCTGTCCCTTGTCCTTTTCCATCCCTTTCTTCTTGGGCAGAGTTTCTTTCCTGGGGAACAGCGATTGCCCTATGATTGCAATACCTCTATTAATGACCTTCCTCCAAATCTATCAACCATGAAGGCCACGGGAGAGGCTGTAAGATGCCAGATTTCTTCTTGCCAAGATGCTCTCGGCAGTGGTTAATAGTTTGTAATCAGCACTTGGGTGGTAACAATCTCCAGGAATAACAATAATTAACACATGAGTGTTGAACACCATTTGTTTCCCTGACTCCCAGGCTGTGCGGAACAGTAATGAAGATTGTTTTCTCTCCGAGCATAAAAATGTTCTCGTGTCACCTGGTGTGCTCACAGGTGTGCTGATTAATGGTGGCCTCCAGCGTCATCATGACCAAGCCACAGGCTTTGCTCTCCGCCGCGCACAGTTGCTCCCTCACTCTGGGTCACTGTGGCCCAGGTGGGTGGCCCGAGGGGAGGTCATGTTTGGCAGATGGTCTAACAGTGCCCCCGCCTGGAGACCCAGATAGGTTTGCTCCCTGGCTGGGCTGTCTGATGCTGGTCTTCCCCCTCCTTCAGGGAAATTGCTAACTCTAAGCCTTTTTTAAGCCAAATGGTTTGTGATCAAGCTGACCACGCTCCCTCAGGCTGCTGCAGACCTTCCTGGTCAGTGAGCCTGAGACCCATCTGCGGGCTTATTAGTATCAAGTTGCTTGGGCTCCTCCCACATTCCAGTCCCATGAACCGGGAAAGTGGCCTAGAAATCTGTGTTTTAACAAGCATCCCAGGAGGTCAGGGGCAGGTGTCTGCAGAGCCTACTTACAAGAATAGGATTGTAGTTCATGGAGGGTCAGAGTCAGAGGGCAAAACCCACGAGCACTAGGGGTCTATAGCTGTGCTTGGGGGTATCAGAGGCAGAAGAGGGAGAGAGAGGGATAAGCAGGGGACTCCCAGTCTCCTCCTTCACTCCCCCTAGAGCAGGTATGCTTCACTTTGTTCAGCAGAGGAGCTAAGAGGGCCCCCTGTGTAAGTTCAAGCCACTTACAAGCTGTGTGACCCTGAGCCTATTACCTCTCCTCTCTGTTCTTCAGCCTCCACTTCCATACAGTGGGCTTATGATTTTAAAAAGAATAGCGAGCTCACAGAGCCACTGTGGGGATGAAATGAGTTAATGCGTGCAAAGCGTTTAAGAACAGCATTAAAAACATGCTAAGCCTGAGTGCATAGTAGCTGTTATGATATTGTCTATTTAGATATCGTAATGAGGCAGTAATACTGTAGTCATCTCATTGGAAAATGAATGTGCCACTGTTTAAAAAAACAGTCTAAGCAATACAGGGATGGGCGAAAGTAGGTTTGTAATTGTGCGTATGAATAAAAAAATTAGACAAATGAGTGATACACTAATGAATATATAATACAAGAATAAACTATAAACTTCATTTTGCTCACCCTGTATGTTCGTCCAATTAACTCATTTTGTAGATGGGGAAACTGAGGCCCCAGGGGAAGAACTGCTGGAGGACACATGGATGGAAGCAGCCACGAAGCCTATGCTGATCTGACAGAGCTTGGCGTCCACTCCTTTCCATAGGGAGCACACCTGCTGCCTCTCTCGGGCATGGGCTCCAGGGATCTCAGGGTTGGTTTGTGATGGCCTGTCTCCGGTCACACTCTCTCCCAGGCATGTCTAAAGAGCAGATCCGAGTGTTGCTTTATATCAGCCAACTTTGCTCCCATTCAGAACCCACTGGGCAGCACTCCCCAGTATGTGCTCCACTCCCACTTCCATTGGGTTTTTTAAAAGTTCCCACTCTGGAGATGTTTGAAACTTCTGGTCTACCCCCAGGTCTCCATTCACACGTTCTCTACAGAGAGTCTGGGGGTTGATAAGGAGTTTGGGACTAGGAGCCAGGAGAACATGATTCCATGAGCCCTTCCCCCCAAACAGGCCAGGATGAAATTCCATTCTTGCACTCTTTCCCGCACAGAGGAGAGGTGACTATATGTTTGTAGTTGGAGAGGACGATAATAAAAGGCCGGGAAGGAGCGTGTGAGTCGGGAAGGGGAGGGAGCATCCCACAGGGTAAGAGAACGGCGGTGTGGCCTTTCCGAGACCACATGACCTGTTTTGGCTTTACTATCTCAGTTCCGAGCAGCAAGGTCATAAAACTCTTTAAATGATCTATCGTAATGATATGGGATTCTATTACCAAAAAAAATCCATAATTCTTGGCCTTTGGGTAAATAAATGCCCTAGAAAGATCAATATGTATGGTACAAAGGTCCAGGGGCTGGGAAAGGCTAGGCAGGAAGAGTCCATTCCTCTTGTCAGTCTCCTGTCCCAAAACAAAGCTTTGC
Source organism: Vespertilio murinus (assembly GCA_963924515.1). Taxonomy (NCBI): domain Eukaryota; kingdom Metazoa; phylum Chordata; class Mammalia; order Chiroptera; family Vespertilionidae; genus Vespertilio; species Vespertilio murinus. Next base: position 28,338,042 of record OZ004718.1, on the reverse strand, counting down.
CTGTACACCCCACTCCCCATCTGCCTGCCCCTCATCCCTACCACCCTCTCCGCACTGCTCAGTTTTCCCAGTTAGAACCCAGGGACTGGGATGAGGATGAGGGAAGATGTGGAGGGAAGATGCGGAGATGGATCAAGGAGAGAATCAGGAGACCAGAAGGATGAACATGTGTTCTCACTAGTTTGAATTCCAACTTTGTCTGGGTCCTTCTGTGTCACGCACTTGCTTCATGGTTATACCTAAATCCCTTGTAAGTCAGAGCCTCCGTTTCCACATCTGAAGATGCTGAGTGCCAGCAGGGATGGGGAGACATCAAGATTGGACTAGAGTAGCGCAACGTGAAGGCATGGAGCCCGAGAAATCTGTGTTTATACCCAGTCCCAGCAGGGTAATCTGAGAAAATTGTGCACAGCCTTTTAGGACTCTGTGTCCACCTCTGCCACATGGTAATGATATCTGCCCAGGGAGCACGTGAGGTCCCACATGTCAGGCACCCAGCAGAGTATCTAACACACTGAGTGGCCCGTATTAATGGATCTCAGGAGGTGAGGTCAATGATGGCTCCCTTCCTTTACCCATGATGAGCTCTGAGGGTGCCCCTGAGGAGGGGTAGAAAAGGGAACAGCCTTTCTGCCAGGAGAGGAGTTGTGGCCACAGACATTCTCATGGGCAAGGGCTCATTCATCAAGGGCAGGCAGCCTCCAGACAGTTCCATGAGGGACATGACTTCCGGAGATGCCTCCTAGGGTTGGACAAATGGGGAGCTAATGTAGGGGCAGAGAGGGAAGCAGTACGCCCAGTCACAGCCTGGAAAGTAGGCCAGAGAACATACCCTGAGCTGAGGACATCCAACTTCCTCTTGCCTCCTCCTCCCCTAAATTGGTAGAGGCAAAACCAAAATACTCAACATTGCTGATACCAGCCAGAGTTGGAAAGTTGGTTGTAAATGCTTATCTCCTCCTTGGAGCCAACTCCTCTTCATTCTGTCTCTGGGTAGCAATATTGATGGGTATTTTATTTTAGAAATTATTTTTTAAAACCTACCAAAAAAAACCCTTAACTATTTTGAAATTAAGAAATAGTTTGCAAATAATACTTGGCTCAAAGAGGAAATAAAACCAGAAATTATATGTTATTTGGAACGTAAAGAGGAGAACACTCCATATCAAAGCCTATGGGACTAGCTAAAGCTGTGCTCAGAGGACATTTTATAGCCTTCAATGCTTTCGTTACTTTTTTTGTGAAAGGCTGAAAATAGTGGCACTAAATATTCAATCTCGGAAATTAGATAAAGAGCCATAAAATAAATGAAAACGCAGGAGTTTGGATTTAATGAAATTAAAAGCTAAAATTAATGTGATGGGAAAACAACGATAGTATTCCACTTTGGTTCTGAATAGTTTTTCTTCTTCCCACAGCAGCCCCACATTGCCAGCCCCCTCTTCACTCATCTATCTTTTTCTCCTTTAACTTTTTTAAGATAGATAAGCTCATCTATCTTAAAGTCACAACTCTGCAGGCTCTGTTCTGGGCAGGGACAATGATAATACGTGGAAAGAGGTGTTCTGATCTCTAGCTTTAAGGCTCTAAGATCAGAGGCCACTGGCCAGGCTTCAGGCTGTGACCGCTAGCCTTGAAATCTGGGATGGTGGGAAGGCCTCTGTTCATTCTCCAGTCAAAATAACGATGCACTCCCGTTTTACCAGTGGAGCCCCAGGTGAGCTTGTCCATCCACAAGGCCTCCTGGGTATTCTGTCTTGGGTTCTGCAGCTCCGTGAGCCACTGCCTGGACTCCCCAGCTCAGATATTTGGATGAGTGTGAGCTTTGCAAGAAGGAAGCGTCTCCATACAGAGAGCCCAGATCCTGCAGAAGCACATAAGCCTCGTGAGAGATTTGGAGCTTTATTCTCAAGCCTGTCCACAGTCCTGAAAAGGTTCTACAGAGAGGCGTGCTGTGATCAGATTCAGGTCTTCCCAAGACTGCTCTGGCAGGTGGAACGGGAGTGATTGGAGGGCAGCAAAGTGGACCAGAGAGACCAAGGAAGGAGGCTATGCAGGATCCAGGCAAGAGACACTGGTGGCCTGGACTTGGATCTGGGCAGTGAGCCTAGAAAGAAGTGACATGTTCAGGGAACGGAATATGTGCAACGTATGGAGTCAGACAGCTTGGCTTGTGATGGGCTAGGAAGTGTGAGGGATAAGAAGTCGAGATAGCTCTGACCTTCTGGCTCGGGCAACTGGGAGATGCCATTTATCCAAATGAGGGCGAGTGGCAAAGGCACAAGGACAGAGGTAGGGAAGAGGCTGTGGGTTTAGCGAGGACATGCTGTGTTTGAGATGTTGGCCCAAAGGAGCTGGCCAAGGAGAATGTGGATATATGTGTCCGAAGCTAACGCGAGAAGGCTGTGCGGGAGACAGAAGTAAAAGCAGCTCTCATTAAAGGGAACGTCCCCTCTTTGAGAGTATTGCTTACAGTTTTGGCCTCCCCTTCTCCTGCTTTTGTATGGATATTCAACTCTCCGAGTACAGCTGATGAACCGAAGACTTGGGGAGATGGCCACAGAGTCCCAGAGAGATAAGACTCCAAGGACCTTGTGTGGAGTAAGGTGGGGGGGGGAGGTGGGAGTTGGGGACCCGGCTGTGAAAAGTCTCATATCCCCTAGGGGAGCACTACAGCATTTATGAGAGGGCACGGGAGTTTGGAAATGTATGTTCACTCTGCTCATATACATGTATATTGTGGAAAATGAAAACAACTCCTACGTGTTATAATACAGTCATCTGAACAGACAACAGAGGGGCTGGGTGTCAGCCTGTGGGAGCAGAGTGGTGCCTGTGCACCTGTAGGCAGGGGGTTAATGGGCCCTTGTCCAGGGGTGGCACACGCAGGTGCTTTCAGAGGCAGGTGAGTCCAGGAGGCTGGGTGTAATGCTGGGACTGGCAGTGGATGCCAGTCCAAAGGGAGCGGTCATTGCCCACATCTGCTGTGCCTCTGGTATGAACGGGACTCGGTGTGGCTAGGCCTTCTGTGTTTTCAGGACAACGTAGGAATCCAGCATCGGATGTGAAACCTCCCAGTTCTTCAGCGTTGGCTCTCTCGCTAACAAGAGGGGAGATAATTAGAAGACAGATCCGTCTAAGAACCAGATAACTCTCACCCATGAGCCAGCGTCAGCCCCCAGCTCAGCACTTAGGGAATCTCTGCTCAAATCCAAGCCGCCGGACACACAGATGCAAAAACTCAGGTTCAGAGACCAGACTGGGAAAGCCCGAGGTCACACAGCGAGTTACAGGTTAAGTCCAGCCTCAAATGCAGCCTCTCCTCTGCTCTCTGCTGCGCCCCAGCTGCTCCCTCCCGCGGGAGGTCTGCTTAAGAGGGAAGGTCTGAACTTTCCCCTCACCGCCCTACAACACTGCCTACCGCTGCTAAACTCAACTTTCCCAGGCTCCTCATTTTCCACAGGAGGAGACTGAATCCCAGAAATAAAAACAAGCTGTGCTTCCCCACTTGCGCAATGGCTGGGCTGGGAGCAGAACCCAGGCCTCCGGACCCCCAGTCTAGCCTGGCTTTTAGCGGCTCCTTAAGTTCCGGAAGCTCTCCCCAGGCGAGGGCTATATTCAGCTTGCAGCGAGCTGTTGAAATATTCCGTTCCTGAGCACAGCCGACAATCCGCATCAGAGTCCCTAGGACCTGCCCTGGGACACATCACCTTCCATCTTCTCCCCACGGGGTCTGACTCACTGGCCTGGCCCCTCGCCTCCTCCCGCTGATGAATGATAAACAGGACGGCAGCGGGCACGGAGCCCCGCCAGCCGCTTCTGATTTGTCTGCTAATTGGAGCCGGGGCTAGGCTGGCGTGATGCCACCAGGCCGTGAGCGAGCAGTGTGGGAGGCGCACAGCACAGAACTTCAGGTTCAGGGGACCAGGCTCGGGGCTGCTCTTGGGAGCCGGTTGACCTTGAGGAAGAGGTCACTGAAGTTCTCTCAGCCTGGCTTTCTCCATGGGGAAGCAGGACTCATCACACACACCCCAAACTTCCATGCCCGTGGTCAGAAAGGAAGTGAGAGCCCGAGACAGACCGATTCTGGCGCCCAAGCTTAAAACCTTCAAAGGGTCCCATGGCCTGTATGTTGAAGTCAGGTCAGGCAGGGGTGGTCTGAGGCCAACACCAGACCCTGCACTGCCTCCCTCCTTTTTCTGGGTGAGGGCAGCTGGCGTTTGCTGAACACTTACTGTGTGCCGGGCTCTGTGCCAGGCACTTTACACTCATTTCCCTCAGCGTTCCTCTAAGGGAGGTACATTATCTAGAGAATAAAAAACAAAAAATAAGTTTAAAAAGTTTAGATTGCTTGGAGAACTGGCCTGAAGAACCCCATTAGTGAGTGCGAGAGTTGAGATTTGAACCAACTCTGGCTCCAGAGATTGTGGTCTTACCTGCTACAGCATCCCATGTCCAAGCATGTCTGGACCGCACCTGACTTCCTCTGAGTTCTCCTCAGACAAGTCACATCCTTGTCTTCGCCTCTCTGCTTACGTGTTGCTCCTGCTTAGAAAGCACCGCTAAGCAGAATCTTACTTGAGGCTCAATTTCCACTCCTGTCTCTTTGGATCTGCCTTCTTTTCTGTCTCCCCTCCCGGCTCCCGGGCCTGCTGCGTGCTGGCCTGAGGTACCACTCAGCCCACCAGGGGATGCCCCCTGCTGCACTCCTGCCTCACCTGATGGTGCCAACAGGCTGCCCTCTGTGTTAGTGCACGTTGCCAGTTACCGGGACAGGCTCCGTCACCTCAAATATTGGGAACTCCTAAGAAGAGGAGTCTTATTTTGCTCATCTTTATGACTCTGGCCCCAGCACAGCATCCAAAGCCTAGCAAATGCTTTGTAAATGTTGGGGGTGATGAGGAGAGAGGGACGGAGGGAGGAGGAGGGACATGGAAGAAAAAGAAGCAGAAGGAAGCGGTGAAAGGAGGAGGGAGAGAGCGAAGGAGAGAGGGAAGCAGAAACACATTTATGAATGCATCTATTTTAGTGAATGGTGTGTGAGGCAGGGGTCAGCAAGCCATAGCTGTCTGGTTTGGGGTCATATCCAGACCATGGGCTGTGTGTGTGTGTGTGTGTGTGTGTGTGCAGCCCCAAGCTAAGAATGATTTTTACATTTTAAAAGGTTGCAGAAATTTTTGTCAAAGAATATGTGACACAGACCATAGGCATCCCAAAGTCTAAAATAGTTACCCTCTGGGGTTTGATCCTGGCGTGAGAGGACGCCATCATGGACCTATGTGTGTGTGAATGGCGAATGAAAGATGAAAGAGAATATCCATTCTGTAAAAAGCGTGCACTTCAGAGTCTGGGGAGGAAATCAGAAAATATCAAACCTTGGAAGCTTAAACATGATGCGAGGGAGGTTGAGTCACATCCCCAGGATGCAGGCCCCCGGAGGGGTGATTTATTCAGGGCCCCGCGAAGCCGGGCCTGCCGGCCAGGAGGCAGTACTATAAAGGCCCGAGTTTCTGGGGACTGATGCAAACACTATGACGAGTGGATCCTGGGGGTGAGATCCACCCCAGGAGGTAGCAGGGGGCGGGGCTGAGCAGCTGGCCCAGGGGTCCCAGGCCCCTTCACCAGCTGTGCCAGTGAGGACGCCTGGATGAGCCCTTCCTGGGTCTGGCTGTCGAGACCCTGTGTCCTCCTTCGCTCTAACCCACTAAAGGGGCATCTGGTGACAGTTGGGCTCCTGCGGGGAAGGTGGTGCTGTCCAGCTGGCTTGCATTTCCTCAGCCTCATAAGCAAGATGGTGCGTGCTTCGCATTGAACACCTGCTGCAGGCCAGGCACTGGGTGAGGTGTGTCCTTGTTTCCATTATCTCAGAGCCAGACGTCAGTGTCCCTGTGTAACGTATGACAGAACGGAGGCTCAGAGAGACCAATGAGCTTATCTCAAGGCACAGAGCCATAAGGTAGCAGAAGCAGTAACTCCTGGGTTAGTGGTCTCAAAGCCTAATTCGTTTTTATAATCTGTCTCTCTGTCACACACACACACACACCACAAACATGAGACACTGTGAGTGTGTGTGTGTGTGTGTGTGTGTGTGTGTGTGTGTATGTGTTTTGGGGGAGCGGGGGTTTAGTCTCAGATCCGTCTTATACTTCTAGACCCCAACATCCTAGGGTCCCTGTTTAACCCCAGACTGTGTGGCTGGAAACCTTAATATCCATTTCCATTTTATCACAAACCTGTGGGTCACATATTGTAGGTAGAAATAAGCAAAAGTGAATCTCTCTGCCTAGGCACTTGCCATCTGGTGACAGAGGTAGACAAGCTGTCTGATAGATTCTGGGTGATGAGCGGGTGTCACAAGTATAATCTGCCAGCCCTCGTGTTGGGGTAGCTCAGGCATCGGACCTTAGGCTCCAAGAGGGCTCCAAGACGACCCCAGGGTGGAAGAGTCCACAGGCGAAGGAGAGGAGAGGAGAGTTAGTGGGCAGGCCAGCCAGAGCGGTCAGAATGTGCTAAGGCTGGGCGGTTGACATGACCTGATTGAAATCCATTTGGGATGGATGGGGCCAAAGGTGAATCTGAGGAAGTAGCAGGAATCAACCTTGGAGGTGAGCCTATTGGAAAGTGCAAAATCTCCAATCTAGCTGTTGTTCTTTGATTTCAGAAGGAAGGGAGAGGGAGAGAGAAACATCAGTGACGAGAGAGAATCATGGATCAACTGCCTCCTGCACACCCCACACTGGGGATCGAGCCCACAACCCGGGCATGTGCCCTGACCAGGAATCAAACTGTGAACTGGTTCATAGGTCTATGCTCAACCACTAAGCCACACTGGCCTGGCATCCACCTGCTCCTCCTTAACTGGCCCTACCCCATTCTTCCGACGGGGCTGGGGCCTGGGAGCTGTTGCTGAAATAGGGTCCTTTCCTCTCAAGCTCTCTGAGCTGGGGGTCAAGGTGGGAGTCCGCTGTGGTTTCTCTCCTCTCGTCTCATCGAATCTGGGCCTGGGGATCTGGTCGCGTCCTTAGGGTCGAACCCTGTGTTTCCCAGATAAGGGAACTGTGACTCCCACGAGGACCGTGGCTCGCTAAGGTCACTGAGCCGGTTGGCAGCAGGGCTGGGGATTGGAACTGCCATCCACCCAGCCCTTTCTTAACCACCTTCTGGTCCCTTTCCTCCTCCCCAGCCACTCACTGGCTTCCCACTCACCGGGTTTTAAATACATATTCTGAAGGCAGCATGGATAGGCCGGCTCTACGGGCCATCTGCAGAGCACACAGATCAAGGGCAGCCCGGACCCAAAGGCTCTGCCTTTTATCAGCAGAGGCGCCTTTGTTACTGGAGAGAAGCGAGCCAGCATGGGCTCCCAGGAAACCCTTGATCCCGCCTCCTGCTGCCTGCACAGGGAGACAGGGCCCGCCTGTTGTCCTCAGCATAAGCCGGACCCCCCTGCCTCCCCAGCTCCCTCGGGGGCATCACTGCTTTGAGCTCCAACAGCAACAGTCTCAGGACAGGAATTAAATAAAAGAGGCCAAGTTTTGCCTTAAGTCCCCCACGTCTTTTTTTTCAGCACCATGTTTCCCCCTGAAGAATCCAGCCATTTTATTATCCTCATCACTGTTTTCTCATCCCCAACCGCCCTCCCGTGCACAGCACACGACAGGGTGGACACTTCATACCCCACTTGCCTTCCCGCGGGCTCTCCTGGCGTCCCCGTTACCTGTGAGGTTGCCGTGGAGACGCTGATGCCCGGGGAGGCTTCAGGGTCTGGCTGAGCTCAAAACCAGGTCCGGCTGACTCGCAAGGTATTATCGGTTGGTTCTGCTCCCTCGGGAAAGATGTGTTTCTTAACTGCGCCTTCCCCGGGTTATAAAGTAAGTTCCTGACAGAACTGCAACTGCCCGTTTTTACAGTTCTAAGACGTGAGGTGCCTTAGAGCTGCGGAGAACAGCGAGAGGGATGTGCGGCACCTGGTGCACAAGCAGACCGAAGGCAGCCCAGGGGACTCCTCTGCGCAGCCAGGGAATTGAAAAGTCAGAGAAGGAAATAAAGAAATGATTGAGGCCAACTCATTGCAAAGATGTCCTCACAGGGTCTCTTTCTGTGAGGGTGTAGAGCCATTGGTGGCATGCTTGGGAGTGTTTCCTGGGTCTCTGGGTTGCCGGCATTCCATGAGCCTGCAGTTGGGGAATCTGTGGGCCATAACCTGCCATGCCCCTGGCAATGCTAAAGGACCAGCTGATTGCCCTTGCCCTCTGTCTGGAGTTTGGAAACCACCTTTGCTCCAAGCGAGCAGACAGCTCCCCTGAACCTTCCGATGCCACATTCACAGGTGTATGTACCCCAGACGTCTGCCCAAACAGTGAGCATTTACTAGTAATTAATGCATATGTCTGCCCTGGATCTGTGTGCTCCACCTCGCCCCCTACCTCCAGGGAGCCTAGCGGGTGTCTGTGTCTCCCGGGGCCCTGGTGATCGGTTCAAACTGGTGACTGGGGCGAAGAAGGAACACTGACTTAATGTTCCCACTGCCTTTTGAGGGTGACACCCACCCCGTTTCTTGGGAAGTGGGTCCCGTTGTTCTGTTCTGCTCTGCTCCTTTTGTGGAGTACCTGTGTTCATGGAAGGGAGGGCCCTGCAGTTCATGGTTCTCTCTTGCCCCTCCCCTTTGGACGTCCCTGCCTCCCTCCTCAATCTTGACAATAGCCTGGGACTCACTGGATTGGCCAAACCTCCATGTGGTTTTCCTGTCTTGGTGTCAGTATCCATCCCAAGGGGTCCACTCCTCTGACCCCATACTCTCCACTCAGTTCGCAAACTGGCAAAGCCATCCGTCAACAGAGAGTTAGGACTATCCCAGTGTCCATGTCTCTGTCTCCACCTCAGAGCCTCTTGACCACTCCCCACTTCCCACCTGCCTGCCTGTCCCACCACCCTCCCCAGTGCCACACTCCACAGACAAACCCAAAGCCCGGCCCTTAACACAGAAGTCCAGAGGAAGTAATTCTGCAGGGCGGCCTTCCACAGAAAGGGCACTCACTGTATGAGTAGTTCTCTGATCAGATGAATTTGGAAAACAAGTGGTTAAACTGAAGTTCAACAGGAATCATTACTGCAGAATTTCAGTGTTCTCTCCAAAAAAAGAATATTGAATACTCCGTTTCCAGCACATACATGGCTGTCTTCAAAGGCCAATATTCTCTATAAATACAATTTAGGAAACATTTATTTAACTCCTTCCTGGGCACTGACATGGCTAAGTTTGACACTATTACTAATTGGCGGTGTGGCTTCAGACAAGTCGCTTTCCTCTCTGAGTTTCTTCATCTGTAAAAACAAAAAGTGAGGAAGGAGGTGGGCGAGAGGGTCCCCGGGGTCCCGTCTGACATCTGGGTTTCCCCCATCTGTATCCTCCACATCCTGGTGCGAGGGCAGCAAAGGCACTAGAGATTGGGGACAGAGTGGAGCTGACAAGATCCAAGCACAATGAGACACAGCGGGCGCCTTTGTGAGTGGCTGGGATGCTTTCTAAATGTTGAAAGTCATTTTTATGTAGCTGACATCACACGGCCATTCACAGAGCTCAGAATCCCCCTCAGCCCGGGGCTGAGCGAAGCATGTAGCTCAGTGACAGACACTCCACTGAGACTTCCAGGCTGAGGGGATCCCACTTGGGATGCAGGTGCCATCAGCGTCCATGCTGGTCAGGTGGCCTTGCAGAAGAAGCCATGGCAGGCAGCGCATGAATGCCTTGCCAATGTGACCTGACACAGCCAACATGGAAGCTCCCAAATCGTATCGTTGGAGTCTCAATGAAGAATCCAGAGATAGTTCCCTGGAAATCAAGGGCAGGTTTTGGTTGGCCCCCTCCTGGTCATCATGATGGTCTGAAGAGAAGACTTCTTCTCTGTTGAGGCCCGTGGCTTGGCTTAGAAGCTCTCTAGGCTCCTGCAGAGGTGCCAGAGTCCCAGTCTCACCCAGCGCACTCTGAGGTCCACAGTGATCCTGCAATAACTAAATTAGGGAGGAAATGGTGATATGAGAGAGAGAGAGAGAGAGAGAGAGAGAGAGTTAGGGTTGGGGGGAATGATCAAACACATTCATCTATCACATGAACATTGGGCCAGCTGAATTTTGAGGCCCCTTCCAACACTGAGCTTCTCTTCCTTTGGGTGTCTTCTGTGGTCAATATACGGTTTTAGATACAGAGAGTGAAAGAAAAAGGAAGAAAACAACTCCCAGCCATTATGGGGTATAGTTTTTCCTCAAATTATGTTCTAAGTCAGTGGTCCGCAAACTCATTAGTCAACAGAGCAGCAAATTGAGGCTTGCGAGCCCCCTGTGACTCGAGAGCCGCACTTTGCCGACCGCTGTTGTAAGGAATACCAGTCCTTTAGATACCCTAGAATGAAAGTGTTTTAGCTTCATTCTAGAATTTCAGAAATGTAGCATATCTATCCCCCTACACCTGAGATTCTCAGCCAACATCACCCTGTTAAAAGGCTCTGAGAAGTCCTAGAGGGAACCTGCCCAACTGGTTCATCCAAGGTTTCTCAAATGTATTTGTCCACTGAGTTCTTTGGTCTGAACACCTTCCAAAAGTCTATGGAATTACTGTTTCCTGCCAGAGGAATCAATATGAGATCTGGAGTAGACTCTAGGGCAGGGGTGGGCAAACTTTTTGACTCGAGGGCCACAATGGGTTCTTAAACTGGACCGGAGGGCCGGAACAAAAGCATGGATGGAGTGTTTGTGTGAACTAATATAAATTCAAAGCAAACATCATTACATAAAAAGGGTTCAGTCTTGTTGTTGTTGTTGTTGTTGTTGTTTTAATTCAATAGTTTTACTCACCGGATCCGGCCCGCGGGCAATAGTTTGCCTAGCCCTGTAGGAAGCTCCCAGGCCAAGTCCAGGGCTCCTGAGATGAAGAGGAGCCGGTCTGCAGACCATTGTGACGATCAGGAGCTGTCCAACCAAAACCCTGCCCTCGGATTTTAAAACTTCCTGGATTCTTGCTTGGGACTCTACGGATACAGCTGCAGATTGGTAGCTGCTGTCATGTTGGCCTGATCATGTCACATTGGCACAGCATCCCTGTGTTGCCTGCCATGTTGCTATCACATGAAGAAAACCCAAAAAAAGGATGAGAGAAGAAAAGATGCCAACAGAGTGCATCCCTAGCTGTGTTTGCCAAGGTGTCTGGAACTGCCCGGCTTCCTATAGCCCTTTCTTCCCTTTATTTGCACACAATCTCAGGCTCTTTCCAGGAAAATCTATCTTCCTTCCTTTTCTTTCTTTCTTCCTTTTCTTTCTTTCTTTCTTTCTTTCTTTCTTTCTTTCTTTCTTTCTTTCTTTCTTTCATCGTTCGTTCTTTACACCCTCTCTTTCTTTGTTAAACTATATAAGTCAAAACTCTTTCTGTCAATGAGAACTCTAAGGAACTGTCCTTGGCTGTAGCCAACCCACTGTGATCACTCCCTTCTTCCATTAGGATTGCTTATTGCATTCCCTCAGTTGAGAGTTGTGGAGGGCTCCTGTGGAAAAATGGGTACTTGTACTTGGCCTTACACTGTTTTATTTTTCTGTGTGACCTTGGGCAAGTCACTTACCCTCTCTGCAAAAGGGAGCTGAAGACCCTTCCTTCCAGGGCTGTTCTGGAGCCGCGTAGAATGCGATTTGTGCTATTTGTTATGGGCCCTGCTCAATGGTGCCTTCCTGCCCCCTTTTCTTCACTCCCCCAGCCCGGAGGCGGGACAGGCTCCTCAGAAGGAGAGAAGTAGAGAGTATTTAGGTAAGAACCAGACCTCTCCGTGATCCTGCTGCTATTTCAGAGCACTGCATGAAAAGTCTATTTTTGCTGATTCGTTCTCAAGGCTTATCCTTAGAGGGCCTTCAAAAGTCCCCTCAGGGGCCTTCCCCTGGCTTCCTATTCTTGTAAAAAAAAAAGTGAGAAAAACAAGTTGCATTAAGGATATTGCCAACTACTTGTATGTTCCAAGGTGACTCCTACATGGGGTAAGGTAAAGGGGGCCCTCATTGGAAGTAGCTCTTTGAAGCCTTTCTCCAAGGACTCATTGAGGGGGTCCATTAGGGTGAGAATCGCCAACAGCCAGGAAGCTTTGTCCAGAGCCAGATGGCATTTCAGAGTGGGTTGGGGGAAGAGGTCATCTGTTCACCCAATGTATAGATATATTAAACCCCACAGTGGGTGGGGACAATGCTGGGTGCGGGGGCACAATGGGGAACTAGCTACTGCTGGCATTATCTCAGGTCTCCTTTAAGGAGGCCTGTGTTGGGCTCCTGTCTTAGGTACTGACTGGGGAAAGGCAGGCGTCTGTGAGTGATAGGAGCGCTGGATAAGGAATCAGAAAGCTCGTTCCTGGCCCCAGCTCTCCACTTCCTGGCCATGAGACCTAGGCACATCTTTCTCTTCAGAGCCTCCGTTTCCCAAACTATGAAAGCTGTGAGAGAGGCATATCATCCAAGAGAAAGCGAAATCAGATAGCCTTGGCTACAGTGGGTGATGGGAGGGCAGTGTGTGTGGGAGAGTTGGGTCAGTGCTGTTGGTGCCAATCAGATGAGTAAAGTCTGGTCGTCCTTGAGGTTGCTGGGCTGAAAGCATTTCTGTAGCTAAGACTCACTCCTGGGGGTTAAGGAGGATCTTGTCTTGGAGGAAGGCTGGCAAGCTTCCAATGGGGTTGGGCACAGCCATCCTGGCCCTCCAGGGACAGAGCTTGAATGAGATCTGGACCAGAGCACTGGTTCTGGTAAAACTTGAGGAAAGGACCACAGACAAAAGGAAACGTGGAAGAAGGAGTTGGTGAGGAAAGCAGACAGACCAAAGGGAGCAAGAGAGAATAAAGGGAAGGAAAAGAGGATAGAGAAAAAAATGTTACAGTGGCTGCCGAGGGTCAAAAAGTATCAGTGATCGAGTCAATTTCTGATTTTCATATTTCACTCCAGTTATGCAAGGTGGGGGGTGGGGGGTGCGGGGAAATGCATTGGGGAAAACCGAGGAAAGGAAATACCGAGATTCTGTGTTTTTGTGTGTGCGTGTGTGTTTTTCCCCCCTAATAATAGCATATACATCTATCTATAATTACCTCAAAATGTAATGTTTAAAATTTATCAGGGACCCATACCTGCAGATATATGACAAGAGGGACAAGAAGTCCAGAAAAGGTAGAGCTGCCCTTTGAGAATGTGCAGCCCAATGCAAATTGAGGTGAAACTGAGACCCAGCCATGGGTGTGCCAGGCCCAGCATCCGCCCAGGGGGCCAGGGAAGCCAGACAGACCCACCTGTGGTGCTCGCTTGGTCCAATGACTGTATGTGTCACCAGTGCTCTACTGTGTGTTTACGCCTCTGAAGTGTTTGTTTAAAGAAATCAGTAGCTTCTAAATTAGCAGCTCATTTTGTATTTCGGTAACTGCTCTTTGGAAAACGGGGCTGACTGTAGCTTTGACATAAATGTGCTGGGGAGAATTCAGCTGCGTGTGGCTGGTATGCTGGTGGGACCCAGACCCACATCTGTCCCGGCTGCATAAAGCAGGAGAGAAGCGCATCAAGCAGTAATCCGGGCTGCTTTGCCACATTCCACATTTCACTAACCCAGTGGTCGGCAAACTGCAGCTCGAGAGCCACATGTGGCTCTTTGGCCCCTTGAGTGTGGCTCCTCCACAAAATACCACAGCCTCAGCAAGACTATTTTGAAGAAGTGGCATTAGAAGAAGTTTAAGTTTAAAAAATTTGGCTCTCAAAAGGAATGTCAATCATTGTACTGTTGATATTTGGCTCTGCTGACTAATGAGTTTGCTGACCACTGCACTAACCCACCACCATCTCCTGAAGGAATAGACAATTGCGGCAAAGGTTGAGGGTGGGGTGGGGGAGGAATCGTTCACTGTGGTATGAAGTGGATCACAGTGTGACCCACAGGGATGGCCCCCTACCCCACCGCCTCTCCAGTGCCCCAAAGCAAACCCATGTCCAAGGCCACATCCCAAGAATCCTTCCTCAGGCTTGCACTGGACTACAATGAGGGCCAAATTTTTAATGGGACAAAGAGAGGAAAGTTGTGTTCACCTAACAAGGCAGGTATGGCCTTGAGCAAGAGGAAGGAGAAAGGAGACTGAGAGTGTGCTTTTCTGAGTGTCTCTGTGGGAAGGGGAATGTCACACTGAAGGGCAGTCCTTCCCGAGAAAGGACTGACCTTGTCCACGCCACAGGGACACTTTCTTTCTCTTAGAACCCTCATGGCATCTCTAGGACATAGGACTCACCATCCCATTTGATAGATGGAGAAAATGAGGCCAAATGGCACCATGAGCAGCCCAAGCTAGCAAGCAGCTGCGCCGGAACTCAACCCACATTACTTGAACTGTGCACACCCGGGCTCAGTCTGTTATCTATAAAATGGGGCAGTAACGGCACTTGCCTCATGGGACAGCCAGAAGATCAAATGTTTACTGGACATAATGCACTCTAAACCCACTGTGCAGTGCACACTTAATACACTGGCTGTGTTATGGTTCCATTAAGTATTGCAACTTCTAGCAAAGCTTTATTTTGGCAAGGCACCTAGGACCAAAAGTGATTAAAGGACTGGAAAAACCTAGGCCGAGAGGAAAATATTACAGGGACACGGGATCTTAATCCTTCAAAATGCAAATGCGGCTGCGAAAAAGACAGGACTTGTTCAGCACTTTCCGGAAGGCAAAATTAGGGCCAGTAGGGGGAAATGAAGGGGCTGAGATTTAAGATCCTCATAAGGCAGACCTTCCTAAGGAATAAACTCCCTGGATGCGTTTCTGCTCCCACCCCCCTTTTCCTGTAAGCTGAGCAGGTGGTCATGGTCAAAGGCACTCTCACGGGGAGTGACGCGTCCGGCATGGACCCTCCAGCCTTCAGGCTCAGGCGGGGCTGCCAAGAGAGGAGCCTGCCCATCAGGCCTTGGGGGACGAGGGGGGAATGACAGCACTGACCAGACACTCCAAACCACTGGGGTCTGACCTTCCAGAACGATCTGGCCTCCCCGAGGGTCCAAATTGCTATGTCAGACCAGCTCAATGGAAGTAATTGCCTATGTCCCTAATGCTGCAATTAAAGAAACTCACTGGCAAGCAATGTTGGGCAGAAATCCATTTTTAGAGTTTTTCCTTTCTTATTAGCCGTGCTCCCATAGAAATAGTCTGTGCATGCAGTAAATCAGAAGGCAATATGTGGAAAGTTCCCTAGGAGCCGAGGACCCAGAAAACGTGGAGATGAATTGCAGGCAGAGACAACGGGTAGGCTGTGGGCAGAAATTCGTAAATCCTCTTGACAAGCAGCCCTTGGGCCTGGGTGCCCAGCTTTGTGCTGGACAGAAGGGTGGAGTCCCATGATGCATCTCTGCCTTCCCCGTGATCAGGGTGGTCATTCCAGCCCGAGCCCCTCTCTGTGGTTCACAAGATCTATTCCGGGTGCTGGATGCCTTTGGGGGTGTGGGAATGCAAATGAGAGATGATCAGGGACATAAGACAAAATAGAAGTATTGTGTCCAAAGGGGTTGGCAGAGGAGGGCTCAGGGAACGGAAGTGGAGGAAGAAGAGGAGGGGGATGCATGGCTGGTCAGGGCAAGGGCCTCTGGTGGACTGAGCAGGAGGTCTCAACTGAACAGAAATCCAGCAGCGAGATTCTGAATCCAGCTGGGCCCCCGATGAGTGGGGGTCAAAAATCAGGAAAGTCAATTTCTGGGACAGGGTCAAAGCAGACAAAACACAACAGAGACAGAATGTCCACCACTTTTGGCCATCATGTCAGATGGTGTGACCTGAAAATCCTCATGGGAATTGTTCCTAAGGAAATCGTTCAGCAGAAGCACAAAGCTCTTTATTGCAAATTATCCAGGCTAGCAAATGTATCTGACCACTTGGGGAAGTGCCGAGTGATAAATCACAGGCCACCCAGTGGAGCATTGTGTGGCCATTAATTATTATAACCAGCGAGACTGTCTGATAATATGGGAACCTTTTCATAATTCTCTGAATCAAGGATTGCCAACGTTTTTCTGTACAGAGCCAGATAGTAAATATTTTTGGCTTTGCAGGCTAGAGAGTCTTGGTTGCAACTACCCAACCCTGTCTGCGAAAGCAGCCACAGACAGTATATAAACAAATATGGTGTGACTGTGTTCTAATAAAACTATTTACAAAACAGATACTGGGCTGGATTAGGCCAAAGAGCTGTTTTATTTTATTTATTTTTTAAAAGTTGTGTGTGTGTATTGATTTCAGAGAGGAAGGGGAGAGAGAGAGAGAGAGAGAGAGAGAGAGAGAGAGAGAGAGAGAAACATCAAGCCTCCAACCCGGGCATGCGCCCTTGACCAGAATCGAACCTGGGACCCTTCAGTCTGCAGGCCAACACTCTATTCACTGAGCCATGCTGACCAGGTCCAAAGAACTGTTTTAAATCACAAAAGCAAACCAGGAAGTTGTATACTTACTATGATTGCAACAGTATAAAATAGAGATTTAAATGGCAGAAATAGTCAAACCTGGAATGGGTAAAGACAGTGGAGGAAGAGTGGGTTCTCTTTCTTATTTGGGGGGGAAGCCAGGACTCACACATACCCTCCAAAGAGTGGGTGTGCAGGGGCCCAAATTCCCATTTCTGATCAGGCACGGCCCTGAGGTTTCTCAATGAATGCTCGGTGTTTCACCAGGAAGGCTAGGCCCTGCCCCTGACCTGGGAGCCCAGTTTTGTCTGCAGGTGGAACACATACCAGTTCCAGCTGGAGTCAGATCTGAGGCTTTGTCCATTTAGCTGAGGATCACCACGTGCTGGAGACGCAGTGGTGAGAACCCATGGCCTCCCCAGTATCCGGGGCCAGTGAGCTGCCTCAGGCAGAACCTGGGGTGAAACCTCAGGCTGGGGGCGAGGCTTCAATAGATGCCCTGGGAGGTGAGGAGGGGGGAAGGCTGAAGTGGGGAGCAGGGATGGTTCCATTCCGGTGGGTAGCAATGGCTGTGGAGTCAGACAGACCCAGGCTTACCTCTGGTTGCTCTGCTCACCAGCTTACTTCTTTGGGCCTCTGTTTTCATGTGTGTGTCATGGGGAGGCAAAACCCAGCCTGCAGGGTTGTCCAGAGCATTGAGTAAGGTCACGGGCACTGGCTCAGAGGAGGCTTTAGTCATGGTGGCATTTGGGTAATGGGGTCATTGGCAGAGGGGGCAACCCCACAGGGCTACACATGCCCACGAGTCAGATGGGGCCAGCTAAGATGGCTTTCTGTAGGGTCCTAGCTTTTCGCCATGGGAACAGTATGTGCTATTTTCACTGGAGAGGTTGGGAGACAGTGGACACAGTGGCCGAGGGCATTGTCTAATCAGGCACGGGATAAGGCTGTGACCCGGGCATCTGGGTCAGACCTGATAGAGATGGCCCCAAACCAACTGGAAGTGAGGAACCTCAGGGGACTCAGTGTCAGATCCAAGGGGAAAAGTCCACGTCGAATGCCAGGTCTACCTGTGTTAAGATCACCCCATTGCGGACTGAGCAGATGCCTGGACTGAGAAATTGAGGCTGGGTGGCCTGGGACATTCACTCTGAGGAGGGATGAGGTACCAGAACTCATGGTGGGTGGGGCTGGCCTCAGCTAGAGGTTCTGTGAGCTTGGGTGTGAGTTTCAGGGAGGCGGTGGGGTTATGGAAGAATCTTTTATTCTACACACGAAAATGGGGAAGACAGTAAATTTTGGTATGCGCATTTTGCCACTATTAAAAATTAAAATGCATCCATACATTCACAAAAGGTAGCAAACGAACATTACTGACATAAACACATTTTCGGGTTTGCAAATACAATGCATAACAACTAATGCATTTCTGAATTTCAAAAAAAGCACCTTTTACCAAGTTTGATAGAGGTGGCCCTGATGCTAATACTAATAAGAAAAGATGGACACAATTTTAATATCATTTCAGTTTAGGCACTTGAAGAATATTGAAGGGCATGGAGCATATTAAGTTAGTAGTATACATTCCTGAGTAGCTAAACCAGGTTACAGAACAGTGTACACAACTGGATTAGCTGTCCTGCTTGGCCTCACTCTCCCCTCCCACCCTTCGCCAGGGGGCTAGCACCCTTGAATTCCAACCCTGACGCTCACCAGTGACTGGCTTGAGCCTGGGTGACCATTCACAATAGTGTCTCTTGTACATCGCAGCCAGGCCTTTCATAGCCATTGCCTCCCCCAGGCCCTCGTCCCCTCGGGATCAGTTAGAAAGAGCCCAATGAACTCACCCGCTCTTAGCAGTTGACAGTCTGACCCTTTCAGAGCTGTGCTGATTGGACCCACAATCAAATCAGAGCCCGGGTGGCGGCCCAAGCTGAGATGTGCTGTGCATGCAAAATACGCACTCGATGGCAAAGACCTAATACAGCGACAGCAGAAAGCCTCCGGAAAGTGTTTTCTGTTGATGACAATGTTTGGGTGCGGTGGATTTACTAAGATAGATTGTTCAAATCGATTTCACCTGCTTTTTGTCTTTTGCGAGAGGCGACTAGGAAAGTTTGAATTACCTCCATGGCTTGCATTTTGTTTCTGCTGGCCGGTGCTGCCATGGAGGGAATGCATTTCCATGGAGGGAAATCGCATGGCCCCAAAAAATGTCTCTACTAAGCATTCCCCATGCTGATGGGAAAGATTAGTCCTGCCATATCGGTTCCTAGTGCAGCTATTAACAAATTACCACAAACATCGTGACTTCAACCAACACATATTCATGCTCTTAACGGTTCTAGAGGTTAGAACTCTGAATGAGATTCGCGGGGCTCAAGTCTGCATGTTGGCAGGCGGGCTTTTTCTAGAAGCTCTGAGAAGAGACTCTGATTTTCAGCCCCTGCATCTGCCTGTACTCTTTGGCTTGCCCCTTCCGCCGTGTTCAAGGCACATCGCTGCATTCTCTGGCTTTTGTCGTTCTATTGCTTCTTCCTCTCTGACCTCCTGCCTCCCTCGTTCAAGAATCCCCGGGACTACATCGGGCCCACCTGGATAATCTAGGATACACGCCCACCTCAAAATCCGTAACTTCATCACACTTGCAAAGCTCCTTTTGTCATAGAGAGTTATACTTATAGGTTCTGGGGACGTCTCAGGGGCTATTCTTCAGCCTAACACACCTGCCTGGTTCATTGCAGCCTCTGGTTTATAAATCATAAGATGGGCCACAAATAGCCCCCCGACCATAGCACCACGAGTTCTGGCCCAAGAGAGGAAAACGTAAGGATATCCTGTGGGCTCCCTGATGTCAGGACGGTAAAGTCCCGCAATCCCAGTCTTCATGCGGACGAGGCAGCAGAGACCCAGGGGCGTTTAGGGACTTGGGTGAGCTCCTCCAGCTTAGCAGAGCTCACTCTGGACAGAAGCCCCAGCCCCTGCTGGCATGGAACCCCACAGTGCTTCTGCCCATTCCCTTCCTTGCAAACGTAGCGATACTCGGTGACCTTGACTGACCTTGCACTGGCACAGACCATCTTCAGGTGGATCACCCTCCAGCTCTTTGGAAGCAGCCCAGATGTGTGGCTGCGTCAGGGGACCCATCCTGATAAGACTCAGGCAAAACTGCAATCAAAGGGGCTGCTAAAAAGTGGCTCAAAGCAGATGGTGGGCTGATGGGGCCCAGCCTGCGCTCACGCGTGCCGGGCCCTGCGATGCCGGTTTTATTAATCAGGCACAAAGGAAGCAACTTGGGCTCGAGGCGGGGGGAGCCTGCAAGGATGTGTGTGGCTCGGGGACACGGAGGCCCCGCTCAGCGGTCGCTCTTCTCTGACAGGTCTTCCTTCAGCCTGAAGATATCCCCCGCTCTGCCTCTTCGCCGTCCCACCACGGACTCCCGCCCCACTCACTGCCATCCTTCCTAGCCTCTTATTGGCATTCTTGTCGGCAGAAGGGCCACTGGTCACTGGGGACGTGGAGTCGGGGAAGGGAACACATTTCATCCTCAGGAGCGGGCGGTTTGCTGTGGCGCCTTCCCACCATCTGTTCACTCTCCGTGCTCAGCACCGGGCCCATCGTCAGCGTGGGGGTGCAGGGAGATGGCTGGCAGGCGGTATCCCTCCAGGACACTGTGGGGTATTTACAGTATCCTACCATAGATGGGTAGGATACTGTAACCACACGGGTCTCGGATCTCAACGTCAGCACCCTCAGCTGGTCTTGGGAGCAGGGGCCTACTCTGTGAGATTGGGCCTGGGCACAGCAGTGAGGGAATGTGGTAGCAGGTAGGGTGAGGAGTCACAAGATCTGGGTTCAAGTCCTAGACCAGGGGTGGGCAAACTTTTTGACTCGAGGGCCGCAATGGGTTCTTAAACTGGACCGGAGGGCCGGAACAAAAGCAACCTGACCATGCTGGCACTCTCATCTTGGGCTGCTTGGGTCAAGGAGCGGAGGGGAGAGCAAGAGAACCCTCTGCTCTTTACGCTCCGAGGGCCGGATAGAACAGCCGAACTCGGCCTGCGGGCCGTAGTTTGCCCACGGCTGTCCTAGACCCAGTCTTTATCACTGTGTGACCTTGGGCAGGTCACTGAAACTCCCTGACCTTCATTCTCCTTCTCTGTGGAATGGAGCTCACAGTGGCTATGGCCACCTCACAGGGTCTTTGAGAGAATCAGATGGAAAAGGGAATGTGAATGGACTTTGCAAACCATCACGTAGATCTGAAAAATGAGTGATATTGCATAGAGTTGGCAGAAGATTGGGAAGACAAAACCGATCCAAATTTCACATTAGGCCTGGACAGCGAAGGCCTGAAATGCGTAGGGTCGAGGTAGGGGTTGTGGTCCCCAAAAAGAGGAAGAAGCTGGGAGAAAGTGCTAGAGGGTCAAATAAGCAGAAGGCACAGACAGTGTGGGCCCAGGGCTAGAGGCCTCTCATCGATGGCACAGACGCTGAGGACGAGGAGGCCGCAGGGCCAGTGTGGCGAGGCCTGGCCGGGAGTCTGACAACCGCGGGGAGGAACTTGGACGTGGTCCAGAGGGCAGCAGAAGGATGGAGAGGCTCGAGGGGAGTGTCGTGCTTAACTTGCATTAGAGAGAGCCGCCTGGCTGCAGTGCATGGTGGGTCCGAGGAGGGAAAGGCCAAGGTAGGGAGACCAGAGTGGTGAAGGGTTGAGAGCACGGTCACAGAAATCAGGAGAAGGGAGTGTTTCAAAGGAAAGAGAGGACAGCAGGGACGACCATGGCCAAGAGGACAGGACCTCTGAGACAGGAAAAGTGTGCGCTGTGCGTGGCAAAAATGAACTCATCAGAGGGAGAAGAATTTCTGTGAGAGGGTGAAGCCAAGTGGTGGGGGACTAAGGAGTGAATGGGAGGAGGCGGAGCCCTGACCAGGGCTGGCAGGTCAATCATGAATATGCTGGGGAGGGAAGGTGACACAGAGCTGCAGCCAGAGGGACAGGTTCGCCAGGTCAAGAGCTGTTTGCTGTGGTTAGGTTTCAGTTTTAAGTGGTGGACAAGCCCTGAGCAAGTAAGGGCTGGTGCACCGGATCAGTAGAGAGACAGAGGCTGAAGGCAGAGAAGACAGAGAAGACAGAAATTATCCAACAAATATTTCTCAGACCCCCTTTATGGGCTCGGTACTCTTTTAGGCACAGGGGACATGAGCTCTTTCTTCTTCGGAATGGGTAACCCATGAGCAGCCTTCTCATGAAAAGAGACTTGGAGATTCAGGGACCAGGTCCAGGATCAGCTGCTGCAGGGAAGGTGGAAGAGAGCACAAATACTAGCGAGTGGGTAGGTACCATGGCAAGTGGAGGAGGGAGTTCCTGTCTGATGGCTTTTAATTTCACTGTGAAGCAGGAAGCAGGTCCTCTGTTGAGACTCCAGAGGGAGGACAGGAAGGGGAAGTCTGCCAGAGAAGACTGAAGATGTGGAATAGCTACTGGGAAGAATGAGCAAAGTGTGGGAGAGAGGGGTGGCCAGGGCAGCCCGGAACAGGCGGCACCCAAGGCATCATCAGCATTAGAAGTCATGAATCCATAAAGAGACCACCTGCAGCACTCCCCTCAGCACTGGCATAGAGGGAGATGCATAGCATTCACAGTTAGAGGTCTGAAGAGCATCGGTGAGGCAAGGTGGACGGCTGATGGGATTTGAGGCCAGAGAAAAGGAGTTGAAAACTACAGGACAGAGAATGGCTAAGCAGGCAATGACTTGGGTTTTGAGGAGGTCAAAGAGCAACCTTGGGAGAGAACAGAGTGAGGGATCCGGGAGAGGGAATGGGGGAAGCTGCAAGGGCAAAAAGGGAGGCGCAGACATGAGTCTCAATGGGCAGAGCCTTTCCTGGTGATGGCCAGGTCCACCTGTGTCCTCGGGAATGGGGAAGCTGAACTGGGGCTGAGGGTAGTCTTCGGAGTCGAGAGCTTCTACAGTCCTTCCAGGGGACAGCTGGGTTTGGGATGGAGAGGCAGATTGAATCGATGCCTAAACCCTCCATATGACATGAGCTGGAGACCTTCATAGGAAGGCAAGAGGTGGTCAGTGGTCACCTTTCCCCAGGATCCTTGGCAAAAGCCCAGTTCTTCACCCAGCTCTTCACCTCCTGTGCCCAGCCTCCCTCTCCAATTGCATCCCTTGCTTCCCTGTTTCTACATGCCAGCACCTCAAGGACTTTTCTCTGTTTCATGTTTGTGAAGCTCTCTTCTCTTTTAGGCCTCCACACATTTCTGCTGCTCTACAGGCTCCATATAGACACAGATTTACACACACACACACACACACACACACACACACACACTCATACTCTGTGACCCAGCAATTCTACTTGAGTACATATATCCTACAGAATGGTTTTTAAAATGAGCTCAAAGAATTTTTTTATGGCAGCATTTGCTGATTAAATCAAAAGATTTAAAAGTTTAGATGTCCATCAATAGAAAATGGATAAATACGTTGTGATCTATTCATATAATGGAATGTGATTTAGCGACTAAAATCAATGAAGTAGATTTACAGCTGTCACCACAGCTCAATTCACAGAGCTGATTATAAGTGTGCTGGTGGTATTGATGTATTCCTAAGGGCCCTGGGACTGATGGTAAGAGAGGCCCTCCTTTGAGATACGATACACCCGCGGTTAGGTGCTTGTGAGAATGGCTTCTGTGGAACCAGCAGAGTGCTCTGAGACATATCCTTAAGGGTATACTTAAGTAAGCTCCAGGACTAGGTTATATTTGGTGATGGATTCGTGTTTTTTGTTATTCTGTGAACAGAGCTACCAAATTATAGCTTTCCGGCTTTCTACCTCTTTGCTCATTGACAGGTGAGGTGATATCTATACAAATCTGGAAAATTTGATAAAAACCATGATGCTAAATGTGAAAAAGAGAATTTCTAGTATTTATGGGCAGCTGGTGGAGATGGCCAGGTGGTCCCTTGGGAGAGCAGGAGCCCTGCCAGGTGAGGGGTGAAGGCTATAGCAGCACCTTTGCCCCTTCTTTCTCAGGTGGTCCTCCCCCCCACGTGATTACCAGAAGGTGGGCAGTCACACAGGGGAAAGGTGAGGAGCTGCAAGGAGATCAAAAGATTCTGTCATTTCTGCCAAAACCATTTTTGGCTCAGTGGATGGAGCATCGGCCTGCAGACTGAGGGGTCCCGGGTTCGATTCCAGTCAAGGGCATGTATATTGGTTGCGGGCACATGGGGGATGTGCAGGAGGCAGCTGGTCGATGTTTCTCTCTCATCGACATTTCTAGCTCTCTATCCCTCTCCCTTCCTCTCTGTGGAAAATCAATAAAATATATTTTTTAAAAAGATTCTGTAATTTCTTGTGAAATCTTATGAAATCTCAGTGAAAGCCACACCTTTTTTAAGTTCCCTGTGAACCAGACATCATTACTTGACCCTGGTCATTAGAGGGAATCCATCTGCCAATAAAGTCTCTTAAGATTATGTCCAAATCAACAAACCAAAACAACAAAACGCCCACTTCATGTTGAGTGGGAGAAGCAAGTAACAGAAGGACATCTATAATTATATACCTTTTTTAAAGCAGAGATATCTGGCAAACAATTAAAAACATAAATGGGTAGGGTACTGTAACCTCAAAATAGTGTTCCAGGAAGAGGAATATAATAGATGCTCCCATGGTATCTGGGATGTTTAATTTCTTTAAAAAAAAGATCTGAAGCAAAAGTGGCAAATTTTCAACACAATAAATAAATACAGGTGATAGCTATGTGGGTATCTGATTTTTTTTTTGTGTGTGGAGGGTGTCTGATTTTTATTATTTAACCATTTTTGAATGTTTAAGTAGGTCATAATTTTTTCTTTTTTAAATATCTATTTTTGTTGATTTCAAATAGGAAGAAAGAAATGGAAACATCAATGATGAGAGAGAATCACGGATCAGCTGTCCCCTGAATACCTCCTACTGGAGATCAAGCCCACAATCCAGGCATATGCCTTTAAGAGGAATTGAAACTGGAACCCTTAGTCCACAGGCTGATGCTCTATCCACTAAGTCAAATGAGCTAGGTTATGTTTTCTTAATGTCAACTAAGAGTTAGGCAAAGAGGAAGGAGGAGGAAGAATGTTTCAGGTTAGGGTACGAGAGAGAGAAGGTGAGAAATGGTTGGAAGGCCCAGCGGGAGTTTTAGTGTTGGTGGAGGTGGGAGAATGAGATGAGGGGAAGGGGGGAGAAGGCAGAGGAGAGGTGAAAGAAGTTATCCTGGAGAGGCAAGAAAGGGCCAGGTCATGCAGGGCTTTGCCAGCCATGCTGAAGAATTTGAACTTCACCCTGAAGGCAGTTGGAAACCACTGAAGGATTCGAGCGGGAAAGGCAGCCAGACGTGTGTGTTAAAGAGATCACTGCCACCTCAGGACACAGACTAGAGGCAGGGAGGTCAGCTGCCCAACCATTCCTCTCCCCCGTGAATTTGGGAATGAAGGGCAATAGAATGAAATGGAAGGAATGGGGGATTACTTCCTTCCTTCTAAGGCTCCCTGTTCTCACCCTCACCATTCTAGGTCACAGCTCCTGGGAATCAGTTACACTGGATGTGCTGGCATCTTTGCTTGGCACCCTCCTCCTCCTCACTCCCTCCCCACCCCCTCCCCCCACAACCCAGAGCCACTCTCCACCCTTCTCAGCCTGACTCTCCACCCTGGCAGGCTGGCCACTGTGGACCCAATGGACAAGCTAGTTGCCCTTGAGCTTCTGATCATGTCTGCTCATGATGGAGAGGAGAAGACAAGCCCCATCTCCGGGATGTTGCCTCGGCTGCCCATGTACCTTGACAAAAAGAAGGCCACTGCTCCTCTCATGGTGACCTGCTGTGACAACTCTCACCTGCCAGGTGGGTTCCAGGACCCATTCCCTTTCCCCTTCGTTATCTTCATCTGAATGTGCCATCTGCTTCTTGTTGGGATCCTGTCTGATACAACGCAAGTCCTCCATTCACCTCTGACCTGCCCAAGGGCAGGGAAGAGGTCTCATTATATTTTGTATGTAGCTCCTCTTCAAGGTCTTGGCACTTTTTCAGTGGCCAGAACATGATTCATGAATGAATGAGCAAATGGTATTAATGAATGAATGGATGGATGGGGTATGCTCCTGAGCTCATGAATAGGCCATACACAGATAGGTCTAGAGCTCTTTGGACAAAGAAAATGATGATGCCAGGAGAAAGGAAAAATATAAGTGGAGGAAAAAATGTAGCATTTCTGGAGCTTCCGAAAGTTGAACTGTGCTAGTTTCTTCATTTATTCCTCTCATTTTGTACCTAAAACATCATGGTACTCATCTGATAGGCAGAAACCAAAGGTTGAGAGGGGTTAAGTAACTTGCGTGGCATGGTATCCTGTGTTCTTATCACTTCTTGGAGGCAGGGGCAAATCTAGTCCACTGCGTAAGCGGGCCTGCAAGCATTTCATTACCTGTCCAGAAGGCCCAGGCATCGCTCATCCTTGCCCGCTGCACCCTCAGGCCTCCCCCAGGGGCTGACACTTCCTGGCTTAGGGGTTGCATTGTCTGGGCTGTCATTCGTGGCAGGGGACCTGAGGTCTGATTGCCATTCGTTCTGCATCCTTCATCTTAGGCATAAATGTCACTGGTGTTATTACAGTGGTCAGCTGACGGATGTTTATCCATCCGGTGCTTTTCAAACCAATTAGGTGGAATTAGTGCTTGGATGAAGGCTCCTGAAACTAGCGTATTGGCCTGCAGAAAGAAGCAAACAGATGGATATTATGCCAGAATCTCCCATGCCAGTTTGAGCCCCGAGGCCACCCTGCTGGCATCAGATCCTGCCTACCCCAAAAAAATTAGACTCTTTTTTTCTATCTAGCCGGATCAGAGCCAGCAGGAGCCAAAGTAAACAGGGCCTCAAACAGGTATTTACTGATGATTGCATGCCCAGGGCGGGACTCTGCTCCCCTTTATTCTATACCACATCCCTACAAGGGAGGTATTGGTATTCCATTCTACAATTAAGACAACTGAGGCTCAGAAAGGGGTAGTAAAGAGGTCGAGGTCACCCAGAATTAGAGCCTGAGATGACTGGACTCCAGAGTCCCAGGCTGCCTACAGCTCACCCCACCACTTCCCCATACCCATCTCTTGTCATTTGCCAGCTAGCCAGCCTCAATATCTCATCTCCTTACCAGCCCTCTGAAGCCCCCAGATTCCCTGTTTCTCTCCTTCCCCCGGCAGTCAACGTGCATCCCCAGCCCTCAGCAAACGTGGAGCAATCCCTTCATTACAAAAGTGGCTTACCCAGGCAGCTTGTCTTGGAAATCCCATGTTTACTGCCACTCCTTTGGGTTAAGACATTCAAGGATTTAATGAAAAAGCGAGACTCTGGCAAAGTCAAAAGCAGATGAGCTTTGGAGCTCAGACTGACCTGGTCTCTAATTCCAGTCCTTCCACATAATGGCTGTCTAAATGAGCAAACTGCAGGCACCTCCTCCCGTGCGAAACAGCGCTGCAATACTTGCTTTCCGGGGTTGTTTTAAAGGTGAAAAGGATGACTTATGCAAAGTACAGGGTGCACAGCAGGTGTTCACAAAGTAATAGCCATTCATTGTCACTGGTTTAAACGTCTGGGTTCAAATTCCGGCACCGTAAGACCTTGAGCAAGTTCTCCGATCTCTCTACGCCTCAGTTCACTTATCTGAGGAGCGGGGAAACAGATCACTTACTTTGTAGGCTAGCTGGGAGGATTTCATTAAACTAGATAACAATATAAATTATTTAACACAGTGATTGGCATCATATCAAAAGACATTTGTTATTGCTATAATTAGTATTATCCAAACCTTTATTGTGGTTATCTAAGAGATGTAACACATTTGCATTCTCTTCGTTCTCTTAATTACCATATGTTTCTTGTGTTGTATCAGCTATTGTTATTCTCTCAAAGTCTGACCATTCCTATGAAAAAAGACAGATTTTTTTTCTGAAGAAGTGGTAGCTTCTATTTTTCTTTTTAATTGGCTTTAGATAGAGAGGAGAGAGGGGGAGAGAGAGAGAGAGAGAGAGAGAGAGAGAGAGAGAGAGAGAGAGAGAAGAAAGGTTGTCTCCCACACCTGCCCTGCCCAGGATCGAACCTGCAACCTGGATATGTGTCCTGACTGGGAATTGAACCCGCCACCCTTTGGCCTGACTGGGAATCAAACCTGCCACCCTTTGGTATATGGGATAATACTCTAACCAACTGAGCCACACTGCCGGGGCCAGAATCTCTTTGTTTTCAGAAGCTTCCTTGCTTTCTTAAACCACAGGTGAGCTCTCACTTTTCCTTATGCCCACTGTATATAATGCCTCTCTGACAGCACATGGTATTGTAGATAGAACATGTGTGCAAATGCCACCACCTCTCCCAATAAGCAACTTAAGTGCAGATGATCCAGTCTCATTGATCTCTCCATTTCCAGCTTCTCATCTAGTCCTGTTCCCAACACAAAAGATGTGATTTTTTTAAAAAGAAGAAAGGGTAGAGAAAATTTTAAAAAGAAAATATGGTCTGTAGAATTCATTGAAATGCACGTGGAAGTTGCTTCTGAAGGGCAGCTCTGGAGAGATTAAGTCTTTTCCCCGGGCTCAAAGGAGGGAGCCAGCCAAGACTGACCGTATCAACAAAACCCACAAAGCGAGGCCTATTTTGCCAAATTCCTGAAAGACAAGTGGCACCTGCCAACAGCTAACTTATCCACATGACTGAATCTCAGAGCCAGTGAGCTAGTGCCACAACCCCTCCAAGTAATTCTCCTCACACACAAAGGCCTCTGAACAGGTCGCTCACACTAACGATCACAAATTGCTCCCATGAACAATTTATCTCAAAGATTGTTCCCGTGAACAATACTTTTCAAAAATAGTTTTCAAATACATGGAAAGGACAGATATGACCGGAAGTCATTGTGCCAATCTTTTCAGTGTGAGTGTCGAAAAAAGGAGTGCAGGACACCCTTGACCCTCAGATGTTCTCCAAGCCTGTATGGTGCAATCAAAGCTCATCTCTTGGCTGAGCTTCTGGTGGACAGGCCGTGGAAAGATCCAGAACATAGTCTTGGAGTCCTTGAGCAGAGGAGGAATGGACAAGACTAGGAGAGTTCTGCAGATAATATATAAAAACAGGAACACAAGAACATGAGAAACAGGAGCCAGTGGGGAATTGAGGCAGGGGAAGCAAGTACAAAGACCACAAGTGGGCGCCTTGAACCCTGCAAGGGTGTGTTAGGTTTGAAAGGAAACAGGAAACAGAACAACAGGGAATTTTAAAGTAAAGTTTATTCCCCGGTAATGGGCGGAACCCATCACGGAGGTAAAGAGATCAGAATGGAGGGGGAGGGGACAGGGGACCGGACCCAGCCAGGCTGATGGCAGATCAGCAACAGCAACACATGTCTTGCCTGGGGTCCCTTTTAAAGGAAGGAACAGGAGGGGGTTGGGCCCAGGGTGGAACAGGAAGGGGTGGGGCCTAAGGACACTGGCCTGTGCTCATTGGTGGTTCAATGTCTTGGAGATGTCTCTGTGGCAGGTGCCAGTCATGTGTTAGCTCCACCCACCAGTTTGGGTGGGGGAGATAACCTTTCAGTGTGTCCTTATTTCACCTGTATAGGTAGGTAGTTTCAAGGTGATTGGGTGTGTGTGTGACTTCTTAAAGGTCCAGGATGGAGAAGGATGCATTTGCTTTCAAAAGCATCTCCTGATTAAGGGGACCTCTTAACTCTGGGTCCGCCCATCCCAGTAAGAACCAAAGGGTCAGGGATGGTGTAGAGCCATGCTACTTAGTGTGGTCCACACACCTGCAGCACCAACAGCACCCCAGAGTGTAAATGCAGAACCCCAGACCTCATTCCAGACTCTCTGAACCAGAATATTAGAGGGAAGGGCTGGGGAATCTGTATTTAAACAAGATCTCCAGGAAATCTTTCAGCACACTAAAACCTGTGTGCTTGGGGACTGGTTTGGGGCATTGGCTCTTAACCAAAGGTGCTCATCAGAATCACCTGGGGATGGGGGCTTCAGTCATTATGCAAACACTCTGGCCCTGCTCCCGGGGCTCTTGAAACAGGAGGGTCTGAAAGAGATCTGTTTTTGTTGCAAATGATTTCTATGATCCGTGGGTGCCTCAGATGTACAGTCTTATTTTGGAAGCATTAGTTGCAGCCTTTTAAGTTGGGTTGAGACCGGAAGCCATGGTTGATGGTCTCTCGGCTGGATTCTCAATTACAGCTCTCCTCCATGATCTCGCTCACACACCATGAGCTGTGCCGTGAGCCCCTTCCTGATGCTCCCTGGTCAAAATGAATCGTTCCTCCCTCTGAGTCCCTGCAGCCGCTCCAGGCCTGTGCTCCCTCCCTAGGCTCTCATTTCACTCGGCCTTGCATCTTGCATTATAACTAACTGTGCATGTATCTCCCTGACTAGATGTTAGCGCCCAGCCCTGCCCTTCAAAGCGCAACCTTTGAGGCATCCTTGTTATCCTGCAACACTTGGCACAGTGCCTGACACCCTGCAGATACACAATACTGTAGCTGTTACATTAAAAATGTTGAAACATCCAATTGCACTTCTCCACCCTCAGAGTTAAGTAGACAACAAAGAGGTAACCATATTTCCTTAGTTAAAAGGCAGCAAGTGTTTCCTTGTGCACTTTCGTTCGTGGTCTCGGGTCATATGCTTCCCCTAGCCCCTGAAAGCAAGGGTGGGTGCTCTTATCACAATATTGTTCAGCGAGATCATGTGCCGGGTTCAAGGCCACAGCTGACCAGTGAGAATCTGGAGTCCAGAGCTGTGACTCTAAAAACCGCCACCACCACCTCCACCTGTCTCCAAACAGCTCACTGTGTCCCATTGCTGCCTACAGAGAGCCCTCTCAGATGACTCATGACACAGTTTCTACTGTATTCTTTCCTGTACCTCTATGTCCTTTCCTGATTGGAAACGCAGAGGAAGGGCTGGGAAAAAAACCTTATGATGGTCTCTGTGCAGACGGGGCTGAGCTGGGGGATCTGCAGGGCTTTAGGCCCAGATGTCCAGGCCAGGGTGGCAGACCTACCTGCTGCCCCAGCTCCTAATGCTCTCTGCCCTTCTACTTGGCTTGACTTCCTGCCCTGAATCCCAACCCATCTGGCCTAGGCACACAGGCTGTGCCTTGTGTACGCAGTCTGTGGCCCCTGGGGCTGGGCCCTGCTCGCTGCACTGCAGTCCCATCTCTGGATGGGATCTGGCTCAGGCCATTCCTAAGCTTCAGTCTCTGGGTCACTCCAGAGCTTCCTCTGAGTTACTAATAGCTATTAATTAGCATCACTAGTTCTCCAGGATACAGCCTCTTTATATAAAATATTTTTTTATTTTATTTTATTTTATTTTTTAATTTTTAATTTTAATTTTATTTATTTATTTATTTATTTATTTATTTTATTTTTTGCCCTCCCTCCCCAGAGTTTTGTGTCCATTGGTTATTCTTATATGCAAGCATACCAGTCCTTTGGTTGATCTCTTATCTCCCCCAGATCTCCCTACCCTCCCTCCCCCCCCCCCCCCGTCATTTGACAGACTGCCTGTTGTTTTACTGTCACTATATCTATCTTTCTGTTCATTCGTTTATAATGTTCTTTAATATCCATAAATGAGTGAGGTCATGTAGTGTTTCTCTTTCATTGACTGGCTTATTTCACTCAGCATGATGCTCTCCAGTTCCATCCAGGTTACTGCAAATGATGAGAATTCCTTCCTTTTTATGGCAGCATAGTATTCCATGGTGTAGATGTACCATAGTTTTCTGATCCATTCATCTGCTGACGGGCACCTAGGCTGTTTCCAAATCCTAGCTATTGTAAATTGTGCTGCTATGAACATAGGGGTGCATATATCCTTTCTGATTGGTCTTTCTAGTTTCTTGGGGTATATTCCTAGTAGTGGGATTACTGGGTCAAATGGGAGTTCCATTTTCAGTTTTTTGAGGAAGCTCCATACTGTTTTCCACAGTGGTTGCACCAACCTACAATCCCACCAGCAGTGCACGAGGGTTCCTTTTTCTCCGCAACCTCGCCAACATTTGTTGTTTGTTGTTTTGTTGATGTTGGCCATTCTGACAGGTGTGAGATGGTACCGCATTGTTGTTTTGATTTGCATCTCTCGGATAATTAGTGACTTGGAGCATGTTTTCATGTGCCTCTTGGCCTTCCTTCTGTCTTCTTTTGAGAGGATTCTATTTAGGTCCATTGCCCATTTTTTAATTGGCTCATTCATTTTCCTTTTATTGAGTTGTATAAGCTGTCTGTAGATGTTGGAGATTAAACCTTTATCAGTGATATCGTTTGCAAATATGTTCTCCCATACAGTGGGTTTTCTTGTTGTTTTGTTGATGGTTTCTTTTGATGTAAAAAAGCTTTTTATTTTGATGTAGTCCCATTTGTTTATTTTCTCTTTAGCTTCCATTGCCCTAGGGTTAGTATCAGTGAAGAAGTTCTTTAGGCATATGTCTGAGATTTTGCTGCCTGTGGATGCCTCTAGTATTTTTATGGTTTCCCGTCTTATGTTTAAGTCCTGTATCCATTTTGAGTTTATTTTTGTGTATGGTGTAAGTTGGTGATCTAGTTTCATTCTTTTGCATGTATCTGTCCAATTTTCCCAACACCATTTATTAAAAAGACTGTCTTGACTCCATTGTATGTTCGTGCCTCCTTTGTCAAATATTAATTGAGCATATTGATTTGGGTTGATGTCTGGATTCTCTAATCTATTCCATTGATCAATATGTCTGTTCTTGTGCCAGTACCAGGCTGTTTTGTGAACAGTTGCTTTGTAATACAGCTTGAAATCTGGTATTGAGATTCCTCCTATTTTACTCTTATTTCTCAAGATTGCTGAGGCTATTCGGGGTCTTTTATTGTTCCAAATGAATTTTTGGAGAGTTCTTTCTAGGTCTGTGAAGTATGTCCATGGTATTTTCATGGGGAGTGCATTGAACTTATATATTGCTTTGGGAAGTATGGACATTTTGATGATGTTGATTCTACCAATCCATTAACATGGTATGTTCTTCCATCTGTTTACATCTTTCTCTATTTCTTTTTTCAGTGTCCTGTAGTTTTCTGCATATAGGTCTTTTACCTCCTTGGTTAAGTACCTTTGAGTCATCAATCCTGAGAACTGGGGAAGACTCAAGACTCATCTAATAAGTCTAGAATCATAGACCAGTTCTCTGGTCCAGACTTCCCATCTTTTGGTGTATTTGCACTAACCCAAGATAGTTCATAGTTTTCTTACCTTTAAAACTTACAGGAAAATGTCCCTCATGTCACCTATTCTCCATATGTTTTATCACTTCGATAACCCTTTCCAAATTCACCCTCATTTTAAAACATTACACTAAACCCTGAATGACAATGCCCTCATTCCCAAGAAATTACTTCTTATGTCTGACTACATCCTCCCTGGCTGGTCCTTCTCTGTCTGGTCCTTAGCATCTTTAAGTTTTGACTCCAACAGCAACAAGAATACTCTGGCGTAGAGCCTTCCTTCACATCCCCACCTAAGTCAGGCATAACCAAAGGGGGACAGCATGGGGACCAGAGTCAGGAGTCCAGATTCTGGCCCTGCCTCAGCTACCACTTCCTATAAGGTTGGGCATTCATCCCTTCTCCTCTCTGGGTCCCAGATCATTCCTATCTCCAGTGAGAGGTCAGACCTTTCCAACTATGGAACGTATAAGCTTACTCATCAAAACTCACTCTCCAAGATCCCTCACCTACTACCTTCCAGAAGTGACTTGAGAATTTACATTTTCAGCCCAAGAAACGATTTTCTTGTTGAACAATTATGAGAATTCAGCATGTGGGGGAAAGCACTATAAACTGTCCTGGTGTGTTCTTGCTTTAACAAGCCCCTAATAAAAACAGCCAGGGGAGGCTGGAGGCCGCATGAAATATGGGCCACTCGTTTTCTTAACAACCTGCTTCCCAAAGTTACCCAGGAACTGTCAGCTCCAAGCAGAGCTTGGCATAAAGAATAGGGCCATTTCCTGCCTTTTATCTGGGTGTCTCATGCCCCAGACATTATTTTAATGGAATTCTATTGTATCTTTGTATTCAAATGGACTTGAGGGCAAACAAAACATTTAAAGGCAGAAGTTTCTTCCTCAGCAGGAAAAAAAAAAGTCTTAAGACTTTTGTGGAAAGTCATGACTCAGAGGATCTGGCGATTCAGGGGGCCTAGAGATGCTTTATCCAAAATGCTTGGAAGGTAGGGGGTTCAGGGTGAAGTTTCAGTTAATGAGCCCAGTAGGAGAGTTAATGTCCAGATACCTGCCAATGTTATAAGACCATTCAAGGAACGGGGGTGAGGAAGGAAGAAAATGTAGAATCCTTGAGGAGTGTAAAATCAAGGATGGGGATCTGTTCATTGAAATTTCCTATCCGATTATCTTGCCCAAATGTCACTTAACAAATGGCCCTCCCATGTGGGTTCAAATACTATATTATACAGATCACTGTCCCACTACCCCAGGGGGTTCTGGGGCTCGATAGAGGCTTCATAGAATCTGGCCAGAAATGGGACATACTTCTCCAAAGATCCTGGAAGCCATTGAGCAAGCAGGATCAAGAACTATGAGAATTGAAGGCCCTGTCTCAAATTCAAAGTGTTAGTGGTGAATGGCAACAGATGTTAGACTTTAGTGCTTGAGTTCTGTCTAAGAAAGAATTCAGAGCCAAGACTCAAGTACAAGCAAAAGTTCACTTAGAAAGTTACAGAAGTAGAAGAGGTGGACCACCAACTATTTATAAGTCATATCTAATCAGGCTGACTTTCTTGTGAAGAGCTGAGCCTTGGGTGGCTGGCTATTTTGTAAAGGTCCAGGTTAAGCTGCTATTATAAGGGGGGGGGGGGGCACTTGTGTGCAGTGACTGCAGGTCCAGGGTTGGTGGGTGACTGTGCTTCATAGAGTCATCCAGAGACCCCATTTTCTTCTGTCTCATAGCTGTGTCATCCACTAGGGCCTTATCCATATGGTCAGAGCTAGGTCAGTTCTGTCGTATCCACTTTCCAACCCAAGGAGAGTGGGAAAGAGGAAGCAGAGGGCAAGGCACCTTGTTTTGAGGTGGTAACCAAACGTACACATTCCTTCCACTCATATCCTATTGACTGACTAGAATTTAGTCTCACTGTTACCCCAGGAAATAAGAGAGACTGGAAATGATCCTTTTGCCCTTGTGCCCAGTTAAAGCCTGGTGGGTTCTGTTATCAGGAGGGAGATACTGGGAAATAATTAGTAATATTCCCACCGTGATTCTCAGCTGTTAATACCTGCTGTCACCATTGCTAAGAATTCTTTTCTGATTCAAAAGCCTGGCCCTTCCTTCACCTGTGCTCTTATGACACCCTATGGTTACCTGTCAAAATGTTAGCCTAAATGGACTGAAATACTCTATCTCTCTTCCACTAACCTTTAAATGATAAGGTCAAAAAGTCTGTGTTTTTAATCTTTATATTCTCAGTGTCTTACACCAAGCATGTCAAACTCTCGGCCTGCAGGCCGCATGCCTCGTTTATTTAATGAGGCATGCGGCCCGCCAGCCAGGAGTTTGACATGCTAGCCTTACACAGTAGCACATGTAAGTATTCAATAAGGTTTTGTTAGGTGAATGTGTGATGGGTGGATCCATACATTATTTAATTGGTGAGTAAATGGAACCTAGGGTATAACCACTACAGTCAAGGGTCTGAAGGTTTCCTATGTGACTTATAAAAGTGACCCTCTCCTATATAATCATATGCATGTTGTATATTCAAAGAGATAAGCCAATGTCTTCTGGATGTGGATGGGATAGATAAGAGACAGGGTGGCTGGGGTACATGATAAGCACACACATGCACACACACGCACGCAAACACACACAGGCACTCGCGCGCACACACGCACACGCACACACACACACACACACCCCTCATGTGTTTGACAGTAGATTCTAGAGGATGGTGAGCCTTTACATAGCCTGGCTATCAGATTACTCTCTGAGATATGATGCTTTGGGCAGTGCCCCCAGTGCTTGCCAATGTGTGCCCTTCTTCATGCCTGGCAGCATCCATCTCAAATCCTTTTCTCCTCGTTACATAAGAGGTGGGCCATAGCCAGGAGAGTTCAGACAGAACCACGTAGCAGCCCCCTGGGGAATATCCAAGCGCAGGAAGGCGGAATGTGAGAATCTGGAAGGCCCCTCGGGAACCGGGAGAGTGGCTCTTTATAGAGTTAAGATTGTGCCTGGAGATTGGAATTGACAGATAGAGAAGGGCAATGAGGAAGCATCCTACAATACCCCCCCCCCCCCCCGCCCTTCCCTCAGACCTGGGCAAAACCAACATGTCACCAACAGAACAAGATTTCAACTTGTAGATCTAAACCTGGGGGAATGTTAGTGTTCATTTTCAAGGACTCTAACTGAGGGCCTCCGAGGGCTGTCAGACTTGCCTCTGGGACTATTCTGGAAAAGCAAGGACTGAAGGGCAGGTGGGGGTGGGTGGGCTGATTGCGTTCTGATATAGAGCTGTGGAGAGAGATGTGCCAGCAGTCAGCGTGTCAGACTCCAAGGGGGGGGGGGGGCAGGAGGATTTGAGGATGCAACAGAGAAATTGGGCAAAGGAGCTGGACCTGAGAGAAACTGAGAAATCTCTGGGCAAGGAAATTGGCTAGATAGATAGTCCCCAGTGGGAAGAGTCATTGGCTCTGTTTCTGGAAAAAGTAGAGTTATAAAACACCAGAATTGTAGGGGATATGAGGAGTCTGATGTCAGATTAGACCACGGCTCTGCCATTTGCTGGTGCTGTGACCTTAGGCAAACTACTTAATATCCGTGTACCTGTTTCCTCATCTCTATGGTGGAGTTAATAACAATACACACCCCATTGGGTCATTGTGGGGTGGGAGGTGGTAAATACTCCATGTAAGTTAGCTTCTGGCACGTCTTTTTTTCATAAACATTAGCTTTTATAGAACCTGCAGTGCTGAAACAGAAAGGAATGTGGTGGGTTGATGAGACCAAATAAAGTATCCTTGGCCATTGGTTTTCCCCATTTCTGTGGTGGATGGGACTATTATTCCACATCTTCCCCTTGCAATTAAGGGGGAAAGTGGCCCAAAGTAAAACAGAGTACTTGGATAACACAACTGTTGAATTCAGAAGAGGTTCTGCCTTCATCTGTGGCTTCTTCTAGAGATGTATCATCAGGGAGCCAGCCCTGGTTCTCGCCATCCTGGCCTCCTTTGCGAGCCAGTGTCACGCTCAGCATGCCCCTCGACAAGGAAGCCAAAAGCGCTGCACTGATCCCAGCCTCGTGGCCTCGGGGCACACCATCCCCAGAAGGTGGATGGGAGAAGGCAAGTCACCTCATTGGAGTGCTGTGTGTTAAAATTCAAATTGTGTCGCCTGCCTGGTCCCGAACTTACTGATTGGCCCAAGCCAATCCATGCTCACCCTAGAATTGAGATTGGGGTCAGTACCTATGGCTAGTGCTAGGGAGATGTGGCTCCTCCAAAATAAATCTTGACATTGTGGACAGAACAAAGTGGGGCATATGTATGTTTGAGGCAAGAAAAAGAAAAATCTATTAGTGTGTAAGTTATTAGCTTACCACAGAAATCTGACAAAGACTCTGGAATACAGTAAAAAGCCTGAGATTTTTTTTTTTTTTAAATCAGTTCCCAGAAGATTTCTGGGTCCTGTAGAATCTAACCACAAACCCAGGACTAAATAAACTTGATGCCAATTAACACCCTTACACTTTAAAGGAGAGACGCTTCATTCTCCAAAAGCTAGTCACTTCCCGGCTCCCAGCCCTCACTGCTGCCTCAGCCCAGGCTGGAGGGGCAACGGGAAGTCACCTGCAGGGGCCACGCTGGCCGGCCAGCTGCCGCCACTGAGACCAACAGGGCGGGTGACCTCACCCCCACAGGCACGGCCAGCCCTGCCTGACACTCTCCTCTGCACTAATGGAAGGACTCTCTGCCGGCCCCACTCCTCCCCCCCGAAAAGCTTATTATGTAGAAATACGGATTCGCCACCACTGGCTTCCTGTGAGGAGGATGTTGCTGGAAGCCAATCTCCTTTTATCTCTCTGCCTGGATGCTTCCCGAGTCTCGCCTCTGCTCCAGCAATGAGCCACTCAGTATGCAGAGCTCCTCACATTTCCCTCCAGAAAATAAAGCGAAGACAAAGAAAGGGAGCATATTTAGCCCTAATGGTGTACTGGGCTTCATTTTTTTTCTGTGCGAGTCTATTGCTGTTTAATGAGCTAAATAGTCACTGGATAAATTAGGTGACACCGATCCTGTGTGCGTCTCCTGGGAGGCGGCTTCTCAGCGGCAGGATGTGCCTGGGACACAGCATAGATGTCCACGCACCGGATACCCAGGGGGAGCGCAGCCCCGTGGGGATGTGGATGGGGCAGGCGGAGGCGGTGAATCGCTCCTGGCTGACCCTGCAGCAGCCAGGCAAGCAAGAGTCTTAGCAGAGACAGACTGAGTCTTGATCAAAACATGTAGGTAATGGGCCTTGATCAAAAAGACCCAAACCAACAAAAAAATAGCTAAGGTAATGAGGTCACTGGAACTGACAGGTTGTTTCATTTGGCCAACCAGAGGAGGTGCGCCCTCTCTCCCCTGAGGAGGCAGCAGCCGCAGGGGGTTCCAGCTCCGAGAAGGCGTGGTGGACAGAACTCCTGAGCGCCCTGACCTCTCCTAGTTCTTCCTTTTAGCAGGAAAGGGAAGCTCTAAAATTCCGCTCTTAAACCTTTTCACCAAAGGAGCCATTTGGGATTACATTACAAGCGATCACAGGACTAATTTTGCAGTCCCCTCATTACCGGATAAAGATTTAGAGGCTCAGGCAAAGTCACGTGGCCGACCATTCTTATCCATGACTGATCACGAGAATGCTTTTATGCTTGCGAGTTTAGTACCAGGCACTGTTCTCCACGTCCTATGTCAACCTGTTCGAGCCTCCCGATCAATCCATTTTGTGGAGGAGGAGACTGAGGCTCGGAGGGGTTCACTCACATGCCCCCCAAATCCTCTAGCCAGGAAGTGATAGAGATAGGATTCAAACTGGGGAAGCCTGGGGGTGGGTTCGATCTCAGAGCCCATTAGGGTTTTAGCCTTTGAAATAAAACCTAATTCCGTTTTTAAAATAAAACCTAATTTAGCCTTTAAAATAAAACCTAATTTAGTCTTTCGTCGATAAAACCCAATTCTCCTGGCTCCCAGGTTAAACGTGTGAGAAAGCTCCAACAAGCAAAATGAAAAAAAAAAAACCTCACACCTTTCCCCATGGATCCTGGAATGATTTCCTTTAAGCTGACAAAATAAAGCAAGTAGCACAAGGCTTCCTCGTCTCTGCGCTGCACCTCTCCAGCTCAGCCCCTCAAGACCCCCTTCCCCCTGCTGCACCCCCTCTCTGCTCTGAACATACCACCTGCTTCTTGCTCCCCAGCCTCACCAGAATTGGGGGGGCCTCTCTCTCTGGGCCAGGCTGTTCCCTCCATCCAGAATCCCTTTTGACTCCATTCCTTACAGTATAAACCCACTTATCCTCGTAGACCCAGCCCTGAAGCGGCCTCAGCTGGGAAGACTTCAGCCGTCGTCCCATCAGGGTCAGGAAGCTCCCGCCTCCTCCCCCATAGCACGTTTGGGGACTCTTTCCTCCATTATAATTGGACATGGAAGGGCAGCGCCTAGTGGTTGCAGGCAGCAATCAGACTTGAGTCTGAGATCTAACCCTGCTGCCCAGGAGATGGGCAGCTTTGGGCAAATTACTCCAGGGTCCGGAACTAGACCGCTGGTGTTGGAGTGAGGCTCGGTCCAGCTCTCTTCCCATCCCCACACGTCATCCCAAACCATCCATGCTCCAGCAACCGTTACTGGCAAGCAGCAGGCAGACCCCACCTACCCCATAGTTAAGAGAGAAGGAATCATCCCGGATAGACACATGTCCACACAATGAAGAGCCAGCGGAGGAAAGAAGTGAATGCCGTCAGAAAGATGTAGCTGTAGTCACCACCCAGTGGCTGGCGCAGCCTTGAATTATCACTGAAGGATGAGCTCCGAGGGTTATCATTATGAGTAGATTTTGCAAGCAGGGAAGAGACTGCAAGGGGTAGGGAGAGTGCCTGATGGGAAATAGCAGCATGGGGGGAGGGGGCGGGGAAGATGGGGTGAAGGGGTCTCGGGGGATGATCTGCTATACAAGGCCCAGGAAGACAGTAAAGTGGGGGTGGGAGGAAGCAGAACATTAATGAAAGACGGAGACCCCGGGGTGGGAAGTGCCGCCAACTTCAGCGAAGCCTGGGAAATCAGCCTGCGAAATGAAAGAGGCAGAGAGGAGCACAGAAATAACCTTGAAGGTAATGGATGAGGCAGAGGAGGAAAATCAATTCAAGGAAAACATATTAAGCACAGAAAAACTAAATGGGAGTGGAAGGCTGGGGGGAGTCGGGATGGTGAGAGCAGTGGGTGGGAGCCCGGAGGCTGGGTTCCTGGTCCAGCCCCACCATGGCTACGCACAAGCTCTGTGGCTCTGGGCGGGGCGCCTCACTTCTCTGAGCTGCTGTTGGCTCCTCTTAGAACCCCTACCGTCAGATACCAGAGCCTGCCCCGGCCCCTGCAATTCTGACAGTGTGCGAGAAAGGATTGTACAGAAGGCGGGCTGGCTTCCTCAGGATAGCCCCGAGCAACTAGATGAAAGTGAGTTTAGTGAGTCCCCCGAATAGTCCCAAGTTATCTGGGTGCTTGTGGGATGTAAGTGAAAGCCGAGTTTCACTGTTCCTTTGCCTTCTGGAGAAAATATGAAATTGATGATGAGAGAATCACATAAACATAAGTTAGCAACCATCAAAGACGCTCTTTGAAAGGGATGCTATGGCATTTATATCTTAGCAACACACACACACACACACACACAAATGGTAATCATGTGAGAGGATGGAGGTGTTAACTAACTCTATTGGGGGTAACCACTGTGCAGTATGTACATGCATCAAACAATCACTGGATACGCCTTAAACTTACACTATTCATCAATAATATCTCAATAAAGATAGAAAGAAAAAGAACAAAAATGAAAGGAGGCCCAGTGCTCATTCTATCTACACTAATAAAAGGGTAATATGCTAATTAGACCAAGAAACTTTCCGGACAAAGCCATGGTGGCAGGGCAGAGGCAGAGAAGTTTAGGGGCCATCAGACCAGGAGGGGTGGGCAGTTGGGGGTGATCAGGCCAGCGGGGCTGGGGGGAGTTGGGGGTGAGCAGGCTGGCGGGAGGGGGGGGGCAGTTGGGACAAGCAGGCCAGCAGACAGAGTGGTTAGGGGCGATCAGGCAGGCAGGCAGGCAGGTGAGCAGTTAGGTGCCAGCAGTCCTGTGGGATCGGGCCTAAACCAGCAGTCAGACATCCCCCGAGGAGTGCCAGATTGGAGAGGGTGCAGGCTGGGCTGAGGGATACTCCCCACCCCACCTCCATGCACTAATTTCATGCACTGGGCCACTAGTAAGACAATAAAAGTCCACCCCACAAAGAGAGCTTAGGAGTCAGAGGGACACCCTGAGACCTCTTGAGACACAAGACTGATATATATCAGAATGTCAATAGTGGCCTGAGATTTTTAAAGAATAACACAGTAATGCCTCCCTTACCCAAAGGTAATTTATTGATAACCCCCCAGCTGTCAAGAAAATCACTTAGACCCTGCAAGCAAAGCAATCAGGAAAGCAAACACGGCAGAAGGAATTTAGATGCATTGGGAGCTTGCAATGGGCTTCACCTCTTTTACATGCATCTCCAATGCCAGTGTGTCCCCGCAAAGTCTCCCGGGGGCAGAGAGGCTCCGCTTCAGAGCTGTTCTCAAGCCAAGCCTTTGGTGTAGCCATTTCTCTGAGCCACCTTCAGTCCTGCAGTGGGCCACTTGCTCTATGCTGCCGTTGCCAAAAGGAACCAGCTCAGTGGATGGTGAAGAGGAGAACCACACCGCCCCTTCCTGTCCCTTTATTTCCCACACCACCATGTGAGACTGTCTGGCCGTGTTGGGCTTTGCAGAGGTTGGGGACAGCTAAAAGAAATATCATCACAAGGGGGTGTAATACTTAGACTATATTTTAGTGTATAATCACACAATGGCTTATTCAAAATCTGCTTATAGCAGATTTATTTGTAATAAGCAGCCATTGGAAACAACCCAAATGTCCATCAACAGGCAAATGAATAAACAAACTGTGGTATAACCATACAGGG
Organism: Vespertilio murinus; assembly: GCA_963924515.1. Lineage (NCBI taxonomy): Eukaryota > Metazoa > Chordata > Mammalia > Chiroptera > Vespertilionidae > Vespertilio > Vespertilio murinus. The sequence goes on along the minus strand of OZ004718.1, from coordinate 28,296,278 downwards.
GTGGTGGTGAGCTATTGATACATGCAGTGATAATGATGAACCTCAAAATAATTATACTGAGTGAAATGAATCAGACCCCAAAAAAATCCTATGCTGTATTATTCCATTTATATACACGTCTAGAAAATGCAAACTAAGTTATAGTGCTGGGAAGCAGATCCCTGGTTGTTTAGGTGTGTGTGTAGGAGGGAATCTGTGGGACAGGAATATTTTCCAAAATGTGATATTGTGAATTACAAGGCAGCATGAGTCAGCTTTGGGGATGATGGGTATTATCTTGACTGTGATGATGATCTCCCAGGTGTATACATATGTCCATATGCATTACATTGCACACTTTAAACATGTACAGGTGGTCATAATGCAACTTTTCCTTGATAGAGCTTTCAAAAAATCCAAAAATCAAAACAAAACACGCTATGTATCCTATAATTGTCAACACAGGCCAAGGGGAAAAAAATTTGAAAACCTTCATAAGGAGTTGGGGGTGCCCTCATGGGTTCATGCTCTGCTCTCTTTTCTTCTGAGAGTATTTCCTATCCCACCTGGGCCCCCCACCTCCTTTCAATAAGTCCTCCCCTATTAAAGCAGCGGCAGTGGCGGGAAGGGGGTGGAGGATTGGCCCTAGATTCCATCACTTCCCTCAGAGAAATCTGTGGGACAGGAATGTTTTCCAAAATGTGAGATATTGTGGAAAAATAAATCCACAGACTCGGAATCTACAATCAGCCCCTTTTAATCCACTAGAAACTGCTTTGCAAGAAGGAAGAAGAGGGTGTCCGTTCCAGGGCTGAAAACCCCCATGTCCCTGTAACCCACCACAGACACAGCCGCAGGCTTCCCTTTCCGCCTCAGTATGATCTACAGCCCCTCTCCCCAAGCTCAGCTGCGCCTCAGCAGCAGGACAGAAGCTGTGATGATCCAGTTCTCTGTGTCTCCGGCTTTTGAGCAGGTCAGTTTCTTGGGAACGTGGGGCAGCCCGAGGATGTATGACCCTCTGGACCAAGCCACCAGGCAAAGCGCTGGAAGAGCCCCTTGAGCGATATTCATGTATTCAGTTTGTAGATGAGGAGACTGGGGCTCAAAGAAGCCAAGAACAAGCCCAAGCTTTACAACCAGGGAGGGACAAGGTCAGAGCCAGCGTCGAGATCTGCATGCCATCCAAGGTGAAGTTCCTTCCATCAGTCCGCTGCACCTGTAAGCAGATAGATGGTACACAATCTGAACAAACAGGTCGGCAGTTGGTGGTTTTTTGTGTGTTTGCATGCAGCTTGAGCAGTAGTCCAAGTTTTTATTTCACAGCTGATTAAAATGTGCTCACTGGAGGAGATGCAGTCATTCATTCACATGTTCATTCATCTAACAAATGTGTGCTGAGCACCTACTATGTAATGGATGCCGAATAGGTTCCGAGGATACTTCAGAGATTAATACGTCCAAAGTCCCCACCATCACAGACTTAGAGGGGGGATGCATAGTCAATGAATGTGCCCATGAATTACTCTGATTATAGTTATGAAAAGTACTAAGAAGGCAAAACATAAGAGTGCCGTGGGGATCTCCTCAGTTATGCTCTGTTGACTGGGTTCAAAGGTCGCCTTCCAGACGGCTCATTCTTCCAACAACTCTGTATTGCATCCCTAGTCTTTCCTGTGTCTGCAAGTCCCAGGATGAAAAGACATAGTGCTTACCTGTATTTTGTCCTATAGCTGCTGTAACAAATGACCACAAGCGTGGTGGCTTAAAACAGCAGACATTTATTATTTCACAGTTATCCACACTGACCATTCTAATTTCAGCCAGCTGGAGACTTGCTCTCTAAGCTGGCCACTGCCTAAGGATTCATGTTTCCTTGATGTAGCCACAGAGGCTGGGAGTTCCAGGCTCTGGGCGATAACTCCATGTTATAATGATCTCGCAGAAGTCCCAGATCCGTTCCAGGGTGTTAGCAGAATACACTTCCGCCAGAGGCTCCAAGGGACAGTCCATTCCTCACCTCTTCCAGCTTCCGGCAGCTGCCCGCATTCCTTGACTCACAGCCGCATCACTCCAGCACTTGCCTCTGTCCTCACGTTGCCTTCTCCTCTGTGTGTCTAATCGCCCTCTGGTTCTCTCGCACAAGGACACTTACAATGACATTTAAGAAAACGCCTGCTTTCTCCATGGGAATCCAACTCCCGGTTCTGCTTCCTCCTCAGCAGGCATCTCAGTCCTTCGGTTCTACGAGATGCCTGAGCTAACGCTTCAATAACTGCCCCAACCTCTTTTGACTCCTCTCTTGAGGCTAGCCAGAATCAGTGTCTGTTATTTTTTCAGTGGAAAGGTAGCTAACTCCTCACACCTGTGATCACAGGCCTGGCTCTGAGGAATCTTGCCTCACCCACTCACTTCTGTTGCTTTCCTTTCACTTAGTGAGCCTCTCATCTCTCTGTTCTCCCCTCTTCCTAATCCCTTTCACTTTAAGAACAGATCACTCACTCACGTCTCTAGCCACTGAGTCCTAATCTTCTGACTTCATTTCTGGGAGTCCTCAGACAAATAGTTAAAATAAGCAACATAGTCCAGATGGCAGAGCCCCTTGACATCAGGGACTCTTCTGCCATCGGGGACCCATCTGCCAGGGACTGACTCTGACTCTGCTTTTCTTTAGATGCACTTAGCCTTAGCCTCTCTGGCCCCAGCGGGCTCTCAGAAGTTCTTTCCTGTCATGTGATTGCAGGTAATTATATGGAATCAACACCCCCTGGACCTTGTGCATTCATACGCCAGGACATGAAGTCACAGGGGCAGGCAGAGAGTGAGCAGAGATCACCGCTTCCTCTGCAGGTCCTTCAGCCTCAGATACCGAGGTGGGGGAGACAATGAATGTGGCCTTTGTCCCTGGACTTGAAGACCATCACATCCCCCCCTTAGAAGGCCTCCTAGGATGTTACAGATGACCTCCGCATCAGGGTCATGAGTCCACATTGATTCTAACCTCAGCCAGCTGGAGACTTTCTCATTTGAGCAACAGCTCAAGGATTCATGTTTCCTTGCTGGGAATTGCAGACTCAGTGTTACAATTATTTTTTAAAATATATATTTCTATTGATTTCAGAGAGGAAAGGAGAAAGAGAGAGAGATCGAAATATCAATGAGAGAGAATTATTGATTGGCTGCCTCAGACTGGGGATTGAGCCCATAACTCAGATATGTGCCCTTGACTAGAATCGAACCTGGAATCCTTCAGTCTTCAGGCCAATGCTCTATCCACTGAGCCAAACCAGCTAGGGCCTCAGTGTTAGAACTATTAATAAACTCTCACCCAAATGTCAGTGTTATGACAACCATTGAGTTATCCTTACTGTTGTAGTAAGCTTTACCATGCTCAGACTCTTCATGGGAGCACACACTGATTCATAAGATTGAGCCTCACGTGATATCCTCTCTGGCATGGACACAGTGGCCCTCACACCACCCCTCTGCTGTGGACCAGCATACCTGTCTCTCACAGGGTGTGTTGTTATCATTGCATCCTCTCATCCATTCTTTCTCCTCTCTGTGCAAGAAATGGTCTCCTGCTCTGCCTTCAAACCAAGTGAAAGTACCTAAGGAAATGCTAGACCGCATACTTCCCATGAAAGGTACCTATGTAATATTCGGTCTGTAAGAAAAATGGATCCCATTAGGAGGTCTACACGGGTGTTCTGTAAATGTCAAAATGAACAGCAGTCTGCACAGTGCTACATGGTGCACAACATGCTTTCTCGTTCAGTAGGTCTGTCTGAACAACATTCCCAAATGACAAAATAGGCCACCTGGCTCCTATTTCACAGGGGCTCGTGCCAATGGCTTGCTCTGGGTGTCACTGCTGATAGGTAGCAGTGCCGGGCTTGCCCCCCTATCTCCTGCGATGCTTTATCCACTGACCATGCCCCAGGCTTGGTCCCCTATCCTCTGATTTTATACGTGATACTCTATCCACATATCAAGGGCTTTAGCTGCTGTAGTTTTAATTTAAAACAGGAGCCCTGGCAGGTTTGGCCCAGTGATTAGAGCGTCCTCCCTGGACTGAAGGCTCTCAGGTTCAATACCCAGCTAAGGGCACGTACCTCAGTGCAGGTTCGATCCCTGGGTGTGGGAGGCAACCAGTCCATGTGTCTCGCTCACATCAATGTTTCTTTCCCTCCCCCCCTTCCCTCCCTTTCACTCTCTCTAAAAGTCAGTGGGAAAATTATCTTTAGGCGAGAATTTTTTTAAAATCACAGGGATTGGCTAACTTTTTCTGTAAAAGGCAAGCTACTAAATATGTTATGCCTGTAGGCCATGCAGTCTCTGTTACATCTACTCAATGTGGTCCACGTAGCACAAAAGCAGCTATAGATATTCTGGAAACATATGGGTGTGGCTGAGTACCAATAAAACTTTATTTACAAAAATGGATAACACACTGAATTCAGACTGGATGTTATAATTTCCAACCCTTGCTTTAAAGTACCAGGGCCAAATTTTTATGTGAAACTTAGAGCTGAGCTAGAGGTCGTGACACTAGGCCCCCCCCCCCCCCCAGCTGACGCTGAAGTGCAGGCCATTTCCTCTTCCCAGGAGTTCGGGATCTCCTACCATCCTACCTTCCTTATGGCAGAGCCAGTGCACTCACATCCCCACCCTGACAGCTGCCCACTCCCCAGAGGACTGGACGTTCAGTTCAAACCAGGTTCTTGGGAGGAAATACTCATGGAGACACTGGCTGCTAAGTTGGTGACATTGAGAAATGGGAAGGTGGGCTTTTCATTTTTTTAATTTCCCATTTTCCCATGGACTGTACATTTATTCTCACCTCCACCGCTAGTCCCTACCTCACACCCGCTCACTCTCTCCATCCCCTCTGGTCTCCAACCACCTCTCAGCCTCTCCATTGCCCAGATCCTCTTCCCAGGTACCATTTCTAGTCCTGACTTTTACAAATGCAGCTTATACCCTTTGGATTGCAAATGACCAACAGCGCCTTTAAACCAAGAAGACAGGTCACAAACCCCAGCATTTTAATAAGACGAAAGGAATGTAGAAGCTGACAAATCTTCGCTACAAAAAACAAATATAAAACCAGACAAAATTGTCAAAAACAAAACAAAACAAAACAGTCATTTCAAGGTTCTGGAAATTGGCCAAAGGCAAACAACAAAATGAGAATTGCTTATTTGTGAGAAACTTTGGAGCTCCAGGTCAGAATAACTTGAGTCTAGGGCATCCTTGCTTGCCACGAAACCATCAGCTTCACAGGCAGGCCTGATTTTACTGGCTTAATTAAGAGAGGAGAGCAGCCAAAACCAGTTTTGCTCAGTGGATAGAGCATTGGCCCGGTCAACGGCATGTACCTTGTTTGCGGGCACATCCCCAGTAGGGGGTGTGCAAGAGGCAGCTGATCGATGATTCTCTCTCATCGATGTTTCTGGCTCTCAATCCCTCTCTCTTCCTCTCTGTAAAAAAGTCAATAAAGTATATTTTTTTAAAAAAGAGGAGAGCAAAGCCTGTGCCTGCCATGCATGGGGAACCTGCAGTTCTCCTGACCTCAGGTTGAGATTCTGGTGAGGTGAGCCAAAACCAGAGAACCAGCCAGAAATTTAATAGAGAGATCTTGGATATGAGTGACTCCAAGGGGGTGGGGAGGGTGGTAATCTCTTCATGGAAGAATGCCTGGCCTGGTTGTTCATACATGCAGAGACCTCAGGGCGCCCTGTAGAAAGTAAAAGTCATGGCAGATGGGAAGACCGTCTGAAATTAGAATGCTCACCCCAGCCCACACACAGGTTCACCCACAGAGGGTGGAAGCCCTGTTGGCTAGAGGTGATTGAGTGTAAGCTCTTCCCAGTCATTGGCTGTCCCCTCGGTAGAAATTGGGGAAGGCCTTTGGAAGCTGGACCAAAACATAAAAATAAGAAAACTTTAAGAAAGAGAGCCGAGATATGAACAGCTACACAGCACAGAAGGACAGATTCTGCAGATTATGTTCAGGCAAATGAGCACAGATGACCGGAACTGACTCAAGACACTGGAAAATCTGAATAGGCCCTAACAAGTAAAGGAATTGAATTATAAATCTCACTCCTTCACTCCCCCCACACACACAAAGCTCAGATGAGTTTTATCACATTTTAAAAGAATAAATAAGACCCATCCTCAAAAAACTCATGTAAGAAATAGAGGAAGAGAGAACACTTCCCAACTCAACAGGTAACACCAGTATGAAGCCAAAGACAAAGACATCACAAGAAAGGAGACCTCCAGATCAATATCTCTTACAGACGTAGATGAGAAATTTCTTACATATTAGCAAACTGTCTGAATCAATATAGGAAAAGGAGTTTACAACCTGACCAAGTGGGATTTGTCTCAGGAATGCAAGATAGATTTAACACCTGAAAATCAATTTGTGTAATATACCATATTAATAGAATAAAGAGCAAAAGTCACATAATCAAAATAGGTGTGGGGGGAAAAAACATCGCTGCATAAAGTCCAACATCCATTCATTATAAATTTTTCCAACAAACTAAAAATAGTAGGAAACTCCTTCAGTTGGATAAAAGGTATCTATGAAAAACCTACAGTTTGCATAACACTTACTGATGAAAGACTGTTTTCCCCTGAAGATGAGGAAAATGGCAAGAATGCCAAGTCTTTTAAACATATATATATATATATATATATATATATATATATATATATATATATATATATATTGATTTCAGAGATGAAGGGAGAGGGGGAGAGAGAGGTAGAAACATCAATGATGAGAGAGAATTGTTGATTGGCTGCTTCCTGCACACCCCCTATTGGGAATCAAGCTGCCACCGAGGCATGTGCCCTGACTGGGAATCGAACCAGTGACCTCTTGGTTCATATGTCAACACTCAACCAATGAACAACACCAGCCAGGCAAGGATGACAACTCTTACTAGTCCTATTCAACACTATATGGGGAGTTCTAATCAGTGCCATCAGGTAAAAGAAAAATAAGTCAATGGTACATGGATAGGAAAGGAAGAAGTAGAACTGTTTCATTCTCTTATAACATGATCCTTTATGTAGAAAAGTCTCTGGAACCTATCAAAAAAAAAAGCAAAACAAACAAAACTACTACAACTAACATACAGATTGCAAAGGTGCAAGATACAGTATCAGTATTTCAAAATCAATTGTAAATTCACATGCTAGCAATAAACAATCCGAAAGTGAAATTAGGGGAAATAATTCCATTTACAATGGTTTCAAAAATAATAAATATTTAAGAATAAATTTAACAAAAAGAGTGCAAACCCAATTGCTGAAAACTATAAAACATTGCTGAGAGAAATGAAAGAGTATCCAAATAAATGGAGAAATAGTTCATGTTCACGGGTCGGAAGACTCAATTTTCTTTCCAAATTGATCTAGAGAGTCAACTCAATTCCCCTGAAAATCTCACCAGACATTTGTAGAAAACTGGAAAGCTGATTATAAATTTATATGGAAATGCAAAGAATCTAAAATTACCAAAACTGTTTTGTAAAAGAGCAGTTTGGAAGACATAAAAGACCCAATTTCAAAACCTACTCTAAAGCTACAGAATTCAAGAAAGTGTAGCACTGGCATAAGAATAGACATACAGATCAATGGAACAGAACTGAGGGTCCAAAAATAAATCTTTTCATTCATGTTCATTTAATTTTTGACAAAGGTACCAAGTCAACTCAGTGGGAGAAGGATGATCAACCAGTAATGCTCGGACCCCTAAGATATCAGTACACACACTCACACATAAATACCCTTACCTCACATTATACCCAAAAATTAACTCGAAGTAGGTCATAGACCTAAATGTGAAAGCAAAATCTATAAAGCATTTTTATAGGAGAAAATATTTCCGACCCTGTATTAGGCAAAACTTTGTAGCTGTGACTCCAAAAATATAGTCCATAAGTGAAAAAAAAATTTGATACATTAGATCTTGTCTAAATAAAAAAATGTTTTTTAACAGACACCATGAAGAAAATGAAAAGGTAAGCTACAAGTAGGAGAGACTATTTGTAAGTGATATAAATATTGCAAGTAATATAAACATTTGCAAATAATTTAAAGGACTTGTATCAAGAAGATGTAAATAACTCATAACTCAATTATAAGAAGATAAGCAACCCATTTATTTTAAATGAGCACAAGATTTAAATATAGATTTCCCTGAAGAAACTACATGAATGATGAATAAGCTCATGAAGAGATACTCCATGCCATTAGCCTTAGGGAAATGCAAATGGAAACCACAATGAGATACCACTACATACCTACTAAAATGGCTTGTATCAAAGACTGGCAATCATTGATGTCAGTGAGTCTGTAAAGAAACTGTGACCCTCATTCATTGCTGGTGGGAATGTGAAGTGGTACTGCTACGTGAGAAACAGTTTGACTATTCTTTACAAGGTTAAACATAGAATTCCCATGTGACCCAGCAATTCCTACGTGTCTGCCCAAGAGAATGAGAGCATATGTTCACGCACAGAATTGTATGCAGATGTTTATAGAAGCATTACTCATAATGGTCGAAATGTGGAAACAATCCAGTTGCCCATTGTTTCTTTTATTTCTTTTATAGTGAGTTGCCATCATTATAGATGTAAGAGCCTCATAAATTATTTTCCTTTTTAAATTTTTTTACTCTCTTCACCCATTTCTCCTACCCCCCACCCCCACCCCACAACCTCCCACCTCCTGTCTTTGGAAACCACCAATCTGTTCTCTGTATCTAGTTACCTATTTGGGTTTTTGGTTGTTGCTGTTTTTTTGTGTTTTGTTTTAGATTCCACATGTGGGAGAGATGATATGGTATTTGTCTTTCTCTGGTTCCCTGGAGGTATATCCATGTTGTTGCAAATGGCAAGATTTCATTCTTCTTTTATGGTTGAATAATACTTATGTGTATGTGTATCACAATTTCTTTATCCTTTCACCCATCAATGGACACTTAGTTTGTGTCCATGTCATGGTTATTGTAAATAATGTTACATTGAACATGGGGATGCATATATTTATTGGAGTTAATATTTTTGTTTTATTATAGATAAACTAGAGGCCCGGTGCACAAAATTCATGCATGGGTGTGTGTGTGGGGGGGTGTCCATCTGCGTGGCCTCTTGCAATCTGGGACCGCTGGCTCTAACCACTTGCCTGCCTGCCTGATCACTCCTAAAACTCAAGCTTCTTCTTTTTTTATTTTTAATATTTATATTTCTTCTTTACTTTTTATTTTAAAAGTCAAGCCTCTTGAGAACATGAGGCATTTAACATTATTCCATATTCCTTACAGAGAGCTAAGCATAGTAAATACAGCAAATACTTAATCCAATGGGCTTCTATACAAACACTTCCCAACCAGGTTTTAATAGGCAGCCTCCAAAAACTTGAATTGGAAAACCTAAAAGTAGAGTGCTCAGATTTCAGGCATCAGGTGCTATTAGCAGGATTTCTATCCCAATTAAACTCTGATTCTGAGCTCTCAATGGTCTGGACAAACTGCCCTTCACTGTCCCCAACGTTTCTTAATCATCACATCTCATTTTCCTTTCTTTTAGTTTTTTTTTTTAGTTCAATGTTTTATATCTACATCAGTATCAATATACCATACAAAACCTTCCTGCCAGCCTGGCAGGGCAGGCAGGAGGCGGGGGGGGGGGGGGGGAGTGTTCATAGCAGCATAGAAAACCAGGGTTCTTGCTCAAAAGAGGAGAAAATGGGTTTACAGTCAAGGAAACAAAATCAGAACCCAACATGATCAAGGAGAAGCCTTGAAACTGCATCGAGTAGAGGTGCTGTGGGCAGCGGTGCATCTCGGCTGGCCCAGCAGTGCCTGCAGCAGCCCCGGTTCCTGGGAAGCCTGGGGTCAGATAGGGCCCAGCTCTTGAGGTTATTTTTAATCATTTTATTTCTGTGGGAGGAGGGCTTCTGGGCAGCAGCTCCATGTGGGGGTAACTGGAGCAGGTTTCACTTCAGGGTTTGGAGAAGAAGTTGAGACTGTGGGGCGGGACCTGGCAGGACCCACCCAATCCCATATGTCACAGCTGAGGTTCTTGGAAGTGGCCCAGTGAAATTCCTTCCTGCCTTCTTCCTGCCCTGTCCCCAGGTCTATGGCTTAAAAATTAGGGCACCAGGCTGGGGCTGAGTACCCCAGGGGCCTTTGTAAACATGGCAGGTACAGACAGAAGGAGCTTAGGGGAACTGTGGGAACTGGTGGAGGCAGCCAGAGCCTGGGGAGGGGGTATGGGGTGGAGGAGGTATGCTTAGAGGTACAGAGACCAAGAGAGAAGAGAGGACAGAGATGGGGTTAGAAAGAGTAACAGGAAGAGAGAGACTCAGAGAAAGCAAGAGAGAGATTGAGACAGAGAAAGAGTCACAGAAAGAGACAGACAGACAGAAAGATGGAGTCCTGCTCTGTATGAGTCAGCGGCTGGGAAGTCTGGGGACTGGGCTCACACGGGACGTGGCAGTGTGATGGTAAGGGCATCGTGGTGTTGCACGAGGGAGGTGTGCTGGTAGTACAGCACCAGCTCCTTCAGAGACCCATACAGCTTGGAGGGCTCTGCAAAACCTGTCAGTGGCCCAGCGGTAGGTGACACAGTGCTGGGTATCGCCCTCCGCCAACACAGAGCAGGCATAGCAGCTTCGCTGGCTGCTCTCAGGGATGAGGAAGGTACCATCCCGCTGGCTGTTCACCATTTCCTCAGCCTGCGTGCTGCTGATCTTGCCCACATACCAGGTTTGCTCCTCATGATGGGGGAGGTCATCCTCCTCCTCCATCAGTGCACACTGGTCTTCAGGCTCATTTGTGATTCCCAGCCACTCCTTAGTTTTCTTCTGCCCGGCGCCTTTCTGGGTGAGCCATACCAGGCACCGGCCTCAGATCTTGCGCAGCTGCCTGAGGTCTTGCTTCAGGCTATTCATGCGATGGTCTCGGTTGTCCAAGGCCTGTGTCCACAGCTCCTGTTCCAGCTTCATGCGGCTCTCGTGGATCTCAGCGTTGCCAGACTTGAGCCATTCTGAGTTCAGCAGGATCCTCTGCATCTCTTTTCCTTTCCTTTTCTTTTTTAAAAATATATTTTATTGATATTTTACAGAGAGGAAGGGAGAGAGATAGAGAGCTAGAAACGTCAATGAGAGAGAAACATCGACCAGCTGCCTCTTGCACACCCCCTACTGGGGATGTGCCCGCAACCAAGGTACATGCCCTTGACCAGAATCGAACCTGGGACCCTTCAGTCCGCAGACCAACGCTCTACCACTGAGCCAAACCGGTTTCTGCTGCATCTCTTTTCCATTGCCCTCACACGGAAGCACTTCAGATACTCCTTGCTGCACTTCTATTGAGTCTGGCCCTGCTCTTCCAAGATCTTGATGGTTTCATTGAAGGCTCTGATGGCGGTGCGCTTCATCCGCAGTTCCTAGGAGGTGCGCGCATACCCCTCCTAGAGCTGGTCGAACTCGTGGCTCTTATCCTCTGCTTCTAACCAAGGTAACAAACAAGTAACTTCCCGCCAGAAGTCACGTCCAAATACTGTGATACCTGGGCCTGTGGGGCTGGCTATGGACATGCGCAGTAACAGGCTCACGCTGGAGCCTAGGCGCCCAGGCGGCCTCCACAGTCCCACAATCCTCTGGTTGCACACTTCCTCTGGTTTTTCTAGCTGCTCAGTCCCGCTGCAGCGTGCAGGGCCTCTCGTTGGAGAGGATTTTTCTGTTTTGGCGGTGGCAGCTGTTTACTATTTGGAATCAGTGAAGTTTCGGGAGCGCTGCCGCTGCTGTGACCATGTCCGTCCCAAGCGCACTCAGGAGACAACCGCGCATTCAGTCCACGTCCTGGTTCGCGATGAGAAGGTACTGTGCTGAGCCGATTTCCAATCCGGTCTTCCTCTTCCTTCCCCAGCACACTCCAAACCGACTCCAGCCCACCACCCAACCCCACAGACCCTTAAGGCCTTCCCCCCTATGTCTGACTTTCCCCCATCAAACTTGCACCCTATCACATTGCCTAGGGGCGCCCCTAATCGCTCCCTGGTGGGGGGGGGGCAGCCTGGGCGAGGGGCCATGATGTTTTGGTTTTCATGGACACTGGTTTTTGATATATACACTAGAGGCTCAGTGCACAAATTCATGCTTGGGTGGGGTCCCTCTGGGTTGCCTGCAGAGATCAGGTGGAAACATGCACTCCAAGGCTGCCTGCAGCTCCTACCTGCCATTCCTGCTCATCCTGGCCTGGCTGTGGCTGCCGCAGGCTCTGGGAGAACTCATGCTGCCACAGCAGTGCTCGCCAGCCATGAGCCCTGTGCCTGGTGCCCTCCCAAGGAGTGGCCTATGGGATTGGGCTGAAACCTGCTCTCTGACATCCTCTGAGGGATCCCGGATTGTGAGAGGGCACAGGCCAGCCTGATATACCCCACCAGTGCAGGGTCCAGCCAGAGAGAGACCGAGGGAGGGCTCCAGGGTGTGTTAGGTCCACGTTGCTCAGTCCTAATTGGCTGGATCCCACAGCAATCTAACTTACCAGTAGGAGTATCTACCCCTTGGTGGTCAGTGCACATAATAGTGACTGATTGGCCAGTTGACTGCCCCCTGGTGGTCAGTGCACATCATAGCAAGTGGTTGAGCGGCCTTTGCATATCATTAGCATATTACGCTTTGATTGGTTGTTCAGTTCTGCTGTTTGGTCTATTTGCATATTTTTCTTTTATTATATAGGATAGAAGATACCCAGAAGTGTAATTGCTGAATCATATGCTAGTTCTAGTTTTAATTTTTTGAGGTATCTTTGCATATGTGGATGCACCAATTTACATTCCCACCAACAATACATGAGGGTTCCCGTTTCTCCACATTCTTGCCAACACTTGTTATTTCTTACCTGTTTTATAATAGCCATTCTAACAGGTGTGAGTTGATATCTGATTATGGTTTTGATTTGCATTTTCCTGATAAGTAATGATGTTGGGCATGTTTCCATATACCTGTTGGTCATTTGTCTTCTTTAGAAAAACATCTATTCAGAACTTCTTCCCATTTTTAATAATTGGATTGTTTGTGTTTTTTTCTATTTAGTTGTATGATTTCTTTATATATTTTGGTTTTTTTAATTAAAAAAAAATTCCAATTACATTTTACATTCGCCATTATTTTGCTTTAGTTTCTGGTGTACAGCAAAGTAGTAAGACAATCATATATTTTACAAAGTGTTCCCCCTGATATTTGTATTTATACAACCCCTTATCACCGTGGTCAGAAAACTGCGGCTCAGGAGCCACATGTGGCTCTTTGGCCCCTTGAGTGTGGCTCTTGCACAAAATCCCATGGCCTGGGCGAGTCTATTTTGAAGAAGTGGCGTTAGAAGAAGTTTAAGTTTTAAAAAATTTGGCTCTTAAAAGAAATTTCAGCCGAAACCAGTTTGGCTCAGTGGATAGAGCGTCGGCCTGCGGACTGAAAGGTCCCAGGTTCGATTCCGGTCAAGGGCGTGTATCTTGGTTGCAGACACATCCCCGGTAGGGGGTGTGAAAGAGGCAGCTGGTCGATGTCTCTCTCTCATCGATGTTTCTAACTCTCTATCCCTCTCTCCTTCCTCTCTGTAAAAAATCAATAAAATATATATATTTTTTAAAAGAAATTTCAATTGTTGTACTGTTGATATTTGGCTCTGTTAACTAATGAGTTTGCCAACCACTGCCTTATCAAATAGATAGCTTACAAATATTTTCTCTCGTTCCATAGGCTGCCTTTTTGTTTTGTTGGTTTCCTTTGCTGTGCAGATGCTTTTTTATTTTCATGTAGCCCCACTTGTTTATGTTCTTTGTTGCTTCTACTTTATGTGTCAGATGTAAAATATCATTGCCAGGACCTATGTCAAGGAACTTGCCACCTGTCTTTTCTTCTAGGAGTTTAATGGTTTCAGCTGTTTCAAGTCTTGAATCTATTTTGAGTTAACTTTTTGTATGGTGTAAAATAGTGGTCTAATTTCATTTTTTAACATGTGATTGTCTAGTTTTCCCAACACCATTTGTTGAAGAGACTATTTATTCCTTATTATACATTCTTGTCCATTAAATAAACAAAATATGTACATATAATGGTGTACTATCCAATAACAAAAATGAGTGAACTGCTGATACATGCTACCTCATGGGAGAACCTTAAAAGCATCATGCTAAATAAAAGAAGCTGTTATTGTCATAATTAATAAAAGAAGAGAGCAAATGGAAGACCAGGCATAGCATGGTCATCTGCTCAGCTTCACCAGGAAGCTACAGCCTCATGTTCCCGAGAGAACCACCAGTTCATTCTCAGAGCATCACTGAGGGAAGGGATTGAACAGAGGGGGAGATGGGCACATGTCCAGTAAAGTTGGGGTGATGTAGGAAAGGTGCTTGCCTATCAGTCTAGCCTGGAGCAAAGGTCATTGGCTAGAAGCCTGAAGCCACTCCAAGCCTATGAAATCTTGAAAGACTAACATCCCCAAAGTGTTCTCTCTCTCTTGAGGTTTTGCTCACTCTCACGCTCTCTTGCTCAGTGATCTGCACTTGCCCCTTGCCCTAGCCTGCCCTGTGGCCTCAAGCAGCATCGCTGTTTTTTGTTTGTTTGTTTGTTTGTTTTTTGGTGGTTTTTTTTGAGGACCTCCAGCTCAAGTTTTTAAAGAAGTTAATGGGAAGGTAACCAGCTTTTTCCTGAGTCTTGGGCCTTGAATGTCTTCAGCTGGAAATTTACATGCCAATAAGCATGGGGATCCCATGTTCTTCTTCCTCTCACTAACGCATCCCCAAAGAGCACAATCAGCCTTTATGACTAATTTGAATAATTACTTAGGTAAATGGGTAGCCCAATGTGCTCAACAAAATGATTCAGAAATCACTCATGTTCTTAGCATTGGTTCTGCCCTATTGTGTGAAGCTCCATGCTCATGAAGAAGAAAAGTTGAGGGTTTGGCCTGGGGAGTAGGGAATGGATGGCAGTACCCAGTTCTTTGCATTGTTTTGTACACTCCAGACCATGGGTCTCCTGTGGGTAACTGTTCCTTGTTTGCCCAGGCGCTGGACAATCATGGAACAGTCCACAGCCCTTTTACCATGTGAAGCAATTATAGTTCTGTAAACACGTGCTTACCTCATCCTGCAATCTACTGTTTAGAAGGAATGTTGGTGCCAAAGTCTTCTTTAAAGGGAAGAATCTAGAAATACCATAATTACCATTAAATTTCACAAATTAGATGTTGTTAAGTTAGAATTTGCCTAGCAATATTGAGCCATCGTTATAAATATGTATTTCTCATGACATTTTCTGGAACTTTATTTGAGCCCAGAGGGCTTCTGGCTAAAATAAAGCAGAAATGTCAAATACAGGGAGCCCTCTACTCTGGATCAAGTTATATTTTATTGCTCAGCTCACCCTTGGCTCCTAATAAAAGCCTGTAGCTTACTCTCATGACCTCTCCGTTTTCTTTGGATAATCTTCTAAGTGCTATAAGCCAGAGAGAACAGGTGTCCATGTCATAGCCAACACTCAGTTGGCGGAATTTGAACCTCAATGTCTTTTTAAAAAAATATTTGTATTGATTTCAGAGAGGGTGAGGGAGAGAGAGATAGACACATCAGTGATGAGAGAGAATCATTGATTGGCTGCCTCCTCAACACCCCCTACTGGAGATCGAGCCTGCAACCTGGGCATGTGCCCTTGACTGGAATCGAACCTGGGACCATTCAGTTCGCCGACTCTCCACTTAACCAAACTGGCTAGGGCTGAATCTGTATGTCTCAATGAACAAAGTAGCCTTGTCAATATGTTATCTTTGGCCTACCTGTATATATGTATTCAAAAAAAGCCTTTTATTTTAAAATACAACAAATAAACAAAACCAAAGTAGATGTTTAGCTTGAAGACATCGTTATAAGATAAACACCCTCATCACACCACCCTGGTCAAGAAATAGAATTTTGCCAATTACCCCAAAAGTCCCTTTCCTATTCCCCTTTCTAGTCACACTTCCCTCTCCCCAAAGTAATTATATTCTTACTTTTGTAGTGTTGACAAAAGAACACCCAGCCTAAGGAAAGGTCTCATAATAATAGTTTATTTGAGCCAAACTGATGACAATTGCCGGGAAGCAAATTCTCAAGGGAATGAGAAGTACTCGGGAGAGTGGCAGTTTTACAGCTTATTTTATGTTACCATCAAAGGAGGAGACATAAGAGGGGTTACATGAAATCCATTTGTAGTAGTTTAAAGGAACAGGAGAAAGCAAAGTGGAAAATCTCTGAGATTGATAAAAAGTACATCAGAAACGTGCATACTTCTTTTACATTGGTAGGTATAGAATAGCTAACATTTGCAGCACATAAAAGTAGTATTTGAGCAACAAGAATGTGGGGTTGCCGAAACCGGTTTGGCTCAGTGGTAGAGCATCGGTCTGCGGACTGAAAGGTCCCAGGTTCGATTCCGGCCAAGGGCATGTACATTGGTTACGGGCACATCCCCGGTAGGGGGTATACAAGAGGCAGCTGGTCCATGTTTCTCTCTCATCGACATTTCTAGCTCTCTATCCCTCTCCCTTCCTCTCTGTAAAATATCAATAAAATATATTTTAAAAAAAGAATGAGGGGTTTTGTGGTCTCTTTCTCTGATGAAAGATTGTTTGAGACGGGGTTCGAAAAAAGGGGTTACTCTAACATTCCACAGGTAGGTTATTTTAGATGCAAAAAGAAAATAAATACTCTCACTGAAGGTAAAGATTTACCTTTTCCAGGGAAGCTATGGGCCTAGGATATGACTACCCACCATGCATTGGTCTTAGTCAGGAATTTTTACGTGCAGACCATCCTATGTGGTTACTTTTGGTCTCTGAGTTTGTAAGGCCCACCATGCAGGCCTCTCCTGAGCTTGTCCCCTTTTTCTAGCTCTGTCCACTGAAAAGGTCTGGCCCCTTTTTCATCCACAATAATAAGCAATTCTTTGTATTTCCTGTACAGTTTTATCACTCAAGAGTGCATCCCTGATGATTATAGTCTTGCCCGTCTAAAACAGTTGCCATGCATTTGGCCCCTAGCTGGTTTGGCTCAGTGGAGAGAACGTTGCCTGCAGACTGAAGAAGTATCCCCAGTTTGATTTGGGTCAATGGCACATGCCTGGGTTGTGGGCTCCACCCCCAGTAGGGGGCATGCAGGAGGCAGCCGAGCGATGATTCTCTCTCATCATTGATGTTTCTGTCTCTCTCTCCCTCTTCCTTCCTCTCTGAAATCAATAAAAAATAAAATAAAATAAAATAAAATAAAATAAAATAATTGCCATACGGGTTGTTCTCCATCCCTTTCTTTCTCTTAAAATATATCTGTGAAGAATCTGCATCATTTCTCTCTCTTTAAAATATATTTTATTGATTTTCCACAGAGAGGAAGGGAGAGATAGAGAGCTAGAAACGTCGATGAGAGAGAAACATTGACCAGCTGCCTTCTGCACACCCGCTACTGGGTATGCAGCCAATGTACATACCCTTGATCGGAATCAAACCTGGGACCTTTCAGTCAGCAGACCAAAGCTCTATCTACTGAGCCAAGCCGGTTTTGGCAGAATCTGCATCATTTCAACTAAATTTCCTACTGTCTGGGTTTTGCTGATTGCTCACTTGTGATACTCTCAGCATGTTCTGCTGTTTCCTCTATTTCCTGCAAATGTATTATCAGTGGGGTGCCTTCTGTGTCCCCACATGTTACTGGTGGACATGGAGCTCTCGAGGTGCCCCAGGGACAAGAATTTCCAGAGGCCCCCACAGGAGGATGAAACAACAAAGCCCCATCTTGTTTTCAGCAGAGCTAGAATTGAGGCCACTGCCCAGAGTCTTTGCTCCATATTAAAGCACAGTCCAGCCCAGCCTCTGGCTAGCTTAGCTTGTGTGCCCAGCTGCAGGCTGTTGCTTGTGGGGTCTGCAAGGCCATGGGCTGTGCTGTGTCTAGGGCCACATGGCTATGGAGGAAGCACTATGGGTGAGTGCGGGTCACAGAGTCAGTGAGAAACACGAGCGCAAGCAAGAGAGCAAGAACTCTTCGTTTCTGGGTTACAATGAGGGGCTTACCCAATTAAAACTTCCAGATGTCATGCACTTGCAGTGGTTTGCTCTCCTACTCAGTGATCATTGTTCCTCAGGCTACACTGATAGCAAGTACCTTGCCTGCGTCACCCCAACTTCACTGTGCCTGCATCCATCGCCCTTTGTTGGATCCCTCTCCTCAGTGATCTGCAGGGAACGGACCGGTGGTGCCCTGGGGAGTGCAAAGTTGCAGCTTCCTGGCGAAGCTGCACAGATGACCAAGCTTATAATGTCTGGCCGCCCCTTCGCTTCCTTCCCATTGGAATCATTATTATTCCAATGAGTTAAGTCTGAAAAGAAAGAAACATCAATTGAGCTATCAAAAAAAAGTGTATTGCTGAAACCGGTTTGGCTCAGTGGTAGAGTGTCGGTCTTTGGACTGAAAGGTCCCAGGTTCGATTCCTGTCAAGGGCATGTACCTTGGTTTCGGGCACATCCCCAGTGGGGGGTGTGCAAGAGGCAGCTGGTCGATGTTTCTCTTTCATTGACATTTCTAGCTCTCTATCTCTCTCCCTTCCTCTCTGTAAAAATATCAATAAGATATGTTTAAAAAAAAGTGTATTGTATACATTTTTGGGACACCATTTATGTATTTATAAATCTAGATTTACTTTCATAAGTAAGTAAATTTTTATTTTTAAATATAGATAAAAATAGAATGTATATACTCATATTACAATAAATATATAACAAAATAGATTTATAAATATAGAAATATGATATGAACACAGTATTTAAACATATGTGGTGGGTTTTAATGCACTTTAATTATTATTCGTATTAAAGCTCAAAGGGCCTCATCTTTGGCCAGTGGGAGCACCTTAAGTTGCCTCCTGTACCCTTTGACATGATTCTAGTGTTCTTTGATAACCTCTTTGCTATCTAGCATGACAAAACATTCCACACTTACCTCGTACTCTTCCAGCCTTAGATCTGAAATCTGGCATTTCTCAGGAAGCCCTGATTCCTTCTGGTGGGAAATGGTATTTCAAGACCACAATCTGTGGACCAGGGATGCTTATTGCTCCCGCTGTGGTCATTGTCCAGGCCTTTTCAGTGGGCAGAGCTAGAAAATACATGCACTGTATAGATACTGATATGTTCTCTCTTTTTGGACATATAATTTTATATGAGTTTTAGGTGTACAATTTAGTGATTCGGCGTGTATACACAGTACTAAGTGATCACCATGAGTCTAGTACCCACCTAACACCATGCATAGCTATTACAAGGTTATTTTTTAGTTTTAAATCATTTTGATTTTTCAATTACAGTTAGTTAACGTGTATTATATTATTTTCAGGTGTACAGATACTGATACTTTTCATTCAAATTCAGAACTATTACCTAATCTCCTGTTCTATCTGTATCTCCTTCCTTCCAAACTGAGAACACAGGAGATAATAAGATTAGAAATTCCAAGGTTCAGTCATTTGCTTTATCTCACATAACTGACTCCACAGTCTCAGAAAAATTATGCAAATACTATGTTCATTACTGAAAATAATTGGGAAAATATATCTGCATATGTTCTCCTCATTGTCCCCTAAATTGCTGTAGTTGCCCTGTGAACTATATTTTCAGATAATGTAGTGATTGCTTACTGTGTGCTCTCCCTTTTCACCCTATTCAGTCTTAATTTTATAAGTAACTAGTATTTAATGCTCACTGTCAGTCCTCAATACCCATGTATCTTCGGTGATTTTGCTTATCTAAAGCTTATCTACCAAATCCCTCAAGAAGAACTCAGAGGAATAATATCCCTTGAGTTTGTGCATGTTGGTAATAGTTGCATGTGCTCTTTGTACATGAAAGTCCCTTTTCCTGAACATAAAACTCTTGAATTATATTTTCTTTTCTTAAGTATCTTAAAATGTCATTTCATTTTCTTCTATCATAAAGTATTATTGTCAGAAAGTCTGAGGGTGACCTAATTTTTCTTTCTCTTGTAAGCTATTTTCTCTTTTTGGCTAGACACCTGAATAATTTTCTTCTGCTTTAAAATTTTTTCTTCTTCTTCTTAAAGTGCGGTAATTTTACCAGACTATGTGTTGCTGTTCAGGCTCAATTTTTTTTAGGTACATTCTGTATACTTGTGTTCTTTCAATATGTAGGTTCAGATCTTTTATTATTATTTCAGGAATGTTTCCTTAAATTATAATTTCTAGCATTAGCTCTGTAGCCTTACTTTGGTTTTCTTTTTCAGGGACCCATATTGCTACATATAAGATATTCCATGCATCTACTCAATAATTTTAACTTTCTCTCAGATTCCTTCTCTCTCTCTCTCTCTCTCTCTCTCTCTCTCTCTCTCTCTCCTCTTCACTGCTTTTTTATTCTTAAAAATGTTCTCCTTTTTGCCTTCTGTTATCCTTAAGGTATTATTTATTATAGTTAGTGTTCCTTGCAGTTTATATATATATATATATATACACATATATTTTTTATTGATTTTCCACAGAGAGGAAGGGAGAGAGATAGAGAGCTAGAAATGTCAATGAAAGAGAAACATCGACCAGCTGCCTCCTGCACACCCCCTACTGGGGATGTGCCGGCAACCAATGCACATGCCCTTGACCGGAATCGAACCTGGGACCTTTCAGTCCGCAGACCGACGCTCTATCCACTGAGCCAAACCGGTTTCGGCTAATCTTTATTTTTTGAAGTAACTTTTTTCCTTCTAATTTCTTCCTGTGAGTTATCATGTAATTTCTGAAGTTTTATTATTATTATCATTTATGATGATGATGATGTCATTAAATGTGTTTTAGCTCATTTTGGTTACATCATTTTAGTTCACTAGGTCATATTCTTGAGGGTATATCTTTTTGGCATACTTTCACTGTCTATAAAGAACTTATTCTGTACCTTATTCTCTTTGTTCTTACAATAATGTGTGTGGTTTTGTTCCTCAATATTTTTATGAAGTTTATTTTTATGTGAATACAATTTTCCTGAACTTTGTGAAAGAAGCCTGGTTCAGGGTAGTTTTTCCACCTTCACAGAGCTGCTTCTTTGGTTGTTTGGGGGTAGTATTTAAAAATACAGTAGCTCATCTTCTGAGATTCCCTGGCTTCCCTCCCCTATCCATTTTTATAGGGGCCTCTTTCTTTTTGAGCCTACGATTCATATTCTACTTAAATTTGCTATGGAGACCCTGGTTTGGGGATGCCTGTACTGGTGATCATTTTAGGTGTTCATAGGGTTTAGATCCCTCCATCCCTTCAGACTTTGCCACAGACCCTTTGTGCTTATCCACTAGTGGACTGGAAAGAACCTTTCCAGTTTTAGCTGCTGTTTTCAAATTGCCTTCCACCCCATGACTTTGTGCAAGAAATATTTCACAACACCAGTCCAGGTGTCTATGAAGAAACATTTACTAAAGCTAGGGTCAGCAGAACAAGGAAGGGCTTAGCATGGAAGAAGCAACAGGAGAAGAAGCATGGAGGGCGTAGGCTGGGCTGCATTAGCTCACTTGGAAGCCAGAGGAAATGTGGGCCTTGGGGACAGGCTCCGGGAATTAGCCTGGAATGAGTTGCTGCTGCCCATTGCTCCTCTGGTTGCAAGTCTCATGGGTTCCCTTAGAGTTTAGAAGATGTACACCTTGGAGGTTGGGGGAAGGGAATGGCATAGATGTGCTCCCCAGGAGGAGAGCAAGTGCTGGGTCCTTTGTTTTGAAGGGTTTTCTCTCTCTCTTGAAGGAGGGAAGATAGGGGAGGGTTTCAGCAGAATATTCATCAGTTTTCCAGGGTCGTGGTCACTACTGAAAGGTCAGTGCCAGGGCAGGGGGTCCTTAGTCATTGCAGCTAGTCCTGGCGTCACCTACCTGGTGTTGCTGCTTTTCTGTGTCTCGGGCTGAAATACCACCTAGGCCTAGATGTTATCTCTAGGGAGGTGAGCTTCTGTGTCTGCTGTAAATCGCTCTGTCAGCTTGTTCAGCTGTCTGTCTCAGTTTCCCTGTTCCACTTGTCCTGGTTTACTGGACAAGTCTCAACAGGTGCCCAAACAAATATAAATGCTTCTCAGGTCATATATACCACACAGTGATGTGCAGGCCATACCGGTGCCCATTCATAAGAGGGTCACAAGAGACCAGTCGACTCACCCTGACATGCAGAGCTGAGAGAGGCTGGGGAACTCAGAACGTCCAACAAGACCATTAGCATTTGTCACCTGCTGTAATCATTTTAATTATTTTATTGCAGATTTCATCAGGGAGATAACACGAGGGAGAGAAAAGAGCAAAGAGACAGCCGGGCCTCCTGAGTTATTGTCAGAGATGGGAACAATGTCCCATTAGCCATGGCAATTCGAGGACATATAAAGGTTCTCAGAATCAGTTGTCATCATTGCTCATAAGTCTCAGAAATCACATTCAGAGGCAGAAACGTGGTCTGGTTAGAAAACACAATGGCAGGTGGGAGGCCGCAGGAGGGCTGTGCGCCCCTGGAGAACTGGGTGTCCTGCACACCTTCATCCTCAAGGTGTTAGAGGGCCAGGAGCCATTCATTGGTCAGTTGTAGAAAGTGGATTGGCCTGCCTGGCCCTGGGCTCCCTTCTCCCCTCGGCTAAGGCCACTTGACTTCCTTCCATAGGTTTGTGCTTTTAGAGAAATTCAGCGACACCATGGTCAGAGACTGGAAACACTAACTCAGCCTAACTCTACCCACAGAGACCCTGGGCTGCTCTGATCCACAAACTGGGCTTTGGCCTTTGCCCAGAATGGAAGCCTCAGCATAAACCAAGTTCCAGCTCTGAAAACCGAGGCAGTATCAGGAGCCTAAGTCCTGCTATGATGATACTCCACCCAACACTCTAGTGGTGGGCAAACTTTTTTACTCCAGGGCCACAATGGGTTCTTAAAATGGACCAGAGGGCCGGAACAATAGCAACCTGACCATGCTGGCAACTCTCATCTTGGGCTGCTTGTGAAGGAGCGGAGGGGAGAGCAAGAGAACCCTCTGCTCTTTCGGCTCCGCTAGCCAGATAGAACAACCGAACAGGCCGGATCCAGCCCTCGGGCCGTAGTTTGCCCACGGCTGCCTAGTCCAAGTATGTCAAACTCGCTTCGCGTCATCCCACTCAGCTTCCTGCTCACTGCATTCAGGCCGCACAGGTGACCTTCAGTAACATACCACTAAAACATACCACTCTGCTCCCCTCCCCGGCGCCTTTTCACAAGCGCTTCCTCCAAGTCTGACTCAAGGAACTTGAACTGACCCTTCAGGAATCGGTTCCCAGTCTCTTCCTCAGGGGCCTTCCCTCATCCCTCAGCCAAAAGGCTTCTCCCTCAGCCCTGTCCTTCCCCTGCGCTCATTTACTGCCTTGTGCGCCAGTGCACACATGTGTGCAATGACTTCTTGACTTCCTCTGGACGGGCAGATTCATGGGGGCAGAGACCGTGTATTGTTCTCTGCTGCCTGGCCCTCAGCCCCTACCGGAACACTTGGCATGCAGTAGGTGCTCACTAGGTGCTTGCTGAATGACTATGAATAGAAAACCAAGGCCCAGAGACATTGGAGACATGCCCAAGGCCACCGAGGCAGGTAGCAGGATTCCTCCTAGGGCCCTGATGGCTGACGTACTCCATTCAGAATCCCACCCCACACCTAGAGTCCATCCTGTCCCCAGAATTCCATCCTGTTGAATTGTGTGCACCACCTGCTCACAGCTGGCTCCAAGTGCCCCCACCAATGGAACAGTCGGGTTTCTGCGGTATTCAAAGGGTTACCTAGTGGAGGTAGCTTTCAGCTGGGCTCTTATCAAGGTAGCCCTGATTTTCCTACCGCAGGCCTTCTCATACTGAGCTTCCCTGTCTCTTGAAACAGCCCCGTGATTTTCCACTTGGCCTTTGCGGATGCTGCCGGCAGCCTGTCCGCAAAGCGAAGTGCCCTGGCTGTAATTCTTCACGATCCCCAAACCACTGGGCTGATTGTTCCTGTGACCTGTGTTCTTGCTGCTCTCGGAGGGTGTCGGGCAGAAGTGAGGGACAGCTCAGTGACAGCTTCCACAAGCCTCACTGCCTGTGCACGGGCAGCTGCTCGGCGCTGCTGGGTGAAAGGTGGAGGGGCTGGGACAGGTGAAGAGCAGAAGGGCAGTCCTTCTGGTTCCCAACAGAATATGCCCACCTTTTTCGCTGCTGCAGAACCTGCCAGCAGGTCTCCGGGAAGGCCCAGGTGGAAGTGCGGGCTGACCTACACCCAGCAGACCCAGGGAACAAACATTTCCACTTGGGCCTCATGGCAAAGCTCAGAAGGAAGTACTAGCCACCACCTCAGCACTCTCACACACATGCACACTCACACACAGACACACACACTCTCTCACATACACCCATACACTCATACTCACACACACTCATACCCATACACTCATACACACTCTCTCACACACACACTCACACATTCACACCCAAACACACTCACATACTCATACACACATACACACACACACTTACATACATATCACACCTACACACACACACACACATACACACACACACACACACACACACACACACACACACTCAGGCTCGCTCGTGATTTCCTTCACCCTGAGCAGCTCTCACCCACCCTGGGAGGGGAGTGCATTGCTTGATTAGTCCCCAGGAATCTCATCAGAACACCAGATAGGCTCATATTCCAGTCCAGGCAGCTCTCACATGCCCTGAGCATTGCCCGCCCCACCCCCGGTGCTAGGTTATTTACAATGGTAGGATACTTATGATTCTCCACCACCCCTTCTGTCTGATCAGCCTTCCCTGTCCTCCATCAGGGTCCAAATCCTACTCCTCCTTCCATCTCCAATTCTCCCCGAAGCCCCCTCATTCTTGCAAATGGAAATGAACTTCTCTACTCGGAGCACCCATACACTTCGGCTCCCCCCCCTCCATGACTCTTTAAACCAACTGCTGCTTTCTAAACATGCTCTTTTTGCACATATCTTAACAGCTCTTCCCTCAACGATTGTAAACATTCATCTGATATACAACTGCCTGTCTGTACTCTCACACCCAACGTGCACTGATAGAAAGATCACTGGCTTTGATGTCTGACAGACTGAGTCGGTTCCCTCTTTGTCCTCCCCCTCCTCCCTTCCTTCCATCTATTTCTGAAGTCCCCTAGGTACCAGGTCCTGTGCTTCACCCAGCAAGGTGATACACTGAGACACGCAGCCTCCCCACTGATGGGTTTACAGGCTATGAGTGCTAATCCCCAACCTCTTAATTGCTAACTGTCTAAGAGCCTCAGTTTCCTTATCTACAATATTGAGTTTTATAAGAACCATCTCCCAGGCGTGTTGTACTAATTAAATGGAGTCATGTACATGAAACATCTAACACTAAAACAGGCTCAGTGGGTGTGCCTTTCTTCCCCTGGTTCCTCCTGCAGAGAGAACTCGCAAACATAATAGAGATTCAAGGATGAAAAGGAGAGGAAAAGGATGAGGAGAAAGGGAAGGAGGGAGGGAATGGTGAGAGCTCATCTGGGCACTGTCTCGGGTTGCCAGCACTCACCTGCCCCTTGTACTTACCTGTGCGCACCCTTAAAGGGGATGCAGCCTGGGACAACGGGCTCCAGGTAAGGACCCTAGCCAGGGTCCCCGGTCCCTTTCAGGTTATCCCATGTGCGGTCCCAGCCACAGAGCCAGGGCTAAGTGTTCTCCCCTGGGATGGTGACACACTTAAAAAAGAAAACAACTTCCAGTGGTTTCCGGGGTCCCCCGAAAGCGATTGCTCCCAGGATTCCCACTGAACTTCTGCCCTTCAAATTTATGACCCCTTGGCTTCTCTCCGCCCTGGCTTTCCAGACAGCGGTGCAGACAAAAGGACCATTTGTAACAGCTTTTCTGACGGCTGGACATTATTTAATTACAACCCTGGCAGCCACACAGTGGGCTGGAGGTTATTTAAAGTTCCAGCTGGCAGGAGGAGGAATGGGTCACTCACAACCTCGGGGGGCGGGGGGGTGAGGAGCAGCCAAGGAAGACTCTCGGGTCCCTTGCTCCAAAGTGGCATCTCTCGGAGCCCTGGCCTCTGTGGGAAAAGGTGGAGGTGAGGTCAACACCCCAAGGCATATCCGTGGGGGGTAGGATATTGCCGAACCAGCAGCACCAGACTGAACAGAATTGTCATTTGTCCAGATGAGCCACCCATATCTTACAGAGCAAGCAACTGAGGCACAGAGAGGAGAAGGGACTTGTCCGAAGCCACAATATACCTGGTGCAATTCTGGGGAAGTCATTTAAGTACCTCGGGCCTCACAGCTTCCCTTGTATGAGCAAAACCTACCCTGCTTAGTTTCCCCAGTAGCAGCTGCCAGTGTCATCTTGAAGGACTGACTGTGGCATGTGTGAATAGGAGTGTAATCATGGATGCCAACATTTGGTCATCTGGTCAACCCCCAGGGAGTTATTGGTTTTCCATTTAACTGCTACAGCCACAGTCTAGGTAGGAGATAGGTCTCCCCCATAATGGAGCAGGGCCTAAGGAAGGCAAGTCTACCATAGGTTGATAAACCCCGGGGAAGGAGGGGCAAAAGGCCACGTATGAATACAAATAGTAATAGGTCCATGGACTGAAGGCTATTAATCCATGACGAGTAATATGTTGCCCTTTTGATATTTCCATGAACTGTATGCAATTTGTATGATTTTATAGATGACAAATGGAAGCTCAGAAAAACTAATTACACCCTAAAGTTGCTTAAGCCACTGATGGACCAGGACTCAACCCTAATTCTGTTTGATTCCAGAGCTTACATATGATCTTTCCATCTATCCCCAGTGAGCATTTGAAACACTGCAGAGCAATGAAATCACAATCTCTTAAGGCTGAGCACTGGAATACGTATTTTTGAAGTGAATCTGGTGTATAGCCATACTTAAGAGTTGGGACTGGCCTAGGCAGGTGAGAACCCCCACCAGTGTGAGGTCAGAAGTGACCCCCTCCCACTGGCACCTCCCCACTGCCGCTGACTCATCCCACATGGTCATGGCAGCCTGCTGCTTGGTAGCCATGGCTGAGCACCACGCTGCTGACATCTGTGATCCTATGGCTCTCCTGAATGACCTATCAACATTACCCTCCTGCCTGTAGTCTCAGCTCCTACCACTGTCATCAGGTTTACTAACGGGGACCAGTCTGCTAATATCCACAGCCCTCAGCAGGAGCGGGTACTACCAAAGTTGATTGAGTTCCTCTGGGATGGAAATAAGCAGGACATGCTCTGGAGATCTGCACCGATGGAAGGGATGGAAGATCAGGAATCAGTCCTTCAGTGCTGACGGGGGGGGCTAGGTGGCACATCATGGCACCCATGTCAACTCTTAGCAGTGGGAGGATTTGTGTGGGGGCTGAGGAAGGATCCTCCTCCCCAGAGAAATAGAATAACTTTATTGGAGCTCAGCCTTGAACAAGTCTTTCATTTACTTCATTCTCCAACAGCATTACAACCTCCTGCCCCCTAACTTCCACCCTGGGGAGCTTTGCACAATTCCCATTAGGAGCTCAGCTAAAAGCCATCTAAGGGTCTTGGTGGATCAATGCTCTCAGTTGGCCTTCAGCAAAATTCTGCAGCAGTGGGGCTGGCACGCTCCACCCTCTCTCTCCCAGGGTGGAGTTCTGGGGCGACAGGAGTAGTTTTCTTTTCATCTCCACCTAGTATTCCCAGTGCCTGGGATTCAGTGACCAGTTCCATTCCAGAACCAAGACAGAGTTTCCTGCCTTTACAAGGTGCACAGGGAAATCTATACTAATAAAAGGGTAATATGCTAATTAGACCAGACATCTTCTGGACAAAGTCACGGTGGCAAGGGCTGAGGCAGAGGCAGTTAGGGGCAATCAGTTAGGGGACAATCAGGCTGGCAGGTGGAGCAATTATGGTTTGATCAGGCCAGCTGGGGGGGGAGCAATTAGGGGTGATCAGGCCAGCTGGGGGGGGGGGCAGCAGTTAGGGGCAATCAGGCCACCAGGCAGGTGAGCAGTTAGGAGTCAGAAGTCCTGGATTGTGAGAGGGATGTCCTCTAAGGGGTCCTGGATTGAAAAGAGTGCAGGTGGGCTGAGGGACCTATCCCCTCATGCATGAATTTCATGCACTGGGCCTCTGGTAGGATATAAAAACACAAACTTTCAATGAAAATTGCCCTATTGCAAGGGGAGGATTTGGTTATCTGACTGGAGGCAGGGCTGATATGATGGGGAAGAACATTCCAGGGAGAGGTATGAGCCAAAGCTGAGGCCCTGAACCTGCAGTGTTAACAAGTACTCACATAGCTTCACTGGGTGTTGCAGAAATGGGTTGGGTCTATCAGAGGAAAGATAGATAAGGGCAGATAATGGAGTCCCTCAACCCAAACAGAGGAACTTGGACCTTCCCAGAAGACAAAGGCCTCCCCCTGAGAAGCTGTCTTCAGTACGGTGGTGAGATTTTTTTTTTTTTTAATGTCTGACATAATAAAAGTATGTCTCTGTCCTGTTTTTCCCTAACCCATCCTCCATTCCCCAGCCCCATCATCCACTCACAAAACAAGCCTTGGTTTTGCCTCCTGCTGCTCCAATTTCTCTTTGTCTGCCTCAGATTGGGCATCAATAATCAACCCACCAGCTGCACCGATTCTCCCCTCACTTCTGACATTGATGGTTGCCGGGCCCTCTTCACTGACTCATAGGCGGGGAGCCTGCCACACTGGAGGGTCCCTGCCCCCCTTTGAGGAGAAAAGCTTTGACCTCTGTGGAGAGGAAGTAACTTGCCTGAGCACACACAGTCATCAGGACCTGGTGGGACCAGCCCAGTTCTTCTTCTTCACATATCAGATCAGCTCATTCTGCTCCTGCCCCACAGAAGAAAAGTCAATCCCAGACAAGACTGTGCAGTTGGGAATTTGGTCTTCCACACCCTCCTTCTGAAATCTCTTCGGAAGCTGTCTTTTCTTTTCATACACCCTTCACGCATAGAATCTTCCTCTTGACCAAGACCCCTTCTAGAACTCTACCTATCTGTGCTCCATCAGAGAAACTTCCCTGCTTTTCTTAGTAGCCTCTTATGCCATCAAAACCACAGGGTCTCACGATCCATCCTGTCCATTGTATGAGTGATTTCCAAGGAGAAGCAGGAATTTCACTACTCTAAGAACTAGAAGATAATAGTCCCACTCTTCCTCTTCCGACATTGTACAAGCACCTGGATTTCTTTGTATATAGCTAGGATTTACTTTGAACCTCTTTAAATTCCTTTTAGCTCAGATAGTCTGGGATTCTACTTTTTCCCGGGGTGTGCCGGAGCAGGCTCTTTCAGGCTTAAGAGAGTCCATTATGTGTATTGCCTCCCAATTCCCTTGCTGTATGGATAGCTTGAAGTCAGCCATGGTGGGAATACTTATTGGTATGGTACATGGTATGGTATTCCCATACCATGGGAATGGACAGATGTTAAAATCCAATCCTTTGTGCGTGGGGGAGGAGGGACTGGTTTAGTAGCACCTTCACTGAATCCATTCCCTCATATCTTACTGAGAAGCAAGTGTCTGCATTCTCATAGACTCCTAAAAGCAAACGATACCTTAATCCACAAGGGAGTGTTTCCGATAGCACAGTAAGCACGTGGGGAGGTGACAATACATGGTTTCCGTTGCCCATTCCATATCTTTGGTTGATGTTGTTCTCTCCCCCTTGAATTCTGCACTCTATTCATCCATCTTCAGGTCTCACAATTATACTGCTGATACTTTAAACCAGCTCTGTAAAGATCTCCAGTTCCCTCATCAAGATTAAATTTCCCCTCCAATTTGTAGAATACATCTTTCTCCCCATCTGGACAGTAGGTTCCCCGAAAGCATGAGCTGTATCTTCTGTTTCCTCCCCCAATCAGGCAGGCACTGTATCCTGCAAACAATGGGTGTTCGGTAAATATCTGGGTCAATGAGAAGTGCAGCATTTGGCAGATGTGCGGAAGACGTGCTTCCTTTTTATGTGGAACCATATTTGTTGGGAACCGAGTGTAAGCATACGAAATGCATTTAAATACTGCAAAACTGTGCAGAAAGAAAAGCGAGCCTCCCCCTCCTCATTCCTTATCCTCTCATCGCCACTCCCAACCAAAGTTAAGTGGTGTCACCAGTTTTATGTGGATCCTTCCAGAAATGGCCTGCACGTGCACAAGCACATCTGTCTGTGGAGAGACCTTTTGATTTGGCACAAATGGAAGCACACTGTTCTGCAGGATTTCTTTCTGGAGGGGCTCAAGGGTCGTTCCAGCTCAGCACAACTAGATCAGCCTCATTCTTCTTCAAGGCTGGGTGGTGGTCCATTGTATAGGTCAGTAGTCGGCAAACATCGGCTCGAGAGCCACATGCGGCTCTTTGGGCCCTTGAGTGTGGCTCTTCCACAAAATACCACGGCCTGGGCGAGTCTCTTTTGAAGAAGTGGCGTTAGAAGAAGTTTAAGTTTAAAAAATTTGGCTCTCAAGAGAAATTTCAATCTCTGTACTGTTGATATTTGGCTCTGTTAACTAATGAGTTTGCTGACCATTGGTATAGATGGATCATATTTATGTAAACAGTTCACTACTGGTGGAAGTGTAAGTTCCTTCCTGTCTTGGAATTGCCAAGAATGTAGCAAGTATATCCACATATCCACCTCTTTGCCCACATGTACAAGTATATCTGCAGGGAAACCTAAAACTGGAATCTCTGCATCAAAGAGTAGGCCTGGTTTTAACTTTGATAGATGTTGCTGCATTTTCTTCCAAGTACAGAGAGATCTGAAAGCCGTTATCTCTCTAGCAGCCTTTATCTGCTTCTTTCTTCTTACCCCTTGCTCACTTCCACCTTTTCTGGCATGAGAAACCACTGTCGTTATTTTCACAGTCACCCATGGAGCAACCAGGTGACAGAGTGGCCACTTTTGTGCTGCCACAGCTGGTGCTGAGCAAATCACTCATCCCTCCGATGAACAAGGGCCTCAGCCTCAGCAGGGGAAACTCTTGACGTGATTTCTTTGAGCATGCCCAGTTCAGTCTTCTCTTAGCCGCTTCCCATCATTGCTCTTAGATCAGTAGTCAAGATAGGGAGGAGACCCGAACATGGCCACCACTCCTCTTAGCCACTCTCTCCAGGGCAAGGAGGAGAGAGACCAATGGGTGCAAGCAATGCTTCCCAAATCTCTCCCAGGCAAGGCTTGGGCCCCTTCTGTTTCCAGTGTCCCTGCCTTTTTTACATCTTTATTTTCTAAGTTAGTTCTTCAGTTTACTTTTGAAAATCACACTTCAGGAGGCTTAGGAAAGTGGAACATTTGGTGCTCTCCAGGTGGTGGAAGTCAGAGGCTCAGGAATTACCGAATTCTGCCCACCTGGTATCCCCTCTCCGCTGTCAGGTTTGAAACTAGGTAATTATGCCCAAAGAAAAACAGCAAAATAAGCAAGGGAAATTATTTTTTAAAAATTTATCTTTATTATTAAGAGCATTACAAACACCCCTCTTCTTCCCCCATTATCCTCCCCCTGCACCTCTAGCCCATCACCACACTATTGTCTGTGTCCATGGGTTATGCATATAAGTATAATCTCTTGCTGAAACCGGTTTGGCTCAGTGGAGAGAGTGTCGGCCTGCAGACTAAAAGGTCCCGGGTTCGATTCTGGTCAAGAGCATGTACCCTGGTTGCGGGCACATCCCCAGTAGGAGGTGTGCAAGAGGCAGCTGGTGGATGTTTCTCTCTAATCGATGTTTCTAACTCTCTATCCCTTTCTCTTCCTCTCTGTAAAAAATCAATAAAATATATTTTTTAAAGTATAATCTCTTTCCACCTACCTACCTCCACCTTCCCTTTGAGATTCAACAGTCTGTTCCATTCTTCTGTGTCTCTGGATCTATTTTGTTCCTTAGGTTTCACATATGAGTGAGATCCTGTGATACGGTTTATTTCACTTAGCATAATACTCTCCAGGTCCCTTCATGCTGTGTCAAAGGGTAAGAGATCCTTTTTTATAGCTGCATAATATTCCACGCACCACAGCTTTTTATCCACTCATCTGCTGATGGTCACTTGGGCTGTTTCCAGATCTTATTGTTAATTGTGCTGCTATGAACATAGGGGTGCATAAGTTCTTTCTGATTTGTCTTTCGGGTTTCTTAGGATATATTCCTAGAAGGTGATCACTGGGTCAAATGACAGTTCCATTTTTAGTTTTTTGAGGAAACTTCATACTATTTTCCATAGTGGCTGCACCAGTCTGCATTCCTACCAGCAGTGTACTAAGGTTCTCTTTTCTCCACATCCTCACCAGTACTTGTCATTTGTTGATTTGTTGATGGTAGCCATTCTGACAGGTGTGAAGGGATACCTCATTGTCATTTTAATTTGCATCTCTCTGTTGATCAGTAACTTTGAGCATTTTTTCATGTGTCTTGGCCAACTGTATTTACACTTTGTGTCTACTCAGGTTCTTTGCCCATTTTTTAATTGGGTTGTTTGTCTTCCTTTTGTTAAGTTGAATGAGTTCCTTATATATTCTGTATATTAACCTCTTATTAGATGTATCATTGCCAAATATGTTCTCCCATACAGTGGGCTTCCTTTTCATTTTGTTAATGGTTTCTTTTGCTGGGCAGAAGCTTTTTATTTTGATGTAGGGTCTTCTTTTAAGAGCTGGGAAAGTCCTCAGTTACTCTGACATAGGACATGCCTGAACACACACACCACACAAACTTGCACACACACATGCATTCATGCACAGCCATGCCCCGATGGTTTCTAATTCTAATTCCCCCAGCATTGGAAGCATTAAAATACAGGGGCTTAGTCAGAAAAGTAGGCTTGACCTGGCTGTAGGCACAGAAGAGGTATACCAGCAGGCTGGAGCCTGTCCGGAGGAAGTCAGCCCTGCCTGAACTCTGTACTGCCTTAGTGGCCAGATGGCAAAGGGGGGACCACACATGCTGTGAACTCTTCACCCACAGGGCCCTCTCTGCCCACGAGTCGAACATGGCCTAATGATTGTCCTGGACCCCGAGCTATCAACCCTTCCCTCTTGGATGTAAGTTAGGATAGCAGTGAGCAGTATATCAACCCTTCCCTCTTGGATGTAAGTTGGGATAGCAGTAAGTTAGGATAGCAGTGAGCAGAAGTTGGCACATGGCAGACCACCTCCTCAACAACAGCATGGTGAACGGGATTTGAGAGCGTGTCTTATGAGGCATACACTGCTGATCTCAGTTGGCCTATTTATCACCACAGCCCAGTGTCTGGCACAAAAGAGCCCTCAGAGGACACAGCCTGGAGGAAAGAAGTCTCAAAGAGGACGACAGGTCCCTTCCTCTGTGGGATGCCATTAGGAGAAGAGGAAATGGATGTGTTCTCTGTGTTTCTTTTTTTAAAGATATTTTTATTGATTTCAGAAGGTGGGGGGAGAGAAAAACTTCAAGGATAAGAGAGATCCATTGATTGGCTGCCTCCTGCATGCCCCACACCAGGGATAGAGCCTGCAACCTGGGCATGTGCCCTGACTGGGAATCGACTGTGATTCAAAGGCTGACACTCAACCACTGAGCCATGCTGACCCAGCTATTCTGTGTTTTTCTAACACTGATTTTTGACCCAGTGGGTCAAAGGTACAGAGATGTCAATTCAACATAAGCAATGCTTTCAATGGACAGGCGATTTCAAATAGGGAATCATCTGCTTTGAGAAGTCACACTGTCCCCATCACTGCAAGGGTTCAAACACAGGGGCAAATGTTCTGGCAGGGATGCAAGAATTAGAGGTCTGGACTGGGTAAACCCTGAGAATGAATGATTCTGTGAAATGATCCTTTCTGCCTAGACAGTCATGCTGTATGCCATCAAACACCCTGTTTCCTTGGCACCCTCCTGAAGCCTGAGCGTGTTCTAGGCCTGTCTGTGGCAGCCAGGGGAACTGCATGCCCCAGGCGAGAGCGGATATTTACCCAGGGAACATCCATGCCCTAAAGAGAGACCCGGAACCTTTTTCTTCTTCCTTTCTTTCATCCCTTTAGCAAAGTAGAGCCAAGGGCCAGCTGCTAAGCTGTCTGCTCGTTCAGGAACTTGCTTGCTCAGTCTTAGCACAGGCGGGGAGACAGCGGCAGCATATGGGTTAGATCCCAAGTAAATATTTTATCTGTGGCCTCTGCAGAGATGGAGAAATGGGCCTTTCAGAGATGAGCAGGCTGCGGGGCTTCCTCTTGGTGGTGCCAACTATTTTGAGGAGAAAGGGGATCCATCATTCACCGGCGTCATCAATCTTGAAGCCCAGACCACGCCGAACACAGGTCCCCTCGAGTCAAAATTTGACAAATGGCAAAATAAACTCAGCACGCACAGATGAATGAGGGGAACCCCCAGCTATTAAAAAGCCATTGCCATCTTCCTGCATCTGCACAGGCCACCATCCTCAGCTGCCTGTGTGGGCAAGGCACCCGGCTGGGCACCCAGGCGGGCACCCGCAGTAATGAGCAGCTCAGTTCGGGCAGCAAAGTCTGGCTTCGTCCCAACCCCATCGCCCTGAGGGAGACTGTCCTCCGGGAGCCACGGGGCCCTCAAAATGAAAACAGAATAATCAACCAGCAAAGGCAGAGAGGCCCATGGGAGAAGGTGGAGACAGGCCATGCCAAGAGCCAGTTGCTCCCTGGCAAAGACCCCAAATTGCAAATGGGAAAAAGAATAAGTGAGCATGTCCACTGCTCTGATGGATGGTTCCAGCTTGGTCAATTTGTTCAGTGAGGAAATGAATCAATCATGCTTCTCTGAGGATCTCCAAGTCTTGCCTTGATCTGGCCTCATAAAGTGGGTATGTCTGTTACCTCCAGAACAATGATAGTATGTTAAAATGCAGGCATGCGTGGGACCCAGGAGCTGGGTTCAGCAGACTCTCCTGTGCTGACTGCAAGTGCAAGGCCAAAGGTGTCCCATCCATAGGTGCAC
Source organism: Vespertilio murinus (assembly GCA_963924515.1). Taxonomy (NCBI): domain Eukaryota; kingdom Metazoa; phylum Chordata; class Mammalia; order Chiroptera; family Vespertilionidae; genus Vespertilio; species Vespertilio murinus. The sequence goes on along the minus strand of OZ004718.1, from coordinate 28,261,219 downwards.
AGCGAGCCCCCTAGGTTCTGCCTTCCTGACAGAGCGCCATGGACTGCTGTTCCCCACTCTGTGCATTAATTAGCTAGACCTGTGCCACATGGAAATAATCTTCCTTTTCTGATGCAGCTCAGCCCACAGGCCCCACAGGTTCCAGCTGAAGCAGGAAGGAGCACCAGCTTCTCAAACATCCTAGGCTTTCCATCAACTTCCCGAAAGATGTTCAACCTCAGTATCATGGGGACAAAATGTGGTCAGCATCCTTTTTGTCTTTCACCAGCTTCCCTCCCTTTGCTCTATTATTCTTAAGTGTCTCACTGTGTCTGTCCCTCTTTCTTGATCCCTATCTCAGATTTCCCTCCAGGATGTAATATGAGGCCTCCTGCAGCTGATGGTTTAACTTTAACATCCTTAATTCCCTTATTTTTGCTCTGGCTACACCCCCCCTCCCCCAGCTAGCTCCCTTGCTCCCTTTCTTGCACCTTTCTCCTCCAATGCATTCATTCTCAAGTACTGTGTAATGCCCCTTTCACCTGTAGAGTCCCAGACTGGTGGAGAACCAAGCAGGGCTGGGATGGGATGGGTGAGTGACTTGTCCCAGGAGCAAGATTTAGGAGGCACTCACACTCAGGCTCCCACAAGCTCAAGGTCAGCCTGAGAGTGAGGGCCTCCTTAAAGGGTGCTGCCCTGACTCATCACCCCTAAGTGTGACTGAGATGAAATGGTGTCTGCCTCTATAGAGCTGACCTGCCAGGAAGAGATGGACAAAAATCTAAATAATCCAAACAAACTGGACCAGTGTCGGGAAGGAATGGGTCAGGGTGCTAGTGTACAGCAGGCGGGGCCCGACCCAGTTTGGGGGTGGAGGGAAATGGAAGGCTGTGCTGAGGAATGATATTTGGGCCGAGAGCTGAAGAACAAGTGGGGTCTAATGAGGTGAAGGCTGGAAAGGGGTGGGTCCAGGACTGAGGGCAGAAGGAATAGCAGCTAAAATTCTGTAGCAGAAGCGGGTGGGTATGTATGAAAGAACAAACCAAGGAATGAGTGTAGCATAAGATGAAGTTGGCGAGGGGAAATGGGAACAGGCAATGCTTTAGCTGGCCAGGAAGTGACACAGTGCGTCCAGCCCAAAGGCTATCAGGATAGTCCTGGTGAGAGATGAGGGGCTCGGGCCAGAGTGGCAGCTATGGAGGGGGAGATAAGTGGGCAGCTTGGAGAGATACTTTAGAGGTAAAATTGACTGGATCCGTGCTGCATTCAGGACCTAGTTGAGGGCTTTTAAGAAGGCTTGTTGATTGATCCGTGGTTACTCATTGGTGCTAATGGGTTTAATCAAGGGAACAGATCTCAATAAAAACAAATGATTAGTCTTTATAATGGAAGTGCCAATGGGCCCTCACTGAGTAAATTTGCTAATCCTCTTCCCTGTTGGGGCATTCAGTCATGGATGTGGACAGTTGGGGCCTTAATCCTGAGTTAGAGCTCTTGCTTTGGGGCTGGGTCCCGCTCCACTGCATTTCGAGAACCTTGGAAACACAGCACCCCAGGCGACAGCACGGCATTTCCCAGTTGCATGCCTCCTGTGTTTCTGCCTCCAGAAAACCCTGGCCACCAACCCCAGTCTCAGAAGCTAAGTGCCTTTGAGGCATGGGGACAGAAGCATGTCATGGGAAATAAGTAAAAGAGAGTGACTTGCCCATAGCACCTTATCTGATACCGTGCTGAAGGCAGCAGGGTGGAGGGAGTATTTACACACTCTCCTCACCTTCAGTAGCCCTCATCTGCCTGTAGCCCCCTGTCCCTAGCATAGCCCCACACCTAGACCTACTGCTAGTCACATAGAGCCCATTATTATTATTATTATTATTATTATTATTATTTGCATCCAAATAAATGGTTCTTTTTTGCTCTCTGGGCTTGGACCTATCACAGGGCACTGACTTCTCTCCCTCTTTGCATTATTCTTCTCACACTCCCAGAAGCAGCAAGATGATCCAGGCAACCTTCCTCTAAGCCTACACTAGCTCACCCCAACCCCAGACACAAGGCCTATAAGCAGCCCAGAGACCACAGGAAAAACAGAACCATTGCTCCAACAAATGGATATTTCATAACTTTGGCCTTATTGATACAAGAATTTTCATTCTGACTCTACCTCATCCTTGTTCTCTGACCTTGGACAATGATCTGAGCTCTGTGGGCCTGCCTCTCTGTGAAGGAAGATGAATGCCAACCTCAATGACTGACAGGTTGTGTTTGGAAATGCCTAGCACAGTGCCTGGCCCATAGGAGGCTCTCATTAAGTGAGTGCTCCCCTCTCCTTCCTCTCTGCAGCCACTATGAGTCACAGAAGCATATCAGGATCATCATCCATAGTTCCTGGGTCATGCACAGCATTCCCTGCCCCATAAAAGTTGTGGGGTCTGTGCTGCCAGTCATAAATTTCTCACCCCCCTTCTTTGCAACCTGGGAGGGAGCAGTAGGACCAGGGAGAGCTGAAAAGTGGCCCAAACAAGGCTTGGCTGAAGGAATCATAAGCAACAAGCAGGAGGATCCAGTGCCTGAATGCAGCCTAGAGTTTTGTTTGTATTTCCTTGAACTTCAAATCAAACAATGGTGCTCACAGGCTTGTTCAAGCCCTACCCAACCCTCCTTGGACAGTCACTCAGGACTGTGACCCCTTTTCTGTGCCACACTCTAGATTGGTGAAGCCTCTTTACTTGTATCACATTCAAGCGATACTGTAGTTAAGGTGGGTATCATTATCCCATTTCATAGATGAGGAAACGGGGGCCCATAGCAGTCAAGAGATTTGCTTAAAACCTCACAATGGGTCTATGGTAAAGACAGTTCTCAAACCTGGGGCAGCAAATGCCAAGTCTCATCTCCTCCTCTTCTTCCTCCTCCTCTTCCTCCTCCTCCTCCTCCTCCTCCTCCTCCTCCTCCTCCTCCTCCTCTGGCTTATCTTCTCCCCATTTCCCCTTCACCTCTTCCTCCTCCTTTTTTTTTTTTTAATTTAAAATTTTCTTCCTATTGCCTCCTGGTTTAAAAGCCACTGACTCAGAGTAAAACCAACCTGTCCTCTGGCCCTGAAGCCCAGCGAAGCAGGTAGATGCATGGGTTACCTCCAGGCCTAAAAGAGCACAGAGTATCTTCCTCTCCTTCTCTCCAAAATCAGCCCCGTGGGAAGCCTCACTTGGCCATTGAGGGGGACCTTTGAAAACTCTCACCCATTTACCATTTTAATGGACATCAGATTGACATAATGACAGACCAGCGCTATAATGGCCCAGCTGCACTGATGTGCATTTGGTGACTCACAATTAGAGAAGCTTTTTTTTTTTTTTTAACCACCTCAAAGTTTTTCTGATCATTTGAGGACAAATGACAACAATCATACAATCTAAGCTGGAAACAATAGGGTGGAAAATTGCTATTCTAATGACAATTCTGAGGAGGATTGCTGTTGGGACCACAATGAGAGCCCGGACTGGATTGGCCACCCTGGAAGCAGCCTGTATGCATTGTGGTCGGCAGTGTCAACTCGACTGTGAACATTCATTCATGCATTCATTCATTTCACTCACTCATTTTTTTCACGCATTCTTTCACCTATTCTAATGTTATTCATGCTTTCATTTTCTTATGCATTTGTTGACTTGTCCTTCATTCATTTATTCTGCCCTCCTGCTCTTTCATTTATTCACTCGCACATCCATTCGTCCAACAAATATTTTATGAACATCTCTGTGCCAGACACAGATCCTATTAGTATCTGTTGGCATGCATTCAATCCTAGACATCCCTGGCCGATGCAAAGGAAGCTGCTGCCCTTGCAGAGTTTACAAATCCCTCTGCAGCCCAAGAAGAGCTGCCCAGGAAGAAGTACTATGTGGATATCTGTACCCGTTCCACAAAGATGGCACAGTCAGACAGGCATGGAGCAAGGGAGAGATGTCCAGAGGAAGGGTCTCAGCAGGACAAGGGTCCAAGATTGGCACAGGGGAGTAAGCAATGGAGGGAAGAACAGGCATAACAGCCCCGATATGAGGACAAACGCTGGGACCACAACCTGATCCGATGGGGACGTGATGGAGGGTGGAGGCGAGTCAGAGGCACAGGGAGGGGCTGTTGCTTATTCAGGGCTCTTGAGTCCCAAGTGAGTACATCTATCGAAAACAATAATTCTCAAGCCCAACCAACAGGGGAAAAATGTGTTACTGAGCTAACCTGGGTTGTTGATATCATTTTTCTCAACATGGAAAAGTAATAAGGTAAAGGATAGGGTTCTCTCAATTAATATTTTTCTTATCTCATATATGTTTCTAAACCATTAGTATCTCTTACTCACCTAGACCAGGGTCTGGTATGAGAAGGTATTCAATTAAGCACAGATTGTGTGTTCATTGTTTTGAGGTGTATGGTTCAGAGCCCCGTGGTGTCTGGGTGCTGTGGCCCCTCATCATGTTTGCCTAGAACATCCAGGCTCTGGCATTCCAGTGCTTGGATCCCTCATTACTGACCATCTCAGATGGGTACAGCTCCTCAGGTCTGCCTGTGACAGCAGCCTCTTTATCTTCTTTGAAGCTGACCCTGAGTCAGGCCATTTGCCAATGTGTCTGTCCATCATCAGTGGTTGGGAACAATTAAGTCCCGGTCGTTGTAGCTACACTGAAGAGACAGGGCCTCAGTGAGTGGTGCTAGAATGAACTTCTCTGAGCTGCTTTAGATGGTACAGGCTGGGCTGGGCTGAATGCACTAAGTAGACTTGGACTAGTGGAAACTGGGATGAGCTGAATGGAGGCAAGCAGTGCTAGAATAGAACAAGCATGACCAGGAAGTCACTCACACTGGGCCAGGACCTAGAGGGTCAGTTGCTCATGAAACCTGACTCAGTTACATCCCTAAGGCTCTTCAGCTGAGGTTCTGTAGCCCCCACCCCAGCCCCCAGGAATAAGCCAAATAGTCCAGCTCCCTCTGCTACCTTCTCCCCAAGATTCATTTTGTATCAGAGCTTCAGCAAATACTACCACCTGATGCAAACTTTCATCTCCTAGCCACAATCCCGTGTGATCTGGGTGGGGTAATTAGTGGAGGGGTTGGGGAGAATAGGAGAATGGGAGTGCAATGACTGTGGCTGACAGAAGGTTGATACTGACTTTGAGCATCTCTGCAACTCCCCCCAATTCTGACCAAACTCCTCCCATCAGTTTTAAGATTAGTGTTAGGGTTAGCCTTGGAGTTTGTTCAGACAAGGTGTTAAGTTCCACCCCTAGTCCCTCCCATATGAGGGGAATGTAGGGGTCCACAGAGAGAGTCACTTCTGTTTCCACGCTGATGCTCCATTGCACACACCTCTTACCTTGCTTCAGGAGCCCATGCCCTGAATATTAGGGTTGGTGGCTTCTGGAAATTCGGGACCAGAACATTCCATGCACACTGTCTTCCCTGGCTCTCTGGGCCTTCTTGGGCATTTCCCTGTCCTCTTTCATGTTGCATTCTGTTTGTTCCCATCTCCCCCTCTCATGTAGCTTTCCCACCTTACTGCCTTCCTACTGGGACAACAGGAAGGCTTTCTTGATTGTTCTACAAAGATTGAATTGGTGTTCTGTAGTTTCTAGACTTCTCTAAGCCTTACCATCCAGCCAGCCAGCCAGCCAGCCAGCCATTTGTCTGTTATTCCAATTTTCATTTAGGGCATGGAGGATAAAGGCATTGTTAACTCTGGTGAAGACAGAGGAGAAAAGGGGGTTCCTTATTATGTGTGCTGTCAAATATCTAATAAGTACTAAGTAATTTTTGTAATTGAGTGTTCTACTCTGACATTATTTACATATGGCTTATTCTTCTAAGTTAATATTTAAACTACATTTTATTTATTTTTTAAATATGTTTTTATTGATTTCAGAGAAGAAGGGAGAGGGAAAGATAGAAACATTAATGATGAGAGAGAATCATTGATAGGCTGTCTCCTGTACCCCCTCTACTGGGGATCGAGCCCACAACCCAGACATGTGCTCTAACCAGGAACCCAACCGTGATCTCCTGGTTCATAGGTCACTGCTCAAGCACTGAGCCTGCTGGCAGGCTATCCCACATTTTAAATATGAGCACACTGAGACTCGCATAGCTAAGAAGTACCATGGCTGCATTCAAACCCCAATCTGGCTTCTTTTCTTCACACTGCACAGAAGGGTCCTACTCTCCTTACCACCCATCACCTACCGCCACAGCCAGAAATGGGCCCAGGTCCTCCTGCTTCCTGGTGTTCCCACCAGTATACCACATTGCTGTGACATTTATTGGGCAATGAAAATTAGTCAAAGCAGAAAAGGAAAGCTACAAATGAGACAAAGGTTGATTATTGAATCTATTTTCGCCTTTTAAAAAACACATAATTCAGTCAAATTGATTTATGTGCAGGGGCCCAGCCAGTGCCTTCTGCATGTTAAACTCTGCCCAGAATATGAGCAAGAAAGGAAGCTCCTGGGAAGCCATTCCCTGGGGCCGCCACTGCGCATGTTACTGTTTTTTGTAAGGGGAGGGAGTCACATATCTTGAACTATGTGAGATCTGGGTTTGCTTCTCACCTTGAACAGGAAGGACTTGGGAGTGACATCATTATGCTGACATCAAATGCAATTAGAAACTTTCTGAAGAGTTGCGTTTCCAGCCAGCACTCTCCTTGTTCTGGCTTGGCATTTGATCCAATCCCTAAATTGACCTGGCTGTAGACTGTAGGTCCACCAGGCCTCCCATTGGCTACCAGGCCAAACCAATCCCAACGTGGCTCCCAGAATTCCTTGGGCTTGCTTGGCTTGCAGGTCCTGATGCTTCTGCATTAAATCCATTTAGAGTAAATTATTTATCTGACCTAATGTTCCAAAACCTGCAAAAGCCTGCAGTTTTTCTAATCAGACTATTTCTCTAATCACATAGCTAAGAAGTATCGTGGCCACATTGGATTAATTTTTGATTAATGATCCTGGGACCTGATTTTAAAAAAAGACTTCTGCCTTTTCCTTCTTCACTTAAAGAAAATATAAGGTTGAGAATTTCAGGAGAATTGGGCCTATGCTTGCCCAGCTCGATGCATCATGGGAGTATCACCAGGCTATTTCTGAGGATGAGAAGAAAATATAACACTTGGAGAGAGTCTTAAATGATCAGTGGCTATTAGCCAAACCGATCAAGGTCGCTACACAGTTAATAATAACAAGTGATTGTCATTATTTGAGTGCCTACTGGCTCCAGTTCAGCTCTGAGAGTTCTAGCATAAAATAACATTTATTAGATCAGCTTCTGAAATCAAGCTGTCTGGGTTCAAATCCCAGCTCAGCCACATTTTTACTGAGTGACCTTGGGCACTGAGTTCCAGGCCTTTCTCTAGACCAACTTCCTCATGAATCTTAGTCCAGTGCCTGGCATATATAGCAAGTGCTCCATAGGTGTCAGCTATTGTTGTTACTTGTTTTGTTCCCATCTGCTACAGTGCATCATTCAAGTGAGAAAACTAAGACTCAGAGAAATTAACTGGCTCACATGGCTGGCAATGGCAGAGCTGGGAAGCCAATTTTCCCAGACCTTGAATCCAGGTCTGTCAGGCTCAAAACCCAGTGCTGCTGGGATGACATTGCCTTTTCTTTTTCCCTTTTCTATTTGAGAGTATTTATGGGCCAAAATAGTTGTCTATTACCACCTTCAACTTTTCAGCATCTCATGCAAATGCAATTTCCGAAGCAGCCCTTTGATCTTCCAGAATGCTCTAGGCTCTCATTATACGTGTAAATTATTTAAGAGCAGGAGCATACATTTCACGTCTTTATAGATTCCAAAGCCTTAGCACAGTACCCTTCCCACAACAGGAGTCAGAAAATAATTAGCAAATGCTTGCATAGCCCTTATGATGTGTCAGCCACAGTCTAAGTGTTTTTGCAGACATTTACCCATGTAATTTGTACACAGCTCTTGGAGGAGGCTCCTGGTATTATTCCAACTTACAAATGAGGAAACTGAGCCCAGGAAGGTTAAGATGTTGAAGAGGGACACACAGCCCATAAGAGATAGAATCAGGATTTGAAGTCTGCACTGGACTATGTTCTGTGGTTAACAAAACACACACACACACACACACACACACACACACACACACACACACACAAACAAAAACAAACAAACAAACAAAAAAAAAACCAGTCAGAGCTCGACCTTGAGGAAAATTCTATCTTGTACAGATAAGACTTGGCCCAGATATGATTATTCATAATTTATGCCCCACCCATATTGCAAAAGGAATGTTAACAGATGGCCTTTAAGGGGCTAAAAATATACATCAGACACAGTGCCCTAATAGTCCCCTCTTACCAAGTCTGTGGGCCAATGCACAAGTTCATTCTACTTCTGGAATGCCTGACCACCTGGAAAATTCCCAGTCACCCATCAAGCTTTCCATATTTGTATCAATGGTGCCAGCAGGATTTTTTAAAAATATATTTTATTGATATTTTACAGAGAGGAAGGGAGAGAGATAGAGAGCTAGAAATGTTGATGAGAGAGAAACATCGACCAGCTGCCTCCTGCAAACCCCCTACTGGGGATGTGCCCGCAACCAAGGTACATGCCCTTGACCGGAATCGAACCCGGGACCTTTCAGTCCGCAGACCGAAGCTCTACCACTGAGCCAAACCGGTTTCGGCGGTACCCACAGGATTTTAATCTGTGGGGGTGACTGAGTGATGACAAGGAGAGTCTAATGACATTGAAAGATTATTTCTATTACTTACACTTCCTAAGAGGAAGTACCAAGTTTAATCAGGAAGGAGGAGGAGGTGAGCAGAATGCATGGCCCACTTCCTGGATTGTGTTTTCCATGGGAAAGGCAAGGAAAGAGTAATAGGTTAGGACTGGTTAGTTTGAATACTACAGTCAAGCCCTGGGCTACAGGGGTGATCTCTAGTTGTCTGTACCTATCCCAAGCATGATTTAGGGCAGTAAGTAAATTACCTAAAAAGTAAGAGTCAGATAGAGGAAGTGGCTCAGAGTTTGGGCTTGGGATTGGTTAGTTACATATGACAGGTGTGCTCCCAAGCCTTTGCCATCTCTAAGAATTTACTAGCCTTCAGTGGGGCAGTCTTCTCCCAGTCAGTGAGGTCACAAATGTCAGAGCATCAAGAATACAGAAAGTAGGAAAATATGGTTCAAAACTGACCAGGCCAGGATTCTTTAATGGCCGGTGGTTCAGTTGGTTGAGTGTTATCCCATGCACCAAAGGTTTGATTCCTGGTTGGGGCACATGCCTGGGTTTCCAGTTCGATCCCCAGTAGGAGGCATGCAGGAGGCAACCTCGATGTTTCTCTCTGACATCAATGTTTCTTTCCTTCCCACTCCCTTTGTCTCTTTCTAAAATCAATAAAAATATATATTTTAAAAAAGAAAAAGCAGACGAAACCAGTTTGGCTCAGTGGATAGAGCGTCAGCCTGTGGACTGAAAGGTCTCAGGTTCAATTCCAGTCAAGGGCATGCACCTTGGTTGCTAGCACATCCCCAGTAGGGGGTGTGCAGGAGGCAGCTGATTGATGATTCTCTCTCATTTATGTTTCTAACACTCTAACCCTCTCTCTTCCTCTCCGTAAAAAATCAATAAAATATATTTTTTAAAAGAAAGAAAAAGTAAAGGGTCCTCACATGATGATGAAGGTTGTTTTCTTTTTCTACACTCCTTGTTCAAAGGACAGCAAATCCCACCCCTTCCTGAGAGATCAGTCACCTACCCAGGTGCTGTGGCCACTTCCTCCAGATGAAGCTTTTCCCTGGGGAATAAAATACATTTGTTTAGACAAATGGTAGTTCCTCTCTTTGTTTAAAACATTTTTTTCTGGGCATGAGAGACAGGCATCCTTATTTTAACTAAAGCAGCATGTGGCAGTTAAACATAAATACATTACTGTTGAATGCAAATATAATATCAACCCAGCTAGACAACTGATGGGCAAGAGATGTGACCTTCATATATGTAAATGGAAAAGTGATACATTCTGTCCTGAGGAGGGGAGGTGGGAAACTATATATCTACTTATTTCCTATTCCAGATCTTTATAATCTATATAGTGAGCTTATTAATATGATGAGACACCTGAGTTCTGCCAAGGATGCTGAGGCTGGTCATCAGAGAACTTCTCATGGGCTCTATCTGAGTCCATCTAGAAACTCAGGGTCAGCCCTGCATGGTCATTGATGCTGGACTCTGCAGCAGGTCCCAGACTGGACTTCTGAGATGCTTTACCTACAACATGTTGAGGTAGCAGAGCCAGAGAGAATCTAAATCTTAGGACAGGTGGCCCAAAGGAGATCTAAGGGTAAGGCCAGACCAAACACCGGAAGAAAAGATCCGGCTAAAAATTCGTGTATTCATGGAGCCCCATCATGTGATGTGGACTCTCAGATTTAGCCCCCTGACCCCAGCCTTCTAGCAGCTCTCCCAGTGGACTTGGGACTGGCAAGAAGATTGGTCTAGAAGGAGTCAAACCTAGACCCAAAACTGAAAGGGTGTAAAGATCCTCCAAGAGCATTCCTAGACAGTAACTCTGTGGGCTAATGTGGGCCAGGAGAAAGTTAGAGTCAGAAAAGAGAATCAATTCTCTCAGAACCTTATGGGCCAGTCATGTCATATCTGGAGCTCGCAGCAAGGTCATCTGACAGAAGAGGAAGCTCCCATAACTCAATTTCCTCTGGTTACATTGTGGGTTTCATTTTTGTCCACTCTTGCCTCCCTTCTATCTCTTTGCTAGGTCTGCCAAGTCCTGTTTATTAAAAGTGTTGCGTCCAATTTACTGGGCTTTTAATTAAGCTGTCAAGTTGAAATGGGGTTGTCTCCTGGGAAGCGAACAAAGATTTTTATGGTCATTTAATTTTTGCTTAGGATTTAAAATCTTTCTTCTGGCATGCTTAAAATTATTAATGAGATCCAGGAATTCTTGCCCATTTGTGTGCATTACAAGACATAAATCATTAAGCTCAATTAGGGGCAAGGGAAACGTGTGAAGATAGAGTTGGAGGTTGTGCTCAATCACCTCTCTTCAAAGCATCCAAGTGGTAGAGGTATGACCAACCATCAGGGAGGGGCTAGTGAGGGCAGAAGGATTGGAAGGGAGACAATAGAGTTAGAGAGAAGGACATGGAGAGGAAGGAAAGGGGTCAAAGAATGGAGTTCAGATAAAAGGCCTGGGAGGGAAGAAGGCAAGAAAGGAATTAGGGAGATGGATTACAAGAGGTGAGGTAATGCTCACCAAGAGTCCTCGTTCTTCTCTTCTTGCAAACACAAGGGGAAATTATACTCCCTGACTCCACCAAGTTAGGAATGACTATGTGGCTTCCTTTGGTCAATTAAATAAGAGCAGAAGTGACCCGTGTCTCCTCTGGGTAGAAGCACTTAAAAGCTCCCATGCAATTTCCCTTGTCTCTTCAGGGAGCTTATAGTCTACTGTGGGAGGGGGAAATAAGCAATGAAAAATAACCATGATAATCTGCTAACTTACGTGGCGATCAAGCCAAGAAAGAGACAAAATCACAGGGTAAGGTCAGGAGTCCAAGGAGAGAGAAGACAGAGGTGAGCCTGCCTGGTCATTGATGCTGGGTCTGCAGCAGGTCCCAGACTGGACTTCTGAGCTGCTTGACTGACAACAGGTAGAGGCAGCAGAGCCAGAGGAGAATGTAAATCTTAGTACAGGTGGCCAAAAAGGAGTTCCAAGGGTAAGGCCAGACCATAAAACGAAAGAAAAGATGGGGCTAAAAATGCACAGCCTGCACTGTTCCCACTGTCATGGAAAACTTCCCGGTCTAAGATTTCTTTATTTTTACTGTGATCATTGAGAAGGTCATTATTTGATAAGTATAAATCACTGTGACTCAAGGGAAAAAAAGATGCGGTTAAAGAGAGATTTAAAAATAAGATACAGTGAGTTGTTAAATTACTCACAGTAAAATTAGGATCTCAGTCCATAAGAAGAGTGAAATGAAAGTGCTGTAGAGCTGGAATATGGATAGTGCCTGGTGGGTTTCTCCAGCTGGACCTTGAGATGAGCCCCGAGCTTGCCCACTGTACTGACTGGATGCAGAGTGCAAAGGGGGTGATGGGAGGATGATCGGCTCCTTTCTTCAGGGCTCCAAGGGTTGTCCCTTGGCTTCTGCTCTGAGTGAGACCCCCAGGTCCAGTTCTTATCAAATAGAAAGTAGGTCCCATGTGCTTTAGGTCCCATCTCCCTGACCTCACATGTGTGTGCATCTCCTCCAGTTTCCTTGTCCTCCCATCACCCCTGTTATCTCTTACCTCTAGCTATCCTCATATTTCCACCCATTTTACATCCACTAACACTTACTGAGCACCTACTATGTGCCAGGCCCCATGCTCTCAGCCCAGGGAATACAGAGCCAAGTGACAGAGGGCCCAGCCTAAGAAGCTCACATTCCAAGATAGGCAAGTGAATAAATCTTCATAAGTGGCCAAGATTCCTGCTTTGACAGGAATGGTGCAAAATGCTAGGTGAGCACTGTGGGGACAGGAACTACCTTCCCCGGAAATTTGGCAATAGGCACAGTCCCTGATTCTGCCCTATCCAGGGTTGGAGTCCCCTCTGACCCACCCTCTGTTAGATTACACTTTCCTCCTTTCCACTTTGCATTGTTAATTGTGCGTTTTTTCAGCTGACCTCCCCAGGCAGTGAGTGGTCTGGGCAGGACCTGTGCTTCCTTAGCCCATAGCACAGAGTCATGACTCTGAATATTTTATAAGTTCCTGTGATCCATGACATTTGTGCTGGGCCTTGAAAGATGAGTCAGAGATCAAGAGGTGAGAGAGGAAAGAATAAACTCACTCAAGCTGAGCTACCAGGACTTGCTGTGCCTTCATCCTGTCATGCTCAGCTACCCAGGATGAGAGCTACAGATCAGCCAAAAGAATAAACCACTAATGGTGGCATTCTAGGCATTGAAGGAGCAGAGAAGTGTGGTAGGTGAACTTCCCAACGTCTGCCCTCATCACTGAAGTTTCCCCTGATATATTTTCAGCAGCTTGAGATTGTTAGAGAGGTAGTCTGATTGTGTCCCTGTGATGAGAAATGTTATCATCTTCCACCTTAGCCCCAGATGTGTGACCCAAGGCCGGACCTGGATACATAAATATCTATAAATTATTTTGGGGGCAGCAAGGCAATGAGGTAAAGCACAGAAAGTATGAGCTGTGGGGTCACAAAACCTGGACTGAAGCCCAGCACCACTCTTGCCAGCTAAGAACCCCTGGGAAAGTCACTTAATTTTTTTTGAGACCCAACTTCTCACATCTGTAAAATAGAGAAAATAAGCTTAACACCTACTCCATGGGCTGTTGTAAACACTGAATGTGACTATGTGAATAGATGTGCCTCATGCATAGTAGATGCGCAAGAAATGTGAAATTCGGACCCTCGTTTCTGTTGTATCAACGCCAGCTTCAGAGCCATCAGTATTAAAATAATTTTCTGTTCAGCAGAAGCCAGAGGTGCAGCTATGCCTGGGTGATGAATGAGATGAGAACTGGGAGTAAATATCCCGAGTTTCTGCCAACCCCATGAGTCAGTGCCTTACTGTGCAGCCTCGGCCGAGGCACTGCCCTTCTCTGGGCCTCTAGCTTTCATTGTAAGATGAGGGAATTGGACTAGATGATGTTTACATTTCCTCTTATCTCAAGTTATAGTTAAGGGATCTGCTTAAGTGGGGAAATCTGCTGTTCTCCTCCAATTGATTGCAAAGGGAAAAACGAAAGTTGCACCGATTCCCTTCACAACTCCTCTGGCCTGTGTCATGCACACTTACCATGAGTCGGGCCTTCCATGCTTGCTTGCTCATTTAATCCTCACCACCACCATCCCCATTCTATGAATGTTAGTAACTTGGCCAAGATTCCACAGCTACTATGTGCCAAAGCCAGTGCTTTTTCCTCCAAATATTGGGCCTCTGATGGGGAAACTCCAGTACCATTACTTTTACCCACATCAACACTCATCCAGCCCATCTAACTTCCAACCCGGGTTCCTTTTCTTGAAACAGTTTCATCATAAGTTTAGACCAGAGGCGGAACCCTCAACATATGCACATTGTACCTGTGAGGGTGAATGACAGCAGATTGGAGAGCGAGCCAGGTGTCGATGCATATTAGGCCCTCAATATATTTTTATTAAAAATGTAAGTAAATAAATAACAAAGTGAGCTGGTGAATAGATGGGAGCATGCTGAGAATAGGAATTTAGTCTTTTTCTTTTGGTATATCTGCTTCTAAAAAGACATGCCCACCTATACAAGCAAGGAGGGAAACACTGAAGACATTGCCGTGAGCCCCAGTACAGCCTCCAGATAGGACTGTTTTAAGGTGAAGCAAATGAGGTGCCTAGGACACAACATTTGAAGAGGCATTTATTCTCCCTCCATTTCTCCTTGTCTCACCCTGCCTCCAGGGTCATTTCCCCTTGGTTCTGCTCTATTCCCTCACTCTTCCCCTTCCTTCCTTCCAATGTCATTATTCTGACCTTGACCTATGGCTCTCTTTAGCCTAGTGCCTGGCTGCACAATAGAATCATACGAGAGACTTAAAAAAACAAACACACACCCATATATGGGCCCAGCCCAACAAATGGAATCAGAAACTTTGTGGTGGAGCCCAGGCCCCAGCATTTGTGGAAAGCCCTCAACTCCAGCTTGCCGTCAGGACTGAGAGAGAGCCAGTGCTCTGCCCCGCCTGATGGGTGACCCAGTTTCGAGCTGTTTTCTGTGCATAATTCTCACCTGTGCTACCGTCGGTAACAGATGTTATGAAGCAGGCTTCCCTCTGCGCCCGCCGGGCTCTTCCAGGGTTGATTAGTGAAACATCCCTTTCCCTTTTTACTCACATTCTCTGTGCTCTGGGATGAAGGCAAGCCCACAGACTCAAGAAAAATAACATAACACTTAATTGTTAGCATTTATTAGAGGCTGAGGTCTACCAGAGTCCCACTACACTCTGTAAGAGTATTTCACTTATTGTCACATTACTCCAAGGAAGTGGGTTCCATATTCAGTTCCCATCTTGGAAACGAGGTGAGAGAGGCACAGAGAGTTGAAGGAACCCACCCGAGATCCCTGGGCTGAGCAGGGGAGGAGTTGGAGTTCCAGGGCAGGCAGGTGGCCCCCAGCCCAGCTGTCTCACTGCTGTGTTTGGTCTCTGTCACCGAGGTATTGTTTCAGTCACATCAGGTCACCTGGAGTCTTAGACACCCTGGCTGTGTTTTTCCTCTTGGCGCAAAAGGTGGCACGGCGAGTCTCCTCCATGGTTCCTCCATGTGTGCCTGTCTCTCTCTGAACCCTAGACTGGCACAGCTGAGATCACCAATTGAAACCTCTTTGGGGCACACACATGACCGCATTTCATCCTCTCTCCAATCCCAGGACATTTATTATTATGTCCCATTTTATCGAGCATGTGAGGTTGTATAACTTACCCAAGGCCACACAGCTGATCATTCGTTGAAATTCCAACTCATATCTTTAAGTAAAGCCCAAGCCTTTACTCCACACCAGATGAGAACCGTTGCTCTGGGTCAGTGGTCAGAGGAGACCAGTGGAGATGTGAAGACTGGGTAGGGTGCAGGTATGTGGAGGGAAGCGGGGAGGGAATGTCGAGCAAGAGGAGCAGAGCGAGCAATGGCGTGGAAGTGGGACTCAATGGGGCTCAATGGAGCATTAAAGGCGAGGTGAATAGCACACTTTAGCTGGAGCAGGTAATTTATATAGTGCCGCAGTGGCCGTGAGATCGGAGGGTGCAGTAGGGCATATTGGGAAGGTTATTGAAAGTCCCGCTAAGAAGCTTGGGCTTTATAACGTAGGCATCAGGGAACCATTGAGCAGACAAGCGATGTGTACAAAGCAGTGTTAATAGAGTAGAAATCATCACAATGAACTGGACGGGGTAGCAAGGAGGGAGCCAGGACGCGAATTTGGAGGTGATTGCAGTGGGGCCACAGGAGAGGGCAGGTGACACAGGCTTGGGATGCTGGCTGGGAAAATGGAAAACGAGAGCAAGAAATGAGAGACCTAACAGAAAATCTGTCGACTGATTAGCTAAAAGGATTAAAGGAATGAGATGCATCAAAGATGACTCATTAGCCATCAGGTCGGCTGCCAGGACAGGAGCTGCAAAGATAGCACTCCCAGTCCCTCTGCTACAGTGTACTGTGCAGACAGAGATTATCCTAGTAAACAAGTCATTCAGGTCAGGTGATAGCTGCTATTGCAGAGGCATCCTCAGGCACCCTTTCAGCATTGGAGTGTCTTGGTTCCCATGGCAAAGACCTGGCCAATTAGGGCAATTCTAAGTTCACTGCGCATGGCCCAGCCATGTGACACAAAGGAGGAAGCGATGACCTCAGCGGTGTGGTGACAAGGAAGGGTTGCTTTGACCAGACTGATGATTAGGGAGAGAGAACAGCACCAACAAAGGCATAGAGGTGTTCCACGGCATGCGTGTTTGAAACTCCAAGATTATATGCTGAATAAATTGGAGAAGGGCAGAACAGAAGTAGGAGAGTCCAGAGGAAGCAGTTTCAGGAACAGAACATGAGTGTAGTAGTTAAATGCCCAGATTTTAGGATCAAAAGGACGTGGATCTGTTCCTAGTTATGAAATATCAGACAAGTCACTTTACCTCTCTGAACCTAGTTTTCTCATTTACAAAAGATGAATTGTATTATTTATGGGTACAGTGTTCTTAAAAGGATTAAATAAGAAAACATAAATAGGGCATTTAGCATGGGAAGTGACATATACATCATAAGTAATAGTTGAGGTTATTTTTATAATCATGGTTGAGTTTAGGTATGAATGACATGTCAGTGAGAGTGCCCACCAGGCAGCTCAATACGGGAGAACTGGAACATAACTACAGGTCAAAGCAAGAGGAGGTAATCCTCAAAGCCCTGAGACCAGGTAACTCCATCAAGGGACCTAGATGGCAGGAAAAAGGCAGAGGCTAAGGCCAATGGGATATTGTAATTTTGCTTGGTGCAGGGAAGACTAAGAGCTGACCACTGAGAGAGAAGGTTAGACCAGATCTGAGTGGTCTCACAGAAACCAAGGAGATGACAACTCAAAAAGTAGGCCAGGATCAAATCCCAAGAAGTTTCTAGGTGACCTTTGAGAAAATTATTTCTGTGGAATGACTAGAACTAATAAAGTTATAGAAGATTAGAAGGAGAGGAGGAGGGAGAGAGTGGGTAGAGGAAGTAAATTTGGGAAAAGCAAGTGACCTGAGACCTCACTCTAAGCCCCATTCTACCAATATTTCCATCCTTTTGGGGAGGCCACACACCTCTGCGATGTCTTTTCCTCATCTACAAAATGAGGCTATTAGACATGATTCCTAAATTCCTTTTCAGATTCAAAGCAGCAGACCAGAGTGTGGGATGTTGTGGGGAGATGTGCTGAAGATGTAGCTAAGCCTAGACCATTTCTTCTCCTTCTCTATCTAGCCAACTACTACTTGCTGGAGGAAGGAACATGTGGCAGGCAGCCTCTGAGTTGGCCCCCAATTATCTCCACCTCCTGAATCCATACCTTTAAGTAATCCTCTCTCCTTGACTATGATGGGCTGGCTCTTAGTGACTTGATTCTAATTAATAAAATATGGTGTGACTTCTGAGCTCACAGAGAGACTGTAGCTTTCATACTGCATGTTCTCTCAAGCTTTCTTAGTCATGCTGAGGAAAGCCAGCTGTCATGGTGTAAGCTACCCTGTGGAGAGGTCCTCTTGGCCAAGAACCAAGGGAGGCCCCCAGGCAACAGTGAGTGAGGAGTCCATGGTCCATGAGAGAATGAATCCTGCTAACAGATGTCCCCCACCCCCCACCTGAGCTTTCGGATGGGATCACAGCTCTGGCAGATACTTTGCAGCCTTGTCAAAGACCTTGAGGCAGAGGCACCAGCTGGGTTGTTCTTAAATTCCACAGAAGCCCTGAGATAATGAATGTTTGGCTTATTAAGCCACTAAATGGGGGTGGGGGATTTGTACACAATACATAATTACAGATAATATGACTGTAAACAGGTCAGCTGAGTTAGGACTTAAAGAAGAGGCAGCATTAACTAGAGGAAGAAAAGACAAGAGCAGAACCAGCATTCCAGGGCAAAGGAGTAGCACGTGCCAGTCTTGGGTTGGGTTGGGATGCTGTGATTTTTGAGCCCCAACACGGAGCCCAGCTCAGAATTGGTCTCTATACTTGCTTCATGAAGCTCATCATGGTAAACTCATCAGCATCACCTCCCCACAATGTTATTGTATTCAGCTCTCATTTACCTAAACTCATTGTCTTATTCTTATTCATCAGTATTTGTGGAGTCTCTTAGGAGTTTCAGGAATGTAAACCAGGCTTACTGATTGGCATGCAGGAAGACAGACAAGGATCATTTTGTCAGGAGCTGTTGAATGTTCTTCCCACACCTCCTCCTCCTGCAGACAGATTTAACTAATGGGCTAGGTGTCTTGGTCCTGGGAGAGCTAGCATTAATTTCTCACCCAGCGTCATTGATAAGAACTAGCCTCATAGTCTCTTCATTTTATCTTTGCTCTGCTGACATATTTGCTGACAGCCTGCCAAGTAATTTTTCACATACGACAAGATTTCCCTTTGAGCCTTGAATCCACAAGCAGAACTAGGGTGACCTCCCTGTAGTAGAGATTAGGAAATCTCACCACGTCCACTTTCTTCCTCATCCAGTGTTTATATCAAGATTCCTCAGCCTCCTTGGCAGTGAAGTTGGAACTTGGGTGACTGGTTCTGATCAGTGAGCTATAAACAGAAGAGATGTGTTGTCCCATCTGTGGTAGGGCAGTTAAGAGTGGGAGTGGAGTCTTCGTGGCCTCCATTTCCCTCCTGAGGTGCTCACGGAGACCGTGAGTTGAAATGGAAGAATTAGAAGATGGAAACAGCCTGCATTTCTGAGTTACCGCATGGAGAACAGCCACCCTACCCTGGGCTTTGTATGGGCAAGAAATGAGCGTTTGCCATGTTAAATCACAGAAACCTGAGGGTTTACTTATCACCGCAGCCTAGCCCAGCTAGTACTGACTAAAGGACCCTGGAGCGCACTGCTGCACTCATCCTCCCCTTGCCATGTGGTTAACCAGCCAATTGCCATAGGAGACAGCTCTGGGCTAAAAAAAATCTCTGGAGATGGAGGCTGAGCCATCCCTGGTGAACGAATGATTGCCACGGATAAAAGGCGAAAAGACCACCAGAATATGCGTATGTGGAGTAGTGAGGGACAGTAAGTAATTAGCTTCAGGGATGGCTGGAAATAGGCACCCCCCACACCAGGAGGTCTCTCTCTGTCCACCTTCCTTCTCTGCTTCTCTCTGGTGTGGGCAGCACTCAATTTTTCTTCAAAGTCACAACAGATGCTGCCTGCAGCCTGGGGACATCCTTATAGTTAGCCAGTTGCCTCAAAAAATAGATGTTTCTTCTTTCACAGTTGTGGAGGCCAGAGGTCTAAAGGCACTATTACTAGTACAAGGCCAAAGTCAAGGTGTTGGCAGGACCACACTCCCTCTGGAGGCTCTAGGGGAGAATCGGTGCCCTGCCTCTCTAGCTTCTGGTGATGGTAGGCATTACTCGGCTCCTGATCGCATGACTCCAGTGCTGCCTCAGTGGCTATATTCCTTCTCTTTTGGCTGTAGTCAAACTTCCCTCCTACAAAGATACTCAAGATTGCATTTAGAGGAATTCACCTGGATAGTCTAAGTGAATATCTTCCTTTCAAGATTCTTACATTAATCACAACTGCAAAGGCTTTGCATCTAAGGAAACTTTCACAGGTGCTGATACCTGTGTGCAGATGCACTGTTTAGCCTGCTACACCTGGCGACGAGGAGAAGGTGTGTCTGATGCAGAACAATGAGGAAGAGGTTGTACAGTGATGAAAGTTATAAAGGCTCATATCCCTTCCCTCCCCGGTGTCTGTCCCTGGGGCCGGAACCAGGTTTGGGAGGAAGGTGCCTCTGCTGGCTGGGGTGGCTGGGATGGAGAGGAGCTGAGATTCTGTCCTGCTATTGCTCTACTGTGTTTTAGGAGGACTTGGAGTCAGAGCTGGATCTGAGGCCTTCAAATCTGAACCTCTGTTTCTTCATGTATAAATAGGGATTAAAATAGGACCGGTGCCATTGCTCTGTTATGAAATTTAAAATAAAAAAAAGACTCCATGGCAATGCACAGCACTTGTCACATGTTAACCTCTCAGAAGTCTTTATGGACATGCAAAGGCAATGGCCCCCATAGAAGTAGCCTACGTTAGAGGAGCCACAAACAGGACTGTGACTGAACATTAGAGAGCTGCACAAAATGAGACCACAGAGATCTGAAGGGGATCATGCTTTCCAGGGACCTATGAACTTAAGGATGTTGTCAGGATTGTTCTTAAGGTCAAGGGTGTAGAGCAGGAGTAGCCTAACCAGGGACTATTCTGGCTCCTGGTTGGAGAATGATGTGGTGGTGGGTGCAGGTTAGAGTGTAGCTTGGATGAAGATGGTGGCAGAGCCGATGAAGAGAAGTGGAGGGATTCCAGCTGGATTTAGTAGGTAAAATCAGCAAAATGTGGTGATCGATGAGATCAAAGCATATGGTGCAGAGATATCAAGATTCTGGGTCCTCAGCTGAGTGAACAGTGACGCCAGTGGTGACATCCGCTGGAATAAGTGACACCTGAAAAGCACCAGATGTGGTAAGAGGGCGGGAGTGTAAGGGAAGGGGACACTTCCAGCTTTAAACAGATTAAGGTGAAGGTGACTGTGAAGCGGCCACGTGGAGAGGATAGGCAGGAACTGGGAGGTACAGGTGGATTGTTAGACATCAGGGAGGAGTGGAGATGGAAGTTTCTGTCATCAGCTTAGATTTGACTGTCAAAGAAGTAGAAGCTGTGGGAGAGAGCGCCTAGGGAGTGGGGAGAAATGAAAGGAGAAAGAATATATTTCTGTTTAGCAAATACCTTTCTTGTACCAAGTCTGTCTAGACTAGACTCTGGGAATACAAAGGCGAATAAGACACCCTGCCTTGGGTCTGTTAGATAATTAGTTAGAGTGTGGTAAATGCAGTAGCAGACAGCTGCCGAGGTAGAGAGGAGACTGTGAGCATCTCCGTGAGGCAGTCGAGGCAGGTAGGAGCCATAAGCCCTGGCCCATCGCCATCGTAGGACCCCTTGCTCACGTGCAATATCCTGTCTTCCTTAAGACCTTGGGTTCTTCCTCACAGTCGTCCACCAGCCGTGCGATGGATTCTTCTGCTCTTTCCCCCCACCCAGTCTGGGCAAACACAAAGTCCGTTCTTACACAGCCTGTGGATCTGTCCCCAGAAGCCCCCTCTTCTCAGCTTCCCGAGGCCAGACTCCTCACCAAGACTTTGCAGAGTTGCCAAACTTTTGACTGGAGCAGGCCTCGTGGGAAAATGAAAGTAATCAACGCTGCATTCGCAGCTGTCTCCATTAGTAATGAAATCCTTTTATTACAAGGGATTTGTATAAAACGTGTTATTAAACAGATCAAAAGGAGCAATAGCAATAAGAGTCGTTAAAATGCAAGGCATACGAGAGAACAGCTTTCCCCCGGAAATAAGAGAAATCTGAAAGTTACCATTGGAACAGTTCCATGTGGGAGGGAAATGGGTGACATGCCACGAGAGTTGAGGGGATGCAGGGACAACGGAAACTGCTTAAAGTGGTGGCCCTCGCCTAAGAGGAAGTCAGCATGCAGAAAAGAACAGCCCCTGGTCTAACCCAGAGAAAAGGCCACAGGAGCTGGGTGAGGATGGAGGCAGAGACCTGGAAAACGCTGCAGAAGAGGGCTATTCAGTCTTGTGCTCATAGTAGAGTAAGGTGGCTAATATATATACCACGTGTTACCTATCTTTTTACCAAGTTCTTCACTTGCACGTTGTACTTAATCCTTATGACAACCCATGAAATAGGTAATGCTATTTATCATCCCCATTTTACAGACAGGGAAACTGAGCTTCAGAGTGGTTCACAGCTTGCCCAACTCCCACGGCTAGTAAAGGCTACATAGGGGATTTGGACTTTGGACCCCTATCTGTCTGACTTCAGAGCATATGCTCCTAACCATTATGCTATGGGGCAGGGGTGAGGAACCTTTTTTTTTTTTTTTTTTTTTTGCCAAGGCCCATTTGGGTAGTTAGAACATCATCTGAGGGCCATACAAAGTTATCAACTTAGAAATTAGCCTGCTATATTTGGTCAGACATTGAATTAACTCAGCCCTAATGCCTTGGCTGGGCCAGGCCAAATGATTTTTCAGGCTTTATATGGCCCTCAGGCTAGATGTTCCTCACCCCTGCTAGTATGGGGGAAAGCGCTTAATGTCATCACAGATCGGGCCCTGCCCTCCAGGGATTTACAATGACATTGGGAGTATGGGTAAGACTTAGGGATTTGAAATGCAAGCAATCCAGTTATCAAAGGAGTGTACCAGTAGGTCCCAGCCCAGGGGACTCAGTCAGGATTTAGGTGTTCGGATCTGGTGGGGCATTCCTTAGGATTGAGTTTGTGGGTACAAGAGAGCAAGGCACCTTACAGAAAGGAACTTGCCCTGAGCACAGAGAGAACTGAGAGGCAAGTCCTTGGGTCAAGGTCAATGGCCTGACCTTGGAGGGCAGACGCAGCCTGGTGTGCACCTCTAACATGCCCTCTTATCCACTGTCCTCCCCTTGGGCTGGGACAGTCTGGGGAAACTCAGGTGATTGGAGTCTAAATTGGAATTTTAGCCTCTCAAGGGTGGGTGGCACCTGGAAGTTGATACCTCCCTCCAATGTCATAATTCCTCCCGTAACAAACACCCTGACAAATAGTTCAAGGAAAGGAGAGTCCCGGCATCACCGGGCAGCTCGTTCCCTTGCTGAAGAGTGCTGACTTATAACAACATTATTCCTATGTAAAGGCGAAATATGTCTGCCTGACACTTTTACCAATTAACATCGATCCCGTCCATTAGCCCTACAGAATCATTCTTCAGTGTGATAACATCGGATATTTGCAAAGGGTGGTCATGTTTCTCCTTCAGCGCCCACTCCACAGGGTAACAGCCCCTGAGAGTCTTGGATTTCAGTGTTCTTAGTACCAGTCCCTTTTCTTGGGACGCGGGGCCATGCTGTCAATGCCTCACTTCAAAGGCAGTGACCAGGCGTGAGCCTCACAGACAAAGACAAGTCCAGCGGCACCGTCACCTCCTTCCTTCTAGAACCTCCGCTTTAATAATCCACACTCGGCTCCCCTTCCGAACAGCCACACTGCTCTCTGGCTCATATGGAACTCGCTCCCTAACAAGCCTGTTCCCCCACACGTTTCTGCGAAGTTTCCCCACTCCCTTCCCGTTCCTGTGCAGTTTGGGGACCCAATATTAGTCTCCGCTCAATGAGTTGACCCTTTGTTCCAGCTTAGTGCAATCATTTTGGATCCTGTTCCTGTCATCTGACATAATTGCCATCCCTGCCGCTGTCTTGTCATCTGCAAATTTGATGAGCAAAACCTCATTGTATTCTTCTGAGTCATCAGAAACATGGGTTGTCAGGCCGAGAGCAGAGGCCTGGGGCGGGGCCCCGGTGCTGGCTAAACTGACTTTCTCCAGATGTCTAGACACTGAGACATGGGAGAACTGCGTCAATCTCATGAAAGGGCAAAGCATGAGTCAAAAGGTCAATTTACTATTGATTATTGGGATGTGTTTCTGCCACAAGGTCTGCAATTGCCAGCCACTCCGTGACCGTTTCCTATGCATCCATTTCCTCGCATCAGCAACCGGGGAAGCACCCTCTTCTCTCAGGAGGTAGGGGCTGCACATACTGTTTTCCAACGAAAAAGAAGTGAATATGCTTGAGGAATATTTCCATGAAGACGACTTAGTATGCCTGGTTTTCTTGTTCTTATTTGTACATCGGGGCACAAAGGCAATTCTGACCATGGCCTAGCCCTTAAGCTGTCTAGTGAAAGAAAAAGATACGTAATCAAGTAATTGAATCTATGCGATAAGAACACTCAGTGGGGAGGACAGATTTCGGTGGGACCCTGCATGGAAGATACTCACCCTGCAGAAGTCACTTTTAAAAACTTCACAAAAAGCCTGGCCGGACAGTGCTGCTCAGTAGTTGAGTGTCAACCTATGAACTAAGAGGTCACCAGTTTGATTCCCAGTCAGGGCGCAAGCCCATGGTGCAGGCTTGGTCCTAGTAGGGGGTGTGTAGGAGACAGCCGATCAGTGATTCTCCCTCATCATTGATGTTTCTATCTCTCCCTCCCTTTCCCTTCCTCTCGCTCTAAAATCTATAAAACATAGTCCTTTATTCTTCTCTATCTCATCAAATTGCTACTTAATACTTTCAGTTTGTCAGATCCAAACTTTAGATTCATCTTTTATTTCTCTCCTTTTTCAGATCTTCACATTTACTTCATTTGCAAATAGCTTTTATTTTTTTAATATAAATAGCTTTTATATTTTATATATTTATAAACATCAAATATATTTCCAGAATGTGGATGCTTCTTACCAGGGTTTTAGCTGCCGTTATTTGGATTATTTCAGCGCCTTCCAGCTGGTCTCCCTGCTTATTTCCTGGCACTCCCTCTAGTCCACTCCTAATACAGCGGCCAGAGCGATCGTTTCAAAACACGAGCCATATCATGGCGCTTAGCTGCTCCCAACCTTTTAGTGGCTTCCCATCTCATTCACTGCGAGAGAGCAAATCTTCACAAAGGCCAGCAAGGCCCCACAAGGTCTGCCCTATGACCTCCTTGATGTCATTTCCTGCCACTCTTCCTCTCGCTCTCCCCACGCCAGTCACACGGGCCAACTTGCTCCTCTTTGAACACTCTAGCACATTCCTGCCTTGGGGCCTTTTCACATGTTGTTTCCTCCGATGGGCAGTTCTTGCCTCTGAGAACCACATGTGTTCATCAGCCTCTGCTCAAATGTCACCTTATCAGTGGGGCCTTGCCTGATGATAAAAGAGCAGACATCTTGACCACTGCGCTCTCTGCACCCTTAATCTGCCCTAGTTTTCATTATAGCACTCGCCATCATCTGACTATGTATTTTCTTATTTCTTCATTGTGTGTCTTCCTCCAGTAAAATATAAACACTCCACGGGGGCTGTTTTGTTCACTGTTTTGTGTCTGTAATCTCAACAGTGCCTGGAACATGATAGACACTCAATAATATCTGTTGAATAAATGACTTAATGAATAATTAATGATTTCATTTGGCTCAGAATTGCCTAAGGAGCATTTAAAACTATAGATTTCTTAGGATACAGGTTCTTGGGCCCAGCAGAGACTTTTCCTCATCTGTAAAACAGATGGAATGTCTCAGACCTCTCAAGGCTGTGGTTAGAAGTCCCATGACCTCTGTGAAAAAGGGCTTGGCACCCTGTCAGACATATAGAAGGTGCTTAACTAAGGCGATACTCCTCTATCAGCAAAAGTTTGACTTGGGGGCTCAACACTGGGACTCAAACCCCATTCCCTGGAATCCTGGTTGAGGCTCTGCCCACAGGCACATATAATTGTACAGTCACATTTTCTGAATCTACTACTTTCTTGTCACCATCCATCCTCCTTCTTCCCAGCATCCCATGGACCCCATTTCAAATGTGTGCCACTGGATCCAGGGGCAAGCTGACCTCTCCCCTGGTTTCCTTCGTGGCAGGGACCAGGTCCTCTCAGAGCCAGGGGTCCTGAGCTCTCCTCTGATGGTTCAGAGCCACTCCCTCTCACTGACCCTTAGCTGCCGTCTTCCCCACTCACCGGGATCAGTTGGCACCAGAGCTCTAATAGCACCCCTGAACAGATGGCCCGCAGGCTATCACCTGAATATACCATGGGAGAAGAAGGGATCTCTCCTGCATGGGAAATAGGGCTAGAAGCCCCAGGGTACTTCTGTCCTGACAGTAGGTGCCCACACTCCTCAACCCCGATGTGACTTTGGCCTCCCCAGCACTTGACTCCACTAACACACTCAGCCCCGCTACAGTTTAAAAAAAAAAAAAAGATCCTGAAGGCAGGCAGCACTGGAGCTGGCTCAGCCCCTGCACCGTCCCATCTGGCTTGGCTCTAGCTTTAAGAGAAGTGGAGAGGATCTGCTTTGGACTTCCTCCCATGAGTGGTCTTTCTGGTCCCATTTCTCCTGGGGCTCAGGTTATTGTCTGGGGCCTCCCCCCTCCCAGAGAAATGGCCACCCTCTCCCACTGACCCCCTCCAGGGAGAACGCAGAGATCTCTTCCCAGAACAACCCTCCGACCCCATCCCATCCCACGCCCCACTCAAATAAACAGGCAAGCTTTAGCTTTGTTTTCAATTTCCGATTCGTTTCAGAGCCTCTGAAACCAATCTTCCCAGAACCCTGCAGCACAATCTCTGAGGATTAAAGCCCCAGTAGACCTCATTCCCCCAAAGAGGAAACAAACACACACTGCTTTGAAATTTGTTTTTGTCTACTGTTTATGTTCACTCTCTCCCATCAAAAACAAATCCTAAAACGTATTTATAGTTTGCAAGTGCTTTTCACACACCGTTTTGAGTCCCTCCTCTGGCCCCATGAACCTGTGATGATGCCCATTTCACAGAGGGAGAAAGCGAAGTGCAGAGAACACAAATAGCACATCTGAGGTCACAGGGATGAGCGAGTGGTAGTGCCAAGATGTGGAAACCGTGTCCGCAGGAGGGAGGGCGGGTTTTAACAAGATTGGCATGGGCTTCAAAAAGGCCAGCTACAACTTTTTGTTGTATTTTCTTAGTTGTTTGCTGTATGGTGTAACCCCTCCCTGTGATCCTCTTGCATTTAGTAATGTTTATGAGAGAGAAAGAGAGAGAGAGAGAGAGAGAGAGAGAGAGAGAGAGAGAGAGAGAGAGAGAGAGATTTGCCCAAGTGCCAAGCTCCTAAATAGCAAAGCTGGGAGGCTCTCCTGTCTACCATTCTGTGCTAAAGAGAGGAGCCCGGTGGGGACTCTGGGAGCCAGCTAGTTCCTGGTGATGGATTTCCCAACACTACCCAAAGGGTCTCTTTTGTACTTTCTGAGGTTCCCCAGCTGGGAGGTGTGGAACCCCTGTCACCCCCTCCCCCCAACCTGCTTACAGAAATGGGCCCCCGTCTCGTGAGTGGCATTGTCCTGCCTTGGTTTTGATAGCTGAGGAACCAGAGCTCCTTCCCACCCCTCCCCTCCTCCCAGCAGGAGAGCTGCCCTAATAAGCCTTGCACCTGCATTTCCATTGTCCCTTATGTCACTCTCATCAGTCAGAATCCACACATTCTAAGCTAACTTGTTGGAACTCGGAGCATGGCATGCATGCCTAGCTGCTCATTTTGCCTGTGCTATCAGACTATCCATTTGGGGGTTTTGTTCTTTGACAGAAAAGGTTAATTGTGGGTGAGAGCTCACTCCAGTCCAGGAAGCTCCTCAAGGTTGCATTTGCCTGCATTGTGCCCCCCCCTTCTTTTTGCCTCCTATAGGCTTCAGGAACTGAGCCCTCCTCCCCCACACATACCCATTTTCTGTCCCTAGAGTGGATATCTTGCCCAGCACACAGCATGGCACGTACTAGGTAGTCAATGAAAGCGTCTTCCTGTGAATTTTGTCATTTGGTCTTCACAACAAGCTCTGGGAAGAGACAGGGGAGGCTGGATTACGCCCATTCACAAAGAAAGGGGAAGAGCAAGGACTACCTCTGGAGTTTTTTCTGTCAGAGTTAATTGTCTTCCTAAAGCATCTAGCTCATTCTCAGAGTGGAGTCAGGTACCAGAGACATCCTGTGCTTTGCACTCTTCCCAGCCCTCATGTGTCAGGCCCATGCTCCTGGGAAAGGGGGTTCTGTGGCTGGCTCTCGCCAGTGCTCCTGGAGACCTTCTCAGCTATTTGGGACTTTGGGTTGGGACACTTACTGCCCTTTGATATTTTGGTTCCCTGGGGTCTTTTGCATTTGACTCCCCACAGAGAGGGTGGTCTCCAATGGGAAGCAAAGGGCCTTGATCCTCTGAACCTCCAGTCTCCTTTTCTCCATCCCAAAGAACAGGAAAGGTTTGAGCTGATGTCAGGACAGTGTAAGTCTTAGGTGAATGTCACCTGAAAAGAGGGGGTTCACTGGTGCTATGAACTAAATGTTTGTACCCCTATTTATATGTTCAAATCCTAACATGATGATATTTGATGGTAGGGGCTTTGGGAGGTGTTAGGTTTAGATGAGGTCATGAGTGTAGGGCCCCATGATGGGATTAGTGGCCTTATAGGAAAAGGAAGAGACCAGGGCTCACCATCTCTTCCATATGAGGTCACGGCAAGGAGGCTGCCAGCCAGGAAGAGGACTCTCACCAAGAATCAAATCTGCCAGCACATGGGTCTTGGACTTATCCTCTAGAACTGTGAGAGATAAAAGTTGTTCCAGCCGAAACCAGTTTGGCTCAGTGGTAGAGCATCGGTCTGTGGACTGAAAGGTCCTGGGTTCGATTCCGGTCAAGGGCATGTACTTTGGTTGTGGGAAAATCCCCGGTGGGGGTTGTACAGGAGGCAGCTGGTTGATGTTTCTCTCTCATCGACTTTCTAGCTCTCTATCTCTCTCCCTTCCTCTCTGTAAAAATATCAATAAAATATATTTATTAAAAAAAAGTTGTTCCAGCCACCCGGCCTATGGTATTTTGTTATAGCAGCCAGAGCTGAATAAGACAACCAGAGAGAACATTGCATTCTAAGACTGTCCAGTGCCTGGTACCCAAACCCTCCCCAGGGCCTCCTGTGGAAGGTCTGTGCCATGGAGGAGGATCCTGAGCTAAGATGGAGGAGAGAGGACAGAGGAAGAAAGCCAACAGAAACTCCATCACCAGCGAAAAAAAGTAAATGAGGTGGCCAAAGAAGCAACATTTAAGTAAAGGGCCAAGATGGAGCCTTGATTGTTGGAAGAATTAAGGGGTGAAAGGTGCAAAGGGCCAACAGTAAGTTGGAAAGTAGATAGCGATGGAGGTAAATACATGCTACTCACTCAATTCTGAGGCTGTGAAAGGTGCACTCTCTATTTTCTCTGATTCCCTAATGCTGTGTTACAAATTGCCCCCAAACCTACTGAGCATCTAACAATCACCTATTATGCTTATGGATTTGGGGGAGGGGGAATTCAAATAGGGCGCAGCAGGAAAGGCTTGTCTGATCCTTGATGTCTGGGCCATCAGTTGGAAACCTTCAGGACTAAGATGCTAGAGCAGCCGTGGACAAACTATGGCTTGAGGGCCAGATCCGGCCCGTTCAGCTGTTCGATCCGGCCCGTGGAGCCAAAAGAGCGGAGGGTTCTCTTGCTCTCCCCTCTGCTCCTTCCCCAGCAGCCCAAGATGAGAGTGCCAGCATGGTCAGGTTGCTTTTGTTCCGGCCCTCCCGTCCAGTTTAAGAACCCATTGTGGCCCTCAAGTCAAAAAGTTTGTCCACCCCTGTGCTAGAGTCATCCGAAGGCTCATTCATTAGTGGTCGATGCTGGGAAGACTCAAACAGCTGGCCACTGGAGCTCTGTGAGCATTTCTTCCTGTCTCTATGTGGCCTCTCCCACCTGGCAGGCTTAGGGTAGCCAGGCTTCTGACATGTCTGCTCAGGGTGCCCAATGTGATGTTGAGACCAGGCAGAAGTCATATCACATTTTATGATCCAGGCCCAGAAGTCATGCAATGCCCTACCACCATGTCCTTCCGGTCAAGGCTGTTCCAAAGGTCCGTCAGGTTCAAGAGGATGAACATAGATTTCGCTCCATGATGGAGGAGTGTCATATGGGATGGAATAAACATCTGTGTAGTCATCTTAGAAAATATAACCAGCCACTTTGTCCAAGCAGTAGTCAACTTGGGTGGGTCAACAGACAATGGGTCTCCCCTGAAAGGATGGGGCTAGAGGTGAGAATACCCAAGGCTGAGACTAAAGGGGTGGTTGGCATATTATTTTAGAGGAGAATGAAGCCGTTCTGGAGACCTGGATATAATGTACAGGAGTTCTTTGCTCTTCTATCTCAGTCATGTCACTGTTTTGTTTTGCGGTGGTTGTTAGCCATGGCAGAAGTCTCCTTTGTCAGTGTCCCTTCGTTTCGGCAAAGATCTTTCTGAAAATTGAGCCCATGTCCGTGATGCTGAGAAAAACCAAAGAAAGGCTCTGAGTGTGGTCACTGTTGAGTCAGAGACGAGGAGGAGCCTGCCCCTGAACAAGGCCAGGTACCAGCAGGAGGCAAGCTCAGGGCTGCAGATAATACACAGCCCCTCCCACCCTAACTCCCTCTGGACAGCTTGTCTCAGCTCAGACCTGGAGAGCTTTGTATTTTGCTTCAGTAAGATTCCCTTACAGATAGAAGCAGGGAAAATCAAAGTGGGAGCACCTCCAGGGAGAGGTGAAATGCCAGAGGGGAGGAGCCCTGGCACTGGAGGGACTGTCATCCTCACACCAGAATCCTCTGTACATCACACACTTTTGCCCTCTGTACATCTTAGCTGCCCTGCTCCACACACCACCTTTGACCCTCTGACCTCCTCCCTGCTCAACTCAACTCCCAAAGAATGCATTTCCCTAAAGGAAGTTCCCAAAGGAAAAGCCAGCATGAAGGAGCACACAGACACTCTCCATTACCACCACAGATGCTAATTCACAAGGTCCTGATGGAGACCCTTTGTCCAGCCGAGTTCTAGCATTCTCCACAGTACCTGGTGCACGGGACAGGCACAATGATGGCTAAAGTGCGTGAGCACAGGGAATGCTTAGTCCATAAAACACTGAAAATGAACATACTTGCCACCCACAGCATTTCCCAGCAAGAGTATCCTAATTGTAAATATTTCTCCTTATTATTTATTAATAGAGTGTTCAAGGTTCTCAAGGACTTACAGCCCAATTCCATTCTTGTCCTGTGCTGATAGAAATACTATAGTTGGTTGGACCTTGAAAGGTATATTCCATTTTTTATTTGTCATCCATTCATTCACTCCAAAAATATTCATTGATTATTGCACTGTGGTTGGCCTTGAAGATAAACAGATAAGAGTCCGTGCCCTTGAGGAACTCATGGTCCTAATGGGAAAGCAATGAAACAAAGAAACATTTTAGTGGCTGTTATAGGAGCAATATTGGAAGCATTTAATAGGAAGATAATCTAGCTTTGAGGAAGGTGGTATCTAAGAAAGCTTCCTGAAGGAGGTGACACCTGAGCTGAATTTTGATCCATGAGTAAGAGTTGGCCAGAAGAATATGAGAGGTGGGACACACATGTGCAGGTACCAAGGCATGGTACCTGTAAGGAACAGAGAGGGCTCAGAGTTTCTGGAGAGAGTGGAAAGGAGGGATGGGGTGAAAGGGCAAGGAGCTGCAGCAGAGGGAAAGGGAGAGTGAAGAGCCTTCAATGGCGTACTGAAGAGTTCGGTCTTTCTCCAGAATTGCAGTCACAAAATTAGCTTAAAACTTGTAATTTAATTCACATAAAGTCAAGGAGTTCACACTCACAAAATTACCTCCAAGAGGAAATAATGACGAAGTTGTCCAGATATCAGTCAAGAGCAGGGCTAACCTCTTGACTGATTAATATTCCCCATACCATCATAGGAGTCTAGCAGAAAGCAGACAGCCTCTGCTCTTAGATAAGTCTTGTAACCTAGTCATTTATCTTGATCTCTAGGCCCCATTTGTCTGCTCTAAGCTGCCTTAGCTTATCAACCTGAACTTGACCTGTCATATCTGCCTGCCCTTCCTGTTCAGCTGGACAGTTGTTTGGGGCCCTTCTGGCCAAGTCTTACCATGTCATTGCCTTTGTTCCCAAAGTTCAGCTGTAATTAAACTATAAATCAGTAGGATTTTTTTCCTTCCCATTTTAACCTCAGCTGCTATACTTGCTATCTGTTGACTACTGATTGGATATCTTAGAAGTATGGGCAATTAAAGATAAAAGGCACTTCAGAGATTACCATGCCCAAACCTCTCATTATAGCTAATGCCAGGAAGGAGAAATGACTTCCCCAGAATAAAAACTCATTGGAGGGTCTTCTCAGGCCAGCAAACAGCTCATAGATGGCCTCTTGGTAAAAGGAATGGACAGGCTGGTCAACACTGTGGGTGACAGACACTCACGACTTGTGCTTGGGAAGCTGTTTAGACAGCTCGCCAGAACTCCACAATGGACCGAACCTTGTAAAGTCAGAATTATTCATTCACTCAACAAGCACCAGCTAAGTACCTGCTCTGCATCGGGCTCTACAGGAGACATGAGGGAAGCAACAGA
The DNA here is from genome assembly GCA_963924515.1 of Vespertilio murinus. Taxonomy (NCBI): domain Eukaryota; kingdom Metazoa; phylum Chordata; class Mammalia; order Chiroptera; family Vespertilionidae; genus Vespertilio; species Vespertilio murinus. The sequence continues at coordinate 28,228,903 of OZ004718.1, read as the reverse complement.
AAGCAAGACACCCTCCCGCCCCCCACCCCCACCCACTGGTTCCCACAGAGGAGCCTGAGTCCCAGGGAAAGAGGTGGGAAACAAACAATAATTATGCAGCGAAAAAAGAGCTCCAACAGGGACCCAGAGAGCACAAAGGGACTTCTGAGTGTCAGGAAATGCTGGGTCTTGGAGAAGGAGTGGGACTTAGGACAAAGTAAAGGAGGGGTGGGGCAATCCGTGTGTATGAAGTCGGAGACATCCATGTGCCCAGAAACATCCTGGTCACACAGAAGCAGAGGGGTGGTGACATAGGGGGGCTGGTGTGATGATGCATTGAGGATGGGCCTCATATCCACGCCAGGCGGTGGGGAGAGCGGCCTGTTTTAGGAATGTAAAGCCAGAAGTTTGACTGGGGAGTCAGGCTGGAGGCAGGAACACTTGTTAGGAGGGCAGGATTTGGACACTGTAGTGAAGGAGTCTTCATGGCTAAGTCATTGGTTTGCTTCTTAAAACTGCCATGACTTCTGTGTAGATGCCAAGAAAAATCAGTGGGAACATAGGGTATGTTTTGGGAGTCTCATTTTGATCCATTTCTGAATCATCAAAAAGGTTATGTCAATAAATAAAGCAGAGGAGCATAAATCATTAAGACCAACCCCCTCACTTATCAAAATGGGAAACGGAGGCCCAGAGAGAAATGACTTGGCCAGTGTCACCCAGTTGTGTTAACTGGCCTCTACCTAGCACTCTGGCTTGCATCACAGCAGTTGGTGAGCTCCAGTTCTGGTCCTTCCTCATTTTTATGGACTAGTTGTATGTGTCCCCCAGAATTCATATACTGAAGCCCGAAGCCCGAAGCCCGAAGCCCGAAGCCCCAGTGGGTTGGTATTTGGAGATGGCAACTCTGGGGGATAATTAGGGTTAGATGAGATCATGAGGGTGGGCCTTAGTGTTCTTATAAGAAGAGACTGCAGAGAGCTCACACCTTTCCAGCCTTCCAAAACAGAGAAAGGGCCCTGTGAGGACAGAGAGAAGGCAGCCCCTGCACACAGAGAAGAGCCTCCCTCTACTGGATCCCCCCCACCCCCCAATCAAAGGAACTGAATCTGTTAGAACCTTGATCTTGGACTCCCCAGACTCCAAATGTTGAGAATTAAATATCCGTTGTTTAAGCCACTCAGTCTATGATATTTTGTTGTGGTAACCCACACAGACTAGGACACCATGTTCAGAGTGGTATTTTTTTTTAATCAAATAACTGTCTTTTCTGGGCCTCAGTTTCCCTGTGTGTCAAAGCAAAGTATTGGGCCAAAAAGATCGTGACTCCTAGCTCTGATGTGATGCTTTTATGATCCTGAGAAGAAAGAGGGTGAAAACCCCAGCAGCGCCCTAGGCTGTCTCTGGCCACTAGCTAAGGGAGGCTGACAGCGAGTGGTGCCCAGAGCCCAGGAGAACGCCCCAGGAAAGAGTGAGCGCAGGGAGGGGATGGCATTAACATCCCCCTTGCACACCCGGAAGCCTGGAGGGCCCAGAAGGGAAGCAAACAGGCAAACCCTCTGACTCACAGGTTGCCTTCCAGAGCAGCCGCCACTGCTCCCCTGTTGCCTTGGCAACTTTTCTCTGGCTTTTCCTCTTTTCCCAGCACTGAGCCCCAGGAGCAGGGCCTGACTGGCCTACAAGTGGAGCCCAGGCGGCCAGGCTGGGTGCAGGGGTGGGTTGGGGGACAGAGGCATTAGTTGTTAGAATGCAGGACTGGGGTTTTAACCCAGATATGTCCCTCTGCTGCCGTCCGTCCTCGCAGCAAAGCTTGGAAAGGGAGAATTTTACGTGATAACCACCTGGTCTTCTAAAACCACCGCTTTTCCCTAACAGTCATTTGTAGCCGCAACGGAAAGGTCACTGCTTTCTACTCCACAGTGAACTCGCAGTGTAACCTTGGGCAGGCCATTTAATCTTTCGAGGCTGTGCTTTCCTAAACCATGAAATGAGCCAATAATTCAATTCCAGAGCCTGGAGGCAGCGCTCTCCGGCTCCGCCCCTGCCTCAGACTGTCAGGGAGTCTGTGGGGATGTGTGAAGGGTCTCTGCTTGGGAAATGACAAAGTCTTTTTGAAATGTAAAGGTTTGCCAGTAATCCTATTTCTCTCCCTCCGCCCCCCTCCCCATCATTATCTGGGCATTTAAGAACTGATTTTCTGAACATTTCTTCCTTTATGGGGAAAAATGCTTTAGGGGCCCATCCACTAGACAAATGCCCATTTTAAATCAAGAGGAAATGGAAGCAAAGCGTCTCTGAAATTATTGTCAAAGTCATTAGGAGAAGAGGATTTTTTTTTTCTTATCAGACTTCAATTTACACACAGATAGTTTTAGGGAGTCTAAAAGGTGGGCAATTCCAAAGCTGATATGTCACCCCCTTGGGATAGTATCAAGCCACTTCCTCCCTCTCTGCCTCCCTGCCTTTATTTATTCCAAAGATGCTCAAACTGTGCCAGCTCCAGTGACTGTTATTCACATGCATGTAAGGAGCGCCTGATCTGTATCAGACACTATGTTGGATGCCAGGGATGCAGTGATAACTGAAAGGTTCTCCCCCTCCCAAACTGGTGGGTGGAGTTTAACACATGACCCCTTAAGGCTCTCCCCCCCCTCCCAAACTGGTGGGTGGAGCTAACACATGACTGGCACCTGCCATAGGGACATCTCCAAGACAGTGAACCACCAATTAACATGGGCCAAAGTGCCCTTGGGGCCCATCCCTTCCTGTTCCACCCTGAGCCCAACCCCCTCCCTTTCCGTCCTTTAAGAAGGACCCCAAGCGAGACACGTGCAGCTTTTTGGAGGTGGACCTCCATTAGCCCGGTTGGGTCCGATTTCCTGTCCCCTCTCCCCCCCAATTCTGATCTTTACCTCGGTGATGGCTTCTGCCCATTACCAGGGAATAAACTTTTCTTTAAAACTCCCTTTTGTTCTGTTTCCTGTTTCCTTTCAAACCTAACAATAATGAGTGAGGTCCCTGCCGTAGAGGAGAGCACCATCCAGGGAGACAGCCCAGGAGTACGGCTCCCCACCCGTTGTCTTCGCAGCCTTCCAAGGCCCTGTGAGGAACGTGTTATCATTGCCATTTCGGGGGGAAAGGATGGACACTCCTGAGGTCAAGTGCTCTCTCTCCTCTGAGGGATCTCTGCTTGGCCCAGGTTGGATTCCCACCTTCCCTTCTAGGCTATATTCCCCCAACACTGCCATGCTTGCCCCACGGCCTCGCCCTCCCTGGCTTCAGATGGGCAGCATCCACCCCCTTCCAGCTCCCGCCTCATCTTCCTCCCCACACCTAACCGTGTTACAGTGCCACAACCTGTTCGCTCACATGTACCCCCCATCACCACTACTTCTTAACCACGGGTTCCTGAACCTCGAGAGTATTTTCAGAAAGACTTCAGTGAGTTTCAAGAATCTCTATAATTTCACATCAAGTTTTGATGGAAGGGGAACGTGTGCATTTTGAGGGAAGCGAAGCTAGAGCATTATTCATCAGTTTCCCCAAGGGAGCCACAGCCTATGCAAAGTTGAGAATTACTACCCGTGCGCCCCCGGGTAGCTATGCCTCCTTCCTCTTGCTTCCTCCACAGAGGCTGGCTCTCAGCCAGTAGAAACAAGGCAGAAAGGACACTCACCCAGCTTCCATATCCAACTGGTCCTACCATGTGGAGTAGAATACATAACAGACCCGCAGCCAACACCCAAACCTGCTCTTAAGGAAATTGGTCTGGAAGGTGAAGGGAGAATGAAGAGTAATTAGAGGGATCACAAAGCCAAGTGAAAGTCAAGAAGAAGAGAAGACTCAAATAGACATGGAAAGGAATAAAATGACTTTCATAAGGTCACAACCCAATCCGTTCATCAGCACATACTTTCCAGTACCTTTTATGTTCCAGGATCTGTTCCAAATGCATTCCTTTGTGAGTCACAGATTGCAGAGGCACCGGGGTGAGGGAAAGGACCCTGGACTTGGGCCTGGGGACTGGCACCTGGACTGGATGCCGCTGCTCCTCATCAGTAAGCCCTGGGGTGAGACTCTGAGCCGCAGTTACTTCACCTGTAAAATGGGGGCATCATCCTGGCCCCACTTCCACATTGTTGCCAGGAGGTTCAGATATGATGGTGGTATCACTAAGGCAGGGCATTACCACCAACAGAGGCCATACTGACAGGTCGCAACTTTAAAAAACCAGATTTCTAGAAGGAAGTTCTTGGGGTCTCCATCTCTGTATGCCAACAGAGCTAACCTCAGGTTATAGACGCAGAAAACAATTTGTATATTACTCCACCAACCAAGTCCCACCTCTCCTCTGCACTATTCCTCTCTCTCTACCACCCCATCATTCCCCTGGGGACTTCCCATTTCTTCTCCATCCCAGTGTTCGTCATGGTGTGGTTCCTCTCACTGTGAACCCAACATGCCACCACCCCTCCTTGAGTGTTCCATGAGTCCCCCATAAGCTGGAGTGTTCCATGTGTCCTCATAAGCTGGAGTGTTCCATGTGTCCCCATAGCTGGAATGTTCCATGTGTCCCCATAGCTGGAATGTTCCATGTGTCCCCATTAGCTGGAGTGTTCCATGTGTTCCCATAAGCTGGAGTATTCCATGTGTCCCCCATAAGTTAGAGTGTTCCATGTGTCCCCCATAAGCTGGAGTGTTCCGTGTGTCCCCATAAGCTGGAGTGTTTCATGTGTCCCCATAAGCTAGAATGTTCCGTGTGTCCCCATAAGCTGGAGTGTTCCATGTGTCCCCATAAGCTTGGGCCTCCTTATCTACATGTTTCTCTCGGCCTTTGGGCAATGGCCATGAGCGGGAGACCATGGTCCTCCCTCCTAGGCCTTCAGAGCTGAGAACAAGATGTCCTGATGTCCTTGGGCAGGCAGAGCCTCATCTGAGAGATCTGCACACCCAGGACTTGGGGCTCCGTGGTGACTATGGGATGTCTGTGTTGAAAAGCTCTGGGATGAGCTGAGCTGCATGAAAGGGAGGGTATTCCTCTTTCCTTCCATCCCCAGGAGACAAGTTCTGCTTCGGGCTCCCTCTGACCACAGGTGATAAATACACTTATGCTCAAGAGAAACAAGCAACCATAGATCTTCTATAGGGGAGGCAGTTTCTTTTTATTTCAACCACATGCAACAGGGCTCAACCAATGAGCCGGTGTGAGAAAGAGATCAGCATGGAGTTTAAAATGGCTGAGGCTAAGAGCCCTATTTAATAAAACCTGAAAAATAAAAACCCTCCGAACAGGTTGCCTCCCCGTGCTCCAAAATGAGAAATTGCCTATCAGAAGATTGGAAACAACATACAAGGAAAGGGCCTAGGGGCTTTCTTCCCGTGGGGAGGGGCAGCATAGTGTGCTATAGGGGAGGCAAGGGGCATGCTGGGAAAAGCTTGAGACCTCTCTGGGAGACAGTTGTGTATGTTGTCATTCATTCCACAGACATTTTTTGAGCATCTACTGTGAGCAAGGGAAGCACTGGCTTGCCCAACTGAGACCAGTCTTGTGTCAGCATCATTCCCTGTGGCCCTCTTGCTACCTTCCTGTTTGTTGCCATTGATTCAGGCTGGTTGTGTTATTGTTTATTCAACTATATCATTTAGATTGACTTACTTTTTAAATGTAAGTACCAACCAGAGTAATATCCATGAAATCATAAATTTGAAGTGCTAGCTCTGTTTTTTCTAGTATGTATTAAAATAAACAGATTGCCCTGGCCGGGTGGCTCAGTTGGCTGGAATGTTGTTCCATACACCAAAAGGTTGTGGGTTTGATTCCCGGTCAGAACGTATCTTCAGATGAGGATTAAAAATAAGTAAATAAATATCCATATAATCATAGATCCCTGCTTGTCTGGGTTAATGTTATCTAATAAAAGTGTATGTACCATCAATGACACATGTTGGGACTTGCTACTGAATGGATGGAAACAACAGTTAGGAGTAAGTTTGGCATTACATAATGGAAAACCCCAAATAATAGGCCTAAATAAAACAGAAAGTTCTTTTTATCTAATATAAAAGAAATATGAAGATAGACCATCCAAAGCCTGGCGTAGCTGCTCCAGGGTCATTAGAGACCCAGATGCCTATTGTTCAGCAACACTATCCTAACTGAACAATTATCAAAGTCACCTCATGGCCCAGCATGGCTGCTGTAGCATCACCATTACATCTGTGTCCTGGGAGGCAGCAGGAAGGGAAGTCAGAGCAAAAAGAGAGAGCCCCTTTAACTCAGCTGCCTTCCAGGAGCTTTTCTACCAGTACTTCCAATGGTTTCTCTTACATCTTTTGGACCAGAGCTTTCTTAGATGCCTGGCTAATACCTCAAGCTTCAAGGGAGCAGTTTTGCTTCATGGGTGAGAATCAAGTTCTGGGTAGCTCTTAAGCCCTAAGCCTCCCTTCTTGGCCTCCAGTGCTTGTCTGGACTTCTGCCCTGGTTCTGTCTTTGACTGTTGGCCACCTCCACCAAAATTAGGGCTTGACCCTGAACCCTAGACCAGGGAAGTGGTGGTGGCATGATACTATCGCTTTGTTTTCATCTGACTTTTTCTCTGAAAATGGGATTCTGCTTCAGGAACTCACTTCATTTAGGTCAAGGACGTACCTCCTTGACCTAAAATCTAGACCCTACCCGATACCAAGAATCAGTGCTACTTAGAAATCCCTTCCAACTTGCCTGTACTCCAACCCCAGGCTAGACCAATCAGACATTAATTTCTGTTCGGATTATATTGGAATTAGCTTTGTTCCTTTCTCTGCCATTAGCATCAAATGAATTCTGTTTGGTCTTCTCTGGCTGGCCCACCTGTTCCCCTTTGCCATCAAGTTTGCGGGTGGCCAGAGCCATGCTCTTCAAATACATCCAATCACTTCTCTCTCCCCCTGTGGCTTCCTGGAGTTCCCAACTCTCTCCTCCTCCGGTGACCTTGGGTGTTGTCCACTGAGACATTTCTGCCTCTCCTGCTGCTCGTGCTGTTCCGTGTTGCAAAAAACAGAGTTCCCTGACCCTGTGCTGCAATTGCTTCCAGTTTAGTCTTTCCTATTTTCTCTTCCTGTAAAATTAAGGACCTTTAATAGGTCCAGTTATCTCCTAGTGCAAACCTTTTCTGTTAATGCCTTTTGCAAAAATCCCAATGCAATAATATGTAATGCTGTTATACAGTAATTAGAGATTAGTTGGTGTTTAGCCTTTCATTTAATAATGAGTTTCATAATGAGAAACGCATAATTGCCAAACTTATGTATTATTCACCTATCATGCTCTCTTTTGCAACTCAAGGCCCAGCATCCCATAAATGTTTGCTAAAAGAATGAAGAAATGAATGAGCAAGTGATAACATTCATTCCCATTTGTCTATGCCACAAGGACTCTAAGTCCATACATAGGTCACGATGCCATCATAACACATGGCCATTCATCAAGAGGCCCCTAGGAAAGGAGAGTTTTAGGAACTGAAACATGAGTCAGCAAACTTTTCCTGTAAAATTTAGACTCTGTCAGCCACATGGTCCCCGTTGCAACCACTCAGCTGCCACAGGAGCACAAGAGCAGCCAAAGGAAGTCTATAAACAAATGACCAAGGCTGTGCTCCAATACAGCTTTTCACATGTCACAACATATCATTCTCTTATTCTCCTTTTGATTTGTTTAACCATTTAAACATATAAAACACTTCTCAGTGCATGAGCTGTATAAGAACAGATGGTGGCCACAATCGGCCCTGGACCACAGCTTCCCAATCCAGATCCGGACTACGGTTGTCAAACTTCAGTGTGCATAAGAACCAGCTGGGACCATCTCTAACACACAGATTGCCAGGCTCTGCAGCCCAAGAATTCATTCCAGTGGGGATGGCATGAGCCATAGAAACCTGCAATTATAGAAAGCAAGGATTCTGCTGCAAGCAGTTCTCAGATCATGCTATGGAAAAAAAAATCATATTAGGAAGGCAGGTTAGACAGCCAAAACAAATGGACTCCAGAACTGTAGTGGTTTAATACAATGTAAGTTCATTACATGGAGTTCTGGGTAGTTACTCAACTTGTGGATGACTCTGTTCCACACACACATTCGTCCGAGGTTCTCATGAGTTCCAAAGTCACCCTGGAAGTTGACATTCATAATCAGGGGGAGATCAAGCATTAGGCTCCCAGTATGTGGAGGGGAAGTTAACATGAACCAGGCCTGGAAGAGCTGTATGTCATTGCCACTCCATTTCACTGGGAAGAAATTGGTGATTACTCAACTAGAAAAAGGCTCAGAGGCGTGGTCTAGCTGGGTGCTCAGGAGGAACAGAAGAATATAGACTTTGATGCCTAGTTAGTGGTCCCCCTCCTACACTAAAAGGAAAGAACTGCTGAAAACTTGCCTGTGCAAATGTAAGCCTAGTGAGCTGTTTTAATGAGCAATAGAAGACCTAGGTTTTTAGACCCAGCTCTACTATTTCCATGGGAACTTGGACTTCAGCATCTTAATCTGAAAAATAAGAATAACCACCCTATCCTCCCCACCCCAAGCCCACTGTAACATGAGGAATGAAGAGTCAGCTCTGATTGTGGGGTTTGGTAGGGGGTTTGAGGATGCCTTGATTCACAGTATAAAGGGTCTGAGGCTTTATCCCAAGAGCAATGAGAAGTCACTGAGGACTTTTAGCAGGGGGTGGCTTGCCCAGGTTTGCACAGATAAAAGTCCACACTGGCTGCAATGATACCAAGAAGACTCATTAGGAGGCTCTTGCTGTGGTTCGGGAGAGAGATGGAGCGGTCTTCACTAGAGAAATGAGGTAGAGATAGAGAGATGGGGACAAATGGGTTTAAAGATGCTCACGAGCTATCACTGGTATAGCCTTGAACTCTCCCATCATGCACATGATGAGTATAACCTTGATGGAGACCCTGGACTTGGTCAGAATGTCTGGAAGAGCAAGTAATTCACAGGGAAATTAAATTGACCACACCACTCTATTATAAGGCCCAAATTGCTAAGAATCATAAAAACGTGGTTCAATGACTTATGGACTCCTAGAAGAAAAGGTCAGTCCTGGCTTGGGAATAAGGAAAAGCAAGAAGTGGCATTTGGCCAAGTCTTAAAAGAAGAGATAAGGTAGAGGCATGAGAGGGGATGGGGGTGATGAGCACGTTCAGGGCATGATTATGGAAGGGTAAATGGTACCCTTGGCTTAAATGCTTTAAGCAGTGGCTGGGTTTAGAATGGAAAGAGTCTTAAATGCTCAAAAAGGGATAATGGGTGCTATTTCATGGATTTTGGGAGCCATCCAATCACAATATAATTAGTGAACCTGTCTTTTGTGTCAACATCATGCTGAGCTCTGGAAATGCAATATCAGGACTTTTAAGTTGCTCAGAATTCAGTGGGGAGGCTGATGTGTAAGCTTAAAGACTCAAGAGTAGGGGGGAGCAGATGTGTAAATGCTTTGGAGGAAGAGTGAGGTTTGGTATGGTCCTTAAAGAATAAGGATAAGGTCACCAGACAGAACCCAGGAAAGAGAAGTTAAGAAGCAAGGGGGGAAAGTGTAGGAAAGGAAGGGAGAAAAGAAACTCCAACAGCTAACATAGAAAATACACAGCATGTGGCCCTGAAAATAACCTGATAGTGTGAGGAACTCCTGAGCATTCCATGTACCTGAACTGAGAGCACGTGGGGAGGTGCTGAGGCCAGTGAGGGAGACAGGTAGCAACCAGCCATGGAGGTCTCCTCCTGTCTTGGAAAGTTCCCTCTGGAAATGGCTGCGAGGATGGTTTGGAGAAGAGGAAAGAATCCAGAGGCGAGGCTCTGTGGCAGAGTTTTGAGCAGTGAAGTTAGACAAACAATAACTGAATCAAAGACTGACAGGGTCTTACAAGATCATCTTCTCTGAAACTTCCCATTATATGGAAGCAGGGAGTCCTGTTCTCTCATTAGTGTGGGTGGTTGATGGGGGAAGCTGGCTACAGTGGGTAGAAGAGATTAGGGGGGGGGGGGTCTGAAAGGGTCCAGGCCCGGGGTAAGAAGAGCCTCCAGGGGCCGGGTAATGGCCGGGAGTGCAGTGGGCAGACACCAAGGCATCTCTCCCTCTGGTCCAGTGTGTGTGGGTTAGACAGTGATGGAGGGGCTGATTGACATTTCCAAGACGCCTGGCCTGTTGTTCCTGAGAACAAGGTGGTGGGTGGGTAACCAGGATTAACAAATGGACTGCAGGGAAGATTGTGTGCTCATTCTGGGCGTGCCGCTCTTGAGATACCTGCAAGATGTCCACAAGGAAGTCAAGTTGGAGGTTTGGGTGGATAAAGCTGGCCATTTCAGCTACAGGTAGAGACTGAGGAGCTGCCCTTGGAGGAGAGGCAGTGGCTCGGAGCCATGGAAGAGAAGGCGCTAACCCAGGGAGGAAAGTGAAGAGGTGAGGACCCATGACAAAGCCTAGAGGGAGGACCTAAGGAGACCAAGGAGGAGACACCAGAAAGGCGCAGTAGAATGAATACGGTTTTAAGGGCCCACCTAGCCGTAAATTTGCTTCTGGTCACAGGGTCACTCAGCTGATGAAGAGCAGTGCCCCAGGCGCCCCACTTCCTCAGCACCCCATCCCACCCCAGAGTCCCCTCCACCCCTGCCGAGTGCAAGGGTAAGGATACTTGGGGAAAATTCTAAAATGCCCGAAGATCATAATAAATGCCAGAGCCAGCCCTCCCGAGACGTTGGTTTCCCATGGAGATTTTCTCCTGGAAATAAAGTTGCATTATGAATGCATTTCGGCAGGCTGCACAATCAAACACTTTGTAATCAGGGGGAGAGCTTGGAGGCGGGGAAGCACGAGCCCTCAACACGTGTCAGAGCGAGGCTGAGAGGTGGAGGTTGCTTGGAGAAGGATCCCCTGGGGAGAAAGGCGAGCTTTGTACCTCGGCTGGAGGCTGTGTCAACAGGGACACGCTGATGAGTTGAGGATGGAAAATCATTAGGTCTGTGCAAAAACTGCTGGACCTGGGTCTTGGTTTTTCCAAATTGCTTAGTATGGCAGCCAAGGGAGAGATAGATGGGCACTTGGAAGGGAGCGAGCAAGGCCAGCTTCAGCCTCCTGGCCTTTCCTGTGAAGCGGGGGACAGTCATGATATCCAAACATCCAGGCAGTTGCCAATAGCCAGTGGGTCCTTGGAAGCAGGAGGGGCACGCAGGCAGGAGGAGAGGGGAGGAGGAAGACTAATTATAATTGACTCCCCCTCCTCTGGCCCTGTGATAGGGTCTTTGTCTCATTTTCCTGATATAGATACTGAGGCTTAAAGACTCAAGTACCTTGTCAAATCATATAGTAAATACCCGGTAAGTCACCAGATCAAGATTTGAGCCCACGGCTTTCTGGCACCAACGTCTATGCTGTTTTCAACACTACAAGGGAAGTAGAGTCCTTCTAGTAGGAGCAAGGGAGAATCGGGGAGTTTGAAGAACAACCCCCCGCCCCATGTTATGGTGAAATCCTGTATGGATGGGCAGTTTTTTACAGAAAAGAGCTATAATAGTGTCAGATTCTTAGTTTCTGTGACTCATGGGTGGGGAGGAGTTGCCAAGGTCTTGAGATGCAGAGAAAAGTGAGTGATTCACTCTTTCTTGAGGCTGCTCTTTGCTGGCTCAGCAGAGGTTCAAGTCCCAGCCCCAGTGCATGAGCTTATGACTGGGCCGCAGGACGACCCATTCAGCACCAGGACGTGGCTGTAGGCTTTGGGCACAGCACCCCAGCGATGAGGTGATGGGAGGAGCAGGCAGCACACAGTAGAAGGGGGGTCTTCACCTAGACTTCGAAGAGTGAATGGGATTGGGCAAACTTGCAGCCCCCTCTCACTTGGAAGACTACATCCTGCTCGTGGACAGCTTTCCCCCCTGAAGTACAGTAAAGACATTTCCGTTCCAATAATGCATTGCCTTAATGCAGTGTTTCCCAAACTTTTGACATATGTGTACCCCTTCTATAATTTTCGTAATGCTGAGTACCCCTCGTCAAAAAAAATGGATGTATTTTAATAACAATCAAAATATATTTCTTTTTTCTTTTTTGGTACATACACAAAATAATAATAAACGAAAAATAAAATTATTCATAAAAATATAAATAAAAGTTATAAATAACATTTATTTGCACACCGGACCATCTCACCCCTCACAAGACTGTCTTGACTTGACTCATGAGAACATAGAATTAGGCGCAGCTAATCATGAAAACATAGAATTAGTCCTGAACGGGCCTGCTAAGCACGGTGCAGTGCATATCCCCACCAAACTCCGGTGCAATGTGTACCCCCAACCAAACTCTTCCCGTACCCCTAGGGGTATGCGTACCACACTTTGGGAAACACTGCCTTAATATTTAGAATGTTCTCTATATTAAGAGCGGTGTTTTTTTTTAAAAGGTTTTTTTGTTGTTTCGGGGTTCTTTTTGTTTTTGTTTTTTTTAAGATAAAGAGGAAGGGAGAGAGAAACATCAATCAGTTGCCTCCTGAACACACCCCCCCTCCCCCACTGGGATGAAGTACAAAATCTGAGAGTGCTCCCTGACCAAGACTGGAACCAGCAACCTCTCAGTGCGCTGGATGTCGGCCAACCAACTGAGCCACACTGGCCAGGGCAAGTGTTTTTTGTTGTTGTTTTTTTAATAAGCTGCTAGCCCTGAACGGGTGGCTTAATTGGTTGGAGCATTGTCTCATGCACCAAAAGGCTGTGGGTTCCATTCCCAGTCAGGGCACATACCTGGGTTGCGGGTTCAATCTCTGGTTGAGGCACACATAGGAGGTAATCAATCGATGTTTCTTCCTCCATGCATTTCTCTCTCTCTCTCTTCCTCTTTTTCTAAAAATCAATATCAACATATCCTCAGGTGAGGATTAAAAAAATACGTAAATGAAGTATAATAAACTGTTGTTAAACTTAGGGTGCCTGCTACCGCTCGCCTGCTAGTGAGGGCTGGAGGTGACACAGAGAATGAACAAGTGGAAATAAATGCTAATGGGAAACCAGGACTGTGTTTTCCTCCAAATATTTTATGTGTGATTATTCTTTTCCTGAGTCGCAGAGGCCTGCGTACATATAATACGGCCATATTTCCTGCGAGAAAAATGGTTTCAGGCCTGAGTGATAGAATTAAATATGTCAATATTTCATGGCATTTCACAAAGAAAACGGAGACTTCCCGGCGCTCCATCACCTAAACCACTTTAGCGGCCGAGGATAGATGGGGAGGCGGGGCAGGGCAGCTGGAGGGCGTTCTGGATGAGGGGAGCGGAAAGGACAACTTTGTGTAGAGGTGGGAGAGCTCAGCCCGGCAGGGACAGAGGGCAGCCCGAGTGCCTGGGGCACTGCTGTTGCCCTTTCAGATGCCATATGAATGGCAACCCATAGTGGCAGGGCAAGAGCCAATTCTATGACCCCGAATAGCTGACCCCAGTCCAACGCTCCCCCACCCCCATCCTGCCCCAATTCCTCTCCACCAGGTAGCATAGGTGGATGTGCCTTAATCCAAGGTTTGGTTTGACCCACCAGTGTTTTACAAAATGTTTGATTATTTATCAATATTTTTAAAGGGGATGACTTTACAAAGGGCGTGGGCCTGATAGAATTGGCCTAATGGTCCCCTAGGAGGAGGTGGGTTCAAGCTGGACTCTCCTCTCCTGAGGTTTCATGGTGGTGATCAGGGCGCTGGTTTAGGTGGTACCTTGTGTTAGAATGACCTAGAAGAGCAGGCATGGGATGTGTGCCCAGGCCAGGCCACCAAGGTAAACTGGGGGGGGGGGGGGGCAGGTTGGTGTTTCTCAGTCTGTGATATGCAAATGAAGCTTCTGGGATCCTGTTGAAATGAAGATTCTGATTGGGTGGGTCTTGGATGGAGCTTCAGGGTCATCACTTCTAACAAGCTCTGGGGTATGCTTATGCTGCTGGTCCATGGACCACACTGGGAGTGGTGAGGAATGGGGAATCCAAGGCCTGCTCAGGGCAGCAGCTCTCATCCATCTGTACTTATTGTCATAGGAGAATGAAGGCTCACATTGGCTTTTCTTCTGGTTTTTAAAGTCGGTCTCCTTGTCACGACTCCCCATCTCCTAATCTCACCCTATTTGCTAGCCCTCCCCACTCTTGTGTGTGTCCTTCTGGAGCTCACAATCTATGGCCAGAAGACACCCAGACAACTGCAGCCCTTCTCTGAATATGCTCTTCACCTTCTCACCTGAACTGTACCTCTACCTACACTTAAGGTCTGAAGGGCTTCTCCTCACTCCCAAGTCCTGCCTTCTAACCATATAGAAGCTCCACACACACACACACACACACACACACACACACACACACACACACCTCCTTGGAGGTCAGTGCAGTCTTTAGCACCTGCTAGCCCTCCTTGTTGCCCCTGCCACATTCATCCCCTGTTCACCTGTCTCTCTGTGTCCTCTCTGTCATTTTTGTCATCACTCACCGTGACTGCAGAACCCCCATGGGCAGCTCACCCAGCACCTTGTCCTCTCCGTTTCCTGACCTCATTTGCAATCATCCATTTTTCACCCGCACTGCTTTAGCTACCCAGCTCCATAGTCATGATCTTGACCTCATTATCACTCATGGCTGCATCACTTTGAGAAATCTTGACTATAAGTATCCCCTCCGATGATTTCATATCCTAATGGCTCACCCACATCTGTGCTCTGACCCTAGAAATTCTGTGACCTCATTGAGGCTGCTGAACAAATGACCCTTTCCCCTTCTCTCTGTGCCCCACCCCCAGTCATCCCCTTAGGTGCTCCGGACTCTCCTGATCTTCCTTGCATCACATTCTTTGTCATTATAATGTACTAAACACCTTTCCTTCCTTTGCCTCCTCTGTCCTTTTTACCTCCCAAGGCAAGCCCTGAGCATGATTAGATCTGACCCCTCACCTACTCTGAGTTACCAGTGAAAAACACACATTTATAGGATCACTGGTCCAACTTTAAACCCATGGCCAGAAATCTCAAACCGGCACTCGGCATTGCCTGGCAATCCTACCACACTCTCCAAGTTCATGTGCCTATTTTTCAAACAATTGTTTCACACCTTCTACTCTCTACTCAAAACTGCTACATCCTCCCCCCAAAAATACTCACCCACACATTCATGCACAACAGCCAAGGTGTCCATTCTTATCTCATGCTTGAATGCAATTAGATGCAACGAATTTCCATTCTGAAAAGGATGCTGTTCAGAACCCCTCTTCTTTGTCTTTCCTTGGGTTTCTGTAGATGAAGTGTCCCTGATGAGCTACCCCACTTCCAAAGGCTACTCCTCCTCTTGGGCTCTGGGTCCCATTCATCTCTCTTCAACCCCCCTCCCTTGCACCCCCCCTACTTGGCCCTTCCACTAACATCATTCCCCTTGATACATAAACTTGTACCCAAATCTTCTACCCACAGCACACAAACTCCCATTTCATCCTTTAGCCACTGCTCTACCTCTCTGTTCTTCTCAGCAAAACTTCCTTTAAAAAAAAAAAGGGTGCCTAGCCCCAGCTGGTTTTGCTCAGAGGATAAAGCATCAACCTGTGGACTGAAGGGTCCCAGGTTTGATTCCGGTAAAGGGTATATGCCTGGATTGTGGGCCCGATCCCCAGTAGGGGGCATGCAGGAGGCAAACAATCAGTGATTCTCTCATCATTGATGTTTCTATCTCTCTCTCCCTCTCCGTTCCTCTCTCTGAAGTCAATTAAAATATAATTTTAAAAGGTGCCTATAGCTGTCCAATCAAAAGTTGTCACCCAATTGCCTCTGAGCACATCACCCTGCTTTAAATCTCTGTTCCATAGTTACCATTCCTATTTCTTTTATTCACTTAGTTATTGACCATCTCCCCTCACTACATCATAATATATATGAGAACAGGGCCCCTTACCTCACTGACTGCCATATTCTCAGTGCCTAAAATAGGACCCGGCACAGGATAAGAGCTTGATAAATATTTGTTGAAGGAATGCACGGGTAAAAAAAAAAAACAAAAAAGGTTACCAAGAAAAAAAATTGCCAGTCTCCAAGATTATAAGGATAATGTTTTGCCTTCTCCAGGGAACAGATTCTTTTTCGGAACTTGAGAACCTTACTGCACTGGAATACAAATGGACACTCACTAATTACAAATGAGCCTCATCTATATATAGTCTCCCTGGCAAAACCTCTGTCGGGAACACGTTGGTAGTCAGGATTTCTTTTTAAAACTTTTTTGTTTTGCTTTAAAAGTCTTCTTGTGGCCCAGCTGGCATAGCTCAGTGGTTGAGCATCGACCTATGAACCAGGAGGTCAGAGTTCAATTCCCGGTCAGAGTACATGCTCAGGTTGCAGGCTCCATCCCCAGTGTGGAGTGTGCAGAAGGCAGCCAATCAATAATTCTCTCTCATTATTGATGTTTCTCTCTCTCTCTCCCCCTCTTCCTTCCTTGTCAATCCACCAGCAGAAGAGATGGCTGGAATACACACAAGTGCACAGCACAGAAAGGAGATGGAGACAGCAGGCACCGTCTTCTGCCAGGGAAGCTTTCAGTCTGGCTGGGGAGAGAGGAGTTGGACACATGCAGAAATCGGTCATGTGGTGAGGCAGTCGATGACAAGTGTCAGGGAGTGGCTTGGTAATGTCTGGAGCTAATGTCTGGAGGAAATTCAATGTCCAGGCAAGTTGAACAAATTCTTGGAGTAGTCAGTGGAATCTGTTCAGAATCACAGGAGACATTGGAGAGGTTTGAGGAGGAGCACAGGGATTCTATGAGCAGCTGAAGAACCCGTGGGCCATCCAGGGAAAGCTTTTTGGATGAGCGGCCCTTCACGGTCTGCCTGGTCCAGCGCTGGACATGTTCGTAGCCCGCCTGGCCTCGGTCATTGCACAGGAACCATCTAGACCAGGGGTGGGCAAACTTTTTGACTCGAGGGCCACAATGGGTTCTTAAACTGGATTGGAGGACCGGAACAAAAGCATGGATGGAGTGTTTGTGTGAACTAATATAAATTCAAAGTAAACATCACACAAAAGGGTACGGCCTTTTTTATTATTATTATTTCAATAGTTTAGAACAGCCATCCGGCCCACGGGCCGTAGTTTGCTCACATCTGATCTAGACTCTGGCCCCTCTGAGGTGTTCACAGGGTTTTGTCTCACCTGCTTTCTCTTTGATGCCTGAATTTGAATTGCTCACAGGTGGGTCCCGGGCCAGTCTCAGCCCCCCTCTTCCCCCTCAGGCCTGCTGCTTGAAGATACTTCTGAATCTGACCTTGGCTCACTTGTTTGCCTACATTTTGGCCCCTTGGATAGATGAACTTTTGGTCTCTCTGAGTAGCATCTTGGGCCAAACCAACCTCCCTCCAGGACCCTGTCCTGCCCAGTCCTGGTCCCCAGGATGGGATGATGGAAGAGCATCATGGATATTAGCCATCGAGGCAGACTCAGTTTGGAATTAGTGAGCAGGTGCAGGAGGGGGGAGCATAGAGAGGATCTGAGCTCTGCCCAGAAGCTCTGTGACCTCAGATAAGCAGAACTGATGGGATGGGGCTGCATCACAGAGAATCATCTCTGTGTCCTACAAGCCCCCAAACCAGAGCTGTGGCACTTCTGGTGGAAAGGCTGAGTTGAAGGTTAGTGATCACTTATGTCCTGAGGTAGGTTTAACCAGTCCATGGAGAGCAGGAGCGCCAAGCTACAGGTATAGGGCAGCCAGCAAGCAGAGGGACCCCAACAAGGTCAGACAACAGGGCACACACACACACACGTACATGTGAACACATAGACACACATGAATACATACATAAGAACCACACACTTACAAAGCACAAACTCATACATAGACTTGTTCAGAGGTGCCTATCAGCAATACACACATGCATAGGCACACACAGACACACACACACACACACACAGACACACACACACACACGTGTCTGTGCACCTGTGCACACACTTCTCCACAAAAAGCCACTCTGCAGTCTCAAGCCCTGGCCCCAGAGTAAGGAGCTCACAGGCAGCCCCTCTGTTCAGCTGCCTTCCTCGCAGGGAGCTCGGGGGAGGGCCCGTCCTGCCACACGTCGGAGCGGAGCTGTTGGATTTAGGGCCATCTTCTGCTGATGTCGCCTGCCACTTGGCGGTGGCATGAATTGATCTCCGTTTACTCACAACACATTTTCTTCTGCTAAGCAACATTAAGTTTGAATCAAAATATGTGCCTACTATGTAATTATTCTTGCTGCTACTTCTCTCCGGTTGCATTTTTCTTGCTCTTTATTTGTTCGGGAGTAGACGTGGGTATTCATTTCGAGAAATGGCAGCCCAAGGCAGGCCTCTACTCAGCCCCCCAGCAAAGAGGCACCGGAAGGCAGGGCAAAGCCCCGGCTGAAGCCGCCTCCTCCTGAGCCCAAGGACCGCTCTATAAGGGTCCACGGCTGTGTATCCACACCCGATACTGAAAAGGGCAAAGCAATCACATATCTGGGCATGGCTCAAACTTTACTTGGACAAACCCTGACCCCTGTGGGCCTCAGCTTCCTTCTAAGTGAGAGGGGAATTACTAAACTATAGTTAAGGTCACCACGTCCAGATGATTCCTGCAACCCTGGAGTGATAATCAATAGTGTCTGTATCAGTCTGTTATCCTCAAAATGCTGCTTGACCAGCCACCCCAAGATTCAGTGGCTTAAAACAACCATCAGTGATGCTTGCTCCTGGGTCTGTGGACTGGCCGAGGTTGGTGGGCTCTGTGGGCATGGCTTCACACATGTCTTTCATTCCCCATGGACCAGTAGGCTAGACAGGACATATTCTTTCACAGAAATGAGAGAATGGCAAGGGATCATGCCCCACAATGCAAGCCTATGGCAAGTACAGTTTTGCTGAACAATAACTATGGCATTGGAAACCAGACACTGGAAACTGGTTCTTTAAAGAATCAGGTAGTAAATATGTTAGGCTTTGCAGGCCATGCGGTCTCTGTTGTAACTACCACTCAAAGCTGCCATTCTCATTTAAAAGCAGCCAGAGATGATACATAGACAAACGGGCATGGCTGTGTTCTAATAAAACTTTATTTACAAAATCAGGCAGAGTTTGCCACCCTTGGGTTTAAACTGTTACAAATTCCTTTCATTCTCAACGTGACCTGGTTTGGATGATGAATTGCATGTTCCCCCAAATAATAAGAGTTTCTCAGTGGAAGTTCCTGAACCACTCACATCCGAGTTACCTAACATGGGGAATGTGTGTGCATATTAAACATTAATCTTGGGGGTGGGGTCTGGGAATCTAGAGTCTACAGCTCTTTCCAGGTGAATCTGATGTACTTTAACATTTGATTGCAGTTGCATTGGATGACCTTAAAGAGTCCCCCCAAAACCCAAAATTTGAGGACATCTATCTTTGGTTTGGAAGGCTCTTTAGGACAGGGACATTGGCTCTTCCTTCCTACACATATATGAATTTTACAAGGCTGGGACAAGGGTGAGGCAGCAGGAGGCACAAGATACAATGTGTATTTAAGGAGGCACCCACTCCTGAGGTCATGCAAGTGCATGGCCAGCACCTGAGAGTGAGTGCCACCTTAAATGATGCTTCATGGTCCTGGCCCTGGCTTATCTAAGCATACACACTTGTACATATTCATTCACACACAGGTACCTGCTCACACAGCTCACCTCCCTCCACCCCCTCACACTCACGATGCAGAACTAGTTTGATGAGGCAGAATCCTCCTCTGCAGTCTAATTTGAGGACCATGCATACCTCCCTCTCTGGACTATTAATAAACTTGAAATTCCATTCTTAGACATTTCCCCCTTCAAATCTTAGGAAAGTTTCTTTCTGATATCACCTTCCAGAAAACACTGTACTCCTGGGGGAGGTCATACCTGACATTTTAGCATTCGTCTAAATTAACGTTAGCCAACCTGGAGGTGTTATAGACCTTCGGAAGTAGAAAGACGAACAGAAAGAAAAGAAGCATTTATTCAATGAACATCTACTAAGCATCCGCTATGACCCAAGCACTGACCTAGAAAAAATAGCAGTGTCCCACATGTACGGTGGGATTCATAGTTAATTAAGAGCTTTCGAGGTACTGTGAGCAAGAAAATGTATCATCATCTCTTTTGTATCTGAGGAAACCCAGTCCTATGGCAAGTAATGAGACTGACCCCGACTGTGATCCTCCCCATTCCCTGAAAGGGGAGTTTGGTCCTTTCTCTGCTGGCCCGCCCCAGCTCTCAGGCATGGTCCACTGGTCGCAAGGGCAACTGAAGGCGGGTCTACAGCCCAGTGCAGCCTGACCTAGAAGCATAGACCTTCGTAAATAGAGCAGAGAACGAAGGTGAGCATTTTTTTTTGGGGGGGGGGGTGTTGCTCTCGGAGTTTTAACGCTGCTGACATTTCCATGTGTGTGGCATTTGGTTATGCATTAGGCATTTAAGATGCATTTATAATATTAACCTTTTTAGAGGGGCCAATTTTAACGCAGTCATCCTTGCCTGCTTAAGATGCAACTCTGAGGGTTACCTGCAATTCCAGCAGTTGGAGTTAATGAATCAAAGCCATGAAATGCATGGCATGCATGTGGAGGGAGCGGATTTTGCTAACGGATGACCTACAGTGAAATATCGGGTAGCCATTCTAATGTCACGGCTGCCAAATTTGGCCCTGTCTCCTCTTGATGCGGCAAAAATGATCTCAGAGAGCTGCGTCTCTTACCTTCAGGAGCTGGGGAGCTATCCCAGCCCTGGGTTTGTACAAGGTAAAAAAGCAGAGGCAGGAAAAATATCCTTGGGTAAGGATAAAACAACATACACACACACACACACACAAAACCTCTGATTTTGGACACCCTCACACTCATGTAATATGGGTACAGCCCCTTGGCTGGTAACCCCTGTGCTTGGACCTGCTCTGCCATGCCCTTGACTAAACCTGGTGACAGCAGAGGGCATGCCACATTCCCTTGGTGGGCTGCCAAGGAGTAGGCATATGTCAAATAGGCTTAGGGGTTCACTGACCCCACCCTGATAGCTCCTGGGACTTTGAACACCAGGACTTTGAGACCCATTATATCTGGGTTTGAAACCCATCTTCCCCACTTACTGTCACATTGTCTGTGCTACTTACATTAACTAAACCAGATTCTTCAACCCCAAAAATAAGACTAAGCTTTCCCATCTGCTAACTGGTGGGAATTCACATGAATGGGATGCGTGAAAATTACCTGGCACGTAGTAGGTGCTCCAGTAATTGTAGCCTTCGTTGTTGCTGTTATTTTTGTTTTCCTTGTACTTAGGATAAGGCATGTTTGGCCTCTTGTCTCGGCTTTATTTTCAGCCTTCATGGAACTAAGTGGGGGGTTTAGTCATCTGGCAATTATTTTACCTGGTTGCTGGCACCGGGATTAGCCTAACTGCTTACGTTTATGTTTTTCCATCCGCTAGATTCTCACAGTTTCATGTAAAAAGGGATAATAGATCTGTGTCCTTTAAATCCAGCTGCCAGGCTTGGCTCGCATTACACATTTTACAGACTTGGAGAACGGGCGAATAATTGGCAGGTTTGTCAGCCCCAAGTTTTCCCAGCAATGAGTCAATCCTGACTTACTGTTATTATCTCCTAATAGTTTACACTGTATTGTTCCATAATTACTCCGTGAATCACACTGACAGCCAGCATGTTTGCGGCTTGCCTGAGTTATTCCTCCATCTTCCGCTGAAAGCACCATTCGTCTTGCGCTTGCCTGCGGGAAGAGGACCCCCGTCACCTGCCGAATACAGAGGAGCCTTTGTCAGTCCTTGTCAGGAGAGGATGACACACGAGCCCTCCCGGCCTGGGGTTGGGCTGGGTTGCTCATCTGGGGAGAAGAGGCAGTTGCCTGCATTCTAAATATCCCCTACAAATGATACCCCCCAGTCTCCTCTGGGGCTCTGAGGGCTCAAGATACTCCCTTTGTGTAAGAATGTCCTCTTTGGTCAAGCTTCCTCTCAACGTCTAGGATTGCACACAGCTGGGCTGATTGCCAATGGGGTCTGTTTGGGACCGGCTCTAGGGCTGTGGTCATTGGAGGACAGGCCTGTTACCCACTTTTACTTTAAACTGTGAGAACCCAGGAATGGAGAAAGTGACTGGTCAGAGCCAGGAGCCCACTGCACAGCCAAGTGTCCACCTTCCGGGGCGTGCCCCCCTCCTCCACAGCCCCTGCAGAGCAGAGCGGAGCAGGAGAGAAGAGGAAAGTCGGGAAGGGCGTGAGCTTAGGAGCCAGACAGCCCTGAATTTGAACGCCAGAGGTGCCCCTCGCTCTAATGACTTTCTCCACCTTCTCTGCGCCTCAGTGTTATCATCCATGCAGTGGGTACATAAACGCCTTCCTCCCGAGATGCCTTGGTGAATCTCCCACCCCCAAGCTTACTTTGGAATAAACAAAGCTTATGTGAATGTTGGACTCAGAAAGGCCTCAGGGTTTCACACTCAGTGCCCAGGGACAAGGACTCTGCCGCCCAGGGGATTGGGAAGAGAGCTGTGCTTCTCAGACACTTCATTTTGACTTAAAGCCACTGAGCAGCTTCCTTGTCCAGGCTCTTCCTGGGGGCGCTGAATGTGGCCATTTTGTGGCTCGGGACTGAAGAAAGAGTTTGTTGTGTCAACACCACTGAACAGGGGCTCCCTCACAAACCAGCTTTGTGTTGGAGGGGCAGCCCCAGTCCAAGGCTCTAGGGAGAGACTTCCCAAAGTGTCAGAAATGATGCATCAGCATGCAGAATGCAAATCTCTCTGGCGGGAGAGGCGCCCGACACCCACAATCCCCCTCTCTCCTTGCTCCCCCTCCCCGGAGCCCATAGGCACAGCTAAATGATTTTCTACTGTGCCACGGCAGAAACTTTTAATTGCTTTTGAAAGTTATTTTTCCCCTTCACTTTGTGTACTTGGTGTAATAAAACCTATTTTATTATGAAAGAAATATGAACTCACTGTATCTCGAAAGATACAGATAAGTGGAAAAAAGGAAGGGAAAAATTGCCCATCATCCTACCATCAAAAGATAACTACTTTAAAATTCCTTGGTGGATTCTCTTTCTGTCATTTTGTTGTGTTGAGATTTTTTTTACATATTATAATTCTACATAGAAAATTTGATTGTAACTTTCCCCCCTTCATATTTTAACTCCAGAAGCCCCCTTTATGCTAACACTCTGACATTATTTTCTGTTTAAAAATAAATAAAAAACTTTTTCTAAAACCCTTACCCAAGGATTTTTTTTTTTTTTAAGGGAGGGAGTGAGAAAGAGA
Source organism: Vespertilio murinus (assembly GCA_963924515.1). NCBI lineage: Eukaryota > Metazoa > Chordata > Mammalia > Chiroptera > Vespertilionidae > Vespertilio > Vespertilio murinus. Next base: position 28,205,596 of record OZ004718.1, on the reverse strand, counting down.
AACACGCGCGCGCGCGCACACACACACACACACACACACACACACACACACAGATTGGAGATTGAACCCACAACCTAAGTATGTGCCCAGACCAGGAATGGAACCCACAACCATGTGATGTTACAGGACAATGCTCTAGCTAATCTCAACAATCTACCACCCAGTGCTCTGATATTATTTTCAATGGCTGCATGATCGCTCACTCTTTAGACATGGTTCAGACTCTGGAGTCTCTGTGCAGCATTGGACATCGTACCCAGTTATTTCAGAGTATAAATAAGGTCCTGAAAAGCATCTCTAAGCCTGAAGCTTTCTCCATATTTCAGATCGTTTCCTTGGGAAATTAGTTGGTAAATGGGATGGATATTTTTCTCTCTCTCCTGATCCAAATCATCGAATTGATTCTCAAGACATTTCACTTTGTAAAAACATACAAAGCAAGCAGGGAGGATGAAAAGATGGCTGGCCTTCTACCATCAGGCCAGGGGAAGTTCCACCCCCCAAGGCTGACTCTCTTCTGGAAGAGTCAATAGGTGAGAGTTGCTAAGAGACCAGATCTTAAATGTTCTCCCTACAAAAAAAGAAATGGTCATTATGTGACAGGAAGGAGGTAGTAGCTAATGCTACGGTGGTGATCATTGGACGTTTGGGAGAGCAGAAATTGATTATTGTAGATTGAACAGATGCTGTATAGGTAATGAGACAGATTGGTACCTAGAAGGCCACAAAACTTCAATGAGGGAAGGCCTCTCTTGAGAATACTGCTATTGCATCTATATGGATCTGAGACCTTGGGAGAGGAACCAAGGGCCAGAGAAAATGGTCCAGAGAGGGACAGTCCAATGCATTAGCCATTACGGCCACATGGAGCTAACCAGCAGTTGGACGTGGCTATTTCAATCTGAGATGTGCTGTGTGGATGAAGTACTCACCAGATTTCTCAGACTTGATACACACACACATACAAAAGGATGTAAAGTACCTCATTAATTATTTTTATACTGATTTACATGTCAAAATGATATCTTTTATATATTGAATTAGATAAAATGTGTTTTGAAAATTAATTTCACTGAACTTCATCTGAGCTTCATTACATCTGCAAAGACTGTCCAAATATAGTCACATTCACAGATGTGGGGGTTAGGATTTCAACATATCATCTCAGGAGATACAGTTCTGCCCACAGCACCCCCATCCTTGCCACAGTCTAGAGTGGGGGGCATGGCTCTTCTCATGAACTAGCTCAGAATCTTGTCTGTGCCACACTAAAGGTGAGTGTCCATTGATCTGCCGTCTTCCATCCATTCAGCTCCGTGACAGCACAGAATGGTCTCATTCATTTCTGGAATTCCCAGCATTGGAGTGCACACAGTAGGTAGACAACCCACTTGTGTTGTGGTTAACTAAACAAAGGGTACCTGAATGCCTTTCTTGGGTTTTCCCTGACTTGAAGCATATATACCAGATAACCACTGTATACATAGGACTATTCAAGGCTCCTGATCATACCCTGTGTAGGGGGCTTAGCTGGCCATTCTGGCTACCACGTGAATAAGAAGCCACCCCAGCCTTCAGGGCTGAGAAAATATAGTGAGAACTTTAAGAATCAATAGAAGAAATTCTTGCCTTAAGAATCAAGAGGTTTCATGAGGGAGGTGAGACAAGTGTTTGCTTGGCAGATCATGGGTTGGCTATTTTGGTTGGAGAGAAGGCTCCCTGTGAACTAGCATTGGGAGGTGAGTTTGTGAAAGGGATTAACACAGTTACTGGTATAACGATTCCTGGCCCGCTGATGAAGAGGTCCAGGTAGGTGTATTGTGCAGACAATGAGAAAACACAGCTTGGGCAAGCACTGGGAGATCCGTGATAGTTATTATGATAGGCCAGGCAAGAGAAAATGGGATCTGATGGAGTGGTGTTGGGGATCGGGAAGAAAGGAGTGCGGAGAGAGGGATTGTGGAGGAAGAGTTGGCAAGACGAAGCCACTGACTGACTCTGGCAGTGGGGCCTGGCGGAAGGGAGGGAAACTGTGCTCAAGGTCCTAAGGGGACAGGGATAGAGCTCAGAGGAGGCCCTTTGGGAACATGCTGGTCAGGGAGCTGCTGCTTTTCCTCCAGGGAGAAAGGCTGTTGAGGTCGAGAAGTGCGTATTCAAGAGCAGCTTCTTGTCCAATGAAACTGAGTGCTTGCTTTCTATTAGGTGCTCTGCTCCATGCATTCAGCCCATAGTCTCTCTCTTTCTCTCTCCATGGTGGCTCTGGGCCACACCAGGATCCCAGGCTGTCGGGGACAATGGTAGACTATGTCACATCTCTTTCTGGGATAGTTTTCGGTGACATTCCTGGAGACTGGAGTGAGGAGGAGAGTAAGCAGGTGGGGAGCCTGTGGGAATGATTAGCATCAGCTTCACATGCCTTCTCCCTTGGCTTTCTTCTCCAGAACACAGAGAGAATGGCCTTGTGCTGTGAGAAGGCTGCTAGAACCATTGATCCCGGGGCTCCTGTCCTTTTTTTAAAAATATATTTTTATTGATTTCAGAGAGTAATGAAGAAGGAGAAATAGAAACATCAATGATGAGTGCCTCCTGCACTCCCACTACTGGGGATGGAGCCCGCAACCCGGGCATGGGCCCTGACCAGGAATCAAACTATGACCTCCTGGTTCATAGGTCGACACTCAACCACTGAGCCATGCTGGCTGGGCTTGGACTCCCATCTTAATGGGAGGAAAATAACATAAAGTTGGTTAGAGTGGCATGGCCAGTTGTCAGGGGCAACTTGAAATGCTGAAAGAGAGCAGTGACATGTCAATGGAAGGCTACCTAGGGATGCTCCAGGCACTCAGATTTTCTATTCTAATTTTAATGCTCCGCATCTCCAGGTGGGTCAGGCAACCCCTTGCCTCCTAGCCCCATGGGTCAGAATACAACCACCACCCCTGTCCCATTCTTCATCCTGCTGGAAGTGAGCAGGCCTGCAATGGATGGGGTTAGGAGAGAATCATAGCAGCAGCTCTGTCAGAGCAACCGCCCCAGACGGTTACCCATGAGCCTGATGTGGAAATGGAGGGACAGTCTCGCTGCCCACTGCTCATGGATAGGCTCAGCAAGATGAAAAAACTCTTTTTCAGCCCCATTCTGCCTTCTGAAGCAACATCTGTTGCATAAGCTCAGTGAATAGTATGAGACCTCCTTGGAGGGAAGATGAAGTGCTTGATTTAATGACACAAGGACACACTGAGCCTCCCAGGAGTGCCCTCTCTTCCCTCAAGGGACCCAGAAGTACCCAATTCACCACCAACCTTTCCTGCACTCCACTTTCCCGCAGCCTGTTCAGGCCGCCTCTGGCCTGCAGTCTCACCCTGTGTTACACATGCCTTTCAAGCTTATATTGAAGGATACTACCCACATAAGAATGAGAACTCTCTGCCGAAACCGGTTTGGCTCAGTGGTAGAGTGTCGGTCTGCGGACTGAAAGGTCCCGGGTTCGATTCCGGTCAGGGGCGTGTACACTGGTTTCGGGCACATCCCCAGTCAGGGGTGTGCAGGAGGCAGCTGGTCGGTGTCTCTCTCTCGTCGACATTTCTATCTCTATCTCTCTCCCTTCCTCTCTGTAAAATATCAATAAAATATATTTTGTTTAAAAAAAGAATGAAAACTCTCATGAGTGTGCCACTCACTGAATTCTCACAGAGGGAACACCTCCACATTGCCAAAGCTCAAAGCAAGACCTAGACCATTGCCAGCCCCTGTGAGTCTCCCCTGCTAGTTTTGAGTTACTACCCCTGCGAAGTGTAACTGCTATCCTGCCTGCTCATAGCACAGATTCGTCTGCTGGAGTTTGTACTTTATGACACTAGATTTTGAGGCTCCTCCACATCGCTGTGAATGGTTGTGGATGGTTCCCCATCATTGGTGTCAAGGGCTCTACTACAAGAATACCCCACAGTGTATCAGCTCCCTGTTGATGGCACCAGGCAGTTTCCAGCTGTGGCTGTTGGGAATAATACTGCTGTGAGTGTTTTTGCACATGACTTTGGGTGAACAAATGCATACAGCTCTGGGGGGATATACCTGGAAGCAGAATGGCTGTGTCCTAGGGTAGCCAGATGCTTAGCTTTAGTAAATGCTGCCTGTTTCCCAAAGACAGCTGTGCCAGTGCTGTGAGACTTTAGTATTTCCTGTTTATTTCTTAAAAATTATTCTCTGGTTATTTATGGCTGTATCCAGAAAGAGGTAGTCACAGTTTCAAATACGTTAGTCCTTTATTCTCATGAAGATTAAACCAACCCCTAAATTCTATTAGGGGAGGACTTGCACTCACTAACTCTTGCTCAGACTTCATGTTTCTCTTTAACTCTCACCTCCTCTATCCTGCACCTCGGCCAAGTGAGAGACCCCCCCTCCCCTCCTTTTTGCTTCCACAGAGTCTGTTCTTCCTGCTCTCCCAGTCCCCCTCACTCGTTTTGTAAGCACCCACCTCCTCTATCAGTTCATCAGATTCTGGCATTCTTGATGAGACCTTTTGTGTTTTAATTATCTCTGCCTTCAGTAATTAATATTATGTAGGGCACAAGTAGGCTTTCAGAAACTATTGAATGAATGAGTGAGTGAATGGATTTTCCTACTAATGGGTAAGTTCATTGAAGGCAGGGGGTCAAGACTTCTCTTATATTACCCCAGTGGACTAATTGAGCATACAGCAGGCGTTTAAGAGAAGCTTGCTACAAAAAATTGGCATGAATTGAAAGTCAACACCTCTAGTTGTTTAAAGGAAGACTCTTTAAAATATTATTGCCTGATTTTAGAGAGAGGAGAGGGAGAGGGGAGAGAGAGAGAGAGAGAGAGAGAGAGAGAGAGAGAGAGAGAGAGAGACATTGATTTGTTGTTCGCCTTATTTATGTATTCATTGGTTGATTCTTATATGTACACTGACTGGGGATCAAACCCTTGACCTTGGTGTGTCAGGATGGTGCTCTAACCTACTGAGCTACCCAGCCAGGGCAGGCAAGCTCTTCTTGAAAGCCACAAGAGCAGGGCTGGCTGGACAGACAAGGCTCTCACTCTAGCTGGATTTTGGCAACATTTAGATCATACCTCCCACTGGCTTTCCCCCTGTCATTCAGGAGGCAGAGTGAGGTGGTTCAGACTCATTTCTCACCCCCACACAGAGCTGACTTGTCCCACTTTCAGCCTGGCCGGCTCCAACTCTGATTTCCCAAGAACTGAAGTTCAGAATCCAGGGTTGCAGCAATGGCAATAAAGACCAACTCGCCTCCTCCACCCCCAAACCCCTTGGAGCAGATTCACAGAGAGGGACCTTGCTGTTGGCTAAATCTGGGTCTGGCCCTCTCCTGTACGTCACTCTTCTTTCTTCTTTTTTAAATATACTTTTATTGATTTCAACGAGGAAGAGAGGGGGAGAGAGATAGAAACATCAATGATGAGAGAGAATCATTGATCAGCTGCCTCCTGCGCGCCCCACACTGGGGATCGAGCCCACAACCCAGGCATGTGCCCTGACTGGGAATTAAATCCTGACCTCCTGGTTCATAGGTCAACGCTCGACCACGGAGCCATGCCGGTTGGGCTTATGTCACTCTTAGAGTGGAAAGCAGAGTGTGGATCCAAGGTGGTCCTTCTTAGGCTCCAGACAGCGGACAGGAAGCCATGAGGTCCTGGAAAGACTGACCCCAAACGGCCACCGCCCTTCCTCCTATTGCTTCGCTCCCAGCACCGTGAGACACGGCGCGAAGCCTGGTGTCCGCCTTCTGCTGCCGGCGTGGAGGGGAAAGGCACATTTTCAATGCTCTACTTAAACTGCCACCACGCTTCCCATCAAGAGGGCTGTAAACTCAGTGAAAAGAAAATGTGTAATGAAAGTTCAGTAGATATCTTCTCCCCGAGAAAGAAGGCATCTTTCCTACCAAAAATGTGATGGAGAGTAATTATGAATTGATTCCCCTGAAGACTGAGAAATGGTCGTTTCTGCTCTTACCTGCAGCAAGAGGCAAAATGGTTTTTGTTGGAAAGAAACAAAATCACAATAAGAAGAAGAAATGCCAGAAACGCAATCTTTAATCTTTCCCTTATGCCCACGGGGATTTTATAGAAAGATGTGTGCGTTTTAAATGCAACTTAACAAACATTTTAAACCCTGGCCCAGGAACAGTGAGCAAGCCTTAGTCTTTTCACAGAGGCTCGGCTTTCGTTTTAGTTCTGACACAGAAATGCTGTGCATCCTTGCATCAGGCACCTCCCTTTCTGGACCCAAGAAAACCATGGCACCGCCTTTATGCCTACTGTGTGCTCGGTGCTGGGGCACAGAAATACAAGCTCTGATGCTGCCTCAGAGTCCACATTTGTAAAAAGCCCCCTTCGTTGTTGATGCATTGAAAGCTCGAAAGATGACGTTTCCTTAGCCTGTGTGATAAAACCCTATCCCGCATCTATTTAACATAACGTTCTCAAGGTCCATCCATGTTGGTGTAAATGGTGCTATTTCATCCTTTCTTATGGCTGAGTGGTATCCCATTGTGTGTATGTACCAGCATTAAGTGAAATAAGTCAGTCCGAAAAAGCTAAGAACTATATGATTTCACTCACATGTGGGATATAAAACTGAAACTCATGAACACAAACAGCAATGTGGTGGTTGCCGAGGGAAGAGGGTGGGGGGGAGCAGAGGTACTAATATATGGTGGCAGGCGAAGATGTGACTTGGGGTAGTGAGTACGTGATGCAATACACAGATCTTGTAACATAGAAATCTACACCTGAAACCTGTACGTTCGTGTTGACCAATGTCACCCCAAACAATTTAATTTTTTTAAAAGAATCTATTAAATGTAAAGGACCACACTCAGACCCACCTTTATGCTTATTGTGTGCTAGGTGCCGGGACACAGCAATACAAGCTCTGACCCTGCTCTAAGGAGGCAGGTAGGGCACAGATGTCAGGACCTTCATGAGACCCACTAACAAAACCGGTCCAAGAGTGCCGTGGGCACCAATAGAGGGCCATGAACACCCGTGGGGCAGCAGCAGAAGGTTTTCCCAGGAAGCCTGGAGCCTTCATGCAGGACACATGGCCAAGAAGAGAAAGGAGGAAGAAGATGGGTGTTGGGAGGTCAGAGGACAGGCACATCATGACACGGGTTCCACATGCGAAAGTGAATTACTTCTGGAACCTAGCCAAGTCTAACCCCAGAATGAGTCCACACAGTGATGTCTTTGTAGCCACAAAACTCTCACACAGGGTCACTGTCCATCTCAGGTCTGGCCTGACCTGGCCCAGGCCCCATGCTGTCTCCTGTCTGCTCCCTGACTTTGGGCAAGTCATTACCGTCCCCGGTCTCAGCTCCTCCTCTGAAGTGGGGGTACAGTGGGGGGCCCTTCCTACTCGGGGCATCTCGAGACTTATAATGATTATGACACACCAAGTGTTGTCCCCATAAAAATGAGACCTTTGAAAGCTTGAATGACTCACTGCTGTAAACGCACCAGGTGAAATAGTGAATGTCTCCACCAACTCACACTTACAAAAATACAGCCACAGAGCTCCCCCTTGGAAGAAAGCAGACTCATGATTTATGAGGGCATTTTATGGAGAACCTGTTGAAGGGGGGAGTATCTGGAAGGTGTTCCACTTCTGGTTTTATCACAAGGCTTTCGCAGACGCAGGGCTAGGAGGCGTGTGATGACTCTTGGAAGCCACTCTGTGCCCACTCATGCCTGCCTTTGAGATATATATATATATATAGATACAGGTATTATTGCTTTCAGAAAGGAAGGAAGAGGGAGAGAGAGTTAGAAACATCAATGATGACAGAGACTCATTGATTGGCTGCCTCCTGCATGCCCCACACTGGGGATCAAGCTCACAACCTGAACAGGCACCCTAACTGGGAACTGGATTGTGACCTCCTGGTTCCTGGGTCGACACTCAACCACTGAGCCGCGCCAACTGGGCCTCTGGCCTGCTTTTTAGGGTGCCGTGAACTATTGGGGAATGTCCGGGGTTGGCACATTCCAGGTTATAAAGGAATCATCTTTCATGGGTTCCTAGTTTGGTTGGTTGTTTTCAACTCCTCCCCCTTGAAATTTTTCCAAATCTTAGCATTTCCATAGACGGAGAGAGGGGACAGTCAGAGGCCACATTAACACCGGGGACCTCTGGACTGGTCCCTGACCACATCTGCATGTCTTGTGGTGTGACCGTGATCAGCTGGTCTTTGGCAGCCAAACAGATAATCCCAGGCAGCTGTTTGTCCCTCATCCCCAAGTGCAGTAGTCGGCAAACTGTAGCTCAGGAGCTACATGTGGCTCTTTGGTCCCTTGAGTTTTTAGCAAAGGCCAGATTAGGAGTACCCTAATTAAGTTACTAACAATGTATCTACCTATATAGTTTAAGTTTTTTAAAAAAAAATTGGCTCTCAAAAGAAATTTTAGTCGTTGCACTGTTGACGTTTGGCTCTGTTGACTAATGAGTTTGCCGACCACTGCCCAAGTGGGACACGGGTTGCCCTTGAAGGAAGAATAGCCATTTTGTTGGTGCTGAGCATGTCCAAACCACCCAACCAGATGCGCAGAATTGTAGTTCTTTTTAAAAATATATATATTTTATTGATATTTTACAGAGAGGAAGGGAGAGAGATAGAGAGCTAGAAACGTCGATGAGAGAGAAACATCGACCAGCTGCCTCTTGCACACCCCCTACCGGGGACGTGCCCGCAACCAAGGTACATGCCCTTGACTGGAATCGAACCCGGGACCTTTCAGTCCACAGACCGATGCTCTACCACTGATCCAAACCAGTTTCAGCAGAATTGTAGTTCTTAAGAGTGAGCTCTTGCAGTCCTTCCCCCAGTCTTTCTCCAAATCTCTGGTTGCCCAAATGTGTTCCTGGTCACCACCCACTTTCCTTCCCTGACCATCAGTGATCAGCGCCACGCCTTCCCCCACCCCCTGAAGTGAACAACTTTTCCTCTTTTAAACTCCAAGACAAAAAGGGCCCTATTATGCCCCCTTCCTGCTCAGCCCAGTATCTCACTACCCTTGGGGGGAGAGGAAGCTACCCTGTCGATCTCCGGTGCCTCTACACCTGGTCCCCAAGGAATCCAGGGCGGGGCCACGTACCTTTCTGGTGATGATCAAAGGGACCCTCATTAGAGCTGAGACAGAAAATGAAAGCGGTTCTATCCTAGCAAGGCATCCTGCTCTATTTATTGACTCCATTAATTAAAGTAATGAGAGATAAAACCAGGTGCTCCATGGGCGGAAGCCAAGAAAGCTGCTCCCCTAGAACACGGCTTGAATTTGCGATGGTGATGTGCAGGCCAAATGAGGCAGGCAGCGGGAGGGAGCCTCCTCCCCTCATCAGTTCGGGAGCGGAGTGAAGAAAGCCTAGTGCAAAGTAGGACTTTATTTGGGTACCAAGTCCTCCTCGCAGCTCTATAGCAGGTGAAACCCGTCCCGGGCCAAGGCAGACTCAGTGGTAACGGGCCGCCCGGAGCCCGCACCCCATGGGCAGGGACTGGGGATCTCTCCCTGCGAGTGGGCACAGTTAAGGAAGGGAAGAGAGGGCAGGAAGGCCCAGAGCACAGAGAGAGCATGTCTGGGAATGGGAGGGAAGGGAAGGGGCGTGCCCTCAAAGGGAAAGAGGAGGCAGCAGGGGGAGGCTGATTTCCAAGCTCACCTGCCCCCTCGTGCCGCAGAGGGCCGTCCTGACCCCCAGCTCTCCCTGGGCTGCCAGCTGCGGCCCAGCCAAGTTTTCTCTGTGATGAATGCGAGACCCTGGACAAATCCGTGCTTTTGCAGATGCTGGAGGTTTTAACCCTGGAAGCATGTCTGTCTCTTCTGGGCTCGGGCTCTCTCTTTCTCTCTCTCTCTCTCTCTCTCTCTCTCTCTCACACACACACACACACACACACACTCATCTTTTTTTAAAAAAGATTTTCCTTTTTTATTTTTACTTTTAAGATATATTTTATTGATTTTTTACAGAGAGGAAGAGAGAGGGATAGAGAGTTAGAAACATTGATGAGAGAGAAACATCGATCAGCTGCCTCTTGCACACCCCCTACTGGGGATGTGCCCGCAACCAAGGTACATGCCCTTGACCGGAATCCAACCTGGAACCTTTCAGTTCGCAGGCTGATGCTCTATCCACTGAGCCAAACCAGTTTTGGCCACACTCATCTTTATACATCAAAATCACTTTCACAATAATCACCTGGCCAAAATGCCACCTCCCCCATGAAGCCCTTCGGGACCTCCCTAGCCAGCAGTGTTCTTCTCTGGTTCCAAGAGCTGGTGGCCCCTTCTTTGATTTTTACGAATGAGGCAGGCAGCAGGGAGGGACTCATGTTTCACAGTTATTGTGCATGAGTTTCATCCCCCCCACCAGCTCGTCAACCCTTTGCCAGTAAGAGCCGGGTCTTACTTATCTCAGATTCCTCACAGTGTCCACAGCCGTCCGTGGCCCAAAGGGGGGCCTCCTCCATAAATGTCAGTTGCATTGATGATTCTCCTAAATCGAAAGTCATTGGTTGGAAAGGAACTGCAGAGGGGGTGAAGGGATTTTGACGGGGTGTCCCTATATGCAGGCAGGCCTTGGAAAACTCTGCAAATACAAAACAAACAAACAAAAAACCCACAGGTCTGCCCTCATGGAGCTGAGATATATAGTGGAAAATTGACAAATGCATTGTGCTCAGTGAAGAGTGACGGAAGGACTGCTCGTCCAACCCGGGGCAGGTTGTGCCCAGAGGAGCATTTCAGAGGAGTGACCTTGAAGGTCTGCCCTCAGAGGCTGGAGGACTCCTTCGCTGCGGCAGGAGGAGCGAGTCAAGCAACCCTGGTCCTCGAACCGGGGCGTGGGGACCACAGCATCCCAAGGGCACCCGGGCCCGCACTGGATGGAGGAGGACAAAGGCAGAAGAAACTCCAGACAGCGTTCAAACTTCTCGGGGCTTGATTAATTGCTTTAATTAGCCAGCCTGCCAGCCTGTAACCATTAAAGGAAGTGGCACGGATGATAATAACACAAGAATGGGACCCAAGATTAGGCCTAAACAACAGCAGCATTGTTCTCTCCCTGCGGCAGACCCAGCTCTCTGACGCCGGGTCCCGGAGCCGGAGGAGAGCCATGCACAGGGCGCGAGCCACCACAGACCAGCGCTGAGGAGCACCCAGCCCGCTCCTCGTCAGCACCAGCTCCCGGGGCGAAGGAAGTGCCTGCAACACGAATGCGGGCCTGGAAACTCTCCAGCGTGGGTTTTATTCCTGCCCCGGTGTGTTGCCCGGTATTTTAATTAACCTGGCCTTATTGTGCTAATTACTGGAGTTTTTAATGCCACGCGTTGCTGCTCGGGAGGGGTGATGATCGGTAAACACAATTACCCTGTCTATTTTCAGCCAAGCTTTGCCCTTAAATTTTTATTTAAAAAACAGTAATAATTAGGAGCATAAATCTTTAATTCCTAGTTCACTGGGGCTAATAGACTAAGTAGGGTGGAAGAAAAGCCTCCTTGGAATATCAGGCTTTGGTCTTAATGGCCTTCCCACCCTGGGTGTGGAAAGGGGCTTTCTGCATTCTGAGATATATCAGGTGCGCAAGCCGCGCATGCAAAGGCTGCGTGATATATTGCCGAATGAGGGAGCACCTAACAGACTGAAGGCAGCAATAGCATTTTTAAAGGAATAATACAGAACCGCTGTGTGAATGTTTATGGGTGTTTGAGCATTTGTGCTTACAATGCATATAAAAGGACATGTACTAACCTGTTAACAGTTTGTAGTCACGTCGGAGAGTGGGTCTGGAGGCATCAAGAAGGAGCGGGATGCTTTTGCATTTACTCCACATGCTTCAGTGGTGAGATCTGAATTTGACAATGAAAACCTTCTTAATGAGAATCTGAAAATCACCACCCCTTGAATAAGCCAAGGGCACTGCCGGCAGCCCCACCATGGGCAGGGGGCAGGCGTGAAAGATGCCAAACAGAAGGAGAAAATGTTCTTGCTTTCGAAGATTCGACATCCAGCAGGGAAAGGCACCACATGATCCAGTGCGGTGGTCAGAGTCACAGAGGTGCGGTGGTCAGAGTCATGGGCTGCGTACGAGGTGGAAGAAGGCACCAGCTAGCAGACCCTGGCCCCAAGTTAGGCACTAGCGGGGATGCTGGCGTGCCTAGAAGAAAGGTGCCATCCCCCGCCTCAAAGAGCCCACTGTCTGGCAAAAGAATGAAAGAGAATGTTGCAAGAGAATGTAAAGGAGTTGGCAGGGGCGTCCAGAGATGGAGACACTAACTGGGCGGCAATCGATGGCCTGCCCGAAAAGGCAGTACTTGAACGATCTTGGAAAATGGATGAGCTTGTGTGCCAAGCTGGCCAGGAGCGGGGTGAAGGGGGCGGGGGGTGGGAAGAATGCTTCAGGCTCTGGGAGAAGCTAGTACAAAGGCACAGAACTCCGGGACAGGTCAATAGTTCAAGAGGCCTGGGATTTAGAGGACTGATTGGAGAGCGGTGTCTGAAGACACAGAAGCCCCAGGGTGAGGGGTTCTGGACGCCCTGCAGAGGCATCTGCACTGTGTTTTGCAGACAGCTGGGACCCTCTGGAGAGGGTGAAGCAGGGAGAGCCATATTGAGGTCTGTATTTCAGAACCATCTCCGTGGTGCCAAGTGAAGGATTAAGAATTATAACACAGGAAGGCTTGGAAATGAATTAGTTCATCTGCTTAGACGCCCCCAGACACACACACACACACACACACACACACACACACACACACACACCAAGTTACATTCTGGGAAAGGGAGGAGGAAGGAAACTGATCTAGTTTATGAAGCACCTACTCTGTGCCAGACTCCAAGCTGCGTGTCATACATCTGTCTGCCCATTCAGTGCTCACTACGGTACCATGGGAGGGGACGAGAGGAGGGGGTGTAACGAGCTCCATATTGCAAAAGGGGAAAATTGGGCTGGAGTTGGGGTGAGATGAGTAAGTGTATTCACAAGGTCACAAGATTACCAGGTGATTGAACCAGGATTCGAACCCAAGTCTATTAAGTGTCAAAGCCATGGTTTGTTACCTACCTTGGCTTCCCCAGGCAGGGTCAAATGGAAGACACTGCAGGAGACGTTCCTCACTTAGCTCTGTGCCTGACGTTGGAGGTGCAAGGTTATAAATGCCTTAGAGATTTGTGAATTCCTTTGGAAATGAAATACCCGGGTAATGTTTCCCCCTTGAAACAGTGGGATCATGCACCATCTCGGATGATGAGAATCATTGAATCCATTCTTTTCTTTCAGCTTGCTACCAGAAAGCTCCCAAATCAGTATTTAAACTCAATAACCATGTCAGCCAAAGTAATTGCAATATATGCTCTCCCAACCTTTTATGTTTTTATAGAATTTCCTATTTTATTGCATTCATATACTTTAAGATACTGCCAAGGGTTTTTGATATGAAACTGAAGAATGTATAGAAGTATTTTCTACTTACATAGTTCTTTCCATCTTTACTCTGAGCAAATCTCAAGATAATCACTACAGTGTGCAGGCCTGTGGTTCCTCCCTTCCGGGGTTCTACTCCCAGAGAGCAACATTGTCCTTCTTATTATTATTTTAGAGAGAGAAAGGGAGAAGGATAGAGAGGTAGAAATATCGATGAGAGAAAGGCATCGATTGGTTGCCTCCTGCACACCCTACTGGGGATAAAGCCTGAAATTGGGACATATGCCCTGTTCAGGAATCAAATCATGACCCTGGTTCATGGGTCTACCCTCAGCATGATGCTCTGCACATTCTTGGTGTGAACTTCATGCATCTGATTCACCTTTAGAACCCAGTAGGTATCAGACACGATGTTGCTACATGCCGTGCCACATTTAATCACTCTAACATGCAAGGTAGCTACTGTTACCCCCATTATACAGATGAGAAAACTGAGGTGCAGAGTCCTTAAATGGCTTGCCCAGGGTTACACAGATAGTAAGGGATGGACATGAGGTTGAGTTAAGGAAGATCCGGAAGCCTGTTTGCTTTTTCCTCTCCTGAAGGAGACCCAATTTTCTCAATCCCTTTGTGAGTTGGCAAGATTGTACGTCTCATGTGACCTCTCCATCTCTCTACCCTCTCGGCTCCCCCAATTAATAAAAAGGAAAAGAAGAGAGAAGGATCTGGCCCACGCTGTATTGACAGGACTAAATATCCGGATTGGCTATTTTCCTGACAGAAAGTAAGTGCTTTCAAATCATAAAAATAGAACCTCTCTCTTCCATTATCTTTGTCCTTAAGAACACAGAATGGAGAATGTGTCAGACCCCCTGACTCGTCTATCTTTGTTAAAAAAAAAAAGTGTTTAAGTCTTTTCCACCAAGCTCTTCTGCTTTCTGTGAGGCTGGTAATGAAACTCAAGGTGCAAATTCTAACATCAAATCCATGTTACATAATGGGCCTCTTCCTCCCCAGCCCTCTCTCCAAAAGGGTAGATTTCAGCAAGACCATTGCAGAACTGAAGTACGAGAGATTCTTCCCTTTACTGATGTGCCTCTTACTGTCCACTGCGGTGCGTGTAAGGATGGGGAGTGGAGGCAAAACTGGATTCTCATGTAGAATCCCCATCTCAAAAAGTTCAAGATTCTGGAAATATACTGCTCAAGCAAGAAGGAACTGTCCTTGGGCAAGCCTAGCAGACTTGTCTAATACCATTCAGAGGCCCCTCTCCTGGTCTGGGGTGGAAGGAAAGAGAATGGAAGAAGAAGGAAATCACCCCTATTGTACCCAAGACAGTGCTGAGGGCTCACTCTGCTGACTCCCTTCGTCACCTTTGCAGCCTTTCAACAAGGCATCAGTGAGGAATCTGGAGGTCCGAGTAGGAACATGGCCCAGGTCATCCCCAATAGCCATGCCTGGGGCCCCAAAGCCCAGCCAGCATCTCCCAGCTTCGGACCCCATTGCTTTTCCTTCGCATGACACTGCCTCCCACAGGTAACCACAAATGAAGCAAAACTCTGAGTAGCCCCACTAGGAAGGAATATCACATCCTCTGTGGGAGAACTCCCTGTAGGAAGGGGTCACCTGTAACTGCTGTCCCTGCCTTCTGCTTGCTCTCCTTGTACCAGTGATGCCTGCGCAGAGACTCCTGGTCACTGTGCTGTGTGGCTCTCAGATTTGTCCTCTCCCTCCTAGCCACTATGGAGACAAGTCTCTCTCTCCCAAACTCAGCCCAGAAACAATTGGATCCCTTCAGAGAGCATATGAAATGTGCAAGTACAAGAGAGAACACCGGAGAGCAGAGATTCCTCTAAGAGCATCCCAGAGAGGGGATTTCTTAACAGACAGTCAGTCACGCAGGAGCCCCCATCCAGGTATCCACATGCCACAATAACTAGAAAGGAGATGTTTTTAAATCTCTGGACTTTGTGAAGTAAACATGGGGATTTGTTGAAAATGATTAAGTTTACACTCCTGTAATCAAAAAGGTACACATTTACTAGCTATCATTATAGACAGTAAGCCATACGGTGGATTAGGATACCAGATGATAAGGGATAAAAGTCTTAAGAATAAGAATAAGCTGTGACCCCTGTGGTGAGGGAAACAGTTGAGTCCTGTCTGATGCTTCCACAGGTGTGCAGGGCTGCTCTTAGGACACACCATCTCACCTGATGTTTGCGTTTTGTCTACCAATAATGGAAAATCTTGAGATTCTGGCCTGTTATTCTTCATCGGTTTTTTTCCCCACAGTGATTGTTCTAGATATATTTATTACTCTCCAAAAGACAGAGTATGTGCAACCCTTGCTGTCGCTGCTCTCCTTCGTCATGGGGTGACTAGATGGTTCTGCTGCACTTGATGTTGCTGATCTAAGTGTTGTCGCCTGGGTCTTTCCCGATGCCCGCCATGTTGTTCCATGGGTCAGTTCCATGATACTGTCTCTGCTGTGCATGGAGAGGGCACTATGTACTACATTTGGCAGAAGAATCACTTTGGACCTTGGAGCCCGTGATGAAATGCAGTTCCCCCAGTAGGTAGAAACATGGACACTACGACACTTCCTATGTAACACCATTAAAAGTCCCACTGACAGCACACCTTAGAATGCTGCCATCTAAGAACGGCTGCCATTCAGTCCTGGCTGGGTAGCTCAGTTGGTTAGAGTACCAAGGTTTCAGGTTTGATTCCCTGGTCAAAGCACATACAAGAATCAACCAATGAAAGCATAGATAAGTGGAACAACACATCGATGATTCTCTCTCTCTTCCTCTCTCCCTCTGTCTCTCCAAAATCAATGATTTAAAAAAAAAAAAAAACTACTGCCAAAACCAGTTTGGCTCAGTGGATAGAGCATCGGTCTGCAGACTGAAGGGTCCCAGGTTCGTTTCTGGTCAAAGGCACGTACCTTGGTTGCATCCCCGGTAGGGGGTTTGCAGGAGGTAGCTGATCAATGATTCTCTCTCATTGATGTTTCTAACTCTCTATTCCTCTCTGTAAAAAAAAAAAAAAAATATATATATATATATATATATATATATATATATATATATATAAATTTAAAGAACTACTGTTCAAAGTGACTACACGTCAGACCTTGTTGATAGGGTTTGCTGTCATTTGATTCATTTTTTTTTGGGGGGGGGGATCTGCAGTCCTTGCTATTCGCTCCACAGGAAAGATAAGGAAATAGGTACATTGCAGAGTTGATATTCAAACCTAGGTCCTTAAGCATCATCCTTACTGTCCCCAACCCCGTGCTTGAGCTCAATTCTGCAGACCACTGCGGGGTTTGAACTTTATTCTGAAGACCAAGGGGATGCCTAAGAGGTCTAGAGAAGACTAGTGAGGCGTTCTGATTTGGCAGCAGCATGGGGAATGTATCCAGGGGGCGGGAGTGGAGACCAGATGGAGACTATAGCAGGATTCCAGATGATAGGAGTCTTGAGAACATGACTGAAAGGGATAGTGGGAGAAAGTTAAATAGGTTTGAGAAACTTAGAGTTTGGATAAACAAGACTTGGGGATGCACAGAGGAAGAAATCAAGTATGACATCTAGGTTTCTGACCTGGGCAGTTGGATGGATGGTGGTGCCATTTACTGAGGTGAGAAACTTAAGAGGAAGATGTTTAGAAGGAAAAGATGAGGAGCTGAAGGTTGCTCATGCTGCATTTCAAGTGTCTGAAGAACATCAATGAGTTGCATATTCAGGCCTAGCATTCAGAAGCAACATTTGGCAGAAGTTGCAGGCTAAGAAGTCATGGGCTCCTCTCTGAATTTGAAACCAGGAAAGTAAATATCTCTCCCAGAAAAAAACACATAGAATAAGAAGTGGGATGGAGAGGGAAGTCTGGAGACATAGTTGATGGCAGGGACGAGTCTCCTCTGTGTTCAGATGAAAACCTCACGCTCTCCTCCCAGGCTCTGGGTTACCTACCACCCCGCTACTGCCTGCACCTCAGGGTTCTACTATAGCTGAGCTCCTCAGGCATGTCTGAAAAGGAATTCTCTCTCCATCTCGCAAACTCTTATTAGATTCTCTGCTCCTAGCAGAAACATGTGAATCAGTAGTTTCCCACCGATGAGATAAATCATTGTTCAGAAGAGACTGGGTTGCCTTGCATTCTCCTACCACCTTCTCCCTGCGCGCGCGCGCGCACACACACACACACACACACACACACACACACACACACGCAGAAGCCATATGTGAATCGGGAAGTATATTATCTAGTAGAAAAATCACAGTCTTTAGAGTCAAATAGACCTAGACTCAAATCCCAAGTTTCATGTGGAAATGTGAGCAAGTTGTTTCAAATTTCCAAGTGTCAGTTCTCATAGCTATAAGGTGGGTAATCCTCCCTGGAGGCCTAGAAGCCTGGTTGCAAAGGTCTGGTGAGATGAAAAATAGTGAAGGCAACACCTTGCACACAGCTGCCCGCCTCCCTCCTCTTGCTCTTCCCAGTCGTGGATGGAGCCAGAGCCATGCAGAGTCCGACTTCATACCAGTCCTCCCCAGGTCTTTTGAACCCAGAGAGGGCTCTGGTAGGTCTGTGTTTACTTGTCTGCCCCTCTAGCTGGAGGCTGGGAAATGAGGCTCCATGGTTCCCAAGAAAGCTCACCTGTGGATCACATAAATAATTCTAAGGGAAGAAGTGCAACTTTTCCTGTTTATATAAAGGAAAAAGAAAAGTTTTCCTTGCAGCCCCCAAGCGATCCTGTGTACAGCGAGCATCATTGAAGTCCGCAGGTGCAGATTCCAAGGGAAGACTCTCTCTCTTGGACCCTATTTGAGTAGTTTTTTTCCTTCTAGAAAAACATAAAAAAGAAGAACAGCAGAGGATACAAGGTGAGGATTAAACCCACGCACAGCCAGGGTCCAGCTTCTTCAAATGCATTTTGACACAGGTTCTGCGCCCGAGGATGAAAGGCCTGGCTGTTCCCTCAGATCGGCACCGCAGTCCCCAACCTCTGTCCTTTTGGTACCCGTTAGTCCCTTAAGTTAAGGAGGCAGGATGCTCTGAAGACACGCCTGGGGCTTTGGTGGTCTCAGGTTAATGACCAGCCCAGGGGTATACAAGTCTCGGGGAAACACAAATCCCAGAGGTCAGCTAGTCCACCTACATCATCTTCAAGATGAAAGACCCACTCCCTGAGGGAGACAGCGACTTTCCTAAAGTCAGGGGGTTAGTCAGTGGCAGATCTGGGACATGAACCCAGAGTTCATGACTCCCACATACCACCTGCCTTTGCTGAATATAAATACCTTTTTTTTTACCCTCACCGATCGGGCATGTGGAAAGACATCAAAGGCCTTGAGGGATGTCATGGGGATCAAAACATCCAGGCTCCCATGGACAGGCATCAAACAGCAGCATTACCATGACATTGAGTCTGAATATCAGAGGGCTATGATATTCTTTCATAGCATATGATTCTATGCCTCAGTTTTAGAAACCACTTTTGACTGATAAAGGCCGTATCTCACTTGGCTCCGTGGAGTGGAGAAAGAGGGATGGGATTCTGGGTACAAATATCCTCCAGAGATGGAGATTCTTCACAGAGTTTTTATTGGATGCCTCAATAAATAGGCATAAGTATGTCTCAAGCATGTGCTCAATTTTGAGATTACTGTCAAGAATGAAATGGTCTCTGAGGTCTCACGGTCTGGTGGGAAAATAGATATAGGAGCACAGTGTGGCATTCGATTCTGTGAAACGATTTTGTGTCGCGAAAGAAGTTGATATAGTGGGTGTTGGAAAAGGGGGTGCTCTGGTTTGAGTGGTCATGGCGCCATCCTTTGGGATGCGGACTGCAGTGGGGGCAGAGGATGTGCTGAGGGGAGCAGAGAGGGAGGCTGGTAGTGGTGATGGTAGAGGAAGAGGAGGAGGAGGGAGATGGTGAATGCAGTTTGGGACATACTAGTTAGAGCAGCACAGAAGTTCCAGGGATTCTGTCGGGGAGCCAGCTCGGACACACTGCTGTGGGCTCCCCTCTCTGCTGGCACTTCAGTTCCTAGCTGCTCTGTTCTGCCGAGAGCATCACGCCTTTCAGAGATGGATCGAAATATCCAACCCACTGATGTCTCCACTTTGTCTTTGAAAGTAGTCTCCCTTTTTCTTACTTGATTATTATTTAAACAGAGTGGATGGAGGTAAAAGATATATGTCTGCAGACAATTCACCAGGAGTTTCAAAAGTCAGTATCTGAGCAGTCAGCAGAGGAGGGGGTGGGGAGAGAAAGAGAAAGAGGAAGAGGAAGAAAGAAAAAAGAAGGAGGCAGGGCAGAGCAGGGAACTGAGAAAAAAATATGAGATGTGGCAGGAGAATCAGTAGACGGTCCAATGGAAGAGACAGATTCAATTCAGTGGTCAGTAGCCACTTCCATACCCTCATTTGCAATATGATAAGAATGTATCCACCATAAATCAGTGGGATCTTTTCAGCATATAGTGTTGGTTGCTACCTAAATAGCAAAATCATCTATGGTCCAATCAGCTCAGATCTTATTGATTTGCCAAAGGATGGATGGTTATCACTGAATGGGTTTATAAGTTCACTGAAGCTACCTAGACGATCTTTTTTTTTTTTTTTTCAGTAAAAAAGGACTCTTGCCCAGCCACTGTGGTTCAGTGATTGAGCATTGACCTATGAACCAGGAGATTACGGTTTGATTCCTGGTCAGAGCACATGTCCATGTTGTGGGCTCAATCCCCAGTAAGAAGCATGCAGGAGGCAGCCAGTCAATGATTCTCTCTCATTACTGATGTCTCTGTCTCTTTTTCTCTCTCCCTTTCACTCTGAAACCAATATAAATATCTTTAAAAGACTCTTACCTAAATTATGGAGATGATTCATAATGGGTTTTTATATGTGGGTGGTACTGACTTTTACCAGAAATAAACCAGCTGAACCAAGTATTTTGGCATCCTATAGGTTAAATCTATCAGTGGAATAAAATTGCTCCTCTTGGTCCTTCTATCCTCCTCTCTTCCTTCCTGCTTTCATTCATGAATCATTTATTCATTTGTTCATACCTACAGGATACCAGCTACCTGGGAAGGCTCTATAACTAGGGTTTAGTTTATGACCATGAAGCTGGCTGGGTGGTGATAGCAATCCCAGGAGAGGTGTTTACTGGTAAGTAAGGCAACCTTAATGGGGTCTTGGAACTCATAAAGGGAGGAAATATCAAAGTCAAATCCAAATGACTTGGTTGATGTGAGAAAAGATGTGGAAGAGCCAGGATCATAACATAGGAAACCTGTGAGTAGCATGGAACACATCCACTGTCTGGAACCTGGACCTTGAACTTGGGAAAGACTTGCCTCCCTTGAGGAAGGAGGGGAGGAGAGGAGGCGGCGGAACTATGCATGGCTGTTATAATTTGAGTAAATTTCTTTCATCGCATTGAAAGAAAACAAATTTAGAGATCTCTTCAATAATTAAGCTGAAAGCCACTGAGTCATTCCTTCCCTAATGACCTTGGTTCTTTATTCAAGGCAAGAAATCCCTCTTATTCAAGTCCAAGTCTGTTTTCATAAATGAGGTTCCCTGGTTTTGTTAAGGGAGCTTCTCTTCAGTCTTGTTACCTGTCTGACTTCCACATCATCACCTTGACACCTGATTAATTATTATACTTCTTCCTTAAGAAGTCTTACGTTTACTCTTCCTTCCCTGTGTCTCTCACATGAATCCTTTCATGCTTTCTTTCCATGGAAACATTTCTTCCCATTCCTACCATCACCATCACAATCAGACTCACCAGTGTAAGCAGAGAAGGTTGTGATTGGCCACCTCTAATAAATCCTAATACCTGTTGAGAAAGTACTTTTCTAAAAGGTTTTTATTACCTATATTTCCCCCACTCTGATTTCCTGCAAATGAAATAAAAAATAAATAAAATCACCTTCATTATATAAATAATAAAATGCACACACAGACAGAGAGACATTCAGATACGCACCAAGCCACCTTTGTGCCTCACCTATGTTCACTCACCTGTATAGAGAATTTTCACTTCTCCAACTCTGTTCACAGACCCGAGCTACCAAATACAAATGAATGGAACCTTTAAATAGATTTCATTTTCCCAATATGTTTCGGGGATTGCCTTCTCCTGCTCTCTCTGTCATAGAAACCTTGTGGTAAAATGGAAGGAAGGAGTGCTTACTCCGGCTGTGTGACCTTGGACCAGGCACTGACTTTCTCTGGGTCTCAGTTTCCTCATCTATAAATTGGACCAAGGAGAGTGGAGCAGCTGATTGCTAACACACTCTGGCTCTCCAGTGAAGTGGGATCCACCCTAGAGCCTCCCTTACCTACCCTTCCCAAGGTGACTGTCCTGGGTTAGAGCAGTCACTCCCTGGTCTGGAGAAGGAGAGTAACTGGACTCAGTGTGCAAAACATCTGGAACTGCATCTATGTTAGAGGCATAAGAACTGAAGCTGACAGATCCACAAGTGGCTCTTCTGTCCGGGCATCTATTTTGGAAGGTAATGATGCCAATTAGAATGCCCACCTTGCTTACCTCTATTTCAGCAAAGGTACTGGCATTTTACTTGGGCACCAGATGACCCTAGAGCTTGCATGCCACACCAGCGAACATGAGCGGGAGCAGCTTTGTGTGCTGACAACTCAACCCGAGCATCCGCCTTGAGAAAAAAAAAGTCTCAATGAAAGGACAATTCCTAGATTTATAAGATGTGTGTGAGATGTTTATACCTTCAGCATCTCTCACATAAATCACATTTGACCTTCACAAGAGCTAAACAAGGAAAGCGAGCAATCCACACACGTGGCTGAGGTCTACTGTGCACCGGGCTCTGCCGAGGGGATGCACGGTACACCAGTGGACAAACCCCAGATGCATTTCTTAATTTTTTAAATATAGTTTTATTGTTTTCAGGGAAGAAGGGAGAGGGAGGGAGAGGTAGAAACATCAATGATGAGGGAGAATCATTGATCAGCTGCCTCCTGCACACCTCCTACTGGGGATCGAGCCCACAACCTGGGCATGTGCCCTGACTACAAATTGAACCATGACCTCCTGATTCATAGGTCAATACTCAACCACTGAGCCATGCCGGCCAAGCCCCCAGATTCCTTTCTTCACAGAGCAGACATCCTAGCAGAGGAGAATCTACTCACTCCGATGAACAGGAAAGTCCTAAAAGGAGTTAACAACCACTGCGCCATAATGGGATACGTGCACTGGCAGAAGCTTGATGGTTAATGATAGCAACTACCATTTATTATTCAACACTTATTTACCGAGTGTTTTCTATATGCCAAGCTCTGTGCTAAATGCTTTACATATGTTATTTTATTTAATCTTCACGCTCGCCCTGCAAGGCAGATATTATTATCTCCATTTTTCAAACGAGAGAATTAAGACTCGGAGAGTGTGAGGAACTTGCCCAGTTTCCCCTCACTGGCTTGCATTGGAGCAGAAGGGAGACAGTGCTAGTCCCGTTTGCAGAACAGGGGAGAGCTCCAGAGAGGGCGGGGTTGGACGGGGTCTCAAAAGTGAGCGTGCAAGTTCACCACGCACAGGAAAAGAACCATCGTTCCCAAGTCACCATTGCAAAAGATGTGAAGTGGAAGTGGAAAAGCAAGGGCTTAGACAGCGGGGGCAAAGGGTTCTGAGGGTACGGGGCAGCGTGAGAGGCTCTGGGCCAGAGGGAGTCAGGGTGAAGAAGGGCTTTATAAGCTAGGCTTTTCCAAAGCCTCCTGGAATTTTTCTCAAGAACAAAGTAGATACCTATACAGCCCACTGGGGCAAATGGACATGGCTGTGGTCCCGAATGGCTCCTGGGGCTCCTGCTGCCCCCAGCTTGCCCTGTTGCCCCCAGAGCTGCGAGCATCCGTATCAAACTCCCTGTCACGAATTGTGGGACCCAGCACATAGGCTGGGAGCTCTGCGGGCAGCCCTGGGAGCCATTGCAGGGTTTTAGGCAGAGGAAGGACACAGTCAGAAGGGCAGAGCAGGGAGAGGATTGGAGAGGGAGGCGGTTAGAGGCGGAGCCCAGTTCAGAGCTGTCCATAGGGGGTGGGGGGAGCTGTCAGCTTCGGACCAGGAGGCCCCAGCCTAGGTGGCAGTGGTCGTGGGTCACAGACAAGGGGCTTGGGAATGATTTAGGAGGCAGATTCCACAGCCTTTGGTGATGGATGGATTGTGGTGGGGTGAGGGCTTAGTTGAGAATACTTCCAAGATTTCTAGACACAGAATTTATAACTGAAATGTCTCTTCTCCTGAGTAAAATTCCAGCCCCAAATTTAAAAGGATCTGCTGTCAATAGTTCACAGAGCAGCACAGGCATTGCACATTTCTCTGTATCAGCCAATGAGTGAATGTACCAAAGGAAAACACACACATACACACAGGTGCACACATGCATATGTGCATACATATGCACACACACATGTACACACATAGGGAAAAAAGCTCCAGAGGAAGTTCGCCTTCGGGACCCTAATACTGAGCTCCTGGGACACCCCCTATGGGCCAGAAGCCTGCTGTCTCCTACTGCACAAGACCTCCCGGTCCGACAGAACAAAACCCTAAAATGCTTCTGATGGAGACACACACCTTAGAACTATTTTCTCAAATAAAACTCCATTTCCCTTGATTGTTTCTTCCTGCAGGAGAAAAACTGTGATAAAAATTGGTCTGTCATCGCTTTTAGTTGGAGCAACAGAAAAGTGATCGAAACATTGAAATAGCACAAAGCTCCCTTTTATGGAACGACTAGCTACCCACAGCACAAGCCCCACTGGCAGCAAGGTAGCCAGCGGGGAGTGTGAAGCCCTGTCCCAAGTCACTGTTTGGCCATCCAACAAAATGACAATGCCGGTTCAGGCTGGTGGCCTGAACAATGGCTAGAAGAGAGAGAGTCAGACCTTCCTTATTCAGGCTCTCTCTCCCAAAGAAACAAGTCATTTTCCTGAATAGCCCGTGTTTCCAGGATTTATGGGTTCCTTTAAGCCCCAACTTCTTTTTTTTTTTTAATGGAACCATTTGGCTAAAACACCTTCTGAAATATATCCCATCCTTCCCTGTATTCTTATGCAAATGATACAGAACAAAATGCAATCGTGGTGACTCAAGGCCACCATGAGAAGTTCCAACTATAATTTTGAGCTAAAAGACTTCAGGACTTTTTTTTTTCCTTTTTTTTAATGTGTGGAGTTTTCCCAACATGAAACCGCATTGTGGTTTTTTTGTTTTGTTTTGTTTTTTGTTTTTTTGTGTTTTTTTTTTTAGTCCCTTTATCTATTTTTACAGTGGATTTTGTCTCCTCCTTTGCTGTCGGGCTCTGGCTATCCTTTCTGCCTATCGCTACTCTTGCATCTTAAGCCTGCTTGTTTCTTTTCATAACAGGCATCATTTCTATTCTGCTCAGAGCCTGGAAAACAAATAGCGCAGCGTGTTATCGGGATTGTACACAGAGTAGGAGTAGGCAGGCTCTGTGAAAGGCAAGGGTTCACTCATGCTTAAACTGTGCAATGGTTTCTTCAGTGTCTGGGATCAAATAATGGGGAGGGGCCGGGCCAGGGAGGACTTGACATCAGCAAAGCCTGAACTTGACCTTAAATAATCCCCTTGCTATCTCTCAGCCTCACATTTCTCCTTGGCACAAATAGAAAGAATAGCATCTAATTCCATTAGGTTTACTGTGGGGATTAGATGGGTTAATGCATGCAAAGTTCCCAGCATGCCTGCCACATGACTATCCTCAGTTAATTATTGTTATTATTATTATCATTGTTATGGATTTTGTGACATGCATTGTGACTGCTCAAATGGTATTTTCCCTTATCTCCTTGCACCACCTCTAAGCTGGAAAGAAAAAGTGTTACGGGTGCCACGACCAAGGGGAATGGCAGCTGCAGTTTGAGATGGAAGCGTGGCTGTCACTGGGGAGAGTGCTCAGGCCCTTCATGCTGTTGAGGTCCGACCAGGGTCAAGTGCACCAAACCAAGTCTCCCCGTCAAGAATTGAATTACGAGTCAGAGTAAGGTTCCCAGACAGAGACTGGGGACAGATAATAGAGAGGCAACAAGCAGAAAGGACACAAGGAAAACAGCACCTCAGAGGCAAATAACAGTTTCCCCTCATTGGGAACAGTTTAGCCTCTGAGTCAGTTTTCATTATGGTTCACTATTTGTTCACAGAGCATCTATCTCGTGAGTCATTGCTGAGGGGTTGAGATGAAGGTGGGAGGCCTGATAATGCAGGGCAGAACGGGGTGAGCAGAAGGGGGCGGGGGGTAGTCCAGGAGTCAGAAGCCAAGAGGAACATGGTTCAGAGTGGCCACGGTCCAGGGTGATTGCAGACAGCCACATCAGGGCAACATCTGTGTCACGTTCATTGGTTGGTGGGCAGCATGGGGGGGGATGGTGAGGTTGGCCAAGAGGTTCAGGGCTGCAGTGGCCCGTAAGCCCTGATACCACCTCATAGAGACAGAATACCTCTGCTTCCAATGTGCCCGCTTTCCAAGGGTGGCTTAGCGACTTGTCAGTAAACCCAGGGGGCTCCTAATTCCCCTCTGGCCACCTTCCCTCATATACAAAGAGAGAGGGAAGTCTGGTGCGCCTGGTGCTCAGATCCCTCACTGTTATTTTATATGTGAGTCAGCACACTGGCATCCTTGTCCTGTGTGTCTTTTTAAATGATCTAATTTCCCAATGACACAGTATCACCATCATTTGCTTGGCCATTCCTCTAGTGTTGGACATGTGAACTGTATTTTATGTGTTTTGTTTGTTTGTCCTTTTCCACCTCTATCATGAAAATCTTCACCGTGGACACCTTTGTACTTTTTTTTTTTTTTTTTTTTTTTTTTTTTTTGCTTTTGGGTTATTTCCTTGGGGAGCCTACATTAGAGTGGGATTACAAGGTCAAAGGCTATGAAATGCCTCGTGCTCTTATCCTATATAATAAAAGGCTAATATGCAAATCAACCTAACGTCAGAACAACCAGTTGCTGTGATGTTCACTGGCCACCAGGGGGCAGACACTCAACACCGGAGCTGTCCCCTGGTGGTCAGTGCGCTCCCACAGGGGGAGCCCAGCTCAGTCAGAAGCTGGGCTAACAGCTGGCAGGCACAGCTGTGGAGGTGGGAGCCTCTCCCACCTCCAGCAGCAGCGCTGAGGATGCCCGAGAGCTCCCAAATTGTGAGAGGGCAAAGGCCGGACTGAGAGACCCCCTCCCAAGGGCATGGATTTCTTGCACTGGGACTCTAGTTACTACAGATTAAGCTTATGAACTTGCCTTTATAACACCAAACACTTTCAGAAAACTGTTTCAAATCTAATGTTGTACGTTAGTGCTGCAGGCTGCGGAGGAATATTGGATGAGTCAACATAAGCACTGTTGGGCTAAAGAAGCATAAATTGGAAGGAAGAAAGGAAGGAAGGAAGGAAAGAAGGAGTAAATTGGAGGGAGAGAGGATAATGGAGGGAGAGAAATGGAGGGAGAAAAGAAGACAGGGAAGGATAGGCTGAAAACCTGTGGTTTGTAATGGTAGATTGCCAGTCTGCGGCCATGTGATGGCGCTCAGTGGAGGTGACTTGGATGTTGAGAGAGGAAATATTTTGTGTGGTCCTCTCGAGCTTACTTAGCCCAGCCTGGCACTGTACCCAAACTTCTTCCCCACCCCTGCACGTGTGTATTTTTAGCTCTGCCAAGATGGCATCACACTGGAGCTGGAAGAGCAGAGCTCCAGATGCACAGCGGATGCTGAGAGTCTTGCTTCTGTTTTCACTTCCTTCATCTCCCCAAGGGTTTTTACAAAATTCTGAATTGTGCTGCCACCCACATTGTCTTTTGCTAAACTTCCAATCTCTCGTCTATCTAATAAGTTCCAATATGTTAGAGTTAGACCTGGGTCAGAATCCTGGCTCTTGACACTGTGGCATAACCTGTGCGACCCTAGGCAAGTAACTTCACTTCTCTGAGCCTCATTTCCTTCATTTGGACAATGAGGCTTAACTCAGTGCCTGACATCTAGCTCAGTGAATGATTGCATTCTGTGATCATGGCTGTTAGTGTGGTTTAAGCTGTGCTTAAACCCACGGAGGAGACAATAAAATTAGAAAGATAAAGTTTCTTGGTCCCATCAGTAAAACATTACCCACCTGGAGGGTTGTCATGAAGAGTCATTCCTGGTGCACGTAACAGAACGTGGTAGGTACCTAGTTGGCACTCTGTTATTGTGCTTCCCTCTCCTCCTCTGCCTTCCCCTCCCCTCCCTTCCCTTCCTTTCCCTTCTACCTTCCCTGCTCTCTCCCTCTCTTCCTGTTTTCTGTTGGATCATCACCACTGGAAAAGAATATACTAAATCCCTCCCTCTGTGGGTGGACAGGCAAGATAAACTGGGAGCAGGGAGATCCGTGGCAGTGGTATGGCCAGGTCGTTTATAAGGGAAAGAGAGTAAACAAACCTCCAGTGGCTGAGACAGGAAAGCTGCGGCTAAGAGGAAAGCAGCCCGGATGGAGGCATCAGACCAATCAACCGGCCTTAAATCTCGGTGTCACTGCAGAGGGCCTGTCTGCCGGACAGATTCCCGGCTGGCTACTTAACTCTCCCCAGTGCAGAGGTGAGAGCGAGGGCAAGATGAAGTCATGGCTGAAAACAGTTGAGGGGACAGTCAAGGGATTGTGAATAAAATGCTTAATTGTACCTAGAGTTGTATATTTCATGAAATCCTATTTTAATGGGTGCCTTTTCGTCATCTGAGTGGTCAGTGCTGGAGAAGGTGATGTGCTTAACTCTTTTAATGAGAGTTTTGTTATGTGGATGGGAGAGGAAATTGGGTAGAAAAGCGTGCAAAGCTCCATTTCTCTGCGAATTTCATAGCCCACGTTACCACCAAGACCCAGTTATTCAAGTGTAGACCCAGAATAAGTCAGTGATAAGCAAGGCTGTGGTATGAGAGGGGAACAGATTATGGAGGTGGCCTGAACATAGAAAGTATATGTCACAGGCCAACAAGGTAGCACTGGGGACACAAAACCCCACACCAGGACGTAGATGTCCGGGACAAGGAGGATCAAGGCATCCTGACGAGGGGCTGCGCTGGCATTGCTTTGATCTCAGGTCATGGCCCAAAGGTTGGTCTTCGTGGGAGAGATAACATAGTTCTCCATGATCTGAGGTGAACGTGAAAGTGAATGGAGACCTTCTGAGGAAAACAGAGCAAGGATGGCCACAGTTTCAGGCTGTTCAAGGGGAGAGTGCTCCTTTGGCCCCTCTCAACATTCTGTGCTCATTTTTGGCATGCTCATTTATCATGCGTTGTTAAATTTATCTCTCTTTTTACCCACGTCCTTCACTGGACTGTAAGCTTAGGCAGGGACCATATCTGAGTAGATGTTGCATTTCCAGTGCCAAGGACAGTGCTTGACATAATCTAGACGCTCCATAAATATCCACTACAGACATTAATTTCAGCTAATGACAACCAACTTAAGACCCTATACTCTAGAGCCAAAATATCTGGGTTTGAATCCAGCTTTTGGACAAGATACTTGTATACTAATGAATGGAATGTATTGGTGTTGCTCAATTATGCATATGGACTATAATTACTCTTGTAAATCTCTGCCTCTGGTTCTTCCTATGTAGAAGAGCTATAATGGTAGTGCATAACTCATAGGGTTGTTGTGAGGATTAAATGAGTTAATGCATATTAATTGAGCACAGTGCCTGATACATAGTTAGTGCTCAATCATTGTCAGTTATCAAATACCATTATCATCATCACCATCATCATCATCATCATCACTATCATCAACACCATCACCATCACCATCATCACTATCACCATCACCACCATCATATCATCCTTACCAGCATTCCCCTCATCACCATCAGTACCATCATCACACCCACTTCCCACTGACCAGATGCAAGTCACTAAACTGTGTGCATCAATTTTCTAAGTACAATTCCATGCTCACTCAGATCACTTTTGGCATTGATGCCTTCTGGTTCTCTCTGTGGTATGTGTTACACTCTATCTATATTAATTACAGAAACTGCTGGATCCCAGCCTGGCTTTCTGTGCCAATCAATGCATGTTTGGACCACCTTCCCAAACCAACAAGAGCTGTGTGCTCAGAGCACTCAACTGCATGCGTGCGTTATCATTAGCCTAAGGAAAATATGACCAGAAAATGAAAACCTATGCAAATGCATCATGTCACAGTCTTCAGAGGCAGAGAGGAAATATCTTCACATTACCTGCTCTTTGAGATTCTCCACATGAGAGCTTCCATCCATCAGCTTATCTACCAAAGAGTTAACAAAAAAATCTGATAATAAAATGCCAAGCTCTTGTGTACCAGCTTGTCATAGTACCCACTGTCCTTTTTGGATGGGAGAGCAGGACAATGTGAAATGAGAAGTTGAGAAAAAATAACAGAAGTTAGAATGAGGTGCCAGAGGAAGGCAAGCATAAAATAACTGAAAATACAAGGGGAAAGGTGTGAAGAATATGGACTACAATTATTCTAGTAAATGGTATTCATGGAACGCAACCATTTGTATTAAAAAAGGGACATATGGTGACTGTACACACATATATATTCATAAAGCATCACTATTAGATTATACAACAAATTGATAGCATTTGTTGCCTGGAGGGAGGAAAGATGTAGTAAAATTTGCTAAATGTTTCCCCCTTGTGCCCTTTTTGGACCATGTAAATACATTACTGATTGCAAACCAGATTTTTGTAAAGTTATTTCATTGGGTGATCAGGGAATGAACCAGAAGTTGGAACCAGGATTCTGGTTCTGTCACTCAGTATCAATCTGTGTGAATTTAGAGCACATTCCCTGGACCTCAACTTCCTCCCCTGAGAGTAAAATCAGCTCTTACATCCATCTCCCACCTCTCAGGATTTGCCACTCAACAGGGAGCCAGCGCAGTGCTTGGGCAGAGCTCCCTCCAGCTCTCAGGAGCACAAGCCCACCAGCTCTCTATCCCAGACCTGGTCCTTGCAGCCTTTAATATTTTATATGGTATGTGGGGTCTCCTGTTTGCCCTCTTACCCCTGGAATTTAGTGCTGGTGGAAGAGGGAGATGACTAAAAAGGCAAAAAGATATCTGATGAGTTTAAGAGCGAGCCTAGAAGAGAAAAACTTGGAGAGGCCAAGTGTAATAGACTTACAGTGAGAGGAAAGGCAGTAGAGATGCTGAAGCTTGTGGAAAGGTAGGATGGAACAGTGTCTCCAGTGGCAACCCCACCGTGGGAGGGTGCGGAAAATGAGCGTGTGATGAGCTAAACCCACAGTGGAGAGGTGCCTCCTACACCAATACAGGCACCCCCACCATGATGATGAGACATGTGCTCGGGACCTGTGACACCCCAGCCGCTTCTGTGACCCCAGAGGCCACTGGTAGTACAGGCGAAGGAGGTGTCAGAGAGGACCACTAGGCTTCAGGCAGAGCTTGGGGAGAGGAAACAAATGGGAAGTGAAAGAAGAGAAAGGGAGAGAGAGTGAGAGAAAGCCTTGGGCAGCACAGAGACAGGAAAAGAAAGAGGAAGAAGGAGAAAAAGAGAGATAATGGGATTCACAGGCAGACCTATGGAAAACCACCTGTCCCATCATATCAGTGAACTTGAATGTTAAAAGTAGCAAAGTCCTAAAACAAAGTGCACTATACCCTGGCCGGTTTTCTCAGTGGTTAGAGCATCTTCCAGCAGACCAAAGAGTCTTGGGTTCAATTCCCAGTCAAGAGCATGTACCTTGGTTGATGGTGCATCCTTATCCTGGTCGGGGTGCATGTGGGAGGCAACTAATCAATGTGTCTCTCCTATATCAATGTTTCTCTCCGTGGCACCCCCCTTCCTTCTACTCTCTCTAGAATCTATGGGCAGAAAAAATGTCCTCAGGTGAGGATTTAAAAAAGTGCACTATGCATTCTAAGCAGGGACCCCAAGAACCCATCATTACTGTCCCTTCTCCTCACCCACCACCTCCATTAAACCCCAGCGGTAAGAGGACAAAGAAGAACATGGGACCATCAGCAGTAAGACTGGGGGCTGCAAGAACCAGGTCCAGCGTAACAGGCTTGGTGGGCTTGCCCTCCACAGGGCTGGCTGGAGGGTTCCTTTCTAAGGATGTTGACATCAAAGATCCCATCGCAAGAGCAGAACATACAGGAGAAACAGTTGAAGGCACTGGTGATGTTTCGCCCAGAAAACAAAAGACCGCCTTATTAGGTAGACCACGAGAGCCCCTTTTAGCAGTGACGTGCTCTGATTCCATAAAGTATTTCGAAGGGTTCTCATGTGAAAGAAGGATCATCCTCATTTTTTGCGGCTCCAGATGGATAAATTAGAGAAAATCACAAGGAGACGGATTCCAATTTGATGAAAGGATGAAGCTTTAAGCACCGCCAGGTGTTCCAGAATAGGATGGTGGACTGTCCCTGAGAGGGTGTGTAGAGGGGTTTCCCTACAACAGGTGGGGAGCAGGGTCAGGTGGTACCTCGGACACTTTCCAGTGCCAGACCCAAGTAGCAGGGCTTGGGGACAATAGGAACATGGAGCAAGGGGAAGGGGTGGGGGAAGGGGGGGCACGCGTGCTCTAGCGAAGCTTGATCCAGCCAACCAAAGTGTCGGCTCCTAAAATGAGATTATAAAAACATTATTTTAAAAAATCGCATTGACTTCAATGGACCTCTTTCTCCCAAGAAACTCATTTCATGGGAGAAAGAGCTTATTATTAATGGTGGTGGTCACACGGCAGATTGTGGACTGGCTGGCCACTGGCCCTTCTGTAGCTACACACAAGCACCGCACAGAATGCCAGGATGCCAGGTGTGGAGCAACAGATGTTTTGGAGATAAACAAGAAAAGGGAAATGTTCTTAAAAGCTTATTATTGGGAAATCAGGACGCTGAATTCTAATTTCTTGGTGGACGGGTTATGTGGGTCAGCTCACGCACTGCCCTGTGAATTTCTCTTTCCGGCCAAGTGTCTGCCGGGCTGGGAAAACTCAGTCACACGAGCTGTCGTGTCTGTGCGGCTGCGAGAGCAGAGATAGCGTGGGGCAGGGTTTGAGAGCACAGGGAAGGGGGCCAGACTGACTGGGGTCCACGGCTGCTTTCCTGCTCAGGAGCTGTGGGGCTTAGGAAGAGTGGCTCAACCTCTCTCTGGTAGGGATTCCTCCGCTCTGAAGTAGAGAAAATACTTATCTGCCCATAAGATTATTTTGAGAATTGTGCATTTACAACAGTGGTGAGTCTTATATTTAGTGTAAGCCACTTAGAACAGGGCCAACTGCTTAGGAAGTACTGCATTTCTTATTATATTGTGTTGTTATTGTTGTTATCTCTCATAATACATTTTTAATCCTCACCCCAGGATATGTTTTTACTGGTTCCAGAGAGAGAGGAAGGGGGCGAGGCAGAGAGAAACATCGATGTGCGAAAGAAACATCGATCAGTTGACTCCTGCATGTGCCCTGACCAGGAGCAAACCTGGAACCTGAGCATGCGCCCTGACCAGGAATCAAACCTGCGAGCTTTTGGTGTATGGGGACAATGCTCCAACCAACTGACCACCGGGCCATCAATGCTTTAGAGAGAAGCACGATGGGGAGGGAAAATCTTGGACTTGGCAATGAGTTGGAGCTGAGTTCAATTCCTGCTCTCCAAGCCCCTTGGTGTAACAACTGTAAAACAAACAAAAATCTCCCCTGCAAGGTTGGAGTGAGAAATTAAATACAATATCTTTATGTGTCCAGTTCAGTGCCTGGCATATAGAAATATTCAAGCAACCTTAGTTCCTTCCCCCTCTTTGTCACTGTGCCAGGGTGCTGTGCTAAGAGGTAGGAACATAAATGTGAACGAGTGAGGTGGGTGTCCTCAAAGGACTTACATCTGGAAGGCCTGGACACAAGCAATGATAAGGTGCTACAAGGGCTATGAGGGATATATCCATCCAGTTACTTAGTAGGCAATATTTTTTTAAAATATAGTTTATTGATATTTTACAGAGAGGAAGGGAGAGAGATAGAGAGCTAGAAACATTGATGAGAGAGAAACATCAACCAGCTGCCTCTTGCACACCCCCTATCAGGGATGTGCCCGCAACCAACATACATGCCCTTGACCGGAATCGAACCTGGGACCTTTCAGTCCACAGACCGATGCTCTACCACTGAGCCAAACCGGCTTCGGCCTAGTAGGCAATATTTAAAGAAAGAGTTGAACTTCACTGAGTTGGTCTAAGTGTTGGTCAGGGAGGAGGTGGGGGCATTCTGGGCTGTGTAGGGAACACACTGTATACCTCTGCCATAAGAGAGCCACTGTCATAGCTTGGGGTCACCATTGGTCTCTGAGTCTGCCTCTGGATTTCCAAGCCAAGACCCCCGGAGCCCATGCAGGGCACCCCTTCCCCTCTGGGGAAGCGACCACCTGAGCATTAGCAGGAACACCCTGGCAGAGAAGACTCCCAGGAGATCATGTGTACGTTTCCGTGAGGAAATTTCTAAGAATGGGAAAGCCTATGCTATCTGGACAAATCAGAAACATAAAATACCCTCAAGGTTTCTAGAAGACAGAGCGATGTGCAGCCCGGAGCTCCGAGCTGGAAGAGGGCCCATGCGTGCCTGCTGCTTCATCAGGAACCGCATGGAGCTCACGAGGTTACCCCACCTTGGCTGGGATACGCGTCGCTGAGGCACCTCCCAGGACTGCTAGGGCCAGGCTGGTGTGTGAGCCATTGTTAGGGGGTCCCATAAAACTGGCAGATTCAGAACCCCTTGTCCCCCAAAGCCTGCAACAGACATCTTCAAAGAACATAATCCAAAGCGGGATTTCAGCAAAGCCCAACTTCCACAGCCTGTGCCCCAGGTGAATAAGAAGGGGTTCCAGCTATGTATATGTGTATGTGTGTTATGTGCACGTGTATTGTGTTTATGTATGTATATGTGTGGGTGAGTGGGGATGTGTAGAGCTCGGATGTCCGCTTCCCCGGAGACCAGAGGCAGGGAATTGCAATGCTGACAGGATGCCCTCCACACAGGGAGGGAGGGAAAGCCCCTTTCTCCGCACTCACCGCTGGGTTCTCACCCAGTGCCTCTCAGACACCAGCTGCTCACTTAACAGATCTGCCCGAGTGCCCTCCCACCCTTCTCCCACCTGCCAACCGCCCCCCACCCCCATCAAAATCTACCCTCCTGGAAATGTCTGGAAAACTTCTTTAACCCACGGAGTCATTGGGCTGAACATGTTACCTGTCCCCGTACGGCCTCAGTGAGTCAAGTATTTGGAAAGTAGGGGTAGACCTACTGTGCACCTCACATCAACATATCCGTTGGTACCTACCACCCACCAAGTGCACCCATGCACGCTCACATAGAACATATACACCATAATTCTATCCCACACACACCACACCTACTCAGATGGCCACCGTACAGCATGTGCGGCAAGCTCACATGTGTGAGACACACGGAAACGCCTGTTCCCGCAGACACGTGTGCACACCCCACCCACACTCAGGGCACGACACCCACTCAAGTATTTACTTGTGCAAATGCCCACATACTCCGTGGCGCGCTCACAGCCCACCTCACACCGTCAGAAGGGCTCTCACACCTAACTGCACAGGGTCCCCGTCAACAGCCTGCATCCACTTCATGCCTCTCCCGTCAACCCACACACCCCAGCACATCTGTACGGTGCGTCCCCCCCCCCACCTCGAGACTCCAGCGAGCGGCTTCCCGCTTGCTCGGTGTGCAGCGGCCACAGTGGCCGGGAATTAAAATGCAGCGAGGAGGAGCCAGGCGCGTCAGCACCGCGTCTCCTGGAGCGCACGGCGCTCGCCGCCCCGGCCGCCGCCCCGCCCGCCCGGGAGCCGCGGGGCCAGTGCGCGGTGGAGCAGGTGCCCGAAGCCCAGCCGCGCCGGCGTCGCGCGCGGCCGCTGCCCAAGTTCGCCCGGGGCCCGAGGAGGGCCGGGCCGGCGGGAGAGGAGGGCAGCCGGCGCCGCCTCCACTGCGGGCTTGGAGTCTCCAGAGGAGAAGGGCTCAAGGAGCAGCGAGTCGGGGGTCACCCCCAGGAGGTGTAAGCGGGGGCGCTCCGCAGTCCCTGGCACCCGGTGCCGCCGGGGCAGGGCGAAGAAGAGGCAGCGGACAGTGAGACCCCCGCGTTGGGAGACCCGAGGCACCCCGGAAAGCAGGCTGAAGAAACGACGTGTCCCTCTGGCCAGCCTCTTCGACGGGGGCCCAGCAGCCGGCAGGCAGCTCTAACAGGACTCCCCGAGAGCCCCCCAGCCCCGGGCGGGAGAGGGCACAAGCAACGCAGGGCTCGGGCGCGGGACTTGCGGGAGCCTCGGCCAGTCTCCCCGGAGCGCAGCCGGAGGAGCAGGGAGGAGGGTCCAGGAGGGAAGGGAAAGAGGGCAGCAGCCAACGGAGCGACCACTCACCCCAGTACACACCCACCCCACCCGCCGCCGAGCCCGGGGGGCCGCGTGAGCCTCTGGGGGCGCTCATTTCCCTGGCGACTTCTCTCTCCCCGTGTCCCGGCACCGCTGGGCAACGGACCGGGCTGGTGGGGTTCCTTCGGAATGTCCAAAACGGGCACGGTGGCCGAGTGGCGGCTCTCCCGGGACCAGCGTCAACGCTGGGGTTAGGCAAAGCAGGGAGGGGGGCTCAGTACAGGGTCCCCCGAGAGACAGGACGCAGCAGGGAGGCGAGCGCAGCGCCTGGGGACGGGAGAGGCGGCGCCCGGTGGGGGCCCAGGCAGACAGAGGTGGTGAGGTGGTGCCCGGTGGGTGTCGGGCTTCCTTCAGGGAGACAGGGGGGCCGGGAAGTGTCGGGAGGCACTCGGGAGAGGCCAGCGCGCCAGGGGCGGCGGGCCGCGGCGGCGCTCGGTCCCGGGCGGGCGCCCGCGGAGGCGGCAGCGGCGGCGCCGGGCGGGCATGCCGCGCCGGCGGAGCTCCTCTCGGGCGCACGCTTCCCTAGCGCGGGCTGCGCGCGGCGGCCGCTGCTGCTGCTGCTGCTGCTGCTCCCACTGCTGCCGCGGACTCCCATGGCGGCTCCGCCCGGCCGGGGCCGCCGCTGCCGCCAGCCGAGGACTGAATGAATGAGCCGGAGCGGTGGAGCCGGGCTGCCCCCGGCCGCGCTCGCCGGCCCGGGACGCTTCCGCATGGCCCGCGAGGAGCCGGCGCCGGCGGCGGTGGCGGCGGCCGGGCAGCCCGGGAGCGGCAGGGGCGGCGCGCGCGAGCGGGCGCTGCAGGGGCCCGGGGTCGCCCGCAGGGGGCGGCCGTCGCTGAGCCGCGCTAAGCTGCACGGGCTGCGGCACATGTGCCCCGGGCGCGCGGCGGCGGGGGGCTCCTTCCGGCGGCGGGCGCTGTGGGTGCTGGCCTTCTGCACGTCCCTCGGCTTGCTGCTGTCCTGGTCCTCGAACCGCCTGCTCTACTGGCTCAGCTTCCCGTCGCACACGCGGGTGCACCGCGAGTGGAGCCGCCAGCTGCCCTTCCCCGCCGTCACCGTGTGCAACAACAACCCGCTGCGCTTCCCGCGCCTCTCCAAGGGGGACCTCTACTACGCCGGCCACTGGCTGGGGCTGCTGCTGCCCAACCGCACGGCGCGCCCGCTGGTGAGCGAGCTGCTGCGGGGCGACGAGCCGCGCCGCCAGTGGTTCCGCAAGCTGGCCGACTTCCGCCTCTTCCTGCCGCCGCGCCACTTCGAGGGCATCAGCGCCGCCTTCATGGACCGCCTAGGCCACCAGCTGGAGGACATGCTGCTCTCCTGCAAGTACCGGGGCGAGCTCTGCGGCCCGCACAACTTCTCCTCCGTGAGTTGCCAACCCTCCGCGCGAGCCGCTTCCTCTGCTTCCCCACTCTCCCCGCTCCAGGGGGCCGGGGGCGGGGGTGGGTGGGTGCTGGATACTAGGCCCCTTGTGGTGACATCATTTCTTAACCCACTCCTGGGTCCCCTGTGCCTTCTCCTCCAGGTTGTGGGAAGTTGAATACGACTGTAGGACTGTAGGAGAAGTCGCCCACTCTTTTGTACCTGCTTCTCTCCTTCCACCCCCAAGTCCTGGACTCTGCTCTTTTATAGCCCTTTTTGGGAATACCAGGCCTCCTTCTCCGGGGCCTCACTTTGTCGTCCCTCCTCCCTCCCCCCCAACTTCCGCTACCCCATCCACAGGACTCCAGGCAACTGTACTGGGTCGAAGGCATGGATGAGAGGAAAGAAAAGCATGTCTTACGTGTGGGCTTGTTGTCTTTGGGAAAACCAACAGGAAGCTCTTCCAAAATGGGCAGGGGCGCGCCGGGGCCCTACTGTACCCATCTAAGAGCTATGGCTTCAGAGTTCCAAGACCCTTTCAGTCTAGGAGGACTGTGGAGAAAACTTCCAGAATATTATTAGCACGGGGAGCTGTAGCCAGTTTGGTGGGGGAGACTGCAGTCCCTGCCGCTACTTTTAAAAATGGCTTGTGTCTTCAGCATCCAAAGGCGTTGAGCAGTGGGGGGCACTGGTGGGCTCTTGCCCCCACCAGGTGTGACTAAGGGTCTTTGGGTCTGGGGGAGCCAAAGCCCTGCCGTGGAGAAAGCAGCGGGGCAGAGGTATGGATGGACCAGCGGGGGCCGGAGAAGCTGTGCTGGGGGTTTGTGAGCCTTTTGCTGTGCTGGTTCCCCCACGCTGTGGGTCTGGATAATGCAGCGGTTGCCCAGAAGGCAGAGCTGCCTTGAGCTGCTTGCCTGGGAGGAGTTTGGGTGCCAAGCCCCGGCGTGGAGCGAGCCTGTGCAGCCATTTGTGGGTAAATGCCTCTTAGGTGGGTTTCTGCTTCCCCACAAATGCGGGGAATGTTGGTGTGTGTTATTTATTTGTAGTGCTGCGATGATGATTTTAGCACTTCTGACAGTATCGTTTCTGACAGAGCTTTTTCTGGGGTGGTAAAGAGAGACCACCATTCCAACAGGTGTAGGCAAGGCAGGCGAGGCCTCTGATTGGCTGAGCAGACTGGTCCTTGTCTAGGATGGTAGCTCTGGCTTCCGCCTTGCCCTTCTTGCCTGGCTTTCAGCCTGTGTGTAGAGCGACCCTGAAGTATTGTCTCCTGGGCTTTTTCAGTTTGTATCTACCTGGTGACTACTCTACCTTAGGAAGCAGGAGATGCCCTGAATATTTGCTTCTTTCAAACTTCAAACACAATTCTCAGTTCCACAGAGATGAAGGAATGAGGCTACGGAGCGATGCCCTCTGGTTTATTGCTGTTTGCCTGACCTCTAACTAGCAGCCCCTAGAGTGACAGTGGAGCTCAGTGTTCCATTCAAGTAGCAGCTCCAGCTCCAAGTCACACCGCGCGGCCCACCATATACAATCCTGCAGCTCTGGCGGTGGTTTTACGAGGTGTGCAGGATTGCGGCGTGCTGACAGCCAGTATTCACCGCTGACATTCACCACAGCCCTGCGTTCGCAACGAGTTTTATTCCATTTAAAGAGGAGGCTCTTAAGCACTGTCCAAAGCTCAGAGCCAGCGAGTTCCAAGTCCAGCTTTGCACACCATCACATCCCTGATCGAGAAGCCACAGGTAACCTTCCTCTCTGACCCTGGGCGTGTCTCCTATTAGAGGGCCGTAAGTGGGACTCTTTGCCCTCCCCTGTTCCCTCCAAATCTCATCCCTCCTAGGAGCGTGGCTGGGAGCAATGAAACTGGAGCTGCTCCAGGGGTCTAGGCGGTCCCGTCCTTGGCCACATGTTGCCCGGGCCTAACTCAGCCCTGCAGAAAGCACACGGACCCGCAGGAGCAGCCTGACCTCGGCCTCCCCAGTAGGTGCAGGTATGGCCACGAGTTGAAGAAAGCAGGTCCTTCCCACTGGGAAGACCCTATTCTTCCCTCCCTGTGTTCCGCTTTCCTGCCTTTGAAGAGTCTGCTGGCACACACCCAGCCAAGCAAAGCACTACCTCCATTTCCCAAAAGTATGTGTACCTGGGGACTCAAGCGACCTCTACTGGCTTCCTATCATGGCCTGGTCCTGGGAGTTTCCGGTCCCTTAACATGTCATGCTGTAGATTTCTCCCCCCCCCCAAGGGTCTCAGAATAAAAGGCTGCACCCCTCTATCTTGGGAAGCAACTATTTCACGGGAGCCCCAAAGACAGAGTGGACCCATGAGGAATACCTTTGTCTCACCGCGCCACCCTGTCTCAAGTCTTTGTCATCTTCGGTGGAGTGGCACTATAGTGGGATGGGTAAGAGCTGAATGAATGCACAGGCTGCCCTGATGTTTCAAATGCTGAGACTGCCACTTGCTGTGTGCCCTTGGACAAGTGACTTGACCTCTCTGTTCTTTAGTGTCTGTTCCATCTAGTGGAGGTAACAGTAGTAGATATACCATATTAGGGGTGTGTGTGTGTGTGTGTGTGTGTGTGTGTGTAGATATTGATAGATCTGTGTGTATACTATGCTGGGCCCTCATAAAAAGGTTGCCTTTAAATGTCACTGGCTTCTTATCTGACCTTTGGCCTCCAGCTCTGTACTCTGCACTGTGTATCCATCCTCCGAACTACCGACAGAGTGGTCTTTCTAAAGCTCCACACTGAGCTTTGTCATCTTGTTTTTTAAACCCGTCAGTGGCTCACCTGTCCTCAGGATGAGACCCGATTCCTGGGGCCCTGCATCTAGGCCCTGCGTCTCTCTTGCTCTGCAGACAGCTTACAACAGCTGGGCCGCTCCTCCAGACTCTTTGCCTTGCTCTGCCCTCCCCTCCCCCACTCCTGCTGCTCTGTTAACCTGGGGACACCTCCTTCAACACCCAGCCCTGGGGATGTTTCC
Organism: Vespertilio murinus; assembly: GCA_963924515.1. Taxonomy (NCBI): domain Eukaryota; kingdom Metazoa; phylum Chordata; class Mammalia; order Chiroptera; family Vespertilionidae; genus Vespertilio; species Vespertilio murinus. Next base: position 28,165,293 of record OZ004718.1, on the reverse strand, counting down.
TGACCACCCCCCCCCATTCTGCCCTCATCACCAAACAATAAGTGCCTTCCTCTTTCACCCTCCAGCACCCTGTGTAGGTGTCAGTGCTCACGTGTGTCTATGTCATCACACCTGCTGGCCTGTGTCTGTCTCCCCCTCCAGACCCAGCTAGCACAGAGTCTGATTCTAAGTGCTCAGCAAAGGTCTGGGGAATGAGTGTCCTCATCAGGTACCCCCAGGACTTCCTGTTGTCCTGGGTCTTCTGCTCCAAAGCTGGTGGCTTAATTTCTCTGGGAAACAGCAGTGGGTGCATTTCTCATGAGTAAATGCCCAAATAATTTGGGGGCATTTATTCCTTTTTGGGACAAAGGGGGAGTAGGATGCCAAGCAACGCCCCAAACACCTGTGCTTCCCAAGCCCTAAGAGGACTCGTTCAACAGGTGAGGAATGAGCTCCCAGGGACACCTTTGGGGGAATGTGCAAGCTCTCCCCAAGGCCTCACTCCATTCGGTAGACTCGTGGTCTGGAAATAAACTCAACAGGGAAGAGAAGAGTATCTTGGACAGGCATCTGCTGAGTTTTACTGACCAGACCCGCTCAGGGTGAGTTTCTGTGCAGCTCCTGTGTGTGGTAGCTGTGCAATGGCGTGGAGAGCAGCCACAGCGTTTGGATAGGTTCAAACCTGGGACTGATGAGAGGGCACGATCCTCTTGTGGCACAGCCACGTGCAAGTCCCAGCACAATTATAGCCAAAGGCTATTGTTGTAAGCTTGACCTTATGGTCCGAACCTGTGGTCCCAAGTGGCTGAGTGATAGAAGCTGCAAGAGGAGCAGCAAGTAAACAAAACTGGATCAGGTGCATATGATTGAGTAGATTTGAAACCCAGGAGAACGTTGTAAACCTCTTGACCACACCCTTACTTTGCCTTGTGGAATCTTGGCTATAAAATAAAGACTGAGCTTGAAGGCCGGGGCATTGTCTCTCCATTAGAAAGTACAGCGTCCCTACCTAGCCCCAACTTTCTTCTCTTGTATGTCTTTTCTTAATCCTTCACCGCCCCCCCTCAGGCTCACTGAACATGGCTGTGCTGGCGCAGCAGATATGGCGCTCAATGTGGGGCTGAGTATGGGGAACAGGGGCCTGAGTTCAGGGGAACTGCAGGTTCACCCATGGCCATGCCGGCTCAGCATCAGCCCTGGACCTCGGCCTCTGCTCACTCTGGCCCTTCCAGGTTTTCGGGGGGGGGGGGGGGGGCGGAGGAGAGCAGTCTTCCCAATAATTGGTCAGGATGCAGAACTGTGAGGCCATTCTATCTGGGCACTGGGGCCTTGGAAGGGGGACTGAGCTGGGGATGGGCCAACAGGCCAAGCAGTGTCCATTGTGGGAACAAGGAGCCGTGCCCCTCTCTGGGAGGAGGCATGTTCAGAGGAAAGTGTCAGGTAGACCTAGTTCAGGGCTACGGCTCTGCCCCTTACTGGCCCTGGGTAGACACTTAACTCTCTAAGCCTCGGAGAGCTGGGAAGAAGATAACATGTGTGCAGTGACCGGCCCATGCCTGGACAGCAGTAGGTGCTTGGTATTCAAGAACTGTTGTTATTTGAAGAAAGAGATGGACACAGAGTCTTTGTATCTGGTGATAGCAGTTACTAATTACTATCAGTATAATTATTGTATCTTGTCATGACTGAAGTGGGAATAGGCTCATTTCCTGGTTCATTTATTCAATCAGTGTCTATTAAGTGTCATATATGTTAAGCTCCCTACTAAGCCGCTGGGAATGTCAAACCCAATAAGGCTTGGTGTGGCGCATAGTATTGTTGAGGAACGAGATGTGTGAACAGGTGCCAGGAGTTCGCAGGTGCTCTGTGGGCTCAGAGGGGCCCCCAGGTCCGATGGGGACCTCTGATGGCTTCCTGATGAGGTGACACTGGACCTGACTCTGGAAGGATCAATCCTAGTTGCAAGGTGGAGAAGGAGGGGAAAAGAGACTTCAGGGAAAAGGGACAGCATGTGCAGGGGCCTGGGACAAGGAGGTTGAGCATGAGCTTTCAAGGCACTGAGGGTCGTTCAGGGCAGCGGGAGGGAGGGCTGGGTGTGCTGAGGTGGGTGGAGTTGAGGGATAATAATGAGTGGTAGGTAGGATGGACACCTGGAAGCCAAACTGAATTTTTTTTTGTTTTGTTTTTTTTAAAATATATTTTATTGATATTTTACAGAGAGGAAGGGAGAGAGATAGAGAGCTAGAAACGTCTATGAGAGAGAAATACCAGCTGCCTCTTGCACACTCCCTACCGGGGATGTGCCCGCAAACAATGTACATGCCCTTGACCGGAATCGAACCCGGGTCCTTTCAGTCCACAGACTGACGCTCTACCACTGAGCCAAACCGGTTTGGGCCAAACTGAGTTTTTAAACTTTGTAGTCAAAGCTCTGACTTTGTTCCTTACTGGCTATTATGGGCTGTGGAAGGAGACCTCACCTATACCCCAGGCCCCCAGCTGCCACCCCTATTCCTCACTCCATCAGAGGCCACCCCTCCCTATACCTTTCTCCCTTTTTCTACTCCCATTTGCAAGGGTCAGCCTGGAGTGCAGATGTGGGACTAGTCATACGTTAAAGACAAGGGAACGGCACTTGGTGTCATCATACTTTGTCACAGCAAGCAGGCTGGCTAGTTGGAGCCAGTGACAGAAAACAAGACATCATTTCAGCAGCAGACTAGGTTTCCAGTCAGCAAATTCTGTGGAAATGGTGCTAGCCCAAGAAGTCCGGCAGCTGTGAGGATGGATGGCTTTAAGGAGGCAAGGAAGATACTTTTGCCTTTAGAGAAAGACGAGTCAACGAGCTAATACATGTAAAGTGCTTACAGCCGTTCCTGGCAACAAGCAAAGACTCAATAAAAGTGAAGGATTTCTGTTATCATTACTTGCAGTGAGCATTTCCAGTGAAGCATCAGAGCAAATGGCACTGGGCGGCTGTTGTGCCAGACCCAGGCCGGGCATGTTTCATGCCATGTCAACTCTCCCAATAGCCTTAAAAAGTTGTGTGATTATCCACATGTTACAGATGAGGGAACCGCGGATCAGGGAGAGTCTGTAGTCCGTCCGTAGTCACAGAGCCAACAGGCGATAAAGCTGGGGGTTGAACCCAGGTCCTCATGATGGCAAAGGGGTGTGCAGCTGGATGCACAGCTGCACAGCTGGATGAGGAAGGAGCAGCATTGATGGGAGGCGGGACGTGTGTTGGGAGGACCAATCCAGCCTCAGTCCTGCCCTGACCAGCCATGTGACTTGGCTTCAGGATCTTCCTCTGTGAAATGAGGCCATGAGCTAAATGATCAATGGGACGCAGCTAAGAAGGTCTGCATCCAAGTAAGCAGTCAGGGGAAAATAGGGCTTCACTCCTACAGATGGCCGAGCTCTTCAGCCATCCATTTCTTTCCTCTGCCCTCCTGAAACCGTGACGGAGGGGGAAATGTACAAGTTATCGAAGTGCTCACGACAGGATGGTGATTAAATAGACATTTGTACAAGGAGCGTGAAAGGACCTGCACCCGTTATGTGACTTCGGGGAAATTAGTCTAGGGAATCCAATGTAAACTCTGCTCAGGTCTGCAGATATCCAGATCGGCCAGCGCCAGGCTGATGCGAAGAGTGGCTACGTGAGGGCCACGGTGGCCGGCCTTGAAGGCATCCATCAGGTGTCTGCCCAGTCAAGAAGGGCTGGAAGAATAACGAGGCTGCTTTGCTTCGTGCTTCGGTGGCTTTGATTCTCCTGAGTGATTTGCTTGGATCAGCTACTCGGAGATTCAGTCAGCCAGTGCTCATTGAGCGGCTACTGTGTGCCAGGCACTGGGCCCCAGAGACAACCATAACGTCTCTCTGTTTCTGGGGAATAGGCTTGTAAAGGTCATTGCGCTTTGGCAGGTGACTGGATCTATCAGGAGCTGCCCATCCTCCTGGGAGTAGGGCCAGCCTAGGATTTGTACAGGACACCTGTTAAGTAAACAGTCACATCAATTTCACCAGAATCGAATGGGTGTTATGGAACCTATGTTACAGATGAGGAAAGCAAGGCTCAGGAAGATCCAAAGTCATAGCTTAGGACAGGGGTGGGCAAACTTTTTGACTCGAGGGCCACGATGGGTTCTTAAACGGGACCGGAGGGCCAGAACAAAAGCAACCTGACCATGCTGGCACTCTCATCGTGGGCTGCTGGTGAAGGAGCGGAGGGGAGAGCAAGAGAACCCTCCGCTCTTTCGGCTCCGCGGGCCGGATAGAACAGCCATAGTTTGCCCCCAGCTGGCTTAGGGGCTGGAAGGATTCAACCAAAGACCAGTCCAGCTCCAAAGCCAGCGTTCTTTTCTGTGTCACCATTCTGCCAACTCTCAGTGATTCTGGTGAAACAAACCTTTCCCTTGAGGGCGTCCCTCACATTAGTTTGCATCTGAACCCAAGGTTTCTTTCACCACACATGGGGATAGGAAGGCATTTGGGTTCCAAGGCCTACCCGTTGGAGAAGGAAGGGCCGTTAGGATCAATGATGGACAGGTACCTCCTGCTCCATCTAACCGCTGGGTATAAGTCGACCTACCAAGGGAGTCTGTCTACTCAAGAGTCATGGAAGTTTTAATTCAGCCATAATCTGAGCTAACTTACCATTTCCCTTCTTTCAAGGACGTTGGTAACTTAAGTCCTGGCTAAGGAAATGTTGCCAGATTGAGATCCAGCTCAGGCCCGTGCTAAGAAGAAATAGATGACTCACTCGTAATTGGAACATGAGTTGTTGATAAAACAAATAGAGGCCGCTAACATACTGGGCAGGTTTGTTCTCCTGAGCATGTCAAATATCTCCCCTGACACCGCTGTTTAGACTATTAAATTGCTCAGTAAATTGTTTTCTCTGATTTCACACACATTTATTGAGCTCCTGCTCTCCGTCAGGCACTTCCCGTTCATTAGTTTATTTCAGCCCGACAGCAAGAGGACGGGTTTCTTTTGTTCCTGGTGCCCGCGAGGAAGCTGATGGGCAGAGTGGTGGTGCAGTGGCGCGCCCAAGGTCATGGGCAGAAACCCTGATCGCAGGGTTGCAAAGTCAGAGCTCTTTGCATCACCTCACAGTGGTTCCGAAGAGAAATCCCAGGGCAGCAGAGTGTTCATTATTCCAGTGTGCATCATCACCTTCGGGTGGTTATTGCACTCCGTTGTCTGCCTAACGTCAGAGAGGCAAGATCCATGCATGAGTCACACATGGCATGGGAACAGCAGACAGCTGGAATTCGGAGCCAGGCCTCTTAAGGCTCTCCCATCCCTTTTCTTTCCCCACAGCTCCTCTGTTCCTGCTCAGTATGGGCTGAAGGGATTTTATCTACCCTGGAAGGTTTTCTTAGGGCAAAAGCAACAGGCTTCTGAGTTCCGTGTTCCGTGCAAAACAGAGTCAGTGCTAAAACTGCCTGCTGAGAAGAGGCACCGATGCAAATGTTGAGCTCCTCCTTGATCTTTGCCTGGAGACCTGCCGTCCTTCCCAAGTAGGTGTGTTCGGGCACACTCCTCCACTTGGCCTGGCACGAATGGGGAACCCTTCAGGCCCCGTGCTGCTCAAATGTTAGCATTCCTAGTTTCCTGGGCCCGCCGGGGAGTTCCTGACTCAGTAGTTCCGGAAAGGGCCTGAGCTTTGCATTTCTAAAAGCTCCCGTATGAGGCAGATGCAGCTGGTCCCTGGGCCACACTGAGGCAAGGCTATGGGCTCCTTAAAGTTCCATGAATGCAGAGAAAGGCTCCATAGCCTCGATCAGTCATGCCTGATTCACTGGGCCTATAAAAGGACAGGTGAAATGAACATCCCAGAACGAAGCAAGGACTGGTGCCTGGGGGAGGGGTCCTGGGCTCCCCAGTGAAACCAGGAGGGCGGGCATAACAGAGGCGTCACTGTTCTGGGGGCAGCCTTCATACCACATCAAAGCAGGGTCTACAGAGGGGCCATGGGCCTAGCCAGGGTGTCAATCAAACCAAAATGCTAAGGCCATCTGGTAAGCTGAATAGTGGCCCCTCAACAGTGGCCAAGTCCTCATCTTAAGACCCTGTGAATGCATTGTCTTGCATAACAAAAGGGACTTGGCAGTGTGATTAGGTAAAGGCTTTGAGCTTGGGAGATTGTCCTGGGTCATCTACCGGTAGTGGGCCCCCACGTCAGCACAAAGGTCCCTATAAGAAGGAGGCAGGAGACTCATATCAGAGAAGGAGGTGTAACTTCAGAAACAGAGGTCAGAGAGATTTGAAGACACGGCACGAATGGCTTTGAAGTGGAGGAAGGGGTTGCAAGCCAAGGAAAGCAGGCAGCTTCTAGAAGCTAGAAAAAGCAAGAAACCATTCTCCCCAAGAGCCCCCAGAAGGAACATGGCTTTGCCGAGCACCAGATTTAACCTTCTGACCTCCAGAACTTGAAGCTAATAAATTTGTGTTGTTGGAAGCTGCCAAGTTTGAGGTAATTTGTTATAGCATCAACAGAAAACTAGTCTGAGCCTCACCTGACATATAACACCCTCTTCTGCACACCTGATTCTACAGAGTGAGCCAGGCTGGGTGGGTGTGGGTCAGGGTCTGTCCCAAAACCAAGGAAATAGAAGAATCCATAACAAACATGCTTAAGTCAGGCTTAAAAATAGTCAACGTGGGAGTGTTTTACTCATGCTTACATTCACGAAAGATTGGGAATTTAGGCCCCAATAATTTAAAAAGGAGGTGGTTGAAGGAATAGGAAGAAGGTGGCTTCAGGAGTCAGAGACTCAAGTTCGAATCCCAGGTCTGCCAGGTATTAACTGGTTGGCTGCTGGGGAGTTGCTTGCCTTCATTAAGACTGCTTCCTTATTTATAAAACAGAGTATGCCTTTCTTACAAGGTTGTTGTGAAACTTAAATATTAACCCATTAAGATTATTTATTGAGGCCCTTGGTGGGTATCTGAGTTGGTTATAGTGTCAACCCAGTATGCCAACGTTTCAGGTTTGGTTGCCAATAAGGGCACATGCATATACATGAAGCAACCAATAAATGCATAAATAAGTGGAAAACAAATCTCTCTCCCTCTTCCCTTTCTCTCTCTAAAGTAAGTAAATAAATAGATAGATAGATAGATAGATAGATAAAGTTTTAAATTATTTATTGACAGCCACCATGGTGTGGTCCTGGTTGACAAAAGATGAGTATATATAAGGAAAACATCCCTACTTCCTGGACTACAAAGGCACAGACATCTAGGTGCTAGATGAGTGAGCTGTCACTGTCATCCTCCTCACCATTATTGAAAGGAGACACCGCTCACTTCTTTTAAGGAGGACGTCTGGGCCCTGGAAGAGTAGTGCGTTCATGGTGGCCTTCTGTCATCACAAGTCTAGGAACCATCATGTAGTTTTCATAGCCCACATCTTCCTCCATCCAGTGTCCTCCATCCAGTACCCTGACCAAAATAAAAATCAGAGATGGAGATTGAGTTACTCAAGGTCACTCAAAAGTCACTGGGCATTGCCCTGATACAGCAAGGTTTTGGGTTCAATTCCTGGTCAGGGTACATTCAAAAATCAACCAATGAATGCATAAATAAGTAGAACAACCAATCAATCAATCAATCTCTCTCTCTTTCTCTTCCCCCTCCCCCCCCCCACTTCTCTCAAATCAATAAACTAAAAAGTTTTTTAAAAACCCACTGGGAAGCTTGAAGTAGACTGAGTTCAAGCCCACAGAAGATGTTTTTACTTCACTGCAGGGTCTGCTGCTTCCTTTTCTGAAACATGCATGCTGGCCATCCCTTCTGATTCCAATGGCGTATCTGATCTGAACGGCGTCGCTGCTCTGAAAGTGAAAGGTTTAATCTTCTCTTGGAACCCCTCCCAAGGAAAATTATTTTCCTGCTTTGAAATGGCACGGGCATCCACTGTGAATCACATCTATAAATCTAAGCCTGCTGCTCGGGAAAGCAGAAGAGGTCTGATGCTGCGTCTCAGCACAGCCTCACAGAGCAAATTATGGCAGGAATTTGATTTATAGAAGCACCTCAAAGGCTCCGGAGTGAGGCGCGTGTTTATTCACTTTATTACCGTTTATTTTACACTATCTCTTTACGCTCCCTGCACATGGATTTGACAGACTATTTGGACAGATGCGTATGCCTGGCCAGTCTGCATAGCCCTGTTGAGGAGCACGGCTCTCTTCGGCCATCCCGCCAGTACCTTGGGTTTGGGGTCCTCATACCAGTGTTGGGGTGAAGCCCAGGTGTGACAAACAGGCTTGGAGAGTTCCTGCTTGCATTGCCCCAGCTCTGATTTGTGCGATCCTTGGCGAGGGTCTCCAGCTGCAGCCCCGGGATCGCACGGGCAGGCTTGATTTAGGATTCAGAAGTCTCAGAACAGCTGGGGATATTTAACGTGGCTATAATTACATTACATTTCTGACAGTACACCGAGTGAGAGTCTTTTCTGTTGTTGAATATTCCATGAGCATCAGATATTTTAAGTAGCCAGGGAGACATGGCTGCATTTTTTTACATCCAAGTGGTTTCGCTTTTAAAATCCCGGCCCGGGTGAGCGGCTCAGGCTGCAACCTCCTCTTACCTTGTCTCTGGAAAGGCAAGAGCGACGCCCCTTGGGCTGTGGCTACTACTGAGCGGGGTCAGGCGAGCTGTGATGCTGAGGGAAGAAGGGGACGGGCAGGGACAGTGGGCGCCCCTGTGTGGCAGGAGCCACAGGCATCATCTGGAGCATCATCCCAGCTCCCTCCCTATGGCACCACCCCAGCCTCCACGAGGAAGCAGGGGCCCAGAGAGCAGACGGACAGAAACTTGCCCAATGTGACGTTACTAATAGGTGTTGGCGCTAGGGTCAGCTCAGGGCTCCACCAAGGCGTCTCTGGCCTCCCGGGGACACTGGTGGGTGTCCGGAGGTGGGTGGGGACAGGAAGCAGGATGGAGGCCCACATGCTCTGCTCTGTGCCGCACACTTGTCTTCTTCAGCCCTCAGGACGGTACTCACGGGGACAGCGCTGTCGTGCCCATTCAACAGATGCGGGAACCAAGGCTTACAGGGTTAACGTGGGAAGTGGTGCGATGAGGAGCCCGCATCTGATGCTACTGCATTTGACTATTTAATTTTCTGGCTCTTGACCTCTGGATTCCTCCCTCCCAATCCCTTCCTTAACCACCCCCCTCACCACCACCACCTTCCGAGGATCTCAACCAACCAGTGAGGTAGGAAACTACCTATTACTCTCCCCACTTTCCAGGAGTCAGAGGCACCCAGCCAAGTCTCTTAAGAGCAGCTCTTTTTTCCAAGGAATTTTCAGCATCTATGCCCTTGCTCATCTTGTCCCCTTGCCCAGGATTAAGCCCCCTCTCCTCTGCACAGCCCTGTGCTTGTGTAAGCACACACTGTGCCTAGAAGGGTGTGCGTGGGGTCTGATAACAGGCCGCCCCCCCCCCCCTCGAGAGCCTGAGAGGATGTGGCAGGAGGAGCTGGAAGGAGTCAAGCGTCTTCTTCACCTTTTCCTATGGTTTGAATTTTCCAACCATGTGCATGTGTAACTTACACTAAACAAACACACGAAACGAAACGGAAGCACGCTCTGAACAGGAACAAATGCCGTCTCTTCTGAGGTTATCTCCAGCCACTTCTCCATGGAAACCGGCTGGAAAGGAAAAGGTCTCCTCATCCCTTCGGCCCCCCAAGGCTCACTCTGCGTCGGCCCCTCTGACCCGGCCCTTTTATTACAACCCTCATCCGACCATCGCCTTCCTGAGGGCAGGGGCCGGGCCCGGCTCCACCTGCCGCCATTCCTCATAAGCGCCAAGGGCCCCGTCTGAACACTAAACTGCCAAGACAGGGAAAGGGATGGGTGCCACCAAAATATGCGTGGACTCGTTCAGTCATGCATGAATTCATTCCGTGAGGAGTGTGCCGGCGTTCTGCTCGGCGTGGGGCATAGAGGGAAGTGGGCACATCCGGCCCTCCCCTCACGGAGCGCACATCCTGGAGCTCCGTGAACTGTCTGCATGGCGATCAGAATCGGTGTTTAAACATCCCAGACCCAGAACTACTGAATCAGAGTTTTATGGGGGCGAGGACCATCGATCCGTTTTTAACACGCAGCCCCAGGTGACGGAGGCTTTTAGGAAAACATTCTGTGTTTTCCTAAAACACAGAACAAACACATGAACAAGACTGGCTCCGACATGGCTCAGTGCTGTGAAGGCAAAAGATGAAGGGCACGCGATGGAGAATGGCAGGAGGCCACTTGGGATGGGAGGACTGATTCCCTGGGCAGGTGACATCGTTGCTTTGAATTTTTCAACCATGTGCTTTCCAAGTGAGGATCTCACTTGGAAAGTGAGAAGGGGAAGCCATGGGGGGATCCAGGGAAAAGCATTGCGGCAAGGAAGCAGCTAGCTAAGGGCCCTGGGGTTACATGGTGGTGGGGAGGGAGGGAGGGAGGGAGGAAAAAAGGGAGGGAAATTCATCTCCTTCCTTCCTACCCTGGAAATTTAGCTTCGGTAGCTCAGTTCTCCGGTTGTTTGTGTTGTGAGTGCATTTGGCTCCCTCCAAAGCGTGGCTGCCTCTCTCACCCACACACTTGAGAGAACACCACTCTAGCAGTTCGGGAAATATTGACCTTCGGAATGCTAATGTAATGGAGCCTAACGTTCCTTCAGCTGAGCTCCCCGCTAGAAAATAAGTGCCAGTGAGCGGAAAACCCGCCGTCCCCGGAAGCCAGTTGCAGATCCCTGTGCAAGGAAGGGCAGCCCAGTGAGACTAGTTTGTCCTGGTTGTTCAGCACCCCGTCCCCTGCTGATTGATCTCCACGGGGGTTGGGTCTTACCCCTTTAACATCCAGGTGGACTTTCCTTATTCATCTTCTGAAGCGTTGGGTCAGGGTGGCCGGTTGTTCACACTTAAAACAGGCCCCCTTTTTTGGCCTGGCTTTTGTGTTTCAGGGAGAACTTGCAAACCTTTCAACATCTTTTCATCTCCATAAGGACTATGTGATTTTAAAAAAAGCCGACGGTATCACTCCCATTTTACAGATGGGACAACTAAGGCTCGGAAAGGAGAATTGACTTGCCCTACGTCACCCACGTGGTGCCAGAGGCAGCTCAGTTCTCCCCCCGCCCCTGGCAGTGAGTCGCCACCGGGAGACAAAAATCCGTGCCCTTCTGCAAGTCTCGGTGTCCCTGTCACCTCCTCCGGGAAGTTTGCCTTGATGCCCTGGGAGGGCTTTGTGGGACCTGGTCAAGGAGTTGAACCTTAGTTTAGCGGTGTGAGGTTTTTCTCCAGAGTTTCTCAAACTTCAGTAACTTTTTCCACGCATGAGGCTCTCCTGTGGGCAGAGCAGAAATGCAGGCTCTGGTTCAGTTAGGTGGGACCTGAGATTCCGCATTCCCGAGAAGCTCTCAAATAACACCAATGCCGCTGCTGCACAAACCCCATGTTCAGTATCAAGGATCTACAAGGCGGGAGGAGGAGAAGGCAGCATGGAGTCTGAGAAAAGGAAGGGCCTGTGGTCCCGGATAGGACCTGGTTGCATAGCAACCCTGACGCTTGATTCCCTGTTAAAACAACCATTCCTTATGGGTGGAGTTGCAGGAGGGACCACCTCGTCCTGCCCCTGAGATGCCACCCCGCTTCTTCCAGGCTAGCTCTCAGACGGCTGCTGCTTAACATGCAGAAGGCACGGTCCCGGCGAAGTCTCTGTTAAGGATAACTCTTCCCTTTGTCTTTAGATGAGACCAAAATGACTAGGCATTTGGGGAGACCATGTGAATGGGGAAATGGCAACGGAGTCGCCCACCTCCAAAATGAGGAGCCGACCCTGGGTGTTTCCGCACACCTACCTGATTTTGTGCATGTCCGAGGGCCCCTCCGCAAGCGGCGTCGGCCCGGGAGGGATGGCTTCTCTTCTGGCTTGATGACAGTGATCAGTCTTGGTGCAGGCGAGGACTTCAATGCGAGGGAGCCGTGCCAATCGCAGGGCATTTCTAGGCGATGCAGCCAGAAGCCTGTGCGTTCGCTGCTGCAAGGCCATTAGCTAGAATTGCTAAGGCTGCTCGCGAGCCATGCCTGAGGCTGTTCATTTGATTCTCTCATTCATGCCCTCCTTGCTATTTCGGTCATCCATTACTTTGCTCATTCTTTTATTCATTTTATGACTCTCAGATTCACCTACTAATTCATTCACATGTATCGCATGCCTTGTATATACCAAGCATCGTGCCGTGCCGGGCTCTAAGGATATCTAAGTAAATCCATCCTAAGTCATCAATTCAGTCTCCTCACCCCAGGATGTCCTATCGGCAGCACCAGGCCATGTGCCCTAGCGGCCTCTTCAGGTGGGTGCTGGAAACCCGAGCCGGCCACGTGTTCTCTGGGCTCTGAGTCTGTCCTGTTTAAAGTCGGCACGCTCTTCTCCAGTACAAGATAAGGCCGAGCAGCCAGGTACGCCCCGGACTCTCACCCCCACACCTCAGGCCTTCTGCATGTTGAGCCGCCTCCGGTTCCTTGCACCTGCATGCCCTCCCAAGCCTTGGCACATGCTGCTCCCTCAGCTTGAAATGTCCTGCGGCCCCCACCTGTCCTTGGAAAACTCTTCCTCTTCCTTCGGTCCTCAGCTTTGTCATCTTCGCCCCTTCCCTATGCCTCCCTGCTAGGTGCCATTAGGTCCTCCCTCTCCTGGGCTGCATAGCACAGTGGTCGGCAAACTGTGGCTCGTGAGCCACATGTGGCTCTTAGGCCCCTTGAGTGCTCTAACGCCACTTCTTCCAAATAGACTCACCCAGGCCGAAAACCGACTTCTGCGCATGGGCCACATAGTTTCAGTGGCACTGTACATGTGCGTCCACACATGGTATCTTGTGGAAGAGCCACACTCCAGGGGCGAAAGAGCCGCATGTGGCTTGCGAGCCGCGGTTTGCCGACCGCTGGTGTAGCACGCAGTAGTTAGGAGGAAGGGTTCCAGCCTGGGCTTTCCCACGTGCCAGCTGTATGACCATGGAGAGAGAGCCCCGGAGTCCACACATCCATCCTCCGTATGGATGTGCACGACCGCTCTCAGGGCTGGCAGGAGGGCCGCCAACTCCAGGCACGTGGAGCGACTTGCTCAAGGTCAAGAAGAGAACAGAAAGCCAGGTCTTCGCTACAAGCTAGCTCTTCTCACTCCCTTTCCGGGACCCACGCTGGTCTACAGCACGCACAAAGAGGTTAGCCACGGGCAGCCACTCATTAATACCTGTCGGGCGTCTTCACTGCTTCCCACCCAAGAATCCGCTCTGGCCAGACAAGGAAGCCACTGAGGGGAGCTGAAGTTATCGTGCGATGATTCAGGTTTTGGAAAAGCAAGTTTTGCCCGAGATATTTAAATAACTTCAAGTTACTGCCTCTCCATGCAGGACAAGCAGGCAGTGGTATATGACTTCTGGGTGGGAGGGGAATTGAGTGGGAGGCCGGAGCCAGGCTTCCAGAGAGAAATTACCATTTTGTATTTATTACTTTGGCTCGCAAGAGTGCCGCAGGGACAGGCTTGCTAATACATTGGATAATTGCCTTCGGTTCGCCACTTCATTTTGCCGTGTGTAGACCAGCCCAGGTGCAGGCTTGTGGGGTATGATTCAGCCCAGGCTCCCTGGTGCCCCGGGTTCTCTTTGGGAACATGAGATGCTGGGGGGGGGGGAGAGTAGGGGATTGAGAGCATGTGGGGGACTGGGGCATCCATCTCTTGGGCATCAGGGTCCCTGTGACCAGAGTGACGGGAGCGGAGAAAGAGTCCCAAACGAGGAGCCCGGAGACTGGGATCTGCAGTCTGCCGCTGACTGCTGAGCAGCTCTGAGCCCTCAGCTGTCCCTCTCTGGGCCTCTGGGCTCTATCTGGAAAACAGTAAAGGAAATCATAAGTCACTGTTTCTCAACGCTGGCTGCACACTAGAATAACCTGGGGGAACTTTTAAAACAAAACAGTTACTAACATGACAAGCAAAACCTCCAAAGATTCCGGTTTCGTTGGCCTTGAGGTAGAGCCCAGACATGGGTAGTTTTTAGCCGGAGTTGACCGCCCCTGGACTAAACTGATCTATGCGGCCTTCCTTAGGGTGGGCATTCTAGGAGCCCGTGTCGGCAAAAAGAGCGAAGTCAGTGACCTTGAGATTCCAGGTGACTTGGTTCTATGCCTGGATTGTCGCTGTCGATCATTTGGACCTGCTCCCGTCTCATTTTCTCCCCAGTGAGGGTCCCTCCGCCAGTGAGTATTGGGGAGCCGCAGCTGGAGGCAGGAAGCTCAGCTGCAGGCCCTTGTGTTAGCTCCGTGGCCGCCTCAGTCACCTTGGAGATCCCTGGGCCTCAGTCTCCTTCTCCCTAGATGAGACAGCAGCTCAGTGCCGCCTGCCTGAGAGCAGACTTAGTGTCACAGCGCCATCTGGTTTCCAGGGGGTGTTCCCATCCAGTGCCCGAGCAGGCAGCCTGAGAGCGGAGAAGTCTGTTCCTATTTCCTAGAAAAAGGAGACAAGGGCTCCACGTGGTCATCCAGCCAGCCAGGAAAAAGGTGGAAGCAGGCAGACATCAGTTCAAACCCCAGCAATGCAGCTTTCAAATTAACATTGACTACTTGATTACTGAGTACGTTTGATTACCTTTTCTGTGCCTCAGTTTCATCTGTAAAACGGACGTGAACGCCACCCATTTCCAGAGTATGATGGTAAGAAGGAAGAAAGGATAACCAGATAAAATTCCTGTGGAGCCTGGCACTAAGCAGATGCTCAATATTTCCTTCCTCCCTCCCTTCCTACCTCCGTGATTTCCCCCATTCTCCTCTTATCCCTTCCTTGGCCCTTGCTGGGTTTTAAATTCCTTCAAGCACCGGGACCCTGAGAAGCAACTGACGGTGCATGACCTTGGGCGAGTTGTTTAATCTCTCTGGACCTCAGTCTCCCCATCTGTAAAATGGGGATATCCGTGGTATTTGCAGCTGTGAGGACCCAATGTGTTTGTTGGGAGAACAGGTTTC
Source organism: Vespertilio murinus (assembly GCA_963924515.1). NCBI lineage: Eukaryota > Metazoa > Chordata > Mammalia > Chiroptera > Vespertilionidae > Vespertilio > Vespertilio murinus. The sequence continues at coordinate 28,150,283 of OZ004718.1, read as the reverse complement.
TGGCATAGAGTGTTGGCTAGTTACTGTTCTGCTACTTAGAGCCTGCCTTCTCCTCACTGGCTCTCCTTGCCCCCAGTGGTTGGTGAGTGATGTGGGGAGGGGTCCCCCACCCCCAAAGCAGAGGGGCGGTAAACAAGCACGGCTTCCCGAGTCCTCGCTTGCTGGCTGTGTTCTCAGCCACGACAGCTCTGCTGAGCACACCAGGCCCCCAGGGCTCCTGGCAGAGAGAGGCAGCCCTATATCAGTGGATTGCTTACTATCTGAGGTGGAAAAAAGGGGGAAAAAAGCTATAAATATGAAGGATTTGTCTGTGATAAGTCATGGTTAGAAACCTCAGCTATATAACTTTTTAATTCCCCACTCCAGCGTGTAAGCTCATGCAGTAAAAATAGTCACCAGTAATTTATTTTTTTTCCACTCTTTTAATTTTGTAATTTTTTCCCCTTAACCAGCCAAAAAGTCCTCCTAAACTGGCCCTAAGCTTTTATTTTGTTCCCCCTTTAGTAGTCATAAAATGTCACCAGGGGTTATAATGTAAAAGCTATCCCCTTTCCTGCGTGGCCAGGATGAAAATGTACAGACTGTTAATTGGATGCTGTTGAAATGGGAGTGAGTGCTGAGCGTGGCTTGCCTCACCTGCCTCCAGGTGGCCAACGAGAGTGGCTCAGAGGGAGGCAGTTCCGTCAGAACTGGGCACGCAGCTCAAGTGATGGATTTAAGTCACATCTCTTTTACTTAAGGAGCTGAGGAATTCCAGGCAAGAAACTTTGCTCACGGGGCTTAGTTTCCTTGTCTGTAAAATGTGGGCAAAAATTAGCCCTAGCTGGTTTGGCTCAATGGATAGAGCAACAGCCTGCAGACTGAAGGGTCCCAGGTTCAATTCCTGCCAAGGGCACATGCCTGGATTGCAAGCTCGGGCCCCAGCTGGGGACGTGCAGGAGGCAGCTAATCAATGATTCTCTCTCATCATTAATGTTTCTATCTCCCTCTTCCTTCTTCTCTGCAATCAATAAAATATATTTGTGGGGGGGGGGGAGAATTAGGGGCTGATCTCCCTCACTGGGATGTTCTGAGAATTTAGAGATAATGTATAAAAACTTATTTCACTCAATGTAAAGTACTGTAAACCTGCTGGAGATTATTGTTATGATGATGGTAGTGGTGGTGTTAGCAGTGGTGATCATGGTGATGTTGATGATGACAATGATAATGATAATGGTGGTGATGGTGATGATAGTGATGCTACCATGTGTAGGGTAGAGCCTGTAGGTTTATGTGATGAGACCAGGATTCTCCTCAGAGCCTTGTACATTTCTGTGTATACAAAACAAGTGTTCAGTCAAGAATCATCCACCTAAAGTCAACTTCAGATTTCAGAACTCAGTTCGCCCCTTAGATGTTTCAGTCATTTGTTCAGCAAATATAATTGAGTGCCTACTGTGTGCCAGAACCCGTTAGTGCTGGACCACGGTGAACAAACAAAACAGGCACAGTTCCTGCTCTTATGAGGCCTGTTGCCTAGAAGATGGTAGAGTGGGATGGTGGAGATATATGGTAATCATATGGACAAATAATAATTTCAGATGGTAATAAAGACTGTGAAGACAATAAAGTGTGACAATAGGATATAGAGTGATGGATAGAAGTGTTGGCAAGAGCCTTTTGGCTTGTGTACTCAGGAAGGCCTGTGTGAAGAGGTGACATTTCAACTGAGGCCAAAATGGTGGAAGGATGTAACCAGGGGAAGATCCGGGAGCAGAGTGTCCAATGTAAAAGGAACACAATGCACAGGCTTTGGGGTGAGAATGAACTTGGCTGTGTGAGAGGTGAAAAGATCTGTGTGTCTTGAGCAGAGAGGAGGAGGCAGAGAGTGGTTTGAGCTGATGTTGGAGAAGTAGGCACAAGCTGAGTTGTGGCAAACTATAAGCTGGGCTGAATTTGGAGATTATTCTCAGGGCAGTGAGAGACCAGTGGAAAGTTTCAAAGATATAGAACACCATGAGTTAATATACAAGTCAAAAAGATAATTCTGGCTTCAGAAATTGGATATGAGTCAGCATGCAATGCAATATTTGGGAGGAGAGATGCTGGTGGATTGGACCAGGGTTTTGGTGGAGGTAGTAAGAGTGGCTCAGGGTGGGCTGTGGTGAAGGTGGATCCGAGACTAGATGTTAGATTGGGTGTGGAGTGACATAAAGGGAGGTCTCAAGAGTAACTCCCAGGCTGTGGTCTGAGGGACTGGGCTGATGCTACTATCATGCACTGAGAAAGGGAGGGCTGGGTGGGGAGAGCAGGTGTGGGGGATGGGAGGTATAGGAGTGTAGGGGGCAGGTAGAACTCAACATTCTGGACATGTTGAGACTGAAATAACTAATGGGCATCCTAGTAGACAGTTGGACAGATGGCCCTGGTGCTTGTGGAGAGGTCAGGACAGGATACAGGGATTGGGGAGTCATCGGTATAAATATGGGATTCAGTGGCTTGGACTGAATGGGATCATGTAAGGGGAATGTGTAGACTGAGAGGAGCAGTGAGCCAAGCAGTGGGCAGGCCAACATTCAAGGGGGAGGAAGCAGAGGGGCTGGCAAAGGAGAGTGAGAGGAAGCAGTCAGGGAAGTAGGAGGGAAACCGGGAGCCAGCTAACAGAAGCCTCGGGGTCATGGGTTCAAGAGAGAAGGGTGGTGCTCACTGCACAGCAGTGAGCAGCAGCGAAGGGCAGGCCTCTCCCGTCTTTGGACATGAAGGGCTGTGCAGTGTAGAGGTCGGAAGCAGAGGCTTTGGAAGCAGAGGCTCCTGGACCCAGGTCTGACACTGCCATTTCCTAGTGCTCTTAATTGCATGGCATTATTGTGCAGCTTGAAGGAGCTCATGTCTGTAAAGTGCTTCGTGCTGGGCCTGGCATATAGTAGGTGCTTAATAAACAGACGGTAGTTGTATTCTCTTCAAATCTGTTCAGTAGGGTAGGCTTTTTATGAGTCAGGGTTGCGTGCTGCAGAGGTGCCCAGCTTATGAAGAGAAGGTTTCACTTGGGCAGTCCAGCCTTCATTCAGGGTTGGAGATGAAGTGGTCTTGAAGGCTCATGCAGGTCCTATAAGAAATAGCCAGGTGGCTGAAACCAGTTTGGCTCAGTGGATAGAGCGTCGGTCTGCGGACTGAAAGGTCCCAGGTTCGATTCTGGTCAAGGGCATGTACACATTGGCTGTGGGTACATCCCCGGTGGGGGTTGTGCAGGAGGCAGCTGGTCAATGATTCTCTCTCATCAATGTTTCTGGCTCTCTGTCCCTCTCTCTTCCTCTCTGTGAAAAATCAACAAAAAATATTTTTTTTAAAAAAAAGAAATAGCCAGGTGGAAGCAGTGAGGAAAAGCAAGGCCACTGGCCAGCTGCATCCTGCCTACAGGTGTTCCAATATGAATGCTTCAAGTCCCATGTGGGCTAAACGAAAACCTCTTCAGAGGCTTAGTTCTGACCTGGGTTTGAGACCCTGTGATTACGGTGATGACGGGCCAGAGAAGCATCTTGAACAGACTGATGGGCTCAGGTGTGCATTTCAGAAAGACTGCCCTGGAAGCAGTGCCCAGGGAGGATGGGGAAGGGGTGTGGGTCTCGGGGTCTGGTGACCCTCAGGGAGGGGAGCCAGGAAGCCCTGTTCTCCTGTGGAAGGAGAACTGGGGTGAGGAAATGGCTCATTATAACATAATTATCTGCATAATCAGTATGCAGCCCTAACGTCTGAAAAACCGCAAAGATGATTATACGATTAAAGGGTTTTCTTCCTTTTAATGGAAGTAACCTGCCGGCCTGTGGGTTTCAGCGGGTGGTTGAGGAAAGAAGTAAGGTGGTTGTTGTTGTTTAACCGATTGATTTTGCAAGGAATTAGTTTATTGATTTAAAAAACCACTCTCTGTGGACAGTAAAAGTTGTAAATGAGGTCAGTGTCTGGTTAGAGTGGAAATTAAGGGCAGGGGCAGGCTGTAGAGGAGGGCCCTGGCCTGTACCTCAGCCTGTGGGACCAAGTGAGCATGCTCAGATCGGAAACTGTCCTCCGCTCTCGGTAAAGAACTAAGGAGTCATGGAACTTTGGGCAACGAGGCAGCCCAAGCTGACCAAGACTCCCTACTGCTCCAGACAGAAAATGTTCCTACCACCATTCCCAATGTGTTTAAATACATAGGAAGAAAAAAGGAGAAAGGAAAGAGGGGAGGGGAGGGGATAGGTAAGGTAGAAACTAACTCTCAGGGAGGTACGTCAACCTAGCCCAGGTCACACAATGTTAGCATTAGGCAGCGTGGGATAATGGAAGGGAGTTGGAAGTAGTAAGACCTGAGCCCAGCCCGTGTTGCCCAGTAGGATCGTGGTGCACCAAGAGGTCACCAGTTCGATTCCCAGTCAGGGCACATGCCTGGGTTGCGGACTTGATCTCCAGGAGGGGGCATGCAGGGGACAGCCAATTCTCATAGATATTTCTATCTCTCTCTCTGTCTCTCCCTTCCTCCCTCCCTCTCTCTCTCTCTCTCTCTCTCTCTCTCTCTCTCTCTCTCTCAAAAATTAAACAACAATAAAAAAGGAGAAGTAAAAGCTGAGTTTGAAACTTGGTTCTGCCATGGAATAGATGTGCCCTAGGTCAAGCCGCCCAGATGTTCTGAGCCCCCGTGTCCAGAAAAATGGGGTTGCTGGCACCTGCTTTGTAGGGTGATTGGTAAATAAAGGCGATCACTACAGTGAAAGCATTTAGGAAGATTCTATATTCCGATACTGTCTGCTCTGTAGGTGTTGGTCCCTTTAAACTTTGGTCTTAAAAAACTCCCTCCTCTGAAGAGCCCTCCCTGAAGCCCAGCTGGCCCTGTGCTTCTTTATCTAGCAGACCATCTGTGTTCTATTACTTTGCACTGATTTGCTTGTTATTATAAGATTAATTTTTAAACTCCTTCTGGCTTTCTCATTTCCCTTTAACTTTGCGCTCCTTGTCTATTCTGATTTTCTCTGGTCCTCAACACTCTAATAAAAGACTGGCGGTGGGGGAGTGAGGGGGGTGGGATGGGGTGAGGATGGATGGATGAGAGGATTAGTGGGGGGGAGGGGCAGATGGATAGATGAGAGGATGGATGAATGGATGAGTGGATAGGTGGGTGGGAGGATGAGTGGGTGGGTGAGTGGATAAATTTATGTCAGTTAGGGTTTGTTGGCCAGCCAACAGAAGCTGATCCTGGCTAAATTAAGCGAAAGGGATTATATTAGAAGGCTCTCAGGGAGCTTCCAGAATCAATAGTCCTGAAAGGGTTTGTTTAATTAGACACCCGCTGACTGAAGTTTTCCAATACCAAATATGGTACCAGGATAGAACCCCGATAGAGAGGTGGGACACACATAAGCACCATGCATGCACACACACGCACACAGGTGCACATACAGAGAGAGAAGCAGGCTGAGGAAAAGGCAGGCACTAAGGAGCTGCCGGGTTAAAAGGAAGCAATAATTACCTGGCAGTCAGATCAGGACCCTGTGTCTGGAATGAAGGAACGGCAGCCATTGCTCATGCCCAGACCTAATTGCATTCGAGTCACAGTCCTGGAGAGAGAACCCAGTCGAAGTAGCTTGGGTCACATGTTCCTTGATGCATAAACCCAAGCCTGTGTGCACAGGTGACTTGCCACAAGGAAAGTAAGGCCCAAAGAAGAGAGAGTGGCTGCTGGGGCTCAGTGTCCCACCCCCGAGTGACCCGTGTGTTCAGGGAGTGGCGGCAGCACCAGTGACTTGTGTCTTCATTGGCCCCCAATGCTCATCCCCTTCATGCCTCTACTCACCCTCCTTTCTCCCCCACAGGCCTGCTGGCTCCCCTCTACCTGTGGGCATCCTCCCACCCCCTTGTAAAGCACGGTCACTTCCTATCTGCTGGAGGAGCCATCCCAGCTTCCCAAGGCAGCACCCATTGCTGCTTTCCCTGAACTCCAATTGCCCTTGCCATCAGCAAGCCCCAGAACTGTCCTTAACCTTGGCTTGTGTGGTGTGTTGTTTCCCTGTGGGGTGCGGGCTCCCTCCAAGTTTCCCGAAGGAAGAAGTCTTGTCAAACTGGCCTGATACTCCCCGTGATCCCAGCACAGTATTTATTGGGTTCGGAATCAGTGACCCATCAGTTATCAATGAGGGAGTGTGGCGTGGAGTCGTCAGCTACATTAGCGGATCTTTAGGAAGAAAATGGGGTAGAATCAAAAGATCCATCTTATCTGAAGTTGCACAACTGGTCAGAGACAGTTCCAGGTCAGGAGACGAGCTCTTATTATTTCCAACTCTGCTGCCTTGGGCTAGTGTGTGCCTTTGTGTACACGTGTGTTTGTGTGGGTGTGCATGCGTGTGCCTGCGTGTGCTCCGCCTCTCTGAGTTGGCCCAACCTGGTACTCTGTTTGGCATAGTAATTGTCCATCAGTGGTTGCTAAGTGCACAGAGCCCTCTGGGGATGCACGGAAGTGCTCTCTCTCATTCCGGCCCCATCCTTGCTCAAGCTCTGCTCACATCAAGGCCCTTGGCCACTGAGCGGCTGAGACATGCTGATTGCATACCCCCAAACTTCCATTTATTTTGAGAGTCAACTCATTTCAAAAAAGTAGATATTTTGTTGTATTTGGACAGAATCAGCCAAATCTTTGTGTCACCGAAATCACTCCGAGCAGGAGTCCTTGTCAACCGCCCGCCTCACTCCGCCGTTCTGAGCTGCCTGGAGCTGTTAGTTAGTGTCCTGGAAATAAAGTCACAGGGAGAGAACATTTTGACAAGGTAATGGCCCCCTGCCTTTCTCGATGTTTACGAGGGAGTCAGCGGCCATTAGAATGTCACAACGGCGTGCGCCGCTGACATCTCATTGAATAATTAAAAGGCGGTTTAATCATGGCGATCATCCACTTAGTGTCTGGTTCCAGATGTCCGGAAGCATGTTTGAGGAGGCAGCCGTGGGCGTCAGGCGGGGACAGATCTGCATCAGAATGGAGACCTCCAGGTGTCCAGTTCTGCCTCGGCCCTGCAGCTGGGGGTGGGAGGCAGTCCCTGACCCCCTCCGTGGCCCTCAGGGGAGAAAAAAGAAAGCATTTGTACCTTCTGCTGCTGCTGTGAACTAAATGCAAGAGCCGCCTTTCTTTTCAGTGCAAATGAAAACGGAGAGTTAGTTGTTGCTCATTAATCACAGGTAGTTTTCTATCTTCCAGAAGGCAGGTATTTAGTGAATGCGCTATCTGAGTCGGGCCTTGCTCTCAGAGCCATGGATCCGGGGAAGAAAAGGACAGGCCGGCTCCCACTCCCATGGGGCTCATGTTCCACAGAGGGGAACGGATGAAAACACACGTGCTGGGTGTAGGACTAACACCGGGTGACCGGGTGACCGCGCTGGTTGCATGGCCAAGGTGGGTCTCTCTGGGGAGTGGCTTTTAGCTGAGGGTTAAGGGACCAGGAGCCAATCGTATGAAATTCCCTGGGCGAGCACTCCTGGCAGAGAAAAGTTCGTGTAAAGGCTCGGGCAGGAAGGAGCTGGGCGTGCTCGGGGGCCAGGAAGAGGACCACGGTGGCCACAGGGCAGCAGGTGAGGGGGGTGTGGGCCTCCCAGGTGACTGTGTGTGGGGCGTGTTGAATTTCAGTCTCCATGGGATGGGAAGCTCGTGATGAGATGAAGGAGAGCAGTGACCAGTTGGGCCATAGACGTCTCACATTGGGGAGAATGGACCCCACCTTTGTTCTCCTGCCCCGTGCTCCTCCTCCATGCCTGGCTGCATGCTCGATGCTGGGAAAGATGGCAGGTCATGAATGCATCTGCCTCAGGGCTCACTGCTATGTGAGGAGACAAATGAAAGAACAGGAGATGCATCCTGGGCCAGAGGTGAGCCCAAGATGATGGGAACCAGAGTCCAGGCACTTAATCCAGGAAGACTTTCTGGAAGAAGAGGCCCGAGGAGGGATGATGAGAAGGGATTGCCCAGTCAGATAAGGCGCCGAGAAAGAGAACATTCAGCCTGGCTCAAGGAGCCCCAACAGAAAATGGCACATCTGGGGAGTAATGGGGAGCCTGTGGGACTGGGGTCACATGGCCCAGTGAAGGTCACACCGTGTACAGGTGTTTGTTTGGTTTTACCTCCTTCTTTATTCTTCAGAGTTAAGGTGACTGCGACCAGGTATTCATAGCATTAGGTGAGCTGGTTTGTCCCAGAAATGCTCCGAGCTGGGCTGGTGCGCGGACCTGGCAGAGTTCACGTCCAGCCAGGCTGGGAATGCTTTTCCCCCCAAGGGCAGGTGATTCTGACTTGCCTCTCACTTTTCCCCAACTGTTGCTGTTCCCAGTAACTGTTCAAATCCTAGGCTTGCACCCTAAAGCCAGCAGGGTTCAGATTTCATGCCACTAGCACCCTCACCCTGTCCATCCTATATAATAAAGAGGTAATATGCAAATTGACCATCACACCCTCACAAAGTGGCTGCCTACCACCAGGCCAGCAAGGGGGTCAGTGAGGGATGACCAAACAGCTGAACAAGCAGGCTGTGTGGGGAAACCAGGCCAGCAGGGGAGGCATGTGGAGGGGGGGAGGGGGCAGTTGAGGGCAACCAGGCTAACAGGGGGCGGGGGGGGGAAGTAAGAGGTGATCAGGTTGGGGGGGATTGGGAGTGGGATAATTAGGGGCAACCAAGCAGGCAGGCAGGTGAGTGATTAGGAGCCAGTGGTCCAGGATTGTGAGAGGGATGTCCAACTGCTAGTTTAGACCCAGAGATTGGGCCTAAGGAGTCTCAGATTGGAAAGGGTACAAGCTGGGGCGAGGAGATCGCCCCCCCCCCCCTTCACAAATTTTGTGCTCTGGGCCTCTAGTGATGTTATAATGGGGATAGTGGAGCCTGGAAAAGGGAGGTGAACTAACAAAGCCACGGAGCTCCAGGTGTGCTCACTGGGACCAGCACCGACCTCGTGACCCCTGATGGGGCATTGTTCCAGAAAACGGCGACCTCGTCTGGGGTGGGGTCAGATCAGACAAGACTCACTTCCGGCACAGTCATCTCCAGGGTGTGCCTTGAGACGTACAGGTGGTCCGAGGTGGGGGGCTCCGTGGTAACCTGGTTCTGAGCTCCAGTTTGGAGTCAGGCAGCTCGCATGTGTGTGCCAGGCACCATTCTGGGAGCTTTCCATATCTCATCCCAATGGCGATGTTATAGCTCATGGAGTGCTTTACAGACGCTTGGCCTGCGCCTCGTGCCACTTGCCCATTTATTGCACACACATTATCTCTTTCAATCACCACAAAAACATTATGGGATAGATTTTATAGATGCGGAAAGAGAGGCCCAGCACGGTTCGGTCACTTGCCCAAGGTCACGGGGCTGACGGGAGGCAGGGCGGGATGCTAGCCCAGAGCACCTGCCCTTTCTCCACTTGCCCCCTGTCTTCTGCCCAGGCTCCCTGCCTTGCAACTTGGGCACCTGTTGCTACTCGACTGGTGTCACTGAGCCTCGCCAGCCCTCACCCCCTGGCTGCAGCAGCCCCCTTTTTTGTCCTGGGAAGAGGCCAGCCTGGAGAGGAGCCCTGCAATGTGCCATATGACTTCCTCTCGCAGGCAGAGTTCTGCCTCGGGAAGACCCCTTCCGCACACGGAGACCTGTGCAGCCCGGGACACCCAGGCTCAGGGATGGGCGCGTGGGCTCCTGCTGCCAAGTGACCCCCGACTCTGCAGTGCTCCTTTGCTGGAGGGCAGACCCTGGTCAGAACGGGAACAGGCCACAGCCTGGTGTTCACAGGGCCCAAGAGGGGAGGCCCCACCTCAGAGAACAGCTAGGCCAGGGGTGTCAAACGGGGCTCCCCAGAAGTGCCTGGTGGGAGGACCGACTGGGCTCCAGGCTTTGTGTGTGGTCTGGGGACCAGTGCTCCTCAGCCCCCTTCCCCTCCCCCCACTCCTCAGCTCAGCCGGAGTGTCTCTGCTTTAGTCTGTTTCACAGGGTGGACTTACACCCAAGAATCTATTTGGAGAAGAGGGTTTACTTAACCCAAACACAGAAAGCCGACAATTGCAGCCAACAGGGAGGCCTCTGGACTCACAGCCCAGGCCTACGGCACAGCCCCTCCCACGTGGGTGATCACGTGGCTCAGAGGGACAGCGGGTGGGGTGTGCGGAGTGAACACGCTTCCCTTGCTACCTGCCGCCGGAGAGGCCTCGGCTGACGCTCTGTATAAGGAGGTGGTGTCTGTTTGAGTTAGTAAATACAAAGCACTCAGCTAGGCCGGAAGGCACCCCCATGCGTCACAAGCCGATGCCCTTCCCTCAGGGAACGCACCGTCTACTTATGGGCTGGAGCGGCATCCATAACACTCCCCTTAATAGCTCGTTTACAGAGCAAACAGCCATGGCTTGCCTTAAAGTCCTTTGGAGTCTCTGGCATTAGCCTTCGGCACCTCCTGCCTGGCTGAGACCTGGGTGTCCTCACCAGTGCAGACAGCCTTAACCCTCGCCCCAGATGCCTCCCCTGCCCGCCAGAGAGGCTCCTCTGCCCCCCACCCTGGCTTCCCCTCTCATGGCTCCTTATTTCTCCCTGCAGCACTCGGCCAGTGTGGGATCACACATTTCTTGTGTATTTGTTTCTTGAATGTCTATCCAATTAGGGCCTGTCCGTTGTTCTCACGGCGTCTAGCCAGGGGCTAGTGGAGCAGCTATCTGCCACTGGACACAGAGATTAATTTTAAATCAATGAGTGGTCTTTGGGGAGATTGGGGTAGGTCCGTTTGGAAAGTGGTTGAGGTTCAGAATCTGGGGGAGGGGGTGTGAGTGACAGGCAGATTCACAGGATAAGGCATGTGTGCAGCTAGCTATAGACTTGTTATCATCCTCCCTCCCTTCCTTTCTTCTTCCCTCCCTCCCCCTCTCTCTTTTTCTTCCTTCTTCTAGTCATTGAAAGATAAGAGAACAAAGGAGAAAGAGACCCTTGGGGGATGCACAGGGGTTAATGAATATGGAAGCTGGCCGGTGAGTTTTGGTAAATCTGGTGCTGTGGGGAGGTCTTCCCAGCAGGCTTTGGAAGGGCCACAGTTCCCACCGGAGCCCCCATGGACTTGCAGGCTAGTTCCCACACACAAACAGTTTAGTCTCCCGCCTGACAGCCTGGCCACACACCAGCTCCCCTTCAGGACTCCTGTCTGCAGACACTGCCTCAGCAGGGAGAGGCCGTGGCGGCACCCTGCTGGCTGCAGAGAGGGCCTAGGCCGCCGGCAGGCTTCCCCGGGGATGGAAAACACCTCCCGAGGGAAGGCAGCCCTCCACGCACCCCCATCACGGGCATGGCTCCGGCTGCCATGTTGAAAGCATGAACTCGGGAGGCCGACGTCCCGAGTTCACATCCTTAACTCGGCTGCGCACAGGTCACTTCTGGGTGAAAAATGTGGCTACTATAATGACAGCGCTCACGTCCTAGGACAGTGATGAGCACTAAACGGGCTAATGTGCATAAAGTGCTTGGCTGTGGCCAGTGCTCGGAGCATCTGGACAGTCATCATTATGGCAATGATCTGGATGCCTGCCTGTCTCTCAGGGCCAGGGACCGGGCCTGGCTCACTCAGCCAGAGTTAATTGACTTTCTCCAGGTCACCAGGAGAGTCAGACAAAGCCCGGTTCCCCCCATTTCCTTGCTATTTCTCTCACAATAACCCTGGAAGCTGCAAGAGGTCCAGGGCCCAGCACCCACTCCCAGGCACCTGGCCGCAGCGCAGAGAACAGTTGTTGAATAAATGATTGACAGGGGGGTGAGAACTGATGATGCTGTGATGCAGAGGGGGATGGGGAGGCGGGAGAAGTCATCATTCTAATAACCAGGTGAGGAAATCCTAGCGGGGAGGCCGGCCACGCTGGGAACCAGGTTGCCGAAATTGATGATGGAGGACCGGGATACTGTTTGGGTCCCTAGCGGATTTTTTTCTTTGGCAAAAACGGTCCTCTGAGTAGGGCGCCCTTGGATATTTATTTCTAAGTCTGCCGTCACATCGGGAGCCTGAGGATCTGCCGCCAGATCAGGGCAGTAAGGAATGAAATCAACACGTTTGTCTGTCTGAAAGGCTTAAAAGGGTTTCGAGGAGGAGGTTCCCCAGGAAGAGCAATCAAGTGGCAGTGAAGCATCTTTGCAATCATGTGAGGCCACCGTGGGAGGCCAGCGTTTGGCCTGCCCAAGCTCATTTACATGCAGGCGCCCAGGGGCCAGGACCTGCCCTGTCTGTGCGGGGAGGGAGCCGGGAAGGGGCGGTGGTGAAGGTCACCCTGAGGAGGCGGGGCTCTCCGTGAGGAAGCAGGCGGGGACCACAGGCGCTGGCGTGGGGAGAGGGAGGTATCCCGGCATCTCTGCCTGCAGGGCCCCGCCTGGCCTGGCATCCCCACCTGCTCCCATGATCCCACAAGTCACTTACCGCCTCTCTGGAAAAGGCCTCCCGCCGTGCAGTGCAGCCCAGACCTGGCTCCTGGGCCTCCCGGTGGCAGCAATCTATCTGTGGCTGTCGGAGGTGATGAGGTTTCAGCAGGGGGAAAAAAAAACACATCAGGCCAACATTTTCCTTTCAAGAAGCCATTAGATGATTCTACCTGACTTTCCAGGAGCCCAGGGAAGCTCAGAGTGGCCTCTGCCGAGTGCTCCAGCCGGCCCCCGCAGAGCTAATGTGTGGGCAGCTGCTGCGAGCCACGTGCCTCTGGTTGGCATCCTTGTGGCTTCCCCTAGCTGCCGTGGCTCCCGTGGTTGGGGGATGCTTGGGGGCAGAGTCAGGAGACAGGCAGGGCATGGGGAGAGGGAGGTATCTCAGCATCGGCCAGTGGAAGAGCACCAGCCTCGGGGTCTGGGGAACCTGGCTTTACCTGCAGCTCCGCCCCATTCAGCTTGAGAACTTGGATGGACTGTTTCTCTCTGTGTAGCTTTTATATGGCGGCCTCCAAAGTCCCCCAGAAGAACCCAATGTGGGGACCCAAGACCAGCAGCATCAGCCTCACCCGGAGGGGCATGTTCAAAATGCAAATTCTCAGGCCCCACACCCAGATCAGAATCTGTGGGGGCAGGGAGCCCAGCACACGTGGTCTGACAGGATCCGGGGATGTATACACACCTTGAGGTTTGATAAACACTGTGCTACAAGGAGGCTTGTGCCTTGCATCCATCCCTGTCCTCAGCTCAGAGCAGGCCGTGGGGGCGGGGCCACATGATCAAAGGGCCTGGTAGGACCCTGAAATACATGATCCAGCTCAGACTTGCATCTGGGTCTCCGGACTGTCACTCCCTGTTCTTTCCACCCGATCCTGCTGTTTTGGTGCCTCTGTCTTCCTGGTGTTTAACTAGCTGCTCCCCCCTCGGATTCTGGCAGGGCTGTCCATGCCTCACCGTGTCTGTGGGGCCCTGGGCCTGCGGGGCTTGAGGGCATGGGTTGAGGGAGCTGCTTCGGGCCTCACTTCTAAACCAAGTGGTTAGTGGTTACTGCATATAGAATGACAGGCGAGGATATCCACCCATCTACTATACATAGGTTTGCAGGGTTCTCTTATAAATTACAGGGTTTTATGACCCTAGTGTTGCAGGCCGATGGCATGAATTAGAACAATGCAGTATATCACTATATAAAATAGCCACAGAGATGGAGGCCTAATATATCCTTACCAAATAGGGTGTGCATTTAGAAAGGGGCTGTTTTTATTTCAATGCCTTTTTGGTAGTTTAAAACTGTCAGCTCTGAGGTGCTCACGAACTGACAAGTTTGGGGCAAATGCCACTTTTTGTGAGAATGGAAGGGTTAGGGTGGGAGACAAGGGCCGGCTCTCAGAAAGGTTTGAGCTAAATTAAGGAACTTGAATTTTGTCTTGAAGGCAAAGGAGACCAATGGACAGATTTCATCCAGGAAGGGAAGGGAAGGGATGATGGTGTGATCGTGTTTGAGATTTGCATTTTAGGATCATCACGCTGGTGACAGGGGGGCAGGACTAGGGAGAGGGTTAGAGGTTCCCCAGAAAGTCCTGACCTTTATAGACTGGAATAAATCACCCAGCCCTCCCTCTCCCCTGCAGGCGCATGCTGCTTCTGGAACAGTTTTCTTAATTTTTCCTGATAGCTGTGATGTTTTCAGCTAGTGGATGTCACCTCCAAGCCCCAGAGTGCCTGTTAGGAGAACCATTAACAATTTGACATAAATGGTTTTGGAAAACTTGCTCCCAAAAAGAAATCTGTTTCTCTCTTCTACGGTTGCCCTCCATGAACTATCCTATATAATAAAAGCCTAGTATGCAAATCCACCAAATGGGGGCATGATCGGTCACTGTGAGGTGCACTGACCACCAGGGGGCGGAAGCTCAACACAAAAGCTGCCCCCTGGAGGTTAGTATGCTCCCACAGGGGGAGCTCCACCCAGCCAGAAGCTGAGCTCACGGCTGGTGAGCACAGAGGTGGTGGCGGGAGCTTCTCCCACCTCCACCGCAGGCAGGCGGTAAGGAGCCAGGGTCCCAGACTTTGAGAGCTCCGGACTGCAAGAGGGATGTCTGACTAACGGCTTAGGCCCGGTTGCCTAAGCCAGCAGGTGGACGCCCCCCAAGGGGTCCTGGACTTTGAGAGGGCGCAGACTAGGTTGAGGTGTCTCCCACACACACACACACACCCCATCAATTGCATGAATCTTGTGCACTGGGCCTCTAGTAGCTCATAAAATGAGATTCAGGGGAAATGAATTTCCCACCATCTCTGTGCTCACCAGTCCTGAGCTCGGCTTCTGGCTGGGTGGGGCTCCCCCTGTGGGAGCACACTGACCTCCAGGGGGCACCTTCTGTGTTGAGCTTCCACCCCCTGGTGGTCAGTGCACCTCACAGTGTCCTGGGGCTCCACATAGAAATGGAAACCAACAGAAGGTTGAGTTGCATGAACCATGGGTGAGTTTGAGCATGCTTTTCTCACCTGCTGACCCCAGCACCCGGGCCCTGAGACCTCCCCAGAGAACAGGGCACCTTCCACATGTTACCTTTGGGAGACCCACAGCTCTTGGAAGAAGAGACTAGATGTCTCACTTGTTTTAAAAATTTCTCTTCTCAATCAGATCCTCACTTTCCTCTTCATTTCATGAAAACCCGATTCTCCAGGGTTGGGTGCTCAGCTGTTCTCCCCAGCCTGAGCCCCACCTGAGCCCTGAGGCCCCTGGCTGCCTGGCCCACCCGAAGAGGACCATACCGGCCAGAGAATGCCAATCCACGCTGCCTGGGCAGACACCTTTTTTTATCCTTCTTGTAAACATCTGCAGTATTAAGTAGAAAAAAGAAGAAAAATGCAAGAATATCCATCAGTCTAATTGTCTACAAGTGGAATGCTTGCCATGAGGCATTAATAATACTGACTTGGTGGTAGTTTTTCATTTTCAACGCTGGGTCTAATTCACATAACTCCCAGTGATACAGATGAGGGGTGGTATATCCGTGTGTGTGCATGAGTATGTATGCACGCATGCTCGCATCCGAGTATACTCAGGACTAAAATGAAGCTAGAAACCACAGTCAGAAATACCTGTCTGGTTTGGAGTTTGTGAGGATAAGCATACTGTTTGGGAGGCAGGATTGCATGTTGCTAAAACCATGTGGGCCTGCATTTGAACCTCCCCCCCCCCCCCTTCCCCCGTTCTGTCCTCCGAGAGCTGGGAGATCTCAGGGAATTGTATACCTTTTCTAAGACTCATTTCTTGATTTGCAAAGTGGGAATACTACAAGAACGATCTCACAGGAGTGTGAGTACTGGCTAGCTAGACTCTCGGTTCCAATAATTACAGGCTATTGATGTTCCTGGTGATTAAGCCCGTATCCCAGTGGTCGGCAAACTCATTAGTCAACAGAGCGGCCAACCACAGCTCGCGAGCCACATGTGGCTCTCAAGCCGAGGTTTGCCAACTACTAGGCTAGCCAATGAAAAGACTAACTCAGCACCCAGCGTGCAATCAATGGCAACTGTTATTCTGATACAGCTCATCATGTGAGCATGGAGGGACTCAGGTGTGGCTGAGCTCCCCCCACCAGAACGAGTCAGACCTGGTAGAGGCAGAGTGTAGAGGGCAGGAAGGTCCTCCGTAAGTCTAAGAGGCCACGGCAGCCCAGAGGGTGTTCTTAAAATGAACAGACGCATCCCAGCCAAGAGCCAAGTTCCTAAAAGGAGGAAAGGGAACATGTAATGAGCCAGAGATCTGGGCAAAGACATACTGGGGGGGGGGGGGGACACCAGGTCAGGAGCTGAGGCCAGGAACTAGGGGTCCGGTCGCACCAGGAGACACTGTGAGCAGCACCGAACATCTGTGCTGCCCGCGCTGGGCTCTGCAAACATGTTTTCCTGCTGCATTCACCCTGGGAAACGGCAGAGCAAACAGAAACACTCGTTTGCCATTGTTCTCTCCCAGCAGGCCCTGGGCGGGAAGTCTGGCCTCCAGGCTGCGCCCGTGTCAACACGCCGGAGAGGTGTGTCAGGTCCTTGTAGACCGATTTGTCCTAGAACGGAGCGGACGGTGACAAAGGCTGTTTGTAGCAGGGCTGGCTGTATTATGCATGACATTCATTGGCTCATTTGCATCTCCTTCCCCTGTTAAAAATATGAAAGCAGAAGCAAATAAATGATGAACGGAAGGGAAAGTGAATGCCTAATAAATGAAAAGCCTGCAGTGATGGAAAATTTGGTGCACTTTGTAAACAAAACGGGTTCTGCTAAAGAGGGGGGGGGCATGCACTTCCTTAGCAAGGTAGCCCTGTGGTTCATGGCACATACTCTGGATGGGGAGAAGGTTCAGCCGGAAATAACAAAGCCCCAGTTCTCCTCCTCACACTTGGCATGACCCTAGGCAGCTCACTCCCTCTTCCCAAACCTCAGTTTTCCTATCTGAAAAATGGGCGTGATGGTACCTGGCCTGCTTACCTCGCAGGGTTTATGGAAGATCAACATGAGTAGACGGGGGAGCTGGAACTGAAATAAGAATTTTCAGATTAATAAAGGGGGTTGATTTTAATCCGATGACTGTCTGCTAAAATGAGACAGACGTTTTTCTCTCAGAAACCACGTGGGGTGGGGAGAGCACAGACTTTGCACCCAGATCTGAGTTCACATTCTGAACCCATTAGCCAATGTAGCCTTTGGGTACTCTACCTCTCTGGGCCTCAGTTTCCCGCATGAGAAATGGGAGTAATGATATTTTCACCCTTGTCGCATTGGTCAAAGAATTAACTAACATAAGGTAGAAGTTGGCACTTGGCACACAGTAGGTGCTCACCTGAAACTGGTGTTACTCTCTCCTTCCTGCCCTGACTCTTAAACAAAAGCATTTCCCCTAATTTCTTGGTTACCCAGAACTGGCTTCAAGAAACTTACAGAGACTTGCCACAAGAAAAAGTTATCCTTTTTGAGATTTTATTTTTTTGAGCTTGGAGAGACCTTAGAAATACTTAGCTCAGGATCTGTCCTCTCTATTTCTGTCTTACAGTCAGAGCATTTTTAACTGCCTACAAATACTAAGTCGGCCCCCTCATCAGAATATACTAGTAACCGTGCAACCAGTTTGACATCGAGAAAGTAACAAGTGGGCACAAGACAGTAAGAATCTGGCTGGCTATCTGCAGGTTAAAAATGGAAGTAAAGCATACACGCAAATACACTCCTATGCATAACTATTGGCAATGCATATTCATCAGCACCAACTCCTCTGACTCCGGTCACGTGCAGCTTTAAATTCAGAAGCGCTAGCAAACGTTGCCGTTAGTCAGAATTTCCCAGTCTGTTCCTTAGAGCTGCGGGGTCCACGGAGGCGCCTGGGGCTACCTTGGTGGAATAAGGAGGGTTCTGAGCCCGTCCCCCCTTTAGTTGGGGCTTCTTTACTGTTTTGAACATCATTTACCATGCAAAATTTGAAAAAGAAATTAAAATGTGTTCCTGCTCAAAAATAAAAATGTGCAAACCAGTGTGGTTCAAATGTAGCTCCAGCCCCTCATCTTACAAGTTGAAAAATGGAAGCTCATGGAGGAACGGTGACATGCTGAGGACACTGTGGGTTGTGTGTGTGTGTGTGTGTGTGTGTGAGAGAGAGAGAGAGAGAGAGAGAGAGAGAGAGAGAGAGAGAGAGAGAGTAGTGGTACTGGGGGCAGGACTCGAGCACCAGTCCTGTTCTTGTTCTACTTAGAGGCTGTTCTATGAGTTTAGAGCAGCCGTGGGCAAACTACGGCCCACGGGCTGGATCCGGCCCCTTCAGCTGTTCCATCCGGCCCGCGGAGCCGAAAGAGCGGAGGGTTCTCTTGCTCCCCCCTCCGCTCCTTCACCAGCAGCCCAAGATGAGAGTGCCAGCATGGTCAGGTTGCTTTTGTTCCGGCCTCCGGTCCAGTGTAAGAACCCATGGTGGCCCGGAGTCAAAAAGTTTGCCCACCCCCTAGTCTAGAGGCAATGCCTGCTGTGAGCCTTCTGCCTGACCACCCAGGCCTCCCTGGCCTCCCCGGGCCATGGGCTTGTGAGGTGGCCGGGCTGGCCTGTGCAGTTGAGACAGGAGGAGTGGGCTCCTGGCCCTGGACTCCAAGTCCACAGGCCGGCTGCCTGCCCCTCCTGACTCCTCTGAAAAGAGACACTCCCTTTGGGAGGGTGTCGGAGGACGAAAACTAAAATTGTTTGAGCATCTCTGATGCGCCTTGTAGCTTAAGTACGGTACAGTAGTCTCCCGTTAGCCACAGTGTTAGGCATCTGCTGGAGGTCTTAGAACATATCCCCCAGGGATAGAGGGGGGTTACTATATCTCGTTACTTCCCAGGGAGGTAGAACCCTGGCCAGGGCTTGGCTGTGATTTCTTTTGTATTTATTTATTTTTTTCATTTTTTTAATTAAGGTATTATATGGGTACATATCTTACCATTGCCCTCCCACTCCCATACACCCCCTCCCTCCCCAGAGTTTTGCGGCCATTGGTTATGCTTATATGCATGCATAGAAGTCCTTTGGTTGATCTCTTATCTCCCCCACCTCTCCCTAACCTTCCTGCTGTAATTTGACAGTCTGTTTGTTGCTTTACTGTCTCTGTATCTATCTTTTTGTTCATCGGTTTATAATGTTTATTATCCATAAATGAGTGAGATCGTGTGGTGTTTCTCTTTCATTGACTGGCTTATTTCACTCAGCATGATGTTCTCCAGTTCCATCCAGGTTGCTGCAAGTGGTAAGAATTCCTCCTTTTTTATGGCAGCATAGTATTCCATTATATAGATGTACCATGGTTTTCTGATCCAATCATCTGCTGACGGGCACATAGGCTTTTTGCAAATCTTAGCTATTGTGAATTGTGCTGCTATGAACATAGGGGCGCATATATCCTTTCTGATTGGTGTTTCTAGTTTCTTAGGATAATGGCTGTGATTTCTTAACCCCCATCTTGTACAACTGGGAGTTCCTACAAAGGAGGAGAATGGAGCCTACATGTTACTCCTCAACCTATGAAACCTTTATGCATGCCCCATGGAGCAATTCATGAAGTTGATATGACATTACATTTTGGAGACTTTTCAGTAAACTTTCATTTATTTCATTTCTGCCCTTTTCCTTTTGGATTTTAGAGCCAATATATGTTTGTGTTTTTTTTTCCTTTCAGGCCCTAATTTTGTTTTTTGTAGGCTCCTGAAAACCTGAGTCCCAGAGCCTGTGTGATGGTGGCCAATGGGTAGACTGGCCTTGCTGGGGAACCCTCATGGGAATCGGAAAGACCCGGGCTGCCCCTGGTGGGCTGTGTGAGCTTGAACAAGTCCCGAACGCACTCTCAGCCTGAGCCTCCCTGACCCTGGAATTGGGATTATGGCTCTGCTTCCCTGTGGGAATCTGACAGGATCAGTAAAGCGATATACATTTGCTCTCTATGTGATTGTTTTTACCAGCCGCACCGGCTGACTCCCCTGGGCCAGCTGTGGAGGTGTGCCTCATTCCCTCCTGAGCCGGAGTCGGCCGCGCTCCCTGGCACCACTCCCTGGCACAGCACCTGCTATTTGCCCACTTGCATCCTGACCCCATTCTGCCCGCTGGCTTGGCTGCTGGCCGGCCTCGGTTTTAGTCACTTTGCCCATTGCATAGGAGGGGCAGACATGTTTTGGGTGCTGGGTGTTTTTGACATACCATGTCATTTCATCCTCATAGAAGCCTGTGAGCCCCAGAGTGTTGTTTCTCTTCCTGTCTTCACCCTCTCAGCACGCAGCCCCTCTGTCGCCCTCAGGCCTCAAGCCAGGAGGCTGGAGCCACTTGACCCGCTCCTTTCCCTTTTCCCACCCCCATGTCTTAGTCCTCAACCAAGCCTACCTTCAACATGCACCCCAAGTCCACCCACCTCTCTCCATCGTCTCTGTTACTGTCACCTCTCACCAGGAGGATGGTATGGCCGCCTCTGAACTGGCCTTCCCGCATTCATGAGGTCTCGCGTATCCGATCCCCTAATAGGGCCTAATAGGACCCAGTGTGCTTTTTAAAAAATATATATATATTTTTGTTGATTTCAGAGAGGAAGGGAGAGGGAGAGAGAAATAGAAATATCAATGATGAGAGAGAATCATTGATCAGCACGCCCCCTTCTGGGGATCGAGCCCATAAACCGGGCATGTGCCCTGACCAGGAATTGAACCATGACCTCCAGGTTCATAGGTCAGGTTCAACCACTGAGCCAGACCAGCCTGGCCCAGCATGTATTTTAAAAGGTAAAGCAGATCGGTTCAACCCCTGCCCTCCCCGTCAGGGCTTCTTCCTGAACTCCTTGCACAGTGCCCGCCTCACCCTTGGGCCTCATTCCTCCCCATGTGCCCTCTCAGTCTCCAGTGTCTTGAGCCCCCCTGGCTCCTTGCACCTTTGCCCACGTTGCCCCCAATGCTCTTCCTCCGACTCCTCACTGGTACCCTCTATCTTACCCCTCGGGTGCCAGCTCAGCAGTCACCTCTTCAAGGAGGCCTCCCCAGATCTCTAAAGTACCTCTGTCCCTGTCATTCTCTCGTATCATTTCTGAGTCTCCTCCATCTCTCCACACACAGTAAGGAACCCACATTCTTGCTTCTGTCCATGTAACGCCTGCCTCCCCGGCCTCAGTAACTCCGAGAGGGCATGCTCAGAGCGGCCGCACAGCACCTGGGCTCTGTAGAAGTTCAGCAAACAGTTGTTGAATGAATCAGGATTTCCATATTGACTCAGTGTGGCAAAGCAGATGTTTAATGCAGAGATGAGCTGAAATTCCAGCCCCTTTAGGACTGTAGCCGCCTCCTCTGGGCTCCTCCAGCACCTGTTCTCATCGACGCAGTAGCACTTTGATTGATGTTTCCTTGCCTCTCCTGGTAGCTTCCCCCCAGGAGCTTTCAAAGATGGCCTTGTCCCCGCATCTAGCCCTGTGAAAACACAATTGAGGAGGAAATAGCACTTATGGTGAGGCAGTTCCAGGAATCAGGGCCTGATTGGGAGTCTTTATAATGCATGTGATTATTCCTATCAATCATTACAGTTATGATCTGTAGTAACATCATCATAATGTCATAATTATAATAGAACTAGAGGCCTGATGCATGAAGATTCTTGCAAGAATAGGCCTTCCTTCCCCTGGCTGCCGACACCGCCTTCACTCCAGCCCAGAGCTGCCTTCTGCCTCTTGCCTTGTGGCACCAATTTGCATATTCCCTCCTTATTGGCTGTGGGTGCTGCCATCTTTGTCACAGAGTTATGGTCAATTTGCATATTCCATCTTTATTATATAGGATAGGATAGACCAGTGGTCGGCAAACTCATTAGTCAACAGAACCAAATATCAATAGCACAATGATAGAAATTTCTTTTGAGAGCCGAAAACCAACTTCTGCCACAAAGTTTCAATAGCACTGTACATGCGCGCTCTCACGTGGTATTTTGTGGAAGGGCCACACTCAAGGGGCCAAAGAGCTGCTTGTGGCTCTCAAGCCGCAGTTCGCCAACCACTGGGATAGACCATGTTCATGCTACAAATGCCCCCATAATCTCGTGCAACCCTTTTGTCTAGTGCCTGAGACTGAGAACTATGGAGGGTCATGCCCAAGTTCACGTGGTTAGCAGAACCAAGACGGAACTCAGGGCCACTCACACCCTGATCTTTCTCCTCTGCATTCTCACCTGGGCAGAGATGCTGAGCCTGTGAGAAAGACAGGGTTGGCGGGAAGACTGTTGGTTGCCATCAGTGCTAAAGATATTCCATCTGCAAGGCCCATCTGAGAGCTCTTGGAGGGGGCGGGGGGAGGAGGAAGGTATGCAGGGACAGCGGGTGTGAGTCTTTGAGATGGTGAGCCGCTGACTTCCCCGCAGTGCTGTTTAGGGCATACCGACAGATGATCCCTGCCAAGCAGATTGTTATAACTTTGTTTGCCTTTTCATTACCAACGTTGATCGTGTTGTGTGAGCTGTATGCTATGCGTGCGCTTGCACCCTTCAGTTAAATACTTGCATGGAAAATAGAAATTATCAGAATGATGTCTAATGCATCCCACGCCAGGCAGTGTGCTGCTAAGTGTTTTATATGTGTTCACTCCTGTAAACAATGATCTGATCAATTTGACCAACAAAGGCCGCCCAACTGTGTAGATCAGAATTCCCCCAGGCTTCCCGTGGGCCTGGTTTTCCAGTCTGGTGGCCCACGTGGTTTTCTGACATCGATGGGTGGTCGCCTAACCTGCCTTCCTAGTAGGAATTGTAAGCAATTACACAGTTGGCCCCAAACACTGCCAACAGAAATCCACTGTTGTTCTACAGGCGGTCCCCAAAAATGTGTACACGCTTTGAATAATTCTTAACTCCAATGGGGCTAAATCTGAAAAGGAAGAAACATCAATTGAGCTATCAAAAAATTATGTGTATACATTTCGGGGGAACACCCTATGTGTCATTTCAGATGAGAGAATTTTGTTTAGCCATTTTCTTCATTGCAGATGAGGACAGAATATTTGACCTGGTGTGAATGTCTGTCCTAACAGGATCACGTAGCTCATCCCCGTACTGCCTTAGACCTCCCTGGTCCATGGAAAAGGTGACTCCAGGAAGTACAGGGTAGAAACACCTGGCCAGTTTCACCTGCTCACACCACAGTTAGCCTAGAACTGTGTGTTACTTATTGGTGTTTATGAGCCTATAGAGGTGGGTCGTGGTGACAGGAAGTTCCTGAGAGATTACCTGATCCATCCCCTTCATGTAACCGATGAGGAAACAGTCTCAGAGAGGTTAAGTGACTTTTCCGAAGCCACACGGCTAACTGTGGCAGAGCCACACCTAGAGCTCATTTCTCCCAACTCCCAGTTAGGTGATCCTTTATTCAGAGGGCTAAAAAGGACTGGGGAGAAGCTGCGGATGGGTGTATGCAACTTTTTTACACCGTTCTCTCTACTTTTGCTTATGTGTGAAATATTCCTTACAAAAGAGTTTCTTTTAAAGAGCCTTAGGAGAGTGCCTGGTTATAGCAGGAGGGGGTCCTGTTTTTATATTGGCCTCTTCAACGAATTCTTCCCCAAGGGATCTTTCCTGCGCTTTGAATGTCCTCAGCGTAACACAGTCTGATCTACACATAATCCCTAATGGTGAAACAGGCTTTGGCCTTCCTTGTTCTTGTTGTTGTTTTCCTTCTGTCCATCAGCCGGAATGCAAGGCATCCTGTCTCTGAAGCTTCTTCCCAACTTGTGTGTCTCCCATCTGTCCACGCCAAGCCCTCGCGGCCAGGATATCCCCAATTCCGTTCCCCTGCAGACCATCTTTGGGGTTTTCGCCGTCACCAAGGACCCAGCACTACCATCTGCTCGGTCCTTGCCTTGGGACTGGCTCATTTTATTTACTCCAATACGTTCTCAGAGAAAACTGGGTGCCATTGCTGTCGATGGGAAATCGGCCGTGTGATCTATGAAATCTGGGTTTGAGGTGCTAGTTACTCTCATTCTAACGGTCATTATAACTTGCCTAGTTACTTGAGAGTCAGAACGTCTATTGATGTACAACTTGAAATTTCAGCGCTTGACTGTGCTGAAGGACACTGTCGCCTGTGGCCAGTCTCTGGGGATCAGCCCTGCTTAGTGTCTCTGCCCAGAATGAGACGTGTGTGCACACGTGTGTGTTTTCTGCAGCCAGGCCCGGCCACCTGACCACTGCAATAGGCACTTGTGTTCCAGGGAGCGTGCAGCTTGCAGGGAAGCTAAGCAGGCACAGTCTGGCAGTCACCTCTCAGCACACTTGTTCTTTGCCCAGCACCTTGCACAGCAACCCCCCAAAGTGAGCCTTAACCACCCCACTGGTGATGGAGTAGGACCTAGAAGGGATGGCCCTTGGCTAGAAAATAGATGTTCTGTGGAGCTGACTCTCTGCTGACATGGAGTTTGTCTATGGGGATCTCCCATGGAGGAAACGAGAGCAGAGGGGGGAACAGGCATTGCTGGAGCCCAAGGTGGGCGTGGTGGGGGGAGTGTCACGGCTGGGAGTCCCAACTTTAATTGGGGTGCTCAGAAAAGGCCTCTTATTTGAGCAAAGACTTGAAAGGGGTATCCGTATGCCTTCTGGATCTCTAGGGAAGGAATACCCCAGGCAGAGGGGACAGCCAGGGCAAAGGCCCAGAGGCAGGAGCGGACCTGGATGGAGTGTTCGGGAAAGCAGGGAGGTCAGTGCAGCCCAGGCTCAGTGGGCACCAGAGATGGGGGAGGCGGTGAGGTGGGAGCCCATGGATGGCAGGCAGGCCGCGGTGAGCATGTGGCTTTCCTGGGAGTGAGATGGGAAAAGCGGGCTGGTTTCAAGCAGAGCAGCGGTGGGTTACATTTGAAGGCACTAGTGCCAAGAATAGCCTGCAGGGAGGGAACGGAGGAGGCAGGGAGGCCAGTGAGGAGGAGGGGGCGGCGCCCTGCAGCCAGAGCCTCGGCATTGCCTTGGGCCATGCTGCCTGCCTTCTGGCAGAGTCCCATGGCCTCCTCCTCTCCTAGGGTGAGTGAGTCACTGCAGCCTCAGAGGCCAAAAGTCTACTCCCTGCTCCCTGGGGTGTGCAGGGGGGACGCCCTCCAGCTTGCTCCAGCCCCGCCTTTTGCATTTCACCTGAAGGCTTCTTCACAACCAAACCAGCCAGCGCGGGAGGGAGGGAGGGAGGCCGGGCCCTGGTGGCAATGGACTCAGGCCGCGGAAGGAGCTCTCCACAAACACCAACCCTGTGAGCGTGAAAGCACCAGAGGCCTGTATTATAGCGCCAAGCAGCCGCCGCTCTGGAATCACCCGGGCCTGCTGGGTTGGAATCCTAGTTACTTACATTTTCCCAGCCCCAGCGTCCCAGCAGGGACCTTGCTTTTCAAGAACCTAAGATAGCAAGACAAATGCCATTGGGAGTAGACTATGTGGCCTTGGGAAAAAGGGAGTGAAGGAGGCAGGAAAGAGTGTGGTCACAGCTTTGTGTGTGGCCTCAGCCTGGTCCCAGGAGGGACTCAGAAGCATGCATTCTAGAAAGCCTCCAACACTGGGACCCTCGATCTGGATGAATCCGGGGTCTGGGAGCAGCACACCAGACCCACTCGGAACCCACTCCCCTCCTACCAAGGGACCCCGCTCAACACAAACCACCACACCCTCTCTTCAGCCGGGAGGGACCCTGCAGAGGCCCCACCAGCTCAGCTATCTGAGATCTGGTAGGCGCTGGCAGCCTCTGGGCCCCATTTTCGGCCGATTACAGGGTGGCACTGAGCCTGCCCCAGACCTCATAAAAGATGGATGGTGCAGTTGTATAGCATTCGGGGCTTTTTATGAACTTCAGCTTCCCCTTAAAAGGCTGCTAACTTCAAAGGAAATAGAAACTGCTCGAGGCATTTTGGTGGTTGTAATAAAATGCATTCCCTAGGAACTCGGGTTGTGTTTCAGCCTGGGATAAGAAGGTCACGTGGTCCTGTGGGTGACCACGTGGCTGCTTCCTCGTGACGGGTTTTATCTCCCCACAGCGGATTTATGCCGAGAACTGCCCGCCCGTGGCTGTGACCTCCCTTCCTCTTTACAACTCAGTATCCAGCTTGGCAAGCTTGTGCAAGGAGGGGTGTCTTGACAATGTGTTTTACCAAAAAAATAAAAGTGTGTGTGTGCGCGCGCGCGCACGCGCTCGCGCGTGTTTCATTTCCAATTCAATCCAAAAGTCTCCTTTCAGTTTTAAAAATCCTGGTAAGAGTTCACGTGTGTATGCATCAAGTCGAGTAGGAAATTTCAGCTCTCAATAACATAAACAGCGTGTACTTGACACGTGAGTTTTCTGTGTGTGGAGAGAAAATCTCTGTGGGGGAGGAAGAAGCATTTTCCTTCTCCTTCGAGTTCTTAGCTGAGAAGACCCCTGTCAGGAAAGACATGGGAATGAGAACAGGGTATGAGTGTGTGTGTGTGTGTGTGTGTGTGTGTGTGTGTGTGCTGCATGCCGTGAAGCTGGCTCCGACTCCAGGCAACCACATGAATGAATTACATCCCGTGTCCTGTCCTCAGCCCCGCTTGGCTCCCGTAGATTCACACCTGTGGCTGCTTTTATGGAGTCCGTCCATCTCACAATTGGTCTTCTCGTTCCCTGCTGCCTGCTCTTGCTCCCACATTATTGTCTTAAAAAAACAAAAAACAAAAAACAAAAAACTCTGCCTTCTCAGGAGCCTGGCCCAACGGTGGACAGCCTCAGTTTCGTCCTTTTCTCCTTCATCGATGTCTCCGGCTTCATTTGCTCTAGGACCCACGTGTTCATCTTTCTGGCAGCTCAGGGTGTCTATCTGCAGAGCTCTCCGCCAACACCCTGCTGCAAATGAATCTTCTTTTTTTTCCTGCCAGCCTTCTTCACTGTCTACCTTCTGCACCTGTAACTGGGGGTATGCGGGCATGGGTGATCTTAAATGGCACGTCTTTGTTCTCGGGGCTCTTTCCTAATTCTTCCTCCGCTGCCCTTTCGAGTCTCTGCCTTCTCTTCGTTTTTCGGCTGCGACCTCCATTGAAATGGACGCCTGCACCAAGGTAAGCAGAGCCTTCCACCCGTCAGATGTCCTCGCTGTCTGGGGTGGAAGTCGGGTATTTCTTCTGTAGCCATGGTTTTCGGCTTGACATTTAAATCCGGTCCCGCGTTGGCACTTTTGTCTTTCACTTTCATCAGAAGTCATTTCAAATCATCGCTGCTTTCTGCCAGTAAGATGGTGTCGCCTGCACACCATGGGTGATGGATGTTTCTTCCACCAGTTTGCACGCCTCCTTCCTCGGAGTCTAGCCCAGTTCTTTGTATGCCGTGCTCTGCAGCAGACGAGACATACGGAGATGCATGCACCCTGTCTGACACCTGTGCCAGGGTGACATGTATACCTCATATATATGTGGGAGACGGCAGGGAAAATATGAGTAACCCAAAGGTAGCTTTAGAATGTAAGCTTGAACACCATCTTATTAGGGGAAAGAGAGGGGGCGGGGATGCAGGCCTCTTAAGGGACGGTAAATGGTTTGGGGGAAAGATGAATGGGCCATCAGAAGAATAGATGGGAGCTATGATAGTTTGTGTCCATTTGTCTGGATGTAGAGTTGCCTTCTGGTCTCTTTTCCTGTGAATCAGACCTCCCTGAAAGATAAAACTCCTATGAGTGGGTGGAAGGTGAAAGTTGAGTTCCTTTTGAAGGATTTATCTTGAGACAGATAAGGTGAGTTAAGAACATTTGATGTTTTTCAAGTGCCTACAGCTCAAAATAGTCAAGACATCAACATGGCACATTTTGGGGTGGCATGTCCTGAATTCATATAGTCACATTTTGGAGTGGTGTGTTCCAGCTCCTAGGGAAATGATGTGAGGGCTCTCTGCTCAGGGCCCTGTTAGAGTAGCCTGGATGGGCAGGGGTGGGAAAGGAAGGACTTGTAACTTAGGTGGAGCCTCAATACAGGGGTTGGACCAAGAAATGGATCCTGGAATACTGGGATTGAGATCTATCTAGTGCAGCTGTCTTTAAGCTATGGATCCTGGAAAGCTGGGATTGAGCTTCATTTAGTGCAGCTGTCTTTAAGACTTGGATCCTGGAATGCTGGGATTGAGCTTCATTTAGTGCAGCTGTCTTCAAACCAAGCTACCCAGACCACTGAGGGTATGGATACAGGAAGACTACCCAGAAGGTGCACAGGCAGAGAAAGTGGTATAAGAACCAATTTCCAGATTCTCAACTTCCACGTGGTCTGCCTGGGAATGTGCCTGGAACCTGCCAAGATGGCTCTTCTCAGCTCCCCTGTCCTAACCCACCTTCCTCCCACTTTCCTGATGAAACACAAGCCTCACACTTTCTAGGTGCCTTGCCCTTGGGGGTGCAAATCTCATAAAATAGTCAAAGGGACAATACAAGAATGTGCAGCTCAGAAGGGAGAAGTCCCTGAAGACAACACAAAGGAGGTTTCTGTAAGGCGTGGTGAAGCAGACAACCAGGAGTCAAAGGCTCTCCCGTGCCTTCATCCTCCTCCATCATCCATCTTCATCTCCCTCGGCATTCGAAAATGGAGATGTGTGTCCACGGGCTTGTTTGAATTGAAAAATGATGTCAGACTCTTGCCTGGAAGTAAATCTGATTTGGCTGATGTATTTGACAGTAAGGATGCTTGGTCATTGAGTTTTATGGGGTTTAGGACATGCTACCCCCAAATAAGGTAACTGGCATACTGAATACCTTTTTAATTTTACGTTTTAATTACAGTTTATATTCAGTGTTATTTTGTATTAGTTTCAGTGGTTAGACAGTAATATACTTTACAGAGCGATCCCCTGGTATTTCCAGTAACCACCTGGCACCAAAAAATAATTATGACAATATTATTGACTATGCTTTACATCCCGGTGACTACGAAGGGTATTATGGTAAGTGAAATTAGTCAGACAAAGAAAGACAAATGTCATCTGATTTCACTTAGATGTGGAATCTACACAACAAAATGCCCGAATGAACACGCGAAATAGAAACAGACTCCTAGATATGGAGAACAGAGTGATGGCATATCGAACAGCTTAAGGTGAAGGAACTTGAGAAAATAGCAGAAGCAGGAAGGTCACACTGACCTCCCCACCTCATCCTTCCTCCCTGAAGCTGGTCATAAAACTCCCAAATGAAAGGTGCCCTCTCGGTACCAGGAGGAAAGACGATATTCTTATCACCAGAGACCCAGAGACTGGGAATTTAGGGCCCAGGAGGCTGTATAAACAAACCTTGTCAAATTAACCCTTATCGCTCTAGTTACTTCTTCACCACTTACTGCCCTAGCCCCAAAACCATTTTTCTTATCAGTTCTCTCACAGATGTATTATTTCTTCGTCTTAAAGGTATAAAGGGCTCCTGCTCTGGCTGCCTCTCCAGGTCCTTATTCTCCTGCGAAAGCTCCCAAGTACCTTTAAAAATTCAACTAAGTGCGTACACTTTCCACCCATCCATCTTTATCAGCTAAACTTTCAGGCCCAGCCAGGGACCCAAAGAGGGTTGAGTAAAATGTTTTCCTCCCCTGCAGGTTGTAGGCTGGGCATTTCACATAAATTCAATGAGCAAAAAATCACAGCCCGCGGCTTCGGTGAAAATATATGTAAAACACATATGCAAAATAAATTAGGTTCCATTGCTGCTTTTAAATGTTTTAGGTGGTTAATAGTTTTTCAAATTTATCTCAGGAGTTTTTTTTAGCAAAACTGATCAAGTTACCTACCACAGAGTTAGAGATGTCCTACATAATAAATATTTGTAGGATGAAAAAAAAAAAGAAGAATGAATGAATATGGATGAGGAGACTAAAGCGGCAAAGGACACATAATTTGTTTTTTAAAAAGAAGCACTAAATTGTAAACTTAAAAATACTTAAAGTAGCAAACTTCATGTTATGACTGTTTTACCATAGCAAAAATACATTAGTGTCAGAGTTGGGTAGCACCCAGGTGTCCCGAATCCTACCCAGGGGTCCCTCTGCTTGCCTCTCTTCCCGTTTCTCATCTTCTTAGTTTTCTGAAAATGTTGTTGTCAGGTATTACCTGCAAAACAGGAAACTTCATTGCTTTGAGAAACACTGAAACGAGACACAATTCTAGCCACAGAAGCAGTCCATGAGGAGCGTTTCTAAGCCTGAGAAATAATGGGGTTCAGAGACAGTTCCAGGACCCCATTGATCATGGTGCCCAAAATGGCCATTGGGCCTGGATCCGACCGGCATCAAGGTCAGTATCTGAGGCGGAGATCTGGGGCCTGGGCCCACAGCAGTGGCCCGTCACGTCTGGGATAGGACCCCAGCCAGTGCCACCAGGACTGGGCAACAGGATCCAGCCATGAGGAGACGGAGCTGACACAGGCTAGGGCAGCAGGATACCCTCCGGGCCAGGCCCTGTGCCTTAGAGGACCCCGCTATCGCTGTTCCACCGGAGAGGGACAGGCTCTCTAGAGCCCGGGAAAGCAGAGGCTCTGATGCTTGTTGAGTTAAGGGCAGGAGCCGGAGCCACAGCTGTCCGCTGTTGTTGTCAAGTGGACAGCTGCCAGCTTTGGGCCCCGAGGGGGCCTTCTGACAATTCATTAGGCAGAAGTGAAGGGTACTGCCTCACCCCAGAAAATGAGTCACTCAGTGGCCTGTGTGTCACCAGCCAGCTTGGGTCCCACCTGGACCCAGAGAAGGGACAGATGTCCCACGTGACCCTCCTCGGCTGCCTGGCTCAGCTCCGCAGGCCCCATCCGGGTCCCAGGATCAGGGCAGCTCCGGCAGGAAAGGACCTTCAAGGCCATCTGGTCCCAATGCCTCCCAAGGGCTCGAACCTCACCCAGTGACGCCTACCCTCTGCTTGAATACCTTGGGTGACGGGGAGCTCACTGCCTCTGGGAGCAGCCAGAGCTGGAAAGCCCCCGGAGAGTCATCTGATCTGATATCCTCATTGCACAGAAGGAGACATCTCCAACATCGGCAAAGCAGCTTGTCCCAAGGTCATCCCGCCGGCCCACCAACGGGGAAGGGTCTGTTTCCCGCCTCCCGCATGCCCCGTTCTCCCGTCACCTCTCACTTCCTGGCAAGAGCCTTGCTGTTACACACCTCCTGACTTTGCCTCCCTGTTCCCCCACCCCACTCCCAATTGCCCTTTGAGCTGTACCTCCCACCTGCATGGGAAACACACGTGCCTTTTGGGGCCCAGAACGAGCATCTTCTCCTCCTGCCTGAGGCCTTCCCCCCAGTTAGAAGTGCTCCCCACCCTGCTCAGAACTGCCCCATACTGGTCACTCCTTTCACCCTGAGGTTCAGGATAGGACACAGGCCCAGACCCTTCCTCCAAGGGCTCAGCTGTGCCTTGGGACCAGACTGGCTAGATGGTCCCCTGGCCAGAGGGAAAGTCCTGAGTCTCAGAGAGCTGGGGAGGGGCAGAGGGCAGGGAGGAGAGGGACTCTTATGAATGATTTCCATATTTATGGAGTACCGTCAATTATTGCTATGTATTAACTCCTTGACTATATGCCAGGCACAGTTCTAAGCACTTCCTTCCTATTCATTTTTGTAATCCTTGCAAGGACCCTATACGTACTGCTATTATCCCCCCCCCCCCATTTTACAGATGGGAAAACTAAGGCACAGAAAGGTTATAACTCGGCTCAAATCACAGACAGTGAGTAGCAGAGCTGGGATCCATATGCCAACTTGTAACCATGCCTCTGTCCAGAGCATTGTGTGTACTCATCCTCCTGTCGGTGCACACACTCGGGTTGTTTTTGGCTTATTGCTGTAACAAGTATCACCATGCTTCATTTTGTACACGTGCAAGTATTCCCATAGGGCTGTGGTCGGCGAACTGTGGCTCGCAAGCCACATGTGGCTCTTGGGCCCCTTGAGTGTGGCTCTTCCACAAAATATCATGGCCTGGGTGAGTCTATTTTGAAGAAGTGGCATTAAAACAAGTTTAAGTTTTAAAAAAATTGGCTCAGAAATTTCAATCGTCGCACTGCTGATATTTGGCTCTGTTGACTAATGAGTTTGCCGACCACCGCCCTAGGGCTGCTGAGTCTGAGGTGCCCGGGCTTGTTTCATTTAGATAGAAAGTGCCAAGCTGCTCTCCGAAAAAGGCTGCCCTGTTTCCACTCGGGAGGCGCCCTTCCCATGTGAGGCCTCCCGCAGAGCAGCAGGGTGGCTGTGGATGTTGAGGACCCACAAGGCCATCCGTCCCCCATCAGACTCAGGCTCAGGGGCCCAGCGAGACAGGTTCCCCGCAGAGCGGCTCCTCCCGGGGAGGGCAGGCCTTGACAGCCCTCTCCCCGCAGCACCTGACGCTCCTAGCTCTGCCCACAGAGTATCCCTCAGGTCAGCATCTGGCCAGTGGGTGCCAGACAGCATGGCCTGGCGTCCCCAGTGCTCGCCAGGGATTACCGGTCTCAGGGAGCCCCAGCTCCCAGCAGTGTAGAGCAGCGACACTAACACCCCTGTCGCAGGGTCCTGGGATTGAGTGAAACAGGTGTGTGTCCACATGCACCTCACCTCATGTGATGTCAGTGACAGTTAAGTAAACGACTCAGAGGAGGCACCCCGCACAGGCCAACCTTCTCCCTCCTCCATTCACGTGTGAACTTCTATCATCCATTCATTCAGTGAGTCAGTCACTCACCTGGCCTTTATCCAGCACTTTTTTCTAGCTGGGTCTGTTCTCTTGCTCCCCCATATTATAACGCACTGGTTGTCAACTCGCTCCCACCTTCCCTGAGAGCAACATTGCTTGCCCTTTCTCTCCGTTCTCTGGCCTCCCTCTTCCTCTCCCTGCTACCTCCTGCTCCCCCAAAGCCCTTAAGACATGTGAGTTCCCCAGCCCAGTCTGTGTTTCCTGGAAACAGATGCCACGTCTGCACATTCAGGTACCACAGCTGGCAATTCCCCATCATCATCCTGTTTTATATCTGGCCTCGTGAATAACTCAGGGCCCAGAAAGCCAGAGCATAGTCATTCACATGAGGAGCGGGGGGGGGGGTGTCCGGTGCCAACACAGACCCCATTGGTTTTATGACCAAACGTTGCCAAGTTTAAATGCACAACACCTGACCTTGGCTTGCATTTGAAGTTACTTTCCATATTGAGACAATGCATTCGAGCCTCATCTCATCCACAGTAAAAGGGCCCTTTCCCGAAGCCAGTCCCTTAGTAAAATCCTTGAGAAGAAATGAGACGGCCGCTTGCAGAAATACCCAGACCGCTGTCCCTTAGAATGTCCTGTGCGAGACGCAGGTGTCTACGACCAGAATCTTCTTTGCCCTTGACTGATCTCTCCTCAAACTCTGACCTTCCGAGACAGAGGCCTTAGCACAGCGTCCATTCGGCCCAGAGGAGGCCTCCAGGAAGATTTGGGGTTGCAACTCACTCAGGTTATCTTTTCAGAATTGCTGGCTCCCCGGTTCTGAGAGAGCGCTGACGGGCGGCTGGCTGCCTGGAACATATTTCAGTTCTGGGCAATTCTTTGTCCTAGGGTGTTCCTGTCTGATCCAAATATTCTGTAAAGAAATGTGTACATGTGCCGCATAGCTCCCTCTTTGGCGCCATGCTGGAAATTGTTTTATGAAACGCATTAATTGATTTAGTTGAATACCTCACCTGTAGGGATGTTTGTTTGTTTCTCCCCTTTAAAAAGAATCTGTTGTTAAAGGGCAAATATTTGAAGAAAGGGAAGGTTGGATGCGTTTTGGTTCAGTTCTGTGAGATGCAGGTTGGAATGCAAACTAGGGATAATTAGGGCTTTTAGCAAATCTAAGCTTTTTTTTTTTTTTTTTAAACATGGCTGCTTGGTGTGAACCTGGCTCCCTGGTGAGAATCGCATTCCCTGATGAGAACCTAGTTCCCTGGTGTGAGCCTGGATCCCCGGTGAGAAGCTGGCTCCCTCCCACTGGCATGGCTTCCCGGTGTGAACTGGACTCTCTGGGACAGAATTGGCGATCAGGAAAGGGTTTCTGTAGGATAGGAGTGAATGAACACTGCTAGATGGTAGCTTCATTGGATAATATTTTGGAAAATACACTCTCTCTTAAGAGACATACAGAATTATTGCCTAAATTACAAATCCCCTCGTTACAAACATTCCCATATATTTATGTGAACAGCACAGGGCCAGGGTAGTGGAGAAAGCTCTCTTTGGAGCACAGGAAAGAGAAATACTCCTTCAGTTGCTTTGCTTAATCATATTTCTTTAAAAAAAAAAAAAAAGAAAAGAAAAGAAAAGAAAAGGAACGGCTTTATTGACATATAATTCTAATGTCATACAATTTATCCCTTGAAATTGAGCAATTCAATGTGTTTTGGTGTATTCAACAGGGGTGTGCAACCGTCACCCTTTGGAACATGTATGCCCCCACAAAACAGACCGTTGCCTACCCATTGCTGTCACCCCCTACCCTCCCCAGCCTTAAGCAACCACCAGTCTGGTCTCTGTTTCCATAGGCTTGCTGCTCCCGGACATTTCATACAAATGGAACCACAAAGCATGTGGTCCTTGTGACTGGATTCTTAGCCTAATGCTGTCAAGGTTCGTCCAGGTCGTAGCATGTCAGAACTTCCTGTTTATTGGCAAATAGTGTTCTACTGAATGACATTTTTAAATCCATGCATTGGGTTTTCTGACTTCGTTTTTGCCAGGGTGGGCGGTAAGCCATGACGTGGTGACCAGAGGCCAAAGAGTTCCCCTCTTCAGACGTTTCTTTTCAACTGCAGAGAGCATCGCCCATATCCCTTAGGCCACCTTGTTCTCTCGGAGAATCTACTTATCCTAGGGATCGCCCAAGGTGTCCCCAAAACACATTCATTCCATAATAGAGACTCCAAGTGTTGGGTAGAGCGCATAAGGCATTAAGATATAAATCATTTCCCCCCGGTTGGTGTGGCTCTGTTGGTTGGGCATCGTCCCATGCCCGGAAAGGTTGCCAGTTTGATTCCTCATCAGGGCACATGCCCAGGTTGCTGGCTGTATCCCCAGTAGGGGGTGTGCAGGAGGCAGGCGATCGATGTTTCACTCTCACACCTATTCATCTCTTTCTTTTCCTCTCCCTTCCTCTCTCTCTCAAAAAAAATTGACAAAAAATTTTTTTAAAATCTTTAAAAATCTTTATAAATCACTTCAAAAGGGAAGTATGAATGTGTTAAATGAGCCTCTAGGGGGCTCACCTGAGAACCTGCCCAGCATTTACAACTTTGCTTGCATGGGAAAATGAATTCTAAATTATTATCTTTAAGATGAACTTTCGAGGGGTGTGTGGGAGGGGAGTCTTGTGATCTTCTTGTATAGTATCTGCATTTCGAAGCTCCAATAAATAAATATATTCTATGTTTGTTCCAAACAAACAAAAACTTAGTGGAGGCTTCATAAATACGCATTAGGCTATTTTACAAAGTCAAGTCTAAAAGAAGTGAACTTATTTTATTTGCCCCTCTTTATAATGAGCATCTTAAATAACTTTGGGGTTTTTCAGTGCTAAGTAGGAGCAGAACCTGGAAGTCAAAATCTTTACTCATAGTCTAATCAGCTAGGCTTCTCATCATTTCAGGATCAGTGGAAGAAAACTCATTTCTTTGTTATTGTTGTTGTTGTTAATTTGTGTTAATCCTCACCCAAGGAGTGAGGATAGTTTTTCCATTCATTTTTAGAGAAATCAGAAGAGAGAAGCATCAATATGACAGAGACACATATGGGGGAGGCAATCTGATCTGCAACTCAGGTACCTGCCCTTGACCAAGAATCGAACCATGACCTTCCTGTGCACAGGCCAACAGTCTAACCACTGAGCACACTGGCCATGGATCACCACATTTCTTTAACACAGATCTCTCAGAGCCTTTAATAAGCAACATGTGTGCTGACTCTAACGGGCAAGGGGGGGGTGTAAGCAAAAATTCCCAAGCCTCTTGGACCACAGAACCCTTTTTCCCTCTGATAATTACCTATTAGCATCTCAAGAGGCCCCAAGGTTCCTTGGGACACAGTTTGGGAAACACAGGACTTTACAACTATGGGCTTGACAAACACAGACTTGGGTTCAGTTTTACTTCCCATCCACTGCTCTGAGCTTCAGTTTTCTCATCTATGAAACAAAGACAACAGAACCATGTTTTGGGTGGAGGCAATGGATATCCTATATAATAAAAGGCTAATATGCAAATCGACCGAACAGCAGAATGACCGGTCGCTATGACACACCCTGACCACCAGGGAGCAGATACTCAACACATCTCAGCCAGAAGCCAGGTCCACAACCTCCCCAGCAGGGCTAAGGATGCCTGGCCGCCAGCTGGACATGCCCCAGGGGCTCCCGGACTGCAAGAGGGTGCAGGCCAGGCTGAGGGACACCCCCCCTGAGTGCACACATTTTGTGCACCAGGCCTCTAGTATGGACATAATATCCAGAGAGGGGACCCAATACCTCCTTAGGCGATAAATATATATATACGGGGCTGGTATTTACTAACTCATAGGTGCTAAGCGTACTACCTCATAAGGTCATTGTGCAGATGGAATGAAATGAGACACGAAATAATGTGTGCCACGTGCTTGGCATCCCGGGGGCCTTCTTAAGGCTCACTTGCCTTTCTTCCTGCCTCTCCTCTCTGGGCGCTAGGAGCTAGCAAGCAGCAGACTTCCTGTGCCGGGAAGGCACCGACTGCCTGGAATACGGAGCCTTTGCCATCTGCTTATGGCCGTTAGGAGAAGGTGACATTCCAAGCTTCGTCAGGCCCTTGAGTTTTTAAGTAATTGAAGTGCTGAGAGACTGAAGTGACTCACCCCGTGCCGCCTATTCTGGTCTGCTTTGCACAAAAGCAAGAAAAATCACCAGCTCTAACCACCCACTGCATAATGTGAAAGATGAGAATAGCTGGAGAAAACACCGAAAATAACTCCCTGGGCCCGGTTTGGCGCTGCCTTACTTGGGCAGGAATGGGAAATGTTCGTAGCAGAGAGTCCTCAGGGCGGTAGCCCCCGCTTGTCACTATGTCCCTTGAAGGGGCGAGGGAGGAAGGGTTAGGAGGGAAGGAGAAGGGAGGAGAGGAGCTCTGAGCAACCCAGTCACAGTTCCAGCCCACTCTGGAAGCAAACGGGAAAACAAGTTTTAAAAATCCACCACTGTTGACTGGACACACCTACTATGTGTGAGGCACCCTGCCAGTTACGGTGGAGGGAACACGCAATTGTGAGGCAATTCTCAGCGGAGGATGCTAAGAATAGCAACGTCAGCTCCCACATACTAAGCACAATGCTTGGCAGTTTCCACTTTGCATCTCTAATAAATTCTTCAGAGGAGGACTCATTATCCACTTCTTACGAAAGGTGCAATGGAGATGCTTGTTCCTTCCTTCATTCACCCAGGGGGCTCTGCGCCCCCTCCGTGCCGGGGGCTGGGCTGGACAGAGGCAGAGAACACCGGCTCTCCGCTGAGCGTGGTGGTCAGTGACTTTCCAAGGTCATGAGCAAGCAGTGTGAGCAAGGGTCCCGGACTCCTCGGGACGGGATGTACCCAAACTGCACTCAGAGCCGGCCCTGTGGTGAGGGAGGCGCACCGAGAGCTCGGCTGCGCTTCCACGCCAGAGTCAACAGCACAGCTAATTTACCTTAAACAAAAGCATGTAAAAGCACAAGTCGCACTGTCTAGCAAACAGGAAATTTTGCTGCAGAAATTGCCTTATTATACAGGACTGTGACGGCGCCAGATAATCCCACAGGGACTCTGTGTAGGCACCTGTATCTACCGGCCCATCTCGAGTCCCCTCTGCCAGG
Source organism: Vespertilio murinus (assembly GCA_963924515.1). Taxonomy (NCBI): domain Eukaryota; kingdom Metazoa; phylum Chordata; class Mammalia; order Chiroptera; family Vespertilionidae; genus Vespertilio; species Vespertilio murinus. Next base: position 28,112,561 of record OZ004718.1, on the reverse strand, counting down.
ATCCAGAGGACAAGCTCCTACCCAGCGCACCCTCAGGCCGAGAGTGACCCTCCCAGCTCTGGAACAGGAAGTGAGCCCTATTACGTGCCAAGTGCTTTACCTGCATGACTTCACTTACTCCTCGCAGCAAGACTCCACGGCGATGCTGTCGCCATGTTTTACAGGAGAGAAATCAAAGGGTCCGAGAGGAAGCTTCCATCCCTTCCAGAATCAGCCGTGTCTAGAGTCAGAGTCTGGGCTCTTTCCCTGATACCAGGCTGTAAGTCCCAAAGTGCTCTGGGGGTGGGGTAGGGGGTGGTACCAACGTGAATGTTTAAATGCATGAGTCCTTTCTGCTTTGCGAGGGGAAGGACCCTCAGGAAGAAGTCCTGCGTTATCCACCTGGCAGCTTCCCAGGAACCACGGCACCTTTGTAATTTTCGCGCTTTCCGTTCTCCATATGCCGCCTCGATCTGGGGGAGCCATCAGTCTAAAGAAAACAGCGTGGTGCCCTTTGCTGTGTAAGAGCAGGAGTTCTCAGTCAGTGGAGCCAGCGTCTGGGCTGTGCCCGAACCCCCTACCCCGACTCCCGCCCATGGAAGGCATCTGAGTGCTGGCTGAGGGCCTTCCAGAGGCTCCGGAAAGGACCTGGCCTCTGCGCCTTCACCGTGGCTGGCGGAGAAGATGTGGGCCTTTGGTCTGTGCACGCGCCTACGTTCTCAAGAGCTCTATGTGTTCCTGAAAGGTTGTGAATAAATCATATTTTGTTCAATCAGATTGCCTTTTCATTTACGCTGAAATGTGAGCCTGCAAAAAATACACAAGTGAGCAATTACGAATGTGCTGACAGTTGACCCAGTTGTCCGAGCCAGAAACCTGCGAGTTCCTCTCTCCCCCTAACCCTTCAAACCAATTAATTTGCAAGGCCTGCAGCTATTGATTTACCTCCTAAACCTCCGTCCCAGCTGTCCAGCTCCCTCCATCCCCCTGCCACCCCCTCACTCTTTCTCACATAAATTAGTGAAACATCCCCAGACAGCTTCTCACTCCCCAGCCCACACTCTCGGCTTGACCCGCGTGATCTTCATTGCTGTCCAATCTGGTCAGGATCCTCCCTCTCTAAAACCCACCTGGGGTTTCCATAACCACCTCAATACACTCTAAACCCCACAGCATGGTGTCTACAGCCTTTGATGATCCCAGCCATTCTCAACTCATCTTTTCCTCCCCACCCAAGCATGCCATCCTTAGGCCAGGCCACACTTCAGGTGGCCCCTTAAACCAACCCTGTTCTCCATGCCTCCCCTTTAGGTCTTTGCAAACGCTGCTTGGAGTGTCTTCTGTGTCTTCCTTGCCTAGCCCCCCCCCTCATTCCTCATTGTCTGCAGAAGGGCCCCCTTGTCATCCTCTTCACCATGTCCCCTGTGAATCAGCCCTCAACATCTGCCCTCAGGGGACCATAATCACTGCTCTGCTTCTCTCCCCTTCCGGACTCTGAGCCCCTCACAAACTCTCTTTCACCTCAGCATCTGTAAAGCCCAGTATGTTGACGAAATCAATGACCACACGTAGGTCTGACCCTCCTGATGACTTAGACGTGGCGACATATTTACTCGTAGGATCTGGGGACAAACAGACCACAGCTGCAGCCATCAATGATCAATCAGAAGTGTCATTCTTGTCTCTGAAATCATCATGTGAGTCAATGAGGAAATAAGGAATAAGTTATAAAACTTCAGGGTATATCTGACTGGGGTTGAAGGGCAGTAAATCTATATTCATTTGAAAGGACATTTTTACAAAATCACTATAAAAGCCAAGTGCATATTTTAGAAAATACGTAAATCACCCATAGCTTCACAGCCCAAACCTAACCACTAACATGTTGGCTTACTTCCTTTTAGTCTTTTTTTTTTTGTCTGTAGGTTTAAGGGGATTTTTTTATATCGATGATTGATTATTTTCCATACCTCATATTGCAAATCACTTTTTCCCCTTATGACATTAGCATGTTCATGGTATTAGACACAGCATGCAATGACTACATGCAGCTCCATTGCTGGACATGCCATGGTCACATCTCTTTCCTCTACTGCTAGGTGTTTGCATTGTTCCACTAGTTTTTTGTCCTGGGACACCCATATTTCAAGTCTTTGTTAGGGCAGATTCCCAGGGGCAGAATTGCCCAGTCAAAGGCTGGGAACAGTTCGTTCTTTCTTTCTTGTTTGCTAAAACATTCCTAAGGCACTTGATAAATGCTATCTGTTGTCCAATCAGTTTCCCCGATACACACTCTCCCCAGGAGTACATAAGAATCCCCATTTTCCCACACCGTGCCCTCCATGCAATTATTACTTTAAAACATCTATTATACTTTGGCTGGCGAGAAGTCATTTCACACCATTTGGCTTTGTACCGTTTGGATGAAGAATGAGACCCGGGATGTCCCCTATGTTTACTCACAAGATATATTTCCTCATTTGTGAATTGCAATAGACCTTCGTCTTCATTTATAGGGAAACACCTTCGTAGACAGCGCGAGCATGAGCCAGATGCCCAAACTCGGTGCTGGCTCCCGTGCCAGCCCTGTGGCTCTGGGTGCATGCCTGTAGCTCTCTCAGCTTCTTCTCCTTGTCTGCGAAATTAGGGCTCTAATCTCATCCTGCAAATTGGATGTGCGGATGAAAGAGGAAGCAACTTGCACTCACGTGGCCCGCCGCTGCCACGCAACAGACATGGAATTGTAGCTCCCCTTTTCCTTCTTTTGGAGCTTTTCTGTCTTTGCCTCAAGGTGACCTTGTAGGCCCCCTGCTGTGTGGAGATCAACAGCACCAACATCCCCTGGGAAGTTGTTAGAAATGCAGATTCTTGGGCTACACCCAGATCTATTGCATCAGCATGTTCATTTTAAGAAGGTCTAGTTTATACACACAGTGAAGTTTGAGGATTCCTGTTTGAGACTCCCAGCTTTGAGGGTGATGGGTATGCTTCCCAAGCACAACAACCAGCATTCTCCCCCCTCCCCCCCCCCCAGGGAAGATCATGAGACTGGTACCTGGAAACGCTGACATGCACCCCATCCTCGCAGCCTCTGCTAGCCCCAGAGAACAGCGGGGCGAAAGATTGCCCCATCCCCTTAGCAGTCAGCCCGGCGGGGTGCTGTCTCCAGGAAGACAGCCCTCAGCTGGCAGCTCAGTGTTGTATTTCTGCCCGAGCGAGGGCTCCGCCACCAGGAAGTCGACCAGGGGTGCAGGTGAGAGGTTGCAGACTCAGCAGGATGTACAGCAGGATGTAGCAGCCTGACCCTGTACCATGTTGACCTTGTCATTTGTGCAGAGGCTCAGACAGGCGTCGGGGATGCTTCAGAGCTCGGGGAGCAGGCCCGGGGTCATTGAGGCCACACTCCTGTGCAGGCCAGGCTTACGGCGGGTGAGAGCAGCAGGGGGCCTGTGCTCTGAAGGTGGCAGAAGGGAAGCTGGTCAGGCGTGGGGAGAGGTGAGCACGCTTTTTGGCCAAATGCCATCCGCAGCAAAGGTCCAGCCCCTCATAAAGAAGGGCAGGGGCACCTCACATCTGTCGTCCTGCCATGCCTCATCACTCTCTCAGCCGGTGAGAAGGCCTGCAGGGGCAGCATGCCAAGGCCCATGCCACTTAGGTGTCCTCTCTCACCAAACCTTCCCTCAACCTTCTGATGAGGAACCCCATTTCCAGTTGAGGAAGCTAAGGCTCGGGGAGATTGGCAGCTAGGACACCTGGCCTGCCAGGGGCAAGGGGGTTGAGCTGCTGCTTTCTACCCTGTTTCCCCGAAAATAAGACAGTGTCCTATATTAATTTTTTGCTCCAAAGATGCACTAGGTCTTATTTTCAGGGGATGCATTATGTTTCCATGAAGTAGGTCTTATTTTCGGAGGATGTCTTATTTTCGGGGAAACACGGTAGGCCCATAAAGCTCTTACCACTCACCCAGCTGACCGGTCAGGAAACTGAAGTTGAAAACTTAAGACACTCAGAGTCTCAAGTAAGGATGGCAACAGGACTTGAAATGGAGCCTAGGCCTTTGGAATCCCAGTTCATGGCTTTCAGTTAAGTCGGACAACAGTCACTGAGCTTCACGCCCAGGCCTAAGCTCACCACTGTTGCCAGGCTCAGCCCCCAGGGGCTAAAAGAACAGCCCTCTAGAACTCCACCACCGGAACCATGCCATTCCCTTCAACTGTCCCCACCTCACTCCCACCCCTCACGCCCCGCTCTCGACCCAGCCACCTCATTCAGAGCCTTCCCACCTGCAGACTTCCAAAAATCGCTTCTCGTCTTTCCAATCAGGCTTATGGGGCCAATCTGTGCTCACCTCTCTCTGGCCGTGACAGCCGGAGAAATCTTCCCAAATTAATATGCATTGCAGTGTCTCCCTGAGGGATGGTTTCTCAGCCTCCAACTTAGAAAGGCCTCTCCGGGGAGCCCGGGGAAACCGTGTGCAGAAGAGATGAATAAGAACAATCTGCAGGGAGCCTGTTTTGGATGCTCCTTTGATGAACTCCATATTTTACCCTACTCGAGCTCACAGAATTAGTTTGCTGAGCACAGAGAGGTAAAAGTTTTAGAGCTGCACCTGAGAAGTCCTGACATCTTCAGAAGTTGAGAGGAATGAAGTGCTTCCTCCAAGATGACATAACAAGTGGCTGGCAGAGTGGAGACAGATGGAGTCCAGGGTGCTGTCCCCTGTTACTCAGCTGCCTCCTTCCCTTCCCCTAGGGCCGTGGTCGGCAAACTCGCAAGCCACATTTGGCCCCTTGAATGTCGCTCTTCCACAAAATACCACGGCCTGGGAGAGTCTATATTGAAGAAGTGACGTTAGAAGAATTTTACGTTTAAAAAAAAATTGGCTCTCAAAAGAAATTTCAATCGTTGGGCTCTGTTGAGTTTGCCAACCACTGCCCTAGGGGATGCGTGTCTTTATTACAGATTGCAGCTTCAGATTGAGGTCAGTGTGGCTAAAGGGGGAGGGTGACAGGAAGGAGAGGACCCCTGGACATCCAGCCTCATCTCTTTCCTGCCATGGCATCTTCCTCCTGCTTTGGGAAGTGTATGAGTTTCCTGTTGAAGCTATAACAAATGACCACAAATACTGCTCAGAATCACAGAATGTATCTTCTCATAGTTCTCATAGGGCCAGAAGTTCCAAATGAGCCTTACAGAGCTAAAACCAAGGTGTCTGCAGGGCTGGTGCCTTCCAGAAGCTGCAGGGGAGAATTTGTTCTCATTCTATGCCTCTTTTCAGCTTCCAGTGGCATTCCTTGGCTTGTGGCCTCATCACTCCAATCTCTGCTTCTATCATCACATTGCCCTCATTTCTTCTAACATTGCCCTCATTTCTTCTGTACTTCGATCTCCCTCTTCTTGCCTCTTCTAAGGACCCTTATGATTGATTACATTGGGCCCATGGTAATGTCTCCATCTCAAGAATCTCAAACTTGACCACACCTGCCAAGTTCTCTTTGCCAGGGAAGGTAACAGTCACCGGTTCCAGGGATTAGGGTGTGCATGTCCATGGGAGCCATTATTCAGCTGACCAGAGGTAGTCACCAGATCTAGTTAAAAGTGTAAAAGCCGCCGAAACCGGTTTGGCTGAGTGGATAGAGCGTCGGATTGTGGACTGAATGGTCTCGGTTTCGATTCTGGTCAAGGGCATGTACCTTGGTTTTGGGCGAATCCCCAGTAGGGAGTGTGCAGGAGGCAGCTGATTGATGATTCTCTCTCATCGATGTTTCTAACTCTCTATCTCTCTCCCTTATCTCTCTCTTCTTCAATAAAATATATATTTTTTAAAAGCCTTCGAGACAAATGCTTAGAGACCTTGCTCATATTATGGAAGTCACATTATCTCCCTTTGGAGCTGCTGTGAGGATCAAGTGCGATTTTCATCCAACAACCACCATGGTAGCGGGTGCACTGTGGGTATTTGACACAGGCGGCCAAGGGTGCTGGGGACTCTGGTACTCCACGTCTTCACGCACAGGAGGGTCTGCTGGTCTGGTGCAGCCTGGTGATTCTGAGGAGTCAGCAAATGCTATACGGAAGCAAGAGCCAGCCGATCGTACACACAGATTGGCCCTCCATTATCCTTGAAATTTAGTTTGCTCCAGGTCCATTTGGATTAGCTAGTAATGGAAGAGGCAAAGCTCTGATCTATGGCAAGAGACTTCTGAATAAATGAGTTTAGGATGATGTCACATGTGTAATAGACGGAGGGGGTGGGATGGGGTACTCTGCCCGCCTCCCTGCGGAAACACTGCAGCCCGTCAGATCCTCACTTGGGTTTTTTTTTTGTTTTGTTTTGTTTTCCATTTAGGGAGATGTTTAGTTCTCTTTCCGTGGGGCATTCCCACTTTGCAGGGAAAAAGAAAAGAGAAAGAGGAAGCAGTCACTTCTGATTTTCTAAACTGCAGATCTGAATTCCCAGCCATTAGTGCCTCCTTCCCCTAGCCCTCACTTTCATTGGCGGCCTTACCAGCCTGCTGCTTTGTGAGACCTGGGAGGGGACGCCCCTCTGGTCCGCGGGTGCGTGCTAGTCAATGCGTAACAAGTGGATTACAGAAAGGGGGTCCCGATTGCCCATGTCCATGGTGTAAACGTTCCCACCGTGGCTGGTTTCGAGCTCCCAACCTGACCTTGCTGAACACCAAGCTGAGCGGGATGAGCTGTGGGCTGATGAGCTGACGCAGGCTGGTTCCAGCACCCGCTGCACCACCTGCACCCGCATCCCTCTACTGACATCACCCCCCACACGCCCCTCGCCCCCCTGAAGGGGCACGCACTCCATCCTTCAGTCCTCAGTCCTTTCCATCTTCCATCAACGTTCTGTTTGTTCCTCAAGCCTGGGCGCATTAAGTCTTCCAAGTGAATCCATTCTTTCTTTGTTGGTGTCCCCACAGAGTACTCTTTCCACCTTTATTTGGCTTTTTTTTTTTCAAGCCGTCTCGTAGCGCACAGCTAAGCCTCTTTCCCAGTCACCTGGCTTTGGGGAGACGGTGGCCTAAGTCAATCCCCTTAGTAGCTCTGTGACTCAGAGCACATGAGGTTCTCAACCGTGACACGGGGCTACCATCCCACACCCCGTCTCAGTCGAGGACTCACTGTGAGGGCCTGAACAGAGTGCATACAAACAGGAAGTGCTCAGACAAGTGGGCAGGCCTTTCCTTGGAGGGCAGGACCGGGTCTCATAACCCGTCTTCTGCCTGCACATCCCGGGGACTCAGAAGGCTCTCGCTCAGCTAGGACTTTGTTGAAATGAGATGAAATCTCCAGACATGTGCAGTGCAAACAGAGATGAGTAAGAGAGGTTGGGGGGGGGGGCTGAGGGGGAAGACAGGATGCACCCTAAAAGGTCTACAGCTGGCCTCCCATCTCACCCATCTGGGATGCGCTTTAACAGCCCGGGCTGGGGCGGGAGGGAGGGAGAAGGGGGATGAGCATGAGCGCGGATGGCAGGTCTTCATGGCGGCTCCATCTCGCAAGCCTCACGGAGAACTCGTAAATGTCAGAAGTGATGCACACAATTTAGGAGGCAGAGAGGGATCTGCAGATATTAAGATATTTACCAGGCCACGTGAGGGAGCAGGCTCGGCCTCCGCTGCCGCTCATATTTTCATTAGCAGAGGCTCAGTGAGCGCGAGCGGCTTAAAGGCTGATAGAAGCCTCCCATCTTCTTATTTGCGATCTGAATGCAGTCGCCTCATTATACAGTGTAATGTTCCCTGATGGATGTTCGCTCTCCCGGTGTCTGCGAGAAAGAAAAATGTGAGGATGTGGGGGGCGGGCGGGGGGCACGGGGAGACGGTGGGCGGGAGGAGAAGTAGCAGCTCCATCGCTTCCTCCACCGTAGCTGCTTAGGTTGGATCCCAAAGCCCGTGAATGACACCCCGACGGGCGGGGGCGTCTGTGGCACGTACCCCCAGGCTCTGCCTCCTGCTTTCCCTGTTTCACTGGAGGGTTGAGGTTAGACGTTTCCGGATTCCGGGCACAGGCTGAGACAGATCCATTTGGGGAGTGGCTGCCCTGTTTGGAGATAGCTTATGGGGAGCCAGACGGGATAACTCTCCCTCCCGGAGGCTGGTCAGTGCGGCTGCGGCCAGGGTGAGGGCAGGAGGACAGGAGGAGTGAGAAGCTCTGGACCTCAAGTTGTCCAGCACACTCGGCCCAAGCACACTGGTGTTCATTCATTCCCTTGGTCACACATGTGCTCATCTTTTCTTTTGACAGATATTTCCGGGGCTCTTAACCCGGGCCCGGCGCCAACAACACAGGCATCCGCAAAGCAGACAGTCCCTGCCCTCGGAGAGCTCGGGGCAGTGGTTCTCCAGTGGGGGCAGTTTTGTCCCCCAGGGCACAGTTGGCAGCGTCTGCACACCTTTTTTGTTGTCTCTGGGGGAGGCTTCTGGCATCTAGAGGCCGGAGGCCAGGGATGCTGCAGAACAGCCTCACGTGCCCAGGGGAGGCCCACCTACACCGCGAAGAAGGAGCCAACTCAGCGCCAGCAGCGCTGCGGGTGAAAGGCATGGCCTAGAGCTTCAGGGGAAAACATTCCTTTCGGCGTGACACATTTCTAAGGGCAACTCATTTGTATGGCTGACCTATATATTTGCTCATAGGAGATAAAACTGGGACAGTTTCTAAATAAAGTTGGGAATACCACAGCAAGAATAATATCCTCTGTCTGTGCCACGTGGTACAGGTCTGCTACAAGGTCAGAAGGTCCTTGTATCGGGCCCGTCGAGGGGCCGGAGAGGATGCCTGCAGGACAGTGGTGGTCAAAGGCATGGGCTTTGTGGTCGGGACCCCGGGTTCGGGGTCTGACCCTCCTACCCCTGCCTGAGTGATGCTGAGCTATTCACACCGCCCTCTTCATCGCCTGTGGTCCTTTAAAGACATCCCGGTGGACCAAGTAAATATCTATGGAGGCACTGAAAGGCGGCCATAGACACTGGCCCTTACCCTCGAGAATTCCTCCAGATCTCTGCCACCGCTGTCTTCTCATCAATCTACCATTCATTCTTCTGTTCACTCATTAATATTCAGGGCTCACCCACTATGCACCAGGCCCTGTTACAAAAGGCGGAGGCTGCCCCAGTGAGCAGAATAAACAAGGTGTCTCGCAGAACATGCATGTTATACAGAGAACAAGTTATTAATATTTACAATAAAATATTCCAGAAATATTCCAGACTTTATGATGAAAATAGAATGAGGGGAGAGGATAAGGAGTGACTAAGCTGGTTGGCGTCTCTCTAAGGAGGTCATTTTTAAGTTGAAACCCAAAGGAAAAGGGCGAGGTGAGTCAGGCGGAGCTCTGGGGGGTGATCCTTCCAGGCAAAGTGCCAGCGTGGATTCGGGTGCCCCAAGGAGCGGGGAGCTCCATGTGTCCCGGGATCAGGGGTGTGAGGCTGGAGCTCGAGAGGGAGGGCAACTGGGATGGGTTGGAGAGGGTGGCAAGGTCGGAGGAAAGCGTTTGGGTTTTGTTCTGGGAGTCCTGGGCAGCCAATAGTGGGGGCCTAAGCAAGGGAGTCCTCCTCAATCAGTTCTCGGCTCGGAGTCCGTGCCTGACCGTAACTTCAGCAACCCTCCAGCACGTAATTTCTAGCATGTTTTCTCTGCTGCTTCCCTCCAGTCCGGCTGGAAGATGCAGCCCCTTCTAAGTCCAGCTCAGTCCCCAGGAAACAAACACATCAAGGCCCAGTGACCCCCCTTTACTCACCTTTCCCAGTCTGGGGTCAGGGACGGGCCACGTTTTCTCATTCATCTACTCGCTCCCTCCTTACGCCATTCTTTAGCCGTGTCTCAGCATGGTTGCCCTAGAAGCAGACCCTTAAAAAGAGGCACGCAGCTTACTGGGGAGATGATCCCGGGAAAGACTGATAGGGAAGTAGGAAGTGGGACAGGGAAGGAAAGGAACCAAAACCAGTTATTTAGCAAGTTAGCATGAGTGGCATTTAGACCTTCTCCCCCAGGGAACTCGGAGAGCCAGAGGGAACCCCCACCTGATAGTTTTCCCACCTGAAGGGTGAGGGAGTGGAGGTGTTCAGCTCCTGGAAAGCCTTAAGTTAGCCTGCCCTGTGTGGGGGCAAAGAGGGCTCTTGCAGTCCGAGAAAGACTGCAGGTAAAAAAAAAAAAATAAAAAAAAAGGGCTGGTAGTAGGAAATTGGGCTATTTCAAACTAAAATTAAGCCCAAGGAGATACAAGAGTGATGGCCAACATCACTAATCATCAGGGAAATGCAAGTCAAAACCACCTCACACCTGCCAAGATGCCTGAGAGGGATGGAGGAGATGAGGGAGGGAGGGAGGGAGGGAGGCAGGGAGGGAGGGAGGAAGAGAGAGAGAGAGAGAGAGAGAGAGAGAGAGAGGTGAAATGGTGCTGGGTAACTGATCTAGGAGGTTACCAAAAACATGTGCTACAGCCCACCGGTGTGGCTTAGTGGTTGAGTGTCAATCCATGAACCAAGAGGTGAAGGTTTGGTATCTGGTCAGGGCTCAATCCCTGGTGTGTGTGTGTGGGGGGGGGGGGGGGGGGGTGCAGCAGGCACCCAATTAATGTTTCTCTCTTATCAATGTTTCTATCCCTCCATCTCTCTCTAAAATTTTATATATATAATATTAAAGCATGTGCTACAGCTAGGATTTTTTAGCACTTAATTTAATTTAATTTTATTTTACTGTGGTAAGAACACTTAACATGAGATGCCCTTGACAGTACAGCACCATTGGCTACCGTCCAACATTGTGCAGACCTCTACAATGCATGCATCCAGCTTATCCAAAGCTTTTTGCCCTTTGGCGAGTAACTACCCATGTCCCCTGCCCCCAGACCCTGGCACCACCATTCCACAGTTTGATCCCATGAATGTGACCGTCTTAGGGAGGTATTTATCTCTCCGTGACTGGCTGGTTTCATTAGCATCATGTCCTCCAGGGTCATCCATGTTGCCGCGTATTGCAGAGTTTCCTTCTTCTCAAAGGTTGAAAAGTATTCTACTGTGTGTACAAACCACATTCCCTTTATCTACTTATCCGCCAAGGGACCCTTAAGCTGTCACATCTTGGCTACTTTGAATAATGCTGCGGTGAATGTGGGAGTGCTCATTTCTGTTTTCTGTTTAAGATCCTTACTTTAATTCTTCCTGATAAATTCCCAGTCCTGGGATTGCTGGGTCAAGTGGTAGTTCTATTTTTAATGTTTTTAGGAATATCCATACTGTTTTGCATAATGGCTTCACCATTTCATCTCTCTCTCTCTCTCTCTCTCTCTCTCTCTCTCTCTCTCTCTCTCCCCCCCCTCCCTCCCTCCCTTCATCCCTCTCAGCCATCCTGGCAGGCATAAGGTGATATTTAATTGTGGTTTTGATTTGCATTTCCTTGATGATTAGTGATGTTGGCCATTTGTTCATATGCGGTTGGCCATTTTCAGGGTTGTGGAGAATTGTCCACTTAAGCCCTTGGCCCCTGCCGCACAGGGATGTTTTGAAGATTCGATGACATACCACATATGAAAACCCTGTGCAATGACTTGTGGGTTCGATGTGATTGTCACCCTTCAGCAAGTCACTTTGCTTTCGTTAACCTTAGTGCCCTCCACCTGGCAAATGAGAATGAGCATATTCCCTCTGCCAGCCTCAGACAGCCATCATATGAAGTGAACGAGAATTCACCAGGACGCTATTGAGATGTGAGCCACTGCTCACCACTGCCTCCAGCCTCTTTGCACCGAATGATACAACTGAGGATGGAGATCTCACCTGACCCACCTTTGTGAGCCTCTCCTCAGACCCCGTGGAGCACCCGGTACATAGTAGGCGCTTAGTAGGTCCTGGTGAGGTTGAGTCAAACGTCACGTCTGTCGTCACTGTGAAGTGGGCAGGGAAGGAGTTATTAAACCCAGTTTACAGATGAGGAAACTGAGGCTCAGATAGGGAGATAAGAGTCGTGCTGCTAGAAGGAGGTGGAAGCAAGACTAGGATCCATGATGTCTTGTTTTCAATCCACTGAACTCTTCTCTACCACCCATTAGAATGACTGTTTGGGGATACAAACTCCCCCCTAACCCCCCAAAAATGTGGGTGTTTCCTATGGCAAACTACCTTTCTGGCTCTCCACAATGCTGATCACTAGTAATGTCTCCAGGTCAGTCTGATGAGCGTCTCCAATCTGGAGGTATCTGGACCTCCTTGGATTTGCACCCTGGATCCGGCTTACTTGCAGCCCCTCCCTTTCTCACATCCCCCATCAGAGAGGCAGAACCCATGGAAGGATCTTCTAGCTTGATTGGGACATGCAGAGGAGGGGTTGTCAAAGGGTAGAAAGTAGAAAACAGTAACACCCGCCAAGGAGAGTCGGCTGACAGACAGACCAAGTCTGCGATTTCTCTACATAACACCCCAGTGAGAAGTCCCTCCCGGAGCAGCTCGAGGTGGCTGTTCAGGCCTGGGTTCAAACCCCAGTGCCTTCTGTAGGCAAGAGACTTTATTCTTCTGCACCGGAGTTTCCTCCACAGCACAACATAAACACCATTCACCTCGCTGGGTTTAATGAAGATGAAGAAAGATCATGAATGCAGAGCACCTCTGTAGGGCCTGGCACATAGTAGGTAGTCAACCAACGGTGGTCTCCCTTCTCCCCTTCCTTCCCCACCAAATCCCAGAACTAATTATGCCTGGGCTGCTGGCTCCTCCACCTCCTCACAGGCCGTGAGAATTTACGAGGCAATACCAAGCAGGCATTTCTGCTTCCTGGGAAGCACAGCACCGCTGTTTTGAGAGGGAAAATATATATATTAAAATGTAGCTCTCTTCCTGTCAACCAGGTTCGAGTCTCCAGGAAGCCTCCTGTGGCCGTCCTGCATTTTTATGACCCTGGTGGGTTTCGTGACAGGCACCGATTCCTGGAATCTCATCTGCTATCCTGACCCTGGGAGCCTTTGATTCGAAGCATCAATCACAGTTTAGTGCTGAGCTCCCTGTTTGCAAGTAACTGCAGACACTCTTGTTGCCAAATCTGAACCGTGGTCTCAGAATGAGGTATTAGGGAGTCCCACATGGCCCAGAAAGGAATGGATGCTGTCAGCCCAATCTGTCTCCTTCTGCCATCGCCATGGGGAGGCTGTCTGTGACAAGAAACATCACAGACTGTGTGGCCCCAGCCCTGTGGCATGCTGGGAAATACAACAGCAGGCAAGGATGTCGATGTCCCCAGGCCAGGATAGAGGTGTCAGGACCCCCCAACCAGGACGGAAGGGCCAGCCCCTCCAGGAAGGGGCCAGTGTGCACATTGCCAGATCTCAGATCTGCACATTCCAGTCAAGGTTTCCCAACACATGTGCTCAGTAAATCACATGGATTTCCAAATGCTGGATTATGATATGCCCAACACTTCCTTTTACTGCAGCACATGGCAGAGCCTTTAATAAGCGCTCGTGCTTGTGGCTGTCCAAGAAAGGAATATAACACGCAGGGCTTTGCCAACTTTTTAACATTACACACATTTGTTTTTGTTTTTTTAATCTCCAAAAAGAGAGCTAGTGGGACCAGCGTTCCCCAGAACGTGTTTTGGGGAACACCCTGCCTCGGACTGGCGGCATCCCCAGGTGCCCGGGCAGGAGCTTGCATGTGGTGCTGTGCTTGGTGTCAGTGGTGTGGAGACACCGAGGACCAGGCACTGAGGGAAGGCTGAGGGAGACCTGTTACAGGCCCGGGGCCCGGGTGAGCCTCTGGTCCGCGGAGCCAGGCTCACGGGGTCCCAGTGGGCCACTGCTGACTGAGGGTGGAGGGAAAGCTAAAGACCCCGCAGTGCAAGGATTGGAAGAGGGGCTACTGAATGGCGATCGGCGGGGACTGATGCCTTGAGTCAGTGAGGACACTTCTGTTTGCGAGGGAAAGAACCCCAGTGAACTGTGGTTAAGTAAACGGGAGAGCTCATTGGTCCAGGAGGCTCAGCCCAGGGGTCCAGTACTGTCACCAGGACAAGGTGTGTTTCTCGCCAGCCTAGCTCTGCTTACTCGGTGTTGGCTTCATTCTCAGCCACATGGGCTCCTCATGGAGGCCCAGTTCTCCATCCTGCCAGCTTCATGTTCAATGAAACGAAAGGTTGCTTCTCCAATAGGGTGCACATGTCCACACACACACACACAGTGAGTTTTCTTGGCTAAAATCACCCTGACTTGGATCCCATTCTCACCTCTGATCCAGCTGTACCGGGGGATGAAATTCACCAGGTGGTTGGCCTCGGCCATGGGTGCCACCCTTGGAATCTGAGGAGAGTCTCCTTCGTCTGAAGCACATGGGGCAGGTGGAGGAGGTGATTCCCCAAGAGGGAAAAGTCCCCCTGGACTAGCTCCCAGGAGGCTGGCTGGGTGTCGGACTCAAGGGGCCAAAGAGCTGCATGTGGCTGGAGAGCCGCAGTGTGCCAACCACTGGCGAGATTAGAGAGGTCATTACCCAGAACAACCAGAAAGCTATGATTTGAACAGGCATGTGGATACACCCACAGACACATATATAAGGTGCCCCAAAAATTTATACACACGCTTTGAATAATTATAAAGGCAGTGCTTATCAAAATACATTTCAGTCCTCGCTGGTTTGGCTCAGTGGATATGGCGTCAGCCTACAGACTGAAGGGTCTTGAGTTTATTCCGGTTCAGGGCATATGCCGGGGTTGCAGGCTTGATCCCCAGTAGGGGGCATGCAGGAAGCAGCTGATTAGTGATTCTCTCTCATCTTTGATGTTTCTGTCATTCTATGAGCTCTTCAAGTGTGTATACATTTTTAGGACAGCCTGTATATACAAATATGTGTGTGTGTGTGTGTGTGTGTGTGTGTGTGTGTGTGTGTGTGTCTGTATTTGTGCTCTCGTGCATGTGCAACACTGTGCTAAGCCTTGGGACCATAAAAACCCACTGGATGAGGTCCTGTCCTACGGTGCTTGCTGTCTAGAGCACAAGGCAGTCAGGGAAACCATTGATTCCAACACAGCGTGACCCATGTGCTGGGGAGCTCTGGGTAAGGACTGCCTGCATAGAGCAAGGGGACCTGTGCCTCGGTGGTTGAGCCAGAGAAGGACCTCAGAAAGGAGCCAAGACAAGGGCTCAGGCCTGGAGGCTGGGCACCACACCTCTGGACCACACGGGTCCTGTCCAGGTGTTCTCTCGTGTCCCCTGAGCTCCCCGCTGTGCTGGCCAGGCCACCTCCCCGTCCTGTGGATCAGTGCACAGCCGCCCAGCTGTCGGAAAGTGCTCTGGCCTTTGCTTTTGCCAACACCTGTCTTTCCGGTTCTTTGGCCAGAAGAAGCCAATGTGTTCTCTGGTTTAGCCCTGGGCTGAAGGTTCAAGCTCATCAGAGCAGGCACCGTGTGCCACCCTTGCTCATGAAATCCAGGGCTATTCTTGGCTTTTTCCCTCTCTCACTAATCCTCAAACGCAAGGATGATGCTAGATAAAACTGGAAGTAGAAATGTAAATACCTCGTCTACTAGTAGGCAGGTAGCCAGGGAACTGCGTCATTTCTCGCAGTCACATTTTCTTTCCCAAGAAAGGCATAACTAATTTTCTCAGTACAAAAGATAATGGATAAATGCGTGCACAGTTCGCTTTATGTCTTAAGTCCAGGCTGGCTGCCTAGTTCAGCTGGAGCCCTGCTGCCCCTCTTAGTGGTACCCAAAGGGGACACTGACCTTCTGGCTATACCCTGGCCACCCAGATGGGGAGCACAGTCTCTCAGGGTGGGTGAGGTGTCCGGGACTGCACGCAGTGCCCTCCATCTCACACCTAATTTCCTCCTGCTCTCAAATCCAATTCAGAATATTCCCTAGAGAAAAAACGCATCGCTGCTTCTCAAAGCCCAGTGACCCCAAACAGCCCATCATCTCCTGGCAGAGCTCGCTGCGCCTAAGGAATCCACGACTGACTGTGCCTGCGGGGAGTCAGTGAGGGCTTTGTTATTGCAGGGGTGGCCTAAGCTACTCACCCCTCACTGTGCAATCATCCTGCTGGTGCCGCAGCACTGGAGGGCTGCTGGGCCGCTTCTCCCTGAAAATTTTCATTCATTCATTCATTCATACATTCATTCAACCAACTCATGTCTAATGGGCACCTTCTATGGGCCAGGCCCTGCTGTAGGCACAAAGGACACATTCAAAACAAAACAGACCGAAATCCATGCCCTCACTGCTGGGAGGAAACAAAATAAACAAGGTTAAGTCAGCAACGTGTCAGGTGTGGGGAAAGATAAGTGCTCTGAAGAAAAGACAGTTCAGGCAAAGGATCTGTGATGGGGGTGGAGTGTTCAATAAGGGGGCCAGAGAAGGCCTCCCCCAGAAGGTGACGTGTGGGAAAGGCCTGGAGGATGTCGGGAAGCTATCTGTAGGGATCTGGGGAGGGCACTCCAGACAGAGCACAGCATGGCAGAGGCCTTGGGATGGCCGCTTGCCTGGGGTGTCCAGGAACCACCGAGATGAGCTTGGCAGGTTTCAGGGCCCAGATGGTGCAGGGCCTGATAATCAGGGCAAGGACTTTGGCATTTACTCTGAGTGTGACAGGAGCCTTTGGAAGAGTTCCTTAGGCGCAGTGAGCAGAAGAGGGATGTCATTTCACAGGATCACTCTGAGGGCTGTTCTGGGAATAACCTGAAGGGGGCGAGAGTGGACGAAAACAGGGCTGTTGCAATAATCCAGTGAGACCTAGAGTGACTGAGACCACAGTGGTGGGGTGGTGAGGAGTCAGATTCAAATCCCTTTTGAAGGTGGAGCAACAAAGCACAGCCGGACCAGGTGCGCGGGGAAGAGAAGTATAAGGAGTCAGGGTGGCACTGGAGCTTTTGTTTTGAAAGACAGACTTCCCCTGAGGAGCTGAGCTCTGGCTAAGCTCGGACTCTGAGAGCTTTGTCGGTGGGCAGCTGAGAGTATGAGTGTGGAAGTTCAGGAAGTGGGCTGGGTCAGGGTCATTGGTGAGTCCTCAGCATGTAGATGGTTTTAAAATCTGAGACTGGACAAGATCCCTTAAGGATAGAAAGCTGAGCCAGTTGTGTGAGGCATTATAACCATGTCTCATGCCTCAATCACTTGTTGCCTCCTTGACATACAGTGAGGAGACTCACCTGCAGGTCTGAGAGGAGCACCTGAAGAGAGGTTGGGTAGAGGAAGGGATGGGCAGCAAAGTGAAAGGAATGTGGTTGTTGCTGGTGTCAGGAAGCTCAGGGGCTACAGGGAAGGCTAACTATGAATGGGCTGGGGATGTCAGGGAAGGTCTTCTAAAGAGGAGAACCCCTGAGCTCCCCAGAAAGGTACAAGGAGCTGTTCAGCAGAGATGGTGGAAAGGTAATCCAGGAAGAGGGAATGGCATGTGCAAAGGCAAACGGCATAGAGCCTGGGGCTAGAACAGGAAGTGCCTGAGGAAGAGCGAGGGAGGTGATGAGGCTAGGAGAGGCAGAAGGGGATGAAGGCAGGTCTTGGCTGCAGTGCTGTGGAGTGTGGACTTTGGTCTGAGACGAACGGGGAAAGGCTGCTGAAAGACTACACCCATGAGAATGTCACAGTCAAGTTCCCTTTATTAACAGTCAGGATCTGGCAGATGTGAGGCGTATTTGGTTGGTGATGGTGGCCAAGGCATTTGTGTGAAGCAGGGAGAGGAGATGTCCATTTCTGAGCCTGCTGCTTTGTCCATAGCCCGGTTACTGTCCTGAAGCCAGAGGTGTGCTTTCCCAGATCAGGGCCATGTTCAAGGTCAAGGGCAGGGAGCGGGAGCTCAATGCGGCCACATTACTATATGTCCACCATCTTTGTAACACCCAAACCACCACATGGGAGAGGTGTGAATGGCTCTGTTTTCTGCAGTAGACAATGAAGTCTTGGAGGGTTTATGTGTCGAGCCCAAAGTTACCCAGGGCAAATGTGGGGAGCCTGGCTTTGAGCCCAGGTCTGTGGGTGCTTTCCCCCAATGAAGTGTTTGCTAGCGAACATTGCCATCTTTCAAGAGCACACCTTTTTCAAGGTATCTGATGACTAAACACATCGGCTAAGTGGTTCTCACGCCTCATCCGCAGTGTTCTCACCTTGACATGCTATGGGTAGAATGTAAATATTGTCTTTCACTTCAATGCACGTTTTATTAGCAGGAAACACTTAGAATGAGCCATCACACCATCAAGGGGACTTCTGTTATTGATCCTTAATAAATATTTGATGCTCAAAATGATTATGAGCCCATGATGTGAGGTTGGTCCCACCTGCTCCCTCCTCTACACCCTCTGCCACAAATTGAATGAGCTATTCGTTAACAGACGTGTCGTTTATCCTCCTTTTTACTGGCATGATGTCGGAAAAATAAAATAAGCATATTAGAGGAGCTGCAGAAGGCTCTTTTCTGATAGAAAGTTAAATGGAAAGAGCAGTCCTTCTGCCTGGCGTGTTCCCATGAGTCATGTCTCCAAGCAGCCGGTTCATGGTGTGGCCAAGGCCTGAGACCTGAATTCAGACTTAGACGTTTGCTCTTTAAAGAGGGATCATGCATGTGAGTGGCCCCTGCATCTTCCCTAGCTGGGGTGCTGACATTTAAGGAAGTCTTTCTTGGCCATTTCAGTTTTGCCCCAGACAGCTTGTGCACGTCTTTGGTGCACAAGTTTGGTGCACAGTTTGCTGGCTTTAGATGGAGAGATTCTGGGAGAGGACAGAGACGGTCCCTCCAGGCAGACAGGGGCTCCCCGAGCTGAAGGTAACCCTAAGGACTAACCATAGGCAGGTAGCATGGTGGTTGGGCTACTGTGTGCCAGGTGGCAGGACAGGGGTGACACAGGGAAACAAAGTGGGTGGCCAAGAAGTCTGCAGGGCATGGTGGGGGGAAGGTAGGACTCCAGGCCCCAGATGACAAAAGAACAAGCTAACATTTTACTGAAGGCTCACTGTGCTTTGGGCATTGGGCTGATTTCCATGTGTCAACTCATTGGCCCAGACAACAACTCTGTTATTCCTAGTTCACTGATGAGGAAATTCAGTACCAAGAGGTTAAGCAATATCCCTAGTGTCTGGGCTCTTGGTTAACATCTGTGGAGCCCTGGACAAGAGAAACAATAGACCACATGTCTAAATATTAGAGAGTGAGGAGTCCAGCCAACAAATTATTAATAAAGAAACGTTCCGTCATCCTTTTTGACGAATGAACCTGTGTCATGACTGGAAAGCCCAATTTGCATTCAGAATTCTCACACTCCTAGGTGTTCCAGACCAGAACCAATGGCCCAGGGGGAGCCATCCGTGGCCCGTGGCTTCAGAGTGTGGGCCCAGAGCAGGTCCAGGGGCTGCTGATGCTTGGACCCAGCTGTCTGTCTTTAGAGTCCAGATGCTGAACCCCAGGCTATGTTCTTCCTCAACAACAAATTCCCCCCCTCCCACCCTACCCCATGTCTAAGCAAGGAAAGAATCCATTTTGTAAATAAGGAAACTGAGGCTCAGAAAGGTTAAGTGACTTTCTCAAGAAGACAGACAACAAGATAGGCCGGTATGGCTCAGGGGTTGAGTGTCGACCTATGAACCAGGAGGTTTAGGTTCGATTCCTGGTCAGGGCATACGGCTGGTTGGGTTGCGGGCTTGATCCCCAGTAGGGGAAATTCAGGAGGCTGCTAATCAATAATTCTCTATCATCATTGATGTTTCTATCATGCTCACCCTCTCCCTATTGCTCTGACATCAATAAAATGTTTGTTTGTTTTTTTTTAAAGACAGGCCTGCTCTCCCTGCCTCTCCCTACCCCACCTGCCAGCTTTCTAGCCAGGACTTGGACGTGGGTCCTGCAGGGGACAGCTCCCTCCACGCCGTTTACTGTCTGTGTTCTCATGAGGAGGCGAGGTTCCCACCCCCATCTGTGTGTCATACTGCCCAGAGCCCTGGGTGGTGTCAATGTGTTCCAATTAGCCTTCTGAATCATATTTGTTGCCTTAAAATATTTATATCCAACTACTTCCCACCTGCTAGCGTTGAATGCCAGCTTCTTCCTCGGTTCCTCACTGTCGCAAGCCCACAGGAGCACTCGTGTCACTTCAGTTGTTCATGACATCGGGCTCTGCCACCAAGATTAGGTGTTTCCCAATCAAACGTAAGCGGGACAAATGGTACCTGACCCAGGGAACTCAGGCCCTCGCACTTGGAGCTTATTGCTTCTGACAATGACACGTTGCTTCCACCAAGAAAAGGCATTTGCGGTTGTATTTCTCCTCCTCGGGGTGCTCCACACCCCCCGCCTGGGCTTGTGGGAGGCCCCGGGAGATACCCGCAGGGACACCCACAGGGATCTCTGTACACTCGGACCCTTCCTGGCAGGCTGAGAAGGCTGAGCATCTTCTACTGCAGGCCACACTGACGTTCTTCTCCCGACATCCCCCTCTCATGTACTTTCAAGCCACAGGATCCGTGTCGAAGGTCTGCCTCTTACTAGCTGCATGGTCCGGATTCCATGACCAGTTTTCCCATTTGTAAAATGGGGATGGCAAAGGAATTATGGTAGAGAGGAAATGGGCTGCTCACCTGCGTATAGCTTTCATGGAGCACCCATTTGGAGCCCCGTTGCTCCCTTATCCCTTGGGTATATGTAAGCAACCAGCAGGGCATCTGCACATGGCATGCAATGCATGCTGGGAGGCAGGGCATATGTCAGTGCCACATTTTTACAAAGGAGGAAGCGAACTGCCTAGGCTCTGCCAGCAGGTGAGCTGTAGTGCCAGGACCTACAGCTGAGAGGCTTGGCCACAGTTTCAGGGGTCTCTTCATTCACCCCCAGAGAGAGCACACATCCCTGCCCCAGGAAAGCAGCCGGGCTGATCAGGTGTGTGGGTAGGTGACAGCCTGAATTATGGGAGCCTGAAATTGGACAGTGGAGAGTCCCAGCCAGGATACCCCCAAAGCCCTCCCACTCCTACCCCCGCCAAATGATGCCAGGCTGCCATCTCCTCTCCAACACAATTCATCTCACGGATTATTTTATGCATTTAAGTGCCAGGTCCAGTAAGATTTTGGCAGGACTTGTATCAAAGCCTTCCTTCTGTTCCTCGTCCCCTCCAGACCATTAATCTCAGAGTCCCCTCCACCGAGTCCCAGGAGGGTGAGGAAGTGAGAGTGGCCATCTTTGAGGTGTAGCGGAGGGTCAGACAAGGAGGCCAGAGCTATGACCCTCCTTCCTAGCCCCATGACCTTGGGCTGGTCATTTGACTTCCTCGCCATCACGTTCCCTCTCTGGATAATGAAGATGATCATGTGTATGTTCCGAACCAAAATAATCTCTCTCAATTATTGGGTTTTTAACTCTGTCTTCTCTGATTGCCTACAGGCTCCCTGAGGACAGGGTTTTATTCGTTAATGTAAAAAAGTTGGCATTTAATATATGGTTTTGGAAATGCTTTAAAACTGGAAGATATCAACCCCACCACAGTCACGATCATCATTCATAATAATAGTCATAATGCGATGAAGTCATTGGCAAGATGCTATTCCATCCATACTCCCCCCTGAATGCAGACAATGACCTTCATCTGTGTGACCATTCATTTTACAGTAAGAAGGGGCTGTGGGATTATTCCAAGGTCATGTAGGACTGAGAGACCGAGTCACACCTGCACCTGCAGCCACGCGTTTCCCAATAAGCTCCGTGACTTCCCCCCGTACGCTCTGTCATTTGGGGTGTAAGGCTATGCAGAGGCTGCCGTATGCCTGCTGCCTGAGCTCAGGAAGGTTGGGGTTGTGACTGACGCCTCCGTTTTTAAATTTTCTTTCCATTTTAATAAATAATATGTCACGATTCAGGCAAGCCAGCTGACTAATAATTTGTCAAGCCCGAAGCCCGCCTTAGCTGGTTCCCACATTCGTCTTCCTGTCTCTCTCTCTCAGTCCCGTCTTCACACGTCCTGCTGAGCCCCAGGGAGCTCTGCCGGGTGCTGTCATCCTCCCCTGAGAAGTGGCGAACGTGAACGTTCTGTCTTTCCCAAAAGTTTCCACTCAGCCTACTGCGAAGGGCTTCACGGCTTGGGTGCTGTGAGGGGAGAGCTGATGGCCCTGCGTGCCCCGCTGACACCCCCTAGAAGCTGATTCCACCGCCTATTCTACCGCTGGAACTCGGCCCCCTTTGACCTTGGTCTTGGCTTTGCAGAGTGTAATAGGGTGGACTGTAGTATTACCAGTTAACAGTGGGAGCTCCCAAATAGGCGATTTCTACCCCAATCTGAAAACAGTAAGGCTTAGGTTTGTACATAATAAATGTGTTCCCTACTTTCCATTGCTTAAATTATAGATTTCATGAAATTGCTTTAGGAAAACTCAGAGGTGCTCTGTTTTTTCCTATATAATAACCATAATCATAACAACTGGCTCTCGCATGAACCCCATCAGCTTAGTGAGGAATTCCACATTTCTCCTCTCATTTGATCATCACAATTCTATGACAGTGATAAGGGCAAGTATGGATATACCCATTATTTGGATGAGGAAACAAAGGTATAAACAACATTTGGTGAAAATATAAGGAGAGGAGGGGCTGATTCTGACTCGGAGATCAGGAACAGCTCGGTGGTAAGAATGGTATTAAAAGTGAGTTTTGACAAATTAGGAGCATGCAGAGAAGGGGAAGTAATCATCTCAGCCTCATGGAACAGCATGTGTAGAAGTCAGGAGCCTTGCAAAGCTGTGGTGTGTCTTGGATTGGGGAATAGAGACTGATACCCAGTCACAGCGGGCCTTCTACCTGCCAAGGCATTTATGAGGGCGGGCTCCCCAGATGCAAACCCTGAGACAAGGATTCATATGGCTGTGCTTAGGTGTGATGGCCGCTGGAACGAGGGGGTATCTTAAGACAGACAAACAAAACTGGCAACTCTAAAGGATATAATAGAATTGATTATAGGGAAATTTACTTAAGGGAAAATTGGACTAGAGTAGAAGAGACCACCCAGCAATTTTGAAAAGAGTATTCTCTGCTACCAGACTCTTGCTACAGTCCTTTTTTATAGTATAACTCAGATACTAATAATGATTGACAAGATAAAGGAACAAAGAATACAGAAGTGCCAGGAGCCATACTTCCTGGTGGTCTTGTGACAGATATAGTCAACACTATTACCGGTTCGATATTTATCTTGGTTGTCATGCCATTCTAGCTATTGCAAAAAAAAAAAAATATATATATATATATATATATATATATATATATATATATATTCTGAATCTAAGACTACATTTTAAGGAACACAAATAATCATCAACTAGAAGGCTTTGATATGCTTGCTAAGGACAGTGAGACTGGTCAAAGGTCACACACAGCATGAAACTTAAATCCAGGGCACAGATGAAGATGGTTTTGCTTGCATCTCCACATATACAGTGATTTACTAGGAAGTATTCTCAGGAAAAATCAGTAGTGAATCGGGACCTGGAAGATGACCAAGCCAAGCAAGAAGACCAAACCAAATCCCCAAAGATGCAGATTTGACTCCATCCACCAGGCATTGGAAACAGTGTAGACCTAAGGGACTCCAGCGTGGTCCTGGACAAGCCACACTAGCAATCAGCTGGGACCCCGCAGACTGAATTAGAGCCTCGGGTCTTATTGTAATGGTTTGGATCCCATCTTGGAGTTGTCCCAATGATCACACAAGGGAACTGAAGTATTCATACACACCCTGCACCTGTCAGTCAGTGATTAGGGTTGCTCTCCAGAGGAATATACATTCCCAGGTACTGTTGGCTTTCCATGTGGTAGGTACAGATTTCAAATGGGAAGAGGACAGTCCCCCAACAAGGGCTAGGAGCCATGTGCAGGAACACAGAGAAGGTTCCAGGGTGTGTGAGCAGAGCTGTATAGGGTTTGATCATCCAACCAGCCCAATGCAAGTACAGATGCAGGTCTCCATCCTTGCGGTCTAAATCTTTTAGGCAGTCAGCCTGGGAGGGTGTAGAGACTCTGGAGAAAAGGTGCAAACTAAGTCACTCATCTTCAGATTCCCTTAGGGAAAGTGTTATTGCTTCCTGACACTTATCAGGTGTTAACAAAGGGTGCTAAGTAGAGTTAAG
This sequence comes from Vespertilio murinus, assembly GCA_963924515.1. Classification (NCBI taxonomy): domain Eukaryota; kingdom Metazoa; phylum Chordata; class Mammalia; order Chiroptera; family Vespertilionidae; genus Vespertilio; species Vespertilio murinus. Next base: position 28,088,495 of record OZ004718.1, on the reverse strand, counting down.
TAGGGTTTCCCCTCTTTAAATAAACAGATAAAATGCATTTGTAATTGGAACATTAACATGTAAATGGATACCAGTAAGGGGCTTTCAGATGGGTTAGTTCTATCAGGCAGGTTAAATATTCCCCTGAAACCTAGGGTGAACTCCTCAGTTGCTTAGCAAACTCCTCTCCTGCCTTGTAGACCACAATCCTTCTAGAACAAAGGCCAAGTCAAGAAAAATAAAAAGTATGTATGGGCAAAAGTTTATTCTCCTCTCCCCAAAATAGCCATAGTGATTCTCATGGCAATATAAAAAACAAACAGGAAAAAAAAATCCTAGTCAGCCACGCAATCATGAGAGTTAATAACCCATACTCCCACAGTATGTATATAGTCTTAGACAATTTCACCGAACCATAGGTTAATGTAAGTGTTCTGAGCATATTTTAGGTAAGCTAGGCTAAACTCTGATATTAAGTAGGTTAGGTGAATTAAATGCATTTCAACTTACAATATTTTCAACTTATGATGGGTTTATCAGGGCATAACCCCAGTGTAAATCAATATATTCATCTATATATACACCTGCAAAACAATTGAGAAAATTCAGTTGTCCCTCAGTATCTATGAGGTATTGGTTCCAGAACCCCCTTAGATACCAAAATCTGAAGATGCTCAAGTCCCTTTTACAAAATGGCACAGTATTTACATATAGCCTATGCACAACTACCCGTGTACTTCAAATCATGTCTAGATTACTTTTAAAAGCTAAAACAATCTAAATGCTATGTAAGAAGGTTATATAATCCTACAACTCACTGATATTCTATTATTTATATTTTGGTGTGTGTGCTTTTTCTCTGTGTTTCATTCAGGATAGTTTTTATTGCTATGCCTTCAGGTTCACTTATCTTTTCTTCTGCAGTATCTATTCTAGTATGAATTCCCACCCACTGTATTTTTCATCAAAGATATATTTTTAACACTAAAATTTTGCTTTGGCTATTCTTGACATCTTCCATGTCTTTTCTTATCATGCTTTTGTCTACCTTCTTGAACAAATGATATGTTTATAACAGATGTTCTAATGTCCTTATCTACTAATCTGATCACCCTTTTTATATCTGGATGTTTTATTGATTCATTTTTCTCATCATAATATGGTAGGTCATAACTGGGTCTGTTTCTTTGAATGCATGATAATTTTTAAAATATATTTTATTGATAATTTACAAAGAGGAAGGGAGAGAGATAGAGAGCTAGAAACGTCAATGAGAGAGAAACATCGACCAGTTGCCTCTTGCACACCCCCTACCGGGGATGTGCCTGCAACCAAGGTACATGCCCTTGGCTGGAATCGAACCCAGGATCTTTCAGTCCGCAGACCAAAGCTCTACCACTGAGCCAAACTGGTTTCAGCTGCATGATAATTTTTATTGGATGTCAGGCATTGTGAATTTTATGGTGTTGAGTGCTGAATTTTTTTCAATTCCTTTAAATATCTGGGACCCCATTCTGGAATGCGGTTAAATTACCTGGAAAACATTTTGGTGCTTTAAAACAGGGACCAGCAAACTACTTCCAGCCCACTTTCTGTTTTTATAAATGCAGTCTTAATGGAACAGTCACCAGCTCCATCCATGCATTTATGTATGGTCTGTGGCTACTTTTGCATGACAACAGGACACTTAAATCATTGAGACGGAAGCCATATGGCCTCCAGAGCCTAAAATATTTGCTAGCTGGCCCTTTACAGAAATTGTCTGCTGACCTCTGCTTCAGAGGCTTGCTTTTAAGCTTTATTAGGTGTGCCCAGGACAGCCCTAGTCTATGGCAAATTTGTCTCTACGACTGAAGCAATACTGTTTTTGAAAACTCTACTTGATGCCTGGTTTATTGCAAAGTTATTGCACTCTGGCTGGTAGAAACCCATATTCCTGATCGTTTGATCTCTGGGGCTTGCTTGTTCAACCTGCGGTGGCTCTCTCTCTCTCACATCCTGGATAGTTCCCTCATACACAGGCACTCAATGAAGACTCAAGGGAGACCTTCTGCAGAACTCGGGGACTCTCTCCATGAATATAGCCTTTATCTTTTAGGTTTCCAACCCCATGAATTCTGGCTGTTTGCCCTTCTGGAATTTTCAACTCTACCCCCTCAATTCAGGAAGACTGACAGGATCTGTTAGGGTTTTCCTCCCTTGACCGCAATCTAGAAACTCTCTTGGCAGCAATGTAGGGCAGTTGTGCGACTCACCTTGAGCACTTCTGTCAGGGAGTGCTGTCCTGTATTGACTGGTGTCCAATGTCTGAAAAATGCCCTAGGCTTCTTGTGTGAACTTACTGTTTGAGCCAAATTGAGTTTGTTTTTCTTTCATATGCAGCCCAGACTTCCTAACTGACATAGTCATCCAAGAGGCTGGGCTGCCAGTTTTGTGGGTGAACCCTGGAAAGGAATAAACAAACAAAACCCATTCAAAAAACGAAAAACAGCCTACTGCTCTGAGAATGGGATATTTTGAAATAATAGTCAATTTTTACACGTAGACTTTTATTATTGTTGTTTTGTTTTAATAAGAGACTGCAGAGAAAGTGGCAGAGGACTAGAATTGAATAAATCTTTGGGGCCAATTTCTCTGTTATCAACACTGCAAAAAGAGTGGTGGAAGTTGATTGCTCCTGAGATATGTAATAAAGGTTCTAGGATTAATGAATTGACTGCATTCGCTTATAGAAAGCAGATGTTCCACTTCATGTATATTTATACTACCTCCCAGATGGTGATAAGTTCTAGAAGCTTTATACTTTCTGTTTGAAATAGAATTGCCTAAACTTTCTGCTGAATTGGAGCACACCCAGCAAGGCCACAGGTCAACAGAGCACAGGGTCAAAGGTCACAATGATCAAGAAGCAAGTTGGGTAGTCACATTTGGCCTGTCCACTGTGAAGGCCACAGAGGACCAGAACTCCGATGTGTCTTAGGGCTGGCCACATGTCATGGAGAAAGTTCTGTCTTAAAGGCAGAGGACTGGGGGCTTGGGTCCTCCCCTCCAAAGACTCCGACAGCAGCATTTTTAGGAAATTTAGTGCATTTGTGACTTACCCTCTTCCAGCATGTTCACTGGCAGGCAATGCCTTTCTAGACTGATAGGTTCCAGATGAAGAGTTTTTATGATGGCTACTTAGGAGGAAGTGTTCTTCCATGTTAGCATAATGGTTGATGAGGTGCTGAGCTTGGAAGCAGGACACCTTGGCTCTGCTTTAATGGCATCTGGGTCACTAGCTAGCCAGGTGGATTTGGTCAAGTCACTTTAACCTCCTGATACATTAATCCCTCCTCTCTAAAATCAAGGGGTTGGCTGAAACCGGGTTGGCTTAGTGGATAGAGCATCGGCTTGTGGACTGAGGGGTCCCAGGTTTGATTCCAGTCAAGGGCATGTACCTTGGTTGCAGGCACATTCCCAGTGGGGGGTGTGCAGGAGGCAGCTGATCGATGATTCTCTCTCTCATCGATGTTTCTAACTCTCTATCCCTCTCTCTTCCTCTCTGTAAAAAATCAATACAGTATATTTTAAAAAACAAAATAAAATCAGGGGGTTGGGCCCAGTGGCTCAATCGCAGTCCTGGGCTCCTTTAACTCAGCACTATTTAATGGGCCACCTGCCATCACAGACATCTCACATACAATGCCCCAAATCCTCAAAATAGCCTGTGACACAGGCATTGTCATTAGCAGCTTCATTTGTCGGATGAAGAAAGTGACGCTCAGAGAATCTAAGGGAGTTGCCTGAGTTTGCACAGGTAGGAGGTGAGAGAGCCGGGACTCCATGGCAGGTCTCTACTCCAAAGCTATAGGCTTCCCTTCTACCTCTCACCAGTTATAATTCTGCAAAATCTGACTGAGCCTATGCCGTTAGAATGCCACTCTGAAATAATCTGAACACAGGCCACAGGAGAGCAGACCACTGCTCTACCCAGGGCTTGATGGGGAACCGCTGATGCAAGATGATCATAGACCCAATAAACGCTTTTTCATTTGACCCCTACTTACTCAGGTCTTGATATAAAAACTGACAGAGTGATCATGGTCTTTTTTTGAGTAGATAGTTTGAAATTACCTCTGCTACTGAAAACTTTGGGGGGTCTCAGTAGTTAAGGAAAATCTATTAAAAGTCAGTATCCTTTTTCTAAAATTAAAGGCTCTCAATTTAAGCATTCCTTTCATGCATCAGCAACTTCAGAGCCCAGCAATTAATTCTTGTAACTTTAAAGATCTTTGATGTTTATGATGCACCCTTGCATTCTGCAGGCTTATAATGAATTGTAATTTTTTCATTAACTCCTTTCATATTCATTATTTGCACTCTATTATATCTTAGCTGATCATTTATATAACATTTGAAAGTAATAAAACTGTTTTTCATTAAAGTCATTCTGTAACGCCAACATTTCACTAAGGTTCATTAAAACTGTTGTGCGAAGGAGGAGAGAATAAAAGTTAGTTTCCGTAAGACCAGGCGCAGTTGACCCGTGAATGAGGCAGAGGTTAGGGATGCCAACCTTCCACGCAGTCAAAAACCCACGTTTAACTTTTGACTCCCCCAAAATTGAACTGCTAATAGCCCATTGTTGACCAGAAGCCTTACCAATAGCATAAACAGACAATTAACATGTGTTTTGTGTTTGTATTATGTGCTGTATTCTTACAACAAAGTGAGCTTTTTTAAAAAAATGGTAAGAAAATCATAAGGAAGAGTAAAGACATCTACAGTACTTACTGAGCAAAATCCCCAGTTCAACCCCCTGTTATCCAAGGGTTAATGGTACTTTGAAAGCCCACTGTCCAGTGTGGTGGTTACACTTTGGAGTGAGGAGGCAGGAAGGCTTCAAGTCTGATCTTGGCTTCTTAGCAGCCGTGTGGCCTTGAGCATGTTAGCTAGTTTCACCGCTCTGAGCACCCGTTTTGTTTTTTTGTATCTACAAAATAGGGATGATAAAAATAATAGCGGCCTCGCTGTTCATAAAAGTTGTGAAATGTTTGAATGAATGAACCGAAGAAGCAGTGAAAATTCACCAGCACTCTTCTTTGAGAGAGGGGGGAAAGAAATCAACATGAAACTGTCACATGGATAAGAATGTTTCTGGAAACCTGAGAAAATTGGAAGGGAATTAATGTATGGATGGCTTCAAGAGCAGTAGCCTGTCATTGTATACCCCTCATTGCAACTCATCCATTTAAATTCAGTGGCTCGGGAAGAAAAACATAACAAGGAGATCATTTCACAGTTGCCACTGTTTCCTTTGTTGCTGTGTCTATTGATATTGTCTTGTTCATTATGATAGAGAGAGACTCCTAGAATATCAAATGTGTTCTCAGCACAGGCAGGAAGAGGAGGGGGTGGGGGGGACAAATTAAAATGATTCTCGGCTCGTTCTTCTCTCATCATGGAGGCACTGATTTTCTTGACGAGTGGTTCAGCCCAGCCTGGCACCTCCTGGGAACCTAGAGCTGGAAAAGGTTTCCGATCACAGAATAATAATAACAACAACCTCTGAGGGCTCTGGCAGCGTTTCCTGGTCACACAGCGCTCTCCCTCCTGTCTCATTTGCTTCTCAGGAAAGGCCCCCAAAGAAAGCAGGAGTCTGGGCTCAAAGATCTTGGCTTCCTTACTGAGGATCTGAGGGAAGCGGGGAGAGGTTAACCACAAAACTCCTGCATATATGCATAACCCATGCACACAGACAATAATGTGGTGAAGGCCTGCGGGGGAGGGGATAGGAGCAGGGTGAAGGTGACCAATGGAGGGAGGGGGCTGGGGACATCTTTAATTCTTTCAAAGATAAAGGTAACTTTTTTTTATAAATTAGCTTCCTCTTTGTCATAAAGCCCTCACCCAGTCTGCCAGCAAATCCTGTTAGCTGTTTCTTCAAAACATGCCCAGACTCCATCTTCCCCAGCCTCCACCCTGCCCAGGGCTGCATCCTACTAATAGCCTACTGTAGACCAGAAGCCTTACCAATAACACAAACAGTCAACACACATTTTGTGTATGTATTACACACTGTATTCTTTACTTTTTAAAATATATTTTATTGATTTTTTTTTTTACAGAGAGGAAGGGAGAGGGATAGAAAGTTAGAAACATCGATGAGAGAGAAACATTGATCAGCTGCCTCCTGTACACCCCCTACTGGGGATGTGCCCGCAACCAAGATACATGCCCTTGACCAGAATCCAACCTGGGACCCTTGAGTCCGCAAGCCGACGCTCAATCCACTGAGCCAAACCTGTTAGGACTACACACTGTATTCTTTAAAAAAAAAAAAAAAAAAAGAAAGAAAGAAAAAAAAAGAAACCATTTGTTAGTTTCCCATCTTATTCGGTTTGAACATCAAAGTCACTGGAGGGTTCTGTACAGCCTGGTCACTATTACCTTCTGATCTCAGCTCCTCCAATGGACCTGCCCACTCCCTGACTCGGCTTCAGTCCACTGCTTTGTTGCTGTTCATAGAATAGTTTTGAGGTCTGTTTTTGTTTTGTTTTGGGTTTGTTTTCTTGTGCTTCCCCCACCTCACTGTTGTGTCTCTAGCACCTAGCATTACATCTGGCTCCATTAATAATTGTCTAATACAGTAATTTTTTTCAATGAGCTCTGGAAACATACCACATGGGTTTGCATGTCAGATCTGCCCCTTAGTGTGTGACCCTGACAGTCTCCTCACCTGTAAAGTGTGGGTAATAGAAGTACCTATTTCACAGGTGTAGTGAGTTGAGGTGTGTCTCTAAAAGATGTGTCCCAGTCCTAACCCCTGGGACCCAGGACTGTGACCTTGTTTGGAAATAGTACTTGCAGATATGATTGAGTGCTGGCTCTCAGCTTGGGATTGTCCTGGATTTAGGGTGGATCCTAAGGGCAATGGCTGGTGTCCTCAAGAGAAAGAACAGGGAGATGTGAGACACAGGAAGGAAAGCCAGGGGGAGGCAAAGATTATAGTGATGCTGCCATAAACCAAAGAAGGTCAGGAGCCGCCAGGTGAGAAGAGGTAAAGACGAGCTCCCACTAGATCCCCCAGAGCCATGCTCCGCAAACTGCGGTTCATGAGCCACATGTGGCTCTTTGGCCCCTTGAGTGTGGCTCTTCCACAAAATACCATGGCCTGGGCGAGTCTGTTTTGAAGAAGTGGTGTTAGAAGAAGTTTAAGTTTAAAAAATTTGGCTCTCAAAAGAAATTTCAATCGTTGTACTGTTGCTATTTGGCTCCGTTGACTTAGGAGTTTGCCGACCACTGCCCCAGAGGGAGCGGGCCCTGTGGACACCTAGATTTCTGACTTCCAGCCTCCAGAACTGGGAGAGAATCAACTTCTGTCACTTTAAGCCACCAAGTTTGGAATCCTCTGTTCAGCCAGCTACAGAAAACTAATGCCACAGGGTTGTGGAAAGAATTGAATGGTTCTGTCTATATAACGAGCTTTATTGTTCGCAGCTCTCTAGGTGCTCGCTGTGTGCATTATCCTTTTAAGGACAATGAAATCAAAGCGCTGAGAGGCTGCTGACTCATCCAAAACAGCTCACACCTGCCATGTAGTGGCTCAGGCTTCAGAACTCCCATGTTATGGCTCCAGGTTCTGCCAGGCTGCCTGGCATTCTGACGGCAGATAGCACCTGGCTGATGGGCATCTCAATTAAGTCTATTCCAGCTTCTTATGTTCTTTGAATTGGCCATATGCTTTTCAACAAAGGTTCTGCGACTTGCTAACGTAAGCGTTCCAGGTGTGAAACGGAGATCGCCCTGGTGACCTTGCAGTTTGCCCACAGACATCAGAGGGAACTGAGGGTGTAGGCCACCAGACGGGCCCCCCATCTCCCCTAAGGCACGCATGGAAGTCTGGGAGCTGGCCGCTTCACAGAACCACACACACAGGCTCAGGGAGTGGGTTGTGTGCCCTGCTGTTCTCTAGAGTTAGGATAAGGATCCGTAAGCACGTAGCCTGGTTTCTAAACCTCGGGGGTCCCCAAATAGCAAAATGAGTCTCCCAGTTGTGTTTTCCCATAGAAATGTTTCCTGTAAATCAACAAACCCCAAATCACTGCCAAGGAATTACTGGCACTCCAGGCCGGGTCGGGGCGGAGGTGGTGGTGGTGGAACATGGAGTGAGGAAGGCCTTCAAATGAAATGACTCCTGCCGCCTGCCTCATGAGCACTGGGTCCCGGGAAGGGGTGTCAGGGCTCCTCAGGGGACACTGGCTTCTGGCTTCCACGAAGAGCATGCTGGGGACAGAGGAACCAGTGGTGGGGAGGGAACCAGCAGGAATGCAAGGTAACCCTCCCCAAGGCATCCCTGGGTCACTGTATGCAGACCATGCTCCCTCCCCCACCTGTGAGGGGTCTGGGTAGGTGCAGGGATTTGCTGAACTCTGGCCACTAACATTACTGCTAATAAAATACCTTCTCTAACTGAGGGCATCTTGCAAGAAAAGCGCGCCTCGTTAGAACTGGCTGCATGCCAGGGAATCTTGCTTGATTGGCAGCTAGAGTCAGATCACCCTGTCCTGATGGAGAAACGGGGCTGGGTGGGGCCTGTAATCCAGAAACCCAGTGCGTGGGACTTGAGGGTGAAAGTATGACCGCATCCTGAGGAGAGCACCTGAGACAAGCAGGAAACAGATCTAAGCCGCTGCCATCGGAGGCAAGTACCGAAGCTGAAATGAGGAGGACCGGTGCGAGGCGCAAGAACAGTTGGTGACTAAGAGGTGGTTTGGGTGGGGGTGAGGAGGTCATGGGTTGCTCCAGAGCCTATGGGAAGACCCTATTACCGAGTAATTTAACTTGCATATCCTGGACTCAGCCTGCGTGGTTTAAACACCAGTGCTGCCACTTGGTAGCTCTTTTAGGAGCAAAATCTCTTCGCAACTCCATGCCTCCGTCTCCTGAGCTGTAAAATGACCTTCATAGAGACAGTTGGGTGAGTTAATTCATAGAATTAACTCGTAGTGCCGGGCATAAAACAAGTACTCAATAAATATTGACATTTATTCTTATCACTTTGTTATTGTGAGGTGATCTATGAAAGGGGATGTGGGCTGGATGGAAGAGCTTTGGGAAGACTCAAACCTGCTTCTGCCTAAATCTCCTGCCACCTCTCCCCACCATCATCAAAAAGAAAAAAGAGAGAAAGAAAGAGAAGAAAGCCATGGCATAGAGAACACCTGCCCAGGTGGAGGACCAAGATGAGTAGTTGGGATGATGATGGAGAAACAGGAGAAAAAGCAAACGTTCAGGACATCTGTATCTTGATCAACTGCTCGATGATCTCACATTACGTCTCTGAAAGTTGGAACCATTGTTGGCGAAATCCTGTTTTCAGTGAATTAGAACTTAGAGTCAAGATCCTATGGCCACTCTTCCCATAGTTTCCCGGCCACTCCTTTCCAATTGTGTTATTCCTCCTAGGGTTGGAGGGGAGGTTCCAGTCCTTATAGTGGAGGTGGCCTTACTGTTCGTCTAGAAAGCCGAAGGAGACAAGCCAAGAAATCTAAGAAGGAATCACAGGTGGAGAATGGCTGCAGGGAAAGCATCTCCGAAAGAATCGGTAATCAGCTCCTACTTTCACCCCACAAATACTCCCTGTGTGTGTCCGATGCACACTCCACCCTGGGAGGGCCGTGGTGGGCCAGCATCCAGGAGTCCCACCGAATGGAAAGGAAGAACCAGTCAACAGGTGAAAATTGGCTCACTCAAAAGTGAGCCGTTCTGAAAGTCAGAATGAGGGGGTCCTTCCAGCAGAGGAACTGACCCTGCGGCTGTTAGCATGAACATAGAATGAACTCTAGCATCAGCCAACCTGGTTTCAGCTTCTGACCTCATCACCCAAGGACTGCAGGGCCTTTTAGGAACTTCGTAACTCTGCAGCCTCAGTTTCTTCACCTGTAAAATGGCGCTGCTCCCTATCTGTGGGGTTATTGAGGGGATCGTTTGAGATAATGTAACATGTATCCCAGCCCCTGGCATATGGCAGAGATGCAACAAAAATCTGTCCCCTTCCACTCGAGGGGGTCCAGAAAAGGGACTCTAAAGGCAGGACCATTTAAGCAGGTTCTGAAGGAAAAAATAAGAACCTTCCATTTGTAAGTAGTTAAACTTGCACATTCCAGGTAGAACGGGGTGCATTTGGGGGATCCTTTCGACAATATTGTGATTTCTGCCCAACTTTCCAGGAACCCATATGCTTACTCACTGACAGTAATTTTTCAAAGCCAGACATGTTTGAATTTTTTTTCTACCCAGAAAAGGACCTTTTTATTTATTTATTTTTACTTAACCGTCGTTTTGTGCTAGTTACAAAATGTCCTCTGACTGCCAGCAACAAATCTGCCAAACATATCACAGAGGGCAGTCAGCGTGCCAGGAAACTGAGGGGGAGGCAGGGACCTGTTTCCTTCCATGAAAATGGAGTGCAATCTTGCAGGTGAAAAACACAACAAGCTCAAAGAAGAGGTAGCTGGGCTGACAGCCGCACCCTGGGTCCCCTGAGTCCCCTGTGTCCCCTGTCCCTATACCCACCGATGGCAATGCACAAAGGCACTGAAGCTACATGGAGTGGGGTACCCTTCAGTATCTGAACCCCCAATGAGCTTCCATTTCTTTTCTTTTTTAATATATTTTATTGATTTCTTACAAAGAGGAAGAGAGAGGGATAGAGAGTTAGAAACATCGATGAGAGAGAATCATCGATCAGCTGCCTCTTGCACACCGCCCACCGGGGATGTGCCTGCAACCAAGGTACATGCCCTTGACCGGAATCGAACCCGGGACCCTTAAGTCCGCAGGCTAAAGGTCTATACCCTGAGCCAAACCGATTTCGGCTGAGCTTCCATTTCTAACGCATTTATTATTCTGGCCTGTGGAGAAAGATAAGGCCCTCTGCATAGGAGGGGAAGAGGCCTCAGTAGTGCCTTAGGCATGGCAGCCCCTGGTGGTGGCTCCGGGCACTGCGGCAGCGAGGCTGGAGGGGAAGCGGGGTTCACGCCGAGATGAGCTGGTCTGCTAACTCATGTTCATATATGTGCAGGCACACACATGCACACACACGGGACCTCCTCTGCTGGGCTGTCTTCTACACTGTGTGTCTCTGAGCCTCCCTCTCCTCACCTGTGAAACTGGGGATGATTCTTGCTCGGCCTGAGTTTTCATCAAAATTAAATGACATAATGGATTATTTCGCTCGTGTTCAACAAGTTCTTACTGATCTCTTACCATGTGCCAGGCTCTGGGAGTACAAAGGGAAATGGAATACAAGCCCCACCTTCAAGGAGCTCGCCATCTAAGGGGGAGACAGACAAATGGTCAGCTTCTAGGCAATGTGGCCGGCACACAGCACTGTAGGGAAGCCCGCAGGATACCTACCCTCTGTCCAGCCGGGAAAGGTTGACAGTGGACACCTTGCAGAAGAGGAGCAGGGATCCAAAGGATGTAAAAGGTCAGAGAAGAACAGGAAAAAGGGCAAATGTCCATAATGCGGGGTCCACAGGAGGGAGTGTCTCAGGACAGGTCCCAGCCGTCACGTGCTGTAAATTCAGAGGGAAAATGGTAACAGTTGGCTGGAGATGAGAGGAGGTTCTTTCGAAAGAAAATGGCATCTAAAGGGCTTGAAGGATGGGCTGGATTTGTGCGCGCACAGAGATTGAGGAGAGCATGTCAGGCAGGGCACGGAGGTGGGCATGAAAGTCCACGTCTCGGAAATGGCAGGTGATGTGGTTTTGCTGAGCGTAGTATCCACCCAGGAGAGATGACGAAAGAAGGCTGGGGAGGCCATCCCCCGGCACTGTGGGGTCAGGCCTTGAATGCCAAAGCGAGGGGTTGGTACCTAATGCAAGAGGCAACAGGGAGCCATGAAGGGGTAAGAGCAGAGCTGCCTTTGGGAAAAGCCATTTGGCATGCTGGGTAGAATTTCTTGGGTGAAAGAGACACAGACACTGGAGGCCGGGTATTGGGGGGCCATTCTGAGGCAGCAACAGTGATCCAGCTGAGAAACCACAAGGCACTCACTAGGGAGGTGGCTGCAGGGCTCAGAAGCCAGAAGCAGAACAGGGGGTCACTGTGGGAACAGAACCCCGGCACCTCGTCGGGCGACTGAACAGAGGTCAAGAGAGGAGTCCTGGCTGCCTGAGAGGCTTTGGTTATGCCTGGCTCACTTGGGGGGTGTGATGCCACCAAGAGAAAAGGCAGGTAGGAGAGGACATGCTGGTTTGATGGCACCAGGGCCCCACAGAGGAGGAGGAGGTGCAGATGACAGAAGTGGCTTGGAACCCGTAAAGTGTCACGTGCTGGCCTGACACTTCCTCTTTACAACAACAGGGTCGGGTCACCGGATCAGACAGGGTGCACCTACCGTGTGCCAACGCTTGTATGCGAAACGTTATACGCACTGGCTTCTTTAACTGTCACCACCTGCCGAGAAGAGAGACATTGCTCCCTCTCCCAGCCCTGAGATACTGATTCCGCGGTTCCAGTCTTTTCCCAAATCACGCTCTTTTCATTAGAAGCAAGTCAAAATCCTGCCTCTTTTGAGCTCCTCTGAAGCAACAAACAAATCCCTGTCACTGCTAACACGTCAGCTGAAATTGACGTGCTCCCAGGAGTGGTTGGTGGAGATGCGCTGTGCAGAGCTGCCTCCGTGCGGCACTGCGGCTGCTCCGTGCAGCGGGGCAGGGAGTGGGCTCGGGCCCTGGCTCTGCCTGCTGTCTCGGCTGTCACCGCATTTCCCTGCAGCCCGTCTCCCGCTGAGTTACTGCAGAGATGAGGCTGGGAGGGTGGGCTTTCCTTAAAGATCTAGGGAAGCAGGTCCCACCTTCATTCAGGGGTCCCGGAGCATGAGGCATGCCCAGACCCCAAGGACACCTGCAACTGGAGGGTCCAGGGACCCCAGACACAAGGTGAGACCAAGCATTACTTCCTTTTCCCAGTTAAAGGGAACCCCTCGCCCTTCTGGACCCCCGTCGCACGTGGTCACAACTGTCCTTTGGAACTTGACTCTCAACTTTACCTTCATTATCTACACTCTTAGATTATTCCTCCCTCTACACTGTGAGCTGCTTCACAGCAGAGAGGAAAGGAAGTAGCATTCCATAAGCACGATAGGGGTCAAGCTATGTCACTTGATAACGGCTCATGGATGTAACAGCCCAGGGAGAAAAGGATTATCGCCCCCATTTTCCAGATGAAGAAATTAAAGCTTAAAGCAACCGAGTCAACTCAGGAGAGCTGCTTGGACCAGTGCCTGGCACAAGTGCCCTATAGATCATAGCAATTACGAGGGACTGTCTTGTTCAAGGACTCGCACCCGGAGTTCCGTCCCGTTGGACTGAGCTGGAGGTTAGGAAAGGCCGGGGGGGGAACGCCCAAATGACCGCCTCCTGATGACGATGGGGTGCCAGGGAAATGTTCGTAGGAAAAGGCAACAGTCACTGAATTCCTTGCCTTGAAGGTCACCCTCAGGTTCCAGGGCGGTTCCTGCCGCCAAAAGGTTCTTGACAGGTGGGTTTTTATGGCAAAGGGCTCATTACAAGACATGGCTGCAGGAAGCCCCGAACCTTGAGCAAACCCCTGCCAACAGTCAGGAGGGGGCATGTTGCTGTGTGTGTGTGTGTGTGTGTGTGTGTGTGTGTGTGTGTGTGTGTGTTTGTGTGTTTATGGTTTGGGGACAGCTCTTTCCAGAGAGCCTGGTCAGTGGTCCTCCCCACCAATGCCACTCACTGCCGTCCCTGCAGGGATTGGGTCAGTTCTGCCCCAGTCAGTCACTCCAATGGGAAAGGCCTCAGCAGGTCTTCATGTCTGAATCCCAGGGGAGGGGGACTCCGGTGAGAACCCAGGACAACAGCACCTCATCAGAATCCCAAAATATTCTTGAGTCACTAAATATAGAAACTGCTGTCCTGCCAAAAGAAAGGTGAGCTCTGTGTCAGCTGCCAGCATGGGATGGGCCCGGGGGTGTGGGGAGAGGACAGGACTGGTGGCCAGACATACACCTAGGTATGTCCATGGTGCTCACCTAGGCCTAGATATTGTCGTTGAGCACCTACTGTGTGCCAGACGCTGTCCATGGGCACACAGTCATGAGCAGCAAGTTGAAGATGCAAGGATCCTCCACCTGAGGTTTTGGCCTTGCTGTTCCTGCCTGTGCTGTCCCCCGTGATGTCTGAATGTCCAGTTCCTCCACCCCCTTGATCTGCTCTGATCTGGGAGTGAGGCCATCCTGACCACCCATTTAAGACTGTGACCAGTGCCGAAACCGGTTTGGCTCAGTGGATAGAGCGTAGGTCTGCGGACTGAAAGGTCCCAGGTTTGATTCCAGTCAAGGGCATGTACCTAGGTTGCAGGTACATCCCCAGTGGGGGGTGTGCAAGAGGCAGCTGATTGATGATTCTCTCTCATCAGTGTTTCTGACTCTCTATTCCTCTCTGTGAAAAATCAATAAAATATGTTTAAAAAAAAAAAAAAAAAGACTGTGACCAGCCCTGGCATTCCTGGGTCCGCTTCCCTCTTTAGCATGTGTTTCCATAGCACCTTTTCTCCATAGTGCTTATCGGGCTCATGTCTGTTTAGTTCAGTGCTGTATTGGCCATGCCTACGGCTGTACCCATGAGCCAGTAGGTATTCAATACATACATGTTGGATGAACACATGGGTGGGAGCATGGATGAGGGAATGAGGTGGGCCTCACCTGGCACCGCATGCCTGGCAGAAGGCAGGAAGCAGGTGACCATCTGGCAGGCGGTCAGCCTCAAGCACATCAGGTAACGTGGGAGGGTCGCAGCGCACAGGTGGGGGTGGGAGCAGGCCCTGCAGGTCAGCGTGGGCAGCGCCAGGCACACGGAGAGGTGGGTCTGAGAAGTCAGCCTGCAGGAAGTGAGGCCTCCTCTTGGAGGGCATGTGCACGGTAGGACACAGGCTTCTGGAAAAACTCTGCACAGGATCTCCACCATGAAGGCTGTGCCTTCTTTCTCTGCCTCAGGAAAGGCTCCTCGTCCTTGCGAAGCCTTCTCTCACACCCACATACCCCTCCATGGCCCACGCCTCTGGGCTCCCCTCCGTCAGAAGTCTCTCCAGGGGTCGCCCCCATGCCTGCACCCACCCTCAATGCCTGCCCCGCGGGCTCAGCTCCTTGGGGGCAGGACTGTGTCTTGTTTGTCCCTCTCTCCCCAGAGCATAGCCCAAGACCAGGCACCTAGAGGGGGGTCAGTGCAGGCAAGAGAAACAACCAGGGTCATTGGGGGTGTGGAAGGAAAGTGGGTGCTTACAGAATTGCCAGCAGATGAAGGAGGGTCTTTCAGTTGGATGCCATCTGACTCCTAAAATAACCCCGGAAGTGGCCCTTCGGGGGAGCTGCTACCTGGAAGGCAGGGATCCAGGAGGCCACTGCCCCCATCCCCACTCCACTTGCCTTAGACATGCACAGAAAAAGCAACGCGTGGAGTGCATGTCCCATCGGCAGGCCTGGGATTCGGTAGCAAGCAGAGTGTGGGTGTGTGAGACAGATCAGCCAACCATTAGAACTGGACCTAGGGGAGGCGGGCTTGTTCTGGGGCCCAGGTCGGGACTCAGCTGTAGGTGGGGTAGGCCCGTGGCTTCCCTTGTGGACAGGAGGGGGCTGAGAGGGGCAGGAAGCCGGACGAGCCGGTACAATAGCCGGCTTCCGGGCAATGTCCCTATCCTTTGCTCTCCTAGGAATTTTGTTCTGTCTGGTATCTTGAAAGAAACAGGCCACCCTCAGGGCTCAGGGCGAGATTTTGTGCACGGACGTTTGTGTTGCATTGCTATTTGGCCCGAAGGGCTGAAGCAAATGCCTTCTGGGTGTGCCTCGCTCACATGGCAGCCGCCCAGCCACCCTGGCGTGGCTGCAGGCCTTGCTTCTCCGCTGAGCGTGATCAGGAGCCAATTATATCAATACCCCCAGGAGCAGACAGCCTCGTGGGGCAGGGGCGGGGTGGAGGCGCGTGTAAGTCAAGCTCTTACAGAAGGCTGGCTGGTAAATAGAAATACCCGGGGATTAACCTTCCCTGGGAGAGAGAACTGACAGGCCACATGAAATATTCACGCCAGATGGCTGGCACCTTCTTCTCTTGCACGCTCTCTTCAGAAAGCCCGGTGAGGACAGAAGGTTGCTTGTGGGAACTGAGGCACCTTGGTGATGCCAACAGCCAGCGTCATTCCATTATGCTGACCTGAGGTCATCCCTAGGGAGCCGTGTGGTGCATCTGGTGATACAGCTTTGAAATCCAAGTGCTGGTTCAGATCTTAGATAGTTCACTGACTAGCTGGGCAAGTCCCTCGTGCCCCGTGATTCTCTGTTTCTTCCCGTGCATAATGGAATTGTTACACCACCTCCCGGGGTGCATGGAGGTTCACATAAAGCTCCATGGGGAAAGGACCCAGCCTCCAGGTTGGAAGAGAGATTTGTTGAGCACCTACTATGTGCCAGGCACTCTCCCCGGGCATACAGTCATGAACAGCGCCAAAAGAACCTCCAAAGAGCTTGCATATTGGTAGTGGGGAGCAGATAACAAGCAAACCACTAAACAGGATAAAGTAGGGTGATGGGAAAGAGTGTGGTGGTGGGCAGGGTGGAATGAGGGCTTTAACTGGGGTTAGAGGAGACAAACTTGAAGACTAAAATGGCATTCGGGAAACATCCGTGCAAAGAGCAAGGAGAAGAAACAGGAAGAGTGAGCGGCACGTGGTAGGAACAGCTGGGTGTGAGAGGAAAGGAAGGTTACTGTGACTGGAGTCCATAAAGGAAGGCAAGGTAGATGCCTGGCACAGTGCCTGCACACAGTAGGCACTTTATACACGTGAGTCCTCTTCCCCACTCCAGTGGTGAAGAGCGCATGCTCGTGTCAGCCGGCTGCCCAGCCTTCCCTCCCACAAGGGACAGCCAGTCCCGACCCCCTCATTCTGGAGCAGGCCTGTCTCGCACTGTCACGGTGGATGTTACTGCTTTTCCGGTGAAATTGCATTCCAGGCTTGCGATGAGATTGGGGAGACCCTCTCAGTTCTGCGGCAGCCCAGGTACAAGCTGTCCCTTAGACCAGATCTCTGCGCTGATGGCTTCATCTCCCCTCCTTCATGGCTTTTTCAGAGGAGGGCACTTCCTGATCTTGCTGTGGACATGTTCATTCTGTGCACATTTGCTGAGTCCAGGCTGCAGAGCGAGGTGCCTGAGGGAGCAGCATGCGCAGCTCTCAGTCCACGGGGGAGGTGCCAGTCTGTGTGGAACCTGTCAGCCCCTCCCACCAGACCCCATCCCAGCCCTCTGCCA
Organism: Vespertilio murinus; assembly: GCA_963924515.1. Classification (NCBI taxonomy): domain Eukaryota; kingdom Metazoa; phylum Chordata; class Mammalia; order Chiroptera; family Vespertilionidae; genus Vespertilio; species Vespertilio murinus. Next base: position 28,071,202 of record OZ004718.1, on the reverse strand, counting down.
TCAGCCAGGCAGATGGGACCTATCGGAGGGGCATTCCCACTCCCTGTCGTCCTCTCTCTGATGTGTTTTAAAGACGCAGCGGCAGTCTCTGCCACACAAACCTCCCTGCGCGTGCCTCTAGTTTGCTGAGACTCTCTCCTGGTGCAGACGAGGGGAAATGAACTCCTAGTAGCCCACAAACAGCCAGACAGCAGACTTGGGCCATCTGTCTACAGAGCCGAGCATCTGGGAGGGTGCAGAGTCGAGGCAGGCTGGGTCCAGAGATGCCGGGGTGAGCTCTGAAGGCAGGGTGGGGAGTGGACGGGCTCTGGTCGCGAAGTGTCACACTGCAGTTCAGAGTCTGGACATCACTGAGGCTCCGCTTTATTGTCTTTGAAATGGGGACAGTAATCCTTGACCAGAGTTGTTTTGAGGCTCCCATGAGATATTGCCAATGAGGTTACCTTGTAGAATTGAAAGCTTTATATTTGTTCCTTTCTCCTGGAAGGGTGCAGGTGGGCATGGGGCATCGTTGATATGTAAAAACATTGATAATGCCAAAACCGGTTTGGCTCAGTGGATAGAGCATCAGCCTTCGGACTGAAGGGTCTCAGGTTCGATTCCGGTCAAGGGCATGTACCTTGTTTGCGGGCACATCCCCAGTAGGGTGTGTGCAAGAGGCAGCTGACCAATGACTCTCTCTCATCGATGTTTCTAACTATCTTTCTCTCTTCCTCTCTGTAAAAAAAATCAATAAAATATATTTTTTAACATAATAAAATAAAATAAAAACATTAATAATGAACATCATCCTCTGAACACTTTCTGTGCGCCAGGCTCTGAACGAAGGCACAGGTCTGGTCTGATTCTTCCAAACCTAGGAGGTGGGTGCTAGCCTTATTCCTAGGTTTCAGTCGAGGAAACTGAGGCACAGGGAGATGAAATCAGTTGTCCATGTCCCACAGCTGGAAAGCCATCTGCCTGCGGAGCCCCGCCCCTCACACACCACGCATCCTCTTATTACTGCAGACCAGCACCCCATGGGGAGATCCAGGAGGAGCCCTAACCCAGGGCAGGGACATTTCCCACCTCCGTGGGGCCCCAAAGACCTCTGTGGAGGAAGGGTCCTGGTGAGTGGGGAAGAAGCCCCAGGACAGGTAATAGGAGAACTAGGTTGTTGTGACCATGAATGACCTCTGACCCCTCACCTGTTTTATAAATGGACCTCGGTTTCACCATTTATAAAACAGGAAGGAGAGGGAAGATTGATCTAGAGCAGTGTCTTTCATCCTTTTTTACTCCAGTCCACCGAGGCTAGGTTCAAAGAAAACCCACAGCGCCTGCCCCCAATGTTTCATGAAGAAAGGAACTCGGAGAGAATATGAAGGTGACAGTGCAGGCAGTTCAGGAGAAAGACTGGAGACAGACTTGCTCTAAGAATGGGCGCTAGATGACTCATCGTTGAACCACGATGCGCACATGCCTTAAAGCCCAGCCACTGAGAAATCAGAAGTCCAAATTACTGTTGTTAAGCAAACAACCCACAACAAACTAAATTGGGAATGATGAAACTGAATGAATGGTAATTTACAATTAAAAATCAAGATCGGAGGCAATTGGACCGCTGCACTGGCTCAAGACAACACACCGCCCACGTTGTCGCTGATAACCACACTCCCTCCCTCACTGTTGGCTGTGCCCAAGTGTGGGCAGCGCCCCTCATGGTTTGGCATCGGACTTTTAGGGTGAATAAATGCTGGAGAGTCGTTGTGAGGATTTGATGACCTAGGGGCTTACATGGAATCTGGGACATGGGATCACTATTAATTCTGATGTGGATGGTGAGGATGGTGGGGATAATGACAGTGATGCAAGGTGGGGGCAGGGCAAGGTAAGGATGTACAGGTAGGACCAGAGGAGCTGAGAGACACAGCACGGCGTGGGGTCCGGAGCCTGGTGGACAGGAGAAGACAGCACACCTGCTGAGCTCCTTACTACCCTGTTTCCCCGAAAATAAGACAGTGTCTTATATTAATGTTTGCTCCCAAAGATGCGCTAGGTCTTATTTTCAGGGGATGTATTATGTTTCCATGAAGTAGGTCTTATTTTCAGAGGATGTCTTATTTTCGGGGAAACAAGGTAGTAGTACACATGGTGAGCTGTAAGGGGAACCATCTCTTCCTTCACTGTCAAGCTCTTGTCCCCTCAACTTCAACACCAAGGAGGAAAAACGCAGCGGATTACTGGGGTCCACCCTTCCCTGATACGGTCACCGGTCTTTTCACTCGCCACTACACGGAGGGGATCACACCTTTCCCAAGAGGTGGGGGCTGGATCCATCCATCCATCCATCCGTTCTTTCATTCACTCATTCGCCAAGTACTTACTGAGCATCTCCTAAGTGTGAGCATCGTTCTAGGCACAGGGGATGGAGCAGTGAACAAAACAAATGAACACCTGGTCACGGAAGGCAGATAGTAAACAGACCAGTGAGGTTCACACGGGCAGTGCACCAGATGGTGGTGAGCGCTCTGGAGGGAAATAACGCGGGCGAGAGGAAGGGGTGTGCCCTTGCGTTCGTTTTCAACAGGGTGACAGCTGGGCAAAACCTGGAAAAGGAGCAGACTTCATGGGCCCTGGGGAAAAACGTTCCAGGCAGAGGGAATAGCAACTGCAGAAACCTGAGGCGGGGAAGAGTGAGGGGGAACCAGAGCGTGTGGGTGGGAGAAGGTACATGAGCTCAGAGAGGAGACGGGGGCAGGGGGTGGGTAGTTCAGTTGGAGAGAGCAGTGCAGGCCATGCCAGGACCTTGGCATTGACCCAGAGTGGGATGGAAGCCAGTAAAGGGCAATGTCTGAAAACATCCGTCAGTCTGGCCCTGTGCTACAGAGTGTGGGCAAGGGCAGAGGCTGGTGGGAGAGGGGAGTGCTTGGAGACACCGTGGTGGCAGGAGGTGGGATGTGCCTGGACCCTGGGTATACGGTGAAAGTAGACCCAGTGGGATGTCCCAGTGGGTTACATGTGGGCTGTGAGGGAGACATGAGTTCAGCATGACAGGATGAGGCTTGCCCTGAGCCACTTACTGATACAGGGAAAGCCACACACACAGGGCGGGAGATGAACAGGAAGACAGACTGGGTGTGACACATGGGTCTGCTGCTCAGAGGACAGTCACCTAGCCTTGCAGAGCCTCCTCTCTCACCCATGACCTGGGCATCACGGGGCCCACCTCACAGGGTGGTGATGAGACAAGGAGAGTAAGGCTGCCCCAAAGTAAAAGTGGGTGCCAATTTCTCAAGGACGTCATTCCGGGCCTTCATTTCTAGTACAGCCCCTCACTCTGGTGTTGATTGGGGGTGCCTGGGGTTGGAAGAACCACTGAAATAATGAACTGTCTTTTTCCTTGGCCACAGAGAGGAGGGGACCGCTGGCTTCTTCCCCTGACCGAGCCCCACCTCATGGGCTAGCACATAGGGGTCCCCAGCCTGCTCTCCAGGGATGGGATCTCAGTCTCCGCAGCTCCTCCCAGACCCACTGCGGTCAGGCACCGGTCCCCAGGGCGAAGGAAGGGGAGCAGTGAAGCCAGGGGGCCAGGCAGTGGTTCCCAGCCGTTGCCACACAACAAAATCACCGGAGTAGCTTTTTAAGACTCGGCTGTCCGAGCCCCTCCACACCCCCATCTGATTTACTCAGCTCCAAGCGCAGCGCAAGGAGCGGTCACATTTTAAAGCTTCCCAGGTGGTTCCAAACTGTAGTACTGTTAAGGAATGCCAAACCGAGTTGCAGTGTTGTCCCTTTTGCAGACACAAAACGCTGAGAACCGCAGAGGTCATGTGGCTTTTCCGGGGTCTCTCGCCAGGTTGTCGTAGAGCCAGGATTCAAACCCTGGTAGCCCTGATTCCAAAACCTGGGGTCCTTCAACCACTTCGCTGCAGTCTTAAGTGGAAAGTGTTTATAATAGCAGTTAAGTTCACTTCTGTGGTTCGTTCATTCTTTTCCAGATAGAGCTGGGGTGCCAGGAATGGCCGAATAAATCGAAATCTTAAGCATCAGGAAGAACCCTGGCATGTATACAGTCCATGTCCATAATAGCAAGTATTCACCGCGAGTCAGAGGTCAGAAGGGGAGGCCAGCCGCGTGGCTCAGTGGTTGAATGTCGACCTATGAACGAAGAGGTCATGGTTTGATTCCTTATCGGGGCACCTGCCCAGGTTATGGGCCTGATCCCCAATGTGGGGCGTGCAGGAGGCAGCCAGTCAATGATTCTCTCTCATCATTGATGTTTCTGTCTCTCCCTCTCCCTTCTTCTCTAAAATATATAGGTAGGTAGATAGATAGATAGGTATAGGTATAGGTATAGGTATAGGTATAGGTATAGGTATAGGTATAGGTATAGGGGTTTCTTTTTAAGAAGTTAGAAGGAGAAATGGACTCAGCACACTGCTGAGACATGCTTGTGGGCACATCAAAGAGTCCTTGCATCAGGGCCAGAGCTGCCAGGCCTCTGTGCCCACCTGGTGCTTGGGCCGGATGAGCAAGGTGAGGGTTAGTTGAGGGTTAGAGTAGGGGCCACCCATGGCCAGCCCACATGTATTGGGCACCTGCATATGCCAGACTCGAGGCTGGGCAGTCAGGTCCTTGCTGGGCAGGCCCCAGCCCTGAGGCTCTCCCTGTTGACTGGAAGGCCCGGGACTCCAGCTGGAGCCGCAGCCCTCCCAGGCGGCACCTGCAGGAAAGAAGTTGCCGCCAGCAGTCGGCGGCGCAGCAGGTGCAGGTGAGAGACAGCGGGGAGATGGAAGCTCGGCCCTCGGTGTCCTGCGAAGCAATTAGAAATGCAAATAAGCCACATACGTCTCAGCTTTTCTTCCAGCCTCGCAAGCCACCTGTTATGAAATTAAAGGGGATTTGTTTTTTAATTAATAGGGCAGCGATTCACAGGCAGTTCAGATGCTTAGAACTGGCTCTGCCTGGGGAGGAGGGCAGGCATGGAGGGGCATGTGATTTTATTTTTCAAAAAGTTCTGAGCATGTTGGGATTCTGTAAGCGCTCTTCTCTGCATCTATATGGTAACGGCACATCCATGGTTACCAGCAGCTGTGTTTGTCACGGATGCAGCCAAGGGGTACGTCTTAAAACCAAAAATCACTGCGGGGTAGAGTGCAGGTTGAGCTCAGGAGGCCTGGATTCGAATCCCGTATGGTTACTCACCAGCTGTGTAGCCTGAGAGAAGTTTCTTAACCTCTCTGACGCCTCATGTTCCCATAGAGATGATAATACCTGCCTCCCCAAGACGACCGTGAGATTGTTAGGAAGAGTGGAGGGGGAATGGCACAGGCCCCTCTGCCAGCTTGTTAAAGAGTGAGAAATAATTATTGATCACCATGAGGGTGATTGTCTGCAGTGGGGTTTTCTGTAGGGTCCTCGTGTGCCCAGATTGCCTTGGTTGTAACACTGAAAGGCTCATATCATGGGCACACTGGAAAGCAGACCCTGCGATGGAGGTTAGTGTCCATGAGGGGGCACTCTTGGGACCAGAGGAGGGGGAAAAGCAGGACAGAGCCAGGGTAAGCCTTTAAATTGTGAGGTAGATCCAGTAGGCACTCACAGCTAAATGTCACTTGAGGACAGCCCTACACTGGGCCTGCGTGGCCATCAGAGATGAGTCCCTGGACGCAGGCTGCCTGGGGAGCGGGGAGGTCGCAGGTTCAGCTCCCCTGCAGGGCTGACTCTGGAGGTTCCAGCTGAGAGCGCTTCCAGCCATGGGACACGGGTCTTTCCTTGGAGGGGGAAGAGGCAGGGCATTCGTGTCCACCATAGACATGAAACCAATCCTGTTACCTAGGAAACATACCAGTGTGCAAGTGTCCACCCTGCCAACCTGTCATCCAAAATAGAAAATGAAAACCTGCCGTTCATTACCACGTCCAAGAAATCCCCCTACCACCCAACCAAAGGTCAGATGTGTTCATCAGGGTAGAGAGAGATCATAGCAAGCACTCAGAAAGCAGTCAACCCATTCCCTAGAGTGTTCCTGCTTAGCTTGCAATCATGTTGCCCCCAAATTCGTGAGCCCAAGATCCTCCTTCTCGCATGCACTACCCCCTGCAGGAAGGAAAGCCATGCTCCGCCCCTCCCCTGGGAAAGGGTGGAATTCAGGGACTACTGCTTCCATCTTTCCTCCCTGGGAAGCCACGTCTCAAAAATAAGTCCAAATCCCTTAACTTGACCTGGGAAACCCTCCCTGATCCATAGGCCAACCTCCCTGTCCAGCACTCTGTCTCCCTCCGCGCGGTGCAAACCTTTTGCTCCAATGTCTCCTCACTCAGTCCTCCAGGCTCTCTCCTTCCTCTGCCATGATCCTTGTATTTTCCTCCCTCTTGCCCTGAGTTACTGTTTACCTGAATCCTCGCATCCTTTGCAACCAAATCTCAGACCTGCCTCCTCCTTGCAGACTCCTCCACTGCCTCTGTCTACGCAGCCGTGGGCAAACTACAGCCCACAGGCTGGATCCGGCCCGTTCGGCTGTTCTATCCCACCCAAGGATCCGAAAGAGCGGAGGGTTCTCTTGCTTTCCCCTCTGCTCCTTCACCAGCAGCCCAAGATGAGAGTGCCAGCATGGTCAAGTTGCTTTTGTTCCGGCCCTCCGCTCCAGTTTAAGAACCCATTGTGGCCCTCGAGTCAAAAAGTTTGCCCACCCCTACCTTGACTCTATAGGGATTGGGTCCTTGTGTCTAACACCAGCGCACTTAGCCTCATGACTTTGCAGTGTTAGGCGTGTGGTAACGGCTCTCCGAGTCTCCCCATGGGAATGTCAGCTTCTCCTGAGTCCTGCCACCCCTTTCCCTAGACCCCTCCGCCAAACATCGTATGACCTAGTAGTTCTCCACTGGGCACCGGGCAGAGCAAGTGTCCCACCAAACCCATGTGACCTTGAATGAGAACTATACCCTCTGAACACCAGCTGTAAAATAAAGATAAAAATAGCATCCACTCCCCAGGATTGCTGTGAGTGTTAAAGAAGATGATGTAGGAAATAATCCCCCAGATGTGACGACATTAAATGGTAGATCCAGCCGAAACCGGTTTGGCTCAGTGGATAGAGCGTTGGCCTGGGGACTGAAGGGTCCCAGGTTCGATTCCGGTCAAGGGCATGTACCTTGGTTGCTGGCACATCCCCAGTAGGGGGTGTGCAAGAGGCAGCTGATCGATGATTCTCTCTCATCGATGTTTCTAACTCTCTCTCTTCCTCTCTGTAAAAAATCAATAAAAAATATTTTTTTAAATGGTAGATCCATTGATCAGTGCTGGCTCCCTTCTGCCCCTGGTGGAAACAAAGGGCACTGCAGCTGGGAAACAGCATTTCCTAAGCAGCCTCCTGTGGGAGGCACTTGATTTACATCTTGGGCTGCACAATTATGGCTTGGCAGAGACATTGCTCTGGGACCATCATTCTAGAAATGAGAAAGCCACAACAAGAGGGCTTCCCAAGGTCACGTATGAGTAAGTGCCATAAGTTAACGCAGGAATATTTCACTCTGGTTAAAGAAAGAACGTCCTCTCATTGGTGAGAAGACCGTGGAAGGATTGGTTACAAGTAGATGGGAGGCTGTACTTTTCAAAGACGTTCCAAAAAGCAAATGAACGTCTTTCGAGGAGGATTTGGACATTCACCTGGAAGTGAAGGATCAAATCTCCTGACGTCTCCAGTTCTGGAATGTTCTCTGTGTGTGTGTGTGTGTGTGTGTGTGTGTGTGTGTGTGTGTGTTTCCCTGAGCAGCAGGCAGGACATCTGTGCCAAAGAAATATGCACCTGTATGGGCAGGTGGGTGGGAGGGAATACGTTGTCATGCTAGGAAATAAAACCCATTTTTCTTCGATTGCCGTCACTTCTCAGTAATTAACGGGATGCTAATGCCTTACATTAAGGTCCCTCCAACATCACGATTGAACTTTAATCAGGTGCACGTGGAATTACAGGAGAACAGAATGGCAGTCAGAAGCTGAAATGTCAGGAAGGCTGTGTGTCAGCTGCCAGCTCCCTAAACTTGAGCGAGAAGTTCATTAATGCCTGAGAGCTGTCGGGGCTTCCTCAGAATTAATGACTGTGAACTTATTAATGCAGTTTCCTTAAAGTAATTAGCAAGCGCCAGCTCATTGTGATGAGCCCCCTAGATTGCCTGCCAATGCGAGGATATCCACAGGAAGTGCATCAAGACTGCTGGGCTGGTCCCTCATTCTTCAGAAATGGCTCCTTTCCAAGGAAGGAGAGAAAGAGGAAAGGGAAAAAAAGGAAGAAATGGAAAGGGGCAAAATACAAAGCAGATGTATTTTGAAGAGATGAATCAACTTTCATATATTAATGAAGAGATGAATCAACTTTCATATATTAATATCAATGAAATAAAAAATTTGAGACAATAAGATTCCATATTTTATTTAGCAAATCGGTAAAGAGTTGGGTTTTTTTTTTTCAATTAAATGTGTCAGGGTGACATGGTTAGTAAAATTATAGCGGGTTCAAGCGTACATTTCTGTGCTACACGATGTGTATATTGCATTGTGTACCCAGCATCCAAAATCAAATCATCTTCTGTCACCATACATGCCACCCCCTTTTCCCTTTGCTGTCCCCCGCCCCCTTCACTCTGGTAATCAGCACACTGTTGTCTGTCTCCATGAAGTTCCATTTTATGTCCCACGCAGGAGTGAAATTATGTGGTTCTAAGCTTTTCCGGACTGCGTTGTTTCACTTACCCTAATGTCCTCAAGGTTCATCCCTGTTGTTGCAAACGGAAGTATTTCATCTTTTCTTATGGCGGAGTAATATTCCACTGTGTATGTGTATCACACCTCCTTTACCCACTCTTCTGTCAAAGGACACTTTGGTTGTTTCCATGTCTTGGCCACCATGAATAATGCTGCAGTGAACATAGAGGTGGATATATCTTTGCAAATAAATGTTTTCAATTTTTTTTTGGGGGGGGGGTAGTTAGCCAGGAGAGGGAGTGCTGGGTCACATGGCAACTCTGTTCATACTGTTTTTGAGGAACTTCCATACTGTTTTCCACAGTGGCTGTGCCATTTTACATTTTACCAGCAGTGAAGGAGGGTTCCTTTTTGATAAAGATTTTTTTTGTTTAATTTTAAAAACCAAATGCTGGTGAGACTAGAATAAGAAAGACATGCTTACAATAAATGTAGGAATGTAAAACTGGTAGAAGCTCTCTTGAGCTTCCTATCAAAACATGAGTTTTCATTCACCCAAATGTCCACGGAGTATCTACCAGGCACAAAGCATGTGCCAGGGTTAGGCAGGCAGCCGTAGGCCAGGAATGAATGAGTAGCCCACTGCTGCAACCATTCTGTCGTGGGCGCATCAGTTATGGTTCACCTGTCAAACGGCTACATAATTTTGTGATGACTAAAAGCTCAATTTAAAAAAAAAAAAAACAAGTTAATAGCATAGGGAAATGCCCATGTTATGATGCTAAATTTAAAAGGCAGGATAAACACTCTCCATGTATATAGTTCTAGATGTGTTTAGAAAAAGGTGGCTGGGAAAATATCAAAACATTGTGGTTATTGCTATATTGGGATTACTGTGGTTCTTTTTTTTCTCTCTTTTATATTTTTACTAGAGGCCTGGTACATGAAATTCACACACGGGGTGGTGGGGTGGTTTCCTCAGCCTGGACCGCATCCTCTCCAATCCGGGACTCCCCTCTGGGGATATCCGACTGCCTTCTGCAGTCCAGGACTGCTGGCTCCTGACTGCTCGCCTTGCCTGCCTGCCTGATCACCACTAACCCCTCTGCCTGCCTGCCTAATCTCCCCTAACCACCTCTGCCTTCCAGCCTGATCACCACTAACTGCTCCCCTGCTGGCCTGATCCCCCCTAACTGCCTCTGCCTCGCCCTGTACCAGGGATCACAGGGTGGGCGGCTTGTCCCTCTCCCATGCCACAGCCTGGCTGGTCCCTGTTCCTCTGTCCTGAGCTCATTTGTGCCTGGCTGGTCCCCATTTCTCTCTCTCCAGTGTTGAGTGTCTGAGTCGTTATGGCGTGAGGGTGTGATGGTCATTTTCATATTAGCTCTTTATTATATAGGATATTTTCCATTTTTCTACAAAACAAAGTGCCAATTGGATGCTCAAATGTCAAGAAAGATATGGGTCAACTTCTTAATGTTTTATTATTCCTTATTTTTACTTTTATAATAAAAAAAACACTGTTAGCCAGTATTTACTAGGGGCCGAGCAGGACATTGCTCTGAAAGCTTTCAGACTTGGTTGTTTAATTCCCTCAATAAAGCAATGAGGAAGGTACTATTATTATCCCAATTTTACAGATAAGAGAACTGGAGTTTGAACACCGGCAGTTTGACCTCAGACCCAAGGACCTGAATCATGACACATTGTGTCAATAGTGTGTTGCCATCTTGTGCACTGCTTGTAGTTCGCCCCAGTGTGTATGTGGAGAGCAGCATGGTAAGACTGAACAAGACCCACATGTGAAGTCGGGTGACTTTGCTTTTAAGTCCTGGTGATCTTGGGTAATTCACGTCTCCTTTGCTAAACCCCAACATCATCATCTGTGGAATGGGCTTAACAATCCCTGCCCTGTCCTGACAGGTTTGGCTCAGTGGATAGAGCGTCAACCTGTGGATTGAAAGGTCCCAGGTTCGATTCCGGTCAAGGGCATGTACCTGAGTTGCGGGCACATCCCCAGTAGGAGGTGTGCAGGAGGCAGCTGATGGATGTTTCTTTCTCATTGATATTTCTAACTCTATCCTTCTCCCTTCCTCTCTGTAAAAAAAAAAAATCAATGAAATCATTTAAAAAAAAAAAAGTCAATGCTATTTAAAAATAAATAAATAAAAAATAATCCCTACCCTGGGCTACATAGGCAGTACGTGACATGTGCCGATGTTTCTTTACACAGTACGGCATTGTCTGCAAACATAAGGTCTGGTTATCTCCCCGTCAACCTGACGGGGCTGTGGGGTGGATGGAACGCACAGCAGTATGCAAGCACCCTGTAAACTGTGGGCATCCTGTACACTGACAAGTAATCGTTACTGTTACTTTCCTGTTGACGTCAGTGAGAGGACTGGCCCTAGTCTTGCCTTGGCGCCTCACCACGCCTCTGTTTTCCCATCTGTTCAGTGGAAGGACATGCAGAGTTCCCCCAGCCTGGCACTGCAGGGCCCCAGGTGAGCACACAGCCCTGGACATCCCGGGTCCTCTAATCTATGATGCAAACCAGTGCCCCAAGCAGGCAGCTGCCCTGGGAGAGAGACCCCACTGAGCCTGAGCTGGATTCGGGCCCAGCTCTTGCTGAGAGCATTTACTAGTGAACGTGAGGATGGGTGCCCCGTGCTCACTCAGCATGAATCCCTCCCCTCGCCCGCACACCAGCCGAGTGGAGCTGGCACCGGCCCTGATTTGACTCTGGGTCATTTTTGCTCATTAGAGAAATCATTAGCGGCTCCTTCCTCAATCAAAACCTGTGGTGGAAATAACAGTGCGATTACGTTGCCTCCTCTGTGCCAGGACGCCACCATTTCCTTAGGACGATCCTGCTGTGTCTCATTAAATGTAAAAAAAAAAAGATCACAGTGAATGGAAACGTGTCAGAGGACACACTTCCCGTGGCCCAGGCAGAGGTGTTTATTAGTGCGATCCGCCTTGCGGTCCGCGGGATGTCATCAGCCCATCTGTCCTTCCAGATTTAAACACCAGCCGAACCCGGACGGTGTTTTTTTTTTTACCAAGCAGTGAAAATTGTTTCTCCTTTCAGATCGGAGTTCCTACTTCCCCTGCATTTACTCACTCATTTCAAATGTTAGCTTCTCTCTCCTTTTACTTGTTTTTTAAAGGGCCTCTTTTTTTGAGAGGAGAAGAGGGGTGAAGGGAGTCATGTTTACTCTTCACTTTATATATTCTGACATATCTACATCTCCTCAAATTCTCTACAGTGATAAAAACAATAGCACTCCTCCCATCTACCCCATCCCTGTGATATTATCCAGTTCACTTAATCTTACCCAGGCTTGAGATGTTCCCAGACCCTCACTTCAAATGGGAGATGCAAATAAAGCATATTTTTCCCAGGTATATGGCTCAGTGGTTGAGCATCGACCTAGGATGCAGGAGGTCAGGGCACATGCCCGGGTTGTGGGCTTAATCCCCGGTGAAAGCTATGCAGGAAGCAGCCAATCAGTGATTCTCTCTCATCATTGATGTTTCTATCTCCCTCTCCCTATCCCCTCCTCTCTGAAATCAATAAAAATATTTTTTAAAATAAGCACATTTTCAGAGTGGGCGGTGGAGTTCTTTAAGAGACACCAAGGAGCAGAACAGATAGAGCAGCGGTGAAAACAGGAGTCCCCTGGACCCGTCGGTGGTTATCAACACAGGAGGACCCCAGGCTGGCTTTGCTGTGGGCCAGTTTCCCCTGAGAGCCACGGAATGACCAGAGCTCCCAGCCGGTTAGCCTCACGCCCCCGGAGTTTATCATGTAGACTTCCAGATCCTTCAAACGCCTCCTCCCCATCCCTCCTCCCAGCCTCGACCCAGGCTGCTCCAGGGAATCCAGCCAGAAGCTATGGTCCCGCAGGTGAGGATGCAGGTGGGATGCAGTCTTCTTTGGCTGCACGGTCTTCTCCCAGCTCTGGGGGCGTGGCCTGGGCGCAGCACCCTCTGTCTGCCTTACCTGCATGGAACGTTCTTGTTTTACTAGTAGCCCAGGTCCCTCGGTCTGGCTCCGAGCCAGCTAGGAGCTCCCGTTCCCTGGGAAATGAGGTCTGATGGTCACCTATTCAGATTCCAGAGCCACGTGTTTCCCACTTTTTGATCGCGGGCAGCTGAGTCCAGTGTCCACTGGGAAGACCTAAAGGGCAGAGCCCACCCTCCCTCTGGCAGCCCTGCAGCCAGCCAGGTAGGGCTTCAGCCTCAGCTCTGCCACCTGGGTTACAGGACAAGGCCCCTCCCTGACCCCTCCGAGTGTCAAGTTCCAATTCTGTATTATGGACATGGTCCCTCCCGCCTTGTGGTGGTTGTGAGGATTGGATGATGGATGATGCTTTCAAGGTTGCAGGCACAGAGTCCATGCCCGGAGATGCTCATTCAGTGCGTCAGTGGGGCATTCCCTCCCTGGTGAGAGGGGTGGGGGTAGCTCTTCCTCTTTCCTCTTTCCTCACTCAGGCGCGTCTCCTGGGATTCGTCTTTGACTCCGAGGAGGCAGGCTGGAAAGTCAAGCTTCCTGCACTTGCCTGGGGCCATAGAAGGTTGTTTTTGAGACCAAATTAGAATCTGCTTGAGCAACCAAGAATGGGGATGCTAAGAGGGAGGAAGGTTTAGAAAACACTGCTCTGCACACTTTTGCCTGTACCTGCAGGTGAATCTGAGCTGGTCGTGCCTCCGGGTTGGCTGTGGCAGGAAGGTGAGGGCAGCCCGCTGGCCTTGGCCTCTACACTTAGGGTACAGTTGCTGGAGACCAGTTCTCTGGACAGCTTCCTTCATACATGAGCTGTTTCGGTCCCAGGGTGAAGGGAATAAGCAGCATTTATGAGCCCCTTACTGTGTACCAGCCACTTGACCATCATTACTTCACCGAATCCTCTCCAAACGCATTCAAAAAAAATCCCAAGGGAGAAACTGATCGGTCCGGCTTAGGTCAGGTGATGCCTACCTTGAAGCAACCACCTTAAGTAAGACAGCAGGGTCACATAAATGACTTCTGCCCATGGGGTTGTTGGTTCCCACAAGATGGGGCAATTTCTAGAGACAGAGATGGATGGACCACCAGTGAGACCATATTACAACGGAGCGTGTAGGTTATGTTGGACAGTGGCACCACACTGCCCTTCACTGTCCCCCTTTGGACATGTGTTATTGCTTTGCTTTTGAGATTATGAATAATGCTTCATTGTATTTCTTTATGCATAAACCTATTTCCATAGTTAGAATTGTTGTCTTTGTAGACCTTTCCAGATGTGGAATGTGGCTTAGAGTTTATGTGGGTCTTTAAAAATTAGATTATCCAAATACCAACACTGATTTTATAGCTGTTGCCATGGAAACTGTTTTTTCTGTTGCTAGGCAATTGGTAAAAAAAAAAATAGGTAGTGAAGACTAGTAAAAAGACACAGTCTGTCTGTAGAGCCAACAATCTGGAGTTAGCTCAGCTTTTAGCCTGCTTTGTGACCTTGGGCAGGTTGTTCAGCCATTCTGACCATTCTCTGTTCTTCCAAAAATAGGATAAACATAGTTTCCCTAAGTGGGTTATTTGGAGGAGTAGGGAAATTATATAAAAAGTGAAACCTACCATTATGGGGCCTGGAATGTAGTAAGTTTTCTATAAATTGTACTTTTTATATTGTAAGTTTTTTGATGGGTATCGTAATCACTTTTTATCATGAGGTTAATACAGATCTAAGTAGGCCATTCCCAGCCTCATAGAATGCAAGAGACCTTAGCCCACTGCTGTCTCTAAATGTTGTCTACCTGAGTTAACTCCATCTCAAAGAAAAGCTTTACCTAACTATCCAGCACCCATGAACTAGGAAAGGGTCAGAGGTCTAAGCCACCCCTCTGCACTGCTATCTCAGGGCCTGACTGCCACCAGGTAGCATCCTGGCAGGCCTTGGAGACACGGGGAATATGTAGAAATAATTATTTCTCCTCCCAGGAGACAGCATGATTCTTCTCCCAGCCCAACACCAAGCCCTCTTTGAGCTTGTTCTTTTATATGTGCAAGAGGAATGCAAGCACTTTTATTCCAAGGGCCAGAGAGACACAAGGCCCTGACCTCTAGGACCATGGACAGTGGCTTGCCCAGTGTGTGGTGAGCCAGACACTTTATTTTTTTTTTTAATTTGTTGAAAATATTACAGGTGCCTTGTTTGTTTGTTTGTTTGTTTGTTTGTTTGTTTGTTTGTTCCACTGACCTCCTCCACACCACACCCACCCCTCCCAGGCCTTCACCATCCCGTTGTCTGTGTCTATGGGCTATGCATGTAAGTTCCCCTGTTATTCACTCCTCACCCACCTCCCCACCGCCACCTTTCCTCTGAAATTCATAAATCTGTTGGATCTAGACACTTTAACCTGGCCACACCAGCAGTATCCACACCAGTTTACCACCCACAGAGAGTTTGCACATACAGGATGGCCACCAAATATGGGGACATTGATGAATACCTAGTCAATGGTTTATTGCTAGTACATGGTGATACATAATAAAATGATATCTATTTTTTCTGGTGATGTCCAAAGAAAGAAGAGGACAGTTCTGCCTGAGTAAAGGTGGTCATTGACTTTAGTCTTGAAAGATGGGGCCAAGTGGACTAGGAGGGTCTGGACATTCCAGGCAAGAGAAGCAACATGGACAGAGATCCCACCCGGGCCCCATGGCCCAGTACCAGTCTCCTTTGCTCTCTCTGTCCACCCAGAGAGACAGCCTGCCCTGCATCTCTGAGGACTCCCGACTGGCTAGCAGTCCAGGAGTGTAATCCCTTATCAAAGGATATGGCTATCCTTTGAAGACAAAGAAAGGATCTATAAATGTTCAGAAGAAGCTGAGATATAATAGATTCATCTCCGCATGCTGGCTCTTCGCTCCCTATCTGGTGTTTTTCTTTCCACAACCAAATCCTCTGGGTGGAAATTCTACCTGAAGATTCCATGGAGGGCTTAGTTAATGAGTCGGGTGTCCAACGCCTGAGCATGTGCTCTCAAAGCCCACTTTTTGAGTCTTCACTTTATTTCATTGGCCTCCTCGTTCTCAAGATCAGCCTTACCGTTCCCTTCTCCGTTAGTTCCTTCAATTAATATTTACTGAGTGCTCGGTGTTTGCGAAACACAATGAAAAGTCCCTAAGAGGCAACAGGGAGCAAGCCCCTTGTCTTGCCTTCCTGGAGGAAACGGGTATTTATCAAATAATTTTATACCCAGAGAGATATACCAATAAGGTCTGGAAACATAAGGAGTATTTTATTTTTAACAAACCCAGGAGGTAGAGTCATCAATGTTTCTAGGCTTCATGGACACCCTGTATAATTACAAACCGGTTAAGAAAAAGCTCAGAAGTCTACGAGGTGCTTAATAGGATGACTTAGAATGAGGATTCTGCAATATCAGGGCCATGAAGGACCTCAGGGTCATTGGTGATGGAGCGTCTTGAGAACGGTAACAGGTGGTTAGTAGCTGGGAGAAAGCAAGGTCCTGACCTTCTAGTCCAGCTCTTTCTCTAGAGCTCAGAATGTAATTTGTGAACAAATTGAGATCCAAGGAGTGATCATTGGAAGCTACCATGATCTCTCCAGCACCCTCCTCTCCTCGCCTGGGAACCAGCTCTCCCACTCGCTGCTTTCTGGGAAGCCCAACTCCAACCCCAGAGTGTTTGGGCCAAATCTGGGACCTCTAGCGCTAACCCATCCCAGAAGCTCGGCTTAAACCCCAGTGTTTGCTCTGCACTTAAAGGAATGGAGGCCGCCAAGTGAGCATTTAGCAGGCGTTTTGTGCTGCTTTTCCTTGCCAGGAAAGCTTACCCCTCCTTCCCCTCTCCAGTTTTCCCCAGAGCAAAATAGAAATTATCTTAACTCTCTTTACTTAAAAACCAACAACCTGTAAAAGAAAGCTGGCTGCCTCTGTTATTACCGCTTACAAAGCGGAGGACAGAGACCCAGGGCAACGGGGGTTTCAGGTCAGGGATAAGCAGGGCGCTCTGGACAGCGTCTGGGACAAAGGCCAGCAAGAGCCACAACCCTTGGGGAGAGGGTCCCCCGTCTGATCCTGGAGACATCACCCTGCCCAGGTCGCCTCACAGTCTGATGGAGAGAATACACGTCTGCCCTCATTGGAGCCCTGACAGGAGGCACGTAGCCCTGCCCTGGAGAATCCTAATCTGATGAGACGGGCAAAGCTCTGTCCAGACTGAGTCCGCAGTCCAATGAGGGAGACAGGTGGCTGTCTCTCTTTGCAGATGAAACGCTGCAGCTCAGAGCCATTGCCAAGTTCAGCACAGATCTGTGGCCACAGAGCTCTGCAGGAGGCCACTGTGCTGATGTGCCCAAGCTTCGCAGCCTTCCCCCCTCCCCCAGAATGAAGGCTCTCCCCACCCTGTCCCAGGGTCACCTGGCTCAGCCTCATGGCCTGGCACCTGGCCCAGGCGGGCCCCATCCAAGGGAGGCAGCCCTGGTGGGTGCCACAGCCAGCCCAGCAGGGTTTTAATAATGCACACCTCACAGAGCTGCTAATTAAACTTTAATGCCCTGCCCAGGAAGCGGCGGGTCTCATGCAGGGCAGGGCTCGGGTTCGGGGGAATTCAGCAGAAGTTTTGCAGCAGCTGCCAGGTTCTCAGAATCAGGTCCTCGTGAGTCCAAACATGCCATGTGACGCGCCACCCACCTTACACAAGCCAAGGCAAGTCTCCGGCCCCTTGGGTGAAGGGAGGTCGTTTTTCTGAGCCTGCCGAATGTGGCAGCTACGTTTCCTATATTAACTTACTCGCTGTAATCCTACCTATGACCCTGGTTATAACAGCCTAACCTACCCATAACCCTGAGATAACCACAGCCTAATTCCAAAGTTCCTGCTTTATCTCGAGGTTTGCCGCTCTAATGAGTTTGCCAACCACTGACCTAGACTCTCAGTTCCAATAATTACAGGCTGTTGTTGTTCCTTGTGATTAAGCCCCTATCCCAGCGGTCAGCAAACTCATTAGTCAACAGAGCGACAAACCGTGGCTCCAGAGCTGCATGTGGCTCATGAGCCCCAGTTTGCCAACCACTGCCCTATTCCATAATGCCTTTTGGGCACACTCAAAAATCTCCTGGAGTTTGGGGGAGTGGGAGGGAAACCATCCAAACATTAGGCACGTGGTAACCCTACAGAGCATGCTCCGTGGACCCAAGGAGCTAAAGGGAAAATTGAGTGTGCAATCTGGGGGGGTTAGACATAATTAAAATAAGCCCGTGATCCTTAAGCATCAGGGCTCATAAGAATTACCAGGTCAGCCTGGCCCGTTGGTTGAGCATTGACCTAAGAACCAGGAAGTCATGGTTTGATTCCCAATCAGGGCACATACTGCGGTTGTAGGCTCTATCCTCAGTAAGGGGTGTGCAGGAAGCAGCCAATTAATGATTCTCTCTCACCATTGATGTTTCTATCTCTCTCTCCCTCTCCCTTTCTGAAATCAATAAAAATATATCATAAATGAGGATAGTGAGGGGGGGCGGTAAGGGCAGAGGGTGAAGTGGGGACCAGGTGGAGGGGAGCTATGGGGGGGGGGAAGGAGAAACAATTGTAATAATCTGAACAATAAAGATAGATATAGATATAGATATAGATATAGATATAGATATAGATGTAGGTGTAGGTGTAGATATAGATATAGATATAGATATAGATATAGATATAGATAAATAAGTAAATAAAACCCAGGTCAGCCTGGCCAGTGTGGCGCAGTGGTTGAGTGTCGACTCATGAACCAAGAGGTCATGGTTTGATTCCTAGTCAGAGCGCATGCGCTGGTTGTGGGCTTGATTCCCAGTAGGGGGCATGCAGGAGGCAGCCAATCAATGATGTGTCTCTTTCCTGGATGTTTCTGTCTCTCCCTTCCCCTCTCTCTCTCCCTAAAACCAATAAAAACATATTTTAAAAATGAAAAAATGAAGTCAGAGAGCGATGACTTTGCTGCTGGCCCTGCCTTCAGGGAAAGGCGATGGAAGGAGGCAAGAGCTCTGTGGGGATTCTGGCAGCTCAATAGTCATGAAAGGTTAAGCTGAAAGGAGCCGGAGGGATTGTCAAGTCCTACTCCTTCGCTTTCTAGATGAGGCCCATCCAATGAATTCACCTGCCCTCGGCCCCGGGACTGAGGACTTCCGGCCCCCAGGCCAGCACTCCTTCCGCCGAGGGCATCTCTCCAACAGCCTCCACCATCCCACTTACTAAATCCTATCCGATCCTGGACTCAGAGGTGGAAGAGGCACCAAATAAAATATGCAGTTTTTAAAATGTCAGGTCAGGAGAGCGTCTTAACATAATCCCAGGTGGAGGCATTAGCATGTGTGCCCCTCACACTGCCTGCCCAAGCCTGCGGACATGTCTCAAATCGGAAACGTTATTGGGAGCTGAGGTGATGGGGAGATGGGAGGCCGTGGCCCAGGCTGAAGGCAAGGGGCAGGCAGGGGCTGGAGCAAAGGGAAATTGCGTGAGCTTTTTCTCACCAGGAAGCACACGGGCGATATTCAAATTCTTGGCAGGAAGGAGCCCTATTAGTGGAAGAATCCAAAACGAAGGGCCCTCTGGTGAATTCTGAGGAGCTCTGCTCGCAAATTGCTGGCTGACATTGGTGACATCACCTTCTACCCCTCCATTTTCCTTGTATGTAAAGTACGTGTTTGGAGTTGGATGATTCTCAGAGCTCTCACCCCAGCTCTGACATTCTCTTTGTGTCTTCCTTAAGCCATTGAGCAGTCCCCGAGCTAGTGCCTCCTAGAAAGGACATCCGGGGGAATGTTGGCTGCCTTGACCCCCCTACCTCCCCATGATCCTCACTGAGGCTTTACCTACACGTTGGCTCTGGCTCAGTAGCCTCCATCTCAGCACCTCCCAACAAGCATGCTGGCCTCCCTGGAGCTCACCACCTCCCAGGACCTCTGTCCATGCCCTGCTTAGAGCCTCTGCCCTGTACTGAGTCCCAGGTCTTGCGCCCCTCAGTGTATCAAGCACACATTTGTGCACAAAAATTATCTTTTCCCAGCAAAGTCTTAGCATTCACCTAGTCCAACTCCCCTCCCTCGGAAGTAATCCACATAGCCTGTTGTTTAGGCCACAGGGAAGTAGAAAAATGGGTATGGTCAGAAAAAATAGATGAGGGCCAATCTGTGGAGGGATTTTGTATGTTATCATGTCAGCGGTGTCACCCAAAGAGAAGTCTACGGGACCATAATCCCATACAGCAGCCATGGATCCATGGCGGCCTCCAGGTCTGGCCAGGTAAGGAACCTGGGCAGGTGCTGTCAGGGCTGTCTCCTGCGGTCAGGCCCTTTCTGCAAATACCTGGGACTGTCTGCCTGGGAGGTTCTCCGGGCCCAGGGACGCCCCAGGCCTGAGCAGGAGGCATGTGGGAAGTGCTGGGGTGTTAACACTCCAGGGGCAGCTCTCAGCCCGTGAGAAGTAGTGTGAGCCATGAAGGCCAGCTTCCTCCTCCTCTGGTGTGACAGCCCTGCCGTGTGTTCTCCACCATCTCAGCAGGTCCCCTGGGCCTAAACCCCAGTCACCACAGCAGGAACCGGCTCCAATGCCCCCAATATTGGTTGCCTTCCCACCCTGCCTCACTTCTTTACCTTCCTACTGGGGCTTCCTGGAGTCACTCTCAAGTATAACCTTAGCTTCTGGAAGGATCCAGCCTAAGGCAGAAATGGTTTATAATCTGCCCTCTTGGAGGTTCATGATGCATATTAAAGGCTCTGAGAAGTCATGAAAAATAAATAAATAAACAAACAAACAAACAAACAAATCCTATTTAACTGTTTAACCCAGCATTATCTAACCCAGCCGTGGGCAAACTACAGCCCGCAGGCCGAATCCAGCCCGTTCGGCTGTTCTATCCAGTCCACGTAGCTGAAAGAGCAGAGGGTTCTCTTGCTCTCCCCTCCGCTCCTTCACCAGCAGCCCAAGATAAGAGTGCCAGCATGGTCAGGTTGCTTTTGTTCCGGCCCTCCGGTCCAGTTTAAGAACCCATTGTGGCCCTCGAGTCAAAAAGTTTGCCCACAACCTATTGGCCACAGAGTGCTTGCTTCCTTTAAGCATCTCATAGAAATCGTGTTTTCTTTGTAAAATACAGACAATCAGGCACAACTGGAGCCTTGCTTTTTAATATATATATGTATTTATTGATTTCAGAGAGAAAGGGACATGGAGAGAGAAAGAAACATCAATGATGAGAGTCATTGATTGGCTGCCTCCTGCATGGCCCCCACTGGGGATCGAGCCTATGACCCGGACATATGCCCTTGACTAGAATTGAACCCAGGACCCTGCAGTCCACAGGCCGATGCTCTGTCCACGGAGCCAAACCAGCTAGGGCCTGGAGCCTTGCTTCAGAAAGGCCCCGTGGGCATTGGCTTGCCTGTGGTGGGAACATGACTGTTAGTGGTGTTAGCTGTGTCCCACTTTTGTGTGGGTGTTTTAGGACTCACAGGGTGCCACAGCCACGCTCTGATGATGGACAGAGACAGTACTCTTACTCTCACTCTACAGATAAGGAAACAGACTCAGTGAGACTAAGAGACATGCTCTAGGTTATAGAGCTAGTAAGTGGCAGATGGGGGACTGCTGACTCCATGCCCCTTTACAATAGATATCCTAGTGAGCAGCGGGACTAACAGTCGCATCTATGTCCCCAACTTCCTAGTCGGTGAGGGTCAGCCACAGGCTCCCGAGGGCTCCTGTGGGTGAGCAAGGGCTGTATGAATGCGAAGGGAAATTCGAGGAAAGTGGCCAGGCTATGGTGGGCACCCTCTATAGGTGTCATGTCATTGTTCTGATCCAGGTGCCCCTGACACACACACACACACACACACACACAACCTCACATTTGCTATCAATGGCCTGAAATCACTCTCAAGGGATGTTTTACAGGACCTGGGTCAGCTGGAGACTTAACCAACACAGAACACTTCATTCACACACACGCCCATAGATTTTCAGGCAGACATGCCCCTGGGTATCTATATTCAAGCGTACGTACACATACCGGCATCCATATCACATTTAATTCACTTTATTGTTATTACCACTCTAGACCTCTGCACTGTATAACCCACAGGGGTAGGGGCTGAGACTCTCTCTTTCACCACGAGAACCTCAAAGGCAAACACAGTGTCCATCAGACAGCAGGCACTCAATAACTATGTGGAATAGATGGATGCACCACCCACAAATACGCAAGTTGCACTTTTGTAGCAAACGGCAGTCACACACACACACACGTAAGGGGTGGGGCAAAAGTCTATTTCCCGTTGTGAGTAGTGACACACATCACTTATTCTTGTATTGTTCTTGTTTCATTATTGTATTACTTTCCTTATGAGCAATCTCAAACCTGCTTTTGCCCCACCCTGTACAAGCCCAAAGAGCCCCCGGTACGAGCATGCAGACACACGTGCACGTGGGAACACACCTAGGCGCAGAGCCCCGGTGCCCCGTCCAGAGCCCAAGGTCGGGACGTGAACATCACGCCCACAGACAGGAGAGCCCCGGCAGCCTGGCTTAGCTCTCTGTCGATCTGCCCCAATTATGGTTGAAATAAAATGTGTCACAGCTGCTTCACTGCAGACCAACAGAGACGCGGAGGGAAAGGGAAAAATATCGGCCCAGCTTGCATTCTGGCTCGCTGGTTTGGGGGAGCTTAAGGCATAAACGAGTTTGAATTTAATTGACTTTTTTATTGGGCTTTAATTCACTGGTACTTTTCCAGAGACTGACTCTGGCAGACAGATGCAGGGTGGGGACTGCCAGCTCCCCTTGCTCTCCTTCCCCCGCCCCCTCCGCACCCTCAGGCCTGCGCTAAGCCACTTCTGCACACGGCAGCACCCCATGACAACTGAGGAGCCGTCGGGGCCTGGCCCCTGCCCGGCCCCCATCTTTTTTGCCTCTTCTCATCAGCCTCTCTCATCACAGCTCCCTTTCCTTCCCCCCTCCCCCCGAAGGCATTTCAATTTAATGCAATAACATTGATTGAAAGCTTGCTCTACACCGGGCCCTGTGCCGGGTGCAGGGATACAGAGATGAGCAAGAACAAATCTCTGCCCTCTGGGAGCCTGGAATCAAATGGAGAGACAGACACATACATTCCGCAGTGTAACCGTTACCAAACATTAGCCCGTGAACACGGCCCAGCGAGGCACCGTGTCCGGGTAAGGCTGCCCAGGTGAGATGCTCCCACTTCCTCTGGGCAGGGTAAAGAGTTTGCCAGGCAGGGTACTCCCAGGAAGGCTGTGCCAAGCAGGTGGAACAGCAGGTGCAAAGGCCCGAGGGCTGGGAGGATACCCAGGCATTTGCCAGAGGCCCATGCATTGGGGTGGAGAAGGGAAGATGAGGGTGCCCATGAGGGCAGTGGGGCTCAGAGGAATGACCTCCAGCTCAGAGGTCATTTCCCATCCCACCGTTGCCACTCGCTGGCAGGGACTCTGGGCAAGTCATTATCCTTCTCAGAGTCGCAGTGTCTTCATCTGAAACGTGAAGCGTCTGAACTCATTGGGCTCAAAGAGCTCCTCTCCTCCCCGGGCCTTCTGACCTTCATCGAGGTGCCGCTGCTCTGCTCTTCTAAGTCCCTGGCTTGGCTGGTGCTGGTTTGAGTAAATTTGAAAGAAGCCGGCCACAGTTTGAAAGTCTCCAGCTCCCAGTGGGGAGTTGTGGGGGCCTGAGAATCCGAGGGTCTTGCAGGGTGATGGGGGGGTGCCTGTACTCCTCTTGGGGCAAGGAATGCACTGGAACACCCTCTCAGAGCCCTGCCCGAGCGCCTCCCAGCGGAGTGGGAGAGCAAGGCCAGCCCGGGCACAGCACGGACAGAGTGCCCTCAATGCAGGCAGGAAACCCAGGCTGCACTTTAAAGTTTTACCATCTGCCCAAACCGGTTTGGCTCAGTGGTAGAGCATTGGTCTGTGGACTGAAGGGTCCCAGGTTCGATTCCGGTCAAGGGCATGTACATTGGTTGCGGGCACATCCCCAGTAGGGGGTGTGCAAGAGGCGGCTGGTCGATGTTTCTCTCTCATCGACATTTCTAGCTCTCTATCTCTCTCCCTTCCTATCTGTAAAATTCAATAAAAATATATATTTAAAAAATAAATAAATAAATAAATAAATAAAGTTTTACCATCCACACTCATCCGATGTTTGAAATATCAGTGTTTCAAAGGATGAACTTTAAGTTACCTGTGACGTTTTCTCATTGCATGATATACACGAGGCATGACTAACAGTGGGAACATACTTTGAAAAACAATAAAGCCCTGTGCACGTATAAACTTTCACCTTTGGTGTAGGTGACCCTATATATCCATTTTCCCTGGACAGTGCCAGCGTATGCCTGCTGTCCTGGTGTCACTACTGAGATTGTCCTCACCTTTCACTCTCAAAAGTGTTCTCAGCCCAGCCAGCATGGCCCCGTGGTTGAGCATCCACCTATGAACCAGGACCTGGTCACGGTTCGATTCCCAGTCAGGGCACATGCCTGGGTTGCAGGCTCCATCCCCAGTAGGGGACGTTCAGGAGGTGGCTGATTAGTAATCCTCTCTCATCGAGGTTTCTCTCTCTCCCTCTCCCTTCTTCCCTGAAATCAATTTAAAAAAATTTTTAGGTAGCTTTATTGGGCAAGAAGGCTGTAATCACCTTGACCATTAAGCTTTCGAGGGTGGTTTGATAGCAAGGGAGCGTCAGTGTGCACAGGGCAATAGCAGGATGTGGTATCGCACTGCCTTGGGTTCGACCCCAGACCTTGGGTGCCTGACTGAGCTCAGCTTTCCTCTCTGAAAAATGGGGGTTGTACACCTTCCATAGGCGTTGCTCAGGGAAGCAAAGGAGATGCTGCATTAAGTACCCAATATGCTACGTTCTCAATATGTGTTCCCTCTCCCTGGCAATCCCACAGTGCCTGGTGCTGGCGCAGAGGAGCTGGGGTGCTGAATGCACAAACAAATGGATGTGTTAGTCAGTCAAGTGCCAAAGCAGAAGTGGGGGCTCCTCTCTGCACCCCACTTCCCTCTCTGTGGAATGAGACATTCTGAGGATTCTGTGGCTCCTCTACCATGGGTGGAGGGTTCGTTTCTTTTTCCAGTCCCCACCCAGTGCCTTCTCAGAGTCGTCGTATTGAGTTTTCTCCATATCTCTGCTCTTCCTCTTTTAACCTCCATTCAGCTTTTTTGTTCTTTCTTTCTGTCTTGTTGGTGGTGATGGGGCAGGGGCGGGTCTTCGTCTTTATTTCAGAGCCTCTCCTGGAAGATCCATAGAGAGCATACCCTGCCTTTGTATTTCCCAGAGTCCCTCACTGCTTCCTGAACAGCCTCAGGGCGGCGGTACACGTGGGTACGCGCGGAACACGTGGACTTAGAATCTTTGGATCCTGGCCCTGAGTTTGGGATAGTAATTTGCTTGTGGTGGAAGGCCCTGTGACCTCTCAGAGTCTGTTTCCCACCCCTAAAGGGGGCAGACTAACACATGTGGCCACTGGGAGGGTGAAATGCGTACTATGGAAGCTGTCTCGGCCATCCTTGGCCTTCACCCAGCACCGAGGACACCACAATCTGGCCCCACCCACCTTTCCCATCTCACCCACTGCATTCTTCCCCTCAAACCCTGCCCGCAGGCTCACTGCTCCCAGCGCACCCCTTCGTCCCCTCCCCTCACGCCTCTCTGTCTCTAACGTGCTGTTCCCTCTGCCCCCCTCCACCTCGGTGTCCTGAAACCCTCCTCTCTGACCAGCCACAGCACAAAGCCCAGCCCCTTCCCAAAGCCTCTTCGGATCCTTCAGGTCAGAACGGGCCACTCGGCCCCCCTCTGAGTCTCCCCAGTGTGTCTAACTGGCCCCCCACTTAGCACATGCCTCTACTGTTTACTGTGCCTGTTTGCTTACTCTCCCGTCCCCCTAAAGGGACCAAAGAGTCCTTGAGGGGGAGCCTCTCTTGTTCATCTCTCTATTATTAATGACCTCAGAAAGTCTGTGAAACGAGGTAGGGCATGAGCAAATAAATTTAAATGTTGGTCATGATTCTGGTTCCATCTCCATGATGAACTGAGCCAACACAAACCCATCTTCCACTAATGCACACAGACATGCAGAACAAAGTGAAATTTTTTTTTAAATGTGAGTTCAGAGCCAAGCTCCAGGGAAAGGGAAACGCCAAGTGCCAGGAATGAGAGGGCCCTGAAAAAACAAACCTGCATGAAGCCAGGAATAGCCGTGTGTGTATAGATGTGTGTGTGCCTTTGTGTGTGTGTGTGCGCGCGCACGCGCACGCGTGTGCCTGTGTGTGCATGCATGTGTGTAGTGCTCTGCTCAGTTCAGATAAATGACCGGAATGCGTCTGTGTACAAGTCCCAAGCTGGACACAGGAGACCTGCCCACTGACCCCTCCCTCCATTCGAATGCAGCCTCAGGAGGGCACAGCCCCTTGGGGACAGTGTCGCTGCTGCTCTAAACACCTTCTCCGTACTGTCCTGTTTACCCTCCTGACAGCCTTGTATGGTGGAAGGTCTTACAAGGACGCACTGAGGCCGGGGAGGTTAACTTAGTCCCCGACTCAGGCGGATCCAGTATTCGAAGCAGGGCATTCTGACTGTGAGCCTGTGAGTTTAAGTGCTGTTTACATAACCTCGTGCCGCGCAGTAGGTGCGCAAAAAACATGTGTTGAATGAAAACCGGAATAAGTGGCCAGGAGAAGCTCACAGAGCCTTTAAGGGCCTTGTCTGGCATCACGGGGGTGCGGGGGTGGGGGCAGCATCCACCCCAGCTCTCCATAGAGGGCGCCAGCTTTAATGGGTCCCCTGGCCTGTAGGTTCTGGGAGATGGTTTCTCCCGTCTCGGGATGATTGCATCTGGCCTCATTTCCTCTGAGGCTCTTCTTGATTTTTTTCCCTCCCCGCTGTGCATCTGGCTCTAATTCCCTTCCCGGGTCTCATTTGGTGGTTACCACTTACATTCTAAAATGCGCCATTAGGCATCTGATGTATAGTGTGTTCAGTAGGCGGCCTTGCTGGTGCTCCGGACCGTTTGGGGAAATAAAGAGGCCACCGCCATCTGCCGGGAGCGCTCCCTGCTGCCAGGGGGTGCCAGCGGGCCTCTTGGGTCTCTATGGGCCCAGATGGGGGAAGATGGGCTGCCCCCCACCCCCCCCTCACAGCCCCCCTTCCGGGAACATAAGCCCTGGAGCAGGCAGCCTGTTCACTGCCCCTGTCCCACACTCAGCCTGAGCATCAGACAGAGAGATGACAGAGATGCCTTTCCTGCACTGTGGGTTCGCTGTGTGTGACCCAGGGCCTGGTCCAGACTGGCTCAGTGGCGGGGGCGGGGTCACAGCTGCAGCTGAGTGGGTCTGGGGGCCGTGGGGGCCACCAAGGGGAGACTGTGCCTTTGCAACGTGGACACACACCTCTCCAGCACCATGTACTTCTGTGAGCCATGGGGATGACCTAGGGCAGTGGTCGGCAAACCGCGGCTCGCAAGTCACGTGCGGCTCTTTGGCCCCTTGAGTGTTCTAACGCCACTTCTTCAAAATAGACTCGCCCAGGCCAAAAACCAACTTCTGCGCATGGACCACAAAGTTTCAGTCGCACTGTACATGCGCGCCTGCATGTGGCATTTTGTGGGAGAGCCACACTCAAGGGGCCTAAGAGCCGCATGTGGCTCTAGAGCCGCAGTTTGCCGCCACTGACCTAGGGCATAAGTGCCCAGTGGTTACTCATCCACTTGGGATTCCTCTAGAATCCTGGATTGTATCAATGGAAAGATCTTTGTTGATTTTTTTCCCTGTCTTTTAAGCCAGGCTGACCCATTCAGACACCCCTGCCCTAGCCATGGCCCAGAAATGGGGCCCTCCAGGGGGGGGTGATGTTATGGGGGTTGGGGGGTCTTGTCCACTTGCTAAGGTTCTACTCTGAAGACCGCTGGCTCCGGGGTTGGGCCGTGCAGATGTACTCGCTTTATGCAGCCTTGGAATGGCTAAGTTGTGTGCAAATTTATCTTCCTTCATAAAACAAATCGCAGCGTAATGTCTTGCAGGCATTCTCTTTACATTTAAATTATTCATTCAAGCAAACTCCCATGGAGTACCTGTGCTAAGCGAGGCTCTGCATAGAGCACTTGGGCAAACAGGACGTGATCCCACGGTTTGGGGACGGAGCTGGGATAGACTCACCGCACAGGACTGGCTCTCGCCCACCTAGTCATTGCAGCGCTGGCACCTCCAGTGTGGAGGGGGTCTCCTCAGGAATGGTCCCAATTCAGTGGGCACAGTAGCTGCTCCCTTGTCCCAACCCAGAACAGCTCTGCAGGGCCACCCATCCCTGAGAGGTGTGACTATCCCCTTCCCTCAGATGAGGCATCAGAAGTTGAGGGAGCTTAAGTCACCGGCCCAAGTTCACGTGGCTCAGGCCTGATGGAACTGGGATCCCCACTTGGATCTGTTCCAGTAAAAAACCTGTGATCTCTCTTCACCCCGTGATGCCTCTGCAAGTCACACACCCTCTCTGAGCCTCAGTTTCCTCATCTCCAAATGGGGCATTATAGTCTTATGTTGCAAGCTTGTTGTGAACTCAGCGGTCATTTTCATCACAGCTGTCTCTACTCCTACCTGTCTGCATCTGGCTGTGTGGCTCACACTAGGGCGAGGCAAGCGAGGCGCCCCGCTGCATGCTGGGTATCTTCCAGGAGGTACAACACTTAAGGAGGCGCTCCTTCTCCAGTGAGCGCAGCCCCCAGAAGTGAGGTCTCCTTAAATTCCTCTCCCTGAGCACCTCACCTGCCTCCTCCTGGCCCAGGCCCTGACTTGGAGGCAAGAAGGCTCCAATGGGGCCGGGGGAGTGTGGAGGGGACGGGAAAGGCAGGCCGTGTGCCAGGCTGGTATATAAGCAGGAGCTGATAGCAGGCCCTGCTGCCTAGGCACACGGCTCCCCACCCCCACCCAACCCCCACCCTATCCCCCACCCCCTACCCCCGCAGCAAAGCTGGACCTTGCTCGTGGAATTCTTCCCCAGGAGCTGAGTTCTATACATTGATGTGCATATGTCAATGGTGGTCTCACAGCTGCTCTGCCCAGACAGCTCACGAGGTACCTGAGGGCAGTGTCCACGCCCTAGTTATCTTTGTATTTCCAGAACCTAGCCTGGATTAGACATGGGATGCTTGCTCCTTAGATGGTGAATGAACTAAAGAATGCTTTGTCTTTCATTTTGCAAACCTTTAATCATCTTAGACCCTTTGAAACATTGGTCATCAGTCCTGGAACTGTGATACAAGGAAAATTAGTCTGCTGGGAGGCCAGGCCAGCAATCTGAGGCAAGACGGCATAGGGACACTCAACCAATATTAGCCTAATTTTAAAAGCTAGTGAATGGCAGAATCAGGATTTGATTCCAAAGGTTACACTTGCTCCACTCTAGTGCAGGGCCCAAGTCTGAGAATATATATACATACACACACACACACACACTCACACTCTAGAGGCCCAGTGCACAAATTCATGCACAGGTGGGGTCCCTCAGCCTAGCCATTGATCGAGGCCAATCAGGGCCATCTCTACCAGTCCTGATCACGGACTATGGAGGCCACCCAGCCCAGGAGGGACTCCGGGAGGGCTCCAGAGTGTGTCCAGGGGTTGGACACTTAGCATACCATGCTTTTATTATATAGGATATATATTTGAAATATACAAAGTCCATTCTCTGTCTCAGTCACCAGCCAGAGTCCCTTCTACCTAAATCCCCTCAAATGGTGCCCCTCCTATTGCTCTGGGGCACCTGTCCAGCCCTTCCCCTACTTTTGAGCATTGTCCCTTAGTACAGAAACACTGGCACAACCAGCAGAGTTTACGTTCTTCCTGCACAATGATGGCAAATAGGATTCATCTTGCTCATAGAGGCAGGCAGAATTGTGGGCTGAAAGAAACCACGAGACCCAGAGGGTTGACCACGTCTACCACAGGCCGAGGAAAGGGAGTGGCATCGTGCATGCTGGGGGCTGCCAGCCGGGCCTCAATCCCAAATGCCAGGAAGGCAATCTGATTCCTCTACTATGAACACTCCATGTCTGTGGCTCTTCAATGGCTCTGACTACTCATGGCGCAAGCTTTGCTGCTGAAATTACGTGCCACGGCCCTCTAGCCCTCCCTGGAGAAGAACTGGGAGACAGTGGCATCCTTGGAGGGGTCCCTGAAGAAGATGAAATGGGTTCCAAGTTTGCAAACGTGAAATGGGTCCGAGTGTGGCATGAGGATTCCAGTGCCGCCTGGGTAGTTACTCATTTGACCTTCTTTTTGATCATCTTTTAGAACCCGCCTGCCTGGAGACTGTGTTTAGCCTTGGCATTAATTAGAACATCTGCTTTGCCTCTGTCAACATCATAAGCCACCATTTGGTTTTGACTGATGCCTCATTCTCAATGCAGCCCTGTAGAATAATGCAAAATTAGCCAGAAACACAACAGCACACATTTCTGGTCCCCTCCCTTCTGCCTCCCTGTCTCACACACCTGCTCCGAAGAAGGGTGATCCCCAGAAGGTGTGTAGTGGAGCAGGTGCAAGGAGTGGCCCATGTCTCATCTCAAGGTTGATTATCCTGGTATAAAATACACTCACGGTGGGAGGGTGAAGCCCACCCGAGCCCCTGGGATAAGTGCTGTGAACCGGCAGGAGACGTAAAGTTCAGACCAGCAGAAATATCCAGGAATATTCTGACACAGGAATGCCCAAGGAATGTTCCAGAAAAGATCTGGGCATGCCACGGGAAAACCAAGTGGGCACAGGTTCCTATGGGTCCCAGATAGAGGTGGGTGTAGGGCTATAGTCACAGGGACAGGCAAGCAGCTGTGAAAAGGACGTGTCACGGGGGCCACGAACCCAGAAATCACATCCTGTAGAAGCTCAGATTTCAGAACTCAGGTGCAGACTCCCTACAAATAATAATTACATTAGCTAACTTAACTAAGTGAGTTCCCTCTACCTGGCACTGTCATCATCTCATGAGAATTCAGAACATGGACTAAGACGTGCCCCGCTTGAACCAGCTCGTAGGGAGGGTGGCCTGGCAGACCGATGCTGGTGGTGCCACGTGCTGTGGGAATGCACAGAAGAGAGCTGCCTGGCGGGCAGGAATGGAGGTGGTGGGGCTGTCGCAGAATCCTCAGTGCCACCTCCCCGGGCGTCTGGGCAGCTGGGCCTTGGACACGCCCTGTCCCCGAGCTGCTTTGCCTGGGAATTGGAACAAGCCGGGCAGCAGGAGTATCATAGGCTTAGAGGCAGGGAGTGGGGGCAGCAGAGGGAGGGGAAATGGGGCTGTGGGCGGTTTAGGGCCACACTTGGATCTGTTCACTTTTCCTGAGGTCCTGCCCTCCTTGAAAGCAGGGAACCCCTCCTGAGTCCAGGTCCCACAGCTAAGCATTCTCTCCTCAGGGTCAGCCTTGGCTGGTTAGAAATATGCTCTTTTTATTTTTAATTTTTCAAATATATTTGTATTGACTTCAGAGAGGAGTGGAGAGGGAGAGAGAGATAGAAACATCAAGGATGAGAGAGAATCATTGATCAGCTGCCTCCTGTGCGCCCCCCCCCCACTGGGGTTCGAGTCTGCAACTCATGCATGTGCCCTTGACCAGAATCGAACCATGACCTCATGGTTCATGGGTCGACACTCAACCACTGAGCCACACCAACTGAGCAAGTTCTCTCTCTCTCTCTCTCTCTCTCTCTCTCTCTCTCTCTCTCTCTCTCTCTTTCTCTCTCTCTCTCTAATATTTTTTTTTGATTTTTTATAGAGAGGAAGAGAGAGGGATAGAGGGTTAGAAACATCGATGAGAGAAAATCATCTATCAGCTGCCTCCCGCACACCCCCTACTGGGGATGTGCCCAAAACCAAGGTACATGCCTTTGACCGGAATTGAACCTGGGACCTTTCAGTCTATAGGCCGATGCTCTATCCACTGAGCCAAACCAGTTTCAGCAAGTTCTCTTTTTATTCATCCACGTGCTCTAGCCCCACTGAGAATGAGCATATCAGAGACCCAGGCTTGGGAATTAGGGGAGGTGCCTTTAGAACTGACACAGCTTTCCTTGGACCTCTTCTCGGTCCATCTCTCTCTTAATAAGCATCTACTCTCTGGCAGCAAAGCTCCATTCATCATTGTGCACAGTGGCTGGCACACAGTAGGTGTTCAGCCAAGATAATGGGACTCCAAAGACTGTGTTCTTCCAGAAACCCTGCCTGCCATTAGTAGAGCCCATAGGTGTCTCGCTGGGGGTATTAGGTTCTGGAAGCGGAAGAGAGCTAGCATGATGGGCAGATAGGCGGGGCTCAGCAGGCGGCCTCCCTGACAGCGTCCACATGGCCCTGCCAGGACCAGGAGCCCATCTGAGAGAGGTGTCACGACCTGACACATACCATTGGTGGCGCCCGCTAGGGAGGATTCTGCAACAGCCTCTCACATCCTCCCAATCACTGCCCACCAGGCAGCTTCCTTCCGTGCATTCCCACGGCACCTGGCACCACCCAGCTTCAGTCTGCAGGGCCACCCCCCTACATGCTATTTCCTCATGGGTTGACTCATCTCTGCATCCCCAAAGCGTGGGATGATACCTAAACACAAGAGGTGTCCGTAGATGTTCACCACGGAAATGAATGGATGAGCCCCAAACACGGTCCCCGATGGGGGGCATCTCAGAGTCCGTTTCTGCAGCCAAACGACAGCGCTCTCCCCTGCTCCGGTGGGGCTCCGGCATGATGCAAACCACCAACAGCCACGCTCTCCCCCTGGGCTGAAGACTGTTTTTTCTCCAAAATGCTTTCAGACCCGTTACAGCCCTTTTGATCTTTATGGCAATTCTATGGGAAGGTGCTCTTCACCACCGTTTCCAAGGTGAGGGAGCAAGATGCAAAGGAGATGAAATGTCTTCCCCAAATCAGTGAAGCGCCGGCACCAGAAGCTGGGGCTGCCCGGTACCCAATTCCACGCCTGACTTTTTCTCTTGCCCCGACACCTCCCACTAAGTGCCCGCTCTGGGCCAGGTAGGGGGCCAGGCATGGGAATCAGAGATGAGAATTCTCTGCACGGGAGGCAGACCAGGAGGGCCTCAGCAGAAGGAGCAGCCACACCATCGCTGTGTACGGTTTGTAGCTTCCACCAAGCCCAGACTCCCACCAGCCCAGCTGCCATCCAGCTTCATCACCTCAAGTTGGGCCCCAGTTTGGGTCCTCCTAGGAGGTGCTGGGAGCGATTCATCAGCCGAAGTCTGGCCTTTTGAACAACTTCCCAGATGAACACCTGCACCGACCGCCTTCAGGTTTCCCTCTGCCTCCCCAAGCCTCCGCTGGAGAACCTTGGCTCGCAGAATGTCTGCGCAGAAGGCAAGCACTGAGAATTCCCCAGAGTCCGCCGCTGCTCTCCCGGCCACCAGAGGTCTGCAGCCGCTTGCAGCTCCTTTCTCCCGTGTGGCGCTCACACACCACCCGCCCAGGCTGCAGCTCTCTGGACAGCTGCCCAGCAGGCAAGGCCTGCCCTGTGCCTCGGGCTGGGAGAGAAGAGACCAGAGATCTTGTCGTGAAGCTGGCACGGGAAACCTCACCTCCCAGCAGATGGGTACAGGGGCACGAAGAAGGGGGTCCCATCTCCATATCTTACGTTCAAACCATGCCAACTGTTCTTCTAACAACCCGAACATATAAAGGGAAAGTCAGGAGGACCACTCTCTAAGCTGCAAGACCTTGGACAAGGCGGTTAGCCTCGAAGAGCCTTGGTTTCCTCATCTGCAAAATGGGGAGAACAGCATCTCCACCAATGGGCCTTAAAAGAGAGAAGGCGTATGAAGCAATCAGCACCATTCCCAACTCATGGTAAATGCTCAGCGTCGGCTCATTCTCCCCTTTCCCCCCCAGGAAAGTAGCCTGCAGACACTAGCGATGTCCTGAGAGAGACAGCGGCCCCCTCTTGGGAAGAAGGGACAGGTGGTTGCAAAGGAACTGTGTGTCTGTCACCCCCTCCACTCCCAGGGGCACCACCTACTCCATCAAGGTGCTTTTCTGGGTGTTTGTGGATATTGCCTTTGTAATCTCCCTGTGGGACAGAGTCAGACAGCGGTCCTTGGAGCATAATAATAATAGGCGGTCAGAAATCCCCGGGGCGGGAACAGAGGATCGAGGCAGCAGGTTTTTAAATGATAGACACAGCCTTTGCCGTTCCAGAGCTGGCCCTCTAGGGCGGCCTGCTTACGCACATCCCTCGGCCCTGCTTAATTCTCCGACACACATTCATTGCAACCTCAGAAAACAAAAGGCAGATTCATTGTGTTTACTGGAAGGCTGATGGCCCATTTGAAGACTTTCTCACTCCCCCATTGTGCGAAATGGGTTTGAGGAGTGAGAGGGAAACAAACCAAA
Source organism: Vespertilio murinus (assembly GCA_963924515.1). Lineage (NCBI taxonomy): Eukaryota > Metazoa > Chordata > Mammalia > Chiroptera > Vespertilionidae > Vespertilio > Vespertilio murinus. Next base: position 28,037,080 of record OZ004718.1, on the reverse strand, counting down.
TGAAACTAAATGGTTGGCTTTAACGTGCACGTTATTTTGCAAACAGCCTAATGAGACACTTCAGTAATCCATTGAGAAGAAAGCTCAATCAACTCAGGGAGAGGTGGGGGGGTGGGGGGGTGATTGTAAGGGCATCTGGGGCAGAACAGTTTCATTTCCTGCAAGTGCAGTAGGCAAGAAGAGACCAGAAGCCCGCTGCCTAGGAGCAGCCCTAAAGGTCAGGTTTAATGAATGGGTCAGGAGGTTTGAAGCCTGCTGGCCCAGTTGTGTGCCCGTAAGTGGATATTTCAGCGGCCCTTAAGGGAACTGATGCATAATTTATTTTCTTCAATAGGTGCGTGGTGTACAAATGTTGGTTTGCACTCTTAATTGGACCAGAAAACAATGTCTTCATGAGCACCAGCTTTTCCTAAATTTCCCGGCAAGGGCTCCACTTTGCATTTCCCGGACTCTAAGGCATGGTGCCCCAACAGATCACGCTGAGCCTGGACACTGGCACCTGGGCCAGCAGCAGCTGCCAGTCTTTCTCTTATTACGGGATGCAAAGCGCTGGGAGCGTAGCCATGGCATGGGCAAACAGATGGCTTTAGAGGGAGAGCCATCAAACCCGGGTCAGATCTCGACTCTGCCCCCAAACAAGCTGTGTGACCTGCATGTCACCTCTCTGGGCCTTAGATTCTCCATGTTCAGAATTAGATGTTTGGCTGAAACCGGTTTGGCTCAGTGGATAGAGCGTCGGTCTGAGGACTGAGAGGTCCCAGGTTCGATTCCGGTCAAGGGCAGGTGCCTTGGTTGCGGGTATATCCCTGGTGTGGGGTATACAGGAGGCAGCTGGTCGATGTCTCTCTCTCTCATCGATGTTTCTAGCTCTCTAGCTCTCTCCTCTCCCCTCTTCTCTGTAAAAAATCAATAAAGTATATATATTTTTAAAAAATTAGATATTTGGGCAATAATGTTTTTGTTGCCTGCATGTCCCCAGGATTCTGTGCCTTTGAGATGCACCTCCCCCACTACCAAGTGGGAGAGCCCTAGTGTTAGCAAAGCACCATTCTCGCCTGCTGGGAACAGAGCTGGTTGGGAGGGTGTGTGCGTGTGTAAGCTGTAGGGACCAGAGAGCAAAGAGGCCAGGCTTTGGAATTAGGCAAAGATGGATTTACCCTGGATTCTCCACTTAGCTCTGTGACCTGGCTCAGCCTTTTGAGGCCTCAGTTTTCACATCGGTAAAATGGGAGTGATGACAACAACCTGACAGGGCTTTTGCAGAAATTAGTGACAGCAAATATAAAGTGAATGGCAGTCCAGGGAGAGCAGCAGAGCCAGTCGGTGGCTTAAGACCTACTCGAAGAGCTACTGGAAGGCAGCGAGACCCTCTCACTGTCCCCACATCCATGTCTCTTTGACTTAGAATGGGTCAGTTTCAGATTGGGGGGGTGTCTGTCCACTGTACCCATAACTGGATGCAGTTTGGTTGTTGAGATTTAAATATAGATTTTCAAAATGAGTCGTAAGCATCAATGCATCTCCCTCCTATAGAACTCCATGACCCCTGGATCTCATTGGCCGCCCTGGGCTTCTAGCAACAGGCTTAACATAATTAAGGAATTAAAGGCCCAGTGCAGGAAATTCATGCACAGGTAGGGTCCCTAGGCCTGGCCAGCAATCAGGGTTGATTGGGGCCTTCTGGCTGCCCTCTGAGGCCTTCCTTTGTTCCACACCGCCCCCTGGTGGTCAGGTTTTCATTCCCTCTAACTACTTCGAGAGGAGCTTGCTACTGTGGAGACATAAGCAGACAGGACAATCCCCTCATTCTTTACTTCATCTCTGACCATCCCCCATCACCCCAAAAATGTATCTGTCTTCTGCTGAGAAGGAGAAACAGTAACTCCACCCCCACCCCGAGTATGGATTCATAACTAGTAAAGTTATCTCTTGTGTAATCTTCCAAACAAATCTACTTTCATTCTCTCACTTGGGCCCTACACCCACCCAGCAGGATTATGGTGCCCAGTTTTCAGATGAGGAAAAGCAGAGGCTCAGGGATTGTCCATGTCTCTCCCTCAACTTCATGGGGCCATTCGTCTCTCAAGTGTCACGTGCCATGCAAAATGTTCGCAATGGAAATGGTAGTCATGGTCCTTTTTTATCTCAGGATCCCCCCCATCACTCCTAGACGTCCAGGTTGGAAACATGCACCATGAATTCTTAGCAACTGGTCCAACTAAGAGCAATTCTAGACTCTGCAAACCCAACCCCGCCAGCCAGGACTGATCTGTCAGCAACCCGGGGCACAGAGATGGGCCCGGGAGATTGGCAGGTCCGAAGAAGCAGTGCGTTCACCCAACTCACAGTCTGGACTTAAATAAATTGTGGTTCTTGGCTGACTGAGGGTGATAAGGCATAAATTCCAAGCGCGTGTTATTCTCACACATCATTATGCCCTGAGATGGGGAAGAGAGCTGCATCTTGTCCCAAGTTTGTAGCAAAACTGCACTGCATGTAAATAGCCCTCAGGCCTTTGATGTTGAGCAGAGAGGAAAATAATCCTCTCAGAAAAGCCGGGTGGAACAGAGGGCTCAGCGGGCAGGCAGGGGGGTGGGGAGAGCGGGGGCTGAATGAGGGTGCCCTGCTGGGTCTGAGCCCCTTTTCCTGCCCCTAACAAGGTAAACTCTCTTTAGTTCCTGAAAGGATCATTCCCTCTAATACCTTCACAGAGGAGCACACAAAAAAATGCTTCGGTAAAATTAAGTGGGACGCTGAGAAGGCCAGAGCGGAGGAATGGAGAGGAGGTGTCAGCCTGAGCTCCCGCCAGAACGGAGCCGCCCGCTGGCCAGCCCCAAAGGGGTGGGCCAGAGGATGGTGCGTAGCAGCACCCTCTAGCCCAGTGTTTCCCAAACTTTTGGCATATGTGTACCCTTCTGTAATCTTCCTAACGCTGAGTACCCCTCGTAAAAAGGATGTATTTTAATAACAATCAAAATATATATATATTTTTTGGTACATACACAAAATAATAATAAATGAAAAATAAAATTATTCATAATAAAATATAAATAAAAGTTATATTATAAATAACATTTATTTGCACACCGGACCATCTCACGCCTCACAAGACTGTCTTGACTCATGAGAACGTAGAATTAGGCGCAGCTAAGCATGGTGCAGTGCATATCCCCACCAAACTCCGGTGCAACGCGTACCCCCACCAAACTATTCCCGGACCCCTGGGGGTACGCGTACCACACCTTGGGAAACACTGTTCTAGCCCATTCATTCGCTCATGTGACAAAACAGACACAGCCCTCGTCTCTAGGAGCTTACAGTTCAGTGTAAGACACGTCCAACTAGTGACCAGTGCATAGTTTGATATGTTCTCTAAAGGAAAAAAGCAGGGGTGCGAGGTTGTGTAACAAGGAGCCCCGTTTAAATGGAGGCTGGGAGCCAGGGCCAGGTACCTCTGCGGAGGTGGCATTTAATCCAAGGCTTGACACAAGTGGCCAGGCAAAGGGCGTGGGGAGAACTCTCTAGGCCAGTGGTCAGCAAACTGCAGCTGGAGAGCTGAGGATTGCTGCTCTATTGACTAATGAGTTTTCTGACCACTGACCTAGACTCTCGATTCCAATAATTACAGACTGTTGTTGTTCCTTGTGATTAAGCCCCTATCCCAGTGATCGGCAAACTCATTAGTCAACAGAGCGGCAAATCGCCAGCTCGCAAGCCGCATCTGGCTCTCGAGCCGCAGTTTGCCGACCATTGCTCTAGGCAGAGGAGACAGTATATAGGAAGGGCCCGTGGGGGGTGAGCTGGCTCCACATCCCAGGAGCTGAAGAGGCCTTTGTGTGTGACACGTGAGAGAGCGGGGAGAGGGAGCTTCTGCGGAATGGGAGGCCCGGTGCGGATTTGGGCCTTTAAGTTTAAATGCACCAGGCAGCCGCAGAAGGGTGTGGGGCCTCTTTGTGGCGGTCCTGACCTGATAAAGAACTTGGCTGCTGTAGATTGTCCCCAGCCGTCTCTCAGACACAGCTGCAGCCACCTTCGAGCTCCCTGCCCTGCCACTCTGGTTGCCACCATCCCTCACCAGGCTCTCTCCTGCGTCAGTCCACACCTGGCAACTTTGTGCATTTGCCCCAGCACCCGCCCCCAGGAGCAGGAAGCAGGAAAGATGGGACTGACACTGAGGCGCCTGCAGGAGCTGCCGCCTGGGCCCAGGATGAGCGCCAGGCCTGGAAAGGGGCATCAAGGGCCTGTCTGCTCCCTCCTCTGCGGGGAAAGACTGATTCACGAGGCGTTGATGCTGCCAGCCCAGGGCCTGGCACAGAGCAGGCACTTAGGCAATGATTCACTTAAGGTAGCAATGCTCTAGATCAGTGTTTCCCAAAGTGTGGTATGCGTACCCCCAGGGGTACGGGAAGAGTTTGGTGGGGGTACGTGTTGCACCGGAGTATGGTGGGGATATGCACTGCACCATGCTTAGCTGTGCCTAATTCTACGTTCTCATGAGTCAAGTCAGTTTCATCCTTCTCATTGATCCAAATAAATGTTATTTATAATATAACTTTTATTTATATTTTATTATGAATAATTTTATGTTTCATTTATTGTTATCTTGTGTATGTACCAAAAAAGAAAAAATAAATATATTTTGATTGTTATTAAAATACATCCTTTTTTTTTGAGGAGGGGTACTCAGCGTTACGAAAATTATAGAAGGGGTACACATATGTCAAAACTTTGGGAAACACTGCCTAGAACTTCCATCTTCTCTTACAAGTGGGGAAACTGAGAGAGGCTGGTATAAAGGAAGGATCGGGTTGAGCTAGGAGTCCGTGTCCCAGATGGACACGTCCTTGCTGCATAGCCTTGGGCAGGTCACTCCCTCTCTCCCAGGTCTCCCATTTTCTTACCTGTGAAGTCAGTTGGGCGGGCAAGATCATCTCTAAGTCCCTTTTTAGCCCCCATACCAGGTCCTCACCCTTGGAAGCTCAAAGAGGGTCAATTCCTTTATCAGTGCCACACAGCATGTCTGTGGCAGGGCCGGGAGCACAGGTGACTCCAGGAGTAGACAGCATATTCTAACCCCAGCCCGATATTCTGAAGTTCAAGTGGCAGATGGAAGGGGGAGAGGGGGCAAGGATTTCCAGTGATCTGGTGCTAAAGTGGGGTGTACTTCCACTTACAAATGCCATTAGATAGACAGGAAGCTTCATATAAGTGCTTATTGGTGGGTCTACAAAGAAAACCTCTATTGGAGCATCCCCGAGGTCACTCTGGGTGTGTTCAATCCGGCAGTGGCGTGTGCTCACTACAAAATGCTCTGGTCCATTCATCAAAGCTGTCCCTAAGAGCACCTCTCTAGGGGACAAGTTCATTAGCCAACTTCAGTGGCTACCTACAGTAATGATGATAAAGCTCAGTCCTTTGAAAAATCATGTTCCAGCTGTCTCCACCACGGAGCCGGGGGAGTAGGGCCTCTCTGTTTTGAAATAGTTCACCTGCCCGGGAGGGACTCAGAGCCATTTTGTTCAGCGGAGAAACATGTGGACTCTGTTGTTTGGCTGATCCTTCCTGTAGATTGTGGAGGCGGGTGGTAGGGCTTGTGCTTCTTTGCCATCCCCAAATCCTTGCTCATAGTAGGGCCGCATGCATGTGATAGTAAAAGCCTGGTAAAAAAAGGAAGAGGATATGACCCCTTGGCAGGTAGTGATGCTATTTCCAGAAATAAGATTGTGAGGGGCCGAAACTGATTTGGCTCAGTGGTAGAGCGTCAGTCTTTGGACTGAAAGGTCCCGGGTTCGATTCTGGTCAAGGGCATGTACCTTGGTTGTGGACACATCCCCGGTGGGGGGTGTGCAAGAGGCAGCTGGTCCATATTTCTCTCTCATTGACTTTTCTGGCTCTCTGTCTCTCTCCCTTCCTCTCTGTAAAATATCAATAAAATATTTAAAAAAAAAAAAAAAGAATGTGAGGGAACCATGGTTGGGTGGAGCGGAGGGGAGCCTGAGGAAGATTTGTTCCCACTGGGACATGTGAGTGTCCAGGGTCTGTGGTCCCCCGGAGGTCATGCTTATTAGGCAGTGAGATCAGTGTGTCTAGAGCCAGAAAAGATCTCAGGGCCAGAAGTGCTGATTGGAAGGTTAAGAGCTGACTATCAATGGGACAGAAGAGACCAGATCCCATTGCCACAGACCCAGAGAGTGTCCAGATTTATTCTTTCCTGCCAGAATCCCATGTGGCAAACATCAGGCCGTTAGTCAGGGTGAGGAACCCTTGGTCCCTGACGGGTTGATGGTGGTGGGCGTGGGGACTCTGGCCTGTTGTTGGATTTCTGGGGTCTCACCTCTCTCTGGAGTCCAGTCTGAAGTAACCCATGTGCTTCTCTCTTTCTCTCTCTTCTCTCCTTCAGGTGTTTACAAAATATGGGAAGTGTTACATGTTTAACTCAGGCGAGGATGGCAAACCTCTGCTCACCACAGTCAAGGGGGGGACAGGCAACGGGCTGGAGATCATGCTGGACATTCAGCAAGACGAGTACCTGCCCATCTGGGGAGAGACAGGTGAGCTGGGCACAGGGACTGGGCAGTGGGAGGTGGCGGAGGGGAGCAGGGCTTTGAAGACTGGTTTGCTCCGGGTGGGCCGCCTTGGCACACCTATGAAGGACTGTTATCTGCCAAGGGGTTGGTGGCATGCCGGTGAGTGGTAGGGATGCCCCTGGGATGAGTTTTTTTTTTTGGATTTCGCAGATGGGAGAAGGGTAGATGATGGGAGTGTTGGAAAGCAGGTAGGGTAAGAAGTGGTGTTGGGAGGGGGCATGGAGGAAGGTTAGAGTCAACAAGTATGGTTGGGAGGTGACTGGCTTGATTTCAGGAAGAGGAAAGGATAGACCAGCCCCTCCTTCTCCCAGCCATACTGAATTTCCAACCCAGCCAGGAGGCCCAATGGGAAAGAAAGCAGACTTCTTTCTCTGGAAGAAGGTGGAGGGGCTGTGCAGTGTTGGACATCCAAAGGATAAGGACTCAGGGGCCCAGCACACCCCTGTGGGAATCCCTGGAGGCCTATGTGTGTATAGACTTCAAAGCTTTATTCATTTATTTAGTCAACAAATAATTCATTTACCATATATGCTGCCTCAGGCTTTGCATCGAAGTCAGGCCATTAAGGTGAAAAAGACTGACTCCTTGATCACAAACTGGAAGAGGGGCCTAGTCAGCGTGCCCCCCAGGCAGGCCCTGTGGAATGTCAGGCCTTTGGGATAGTACGGGCTCCAAGAACACAGAAGCCATGGGAAACTCTGGTTAGACCGGGCATGCACAGGCATGCGTTGCAGGAAGGCTTTCAGGCGCTCCCATGACTCCTCCGAGATAGCAGTATCCCACGCCGCATTTATTTCCCAGATGCCTTTGAGTGAAAACCTCTTTTTTCTCATGGAGGAGCTTACAAAATAGAAAAAAAGGACCCAAAGCTGTCCTAGACTGCGAACATGTGGCTTTCATGGCCGGCATTGTCTACAGGAAATTAAACCAAAGGCAGGTGGGAGGTTGTTAAAAGTGAAACTCTGTGTAGACGCCTCGGAGAAACTTCAAAGAAACTTAGGCAGTGGGTTATCTAAGATGCACATGAGAGAAACCAGATTCAAACGAGCTTAGGCATAAAAGGAATCGTGTTGCCCCAGAATCCAAGGCAGACTTCAACAACCAAACAGCGGGAGGGCAGGAGGTAAATTGTGAAACAACTGGAACTGGAACGAAGGGCTCGGGCCCCCTCCCCTTCCTCCCTCCTTCTCTGGCCTCTCCTCTCTCTGAACCCCTTCATTTCTCTCTCACCAGAGACAGGCTTTTTTCACACATTTTTTTTCCACACATGGTTCCCGGTAGTTGTACATTTTACACACCCTACCACCAGCAAGAGACTGTTCTGAATCTCCCTGATCCTCTATTTAAAAACAAAACAAAAGCCGCCGAAACCGGTTTGGCTCAGTGGTAGAGCGTTGGTCTGCGGACTGAAGGGTCCCGGGTTCGATTCTGGTCAAGGGCATGTGCATTGGTTGCGGGCCCATCCCCGGTGGGGGGTGTGCAGGAGGCAGCTGGTTGGTGTTTCTCTCTCATCGACGTTTCTAGCTCTCTATCTCTCACCCTTCCTCTCTGTAAAATATCAATAAAATATTTAAAAACAAAAAACAAAAAAACACACACAAAAAAAAAAAAAAAAACAGGAGAGGGCATCATTGGTCCAGCTCAGTCTGATGCCTGCCCCTGGACCAATCAGTGGCCAGGGAGTGAGTTCATGGAAGGACATGAGAGCCCTAAGGAAGCTGGGGAGATAAAGCTGGAAGGAGTTCCCACAAGAGATTGTCTCACGAATGGCCTTGCTGGGGGAGGTAGGGATCAGGGTGAGGGTGAGGGGTGGGAGTGAGTTACAGCCGAGAAAACTAGAATCAGTGTACAGGGAGCTCTATTTTTAATAAACTTTTTTTAAAATTAAGTTTTAGAGAGGAAGAGAGGGAGAAAAATTGACATGTAGTTTTACTTATTTATGCATTCATTGGTTTAATCTTGTATGTGTGTTCCTGACCAGGGATCGAACCCGAGACCTTGGCGTATCTTCCCAATGCTCTAGTCAATTGAGTTACCTGCCCAGGGCCTGTACAGGGAGCTCTTTAGGGAACTCGGTATCTGGATAGATAGGCTCCAGTAGGGCCACTCCCTTTCTCGTCTCCCTCTATCCATCCTTCACCCCCTGGCAAAAAATATTTTTATCACATATTATCTCCTTGTTTTTTCCAAATCCTAGTATTGTAGAAAAACGAATTTACTATTATATGTTTAAACAAAGGTGTGACTTTCAGAGTCTATGCTCTAATAGAAGTATACATCTGCCCTCTTGTTATTTTCCTCTGTCTCATTACCTCCTATTTCGTCCCCTTGTTCACTTGGGTCTAGCCACACTGGCTTCCCTGTGGCTTCTGGGACATTCCAGGAACACGGTCACTTTAAGGCATCTGCATTCTCCATTCCTTCCTCCTAGAGTTCTCTTCGCTCATACCCATGTGGCTAATTGCCTCATCTCCATCCAGTCTTTGCTCAGTGAGGCCTACCTTGACCGCCTTATTTAAAATTGCACTCCACCCCACTCCTCGCCTCCCTTCATCTGCTCTGCTTCCCTTTCTCTGTGGCATGTGTCACCTTCACGTATACCATATGATTTAATTATTTTTTTCTTGTCCCTCCCCTTTTGCTAAACCATATGCTCTAGAGGTTAGATATCTTGGATGTCTGGCCCACTTAACATATACCAAGTTAATAAATATATATTTTTTGTTGAGAGAGAAAAAAAATTGCTATGCACACTGATGGGGCCAGAATGAGGGAGACACTAACTTTTAATGAGGAGCTACTATGTTCCGTGAACATTCTGTCCCACGAATCCTCCCAATTACCCTGCTGCCACGGGTTATAATCCCTTGAAAGACAGAGAAACTGGAGCTCCGAGAGGCTGCATAAGCTTCCTAAGAACACACCACTCGTTAAGTAGTCAAACCAAGCGGAAAATCCACTTGTGAGCCCAAAGGCAAGTCTCCTCTCACCACATTCCTTTCATGTTCAAAATGTGATTATAAAGGCACTCCTGTGAAAGGAGCTCAGGGGAAGAAAAGGTTCAGTGACACCTCTAAAGAGAGAATGGCCTATAATGATAGGCCTGCCGATGTTCTTTTCTATCTTGTTCTGTGTTTTGTTTTTGCCCTTTGCGAGAGCAGAATCCTTGTGTTGAGCAAATGCTGCAGCGCAGCCTCAATGTGTAAAGCAGAAGCTGGCAGAGCCGCTCCGGTTCATCTGGAGGTGGGAGCCCGGTTTGATTTCTCCATGGTCACTGCGGTTGGCCAACCTGGGACATTCCCTAAGCAAAAGCCCAGGGCTCCGAGGATCCCAGTGTGGAAAACCATTGGACGGGCTGAGTTATTGGGAGGCAAGCAGAGATGGTTGGTTTTATGGCTGTGTACCTCACAGAGAACACCTCGCAGCACCATTCCCCCTTCCCCCCAGATGGTGAAGGGAGCCCATGATGTGTCTGCTGAGCTCCAGAGCCTCGGGGAGGCTGACGGTCTAGACTTCTGGTTGAACGTGGTGGGTTGGACATCAGTGTTTATGGAAACTCCCTCCCCAAACCCACCTAAATGGCAAGGAAGCATTCATTTTTTAAGGGCAGAGTGGATAGAGGGGGAGATTACAGTAGATGTCAGCAAACGTGTAGAAGATGGAAAGCAGATGGTATCTGGCTCACAGAGCTGACGAGGCAGGCGATAACAGTTGGCCCCGGGAAACCAACTAAAGCCAATCAATTCTCGGCATAGAAGCTGAAGCAAGGATCAGGGGTCGAAGGCATCAGATTCTCCAGAAGATACGGATGAGCGTTGGAGTTAAAATTGGGAGGATTAATTTAAAATCCGAAAGAGAAGCTGTTAAGCCCTCCAGATATCCTCCCGTGGCCCAAAGCAGCTGGACAAATCTCTCTCCACCTGGAGCTGAAAATAAGATTGAAACACGCGGGCTCTGCGTTTGGGGAAACTGGGCCAAGCTGAGGGCATGAGTGGGGTACTGTACAGAAACCAGGGAGATGAGCTGAAATTCGGCTTACTGAGTAGTAAGAACTCCAGTCAGGCTAACGTACCCCCATCCCCCAAATGGGATTCTGGGGGAATCCCTAACTGGAGACACTAACGAGCTCAAAAGAAACGACCCCCACAGAATGGCAGTCAGGAATCTCCAAACAAAACGGCCTGGTTAGCTCACCCCAGGGTGAGGTCCCTTGGTAAGTCCTCCACACATAGGGAATGGCTGCAGCTTTAAGTATCTCTTCACTGTGGGCAGCCAAAAAGCCAGGGGGAGGGCCTAAAACCACATAAGAAAGAAACGTCGAAGAAATAGAGATAATAGTTAATGGCACAAGCTGTGGGGCCAGACGAGAGCCTGGGTTCGAATCCCGGCTATCCAATTTACCAGCTGTGTAACCTTGGGCAAGTTACTTAACTTCTCTGGGCTTCATTTCCATCACCTGTAAAATGGCAATAACATTATCATCTGCTCTGTCATGTTGTGAGGAAGATTGAAATGAGTTAATATTTGTGAAGTACTAAGACAAGTGTCTTCATAATAGTAGGCACTGTGTGTTTGGTAAATGAAAAACATAAATGCAGGGAACAGAAAGAACATCAAACTGTTTTAATTAAAATTCTCCAGAGATAAGAGATGGCACTGCATCCATAAACATGAGCTATTAAATAGGATGCTATTAAAAAGTAACATTCCAAAAAGAAAAAGTTTTAAAAACTTGAAATTAAAAATATGATTGCAAACATTTTTTTTCCAAACTCACAGAAGGATTAAAATTGAGGGAATCTCCTGAAAAGTAAGACAAACAGATGGAAAATGGGAGGAGAAAAAATATGAAAATTAAAGGGTAAAATCAAGAAGCCCAATCTCCTACTATTCGGAGTTCTAGAATAACAAAACTGATAGATAGATAGAGGAGAAGATGTTGCCAAAGAAATCACATAAGAAAAATTCCCAGCTGAAGTACGTGATTTTCCATATCAAAAGCATTCACCTATCTGCAGTGAGTGGCAAAAAAAGTCCTATGTACAATAAATAGCAAAACAATCAGACTAAGTCGCATCGTTGAAAAAAATCAGGCTAAACAGAAACCCTTAAAAGTTTCTGGAAAGAAAAAAACAAGTCACATACCTAGGATCTAGAACAGGTGTGGGCAAACGGCCAGATAGCTGTTCTAAACTATTGAAATAAAAATTAAAAAAAAGACCGTACCCTTTTATGTAATGATGTTTACTTTGAATTTATATTAGTTCACACAAACACTCCATCTATGCTTTTTTTTCCGGCCCTCCGGTCCAGTTTAAGAACCCATTGTGGCCCTCAAGTCAAAAAGTTTGCCCACCCCTGACCTAGAATCAGAATGGCCTGGGACTTCCCAGCAGAGACTAAGCCAGAAGACAACAGCACAATGCTTTCCAATTGGGGGTGAGGGAAAAGGAGGAGGACTTGCTTTTCTAGGATAGAATTATTTTTTTAATTTAAGTTTAGTTGGGAAATATATAATATTGTGTTAGTTGTATTAGTTTCAGGTGCACAATATAGTGAGTCAGCATTTTTACACCTTACAATGTGCCCTCCCCCATTCTAGTAATCATCTGTCACCATGGAAACTTAGCACAGTATTACTGACTGTATTCCCCTTTATCTCTTTCTCCCATTCCTCCACCCTCCACCTTCCACCCTCCTCCCTTCTGATAACCATCCCTTTGCTCTGTTTCTTTGAGTCTTGTTTTTGTTTTGGTTTGTTCATTTGTTTTCTCTTCTTATGTTCCACATATAAGTGCCCTTCCCTGGTTGGTTTATTTTACTTAGCATAATATCCTCTAAGTTCATCCATATTGTAGAAAAAGGCAAGGTTTCATTCCTTTTCATTGCTTTGTGATATTTCACTGAGTATACATACACCACATCTTCTTTATCCATTCATCTATCAATGGACGCCTAGGTTGCTTTCATAACTTGGCTTTTGTAAACAACGCTGTCATGAGCATGGGGTGCACACATCTTTTCCCATTAGTGTTTTTGTTTTCTTCAGATAAATATCCAGAGGTGGAATTGCTGGGTCCTGTGGTAGATCGATCTTTAGTTCTTGAGTAATCTCCATACTGTTTTCCATTGTTGCTGCACCAGCTTGCAGTCCCACCACCAGTGCACAAGGGTTTCCTTTTCTCCACACCCTCGCCAGCACATGTCACTTGCTGACTTTTTTATAATAACCACTCTGACTGGTGTGAGGTCGAATCTCAGTTGCATTTCCCGGGTGAGCTAACATAGAATTCTATATCCGGCAAGCGACCAGTGAAGTGTGAAGGTAGAATTTGGTTTCAAATATATTCCAATATTCAAACATATTTAAATATATTCACAAATATACTTTTTTGATGAGAACATTAAAGTTCTGCTCTCTTAGCAAATTTCAATTATACAAGACAGTGTTAGCAACTGCAGACATCATGTTTCACGTTAGATCCTCTGATCTTATTTTCTCACTGAAAAGTTGGTACCTTCTATCCGCCTCTCCCTACTTCCTTCTTTCTCCCTATTTCTCCCCAGCCCCATGCAACCACTTTTCTATGCCCTATTTCTGTGAGTTTGACTTTTTCTTTGTCATTTCTGTGACACGATAGCTCGCAAGCCAAACAAAGAGAAAGAAACATTAAAAACCAAATAATTACACAAGAAAGAAAGAAGAAACAGAATCTAACACAAAGCTGGGGGGAATGGTCACAGTCATAATCGTGTAAGAGCTGGGCACCGATTTAAACGAAATATCATAAAACGATGTGCAGGAAGGTAAAAGGAACGTAAACATGGCCAGACACTTCAGGTGAGAAGCCTACATCCTCGTCTCCACGGTAGGACTTCAATAGAGAAAACGTAAACATTTTAGGGACCAGGAAATAACTGTCCAGCAGCTGATGTCCATGAACATATGAAAGGAAATCCCAGAAGGAACAGCTGCCTCTGAGGAGTGGGACTGGGGGCGTGGGGAGAGGTGGAGCAGGGCATGGCTTTTATCATGGGCGGTCTTGCGGTCTATTTGGCTTGTAAAGTTATGCACATGTATTACTATGATAAAAATTAAATTCAAAATAATCATGAATTTTCCACGTAAGCTGGAAGGCCTGAGCAACTATCAAGGGTAGCCCATTCCCCTTTCCCCATCACAGCAAGAGTGGATACAGATGGTTGCTATGGTTTCTCCAACAACTGCTCCCGGGAAAAACTCTGGCCTTGACGCCTGGTGCTGAGGGCCTTCCTGGAAGTACAGCTGCAGGCTGTGACCTGAACTTGGAGAGCCCTGAGCACAGGTGCCTGGAGAAACGATGCTCCAAGTCAGAAGCCCCACTGGAGTCAGCATCCCTTGCACAGCCAGAGGAAACTTGCATCATTTCGAGAAGACCAGCTAAGTGCTAGGCAGAAAATGTATGTGCTCCAGTTTAAACTCCCAGCCAGGCCTCAGCTGACTTTGTCTCAGTGGAGAGAACATCAGCCAGCAGACTAAAGGGTCCCGGGTTCGATTCCAGTCAAGGGCACATACCGGTTGCAGCTTGATCCCTGGCCCGGTCAGGGCACATGCGGGAAGCAACCAATTGATGTGTCTCTCTACATTGATGTTTCTCTCTGTCTCTCCCCCTCCCTTCTACTCTCTAGTAAAATCGGTGGGAAAATATCCTCGGGTGAGGATGAACAAAAATTAAATAAAAATAAGTAAAAAAATAAAACTTCCAGCCAGGCAGGTGAAAGGCTGAGGGGAACATCTCAGAGGTGGGTGAAACAGACCCACCACAGCATCCATGTCTGCCTAGCCAGTAAATCACCAAGAGCACCTACTGTGTGCCAGGCACACAGGGATACAGATAAAAAGGCCCAGGCCAGGCTTTCAAATTGTTCACCATCTAGGGACCATGCTGAGGCTCCATTTGTGTAACAGATGGATGTTCATTGACCCAGAAGCCCTCATGTAAAATGCCTAAGGAGTGCCAGGCACTCACAGTCTGGTCAGGGGACATGTGAACAATTAAATGCCATCAAGGGCCATGACAGATAGAGGAGAGACGGAGCACGGAGGGAGGAGGGGAAAGTAGGTTCTGGAAGGGAGGAAAGGGTATCTTGAGGGAGGCTTCAGAGGGGAGATGACCTTTGCTCTTAGTCTCAGGCCTGTTTCCCGGGTGGCTAGGCAGTTGTGGGAATTAGAGGAGGAGTAGGCTGTGGCAGGCAAGATGCCAGGGAGAGGGAAGGGAGTCAGGAGCGAAGGCCAAGAACATCCCAGGGTGTCCTGCAGTGGCTGGATCTCAGGATGGGCCCCAGGGCTGCAGAGGGAGGCAGAGGCCAGATCACCACGGCCCTAGTGGGATCTGCTAAACACAGATGTTCTCCTGTGAGCACTTCTACCCAGGGTGTGGTCCTGCAACCAGCAGAAATGCAGACTCTGAGCCCACCCCCATCCCCCACCCCTGTCACCCCCCAGAATCTGCACTGTAACCACTGGTATCCAAGTGGACATAAAGGTCCCAGGTTCGATTCCAGTCAAAGGCATGTACCATGGTTGCGGGCACATCCCCAGTAAGAGGTGTGTAGGAGGCAACTGATCGATGTCTCTCTCTCATCGATGTTTCTAACTCTCTATCCCTCTCCTTTCTTCTCTGTAAAAAAACCAATAAAATATATTTTTTTTTAAAAAAGAAAATACAATGACATCTGGATATTTCTCCCGCATTACCTCCACACAAACACTGCCACGCTTCTTTATATTCATTGACTGAGGAAATAGTAACAAGAAGTGGCTAGGAGTTCGGTAATGCTTTGAATGATTTTGAATTCTATAATCACATCGCCATCTATCTACGCGATCTGTTCGGCCATCTGGTTATTTATACCCAATTCCCGCCACCGGTGTGTGTGAACAGGGTTTTTATGAATAGAATCTTAATCATCCACCAACGTTCCCTCTAATGTCAGAGGCAGGACTCTCCCTGGCGGCTTTTCAGGGGTGGTGTCTCCTGCGTGCCCGTCGTGCACCCGGACTTATCAGCCTTCCTCACAAGTAATTTATAATCTCTGAGCCTGAACGCACCAGGAAAACTCATTTAAAGAATCCTTGGAATAAATCTTTCTGTAATGAGAGCAGACCCAACTCCACCCGGGTTGCCTTCACTGATGGTATGTTTTATAAATATTACATTTGAGAGGCGTGTGCTACGCGTAGCCACTCTTCTCTGTTGCATAGCTAAGTCCTGACATCAACTGCCCCCCTTCCCCAACCCAGTACATCACTCTGCAGTATAGAAGGTGCTTTGCCTGCATCCTATCTTCTGGTCCTTACACGTACACTCTTAGGGCATAGAGCAGTTCTTCATTTAACAGATTACCAGTGGTCGACAAACTGAGGCTCGAGAGCCACAGGCAGCTCTTTGGCCCCTTGAGTGTTTGGCAAAGGCCAGGTTAGGAGTACCCTAATTAAGTTAATAACAATGTACCTACCTATATAGTTACGTTTTAAAAAGTTGGCTCTCAAAAGAAATTTCAATCGTTGTACTGTTGATATTTGGCTCTGTTGACTAATGAGTTTGCCGACCACTGGATTAGCCCATTTAACAGATGTGGTAAGCAAGCCTCTGGACGCTGAATGACTTTCCCAAGACCCCACGGCTAGGAAGTATTGGAACTCAGGCTTCCAACCGTAGCTGCTGATTTGATCCTTGACTCCTTCCACCAAGAGTTAGTGCTGCTTAAAGGTTAAAACAGAGCCAGCCCCCGTGGTTGAGCATCAACCTTTTAACCAGGAGGTCACAGTTCGATTCCCAGTCAGGGCATGTGCCCGGGTTGTGGGCTCAATCCCCAGCAGGGGGCCTGCAGGAGGCAGCCAATCAATGATCCTCTCTCATCATTGATATTACTTTCTCTCTCTCTCTCTCTCTCTCTCTCTCTCTCTCTCTCTCTCTCTCTCTCCCTCTCTCTCCCTCCCTCCCTTCCTCCCTCCCTCCCTTCCTCCCTTCTTCCCTCCCTCCCTTCCCCTCTGAAATCAATATAAAAAAATTTTTGAAGGAAAATTCAAACAAAAGGAAAGGGTTGCCTTGGGCAGCACTTGGTATAACGGAGGGTAGCATGTTTTTGCTGCAGCGTGTCCTGGGCCTTTAAACTGCCAGTGTGCTTTGAGGCTCTGCAGGAGGGGCTGGGCTTTGCAGCCCTCACCCAACCTCCATAGCCATTTGATCACATCTGGATCAGGAGCTGTTGGTGCGGACACTCAGCTACACCGAGATGCTGCCCGGAACAGGCATAACTGCATCGCATCCAGCATGGGAACACGATGTTAATTTTATTTCTTCCAGAAGCTCTCCTGGCGTCTAAATGGCACCTGTGGGCAATCAAGCGTGAGCGTGCCCATCTCCGCGCCGGGTCCGGGTGTTCTTACCTAGGCGTGCTGCTCAGCTGGGCCGGTCCGGCCGGGGAGGGGCAGACAGGGAGAGTAAGACACACACCGCCCAGCTGGAGCCAGGCAGCGCTCTGTGGGTTCTTTGGTGGTCTTTAGAGAATCCAGCCTCTTCGGAATTGATGTGAGTGCTGACCAGCATGTCTTTTGTCCAGAAATCCCTTTTTCAGGAAATTCCAGTGGGAGGCAGTGAGGTTTGGCAACTGGTGCACGATCCCCGGATCGCAGAACGTTAGAGCGGAAAACAAACAGAGATAGCACGCCTTCATTTTGGCAAAGAGGACAGAGAGGCAGCACAATGTACCCGAAGTCACACAGCTGTGAAGCAGTGGGCTGTGAACCAAGCCCAGAGCTGTGATCTCGGAGCCCGTGTTCCCTTGGCCCTCCTCCCAGGCTGCACCTTAGCCTGCTTGGCTTCCTCTGTAAGAGCCCAGGGAGCATGAGGGGCCAAGATGGACCCCTCCTTGGCCACCTGAGCAGCGTGCGGCAGACCCTTCCTACCAGGACTCTCCAGGGCTGGAGCCTCTGTCCCTGTCATTGTCGCTGCCTCATGCTCAGTGAGCTGTGGTCCTGAATTCGGAGATGAGCGAGCGAGCACAGGCTGCCAAGCCCACTATAAATCCAACTCCTCTTCCTGCTCCCTCCCTGTCCAGCGTGGAGCCTCACTGGCTTGTCCTCGGGACCACTGCCTCTTCTAGCCAACTGGCAAAGGGCAAGGAGGGTCAGGGGTCAAGGGACTGGCTCCTGGGCTCTGCTCAGCCCCCGCTTGTCATGTGGCCAATGGCCATTGTCTCCTCTGTTCTCGCCTGAAAGATGAGAGGTTAGTTGAATTTAAAAGGGGTCATGGGCTCTCCTAGCTCCAAAATTCTATGCATCCATGAGTCATAGACCCCAAGCCTGGGCCTGCCCTTTATTCCCCCTCAATCTCTCTCTCTCTCTCTCTCTCTCTCTCTCTCTCTCTCTCTCTCTCACACACACACACACACACACACACACACACACACACACACTGGTCCCCTACCTGGGCCACCATTGACTGAACCCAACCAAAAGCAGAGGGCGAGGGAGCCCAACAGTACAGTCTCTGCCAGGCGGCTTCCAGGGAGAGCACAGTGGAGAGGACTGGCCAGGGGATGGACAAAAGGAAGCGATCCTGCACAGAGGACCCCCACCACCACACAGCCAGCCTCCCTCCCCACCTTCTCCTTCCAAGCTGGCCATCCGGCCACTGTTACAAAGTCAGCCTCGTCCAGCATCAAATTTCACGGTATCAGGCACCACCCCTCCTCAGCCTGGAATAGTGGTCGGCAAACTCATCAGTCAACAGAGCCAAATATCAACAGTACAACGATTGAAATTTCTTTTGAGAGCCACATTTTTTCAACTTCAACTTCCTCTAACGCCACTTCTTCAAAATAGACTCGCCCAGGCCGTGGTGGTATTTTTGTGGAAGAGCCACACTCAAGGGGCCAAAGAGCCGCATGTGGCTCGCGAGCCGCAGTTTGCCGACCACGGGCCCAGACCGTTCCTCCGGATTTTCCGAGCAGCTTCCCTTCCCACTTCTCCCCAGTGTTTATTTCCTCGGCGTGCTTCCCGTAATTTGCAGAGGTAAAAGATCTAAGCTGCTTTCATTGCGATGTACATGTACTTTCCCCGCCCCATCATGCATCCTTCCCATCGGGCCCCACTCCCCCTCTCCCCCCGCAGAGCCCTCCCCTCTCTGCACGAGCAGAAAACACCGCAGGTAGATCTGGCCTCCTGCCACCACCGTGGCCGCGCTCCTGAGAAATGAGAGAGACCCGGCCTCTGCAGGTTGAACAAGCTGCACCGCCTCCTCCTGATTCAACATCATCTTTCACGTTAAGCTGTCTGGGTGTCAGCCCGGTCCCAATTAACCAGGTTCCTACCACTGTGTGTGCGGTAACTTCCCCGCTCTCCGTGCTCTCGCTCGCTCCCCGGGGCTTTGAATCCTGGTGTCCCTGATGTGTAAACAAATCCTTCACGGCGCCGGGGCCAGCTCCGTGTTGAATCATTTAGTGGGGAGAGGACTGTGAGAATGTGAGTACTTCGGTCCCGCACCGAGCGAGTTATGGCAGGGCTGGCTTCCTGGATGTGCGACCCATATCGTCACAGGTCCCCATGCTCAGGAGGGTTTCATGGTCTGCTACGGCTGTCTTACCCCCCAGTGCTGTTTTAGGAAGGGACCCGCATTCTCATTTGGTCTGGGGACCCAAAGGTTGTGTGGGTGGTCCCAGCTACTGCTGCTGTTCAGTGAGTGGCCCATCTGCATCTCAGCAGGTGAGACCTCCCAAGGCCGGGACATGGGAGGGAGCCTGTTGCTAGGCAGCATGTGGTGTGGTGTGGTGTGGTGTGGTGTGGTGTGGTGTGGTGTGGTGTGGTGTGGTGTTTCCCGGTGTCCAGTCAGACCCTGAGCAGACTCACAGCTGGTCCCAGGGCAGAAAACGGTAGACTCAGCCGAGGACACTTCCTCACTCATCTGATGCATTCAGCCATGACTGAGCTCTGCTCCGTTCCAGGCGCCAGGCTGGAAGGAATATGACAGTGCAGGCCTGTTCCCTGTCTCCAGCCCTCATTCAGAACCCCAGAGCCAAGAAGCAGGGCATCTGCCGGCATGAAATAAATCACACCGCAAGGGGTAGAAAGAGGGGGAAAGTGGTGAGGGGAATGCCGGAAGAGAATGGACAAAGTCCTACACCTATGATTAAGGACAGTGTGGAAGGGGTTAAGGGCAGAGAGTGGGGTGGGATCCAGGAGGAGAGGAGCTATTGAGGGGGGGGGGGGAGAAATAGGAACAACTGTAATAATCTGAACAATAAAGATTTATTTTTTTAAAAAATAACAAAATAAAAAACCTTTTAAAAAATAAAGATAAAGAGTGGTGGATTGTAAGTAAGTCAGGGGACTGGGCTTCTATCCCTGCCCTGCTCTTGGCTCACTGTGTGGCTGTGTGGCTATGTGGCTTTGGGCGAGTCAGTTGCCCTCTCTGGACTGGATCACTGCTTGCCCAAATGTGTTTGACCTCAAACAACCCAGACCACAATTTCCAGAAATATGGAATTTTTGAGCTTCAAACAACAAAAATGTATTGTCTGGCAGTTCCGGAAGCCAGAAGGTCAGAAGGGGTTTCTCTAGGCTAGCGTCTAGGTGTTGGCAGGGCTGCGCTCCTTCTGGGGGCTCCAGGGAAAATCCCTCCCCTTTTCCAGCTTCTGGACGCTGCCTACATCCCGTGGCTTGTGGCTCCTCCCTCCATCTTCACAGCCAGGAGCACAGCCTGCTCCCATTCTCTCTCTGCCTCTGCTCCTCCTGCCTCCCTCTTACAAGGACCCTGTGATTACACTGGGACCCACGGAGAGTCCCGGATATCCTCCCCACCTCAAGATCCCTAACTCACCGTATCTGCACTGTCCCCGTGCCAGGGAAGGCCACCTGTTGACAGTTTCCAGGAATGAGGAGGGGGTCAACTTTGAGGGCTTTTATTCTCCTGACACCACATGGCCTCTCTAGTGTCCCTTGGAGCATTTCAGTCTCAGGACTCCATAGCACCTGTTGTCTCTGACCCACGCCTCTGTCCCTTTTTGTGCTTCCAGAGGAAACGACGTTTGAAGCAGGAGTGAAAGTTCAGATCCACAGTCAGTCTGAGCCACCTTTCATCCAAGAGCTGGGCTTTGGGGTGGCACCAGGGTTCCAGACGTTCGTGGCCACGCAGGAGCAGAGGGTAAGTTCCTGGGCTCTCTCCGTCAGGGGTCCTCCGCCTCTCAGGCTGCCTGCAGAGGGGTGAGGAGGAGGAGAAATAGGATTCCCACTTCTGGAAGGTTCTGAATCCACCAGGACTCTG
The DNA here is from genome assembly GCA_963924515.1 of Vespertilio murinus. Classification (NCBI taxonomy): domain Eukaryota; kingdom Metazoa; phylum Chordata; class Mammalia; order Chiroptera; family Vespertilionidae; genus Vespertilio; species Vespertilio murinus. Next base: position 28,016,187 of record OZ004718.1, on the reverse strand, counting down.
GAGCACAGCTGGGCTCAGTAAAAGGGACTCCCCCCTGAAAGTGGAGAAGGTGTCTGCTAACCTTTGTGACCCAATTCTCAGGTACCACATGTCGGTTCCCAAAAGTGGGTGTGAAGGAAACCTGGCTTATTGTCTTTTTTTACTGAATTGGTTGGTGTGTTTTTTTATACCCAGCCATTCTGGAGAAGATGGGAATATTGGGAGAGGGTTGGGGGAAACAGTACACGCTCTGAGAAACTGCTAATCAGGATTTGACATGTTGCATCACTTGTGTTAATATAATTCAAAATTGCCTACACAAAGGCGAAGGAATAAGGTATCACTCTGGTAATAGAATTAAGTGGAAGATAGCCTCTTGCATGGGCTCCTGCCTGCTCTCTCTCTTTATTGCCAGGGGAGGGCCCTTCGCAGCACCCCAGACTGCTACATCCACCCTGGGTGTCAGTGGAGTGATGACTGGCCCTGCCTTGCTTCTGACATGGGTTTCACATCTTAGAAGGGAGGCATTCACGAATTCTCAGTGGGGACTCTTTCTTTCTCTTGTTCCTGGTGTGCCTGCAATAAAAGCAGGAGAGGCTGTGACTCTGAGGAAGTCCTAAACCAGATCATACGAGACAGTTCTCCCTGGGAGGCCTGGGGCAAGGAGTGAGGGCGGTGAGTGTGGGGACACCGCTGTCTCGAATCAGAAAGGGAGAATCCGGGAGAACACGAAGGAGTGATCAGCAAAGAGGTGCACGTAGAACTCACAGGTTCAGCTTGTCTTTAAAATGTGACTCAAATGTCGTCTCTCATCTAGTACTGACCGGAGTTCTTCAGCCATTTTATAAAACAGTATTCTGTATTAGACACTGGGTTTAAATCTGGGAGCTGGATGTAGTTGTAAATCTCTGAAGGGAAATTGGTGGTGTAGGCCTCAGCTGTACTTAATGCCTGAACAGTTGCTGAAGATCAAGTCCGGCCTCCCCTGCAGCACCCAGCGGGTGGGTGGCAGCCTTGAGGCCGGGCTAGAGGAGGCTGGGAGGCTGGCCCGGCCTTCCAGGCCCAGGGACTGAGACAGGTGGTGGGAGCAGAAATGGAGTGTGTGAGGTGGAAGTGAGCTGTGTCCCCAGGAAACCTCCCCCTTAAGGACAAAGGAGGAGGGCAGGATCCAAAAAGCAGGGATCCAGGTTTAGTGCTGAGGATTTGAGTCACAAAAACAGTCTCGGGGATGTAAAGTACAGCATAGGCCTAGGGCATACAGTCATTGATGTTGTAATAGCTGTGTGTGGTGCCAGGTGGGTTCCAGACTTACTGGGGGTGATGGCTTCAGAAGTTATACAAATGTCTAACCTCTATGCTGTACACCTGAAACTAACATAATATTGGCTGTCAACAGTAGTTGAAAGAATTTTTTAAAAGATTGAGAGTCCTTGCCAGTGTGCTCAGTGGTTAGAGCATGGCCTCCACGCATCAGAGGGTTTGCTTCCCAGTCAGGGGCGCATACCTGGGTTGCAGGTTCGATTCCTGGCTCCAGTCTGGGCAAGTGTGGGAGGCAACCAATCAATGTGTCTCTCACATCTATGTTTCTCCCTCCCTCCCTCCCTCCCTCCTTTCCTTCTTCCCTCCCTCCCTCCCTCCTATCTATTCTCTAAAAATCAATGGAAAAAAATATCCTTGGATGAGGATTAATAACAACCACAAAAATTTAAAAGAGTAAAAATGCAGTCGAGGTGGTGCAGATGGGCAGGCAGTCTGGATGCACCAGAGCCCAAGCGAGTAGCCGAGGTGTGCCAGCCTGCCTCCAGGTACTGCCAAGCTGGGCCCTCGTCAAAGCGGCAAGGGCAGACGTGAGCCAGTAGCACACTGGATGCAAGAGGAAAGAGGCATGAACGGAGCTCAACTCCGGCTTGTCCAGAGGTGACCACGGCGGTCCGGAAGTGACACATTACAGAGAGTGTGGAGGAGAGTTGGTCCACCTGAAACCGGTCTGAGCATCCAGTTGGCGCTCTCCCACGTTCGGCCCCGCCCTCCCCTACACACGGGGAGACAGAGGCCCATCTTCAGGGATTGGCAGGAACAAATAGTTCTTTGGGCAGCTTTGAGTTTTCTCGGGCAGGGCCTCTGAGGGGGAAGGGGGCCAGGCTCAGCCTCAGGATGTAGCTTTGGGTGGTCTGAGACCATGGTAGTGTTTGTGCAGGTCTTCGTAGGCCATTGGTCGGCAAACTCACTATTCAATAGAGCCAAATATCAGCGGTACAACGATTGAAATTTCTTTTGAGAGCCAAATCTTTTCAACTTAAACTTCTAACACCACTTCCTCAAAATAGACTCACCCAGGCCGTGGTATTTTGTGAAAGAGCCACACTCAAGGGGCCAAAGAGCCGCAGTTTGCCGACCACTGTTGTAGGCCAATCCTGAGGCTACAGTCTGGTCCAGGAGACAATCTAAGTCAGTGACGCCTTCTGTGTGTCGTGTGAGCAAACCCTCCTCCCTTCAGAGACCCAGGTGTGGCTCAGACAATGCCCTGCTGTGTACATGAGTCTTTGCCTCTAAAGGTGACTTTCTGACTCGGTTGCCCGGGGTAAATGGGACCCTGTGGGCTGTTCACTGTAACGGCCACACCCGCCGTGAGTGGCTTACCCGGGCTGCCATCTCTGTCCACATTGCTATCAGCATGAGGGGAGGCGAGTAGCATTCTCTGAACCCGCAGGGTCACTCTGCCTGGCCTCTAGCGAAGGTCAGAGGTCAGAGAGAAGGCAGCTCTTGGCAGATGGCCGCTTCTTTGGCCTGAAAGATGCGCGTATCCCTCCCCCATCCCCACTTCCCCTGCATCGGTGGCACTGAAGACATTTCTCTACACAGATCTTGTAACAGAAACCCACACAGGAAACCTGTAGGTTCATGTTGAACAGTGTCACCCCAATCAATTCAGTACATTAAAAAATAATAAGTACATAGATAAATAAGTAAAAGGGAATGTCTGGGCTGGGAGGGAAGGTGGAGCTGATGATTTCCACAAATCCTTCCGTTGCTTCCCCTCCCTGGTCTGAAGCAGAGGGACTCCCCACAGTGGGTGGGAGCAAACACATTCCCAGCTTGGGAGGGCAAATTTGTTATTTGCTTTGAAGTATATTCGCAGAAAATCAGCCTCTTTCAGATCCGTATTGCCATGATAATTATAACTAATACTAATATATTTCGTTAAACATTTTACAGTCTTCAAAGCATTTCCGCATCGTCTCATTTGATCATTTCATTCATATTAATAGAGAAATACAAAAGCACATCCCGGAGCTAAATCTGATAATCCATTATGTTTACATGTATATGAAAGAGCGTATTCGTAGGAAATAAAGACTTGAAGGGAAATAAGCCAAAAGACCCACAGTGGGGTGGTGATGAATGATTTCTTTTCTTTTCTGGGTTTTTCCTCGTGTTGTATAATGTGGCTTTGTTTGGTTTCTCATTCGGCAAATATTTGTTGAGCACCTACTATGTGTTTCGTGACGGGGACACCGCGGTGTACACAACAGAGCCAGGGTCTGTCCTCCTAGAGCAGGGGTGAGCAAACTTTTTGACTCGAGGGCCACAATGGGTTCTTAAACTAGACCGGAGGGCCAGAACAAAAGCAACCTGACCGTGCTGGCACTCTCATCTTGGGCTGCTGGTGAAGGAGCGGAGGGGAGAGCAAGAGAACCCTCTGCTCTTTCGGCTCCGAGGGCCGGATAGAACAGCCGAACAGGCCAGATCCGGCCCGCGGGCCGTAGTTTGCCCATGGCTGTCCTAGAGCCTTTGTAGTCATGTTTTTTTTTTCTCACAAAGAAAAGACAGCAATTAAATAACAGGAAGCCAAGTGTAATTTGGGGGTCAGTCCCCCTTTATACATTTCCATCCAGCCATGAGTACTGGTCTAGCCTACCCAGCGGACCTTGATGCTCAGACACTGGGTTCCATTGCTTCTGAGGTGCCTGTGTTGTCACATTGGGACGTTTCTGAAATCAGGGCTTGTTCCCAGTCTGACCAATCGGCGGTGCTTTTTCTTTGTTGGTGGCACCAAAGATCACGGTGCATCCCACAGTCTATGGAGCCTGCATGGATCCCATCCCAGGATTCCCCTGCCTAAGGTCAAAGTTCAAGGGAGTCTGAAAGGAGGTCAGGAGGGGTGACAAGGCTCTCCCCTGGAAAGTCGGTGTGAATCGTGCTAGGGAAACTGACTCCTGAGTGCGAGCCCTAGGAGGATCCGGTGACTTACAGGAACCCCGCCGTGAACTTTATGCCCATGGAAAAGTCCTTCCACATGGGAACACCCATCCCACCCGGGCAAAATTACACACGCACGCCTTTCAGTATGCTTCCATTTTCTTTTGTAATCCAGGCCAAATTGCCTTTTTAAACTCAGTGTTTGCCCTAACCCCAACTAAGCCAAGGCCTGCCCCCTGCCTTTGTGCGCAGCCTGAGAAATGTTCCCTGTCCCTCCCTGACCGGCTCAGCCACTACAGGAGACCCCAGGACCAACTCCCCCGGAGACAGGCATTGGGAGGACGTGCTGGGGCAGAACAGGACCCCGGAGATGAGACAGAAGGTCACTGCTGTCTGAGCGCTCACTGCCTGCCAGGCACTAAGCTGTGAGACACTTGTCATGCATTACCTCATTTAGTCCCACAACCCTTAAAGGGGGACAGTGTTACCTCCACGGTCAAATGACAGAAATATAAGTAAGTAGCTTGCTTAAGGTCACATGGCCAGGGGAGGAGCAGGGCTCAGCTTTAAGCCAGATCTATCTGGGGGGAGGGGGGGGACCAGACTACAACCCTGGGTCTCAAGTTGGCAGCTGCTCCCTGCTCTGCAGGAGCTGGGGTAAATAGCAGCCCTCACATGAGAAGAGAGGCTCTGGGCATGCTCCTTGTTGGTGCCCATTCTTCAGCCTCACACAGGGTGGTCACATCGCTAACCTGCCTAAAACCCTTACACTCCCGGGTTTACTGTAATTTCCAAAATGCCAGCCCTTTAGAATGGCTTCTGAGACCCTCTTCCACCGGCCCCATGCGCCCTCTTCAGCCGCGTTATCTGCCTGTGGTTGACCCTCGTGTACCCTACATTCCAGAACGGAGACCCATTCACCAAATAGCCCACGCTCTTGGGTCTCTGCCTGAGTGCATTTGCACCCCCTGTTCCTTCTGCCGGGAACCCCTTATTTGTCTGGTCCGCCTGGCAAAGGTCTCTTCCTATTTCCAAATCCTGTTCAAAGAGCATGGTCTCTAAGAAGACCTTCCCATCCATCCAAGGAGCCCCTTACAACACGTTGTGCGTTCATTTATTCCTTCAGCAAATGTTCACTGAGCACCGACTGTGCTGGGAATGTGAAGACGGTCAAGACCTGGCCCAGCCTCGGAGAGCTCGCGGGATGAAGTGGGCTTCTAGGAGACACAAAAGCCGAAGCCGGTTTGGCTCAGTGGTAGAGCGTCTGTCTGCGGACTGAAAGGTCCCGGGTTCGATTCCGGTCAGGGGCATGTACATAGTTTGCGGGCACATCCCCGGTGGGGGGTGTGCAAGAGGCAGCTGGTCGATGTTTCTCTCTCATCGATGTTTCTAGCTCTCTATCTCTCTCCCTTCATCTCTGTAAAATATCAATAAAATATATTTTTTTTAAAAAATAGGAGACACAAAACTCTCCTTACAGGACTTGCTTCCCCTTATGCATCACCGCTCCTTACACCTGCCTCTTAGGAACTTCCTGCTTCAGCCTCCCTCAGCCTTGTCTCACCAGAGACTGACAACTCCCTGAGAGCAAGGCCTGTGTCTGTCAGGCCGTACACCCCCAGCGCCTTGCCGTATGTGAGCTCGGGAATTGTGCATTGTTGAGACAATAAGCGCACTCGAATGCTCCAGTCTGCACTCTGTGCTCCAATAGCACTCAGAGGCTGCACTGCAGCGCTCTCCCTGTCTCCGCCAACCTCCCCATGCCAAGACGCTATTAGAATCTGCCCTCCGTCTCCCTGAGGCTGTTAAGCCTGTCTGTGATGGATGGTGATATCTGTATCATTTCTGGCTGCACACGTAGAGACCCTAATCAAACCAAGAGCTGGTGAAAGGAGTCGGGGCTGGAGATACAGATCTGGAAGCCAGCTGTGTACAGGAGAGTAGATGGAGCAGGCGCGAGGGCCAGGACAGAGCTCTGGGATGTGGGAAGAATTAGACGAGTAAGTGACTATCTGGGCAAGTGCAAATCTGAGGCCGTCACGTGGCGAGAGCACAACACAAACGGTCTTACCAGTCAGACTCTGCCCCAAGTTTAAGATGATTGCTAACACTGGTGGGACTCCCAATTCTAATTTGATGTCAAAAGACTTACCATCTCTCGCCTCCTACTCAAATACCTGGGTAGTGATTCTTGTTTCCTAAATGTTTATCCATGTATTCATCAAGTTTTTTTTTTACCTTCACCTGAGGATATGTTGCTTATTGATTTGAGAGAGAGAGGAAGGGGGGCGGGAGGGAAGGAGAGAGAAAGAGAGAAACATTGACGTTGATCTGAGAAATATTAATCTGCTATCTCCCATACACACCCTAAATGGGAACTGAATCTGTAACCTAGGTATGTGCCCTGACCAGGAATCAAACTTAAAACCATTTGGTGTATGGGACGAAGCTCCAACCAACTGAGTCACCCAGCCAGGGCTCATCAAATATTTAATCCGCACCTTGACCTTGCCCATGGCTTCTTGGTAGGCCTGCGAATGAACCTGGAGATCCTGGTTGTTGGTTGGCCACCAGCTTCGTTGTTCAGGACATTCTCTGGAACACATGGCCCTGGGTTTATAGTTGAGGGTGACAGAAATGCCTTGGGGGGTTCAGGGTTGGAAATCACTACCCAGAGGCGTCTCAGTCTCACCAAGAATCCTTTCCACTACCAGCTGGAACCTTTGGGTTGAGAAGGATTGCGGTTCCACAGCCTGGACTCCGGGTTGGCTCCTCACTGGAGCTGTATCCAAAGTCCCATGAGAAAGCCCTTTGTCTCACCACACCCTGCATGGAGCGGCTCCCCGCCGGCCTGGTCAGGGGCTGAAAACGAAGGCAGACACCAACACGTGGGTCCTGCTGGCCTCCGTGAGGTCATTGGCAGGATGTGGGAGCCCCGTTGGCCTCTGCAGAAGCCTTTGCCTTTGACGTAGGTCAGACCAGATTTCCAACATCTGGAGGGGATCCCTCCGTGGCTCACCAGCAGGAAGCAGTATCCCCCACCTCAGACAAAAAGGCCCAACTGCCTCTCCCCTGCCTGTTTTGGGCAGCTCCCCTCAAGCTCCCCAACACATCTTCCTGAGTGCCTCTCGCAAGAGAGGCTCATTGTCAATCTGGCACCCAACTACGGGATCCTTAATATCAGTGTCTCCATGGGCCCCCTTAGAAATGGAGGTTTGCCTGGTTGTTATGTTCAAGGCGGGGGTGGGGGGTGGGGTGGGGATTTGTTTCACGTGCCTTGAGCAATGTTCAGACTGCCAAAGCAGGAGCCTCGTCCATACGGCAGCAGCCAGCTCTGCTCCAGGAAGCTCCAGGGAGGCGTGGGAAGCCGGAACGCCCCACTGTGTGGCCATTCACTCCATGATCAACAGAGGACATTGTTTCCCATAAACAGATAAAAATAGCAATCAATTAGGCATCTACTAGCTTAGCTGCTTCATCCCTTGTTACCACTCAAAAGTAGAAATATCTTCAGATCGCCACATGGTTTTAACAATAGTTGGGTTTTCGCCATTTTTTTTTCCTGCACAGTGAGAACTTGTTTTTAGGAAGGCGGAGGGATGGCAAGGAGTGGAGGAGGGAGAACTGTGATTGGCTAGGATAAGGCAATGTGCTCCGCTCTGTTGCGGGGAAGGAGGTGCGGGGTGTGTGTGAGCACATACAAGTCTTAGAAGGAGGTGGCATTGCTCCATCCTGCCTCTCCTCTCCTTTCCTTCCAACAAAGAGTCTCCAGAGAGTTCTCTAGACTTACTTGTCGCCACTTCCTCACCTTCCTTTCACTTCCCAATCTACCTCTAGCACACCATTGACACTCTTCTTTGCCAAGGTCATCCATGGAGCCTTTACAACTAAACCCAATCTCTGTTGACAAGGATGCTGCTCACTTCTCAGGCTTCATCCCACCGGGCTTCTCGGCCGCATATGGACGTAACCACGCCTCCCTGTGACACTCTTCTCCACCCTGCTCTGGGTTTTGTTTTGTTTTCTCGCCTCTCTGCCTGCTCCTCTTCATCCTCTTCATAAGCAGTTCTTTTCCTATTCACCCCTGAGAGGACGGGCATCCCGGCTGCTGTTTCTGGCCTCTCCCAGTCTGCATTGTCCTTGAATGAGTTTGGCCTTGACCGTGACTTTCAGGTCAAGATCTCTTTCCAAAGCTCTAGACAATACAGGTGCTGCCGAACACCTCCTCTCTGAGTCCCACAGGCACCCAAAGGAACGGTCTAAACTGGGCTCATCCTCTTCCTGTGATTCCAAACCTGCACCCTAGAATTGCTGCTTCCCCAACCCCATAAACAACCTGAGTACAAATCTGCATTCTTTAGATGTGTGTGACCTTGTGCCTCATTCTCCTCATCTGTAAAATGGAAATAAAGACGGTTACATTCAGTGGGTGACTAGAGGACTCAGTGAGTTAACTCATTTATGTAGAACAGCTCTTGGCATATAGTAAGTGCTCAGTAAATGCTAGCTATTACTATTATATCACCCTAGCTATTATTATTATTATTATTATTATTATTATTATTATAACACCTGGCACTACGTAAATTCAGTCTTTCTTGGTTCTTCACGTGGGTCAGAACAACAGCCACCTCGCTCATCTCCCTGCTGCCCATCCGGTCCTTCTCCAAACTATTCTCTGCATCAACATGCACTTCTCAAAAGACACATCTGAGCCTCCCTCCCTCTTTACCCACAGGATGGGGTCTAGGAGTATCCCCCTGAGTCTTCCGCTCTGGCTCCTGCCTACCTTTTCTGCCTCATCTCCGTCTGCTCCCGGCCTCCCACGCAGGCACCGGGCTTACTGAACTGTGTGCAGTCCTTCCCAAGCATCACAAGCTCCTTCCCTGGCTCTCCTCGCCAACAACACCCTTCCCAGCCATCCTTTATCTCATTCCCACCTGCCCTCTGAGACTCAGCTCCAAGGCAACCTCCTCCAGAAGGCCACCCGAGAGTATTCTGTGCGACTCCCGCATAACATTTACGATGGCCATCTGTTTATTTATCTCTCTCCCCTACCAGATTGTGGGCTCTTTGAAGATATGACCCCATCTTATTTCTGTGGGGGTTTTTTTATATCTCAGCATCTACATATAGAAGATGCTTGACAAATCGTATTAAGTGGGATGAATAAACAAGTGAACGTGTGAAAGAGGGAGAAAGAGCCTCATTTATCATGTCACTCTCCTGCTTGGGACTCATTAGTATCTTTCCCAACCCAGAGGGGGGAAAAAAAGCTCAAATTCCACATCCTGACTTCAATTATCCCCGTTCCCAGTGATTATATCCCACTGCTTCTCAACAGCCCCCCTCTGATTTACACACTGCCCCCCCCCACGGGCCTGGAGCCTTCCCGCCCCGTGCCTGGATCGTTTCCTGCTGACTCACTTATTTATTGAGCATCTACTATGATTCAGGCACTGTGTTAGGTGTGAACAGGACTGACCTGGTTCTCAGAGCTCACAGTCTAGAGGAGAGGCAGACAGTCAGTCAATCACAGAGTAAGAGCTATATGTGGCTTTGTAATGTGCCCCAATTACTGCAAATTTCTTAAATATTAAGTCTTAAAATTCATAGATAGACAGATGGATAGATAGAATGTTGTGGAATGATCTCTGAGGGCTGAGTTCAATAATTTACAGTTCATGTAAGCTCTACTTAGCCTTCAGATAGGATGCAACTGAATTAAACAGTCTTTAACACTAGGAATTGAAAAACAAATCCCTTTAATGAGTGCAAAAAAAAAAAGGCTAGGCTATAAGTTGTACTCACCGGTAGGGAAGCTCCACTCTGGTCCAACGTGGGGTGCCCACACTCACCAGCACCCATCAGGGCAGAACTTGCCCGGACCCCCTCGGCACTGGCTCTGACATCCGAATCCAGTTGTTTATCTCTCTCAGTAGCTATTTCCTCCTCAAACCCAGGAGGCAGAAGAGAGGAGGCCCAGTCCGGCCAGTATGACTCAGTGGTTGAGCATCGACCCATGAACCAAGAGGTCCCCAGTTCGATTCCCAATGGGGGCACATACCCAGATTTTGGGCTCGATCTCCAGTGGGGGCATGCAGGAGGCAGCCAATCAACAATGTTTCTCATTGATGTTTCTATCTCTCTAAAAATCAATTTAAAAAAATTTTTAAGTAAGAAGAAAGGAGGCTTAATAATATCATTCACTCACCAACTTACTCAGGAGACAAGTGAATCCATCAGAACATTTTTGGTTGGGTCCTCCTTCCAGGACCGCATTATCTTTTGATTCATGAGCAGCTCGTTGTCTGAACTCTGAACAGGGTGGCCTTGGATTCTGATGGGTTTTATTTTTTAATAAGGGACAAGCTATGTCTGCAGAGGACATTTCCGTATGCGGGCGGAAAGCTGTTCCATCTCTTTTCTCTGCCAACTGGGAAGGTTAAATAATCACAAACAAATCTTATATAAATATCAACATCAAAGAAGAAGGAAGGGAGAGAGGGAAGGAGGGAGGGAGGGAAGGAGGGGAAAAGGGAGGGAGGGAGGGAGAGAGAGAGGGAGGGAGGGAGGGACGATCCCGCTGACTGTCATACTCCCTTGGCCAGGGCACAGGAAGGGGGGCCTGGTAAAGATGTCTCTTTTCTGTTCCCCTCCTTCTCCTTCACGCTTGAAAACAACTGTTGCCCGGGGATAGAGAAGTCCCTCCATTTTTTCTGGGGTGACAAACTGGCTGGGCAGCCCCAGTCATCATCCGCTGGGCACTTGGTAAATCTTAGTCCTAATCTGTTAGAACACATCTTTGGTCTCTCACCTACAGAGATCTCTCTTTTTAACAGCCAGCCAATTATTCATACGCCTTTACCTAGTAAGTGATTGGCATGTGTTGCTCTTTGCATTGAAAGTATGCCCTTTGTTTGAATGCGAGGACGCCAGAACAGCGAGCACAGAGCCGAGCCTACCGCTGTAAATCAGAGAATGAATGAATGAGTAAATGAATGAATTGCAGGCTTAATCAATATTGGTTAATGGATTGCAATAAACCCTGCAGCAGATTCTATTGTGGAACAAAAAAGCCATTCTGAAATGGGAGTCATCGCTCCCTGATTGATCCGCTTTCTGTTTTGAGACAGCTCTCAGCATCCTTAAAAGGGGACCTTTGTCTCAATTGGGTGGCAAAGGACAGGAAGGTGGCATTGGGCCAAGGCTGTAGGGAGAGCCAAGAGGACTCCGAAAGGAACACACAGAAGGGGGGGGCAGGACCCCAGCAAAGACGCCCTCCATCTCGGAGCGGGCAGACAGGCAGCTGAGGGGAGAGTAAACCGGGAGCACCTTTGGCCTGGAGAGTCGGGTGGGGACGTGGGAGGACCCATAAAACACAAAAGCAGGCAGCCGCTTCAGTCTAGCAGTTTCACTTCTTGGAATCTGTTCTGGAGAAACACATACACCTGTGCCCTGAGAAGCACGGACAAAGGTCCTTTCTGCGGCCCTGCTTGTGAGAGCAAACATTTAGAGACGACTTACTTGTTCCATGGGGGTTGATTAAATAAAGGAGGGCAAATGCTTACGAATCCCCCACCGTCCCTCCAATAGGGAAATCAGGGGGGAAAGGCTTGTAAGTCCCTCGGGGGAATTTTCCAGGATACATTAGTAAGTTTAAGAAAAAAGAAAACAAATTGCAGAACAACGCAACCAGTGCAGTTCCATTTGTGTTCAGAATGCCCACACGCTGAACTAAGCGATGTGTTTATAAATGCGCATGTGTGCCTAGCAGCACCCAGAGGCCGGGAGAGGAGCCTGCCACACTGAGCGGCTGGACAGGGTGGGGGGTGGGATGATAGAATTGAGTGTGTGAGATTTCTTACTTTTCTGGACTATTTACAATAAGGATGAATTTGTGTATTTATAATTGTGCAAATGTTTAAGGGCATGACGCAGCCATTTACAAATACGGTTTTGGGTTGGACCCGGCGTCTAGCTGACAGACAGGCGCTCTCCTAAGGGTGGGGCCTGCTGCCTCCAGCCAGGACAGCCTCCCTGGCTGCGTGGTCCCGTCGGGCCTCATCACAACTGCCTTCAAGACGGGCTTTCCTGGGGCCCATCGTACACCTGGGGAAACTGAGGCTCGGAAGTGGAGAGACGGAGTTCAGAGCCAGACCTCGCAGCTTCCAAAGCCTGTGTTCTTTCCGCCATCCCACCCTTTGGCCACCAGAGGGCAGGGCCTCTGACAGCTACCTGGCAGGGTTCCTGGTCACCAATGAGAGAGAAGACCTTCAATGAAAGAAGATTCATTTCAGAGCTCTAAATCTTTCTTTAATATATATATATATATATATATATATATATATATATATATATATATATATAATGTGAAATTATATATATATATATATATATATATATATATAATTTCACAGAGGAAGAGAGAGGAAGAGAGGAATAGACACATCAATGATACAAGAGAATCACTGATCAGCTACCTCCTGCATGCCCCCTACTGGGGATTAAGCCTTCAATCCAGGCAAGTGACCTGACCGGGAATCGAACCCTGACCTCGTGGTCCACAGGCTGATGCTCATCCACTGAGCCACACCAGCCAGGCAGAGCTCCTCCACCTCTTTCTAATGCCAGCTCCTCTTCAAATGTGGTTGATGTTGCTTTATTTTACAAGCTTTTAAGAAGCCACTTATTGATAGAAAGCTGATAGGTAGCAAACATTGCTATTATTATGGCAATCCCCTCCAGGCTTACCCAGTTCTTCCATTGGTCCTCGTAGAAATGAGGATGAATCGCTAGAAATTTTCCAAGGAAACACACTCCCATTATGTCCACACACCATGGCACCGGTCAAAAGACTGGATGACTGGATAGTACGGTACCTGTCACACGCCCTGGCAGCAGCGCGGCCCTCCTGGGACTGCGCTCACCCTGGCACTGCTTTTCCACGTGTTTTCCAGCAGGAGAATGGACCGTCCATCCTCTCCCCAGCGGGGAAATCCATTTGTCATTGCGATCGGGAATGACAGCTGAGCTCCCTGCCTGCTGCCTTGCCATGAGGGGGAGAGGAGGCAGCGAGAGCAGCCAGGAGTGGAGGACAGAGCCCCGGAGATGATGTGACTCCGCCATGCGCTCTCCATGTAGCCAGGGCCGTTCACTGCAGGTACCTCTTCGGGCCTCAGACCCCCCCACCTGTCAAATGGGCTAGGAGTGCCTGTTTATCCCACGTGGCTCTGGTGAGACTCAGATTTGGTAATGACTGCGCAAGCGCTTGGATTGTGAAGTGGCTCCATCACTCGTTTCTAGATAGAGAGGGAACCACTCCGGGTGGAGCCAGGCACCCCTGATTCAAATCTGCTCTGACCTGGGACAAGCATTTAACCCCTGGCGTGAAAGTGAGCCTCGTGTTGGCATGGCTTGGACTGGTGGTGGCTGCAGAGGCTCCGACTCCTGCTTCTAGACAACATACAGTAACGGAGTGGATTTATCCACACACACACACACACAGCGAGAGAGAGAGAGAGAGAGAGAGAGAGAGAGAGAGAGAGAGAGAGAGAGAACATACAAAACGATCCTTTGCAAGAGTTCTGAATGTTGGAAGGCAGAAAAGGAAAGAAAGGAGAAGGGAGGCCAATGGACCCAGCAGACCACACATGGAAACACATAGACTTAAATCTAACTCGGCAACATTCACATAAAACGAAAATGGTTTCAGCGTGACAATTAAGGGGCAGATTGTCAGACTGGATGATTAATATATAAAGAAGCAAGTCCCAACACTGTGCTGGCTACCAAGAACATGCATTGTAAATATAAAGATACAAAAAGTTCAAAGAAAAGGATGGAAACATATACATCATCCTGGCACTAGCCAAAAGAAAGTTGGAATGGCTATACTCATATCAAAGTAGATTTCAGAGCCAATAATATCACAAAGAAAGATAGAGAAGGCCATTACATAATGATGAGAGGGCCAATTCGTCACAAAGACATGAAAATCCTAAATATTTATGCACCTAATAACAAAGCTTCAAAAATGCATAAAGCAAAAAAAAAAAAAATGATAGAACTGCAAAGTAGACAAACCCACAGTCATAGCTGGGGATTTCAAACCTCTCTCTCTCTCAATAATCGTTAGGACCAGGAGACAGAAAACCAGCAAGGGAATAGAAGATTTGAGCCACGCTGTCAACCATGTTGACCTAATAGACATTTGCATTCTCTGCAACAATGGCAAAATAAACATTCTTTTCAAGTACGCAAAGGACAGCTGCCAACACGGAACATATTCTGGGCCGAAAAACAAATTTCAGTGAAGTTAAAAGGGTTCAAGTTATGCAAAATATATTCTCTGATCATAATGGAATTAAATTAGAAATCAATCACAGAAAGATATCTGGAAAATCCCCAAATATTCAGAAACTAAATAACATGCGTCTAAATAATCCACAGGTGAAAGGAGAAATCAAGAGACAGATTGGAAAGCATTTTGAGCTGAATAAAAATGACAATTTGTGGATGCTACTGGAGCAGTACTAAAAAGGAAATTTATAGAATCAAATGCCTGTGTTAAGCAAAGAAGAAAGTCTCAAACCAATGACCTCAGCTTGCACATTAAGAAGCTAGAAAACAAGAAGAGCAAATTAATCCAAAAGTAGACACAAGAAAGGAAATAATTAAGATCAGAATAGAAATCAGTGAATTATAAAAATAGAGAAAAACAAGGAAGCCCAAAGACTTTTTGAAATGATTAGTAAAATTAATAAAATTAATAAGCCTGTGGCTATAATGATCCACAGGCCTGACCACTCCCCACAGTGCCACGCAAAGGCTTCGTCATCTTTCCCTTCAGACGTCATACACATGCATCCCTGTAGGTTTGGGAAAGACAGAAAAATTGAAAGCATGGAAATTTAACCACCACCCTAGCTGCTTTGGCTCAGTGGATAGAGCATCGGCCTGTGGACTGAAGGGCCTCGGGTTCGATTCCGGTCAAGGGCACATGCCTGGGTTGTGGTCTTGATCCTCTTTAGGTGTGCAGGAGGCAGCCAATCAATGATTCTCTCTCATCATGGATGTTTGTATCTCTCTCTCCCTCTCCTTCCTTTCTGAAATCAATTAAAAAAAAATTTAACCACCAATGACATCCTGAGTTTTAACACTTTGGAATATTTGTTCAGGTTTCTTTTTTTCTTTTTTCTTTTTTGTTCAGGTTTCTTTTTCCGCCTATAGATTTCATAGATTTAGGGTGGGTTCAATTTCTGTGGTGGTGGTGGTTGTAGGTTTTTTTCATCGTTCTTGTTTTTTGTGTCAGAACCATGATTATACAGCAGCGATTGTTAACCAGTGTGCTGCAAGAATTTTTAAAACCCACCCTATCTGACTATTTAGTCAGGGGCATTGACCTCTTTTCCCTTAGCTTGTCAAATTTTTTTAATGTTTTTTTAAGACAACAGGCAACACAACAATAGCCTTCTGTTGCGAATGAATCAAAATTATACCTATCATTTTGTCAGATCGGCAAAAATATATTTTTGGTGTGCCGTAGGATTCTAATAATTAATCCTTGTGTGCCATGAGGTGGGAAAGGCTGAAAATGGCTATTATACGGTATAAGCAGGCGTGTGTCCTCACTCAGCACTGTGTTAAGAACATTCTCTCCGTGTTCTCGCCTGCTCTCCACAGCCACCATTTTAATGGCTCCATGACATTCCTGCTCACCAGGCCCATCACGGTGTAGCTGCCCTCCCTCTGGTGTTGAACGCCTAGACTGCTCCATCTGTCCTTGCTGCTGTAGCAAACACTCCGCCGAACATCTTTGTGCACAGAGTCCACGTCGCTTTTAGGCTAGTATTAATTCTCTCCTTGGACTCGTTTTTTAGAAGGATGAGAGTACCGGGGTCCAGGGACATTAGCATTTGTAAGGCTCTTGAAAAATATTTCCCCAAAGATGTTCACGTACCGTGAAAAAGAAAAGAGCGAGCAGGTGACCAAAGGAAGATAGATAGTGACTAGAGAGCTGACAGCCACAGACAAGAAAAGCAGGGGCTGCCAGCAGGAAAGCTTTATCACGGGCGGGGCTATGTCAAAGAGAAGCTATGGTAAGAATCAAAAAGACGTTTTCTTATTTCTCTGGAGGAAAAAGAACAGATATAAATACTGTATGTGGGTAAGTCCAATAAAGATATCTTCAATCGCTCTAAAAGCACAATAGGTATGCTTGCTAAAAAAAAAAAAAAAAAAAGAAAGAAAGAAAGAAAGAAAAAAAGACACATGGCCCAGCTGACATAGCTCAGTGGTGGACCATCAACCTATGAACCAGGAGGTCAGGGTTCAATTCCCTATAATGGCACGTGCCTGGATTGCGGGCTCAATCCCCAGTGCGGGGGAATGCAGGAGGCAGCCAATCAACGATTCTCTCTCATCCTTGATGTTTCTCCCTTCCCCTCTCCCTTTCTCTCTGAAATCAATAAGAATATATATGTTTTAAAATGACACATGGAAATACACTCTAATCGAACCATTCTCGCAGCCTTTCCCAGGCTGCCACACCAGGTTTCCAAATCAGGTGTGTCGCTGGCGGCTGTGCCACCTGCTGCCCGCCCTCCACATGGTCTGCAAGCGCCTGACTTACCTCCCAGGGCTTCCTATGAGGCTAAATTAGAGCTCGTGTGTGTGATACTCCTTTGTAAAACTTCAATCACTTATACGATCTGCCGGTCAGAGATTAATTTCCTATTAATCATCATCCATAGCGCAAGGACCTTCCTGGCTCTACGGAAGGCATCCCAGAATTGTTTCTCCAAATGTTTTAATATGCCAATAAACGTTATGTAGTTCCTTTCAAGTAGGCTTATATCAATTCATCAGCAGGAGGCATGCGTGATTTTCCTGGGAAACTCAGATTCTGTAAAGCAAAGCGCATGTCTGCTTTCTCCATCTGGGCGGGTACCGCCGCTGTCTGTCCGGAGCTCCCACCTCCAACGCCAGATAAGACTGTGCTGCCTCCCAAGCCCCCTGGAGCTGAGCTGCCCACATCTGTGTGCCTGGGCTACGTGGCCACGCTCCAGACTTCCCCACGTGCAGTCTTTCTATCTGATCTTTTTCCTCCGGACAAGTAAGAAAACCACAGGCCCTCCGGAGCCCCCAGCCCTGAACCAGCCCTGGGGCCAAGGCGCGCGCGCGCGCGCGCGCGCGCACACACACACACACACACACACACACACACACACACACACGGGCCTTCTACCCACTCCTGCCCAGCACTCCTGCTTGAAAGTGATTTTTCTCCCGCTCTCCTCCAGAGGGTTATCCAAAAGGTGTCTGATTCCTGCAACCAGAACAACCTCGGAGGACTTGCCATCTGGCGTGGCTCTGTGGTTGAGCATCGACCTATGAAATAGGAGGTCCTGGTTTGATTCCTGGTCAGGGCATGTGCACAGGTTGTGGGCTCAATCCCCAGTTGGGGGCGTGCAGGAGGCAGCTGATCAATGCTTCTCTCTCATCGATGTTTCTCTCTCTCTCTCTCTCTCTCACTCACTCACTCTCTCTCTCTCTCTTTCTCTCTCTCTTTCTCTGTCAGGAGCACAGGTAGAGCAGCATTTTAAACTTTCACACCTCTCTCATCTCGGCTTCCAGCTACCATGCTCTTGTCCACCTCCGTGGGCCGGTGGGGAAACAGCAGGTGCTCAGAGCTGTCATCGAGGTCTTCCTCTTGATTTTCAGCTGAGGTAGCAGGTTCCAATGTCCCCCCCCCACCCCCGTCACCTCAATATTGAGAATGAAGTTTCCCCCAAACTGGTCTTTCTTTAACTTCAATGTGTGTCAGAGCAGAGAGGAAGCGAGTTAAATGCATGTTCCTAGACCGAACCTACTAACTCAGACTCCCTGAAGGCGGGGCCGAGGAATCTGACTTTCTAACAAACCCCCCAGGAATGCAGATGCACCCCAAAGTTGGAAAACTCCGGAATGGTGAGAAGGACTGGAAGACGGATTGCCATTCAGTGGCCAGGGCGCTAAGGGATGCTGCTGACGTTCTGAAAGCCCTAACGTGGCTCCTCCCTGGCACTGCCTCCCCTCCCCTCCACCTCCTCACACACGCACACCAGCACGTCCATAGGCGCCTGTTGGGTGGAGGAGCAGGCGAGTTTCAAATCCCCCCCACCCGCCCCGGGCCTCTCGGCAGGTGGTCAGAGCCGTGGGAGAAGCCTGGCTACGAAAGGAAATCTGACAGCCGGGCACACTCAGCTCCTTCACACTCAGCTCCTTCCTGGGACAGCGCTCACCTGCTTGAAGTCACCAGCTCAATGGGGTGTTTCATTTCTGCATCATTTAACAGCTTATTCTTCCCATTAATTTCGTCCTCAGGGCAGTCTCTGATGGGAAGTGCATGGATGTCGCTCCATGGACAGTAAACTTGATAGAGCAACCCAGGTCACCCAGCCCTGAACGGCCTGCCCCTGACGAGGGACAGCAGGCGCTCTGATGTGGGGGCATGAGGCCCTGGAGAGGGACCACAGGTAGCCCCTCGCATGCCTTCAGGGCTGGGAAAGAGGGTCTGTGAGCCCTCGTGATGTGCCTGTTTCCCCAGAGAGACTGGATGCCACCTGGTGAGCTGGGGAGAGGTTAGGCGCCCTACCCTGCGCTGCCAACCAGGCAAACTGCATCAAACATGTCCATGTGTCCAAGTTTAACTTGAGATCTTTTTTTAAAATATATTTTATTGACTTTTTTTAAAGAGAGGAAGGAAGAGGGATAGAGAGTTAGAAACATCGATGAGAGAGAATCATCGAGCAGCTGCCTCTTGCACACCACACCCTGAACTGGGGATGTGCCCGCAACCAAGGTACATGCCCTTGACCGGAATTGAACTAGGACCTTTGAGTCCGCAGGCTGACACTCTATCCACTGAGCCAAACTGGTTTCAGCAGTAACTTGAGATCTTTTTACTTCAACTCCTTTCAAGCTCTGCTGTTCATTTCTGCATGGATTTTCCAAAGAAGACCCTCTCTCTCTCATTCTCCCTCTCTCTCTCTCTCTCTCTCTCTCTCTCTCTCTCTCTCTCTCTTTCATACACACACACACACACACACACACACACACACACACACGTATGTGTGCCAGTGGAGCCTCTCATCACAGTACAGGCTTAGGGTGGCAGGCTAGTTTGAACTTTGAATGAGGGATCCAGGCAAAACACAGAGACCTCAACCTAGCCACTGGATGAGACTCCTCTAGGCAGCTTTTGAAAAATACTGCTATTTGGGCCCTGTACCGGAACAACGAATCCTGATACTGGGTGAGCCCGGGGCGCCTGAGCTTTCTCCGGGCACCCCCAGGGGTCCTGTGCAGGGTGGCCGAGCACCATGGCCTTGGGCGGTCCAGTTCTGCCAGTCCGTTGATTCCATCGTTTCTCATGGAGGAGATGAGATGGAGAGAGAAAGACGATGAAATAGCTGCTTTTCTTCTAATCCCCACGAAGCGAGGCCAAGGGCGGACGGCTGACACTGTGCCAAAGAAAACGGTGCTCTGAATATAAAATTAGACAACAGAAGCTCCTCCACTTGAGGTTTCTTAGCAGAAACGTTCTGCCCAGGGATCAGAAGGGATCCTTCTCCGCAGGGACCGCCTGGCGCGCAGGATAAGCTGGGGGTCTCACGGGAGCCATCACAGGGACACCTCCCTGCTTCCCTCTGGGCCGACGGTGCTGTCGGAAATCTTACTGCACCACGTCCTGGTTCAGCCTCCCGCTGGCCGTGCACCCGGATAAGTCCCTCCTCTCTGCACCCCATCTCGTCTCTGTAAAATGGGGCTGGGGGCTGTTCAATGGATGGCCTATTCCATCGATCCTACGTCACGCACTTAACATCTGTGAAATGGAGGCGGGTGACAGCTGGTGTCCTCTCATCGTTAACTGGCAGGTACTGTTCTCTCGGTGGCATGCAAAGTAACGGTGCCTCTTCCAAGGGCTGGCATCTGGGGAATGGGTAGCAAACAACAGTAAGATGTGGTCAGATCGTCCGTCCCTCCCAACTCAAACATCCTAAAAATTCCATGATCTCAAGACTCTGCGGCCTTCCTTCAGATCACCTTTACCTTCCAAGTGTGTGTTCATCGTGCCTGGGAGAGAGGCACCGATTCCATTAGCTTCGTGCCCTTCCGTGTTCTTGTCCAGGGGCCAGCAGCATCAGCAAGACCAAGCATCAGAAACACAGGCTGGTCAGACAGACTGAGCCTCGGACCCATCCCAGGCCTGCTGAGTCAGAAGCTGCATTTCCACAGGATCCCCAGGGCTAACCCAGGCCCAGGGAAGGGCGGGGAGCTTGCCAAGGCCATGTGGCCAATGGCGGCAGAGCCCCCCCCGAGGCCGCGGATGGCGTGGCATGAAGTGTGCTGGGAATTCCTGCTGCCCACCCCACACGTGCCCTGATGCCCGAAGTCAGGGATCTGTGTAGCAAGTGGCAAACCTGCAACGGCCTCTCCTCCCCAGCCGGGGCACCACGGGTCATGCCCATTTGTCCCAAGAGCCTGTAAAAGAGGACCTCTTACCCCGGTTTTCTCTCTGAGTGCCGGTGTACAATCCAACTGACTGAAGTCTGCGAGGGGAAGCGGTGTTTGCTCGATAACCGAAGCGCTGGAACACCTGAGATGCCACATTTGCTAAACCTGCAGCATAAGCTTTTCTGCAATGATAAATCCTCTCTGGCGCGAGGCAAAGCCAAGCGCCACCGGCACCCCCGAGGACAGTCTTCTGAAGAATTGCAGCTCACGCACGGCTCAGGAAAAACTTGAGTATTGATTTCCCTCCCATAACCGCACTGTGTTAGCGGAAGAATCAAAGAGTCCTGGAGCACGGCAGCCGGAAAAGCCCGGGGACCATCAAGGAGCCGCCTTGCCAAGCAACCTTCAGGTTTTGTTTCAGGAGAAACTGAGGCCCATGGAAGGAAGGTTGCCGTGGGAACTGCTAGCTCAGAATGCTCTGCCCTCAGGGAGTTCCTTAAGTGAATGTTCAAATCCTGTTAAAGAAAGTATTGTTTGTTATAGGCAAGAGAGGCTGCTAACTACTATAACAATCCACCCTTACATCTAAGCGTTTTGTCACAATAAACTTTTATTCTTCACTTGTCCCAGCCCAGCACAATGGGCAGTGCAGCTCTGCTCCATTTGGCCACTCAGGGATCCAGTTCCTCCCATCCTGCAGTTCTGTTAACCACCTCAACCACACCACCTCTTCCCACGTCGCATTGGTGAGAACTAGTCACATGACCCACCTAGAAGCAAAGGGGGTGGGGAAGCCCACCCGCCCAGGAAGATGAGAACTCCAGCGCTGGAGCACTTGAGACCTTTGCCATGCTGGCCCGAATTTATCCGTGTGGTGGATTTACCGTTGAGCACATGGCTTTTTTTTTTTTTTAAGGAAGATGTTCTAGACACTCAGTGGAGCTCAGAGGGCAGGATTTGCCCAGCCACCCATGATCCAGAGACCCCAAGCAGGCAAGGGTGCCTCATACTCTGGAGGTCACCGAGCACAGATCGTGTCCTGCACCCTGTGCCCTCGGCCCTCCACCTGCCTACCGCCCCAATGCCAGGAGCTCCCTGTCCTCCACGTGTTCTTCCTAATGGATGACTCTTGTCTTTCGCACCCACAGGAGACAGGGGCTCTAAGACAGTTGTCAAGAATTACTGCAGCCCAGAGAAAGGACTGAGAGAATGAGAGTGATTCATCAAGAAGACTTATAAGGCGATTGGGCAACTCGTGATCAGAGCTGTTCGGCTACCCAAAGGGATAGCAGGATAAATTACAGCCGGGAGAATGAACAATTAGAACCTTGGCATCTTAGATTGGGAAGGCTCATTCCAGTCACCTGTCACCGGGCTTTTAAAGCTGAGGGGAAACATTTGAGGGTGCCTGACCCTGCATTTACATCTTGCTTTAAACAACTAAAGGATGGGTTCCTGGGAAGAGGGTGAGATAGATATTAATCAGTGCAACCTAAGTCTTTTCCTTAGGTTGCTCTTTCAGACCTACTTTTTCCCTCCAATCCTACTCGATTGCCGCCAGGCAATGGCTCGTAGCTCTGGCTTCCCACAACATGACTCCCTGCCCACTAATGTCACCGTCAAGTAGCTGAGGATTCATAAACAGGCAGGGACGTGTACACATGCAGCTGCCATGTAAAGGAAAAGGACCTGGCTAAGCCCTTTGTGAACATCAGGGATCCTGAAATAATTAAAAATAATTACTGGGTATCCCTAACTGGTTTGGCTCAGTGGATAGAGCATTGGCCTGCGGGGCTCAGGGCTCCCAGGTTCGATTCTGGTCAAGGGCATGTACCTTGGTTCCGGGCACATATCTAGTGGGGGGTGTGCAGGAGGCAGCTGATGGATGTTTCTCTCTCATCGATGTTTCTAACTCTCTGTCTCTCTTCCTCTCTGTAAAAAATCAATAAAATATATATTTAATAATAATAATAATAATAATAACTGGGTGAGTTTTACAGACTGGGTTTTCTTAAAGCAAACAAATTTCCTGGACTCCTTTGCCAAGGACAAAGGAATGGGCCTCCACTGTAGTGAGCACCTGCTATGTGTCATATAAACAATATGCTGCATTATGTTCGTGTATTACCTCATTAACAACTCTCCCAGACAGAGAGAGATACTCCTCTTTCACACAGAGGCGACTGCTACTCAAAGAGATTCAATAATTTGCCCAAAGTCACCAAGCCAGCAGGCGGTGAAGCTGAGCTCCAAGCGTGGCATGTCTGACTCCAAATTCTAATTCTTGCCACTCACAACGCAATCCCCAAGTGAGGTGTTTGCCTGTGGGCTTATCCCAGAAATACGTCCATGGATTCGTGTTTTTTAAGAAGCTCCCAGGAAAGGACAAAGCTTTGAACCCACAGGACAGTGTGATGGTCAGCTCTGGGTATGGGGTCATGCTGCCCCTCGTAGATGGCTGGGCAGTGTCCCAGGAAGAGGATGGGACAGGGCAAGGGGAGACCAGACAGCTGGTTCGGTGTGGGCAGGACCAGGAGCCCAAAGACACGGGTTCCTATCCAAACCCTGCCCTCGGCTTGCTAGGTAACCTCAGGCAAACCATTTTGCCTCTGTGAACCTCAGTCTTGTCATCTGTAAAATGGTGGTGACATGGCCATCCTAGGTGAGGGGGGAAGAAGAGAAAAAGGCCGTCAGTGGCACATCCTGAGGCATGCAGGAGTCTCTCAGTAGGTCTCTGATCGTGAATGGCTTCTTTCTGGGGCAGCGGGCATCACCTGGGCTTACATAACTTGGAGGGCCTGGGAGAGAGGAGCCTAGGAGAGTGGGGTAGGGCTTCAGCATCAGCCTGTCCAAGCCTGAATCCTCACTCTCCCACTCACCGACAGTGAAGTCTTAGGCAAGCTTCCGCCCATCTGTGCCTCAGTTTCCTCACCTCCAGCACAGGGACAACAATAGCACCTGCCTCATTCTTAATGTATGCAAAGTGCCAGGACCAAAAGGTGTCTGTCCAGGCCTCCTCCCTCCACCCGCCCTCCCTCCCTCCCTCCCTCCCTCCCTCCCTCCCTCGCTTATGGGGGGATTTGCCAGTCTCCCCACACCAAGCAGGAGGGCTGAGGGCCGTGGAATAATCTCAAGGAGCCATCAAAGATCAGGAAACAGAGGTGATTGGTTCCTCTTGGAAAGGCGAGTGCCCGGGACTTCACTGTGCTCTGACAGTTTGCATCTGCTCATCTGAGATGCTGCAGACTTGCAGGGTGATGTTCGCTTCAAAGACCGTTTTTACCAGAGCGACAGGGAATATGCCTCTGAGTATTTCGTAGCTACGTCCTCGTTGCTTATGATTTCTTCCGAAGCTCATCACCGGAGTCGGGGAGGAGGGAAGTGGGGCAGGCTGGGTAACATTTTGAGTAGCAACAACGTGGCAGAGCTGCATGCATGATCGCAATCCAGACTGTGGCCTCCGGGGAAAGCCGGGGAGAGAAGGGATGCTGCCAGCCTGCATGGCCAGCCAAGGGCCGCCCTCTCCAACCCTATGTCTCCAGCCCCGAAGTGGCCTCTCGGTGTAGATGTGTGTGATCTGGGCCATTTTCCCAGCAGCCACATCCAGTGTAAAATCAGTCTCAGCAAAGGACATAGAAGGTCATTTACATCTTCTTAGTCACAGTCTCTGAATGGACTTGGATCTCAATGGAGGTCTTCGTCTCACCCAGCATTTTCTCCTCTATCCTTCCCATCTGGTTCAGGTAGCTTTGCCCCAATCCTTAGGGCCTCCAGGGGCAGCGGTAAGCAGAAAAAACCTTATCCAGCAAGGCCAAGGTGCTCAGGCCTAAGGAATCCTCACTCCACCATGGGGAGGTTTACCCCGGGTAGAGTCCCAGGCTGGTGGGGGACATTCCTGTCATATGCCAAACGCTGTGGTAGATGTCTCAGTCTGCATGTTATCTCATTTAATACTCCCTCAAACCCTATGATATAGATGAGAAAATTGAGGCGAACAGATATGGTAAGACTTGCCTGATCCCAAAGGAAATCATAGCAACAGTGGCCACTTATTGAGCAACTGCTCTGTGCCAGGTGCTTTGCTGAGCCCTTCCGAGCATGATCTGATTTGCTCTGTCTCATCAAATCTGACAACGGCAACTATCAGGGTCAGCATTATGTTATGTGCCAGTAAGAAGGAAAACCCACTACTTGTTAAAGGATAGCACAATGCTCAGAGGCCCTGAAGTTAGGGTGTGGGGAAATGTGTATTTCATAACCAGTGAAATACAGATATTCTCACAACAGTGAACTATGTATTATTACAATGTTCAGATGGGGAAACAAAGATAGTAGCAGGGCTAGAACCCAAACTCCGGTCTATCTGAGCCCACAGCCCAGTCTTTTAGCTGACAGTGCCACCAGGGTATTGACTCAGAACCTGCTCTGCTCCAGGGAGCTGACGCGCTCCTAGCCGTCTCCTTCCAACTCCACAGCAGACCTGTGGGGCGGGACCCATGCCCTAGCTGTGTCCTCACGTGGCCTTTCCTCTGGGCATGTGTAGTGAGAACTCTGATGTCTCTTCCTCTTCTTCTTTTTTTTTTTTTTTAAGATTTTTCACTGATTTTTAGAGAGGAAGGGAGAGGGAGAGAGAAAGAGGGAAATATTGATTGGCTTCTTCCTGCGCCCTCCTCCCCCGACAGGGGATCAAGCCCACAACCCCAGCATGTGCCCTGCCCAGGAATTGAACCTACAACCTTTTGGCACATGGGAAGACACCCAACCAACTGAGCCACACCAGCCAGGGCACTCTTCCTCTTCTGATAAGGATAGTAATCCAATCAGGATAGGACCGCCACCCCATGATAACCTCGTTTAACCTTGACTGCCACCTTACAGGTGCTAGCTCCAAATACAGTCACACTGAGGGTTAAGGCTTCGACATAAGGATTTGGAGGGGACACAGCTCAGTCTCTAATGGTACACATGACGGCGAACTCCCGAGGCCAGTGGCGTATTGATCTTTCCATTGCAGTCCTTCCTAATGGTCAAACATTTGAGACTATGTCTACCAAAGGGACCTTCTGCCCCCCTTTGAAGCATTTCACGGATGCACCCTGCAGACTTGTAATGATCCCTGGGAGCCACATAAGACCACCAGCCCCGCCGTGCAAAATCGGGACCGTGTAGCGGGAAATAATGGTGTTTTGAGGTTGTAAAGTACTCGCCTGTGTGAGAAACGTGGTCCGGTGTGCTGACCAGGGTGGCATTTCTAGGGATGGTGGAAAGGAACCAACAGACTGAAGGATAACAGGAAGTGATAGAGGGGCTTTCACAATTATAGTGAGCCCCACCCCCTGAATATTAATGATTTGGGGGATTATGGGTCACAGCGTGGTATCACAAACCGAGTAAGTACAAAGCAGTTACAGTATTTGCCGGCGTATAAGACGATTTTTTGGCCCTGAAAAAATACGTATTTGCCGGCGTATAAGACGACTGGGCGTATAAGATGACCCCCTAACATTTCCACTAAAAATACAGAGTTTGTTATATACTCGCCGTATAAGACTACCCCCCACTTGGAGGCATATTTTTCAGGGCCAAAAAATCGTCTTATACGCCGGCAAATACGGTACCTCCCTTTGGAAAACTATGTAAGACCCATTGAGTGTGGTCAGCTGGCACAGGGCTGAGCCAGGAGGATGGCACCTGAGAACTCTCCCTCACCTCTGAGAATTAAGTGGCCGAAGAGCATAAATGTTCAATGCCACATCTTTTTTTCCCAATTACAGTTTACACTCAGTATTAGTGTGTATTAGTTTTGGATGTACAACCTAGTGATTAGACAATCCTATACTTTACAAAGTGTCTCCCCCTGCGGATATTTCCAGTGCCCACCTGGCACCATTCATAGTTATTGTTGACTTATAGAGGCCCCGTGCATGAAATTCGTGCCCAGGTACGGTCCCTAGGCCTGGCTGGTGATCAGGGCCAATTTGTGGCACAACCAGCGGGGTAATGAAGGGGGTTGGGGGGAGCCTGCTGGCCCCCACATTGGCTGGCCTGACACCACGCACTCACTGGCCCCGCCCCCCTGCTGCCACCGCCACTGGTCAGGGCCATCATAGTGACCAGTCATTCAGCCAGTCATTTTGCTGGTCGTTTCCACTGTTTGGTCGATTTGCATATTAGAGTTTTATATAAATAGATGCTCTCTCTGATGTACTTTCCATCCCCATGACTATTTATTCTGTTACCACCCGTCTGACCTTCTGAACCCCTTCTTCACCTTTTCCCCCCAGTCCCACAACCTCTCTTCCCTCTGGAATCATCAGTCTGTTCTCTGTCTGATTCTGCATCTTACCCTCCCGGAATCCACACATTTTATGCCACCCCACCCCCACTGAAAACCTACAGGAAGGGGGTCACAAAAGATGCAAGTTGTGGCAACTGCTCCATACACACAGGGCCCCCATGCTGGGCCATCTCAGGCTTGGGGGGCTGCAACAGTGTCACCAGCCCAGGCAGCAAGTTCAGCTCCTGGATGTGGGCTCCAGGGTGGGGTCTGCTCCGAGGGCTTCTGGCCAAAGCAGGGGATTCCCGGGGGAAGAGGACGCTGTGCCTCCTTCCGATGCCCTCGCTGGGCTTTTAGAGGTCCCCAGTGGAGGGTTGGGCATGGAATTGTTAAAGTGCTGCCCCTGCCCCTCAGGGAAACTACCTGATGCCCCCACCCTGGTCCCTTTCTCTGACCCACACTTTCCGCTCTGCCAGCTGGAAAGGGGCCATTTGGGTTCTAGACTGCATCTCTTTCCTGCCCTTCCTTCCCTCCTCTTCCTCCTCTTATCTTTTCCTTCCGGTTGCATTTCCATCTTTCTAAGACAATCCCTCGGTCTAACCCCTGGGCATCATAGACTGCAGGGTCTGGAAGAGGCCGCAGGACTGACCTCTCTCTATGCTGTTGGGCCATTTCGGAGCTGCTGTGCACAGCTGTGCAGGGTGTAGGGTGCACAACAGCCAGAAGTGCCACGCGCTCGGACTGAAGTGTGACTGTGGTCCCCAGCACCTTATCATGAGGCCCCCACAGCACTGACAGGTCAGGGGAGAGCCTGCCCGGGCCCCGGACAGGAATAGACAAAGGGAGAGGGCTGGCGCCGGGCTGGAAGGAGTGAAGAAAGCCGCGCAGGGCCTGGCCCACGTCAGCCTGTGAGGAAGCGGCCCAGCTAGGACTGCGTGACTCCAAGTTCATTCCCGGGCCTGAGGCCGCCTCCCCACCAGCATCTCTGCAACCCTTCCTGCTCCCTGTTTCCACCAACAAATCACACCCCCAGGCAATTTGCTGAGAACACGCCGCCAGCAGCGCCGCCAACACTTGCCCAAGAAATTGTGTCCGGATGAAGATGTGATTATAATGATGCGTCGGCATGCACAGACACGCTAAAAAACTCCCGCAAGGCAGCCTTCCACTGGGCAGGGGAGGGGACGGGAGGGGCAGGAGTTTTGCAGGGCTGCTTCCCGCGGGGGATGTATATTTGCCACAAGTTGCAGGTGTCACGATCACAATCGCAGAGGATTCTTCAGTCACCTGGGGCTGCTCCCTCAGCACTGAGCACGGCACCCAGCCCGCCACTCATCCATATGCCCGTCTTTCTGTGCTGCCGGAGGCTCCCCCTCCAGGCCAGGCCTCTCTTTCCCTCCGTACCTTTGCCCAGGCAGTTCCCTCCATCCAGAACACCCATCCCACACCTGATCTGCCTAACGGCACTGTCATTCTAGACTCAGCTGAAAGGTGACCACCCTCCATAAAGAAGTATTTTCTGATCCCCCCCCCGACACACACACAATCTTAAGTTGGTCTGGTGCAGCTTCCTCAGTGCCCCCACTATCCTGTACCTGGTTACCCCATTAGCATATTCGCTGTGCTGTGTGCATGCCTGTTGTGGACAGCCCTGTTTGTGGTTGCAGGAACCATATCTTATTCATCTTCATAGTCTCAGTTCCTAGCAGTGTTCCTAGAACAGATTAGGTGCTAAATAAATGTTAATTGGACATGGGAGGTGGGCGAGTGGATAGTGAACAGATGGATGGGTGGGTGGTGGATGGGTGAATGGATAAATGAATGAGTGGTTAGATGGATGGATGGATGGATGGATGGATGGATGGGTGAATGGGCGAATGGATAAATGAATAGGTGGATGGATGGTGGGTGGTGGGTGGATGGATGAATGGATGGAAATAAAGCTGCAAAGGCTGCCCCAAGACACCAAAACTAGAAGGAATCTTGTAGAGCCTCAATACGTGGAGCCAGTAAGGACTAAGGTGAAGTCATATTAGAATGAGGCAAGTCATAGCCTTTTAAAAAAAAAATCCTCTTGCTCTTTTGTATAAACATTTTCTGTTCTTGTTATATTCTCTCCACTCATGGACCTTATTGCAATGGATATAACCTAATTATTTTATTATTAGTCACAAACCATGGGTAATTCGCTTTTTAAATTGATTTCCGTCGCTTGTTAAAGTGCTGCATCAGCTACTACTACTTAGTGTCCAGCCAGCACAATAAGCAACTCTGTCTGTGATCTCAGCGCAGAATCCTGGCTGGGCAAATCCTGGTCCAGATGGTGCCCACACCAGTCTAGGATGCTCCCACACACGGGGGCAGGTTGGATTATTGTTCTTGCCGGGAGTCACAGCCTGTATTAGTACATCATAATTTTTATCTGGCATATGTGAATATTTAAGCATGTCTAGTTCCATGGGTTCTGCAGATGAGGGCTCCCAAAATACGTTTCAGTTTCAAGCAAATGGCAGTATTTAGGTATGTCAAATGCCGTAATCTGTGATTGACTGTTGATGTCTGCCCTGTGCCCAGAATTGGGGGAGGAGGAGCAGTCACCTGGGTTGCCTTTAGACCACCCCCTACACTACATTACACCCCCTCTGGAGGTTATCTAGTCTGAACCCAGGTGCTGCCGATGAAAAAGCTGAGTTCCCTAAAGAGAACAGTGGGATAACAGCCGAGCCTAAATAGAACATCTCCTGAACAGAACAGAGACCCCAGAAATCAACCCAAGCCATTATGACTCAATATTTGACAAAGGGGGCAAGAGCATACAACGGAGTCAAGAAAATTTCTTCAATAAATGGTGTTGGGAAAATTGGACAGATACATGCAAAAGAATGAAACTAGACCACCAACTTACACCATACAAAAACTAAATTCAAAATCAATAAAAGACTTAAACGTGAGATGGAAAACCATAAAAATCTTAGAAGAATCCATACACAGCAAAATATCAGCCATATTTCATAGCTCTATCTTTACTAATACACCTCCTAGGGCAAAGGCAACTAAGGAGAAAATAAACAAATGGGACTACATCAAAATAAAAAGCTTCTGCACAGAAAAAGAGACCATCAACAAAACAAGAGAGCTCATTGTATGGGAGAACACATTTGCCAATGTTACATCAGATAAGGGTTTAATCTTCAAGATTTATAGGGAACTCATACAACTTAACAAAAGGAAGATAAAAATCCAATAAAAAATGGGCAAAGGACCTAAATAGACACTTTTTCCAAAGTGGACATACAGAATGCCAAGAGACATATGAAAACATTCTCTAAGTTGCCCATTATCTGATGCAAATCAAAACGACAATGAGATGCCATCTTACATCTGTCAGAATAGCTATCATTAACAAATCAACAAACGACAAGTGCTGTAAAAGATGTGGAGAAAAAGGAACCCTTGTACACTGCTGGTGGGAATGCAGACTGGTGCAGCCACTGTGGAAAACAGTATAGAGTTTCCTCAAAAAATTAAAAATGGAACTCCCATTTGACCCAGCAATTCTACTCCTAAGAATATACCCCCAGGAAATCGGAAACACCAATCAGAAAGAATATATGCACCCCTATGTTCATAGCAGCACAATTTACAATAGCTAAGATTTGGAAACAGCCTAAGTGCCCCTCAGCATATGAGTGGATTAAAAAACTGTGGTACATCTACACAATGGAATACTTCCCTGCTATAAAAATGAAAGAGCCGAAACCTGTTTGGCTCAGTGGTAGAGCGTCGGTCTGCGGACTGAAAGGTCCCAGGTTCGATTCCGGTCAAGGGCATGTACATTGGTTGTGGGCACATCCCCGGTAGGGCGTGTGCAAGAGGCAGCTGGTCGATGTTTCTCTCTCATCGATGTTTCTAGCTCTCTATCTCTCTCCCTTCCTTTCTGTAAAATATCAATAAAATATATTTTTTTTAAAGAAAGAACTCTTAGCATTTGCAGCAGCGTGGATAGGCCTGGAGAGCATTATGCTAAGCAAAATAAACCAGTCATAGAAAGATATATATCACATAATCTCATTCATTTACATAAACTGATGAATAAAAACAGATCCAGTGACATAGTGTTATGCCCAGATTTCGTGATCCCCAAGGACCACCAGGGAACCAAATCCGATGCAATTAGCAAGAGAGTCTCTTCCATGCTAGCATGGGCTCCATTCCACTCACGCCAACTGCATGGCGGAAAAGAGAGAGAATGTAACATCTCAATGGGTTTTATACAGGGGGGGATATGACCCTGATTGGTTGGGTTAGGGCTAGGGTCCGGCCACAAAATGGAGGATAGCTCCGCCCTGTCCCACAAGGAGGCAGGGTTCTAGCCTCACCCTTTCAATAGAAGCATCAAACGGACTGTCAAACCTCAAAGGGAAGGCAGAGGAGGATTAGGAGGTGGGTTAAGAGATCAACCAAAGGACCTGTATCCATGCATATGAGCATGACCAATGGACACAGACAATAGGGGAGGGTGGGGGCATGTTCTGGGGGTCGGGAATGGTCTGGAGAGGTCAATGGGGAGGAAAGGAGACATATGTAAATTTCAACAATAAAGAATTTTTTTAAAAGAAGAACATCTCCTGGCCCCAGAGTCAGGAGCCTTGCAGCCGGACAGAACCAGGTTAGAATCCTGCCTCTCCTGCTTCTTAGCCATGTGGTGTTGGGCAAGTTACCAAAGTTTGCTCATCAATAAAACAGAGTAATAATATTTAACTGGCAAGGTTGTCGTGAAGACTAAACTGTTCCATGAAGCTGTGCGGTGTTTCCCCTGTCAGGGTCTGAAGAACACTTGTTCCTGTCTCTCCCTCCCACTCGGTGATTCCCTCTGCTTCCGTGGTAGATTCTTTCTTTCGTCCGGGCAATGTGGGTAGTTATTAAAGGTGTAGTCTGCTGGGCTCCCATCCAGCTCGTCCATGACCAGAGTCATTTCAATGCCCCAGGCTCCCAGACACACAATGGAGATCCTGGAAGTGCCAGCCCCTGAGGTGGTTGTGAGGATCAGGACGTAGAGCACGCACAGTGCTTACTAAGGGTCAGTCAACACCAGCCACATCACATCTATGGCCTCCATCAGTCCACAGCCCGTCTTGGGGCAAGTGGGACCTATTCTCTCAGGGCCCTTGTAAGGACTGAGAGGGACCATATTTCAGTCTTTTACGATGACTTTGAGCTTCTTCCTGATGCTATCTCTTCTTCTTTGACCTTGTGGGTTGAACTCTCCCTGAACCTGGCAGAGACCGGGGTTGGAGGGGACGCTTCTCTATTTCTGTGCATCCTACAAGGACATGGCTCCCCTGAGACTCCTTTGCTGCCTCTGTTACCAACGGATTTGTGGGTTTGACTTTAGGATTTGATTTGATTTTAACATTGTTTAAAAACAGCACAATATAATCATTTGTGAACATGCCTAAATCACTCGGCAGAATGCAATAAAAACATCAAACTGAAAATTATAGCTTAAAAAAACAGGCTCTGATTTCCCGTCCAGCCGGTCGGGCGAGGCAGAAGTTTGCCTTGCAGTGGAAGGTGGGGAAATGGGATGCGTGGGAGGGATCCCAGGACACATCAGGGGGGGCCTCATAGGGAACCTGGGGCCTCTCAGAGCACAGTACCCTTCGGACCCCACCCCTTACAGATGGAACAGAGAGGCCCAGCGAAGCTGAGCGGCATGCCCAACATCACACAGGAAAGCCTAGCCCTCGGCCGGTCTAGGACTCAGAAGGGATTCGGTGCTGAGCCCACCTCAACACAGAGCCCGTGGGCACCAACATGACGGTTCCTCATGGGAAAATACTTGAGAATGTGTTTATTCTGGAAAAAGTAGCAAAGCATGTGAGGAGAGTGAAGGGAGAGAGGATCTAGGACTGGGCAAGGAGAGGGAGCTTTGCTCTGATGAAGACCTCTCCTCGAACCCTTTCTGGCATCTCCCATGTGTTCTAAGACCTCGGGCAAGAGGCTTTCTGTGGAACTTAACAAAGGCCTGATTTCACACATCCTGTCCTCCTGTCCCTATGACCAAACAGAGGACGGAAGGTGTCAGCCAAGGATGACCCTTGGGTCACTCAGACCTCGAGTTCAAAACTAGTAGCCTCCGAAGTAGTGAATACCTCAGGGTGATTCTCGTGCGGAGAGAAGGGCTCAGAGAGGCCCAGCCACTTGCTTCAGGTCCCCCGCTAAGTAAGTGGCAGAGCCAGGATGAAACCCCAGCTGGGTCTGAACACAGAACCTGTGCTCCAGGCCTGGCTGCTCTCGTCCAGGTGGGTGAGTGAGGAAGAGGAGGAAGCCAGGCAGACCCCAAGTCTAAAGTGATTTGGTCCAGGTGGGCACTGTGTGCCATCACTAAAGAAAGAGGCCAAGTGGCTGCCATAACGAAAGAGACAGGTGGGCATCAGGTGGGTAGGTGGGCATCTCTCCTTGGCTCCCTCATGCCTTTCCTAACCTTTCTCGGAGCAGAAGGAATATATTGTCATGCAGTTTCATCATCTTCTCAGCATCACTCCACACAACAGCAGCAGCCTTCAGCCGAGGCTTCCGAGAGTGGGCTGCAAACACAAGGAAAAGGCCAAGTGAGCTTGGCAAGGGCCTATGGCTTCCTCCCTTGGGGCAGCTCAGACTGCAGACAGCTACCGGTATGTTAACTGCAGCGCCACCTGCTGGCCTACCTCGGGATCTGTGGGCTGGGAGAGACTGAGAGCTGGTGGCTGAGGACCCGCAGAGGATGCCAAGGAAGCAAGCCCAACTTTCTAATGATAAAAGGAAAAGACTGTAGAGCGAAGCCTCAAGACCGTGGAGCAATGAAAGACAAGTGCCAGAGTATTCAGTCACAAAAGTTCTGAGTTCTTTGCTCAGTTTATAAATTTAAGCAGTTATCCAAAGCCAGTTCCACAGCACAATGGAAAAAAAGGGTAAGGGAGGAGGATATGTCAGGCAAATGCAGGCACCTGTCAAGCCTCAATCCTGGGCATCTCTCCCTGGGCTGGCTCAGCTACCCCATAGCTTCATTATACATTGAAACTCACCACACATCCATCTCCAGCCCAGATCTCTCTCCCAGCTCGACCCTGAGATCCAGCTGCCTGGTGCCATCTTGGATGCCTGAATTAATAGGAATCCTTCTCATAATCGACCCAAGTCAAAGTGACTTGATGCCAAACAAGGCGGAGATTTGCTGGTCTGTAGAACCAACTTGTGAGGAGAGCAAAGGTGGGGCTGGGCTACGAATGAGTGAGTGAATGAATGAGTGAGTGAATGAGTGAATGAATGGGTGATAAAACATGGAAGACTTTATTAGAGGAAGGGGGTGGGAGCTCAGTCTTGGTGAGTGCCTACGAGCTGCTGGGCACTGAACGTATTTAATCAGACGATACTTAATGCTGGGGGTGGGAGGAGGGGGCTGTGAAGTTGACCCAAAGTCACACAGCTCATGAAAGAATGGGGGAGGTTCTTTCTGGCTCCTTCCACTGCCTCTAGTCCTTAAATCAAATAATAGATTTAAGGTCTAGGATTCAACATAAGGGGCTTACGTGACTTTAGAAATCATTTCATCCCCTGGGTACACAATGCTTGAATCTCTCTCTTCCCATCCAGCCAAGTAGTTGGGTAGATGCTGCTTCCACACCCCTCCTGATGGGGAACTTACTCTCAAGACGATGCTTTTATTATGGAATCATACGGGAGGTTAGGAAGTTGAGCAGGGATTGTTCCTTCTTTAAGATTAAATGAGGTCATGCGTGTAATGTGCCTTCCACGGTACCAGCAGCATCAGTAAATGCTATCATGCTCCCCACTTCCCTTATTGCAACGATTCTTGAGTCTGTCTTTCCCTTGGGATGCCCGGAAACAAATCCCTGAGACAGCCTTTCAGATATTTGAAGACAGTGCTTCGGGGTTCCCTGGAAGCATTGCTGGCCCCAGATAAACAAATACTCCAACCTACTTTCAGACACTCCCTGGCAAGCAAGAGAGTCGATACTGTACACGCTGCCATTTCCCAGCCGCTGTGGTGTGTGAGGCTTCAGAAAAGCTGATGGAACAAGTGACGAGCCAGCCACAGCAGGGTGGTCGTGGGCTCTGAATTATGACCTCGCCAAAAAAAGTCGGGGGAGGAGTGATTGATCCTGAACAGACCTTGGCTCATCACCAGAGCCTCACCAGCTCCATGCGTGGTCCACCCACTGTGGGAACCTGTTTTAGTGGAAAAAAAGAAATGAGTTTGGAGAGCGGCTACAGTGTTTGGACAGGTTCGAGCCTCGGACTGATGAGAGGGTGCAGTCCTCTCACGGCCACATGCAAGTCCCAGCCTGGAGGGCAAAGCCCTCCCAGCACAATTATAGCCAACAGCTTGAACCTATGGTCCAAACACGTGGCCCCACATGCCTGAGTGATGTGGGCTTGATAGAGTGCAGGTGCATGTAATTGAGTAGGACCGAAACCCACGAGAATGTTGTAAACATCTTGACCACGCGCTTACTTTGCCTCGTGGCATCTGCTATACAATAACGACACGGCTTGCAGTCCGTGGTGCTGTCTCCTCCAGTAGAGAGGACAGCGTCTCACCGAGACCCAGCTTTCTTTTCTTATCTGTCTTTTCTAATCCTTCACCACCCCCAATCAGGATCACTGAACCTGGCTGAGCTGGCGCGCCATATAAGGCGCCCTAGGGCTGAGTGTGCCATGGCCATACCAGCCTGCCACAAATGTGTAGCGCCACCCTCTCCCTCCCTAACCCCCACTCCATCAATAGTCATCATTTTGACACACACACACCCAGCTTTGCCAAAAGTCACTGTTAGTCCTTCCCAAATCCAATTATTGTGTTTATGGATCCAATATTGAGCGGAGCAGGAGACCTAATGCATTCTAATCACCCAATATCTATCCTTAAATCCTTCCTACTTACAGGTGGGGAAACTAAGGTCCAGAGGAGAGAATTATCTAAAGTCTTACAGGAAATCTGTGCAAAAGCTGGTCAACTTATGCACTCCAAAGAAAGATACGATAGTAAAGCAAACCTGCATTTAAATTTTTTTTTAAAAAAAAAAAAAGGAAGAAGAAAGAAGCCATTAGATCAAAACAAAAAAGGAACGCTCTGAGAGGCGTCCCTGGTGTGTTTCTCCCTCTTTCCCATCGATCTCCTGGAGAGACAGTGTAGCGTCGTGTGACAGGTGCAAGGCTGGAGTCAGAAATCCCCAGGATGCTGGCTATGCCGCTGACATGGTGTGTGATCTTGAACAGGCTGCTTAACCTTTCTGTTACTCGGGTGCCTCATTAATATGATGAGCACAGGAACATCTCCCTCAAAGGAGTCCTGTGGATGTTAAATGAGTGTGGAGACGGGGCTCCCAGTAATGGTGGAATAGCTTATATCAGACTAACTCTCCTGGAAATAGGAATGATAAACTTTGGACAAAATAGTTTAAATGCTATTTGATGGGACTAACACAGGCAGGACCTGCAGGGTATGTAGCCCTTGAGGCTAGGGACCGCACTGGGTGAAATACACATTTATTTATCTGACTTCTTCCTGGAGGGCAGGTCAAGCTCTAAGGCAATACTGGAGTAGAGCTCGAACAGGAAGTAGCAGTCATTGCATTTAAAAAGGCACAAGTCTGCCTGGCTGCTGTGGCTGAGTGGACTGAGCATCGACCCATGCACCAAGAGGTCACAGTTTGATTCCCAGTCAGAGCACATGCCCAGTGTGCGGGCTTGGTCCTAAGTAGGGGGTGTGCAGAGGGCAGCCAATCAAAGTTTTTCTCAGATCCATGTTCCTCCCTCTCCCTTCCCTTCTCTCTAAAAAAATCAATAAAAACAGATTCTTTTTAAAAGGCACACGATGTAGTTCATGGTTCATGATTGCCAGAAAGGTTGAACATTTTAGGAAAGAAAGATCCTAGGAAGGTAGGATCCACAGAGGGGGAGCTCCAACATGTTTCTATAAACTTCCCTAAAATCATAGACTGGACCTTGGACTTCATATGGTTATGGGGTGGCACGCCAAGAAGCCCAGGACTGCAGGTGAAAGAGCTGGGCAGTAATTTCAGCAGCTGCCAATGCTGGGAAGACAGACTGTCATTCAAGTTCCACCACGTTACACCTGATCAGCATCCATCTCAGGCTTTCCTTTCAAACCCCAAAAGTGTCAGACCTTAGGAGGTAACATCACATTCCAAGACTAAGGGCTGTAGCCCAGGACTAAGGGAAAAGCAAAAATATTATACCCATTCTTATACAAAGCCTAAACAACACCTTCACAAAATCAGAGCGATTCATTCAATGCTGTTCAGTGGAAGATAACTGACCTGGAGCCACTGTAGTTACCTACAATGTCCAGCATACAACAGAAAATGACCGTGTCCTTCGCTATACAATCAAAACCTACTAGACACACAAAGAAAGAGGTAAGAGATGAAAAGAAAAAAAAGCAGATCCACATATAACCCAATTTAGAAAATAACAACTTTAAAATAACAATGATAAGCATGTTACATAATTGCAGAAAGCGATGTAAATGATGAGAGATCAGGGAGGACAAAACATGGAAACGTCTTTAAAAAGTCAACCTGAAACTGAAAAATGCCATGACCTGGAATTGAAAGCCATTGAGTAAGATTATAAGAAGATTGGGTAGAACACAATAAATGAACACAGACTTGAAGACACTGGCCAGGGCCTCACGTGTTTTTGAGACTTATCATTAGGCAATGCATGTTGAGAATTATGATGTCCTCTTGACGGTTGCTCCTATTACTGTGAAAAATAACCCTCTCTCTCTCATGAAGTATCTTTGTCTTGAAGTTTATTTTGTGAGGGAGACATTTTGTTGAGCTAAAGAAGCTAGACACAAAAGAGCACATAGTGTAGGTCTTCATCCATGTGAAATTTGAGAAGAGGCAAAGCCAACTTATGGTGATAGAATCCCTAACATTGATTGCCCATGTTATATGGTCCATGTTCCTGGGGGCTGATTGGAAAGGAACAGGAAGGAACTTTCTAAGGTAATTAAAAATATCCTATATCTTTTTTAATTTATTGATTTGAGAGAGAGAGAGAGAGAGAGAGAGAGAGAGAGAGAAACATCCATTTCTTGTTCCACTTATTTATGTATTCGTTGGTTGATTCTTCTATGTGCCCTGACCAAAGATTGAACCTACAACCTTGGCATATCAGAATAATGCTCTAACCCACCGAGCTACCCGGCCAGGGCAAAAATGTCTTATTCTTGATTGAAGTTGCAGGTACAAAGGTGTGTAGATTTTTCAGAATTTGTTGAACCGCGCACTGGAAATGTGTGCATTTTGTTGTATTTTTTATTCTTAAAAATTGTTTTAAGATGTAAAGGACTTGGCTTGGGATGTAACACACAGTAAGTGCTCACCAACCATTAGTTCTTTCATCCTTCACTCTCTCCATCCCCAGCAGGCAAGTGCCATGGGTGTTAGAACAGTGCACAGTCATTGGGCCTCTGAGAACAAGTGGCACGTTCCCTGGTGGAGTTTGTTCAGAGCTGGCACAGGAGAGCTGCTCTAGCCAGGGTCAAGAGTCATAAACAGCATGGTGTGTCCCGAAGGCCATTGCATCCCAACCCCTCCTCCATGTCTAGGTCTCAGGTCCCAAGTGTGGAAGGTAGAATTTCCAAGAGAAGGGAGATGACAAAGTGTGGAAGAGACAAGATGTGGCATGTGAAAAAGGTTCTGTGAAGCCCTGGCCAGCTTAGCTCAGTGGATAGAGTGTCAGCCTCCGGACTGGGGGGTCCCAGGTTCAATTCCAGCCAAAGGCATATGCGTGGGCTGTGGGCTCAATCCCCACTGGGGGGTGTGCAGAAGGCAGCCGGTCAATGATTCTCTCATCATTGATGTTTCTCTCTCTCCCTTCTTCTCCCTTCCTCTCTGAAATCAATAAAAAATATACTTAAAAAAAGAAAAAGAAAGAAAAAGGCTCTGTAAAGATCCTCATTCCTGGGAAGGTTCACAAGAGAGGAGATAAGAATACCAATGTTAGAGCCAGATGTTGAAGGCATGTGAGGTCATTGGAGTCCACATTGTCATGAATTAGTTGCTCAGTAATTGTTTGTTGATTAAGTGAATGAATGAGGCGCTGAGCCCATCAAGGCTGACTGCTGTCCCCTTCTTCCTGTCTTGCAGCTCACATACCTGCCGCCTCCGTGGGGCGAGTGCCGATCCTCAGAGATGGGACTCGACTTCTTTCCTGTTTACAGCATCACCGCCTGTAGGATCGACTGTGAGACCCGCTACATCGTGGAGAATTGCAACTGCCGCATGGTCCACATGCCAGGTCCGTGCCAGGGGAGGGGCGGCCACAGGGGACCGCCTGGGGCCTTCTTTGCATTTATCACCCTAATGGGCAACACTTCCCCCCTCCGCGAGCATCCACAGGGGTGTTATTTGGTGCCCAGGCATTTAGAGGGCAGGCAGAAACCCACTCTAGCAGCCGAGGCAGCACCCTGGTGTCCTGAAGCATCCAGAAGCTTGGAGAACATTCCTTCCAGTGTTGGAGATGTTTGCTAACTGTTTGCTGTGTCCAGATATCCGGAGGCTTGCCATCGCTGCTTCCTGGTGTGGTCCATGTTCGCACCACCAGATGTGTGTTGCTTTCATCCAGATAGTTCCCTTCCTGAACCCAAACGTCCAGCACTCTTCCAAATGAGGCGCAGGCCCAGCAGCCCGCCTGTGAATGCCGGTGCTGACATGTCTGGTGTCGGACTTACAG
Organism: Vespertilio murinus; assembly: GCA_963924515.1. NCBI lineage: Eukaryota > Metazoa > Chordata > Mammalia > Chiroptera > Vespertilionidae > Vespertilio > Vespertilio murinus. The sequence goes on along the minus strand of OZ004718.1, from coordinate 27,976,457 downwards.
CGCATGTGGCCATCGCATCAGAGGCGGTCGGCTTGTCAGAGGCGGCCATGCAGAGGGAGTGGGGCTGATGAGGGCAGGGAGGATGGCCGGGGCTGGAGGCCTTGGCTTCTAACTCAGGTTCTTCCACTCACCTGCTTTGTGGTCTGGCCCAAGTTTCTAAATCTCTGCATTCTCAGCTTCATTGTCTTTAAAGAAAAAAAATAGGCTAAAACAAAAAAATACTTTTTAAACTGCAGAAAGCAGTGGTGGTTGTGTTAGCATATAGGAGGAGAAACCAAAAGTCCTATGGACTGAAGACCTACTATGTGCCAGGAATTTTGCTCGAATTTTTATCAGCTACTATTTCATGTTTATAGCATGCTTTTCTTAAGTATATTTAACAACATCCTTTTATCAGGCATTAAGTTCATTACCAATTGTTTTCTAATATAACCAATGCTGAAGTGAACATCCTCCCAGCTAACTTCTGAATGATTTCATTAATAATCAGTAATTTAGCCCTGGCCGGTTTGGCTCAGTGGATAGAGAGCATCGATCTGTGGACTGAAGGGTCCCAGGTTCAATTCCGGTCAAGGGCATGTGCATTGGTTGCGGGCACATCCCCGGGGAGGGGGAGGGGGGAGGTGTGTGCAGGAGGAAGCTGATTGATGTTTCTCTCTCATTGATGTTTGACTCTCTCTCCCTCTCCCTTCCTCTCTGTGAAAAATCAATAAAATTAAAAAATAATAATAATAATCAGTAATTTATTTAGTAATCTAAGGTTATAATTATTGATCTTTAGAATTGCTTCTGGGGGCCTAGCCAGGTAGTTCAGTTGGTTAGAACATCGTCCCAATATACCAAGGTTGTGGGTTTGATCCCTGGTCAGGGCACATATAGGAATCAACCAATGACTGCATCTGTAAGTGAAACAACAAATCAATGTCTGTCTGTCTCTCTCTCTCTCTCTCTCTCTCTCTCTCAAAATCAATAAATAAAAATTTTAGAAATAAATTAAACATAAAATTTCCTCTGAGCTGCCTAGAAGAAGGAGCAAAAAGGAAAACTATCAATTACATTTTTATCAGAGCCCTAGCTGGTTTGGCTTACGGAGAGAGCATCAGCCTGAAGACCAAAAGGTCCCTCCCGGGTTTGATTCCAGTCACGGGCACCGACATTGGTTGCAGGCTCCTCCCTGGATGGGAGTGTGCAAGAGGCAACCAATCGATGTGTCTCTCTCACATATTTCTCTTTGTCTTTCCCTCTCTCTTCCACTCTCTCTAAAAATCAATGGAAAAATATCCTCAGGTGAGGAGATGTGTGGTGTGTGTATTCACTCACACACACACACACACACACACACACACACACAGTAGTTAGTGTTACCTGCCTGCTGCTCAGACTGTGAGGCTGCCTCATGGAACCGGAGCTGAAAGCAAGCAGTGCAAGTTCAGTAGTTCCACCCAGGACACGGGTCCTAGCCTCTCAGTTGCTGGTGGGAATGCAGGGCGCAGTAAGAGGCGCTTACAAAGCAGCCCTTCTCCCAGTGCTGTGTTCGGTGGGAAGGGCCCCGCCTCAGGATCAGGGTTCACAGCCCCTCCCCCCCATCACTGCCACTCTGGTGCCCTGAGAAGGCAGGGTGCAACAGGTCCTTACCGCCTCCCCCGACTAGCAGATCAGCCAGCAAGGTTTCCTCACCCATCACCCGTGCAGCCATCTGGGAGGGTCCCCCTACCCTCTGCCAGGGTCACAGGGCAGATGGGAACCCCGTCCTCTGGCTCTGGGCGCACTGCTCCCAATGCCCCCGGGGTTGCCCTGGCCCAGGGCTCCTTTGCGCCGCCCAGGGGCTGCCCCTGACTGCAAGGGGTGCGCTGCCTGCCCCAGCGCCGGGAGGGGAGGCGTGGCGGCCTTTGTACCTCCCTGTGTTTCTTCTTTGCAGGGGACGCCCCTTTCTGTACCCCCGAGCAGCACAAGGAGTGTGCAGAGCCTGCGCTCGGTCAGTACTGGGGCACGTGGAATGCTGGGGAGGGCTGAGGTGGAGCTCCTGGGTGTAGGGGAGAGGTTGGGTGGGAGGGGGAGCGGGAAGGGGGAGGGGAGAGGCTGCACAGAGTGGAAGGGCTGCAGGAGAGGGAGGTGGAGAGCAGGGTGCGAGGGAAGTGATGCAAGTGGATGAGGGCTGGGAAGGGCATGGGGGAGAGAAAGGAGGCAGAGGGGTGGACAGAGAGCAGTGAATGTGGCGGGGGGGGGCTGAGGAATGCAGAGGAGGGGCAGAGACGAGAGAGGATGCCCGGCAGGTGTGAGGGGCACCGGAGTGTGACAGTACACGCACACACACACACACACACACACACACACCACACACACACACACACACACACACACACACCACACACACACACATGCACGCACGCACACATGCACACAAGCACGCGCACTGGTGGCTCACACAGCTAGGCCACCAAGGTTATTCCAAGCAGTTGAGCCCAAGTAGGGGAAGCAGAGGGAAGAGGGAAGGCCGTGTGCAGGGACCTGAGTTCCTTGGCAGCCGCACTCGCTGGAGTTAAGTGGGGGCAGCTCTTGACTCACACTGCCACAGCTTCCATGATCGGAGGGGGGGGGAGGGGGGCTGAGAGGACAGGCAGTGGCTTCCGGTGTGTGACTCAGTCTCTCCTTGGAGTGAGGGATCAACAAAACCCACAGGGCAGCCAGAAACACTGAGATGGTTAGAGGAAAGAGGGAGGGAAATGTTGTCTTTAACCACCAGGTCCTGAGAGGAGAGGAGAGGAGAGGAGGGGAGGGGAGGGGAGGGGAGGGGAGGGGAGGGGAGGGGAGGGGAGGGGAGGGGAGGGAAGAGGAGAGGAGAGGAGAGGAGAGGAGAGGAGAGGAGAGGAGAGGAGAGGAGGGAAGGGGGGAGGAAGGGGAGGGAAGGGGAGGGGAGAAGAGGAGGAATGGGAGGGGAGGAGAGGGGAGGGGAGGAGAGGAGAGGAGGGGAAGAGAGGGGAGGGGAGGGGAGACTAGATGAACCTGGATGCAGGGAGTTCGCCTCTAGAGAAAGGAGTGCAAATCTTGGCCGGTGCCCTAACCGAGCGGGCACAGGAGGTGGGGGTGGTTACGGGGAGCCAGCCCAGAGGGAATCCGCAGAGCCCGGGCTTCAGATGCAACGGTCTCCCACGTGTGCCTTTGCCGGGCGGCCCGCTTTGTGGATGAGAACACCGAGGCTAGGAGCAGAGGCGAAGGCCGGGAAGGTGAAGGGCCAGGACTCCCTGGGAGCCTGTTCTCCCAAAGTGGTGCCTTTTCGACAGTCCGTAAAGGGCCACCTAAGAGTGAGAGAAGCGGAAGGGACACAGGACCAAGAGCAGCCCGGAAAGAGGGGGCACTTTTTCATAAGCACTCGCACCCTCAACCTAGACCAGCAGCCCAGCTCCCCTTCTCTCTGCAGCCCCCCACCCCTCCCTCACCAGGGGGGTGGCACCTCTTCCCAGCTCATTTCTCTCCTGCTGGACCTGCAGACCCCACAGCGGACTAAACTCACCCCCCCTCTCCCCTGCAGGTCTGCTGGCGGAAAAGGACAGCAGTTACTGTCTCTGCAGGACACCCTGCAACCTGACCCGCTACAACAAAGAGCTCTCCATGGTGAAGATCCCCAGCAAGACGTCAGCCAAGTACCTGGAGAAGAAGTTTAACAAATCAGAGAAATATATCTCGTAAGCTCGGGGGGCCTGTGCACTGGGGAGGAGGTGGGTGGGGTGGATCAGGAGGAACTGCGGGGCCATCAGGGAAGAGGGCAAAGGGGAGCAGTTCGTTCCAGTGGGCAGACATGCACGGAGCGCCTGCGGTGTGGCAAGTTCCGTGCTCAGCACGCAGACTGCGAAGACAAAGATGATCAAGACGCGGTCCCTGCCTTTCAGGAGCTTACAGTCCTGCAGGGCGACAAGCAGGCAACTGAATGAGGCAAAGGCTGGTCCCGGCCCCCGGGATCCGGGGGGGTGGTTGCCTGCACCTCGCATGGGGATGCCGCCAAGGAACGCGTCAGGGTTTTTTTTAAATGACGCATAGGAGTATTCCAGGCAGGCTTTGCACATTCTGTTCCCTCTTCCCAGAATGCTTTTCCTCTCACTCTTCACCTGACTGGTCCCTCGTGGTGCAGGTGTTCATTTCAATGCCGTCCGTCGCCTCACTCCGCCGGCGTGGGGCATTTTAAACATAGCTTGAGCCCCAACCAGTTTGGCTCAGTGGATAGAGCGTCAGCCTGGGGACTGAAGGGTCCCAGGTTCCATTCCAGTCAAGGGCACATGCCTGGATTGCAGGCCCGATCCCCAGTAGGGGGTGTGCAGGAGGCAGCCAACAACGACTCTCTGTCATCATTGATGCTTCTCTCTCTCTTCCTTCCTCCCGGCAAAGGCACATGTGGGAGAAATCGATAGGGAAAAAAATAATTATATATATTTAATTAGGCAGACATAGCTTGAGTGACTCAGGAACTGAACTGTAATTTTATTTAATTTGAACTTGGTTATCAGTTTTAGAGAGACCCTTCAGGCAGCCGCTTAGAGGGTGGGTGGGAAGCCAGGTGGGCAAAAGGGAGCCAGTTAGGAGGTCATAAACCAGGCAAGAGCTGGTGCTGCTTTGGCCCTGTGTGGAGAGAGGGGGTTTGCTCCTCTCCCGAGCCACTCCCTCCTGCCAACACCATGGCCAGAGCCCCTCCTGGGTGATGTCTGCAGGGCGGGCTGCTGCTGTTCAGTGGGTTGGGGCACCGAAGGAGATGGGGAATCGGAGGAGGTGCCAGGTCCCGCTGCTGAGCAGACATTCTGCAGGCAGCAGCGGGGCCTCCTGCCAAGATGTGTCTCATTAACACATCTGCCTGAGGGAGCAGAGGGAACCAAGGTGCTCCTGCCAGAGCCGCCCCGCCCATGCTTGTAGGTTTGTGTCCTAAAAAGCCACTTCCGCTCTGGCAGCTGACTTGGTAATGCCAGGGCGGGGCCTCGCTCCGACGAGAAGCTTGTTGTAAATCTTGGTAGGAGCTCAGGGACTCTCAGGAGTGGGAGGGAGGTCAGCTGGGCAGGCAAGCCTCGTCAAGAGAGTCCCGAGCTCACCTGCAGGGAAGGACCCGGGCAGACCCCTTGGGGCCCGGAGAACTGGGAGGCGAGGCAGCGTGCAGAGTGGGGGAGAGAACTCGGGGCAGAGGGGGACCGCTGATAGGTGCCTCCAGCTTCAGCCCCCAGGCCTGTGACAAGCTCGGGGTGGAGTCAGGGCTCCTGGTTTCGAGGCCCAGCTCTGCCACTAGCCAGCTGGAGCGTTGGGCCGGTTGTGGCACTTCCCGGGCCTCGGTTTCTCCATCTGTCCAGGGGAAAGCTGTTAGATCAGAAGCTATCGACCTCTTTTTAATGCCCCGACCTTTTAATACAGTTCCTCATGTTGTGGTGACCCCCACCCATAAAATTATTTTCATTGCTATTTCATAACTGTAATTTTGCTACTATTAATGAATCGTAATGTAAATATCTGTGTTTTCCGATGGTCTTGGGCTCTTCAGGTTAAGAACCGCTAGCAGGGTCACCTAAGACCATCAGAAAGCACAGATATTTACATTGCGATTCATAACAGTAGCAAAATTACAGTTATGAAGTACCCTGTTTCCCCCAAAATAAGACAGTGTTTTATATTAATTTTTGCTCCCAAAGATGCGCTAGGTCTTATTTTCAGGGGATGTATTATTTTTCCATTAAGTGGGTCTTATTTTCAGAGGTTGTTTTATTTTGGGGGAAACATGGTAGCAATGAAAATAATTTTATGGCTGGGGGGTCACCACAACACGAGGAACTGTATTAAAGGGTCTCGGCTTTAGGAAGGTTGAGAACCACTGTGTTAGGCGATCACTGTGGGTCCTGACAGATCCACCCATGTACGTACTGAACATTCCCTCTGCAGAGAGAACATCCTCGTTCTGGATATATTTTTTGAAGCTCTCAATTACGAGACAATTGAACAAAAGAAGGCGTATGAAGTCGCTGCCTTACTTGGTAAGTCGAAGCGTCTGTTGCACACGTTTCCACATCTCACAGGAGGTGAGAGGGAGGGAGGGGGGGTGGCGGGTGGGCAGCAGGCGGGCAGGTCGAGCTGTACGCCTCCTGACAAGTCCGGCTCTGTGCCCGCTCACTGTTCCCTCCATCCTCGTACGGCTCCTGTCCCAGAACACCAAGGCCTCCAGAGTGGCGGAGGTTCTAGGCCAGCTCAGGCTGCAATTTCTGCCTCGGTTTCCCCATCAACCCAGGGAGGGGGGTGGGCTGCGGGTCTCTCAGGGCCTTTCGAGAGCTGCCCTCTTGGATTCCATGGTTCTCCGCCCCCAGGGTGGTGTCAGAGTCTCGGGGTGGGGCAGGAAGAAAGAGCTGTCAGATGCTGGGAAGACTGAGCGTGGAGGGTCCCCAGGCGGTGGGCCCAGTGAGGGTCCCCAGTGGAGACCCCTGGAAAGCAGCATTGCTGCACTGAGAGGGCCAGGTGGCCCGCTGCGCTGGGTCCTTTGTCAAACACAGAAGAAGGGCCACTTGTCCCCAGGGATCTACAGACCTGACGGCCACCCACCCAGGTGCCCTGGCCCCGCAGGCACATAATGGACGCAGGGGGTTCATTTCAACCTGCCCCAGCCCCGCACAACATGCACGAGACCCCGAGGCAGACAGGAGACCTGCCCCCGGGGCCTCCTGCCAGCTCCCCCTCCCTGTCAGGAAGGGATCTGCAAGGAAAAGTAGCCGTGGCTGCCTCTGTGAGCTGAGCCAGGTGCGGGGAGCAAGGAGAGGGAGCGACACCTTCTACCTGAGGGAATAAAGCAAAGACCAGCTGTGAGGATGTGGGCCGGGGGCTTCTCCTCACTGGCCTCAGGTCCCTCATCTGTAAAATGGGTTTAACGAATCCCACTCTGTGTGTTGGCTGTGATGGTTAAATGTGGGAAAGCCCCAGCCCACAGAAGGTCCATTGGTACCATTTCTGGTCCCTGGACAGTCTCCGTGCGGGGACCAGGGCCCGGCTGGAGCTGCCTGGCGCCATCGGGCCTTTCTGCACCTCTCCCAGGAGGCTGGGTCCCAGCTGCATTAAGGTGGCTGTCGCTCAGGCCTCCCAGGCCCCTCTGGCCAAAGGGGCTGAGCCTAGAGAATTGTACCCTGGACCGGAGGTGTACTATCCTTGTCACCTTCATTTCTAAATGGACTCAGGACATGACTCCTCCCCATCCCCACATAAGCTCACAGTCTCTCTCTCTCTCTCTCTCTCTCTCTCTCTCTCTCTCTCTCTCTCTCTCTCTCTCTTTCTCTCTCACACACACACACACAGCAGGGAGGGCCCAAGCTCGGATCTGTCAGGAGGGACAGCTCATCTCTGCATCAGATATGAGGATGAGCGTTCCTAGCATCGTGTTCCCTCCCAGAATAGCAGCTGAGAAAAGCATGGGGCCATCTGCAGCCTCGTGATGGGAGCATGTGCCGCTGAGCGTGTGTCAGGCCCCCCTCTCACTGCCAGACGGCCACGCCCTCACCTCAGTGCCCACTGCACCCCTCCCTGTGGCCACACACACTCCATGGAGAGCCACACACACAGACCCATGTGCACACACACTGCATGCCTGCACTGCCCTGCCCATGCACATAAACACACCCACACCTGCACATGCTCACTTGTCCCCACACTCAAATACATGATCCACCGCCACAAAGCCACTCTCATGCTTAGACACTCTCCGTGTACCTACGCTAGACTTCGATCGCCACCAACAGCTAGATGTACTGCCCATTTCTATCCAGACACTGCACACTCACGGGACCCTGGCACATACCCCCACACTCAGTCATACTTCACGCACATACAAACACACTCACAACTGGCATGCACACACATAAGTGCATACTTCCCGATACACCTCCACTGAGGGCATGAGCAAGAGCGAGGAGAGGTATGCAGGGAGCCTTCTGAGCTCAGCACCAAGTCCCACCAGGAAGCACCTTCTCCCCACGATCTTGACTTGTTCAGGATGTGGCTGTCGGGCTCCTCCCAGCTATGACCAGGGTAGGAGTGGGCAGATGTACCCATCAGGAAGTTCTCAGACCAAGAGGTCATCGTGGAGTGTCCAGGACTGTGTGCCCACCCCAACAGCACCCCCATTCCCAGCTCATCTCCTCCAAGCCCCACCTCCCAACGGCCTCCACCACCAAGGGTGCTTTGAAGGCAAAGCTCCTGAGAGGGTCAAACTGGGATTTACAATAATTCGTTACAGTGACCAAAGCCTCACAGCAAGCTGGTGGCCACTCCGAGCTCAGAGCCCCAGAGGGCAACTGGGCAAAGCACCGTGGGCTTCTGGGTGATCACAACGTTGGAGAATGGGCTGATCGCCTCTCAAATATAAACTCTCCCACTACAAAAGCCAGGTGTGCACACTTCGTGTGTTCATTCCATTTCGGAGGATCTCCAGCCATCTGAAGCGCCCACAGGAGAGGGGTTTTCAAACTCTGGTGGGCCAGAGGGCCCCCTGGGGAATGTACAAATCCTGACCTCCAGACCCCGACTCCAGATCTGCTATGGAGCCTGGGGTAGGTCCAGGTGTCTACACTGACTACAAGACTCCCAGGAGTTTTATGCCGGGTGGTCTGAAGACCAGTCCAGAATAACTTTGGTCAAGGGGCCCCTCCACCCCAGGGTAAGAACCTCTGCTCTAGAAAGAGACCAAACTGAACATTGACCTTTGGGTAAGGGAGATGAAAGATGCCTCCAAGGGCCTCATCCCAAGAGTGAGAGGAGCCCCAAGGTGACCCTGACGGTCATGTCATGATTAAAGGCATGGGCGAGGAGGCCTCTTGTGACACCGCTGCCAAGACCCCCACTCAGGGCACCTGACACTTGTGTCCCATGCTAGACTGTGCCCTTGCCCGGAGCAAGGACCACACGTGTCTTATCTCTATTCTCAGCCCAGAGCCAAAGCAAGGCCCAATCAGTGCGGTTCTAATGTAATTGGCAAGCCTGTCGGCCTGTGAGGTCTATTCTGGAACCTCCAACAAGCATTCGGGTTAGTTTGCATCCTCACTAGGTGCCGCACGCCATCAGCGCTCAGAGCTGTGCATCGAGGGTGGGACTTGTCAAAGGCCTGCCTTCCGGCGACAAGCCCCGCTCCCCTCAGAAGGCCTGGATTCCGAGTTCCAAGTCTGTTCTCTCTTCCTGGAAGCGCTATGAGTGAAACCAAACCTTTGGTGTTTTTCTGTCTCTCTCCAGGTGACATTGGTGGCCAGATGGGGTTGTTCATTGGTGCTAGTATCCTCACAATACTAGAGCTCTTTGATTACATTTATGAGGTAAGATTTGGGGTCCCTCTTGGGGAAATGGCCACATGTGGGTGCCCTCATCCTGCCCCCATGCCCAGAGCCGAAGCACTACATCTCCACCAGAGCCGGCACCCTCCTCCTGTCCATGGCTACTGTCTGTCACCAAGCCCTAGGTATGAGGGAGGGATGAAAGTGAGGGAGAGGAAGCTACAGTCCGGTAGAGAAAAAGCAGTGGGCTGTCTACACAAGCAGGGAGGGGGGAGAAGGGAGATGAGACCTGGCTGAGACTAGCCTGAACATGCATACACACACAACACACACTTATACCACACTTACACATTACTCACAAATGCACACACATACACCACACTCACACACACACACACACACACACACACACACACACACACCTGCCCTCTGGGTGGCTGGTTACCTGAGTGGCACCATCATGGTTCAGGGAGACTGCGGTAAGGGGCATTTCCCATCAGCCTCCTCGGTCCTGAGACGAGCAAGGCCACACCCACAGCCTCTGGCTGCCGATGGTCCATGGAGAAGTCTCCTTCAGGGGCAGCAGACACAGGGCATCTGAGAGCTTCCCAAACCGCAGACAGCGGCTTCAGGATTGGGAGCTACTGGTGCTCGTCAGCCCTCCCACCCATTTCCCCAGACCCAGCTGGCTGCGGGGCTCCAGAACCCGGGGGCACGCCCAGGCCCTCGCAGGCCCCAGGGGCACCGGGCCTGGGCCCAGCACACAGTGTGTGAGCAGGGTCTGCCCCAGAGAGGGCTGGCCGTGGCCGAAGGTTCTCACTGTGGGGCGGGAGGGCCCCGTGGCCAGGGTTCCCAGCGTCCCGCCCGGCCTTTCAGCTGGGAAACCTTGTTCCACACACCAAACCCACGCCCCGTGGCCAGACTTTATTCCTGTTTGTTCTAAATTTTGTGAGAAGCTGTACAAAGTTAGGGAAATTGAATCATGCTGGGTAACATTTGATAACTACCCTCTGCTGCTAAGAATAAAATGTCATGGGCTCAAGTGTGCCCTGATTTTATGAACTGTGGGCTGACGGGCCTAGGAAGTAATTAGCAATCTTGTCCCCCAGACCCGGGCTCAGAAAGGGGGCCAGGCTGCTCCTTAGGGCAGATGGGGAGCCAGTCATGCCAGCAGGTGCCACTGCCCCACATGTCCATGCACAGGAGGAGGGTCCTCCTGTGACCTCTGCCAGGCTCTAGCCCAGGGGTGGGCAAACTTTTTGACTCGAGGGCCACAGTGGGTTCTTACACTGGACCGGAGGGCCGGAACAAAAGCAACCTGACCATGCTGGCACTCTCCTCTTGGGCTGCTGGTGAAGGAGCGGAGGGGAGAGCAAGAGAACCCTCCGCTCTTTCGGCTCCGCGGGCCGGATAGAACAGCCGAACGGCCAGATCCGGCCCGCGGGCCATAGTTTGCCCACGGCTGCTCTAGCTCCTGCACCAGAATCGCTTGGCAGCCCAGAGATGGGGCAGAGGCTCCTCCCAGCAGGTCCCGCCACAGCCCAGGCAGCTGCTGCAGGTGTGGTCGTGCCCCCTCCCCCGCCCCAAGAACCCAGGGCCAGGAGGCTTCTCTGCCTTTGCCCCTTCCCCCAGCCTGACCACCCCCTTCCGGCCTCTCTTGCAGCTGATCAAAGAGAAACTATTAGACCTGCTGGGCAAAGAAGAGGATGAAGGGAGCCATGACGAGAACGTGGTGAGAGCGGCGTGGGTCGGAGGTCGATGTGCTCCTCTGGTCTGTACAGGCGACGCGAAACCAGCTATGGGGCCAGAGCCGGCGGGGTGGAGCGGAAGGGACCCAGGCTCCGGATGGAGCCGGCCTGGCTGGGTCCCAGGTCCTGCTTCTGAGCTGGGTGCCTGGGAACAGTACCTGTCTCCCTGAGCATCTGCCTCTTCCCAGGGACCCGGGCTGGAAGCGGGTTAGGGAGGTGTGGAGGAGTGTCATTCAGTTGAGGAAGACCAGCCTATGAAACAAGCAGCATGCCTAGTGGGTGTTTTTTTTTAAATATACTTTTATTGATTTCAGCCAGGAAAGGAGAGGGAGAGATAGAAACATCAATGTGAGAGAGGACCATGATCTGCTGCCTCCTGCACGCCCCCTACTGGGGATCGAGCTGCAACAACCCAGGCATGTGCCTTACTGGGAATGGAACCTTGATCTCCAGGTTCATAGGTCGATGCTCAACCACTGAGCCACACTGGCCAGGCAGCATGCCTAGTTTATAGTGAGTGCTCAGCAGGTTCAGGTTCCCCCACTTCTCTCCTGCCTCTGAAATGTCTCAATCAGAGGTTCCCCCTCCTGCAGTATGGTCCTCATTGAATCTCTCCAAATTCTTAGCACAGCCTCTTGGCTGGTCTCTGCTCCCAGCTCTCCCAGCCTCCCACCCAAAGCAGCACAGGATTTCCTGGGGATCTCCTGGAAGATCTGGGGCCTCTCCGTCACACCCTGCTCAGAGACCCAGGATGACTGTTCAAACCCTGAAAGTCCTTTGGGCAGTTGCAACCAGCTCTGGTTCTGGCCTTCAAGGCCTCTGTGTGGCCTCAGCGATCGATCACCCCCTGCCCCAGGCCTAACCCAGGCTGCACCTCCTCACCCCAGCTTGGCCCCAAGGAGGCCCCCAAGCCCAGGGTAGGCTGGGCTATCCAGCCCAAAGCTAGACGTCACTCAGGTGTAGCTTCGGGTGGCACATCAGGGGACCTGTAGGAGGAATGGCCACACCCCATCACCAGAGAGTCCTCTGCCTGCACCGGGGCAGCCAGGTGGGCAGTGGCGAGGATTCTGAAGGCAGGGAGGCCCCTTCAGCCTCATGCCCGAGATGCCAACGGTGCACGGGGTGCCTGGGGCAGGAGCAGAAGTGCCCCGGGGAGCCCACAAGTGAGGAGCGTGGTCCCCAAGGCTGCCGGTGGCACCTGATGAATTTTTTTAGTACAAACGCTACCTTTGCCCAGCTGTCGTGGTTCAGGAGGTCATGGTTCGATTCCCGGTCAGGACACATGCCCCAGGTGTGGGCCCGATCCCCAGTGTGAGGCGTGCAGGAAGGCAGCCGACCAATGGATGATTCTCTCATTATTGATGTTTCTATCTCTCTCCTTCTCCTTCCCTCCCTGAAATCAATAAAAACACATTTTTTAATAAATTAAATCAGCACCACCTTCCCCTCCCTCCAGAGCACCTGTGAGACGATGCCAAACCACTCGGAAACCATCAGCCACACTGTGACTGTGCCCCTGCAGACGGCCCTGGGGACCTTGGAGGAGATCGCCTGCTGACAGCCCCCGGAGCCCCCGGCACCCCCAAGCAGACCCCGAGGCCCGAGACCCCGGGACAGGGGACAGCAGGCTCAGGCGGGACGGCCCCTGATGACGGAAGCAGCAAGAGCCCCCTATGCACACATAGCAAACTCTCTGCCAAAACCTCGCCGCGGCCACGTGGGACACCGCCCGTCCCCGGTCCCCGCCGTGCGTCCCTCTTAGGAGACATGAGACACATTCTGGAACAGCCCAAGGACCAACCTGCCATCACATCTCACTGCCAGATGTAGAAAGCACCTGCATGCTCAGACTTCTCACGGCGCCGCCGCCTCCTCCACGTCTGTCTGCGTACGAGACGCTCCCCCGCGCGGTTCCCACGCGGCGGGGCCGGGTGCCAGCCCCCCCGTCCCCGCGAGGCCACAGCTGGAATCGCAGCTGCACAGCCGAGGGAAACCGCAGAACTGTCGGGCTACGTCCGGTCCTCGTGTGGTTCGTGAAAGGTCCTTAACCTGCCCACCGTCCCCTTCCCGCCCCAGCCGACCCCTCCGGGGGCCCGGGCCGAGCCCCTCCCACCCCAGCGCCTGTGACGGAGGCCTGTGGCCTGTGGCCTGGTGACTCCGGCCCGTGTCCGCGGCCCCCATGCGTTCTGCCCTCCCTGTGACATGGCTTGTACAGTCCGGTTCTGTCTTTGGGGGGGTTTACTGTCTGTCGGAGGTCCGTTCGGGTTTTGTTTTCCGATCTTTGGGTTTGCTGTTCGGAGTTTTTGGTTTGTTTTCCCATTTTCTCTGGCGTTTATTTATTCGTGCTTCCCGTCACGGTCATATTAAAAGCTGGTCTTGTGGAAGTGGCTTCCCCGGTGTCTGCCTCCTCCCACCCTCAGGTCTCTCTCCCCGAGCGCCTAGGAAAGGGCCAGACCTCCCAGGCCAAAGACCACAGGTCCTGTCAAGTTCTGTGCAGCACACTTACCTTTACAAAACCTGTTCTGCTCTCACCTTGAACAACTACTGATCGTGACCTTGTACATGACCTTCACCACCCAGGGTCTGAATGCCATGCCTGACCGTGGCAGGAAGAAGGGAGGCGGAGAACCTGCCCAGACACAGAAACCATAGAGGAGGCCTTCACGCTCTCTGCTCTCCACTGCCCGTCCTGACTCCTGGCCCGTCAGTGAGCTTGGGCTGCACACGGGCCTGGCATGGCCTCCCTCCCGCACACCAGCACCCCAGGGCCCTCTCTGCGCCTCAGCTCTTTGCCCATCGCACAGACCTGCTTGTCCCTGTGGGGGTCACGTTTGCATTCAGAGGCTGTCCGGATGGGAAAGGAGGCGGGGGGAGGGGTGCTTTAGGCTGCAGGGGGGGTGCCCTTTCCAGTGCTGGGTGGCAAAAGAGCTTGCTGTTCAGGCAGAATCCTTGTGCTCAAGCCATATGCTAATCCAGCCGTGGGCAAACTACGGCCCGCGGGCCGGATACGGCCTGTTCGGCTGTTCTATCCGAAAGAGCGGAGGGTTCTCTTGCTCTCCCCTCTGCTCCTTCACCAGCAGCCCAAGATGAGAGTGCCAGCATGGCCAAGTTGCTTTTGTTCCAGCCCTCCAGTCCAGTGTAGGAACCCATTGTGGCCCTCGAGTCAAAAAGTTTGCCCACCCCTGTTCTAATCCCATAGGCACAGTCCCTTCCCCATCCACTCCCAAGTCCAAGTCCCCCCCCCCCCAATGCCCGGGAAGAAAGGCCCACGGTGGTGTGTGCTTTCCACTCATACATAGACGCACAGAAGGTCCACTGGACCAGGCTCTGATCCCTGCTCTGCCATCCAAGCTCGCTCTCTCTCTCTCTCTCTCTCACTCTCTCTCTCTCTCTCTCTTCCCACTTTCTCTCCTGCCCAACCCACTAACACAAGGGAAAGGTATTCCCCCATGTGACCTATTGAAAAAACCACGAGTCAGGACTTCAGAGCTCAGTCCCCCGCCTTCTTCCCTCAGGAGCTGCCTGACCATGGATGAGACCCTCTCCCTCTCTGGGCTCAGTTCCTTCAGTCGAAGATAATACCTGACCTGGGTCTTCACAGGTGACCCTCCACACTCACAGTGCTACAGCAGCTCCCCTCGCTGCCCGGGGGGGCTGTGTCAAGCGAGCCACACCTGAGCACAGATGGGACCGAGAGCTAGCAATACCAGAGCCAGGAGGCAGTGGGGACCGAGCGTTCCTGGACATCTCTCAGCTGAGGCTGCCCAGGCTGCTGGCAAAGCTGGGTTTGGATTCTTAAAAACAGCGTCAAGTTGCAGGAAGGAGCCCTGTTTTCGTTTTCTGTTGCCTCCATAACAAATTATGACCAATCTAGCAGCTTAAAACAACACACATGTATTCTTTTAAATATATTCTTATTTATTTCAGAGAGGAAGAGGGAGGGAGAGAGATAGAAGCATCAATGAGCCAAAATCGGTTTGGCTCAGTGGTAGAGCGCCGGTCTGAGGACTGAAGGGTCCCGGGTTCGATTCCGGTCAAGGGCATGTACATTGTTGTGGGCACATCCCCAGTAGGGGGTGTGCAGGAGGCAGCTATGTTTCTCTCTCATCGACGTTTCTAGCTCTCTATCTCTCTCCCTTCCTCTCTGTAAAATATCAATAAAATATATTTTTTTTAAAAGAAGCATCAATGATGACAGAGAATCATCAATTGATTGCCTCTGGCAAACCCCACACTAGGGATCAAGCCTGCAACCTGGCATGTGCCCTGACTGGGAATCGAACCATGACCTCCTAGTTGACACTCAACCACTGAGCCACACTGGCATTATCTAACAGTTTCTGGAAGTCAGAAATCTGACGCCTGTCTCAGCTAAAATCTGGGACTCGGGAGGGCTGGGTTCCTTCTAGAAGCTCCAGGGAAGAAACCCCTTCCTCACCTTTCCCGGTGCCAGAGGCCGCCCACATCCTTGGCTCATAGCCTCTTCCTCTTGGCTCAAAGCCACAATGACAGATGGAGTCCTTCTCACTCGCCTAACAGCAGCATCCCATAGTCAAAGCTCCCTCTGACTCAGAAGTGTTCCTGCCCCCCCTTTCATCCATCAAGGACCCTTGCGATTACATTGGGCCCAGGAATAATCCAGGATGACCTCCCCAAACTCTAGCGGGCCAGGTGACGTACCATATTCACAGGTTCCAGGGTCAGAGCGTGGACATCTTTGGGGGCCACTATTGTCCCACTATAGGATCCTGTAAGACTGTCCTCATTTTCCAAATGAGCAGCCCCAAAAGGGGAGGCCAGGGACTTGCCTAGTCACCTGGTAAGTTAGTGGCAGTGCCAAAGATGTACCCCCAAGTTCCCAAGCTCCCAGTTCCATCTGTAAACCCACTTAAAGCAAGAAGGACTGATCGCGGTCATTTCTCCCTACGCTGCCAGGGCACTGGCATCCCTCTCCTGAAACAAACTGACTCCTCACTGCTTCGGGCCGAAAATGTCCCGCTGGTGCCTCGAGGGTCAGAGGCAGGAGAGCAGGGAGCGACCTCAGACGCTCCCATCGGGGCCAGGAGCCAAAGGACATGTCTATTCAGTGCGTTTGGAAACTATCAAATGCTCTGCCTTGTCCCAGTTTAACAGTTTCATAAATTTTTTAAAATCTATAGATTAAGTTGCAATTCCACCAGCTTGCTTCATTGGATTTCTGGCTTCCTTTAAAAAGCACGCGCGCACACAACAGCCTCACATCCATGTCAGACGGAGCAAAGAATACTCGAGTGGGTTTGCATTGCTTCCAGCCTCCCACGCGTTATGTTCTCCTTCTGGTCGGGGGATTCTGGCTTTGCTCACCTTGGAGCAGGCCCACAAGCTTAGCCTGCTGAAAGGGGGAAAGGCAGGAAATTCAAGAGAGCCAGTCAATAGCCAACTACTGATTATTATTGATTGATTGTTAACCAAAGGCCTAGTTGTCTGCCTCAACTCCTGGGAGTGGCAGAGTGTTTTTTTGTGTTTTTTTTTTTTTTATCATCCTCACTTCAAACAAATAATCGTTTTTGCAATCATTTTCTTTGTGGAGGCCTGGGAGGTCGGTGCACAGAGGAGGCACGGGGGCGTGTCCCATTTTGAGAGTGGCCCAAAGGACAACAAACAGCCAGCAGGCTGGACCAATCACAAGACAGAACGGCAAGGTTGGATTAGCAGTGACTTTAAAGGGTGAGATCAATCAATCAATAAAATAGTGGCATCGACCCCAGAAACAGAAGCAGTGGAGTCTGCAGCTAGGGAGAAAGGACGAGGCACTTCCGTGATCATAGGCCGCTGCTGACATGCTCCTGCTTTGCTGTTTTGGCAAAGAGAGGCCAGAGGTCATTTGCCTTCCCCTTTCCAGCTGCAGCTATCTTTTTAATTTATTTTAATTTATTGATTTTTTTATTTATTGATTTATTTATTTTTAATTTATTGATTTATTTTAGAGAGGATGGGAGAGAGGGAGGGAGAGATAGAAGAAGGGAAAGAGAAAGAGAGAAACATCCATTTGTTGTTCCACTTCTTTACGCATCCATTGGTTGATTCTTTCAGGTGCCCAGACCGGGGATCAAACCTGCAACCTTGGCGTATTGGTACAACACTCTAATCCCTGTTTTTCTAAGATTCTTAACCATGAACCCCCTTAATGAGAAAGGGTCCCCAGAGGGGGTCTGGAGAAAGGTGCTTGGTGAGCTGGGAAGGAGGGGTCCGAGGCAGGCCCCGCCCACAGGTGCCACCTCGGTGGGCAGGCTTCCCCTCAGGTGAAGCTCAGCTCAGCCTGAGAGGCCCACGGAGAGAGAGACCTGGGAGCTCTTCCTCCACAAACTCGGAGACCTCAGCTCCATCGTGAGAGCCGAACTCCGTGCGGAGGGAAGGGCCTCCAGAAAGTGCCAGTGAGTGGGCCCCCCGTCACAGAGAAGCCAGGGAGGCTCCAGACCCAAGAAAGTGCTTCCGCAGGGACTGTCGCCAGGCCAGATCCACACCGAGCCAGGCCGGCCCTGAGCTGCTGCCCAGAACATGCTTCCTGACCCAGCTGGGAAGGCACAGGGTGACACAGGACCGGGAGACAAGACAGACTTGCCATTCATTCCACTCCTATTGATTGTTTGCCCAGTCTGTACCGGGCACCTGCCCTCCAGGAATTGATCATGTGAGTCCTCCAGGAAGCAGACAGCTAGGGAAGATGAATCGGAGTTTTGTGGTAGAAAGAGAGGGAGTCAGCGGCATATGCAAAGTCTGGGAGGTGGTGGGAGGTGGGGAGGATGGGGTGGGGGGTGGGTAGGAGGGTGTGGCAGGGCAAATACACAGCCCAGGGACTGCACAGAGGTCCGGGGCACCCAAGCACAGAAGTCAAAGGGGCGTGTCCAAAGTGACCACTGAGAGATTGGCAGGTGCCCCGGATGAAGGGAGGGTTCAGCACGCTGAAGGTGTGTCACAGCTGAAGTCCTCCGAGCCCCTTCCTCTGGTCTCCCAGGGTCTGAGAAGATGTTTCCCAAAGCAAAGGTTGTTCTCTTTCGCTGATGGCTTTCTCCCCGCTCATTTGAGGATCCTGGCAGGTAGAATCACTTTGTGCAGCATTTGTGTTTTCCTAAGGCTAGTAGGTGGAACGTGTTTGGGGCCACGCAGTTCCAGGGGACCGTAACCCAGGGCAGTGGGCAGCACCCACCTGAGGACGGGTGAGAGGAGAGCTGCTCACCCATCCAATTTAACAATCGGGAAAACCTGTGCTCTCGGCCTTTGTGGCAGCAATAGGTTAGCAAAGGCTTTTGACAGTCAGAAAACTGCCTTGCTAACCCATTTCTGTTGTAAACTACTCATGCACCCCTGGACAATTTACTCCATTTTTCTGGGCCTACGTTTCCTCCTTTATAAAAGGAGAGGAAACCGGCCTAGCCGGTTTGGCTCATTGGAGAGAACATCAGCCTGTGGACTGAAGGGTCCAGGGTTTGATTCCGGTCAAGGGCATGTACCTCAGTTTTATGCCGGCCCTGGTCAGGGTGTATGCGGTAACCAATCAATGTTTCTTCCAGTAAAACATTGATCTTACCTGGATACTTGTATGGATTAAAAATAAGGTGAAAGCTATGAACTTTCTCCCAGCAAACGAAAATGAACAGGGTCACATGGATCATTATAAAACTTGCACTCCATCTGAGGAGGGTGGGGGAGCCCCAGAGCCTGTCTATGCTCCCCAGAGGCGCACGGACGCTCCGCCTTGCCGCCTGCTCCCGAAAGGGGTCACCTCTCCTCCCGAAGATCACCGCGGCACCATGAGGAGCAGCCGATGTTCCCACTAATATGCCCTAATGACTGCCATTTTTCACATCACAGGAGGGGCAGGGGGGATGACAGGCAGGGTTTGATCAATTTCAAAATTTCCCTCCCATCATTTTTTAAACCTTCGTCACCTACTGCAGCTTGTGCGCCGAGTGAGAGCTCGCAGATGGCGAGATGAATGAATGAGCAGAAAATGGATGTGAACGGAGAATCTTGGAGCTGTGATTTCATGAAATTACCTTATTTGTGTGGTGATTGGGAGGGCTGAGGAGACCTGCAGACCGAGAGCAACTGCAGCCTCGCTTTGCAAACATCCCTGTGGCCTGGTTCTCAAGGAATGAGACCACACGTGCCCTGCACACGGGAAATGCATGCATAATGTCCTCTGGCTGCCTCTGAGCCTCCGGACACGCACCACTGTTGACATCTCATTCATTTCTGAGCAGAACTGCAGTGAGGCTCTTTGTTTTGAGAGAGAGAGAGGGAGAGAGAGAGGAAGAGAGAGAGGAAGAGAAAGGGGGGGAGAAAGAAAGGGAGGAAGAAAGAGAGAAAGAGGGAGGGAGGGAGAAAGAAAGGAATGAAGAAAGGAGGGAAGGAGGGAAGGAGGGAAAGAAGAAAAAACCACCTCCTGGCAATGGCTGTGATTGACGCCTTGTGTGGAGAGCGGCTACAGTGTTTGGACAGGTTCAAGTCTCGGACTGAGAGGGCACAGTCCTCTCATGGCCACATACAAGTCAGCCTGTAGGGCAGGGCCCTCCCAGAACAATTAGAGCCAACAGCTGTAGTTGTAAGCTTGAACCTATGGTCCCAACATGTGGCCCCACGTGCCTGAGTGATGTGGGCTTGATAGAATGCAGGTGCATGTGATTGAGTAGATTCGAAATGCACAAGAATGTTGTAACCATGGAATCTGGCTATAAAATAAAGAGACAGCTTACAGGCTGTGGTGCTGCCTGTCCATCAGAGAGGGCAGTGTCCCACTGAGTCCCAGCTTTCTTTTCTTTCTGTCTTTTCTAAAACCTTCACCACCTCCTCTCAGGGTCACCCTTGGCCGTGCTCCCGAGGCACAGCTTTGGGGTGGGGAATTCGGACATCTAGCCTGCTTGAAGCTGGTCTTCACACCAGGCCTCTGAAGGAAGTGGCTAATTAATTTTCACCATATGGGACATTTGTCTTTAGTGTAATTCAGATATCGGGGCTTCCTTTCTGAAGGAATTACATCCAAGTTAAAGAGGCCCAACACAAAGTGATCGGTGGGCACCTAGCTCGCCCAGCTGGTGTGGCTCGGTGGTTGAACGTCAACCTATGAACCAGGAGGTCACAGCACGGTTCCTGGACAGGGCAAGGTTGCAATCCCTGGTTGCAAGCTTGATCCCCAGTGTGGGGTGTGCAAGAGACAGCTGATCAATGATTTTCTCTCATCATTAATGTTTCTTGCAGAGGATGGCTATAGCATTTGGACAGGTTCAAGCCCGGAACTAATGAGAGGGCATGATTCTCTTGTGGCACAGCCACATGCAAGTCCCAGCACAATTACAGCCAAATGCTATGGTTGTAAGCTTGACCTCAGGGTCCGAACCTGTGGTCCCATGTGACTGAGTGATGTGCCCTGTTTCCCCAAAAATAAGACAGTGTCTTATATTAATTTTTGCTCCCAAAGATGCGCTAGGTCTTTTTTGGGGGGATGTATTATGTTTCCATTAAGTAGGTCTTATTTTCGGAGGATGTGTTATTTTCAGGGAAACACAGTAGGTTTTGGGAGGTTGATCGGGTGCATGTAATTGAGTAGATTCAAAACAAAGGTTGATCAGGTGTATGTAATTGATTCAAAACCTGCAAGAACGTTGCAAACATCTTGACCACGCCCTTACTTTGCCTCGTGGAATCTGGCTATAAAAAACAAAAGACTCGGCTTGCAGGCTGCGGCACTGTCTCTCCATCTGAGAGGGGCGTCCCGTCTAGCTCCAGCTTTATTCTCTTGTCTGTCTGCTTTAATCCTTCGCCGTCCCCCTCAAGTTCACCCCTGGCCGTGCTGAGAGCGGCACAGTTTCTATCTCCTTCCCATTCCCCCTTCCTCTCTGAAATCAATAGAAATATACTTTAAAAGGAAAAAAAAGAATACCCAGCTCAACCCACTTTAGAGGGAAGAGTCAGGAAGCCACTGGAAGAAGACTTCCCAGTGCCGGGGGGCGAAGGGAGGCGGGCGGGCGGTCTCTGGCCAGACTCCCTCACTCCACGACATTTTCCGTGTGCCCACTGTGTGGAGGGCACTGGGCTAGGCACCGGGGGTTCATCTATCCAGGAAACAGTACCTCAGGGCAGCTCAGAGTCTAGTCAGGCAGAGGAGAACGACATGCGCACGAGACTGTGAGGGTGGAGGTGCACAAGGCCCAACACACCCGTAGGGGAAGGGCGACTGTCTGCCGGGCTGAGGCAGACGAGGTGTGGGCTGCCGCCGGGAGAGCCGGTGGGAGCTGCCTGGCAGGCAAACTCACAGAAGAGATTCCTGAGCGAAGGCTTGGAAGCAGAGAACTTAGGGTTGGTCAGAGAAGTCACTGGGAGGAGGCAAAATTGAGACAAGCCTGCCTGCAGAAAGAATAGCCACTCCCAGCCCTGAGGATGGTGCTCCAGGCAGACGGAAGAGCAGGGTGCAGGCCTGTGCTGAGAATACACCTGCTGCTCGGGAGAGGGGCTGATTGCAGTGAGCGGGGAAGAGTAGGTGGTGGGGAAAGGTAGGAAGCAGCATGCTACCCTCAGGGAACCAATGGCAGGGGTACAAACCAGCTAGAGCAGCCGTGGGCAAACTACGGCCCATTGGGCTGTTCCATCCGGCCCTCGGAGCCGAAAGAGCGGAGGGTTCTCTTGCTCTCCCCTCTGCTCCTTCACCAGCAGCCCGAGAGTGCCAGCTTGATCAGGTTGCTTTTGTTCCGGCCCTCCGGTCCAGTTTAAGAACCCATTGTGGCCCTCGAGTCAAAAAGTTTGCCCACCCCTGAGCTAGAGCCATGGTGGGCAAACTGCGGCTTGTGAGCCACATGCGGCTCTTTGGCCCCTTGAGTGTGGCTCTTCCACAAAATACCATGGCCTGGGCGAGTCTATTTTGAAGAAGTGGCGTTAGAAGTTTAAGTTGAAAAAAGTTGGCTCTCAAAAGAAATTTCAATTGTTGTGCTGTTGCTATTTGGCTCTGTTGACCAATAAATTTGCTGACCACTGAGCTAGAGCAAATGTTCGCAAAAGTTGAGAAATGAATCTGCAGGACCCTGGGTCAGGAAGGAACTGAGGTACTGTGGGAAGCAGCTACAGTGTTTGGAGAGGTTCAAGCTTTGGACTGATGAGAGGGCACAGTCCTCATGGCCACGTGCAAGTCCCGGCGTGGAGGGCAGGGCCCTCCCAGCACAATTACAGCCAACAGCTGTAGTTACAAGCTTGAACCTACGGTCTGAACACGTGGCCCCACGTGCCTGAGTGATGTGGTCTTGATAGAGTTCAGGTGCATGTGACTGAGTAGATTCGAAACCCAGGAGAACGTTGTAAACATCTTGACCGTGCCCTTACTTTGCCTCGTGGCATCTTCCTTAAGGTAAAGACACGGCTTGTGGGGTGCAGCGCTGTCTCTCAGAGAAGCATCGTCCTACCGAGATGCAGCTTTCATTCTCTTGTCTGTCTTTTCCAAGCCTTCCAGCCGCCCTCACTCAGGTTCACCCTAGGCCTTGTGCTGGGACAGCACAAGGTACCAAGCCGAGGAACTCGGCCTTGAACCTGAAAGTGAGAAAAGCCACTGGGGCCGGGATGCAAGGCAGTCAGAAGGTGGAGAGCTCATGCTGAGGGGCAGATCGATGGCGAGGGCAAAAGTGGTCCCAGGGCAAAAGGGACGGGGCTTGATGTAACGCAGAGGTATCTGGGAGGAAAAGGAAGGTCAGGCTCCACATATATATTTTTTAAAGTAAAATAGAACTAGTAGCCAATGGAATGTGGGGTGAGAGAGGGACACGGAAGCCAGGAGACTCCAGGGCACAGCCTGGTTTGACTAACCCACCTGAGCAGGTCACGAGGACCTGGGACGTCCTGGTGGGCCCAGAGACCATCCACCCTCATGCACAAGTGAGGGCCACCTGGCTTTGGCCCCAACTCTCTCCCCTAGATACTCCTCTTCTATCTCCACCCGCTCCTGGGCAACCACTGAGCAAAACCGGCCAAGGCATCGGGCATCCTGTTTTGGTTGTTATAGCTGTTTATATTTTTGTTTGCTTGCTTGTTTTGATAAATCTGGCAAACCTAGATTCGGGTAAAGGGCCTAGGAAACCCTACTAGGTGTGGTTTGGGAGACCCTGAGCCCCCAGCCCCCAGGCCTCCCAGGAATGTGGGCCAGCCTTCCACGGTAGGCTTTTGGGAGCCTCGCTTACGCCCAGCCCAAGTGGACGGACAGGTGAAGAAACCCCGAGATGCGCTGGCTCCCACAGGCCACCTGAAATCACAGCGACAGCTGAGAAACACACGTGTGTTAAACTAGTCTTTATCAATTGCTTCGTGTTCCTTCCTGGGCAACACTCACACCCCACACCCCTGGCCTGCTGTGTCGGGGCCGGTCCATCCAGAGAGGATCCTAGAAGGTACAGCCGTCCACCCAGTCGCTGAGGTCCTTGCCCAGGCAGTGATGCCTCCAGGCCTCCCTGGGGATGCAGAGTGGGGGAGAGGAGAGACCCAATCAGAATACAGCCTCCGTCCCTGTTCAGAGAAGAACTGGAAGGAGCGTAGGCTCTAAACCAGAAATTAGGTGAGGACAGGGGCTAGCGAGGAAAAGAGAGGCAAGCAGACTGTGTTCACTGGCAAAGAACCCCCTAGAAGAATTAAGAATGGCCTTTAAAAAGTCATCCATGTAGCCCCCTTGTCTTCCCAAAGGGGTCCCAGAGTCCTTTGCTCAAGTTCACCCAGAAGTCAGTAGCAGAGGCCTGGAGTCCTGAGACCAGTCCAGTCCAGTGCTCTTTCCACACGTCACGCTGCTTCTGCCACAGCGATGGCCCTTGCGTGTGGACAGCCCTTTCCATTTGCATAGCACTGTCACATCCACCACCCACGTATCTGCACTCCCTCCACCCCCACCGCAGCCCTATGTGGTACATCGGGCAGATATTATGTTCCCTGTATTCCAACTGAAAAACGAAGACTGAGATGCGAAATTAATCCCTACACCAAAAGGGGTGCGGGTCTGTGGAGTGCGAAGCTGTGGAATGGTGCCTGGGACAAAGCGGGCACTCAGAAAAGGTCAGTTCCCTGCTGCTGGCCACCAGTCCCGGCCACATGCCCTTGTGACCTCCAGCCCAAGTTACTTACCAGCTGCCCAGCCCCTGGGGCTGTTGACTTATCTTCATGGCACAGAGAACAGAATTCTTGAGGTCAGGATCCAGTAACTCTGGGGTGGAGGGCAGAGAAACAGGATGAGGGAGCAGGGGGCAGAGCTGGACAAACATGGAGAATATCTCTCTCTCTCTCTCTCTCTCTCTCTCTCTCTCTCACACACACACACACACACACACACACACACACACACACACACTTCCGTATTAATCTCAATCCTATTGCCTGACCCCTCTGGAAGCACAAGTATCCCTTTTATCTCTGAACAGAAGCAATCCCTGTTCCATTCTCATAGTTCTCAGGACAATCTCCTATCAGGGAGCCCAAGTCAGATACATGGAGGATCCATCCCATCACTTGCCCCATCATGCTCTCCTTGGTAGGGCCAACACCTTGTAAGGGGATCCCCACTCAGAGATAAAGGCAAGAGGAGCAAACAAAACCAGAGAGAAGCAAAGGCTGGTGCAGAGGCCTGGCCCCAGCAGCCCAGGCTCAGGCCCGCCTACCGGTGCAGTACATATTGCATCCCTTGCTGTTGAATTCCTTGAGAGTTTTGCACCACTTCCGACTGTTGATCTGGAAGATGCCGTTGTTGGTGCTTCCATCAGCTTCATGGTCCACAGCAGATGAGTCAAAGCCACTTGTGTAATAAGCAAGACAAAGCCCTGTACAGGGCGGAGATACAGACCAAAGGGTCCCATGGTCAAGGCCACCCTAGACCAGAGGGCTCCCAGTGCAGGTCCCAATGTTAGCTCCTTGGAGCCTCAACTCCTGCTTCGAGGCGATCAGGGCAGAAGACTTCCCTCCCACTTAACAGAGGAACCCACCGAGCCTCAGAGGACAAAGTGACTTACTCAAGGTTACATACAGCTACTAAAGAGCAAGTCAAGACTGGGCCTCAGACCTCCTGCCCCTAGGCCAGCAATCTTCTCATTGTCTCGTTGTTCTGCACATAGTCAAGCCCAAGAAATGTTTGTGGGATGAAGGAATTAGAACAAAATCCTTAGAGGCAAGATTAGAAAGTTGCAGGTGGAACCTGTAGAGGGCCTACACCTAGTCCTAGAGGAACGTGAGCCCAGGTGTGGCTGTACTTCACGGCTTCCCAAACCGCCACCAGCTTGCAACGTATGGCATTGCTGGTGTGTTCAGTTTGCCCTAAACCTCAATGGAAATGTCTGACCTTCGAGCCAAGATTGAGATTAGGATATAAACTATTCTGTTGACTTTAGCTGTGGGGGCCATGAAGGGGCGCCATTATGATTTGACTGCCTGTTGCCTGCCTGCTATATATTGAACTCCGTGCTGGGTGTTCTCTACCTGTGACCTCACCTAATTCTTGTTTTACAAATGAGAACTGAGGCTCAGAAAGCTCCTAAGGACACACCCCTTGAGTGAGGAGGAAGAAGAGGAGGGAGGAGGAGGGAAGAAAAGGCTGGATGGAGGGGACAGGGACGGCCAGGAAGAGGGGTGCTCACAGTCAGCCAGGCTGTGGCCACGGTATCCATCCATGCCGAAATCCTTGAGCACTCGGTACAGCTCACAGCGACTGTAAACCTTGGCTTGGCCGCAGGTGAGCAGGCAGCTTAGCAGAGAAGCCACGGCCAGCAGCAGGACCCCAGGTGGGCACAGCTGCCTTCTGGGAGCCCAGCCCCTGGCTTCCATGCAGGACACGGAGGTGGAGCCCCCACCACGCCGGCTCAGAGCTGGGCTCTCTCTGAGGCGGGCAGCTCCACAGGAGTCTAACCCTGAGAAGAAGGAGAGAAACAGGGCCTGAGTGGACCTGGAAATGGGTGAAGGCTCCATACTGCCAACCAGCTGCCTTGCAACCCATCAGCCACACTCCCAAGATCCAGGAGAGGGTTTCCTGAGGCCAGCGCCTCTCCCTTCTAATCGTGCTTGACACCACCCTGTCCCGGAAGCTAGGAGAAGAAGCAGGGGCTTGGGGGAGAAAACAAATATAGTTTAAGCCCCATACGATATGCCAGGCAGCACTGAACCCTGAGGCCTGAGATTGTATAACTAGGAAGGAGCAGCGTTTGGATGGAGATCAAAGTTTATATGAATCCCAAGTCCTTCTGTGGTATGACCATGAGAGGATGTTCCCAGAGGCGACGGGCTGGGCAGTGTCGTGGGTGTAAATCAGTCCCTGAGACCAACTGCCAAGGGAAGTCTCTTCTTGGCTCAGAGTCTCCCTCCCCAGCCTGAACTGCACCAAGTTAACCCGCAGCCCTCTGAGTGGAAACTGCTTCTCTGCACAGAGAGGTCCCAAGGCCACACTGAAACACTCCATCATGCCCACAACCCCTTCCAAACCATCACCTTGCCAAAGCCCCTCCATGCTGGCATCTGCCTTCTCAGGCCTCCTCTCCTACACTTCAGGAGACCCCGGGCAGGCCCTGCTGTCACCTCCTCCTGAGGCTGATGTCTGCCAGGGCAACAGGCCTGGACATCTCCCTATGCACATCCCAGTCATCTCAAGCTAAGCTTGTCTACAACAGAACGCACGTTCCCACGAACAGCTGCTCTTCCCTATCTTGGCTGAAAATATTCTTGGTTGCAAACCCAGGATGTTTTTCCAAACTGGAAATATAGATGTTGTTCTTCACTCTCCTCTCCATCGCTCCATCCTTCACACATCCCAACCGGTCAATCCCGAGGTGCTGTTGATGCTACCGTCCCTCCCAGCCTTCCTGCCCTGGGTTCAGAGCACTGTCCTGGTGTGAGGATGGTCTCCTTGTAGGCAGTCCTGTCTCTTCTTCCAAACTGCCTGAAGCATATTCATCAAAATACATCTTTGAAGCATAAAGCCTATGCCCTAACCAGTTTGGCTCAGTGAATAGTGTCGGCCTGTAAACTGAAGGGTCTCAGGTTCAATTCCGGTGAAGGGCATGTACCTTGGTTGCGGGCACATTCCCAGTAAGGGGTGTGCAGGAGGCAGCTGATGGATGTTTGTCTCTCATCGATGTTTTTAACTCTCTATCCCTCTCCCTTCCTCTCTGTAAAAAAATCAATAAAATAAAAAAGGAAATATAAAGCCTGTGGCAGCCTTTGATAGCTCCCTTCATCACTGCTCCTAAACAGGATCTACAGGGCCCCTTAGGATCCTGCCCCCCGGACCCCTCCTCCCTCACACTTAAAGTTCCGGTAACTCTGTATTCAACCCGAGATGGTCCTGCCGTCTAGGACAGAAGTCCTCTCCTTTCCTCCACATAACCAACCCTTACTCACACCTGAGTCAAGGGTCCCATCTGAGATGACGTCTCCAGCCAGACTTCCCCCGCAGGCCACTGCTCCCCAACACCCCAAAACACCCTGTGCTTTTGCCCTGCTCTGTCCCGCTGGACTGGAGTGTGTATTAATCTTTCCCACCACAAGGTAACTTGCAAAGAACAGTAGCTGTCTTATTCCTCTTATATCCTAGGGGTCAAGCAGAGTTGCCGCTATGGAGTGGCTGTTCAATGGATGCTTCTTAAAAGGAATATCCTGAAGTGGTGCCCACAAAAGCACAAGAAAGAAAGGGAAGACAATTAACCTGAGTTCACATCCGGCAGACACGGTGCCCAGCCTTTTCCCCGATGCCTTCCAACTTAATCTCATCTAATCCTGTCAACAATCCACAGGTAAGGATAGGGTTATGATCCCCATTTTATAGACCTAGAAACCAAGGTGACTGCTCTACAGACCGTTTTTGAATTTTTGGCAGCAAAGTGACTTAAAAGTCATTTTATCTGGAGCATTTCACACAGGTCTAGAGGCACGAGGAGTCCGGTCTGCTGACTCAGAGACCAGAAACCTGCCAGCGTGGGTCGGTCGGTCTCTCTCTCTCTCTCTCTCTCTCTCTCTCTCTCTCTCTCTCTCTCTCTCCCTGAACTAACCACCTCCCAGCCCAGGATGCCCCCATCTCTGACCACCCCCCTTCTCATTCCATGCCCCTCCTGGCCAGCCCAGCCCAGGGACCTTGTTAACACCTGCAGAAGAGGGACGGGGGCTCACTGAGCAGGTGTGGTTCCCACCAAGGCTGACACAGCAAAGATGGTGCCAAGATGCCACTTCAGGAGAGGACCACGCCCGTGACACTGCCAGGTCCCCAGGCGCCCAGGCGGTCTCTAAACTCATGTGGGGCCTTCTGGAACTCCCCAGCTCTGTGAGCTCATCTTCTAGAACCATCTCTCTCCCACTGATGTTCAACCAGTGCTCCTAAGCCCCTCAATTGCAGAGCCTTGGGAACACATGAGAAGCATTTAAATGCAACTTCTCTTGCCCACCTCTACAATCACACACACACACACACACACACACACACACACACACACTACTTTGTGGACACTATTTGGGGGGGGGGTAATATATTTTTTATTTCAGAGAGGTAGGGAGAGGGAGATAGAAATGTCAATGAGAGACTGCCTCCTGCATGCTCCCTACTGGAGATTGAGCCCACAACCCAGACATGTGCCATGACTGGGAATCAAACCGTGACCTCCTGGTTCATAGGCCGATGCTCAACCATTGAGCTACGCCGGCTGGGCCACACACACTACCTTTCAAGATGACCCTTCTCCTCCTAACAGGTTCTTCTGGTGATTGATTACCCAGCAATGACAGCAGGTGCCCACACTCTCTCCCCAGGCAGCCTCTCACACCACTGAACCCCTCTAATTGGCTGATAGTTCTAGAATGCTGAGTCACCACCCCCCTTCTCCATCTGGATGATGACTTCCGTGTGGACAAGCTTGGGACAAAGATGGTGCTGTGAACCCTAAAGCTTGGGGGACACAGAAGGGACATGGAAGGGCATGTGGCAACCATGTCTGTGCCCCACAGAGGCCCTGCTGGGAGCTGTGTGGCCCAGCAGGGAGGCACGGGCTTTGGAGTCAGGCTGAGCTGGGCAGGAACCCAGGCGCTGGTGGCTACTAGCTGGGTGACCCAGGAAAGTGACTCAACCTCTCAGTTTCCTCAATTCTCAAGTAGGAATAATAACTCCTGGAACATCTGTTATAGATGCTTAGTACTTAGTTCTTAGTACTCAGGGTGCTCAATACGCAGGCACAGTTACTACTAAGAGCTCAGCACAGCCATGAATGTGTTCAGTTGCACCAGGTGCCTCCTCTCTGACCAGGTTAGTGCAGCCACGGTCACAGGTTTGTTTGTTTTTTTATTTTGTATGATTCCTCTTATTTTCTTTAATATATTTTTATTTATTTCATAAATGAATGGAGAGGGAGAAAGATAGAAACAGAATGCACATTTCATAGAAACATCAATGATGAGAAAGTATCATTGATTGGCTGCCTCCTGCCTATCGAACCCGAAACCTGGGCATGTGCCCTTGATCAGAATTGAACCCAGGACCTTTCAGTCTGCAGGGCGACGCTCTACCCACTGAGCCAAAATGTCTGGGACACAATTTCTTTTTTCTTTAAAAATTGTATTGTGCTACAAACACTTAACATGAGATCTAGCCTCGAGAAATTTCTGTGTACAATACAGTACCATTGACTATAACATACAGTGTTCTACAAAGATCTCAGAGCTTGAACTTTCTCACCTTGAACTTTCTGCCCATAGATTAATAACTCCAACCCCATGGCTACCAACATTCCACTCTCTGAGTCCTGAGTATGACTATTTTAGATCCCTCACATAAGTGAAATAATGCAGTATTTGTCTTTCTGTCACTGGCTTATTTCACTGAGCAGTGTCCTTAAGGGTCAACCATGCTGCCTCATATTGCAGAATTTTCTTCTTTTTTAAGGCTGAAGAGTGTTCCATTGTGTATACAACGTATACAACTTCTTTATCCAGTCATCGGTCCATGGGCATTAGATTGTTTCCACATCTTGCCTATTATGAATAGTGCTGCAATGAACACAGGAGTGCTAGTATCTCTTCGAGATCCTGATTTCAAATCTTTTGGATAAACGCTCAGAAGTGGGATTGCTGGGTCACTTGGTAGTTCTATTTTTGATGGCTTAAGGACCCTCCACTCTGTTTTCCAGAGTGGCTGCACCATTTTGCATTCCCACCAACAGGTGCAAGAGTTTCAACTTCTCCACATCCTTGGTTATCCTTGTTGTGTCTTAGATACGGTGATATAGGACACTGGGGTTTTGATTTGCATTTCTCTATTGACCAGGGATGCTAAGCATCTCTTTCCACATACCTGTTGGCCATTGGCACATCTTCTTTGGAAAAATGTCTACTCGGCATCGGAATTACTTAAAAGCCCCCAGATGCCTCCAGTGTGGAGCCAGGCGTGATCCTTTATTCAGGGAAAAGATAGCTCTGGACCTGAGTTAGATAAACCCGAGTTCACTGTCTTGCTCGACCCCTGCCTGGCTGTTTAGCCTTGAGGCGTGAACCTCCAACTTCCTCATCTATGGAATGGGGTTGGGGCCCCGTTCTGGCCCCTGGAACCCTGGATCTCAGTTCCCAAGCCTCATTTTGCTCCTCTGTAAAATGGAAATAATCCTCCCTCGCTGTCTCCGCGCAGGAAGACGCTGGCCACTTGGATCCGCCCATTTTCGCTATTGTTTTCATCGCCTGGCCCTCGGTGGTGATTCTGTCTGGCTGAGTTGTGGATTTTTTTTTTTTTTTACTGCATCAGCCTGCTTTTACCTTTTTATCGCTTCTTTTTATCGAGTCATCTTTCGGCTGATTTTATTTTATTGCGTGTTTTGTTATTTCCCACCGGACTTTCACTTTTAAATGGGAATAAGAAAGAGCAGCTCAGGAAGCACAGGTATGAGGGCAGACAGAGGCCCCAGTTGGGGATGTGCAGGTGTTCACTTCTCTGCTGAGCTCGTAGGGGTATTTCCTGTTTTCCCCAAACCCAGGTCAATTCCTCTGTGGTTCTTTGTTTGTTTGTCTGTTTTGAGAGAGAGAGAGAAAGGAAGGGAGAGAGACATATAATGTATACATTTAAGGTGAACAGGCTAATTTGATCCATATATATATATTGTAATGTGATTGCCATCACAGGGAGAAGTAGCACCTCTACCATGTTAACAATACTTTTAGTGGTTGGAATAGTTAAGGTCTAGTCTCTTAGCAAGTTTGATGATTATAATTCAGTAATGTCGTCTATATTCACTGTACTGTACAGTAAATGAGATCAACAGTAAAATCAATAGAAGAGTAAAGTGGATGGTAAGCAGATTGTCCTCCCTGCTGTGGGTGGGCCTCAACCAATCAGCTGAAGGTCTGAATAGAACAAAAAGGCTGATTCTCCCCAAACAAAAGGGAATCCCTCCTGCTTGACCTTGTTCAAACTGAGACGTGGGCTTTCTTCCTGCCTGTGGCCTCCATGGAAATATCAGCTCTTCCTGGGCCTGGAGCCTGCCAGCCTTTGGACGGGAGATGCTCATTGTTTGTCTGGGTCTCCAGCTTGCCAACTCACCCTCCATCATTGCATGAGTCTTATCATTTATCTATTTATTTTTTTTAATATATTTTATTGATTTTTCACAGAGAGGAAGAGAGAGGGATAGAGAGTTAGAAACATCGATGAGAGAGAATCATCAATCAGCTGCTTCCTGCACACCCCCCACTGGGGATGGGCCCGCAACCAAGTGATCAGAATCGAACCCAGGACCTTCCAGTCCGCAGGCCGACGCTCTATCCACTGAGCCAAACCGGTTTTGGCTCATCTATCTATTTAAAAGCCTAAGCGATCAAACAACGGAATGAATGGTTGGCTAGTTGCTATGATGCACACTGACCACCAGGAGGCAGATGCAGGAGCTGCCCCCTGGTGGTCAGTGCTCTCCCACAGCCACCCTCCCCACCCCACCCCCCATCGACCCCAATTGCTGGCCAGGCCAAGGGACCCCACCTGTGCACAAATTCGTGCACTGAGCCTCTAGTAAGTTATAAATATATAATCTCCAGTCAGTCTTCTAGCCAAACTTTTTAAGTCCTGTGTGTGTGTGTGTTTATATACACACACATATCCTTTTAGTTCTGTATCTATGGAGAGCCCTGACTGATTCACTCTCTGTGTGAAGTTGGTATAAAACACTTTCACAGTCATCAGGTTTCTCAATGCAGGTTATTCCTTTCCTTGCCCCAGTGCCACTACTGGCTGACCTCCTTCCCTCCCCTCGTATGATCTGTGGCTTGGACAGTACAGAGCCCCCTGCTGAGAGCAGCCAGACCTGGACTGGAGTCCTGATGTGGCAAACTCTCTAGCTCTATGACCTTGGCGGGTAGTTAGCCTTGCTGAACCTCAACACCCTCACTTGGAAGATGAGAAGAACCAGCCCCTGTGGGGTGGAAGGGGATTAATGGGATAACAGACAACACATCCTACACAGAACCAGGCACCAAGCAGACACTTGACTCCATTTAAGGTGGTTTTTAATTGTTAATATAAGGGAGAGGGAACCAAGTAACCAAACTTTAGAGAACCTCACTTGAATTGCCAACACACACACACACACACACACACACACACACACACACACACACACACCATGGCCTGAAGGATAAGGCAAAGGAAAAGCATGACTTGTTTTAACAGGTCAGAGGCCTTTTTTATCCAACTTGCTGCTGTCTTGGCCCTCCCTGAAGTCAGGAAACCTGTGTAAGCAGGGAATTATGCTACTAGCATTCCCCTTGGACTTACATCCTAGGGAAGCACCTTCAGGGAAACAAATACAGCCTTTAAAAAAATAAAGGAAAAGCGTCCATCTTAGAAAAAGAACTTGTTCATCCCTGTCACCCTCCCCAATCCCAGCCTGATGTCCCACAGAGGTCAAAATGGTTCTTCCACATCTGTCCCCAGCACTCTGGTGGGTGCTCTCAGCTTCCCTTAGCTGGGACTGCAATCATTTCCTAACTTGTCCTTCTACGTGGATGTGACACAGCTGGATGCACTGTCCCCATTTTTAAACCTTTCAATGGGTCTCTGTCCCTTGCAGGACTAGGTGAGCTGGTTCAGTCCAGCAGCCGGAGGGTCCTCCACAGTCTTTCCCTCCCCAGTCCTCCAGCCTCTGCTCCCAGCACCTCTACCGTGGATACCACCCCCAGATTTGTCTGCCTAGAACCTCTCCTCAAGGGCACTAGATAACTCCATTTCGTCCTTCAAAATCAGCCCAGCATTGCACCTTCTGCAGGAAGGTTCATTCAACACTCTCTGCCTCTTGAATCCTCCAGTCTTTCTTGACCCAGCACCTAACGTTTATCCCTATCACAGAACGAGCACATTACACTACAATGTGTATGGTGCAGTGACGGCAGCCCTGTCTGTGGGTCCCTCCAGAACAAGGAGTTTGGTGTATTTCTCTATTTCCTTGACCCATTTATGGGTAAGGCACCCAGAAGTCCCTGATTGATGAGGGAGGAAGACAAATGTGATATACAGGGATAGCACAAGGGGACTGCACGGTTCTGTATCTTGACTGGGGTGGTGGGTACACATGTCCCAAAACATGTTCTAAAACAAGTCTACACGTGCTATAAAATGACATAGAACTATACACGCACACGGTAACAATGATGATGTCCTGACTTGATATTCCATTAGAGTTATGTATGATGTAACCATTTGGGGAAACTGGATGAAGATGACATGAGATCCCTCTACTATTTGTGCAACTTTCTGTGAATCTACAATTGTTTGAAAATATGTTGTTGTTGTTGTTGTTGGTGGTGGTGGTGGTGGTGGTGGTGTGTGTGTGTGTGTTTTAAGGAAAAATGCACAGACTGGTTTTACCATTCTGAATAATCTAATAAAATAATTGGAAATAAGCATTGGTCAACTGTGATTTTTTTCCCCCAAAGTCTAATTGAAGATTATTTGCAACGAACTGGCTAGAGGGTAAATGATTAGAACGTGACCATAACCCAAATGTCCCTCAACAACCTGCAGGCTCCACAAGCCCTAAGGGCAGGGGCCTAATCATTGAGATCTCTACTAACTTGGGGCCTCTGAGAACCATCAAACGTCTAACAAATTGAAAAACTAAATAACCCAGGGCTTCTGACAACTCAAGACAGATAATAAACTGAGATTCTTAGCAACCCAGGTCGCCTAGCAACCTGGAGACTCTAATCAGCGAGTCCTAGCAACCGCACACATAGCTGGTGTCCAACCTGGGGGCCCAGCGGGCATCCTTCCCAGGCCCAGACGGCCTTCCCTGAGCAGTGACTGCACACCAAGTCTGTGACCTAAGCAGTAGAGGGAGGGTCAACACTGGGTTCCTGGTAACAGTCACCCCTGAGGAGGAGGGAGGATGGAGTGGGAATGGAACACACTGGGAGCTGCCATTATATCAGTAATGTTGTATTCCTTTACACGAGGTCTGATGCAAGTATGGCCTGATGGGATAAAGCTTCCTGGTGGGTAAATAGGTACTCATTATGGTCCTTTCTACTCTTGCCTCATCTTTGAAACATTTCACGGTGGAAAAAAAAATCAATTCAAAAGGAGGGAAATCAAAAAGAGAAGCATTCTTTAAGAAAATAAGTCATCCTCTTGAAGACACGCGGGTGGTAAGGACAGGAAGAGCAGAAGGGCTCATCCGTCCTCCTGGCAGGTCCTTCTGGGCTTCCTCAGGCTCCCTCAGCTCACCAGACCGGAACTAGGGGCGAGCCTGACTCAAAGGATGTCTCTGCCCATGAGTTTTTCCCCTGTGGCTGGAGAAGGAAGGCTGACAGAGGCCAGACACCCAGACCTGAGAACCTCGTTCCAGACAGCTGCCCACACCCACAGGCAACAGAAGTCATCTCAGGGCCTCAAGATGTGTAAACTCCAGATTCATGCACCAAGTCCTGCAGAGAGGAAAAAGACGGGCCAGGCCTCTCTTGGGGACCCACTGTCAACTCAGCAAACATGGATTGGACTTAGTTCTAGTCCATATTTAATGCTTTACGCTGGGATTAGGTTAGATTTAAAGTAGCAGGAGACTCAAATAAGAGTGGGTTAAGCCGAAACCGGTTTGGCTCAGTGGATAGAGCATCGGCCTGCGGACTGAAGGGTCCCAGGTTCGATTCAGGTCAAGGGCATATACCTTGGTTGCAGGCACATCCCCAGTAGGGAGTGTGCAGGAGGCAGCTGATCAATGATTCTCTCTCATCGATGTTTCTAACTCTCTGTCCCTCTCTCTTCCTCTCTGTAAAAAAATCAATAAAATATATATTTTTTAAAAAGAGTGGCTTAAAACAAGACAGAAGTAATTTCTGTCTCAGGTGAAATAAATCCAGAGATAGACAACTTGGGGTATCGTGGAGGAAGGACCAGCTTCCTCCTCTTTAAAGGAGTTTTCCAGAAAGCATTCCATGATTTTCCATCGACATCTGATTGGCTAGAACCGAGATTGGCAAACTGAGGCTCTCAAGCCACATGCGGCTCTTTGGCCTTTTGAGTGTGGCTCTTCCACAAAATACCACGGCCTGGGCAAGTCTATTTTGAAGAAGTGGCGTTAGAAGAAGTTTAAGTTTAAAAAAATTGGCTCTCAAAAGAAATTTCAATCATTGTACTATTGATATTTGGCTCTGTTGACTAATGAGTTTGCCAATCACTGATAGCCACTTAACAGGAGTGGGCAAACTTTTTGACTCGAGGGCCACAATGGGTTCTTAAACTGGACTGGAGGGCCGGAACAAAAGCAACCTGACCATGCTGGCACTCTCATCTTGGGCTGCTGGTGAAGGAGCGGAGGGGAGAGCAAGAGAACCCTCCGCTCTTTCGGCTCCGCGGGCCGGATAGAACAGCCAAACGGGCCGGATCTGGCCTGAGGGCCGTAGTTTGCCCACGGCTGCTAGAACAAGGTTAAATGGCCACACTTCAAGGAAAGCTGGGAAATGTAGTCTTATTGTGAGAAGCCGAGAACCAGCTAAAAACCAACAGCTCTATTACCAGAGGGAAGAAGACGTTAAAGAGAACAGGTATCGGGGAAGGCAACTCGCAATCTGTCACTGTCACCAGTTTAGCTTGTCACCTGGAGCAGGTGCTGTCACTTCCTCGCCCTTCAGTCAATGCGTCGGACTGAGTCATAGCTTAAGATCCTTTCCAGAGCTGACATTCTTATCTATGCTCAGGTTTTGTATTTATATAATCCATTGATTCCAACGTCAGGAGAGGCGAAGGGCAGGGAGTTAGTATTTATGGCAAACGATCGACAATTTCACTCTTAAACCTCAGAAGCATCTGTTTGATGTGGGATCTATACTCCCCTTTGGAGATGAGAAAATTGAGGCTCAGAGAGGCTAAGCCACCTCCCAGACTCACACAGCTTTACGTGGTGAGTCCAGGATTTGAGCTGGATCCAAGCCCCTTCCTTAAAACCAGCTGTCCATTTCTGAATTTGGAAATAAAACCGAAATGCAATCCCAGGGTTGCCACCGATGAGCAGGGTAACCTTGGACACGTTCCTGACCTCTCTTGGGCCTCATTTCACACAGCTGCCAGATGTGAGTGATAACGATACCTATGTCATAGGGGTGTGGAGAGGATTAAATGAAATGAATAAACATAAAATGTTGGAACAGTGCCTGGCGGGCCATATAAGTACAATAAGTGTTAGCTGTGACCCTCTTAGGCAATAGCTACACACGCCTTGAGGAAGGACTGAGGACAGAGAGAGTGTTCCAGGCTGAGGGGCATCCCGGTGCGAAGGAGGACACGTCTGAGTCAAGTCTTAAGGGCTGATCAAGAATCACGAGTCTCCCTCCAACCCCAGAATTCAGCAGGGCCCCAGCCTGGGTCTGTCTCCACTAGATACGTATTGTATGCGAATAGGCCTCGAGTCAACCGCTCAGAATGAAAGCAGAGACAAGAATCTCAAATTGTACTGGAAGGGAAGCATGACACATTCTGATTCCCAGCTGCGAGTCCTCCCTGGCTCTGGGAGCATGAGGCAGGGAGCAGCCCTACGTCCAGAAAGAAGCACTTGAACTTGGGCCCTGGTGCTGTCTCGGGCCCTCACGCCTGTGGCCCAGGTGTTCTTCCTTGTTATTCACAGCTGGCAGCCGGCCGGCGCTGCAGCACCCAGCCCCACCTTCCGAACTTTGTCCCCGGTCTGGAAAAATGTCTGCTCTGTGTGCTTAAGGAAGGGACCAGGACAGCGGGTCGTGCCCACGGGGCCACCTGGCCAGGCACTGCAGCCACGGGGGCCTGAGGGACAAGGCTGTCCTGCCCAGTGCCAGCCCGCCCAGGCAGGAGCACCGCCCTGTCTCAGGGACCACATGCTGTCCGGCCTTGGGGAAAGCGGGCATACCAGGACACGGAGGCAAGCTCCTGCCAATGGCCTTGGAGGCCTGGGTTCTCAGCCCAGATGGGCTACTGGCTTGTTCTGTGGGCCAGTGCCTCCACCTCTCTGAGCCTCGGGTCAGTGGGAGCAGTCATACCCTTCTCATGAGGTTGTTCTTCTGTTGTGAACATTAAATGGAATAATGCAGGCAAGGCGTTTAAGCAGCTCCTGATGGGCCCTGGGGACCCCATCTCTGGAGGTTCCATGGGAGGCACCCTGACTCCAAAACTTCCCTAGGCGTTCACATTCCCGAGCACTGTGTCCCTTGGGTGCTTAGATGGCGCCTCTCTCTCTCTCTCTCTCTCTCTCTCTCTCTCTCTCTCTCTCTCTCTCTCATCCTAAGTATATGTTATGCTTCTGAACTTAATGAGTTTACCTTTGAACTTTTCATACTATTCATGCTTTTATGACTTTTGTTATCACAACGTTCCCTTCATGACAGATATTAGGGCCTCTCCTCCAAGCTCCAGGGAGATCAGATCAATGACATGGGCACACAACACACAAGCATCAAATGCCAAATGGGAGACACATATCTAGTCTATTCATCTACTGTGGTACATTCTACCCTCCGATCTGGGTTGAAGAATTCAGATCAACGTCTGGGATACAAGTGGGACTTCCTAACTCCCAAACTTAGATATGAGAGCACACTCCACCCCCCAAGCACCAAGGCTCGCCTGCAGGGATGCAACCTTCTGGAAGGTAGCCAGGCCAGACCGAAGGCACTCCACGCTGAGACAGTAAGAGACGCAGCTCTCCCCAAGGAGGGTGGGGAGTCAGAGAAGAAGCGGCTGGCCTGGTCCTGATCCTGAGTCCCAGGAGCCCTGCCCACCAGTAAAAGGCGACCCCGTGAATACCAGCCTCTGCCAGCCAGTCTACACCCCCTTCCTCGGCAGGAGCAGGGAGGGCTGCGGAGAGAGGCACTTCACCTAGCCTCACACGCCTGCGTCACAGGAAAGGAGGTCTGAATGGAACCTCAAAGAAAAGAAAGAAGGAGAAACGCTGCTCAACACGGAAGGTCCTGTGAGTACTTGCTGCTGGAAGATGAAACACTGAGCACATCGGTGGGCGTGCAATACATCGGGTGGACATACCTACCATTTTCGAGCACCTACTGGGCGTAAGGCAGTGGGCTAGGCCAGTGGTCGGCAAAGTCATTAGTCAACAGAGCCAAATACCAACAGTGCAATGATTGAAATTTCTTTTGAGAGCCGAAAACCGACTTCTGTGCATGGGCCATGAAGTTTCAATCGCACTGTACGTGCGCGCCAGCACGTGATGATTTGTGGAAGAGCCACACTCAAGGGGCCAAAGAGCTGCGTGTGGCTCGAGAGCCGCAGTTTGCCGACCACTGGGCTAGGCATATTACATACGTTAGCACCCACAATTCATACACGCGCACACACACACACACACACACACACACACACACACACACTTTGACAAGAGCATTTAGATTAGAGTGGTTAAGCACTTTGCCTAAGGCCACCCAGCTAGTAAGTGGCAGCGCTGGGGTTGGATCCCATTCAGCCTGACTCCCACTTTGCCCATCCCACTGGAAATGGAGGAAGGGAGGGAGGGCTCTGAGAAAAGGTTCCCCGGAATGGCATGGGGCACTGTGCTTGCGCGGAATGAGGGGTTGCTCTTCCACTCGCCTCCAGTCCCTATGCTTACTTTTGCCTTTGCATTGTATTCAAATTATTTGCTTACACACCTGCCTCTTTCATTAGACCAGTGAGTGAGTCTCATCCCTGGCTGAACCTTAGAATCCCTTATTTAAAAAATAACACTGTGAAATACTCTGCAGCAGTAAAAAGGAAGAATCTCTTACCCTTTAAGACAGCCTGGAGGGACCTGGAGACTATTATGCCAAATGAAATAAGTTAGTCAGAGAAAGATAAGTATCACATGACCTCTCACTCATATGTGGAATCAAATGAACAAAATACACGGATGAACAAAATAGACCCAGAGAGCATAGAACAGACTGGAATCTCGGAGAGAAGGCAGGGGAGGGTCGGTGGGTGGGAAGAGATCAACCAAAGAACTTGTATGCATATATGCATAACCCAAGGACACAGGCAATAGGGTGGTGGAGGCCTGGGGTGGGGGCTGGGAGGAGGCCAGAAGGGAGGGGGGAAAATAAAAAATAAAAAAATAACAATGCCTGGGTCCCACTCAAGACCAAATAAATCAGAATCTCCAGGACTAGGACTTGGGCATTCATAGATTTATTTTTTTTTAACTCCTCAGGGGATGATTCAAATGTGCCCTCGGGTTTGAGACCCAGGGTTGCAGCCTGGGGGCAATTCAAGGTCAAGGACCAGGCCGTGAGCATTGGAGTCCTCAGAGCCCAGCAAAGTCTGGTTCTTAGTAGGTGCCTGACACCTCTCGAAGGAGGGGATGAGCACAGATAGCAGGAGATGGAGATCAAGAACACAGAAAGGAAAACAGGTAAGTATTATGCAGAAGAGGGAGGAGAGTGGGGGGGGAGGGGGGAGCATGATTTGAGACAGAAGCAGGGAGAGTCTTTAGAAGCCAGGGCCACAGAGAGGACCTGGCTGAGGCTGTGTGAGCGCGAGGTTGTCTTGCATAACAAATCTCCAGTTAAAGCTCATTTGAAGCTTCAATGCAGAATAAACAGCATCTGCTTCCGAGAGAAATGAGGTGAGGAAGAGTCAAAAACGTGCGTTTCTGAATGTGCCGGAACAATGGACTTTGGGGGCCGGAACCCTCGGTACTGAGGCGCTGAAGAGAGCAAGCGCCAAGAAAAAGAAAGGAGGAGAATTGTGATTATGAGAATCACTGAAACGTGTGGGGGGGAAATATGACAAGGAAGATAAAATTCATGATTTAAAACTAAAATGAGAAAGCAAGCTTCAGAATGAATTCCTGGCATGGTATGCATATGTGCTCACAAGGCTATTGTTTCAGCGGTGGGGAAAGGACTAGAGGTAAATAAAATATGCAAATGCGTTTTATGATGAGAAGTTCTGTGATGAGCAACTGAGATAATAATCACTGTGAAAATCCGAGGGGCGAGGGGGGAGGGGGACGACAACAACAAAATGTTCTAGAAATGCTGCCACAGGGGGTGCCTTCCCCTGCGTTCGCCCACGTGGCCCACGGCCAGGTGGACTCCACACTATGGCCCCATGAGCCTCAGTCCGACGCTCTGCTGGCTCCAGCTCCACCATGGAAAGGTAGACGCTGGCCCTGCTTTTGGCTCTACTGTATCCCAACTGCACCCTCTTCAGGACTTCAGAACCCGAGGAATGAAACTCCCTTGACCACATCTCATTCTCCCGTGGTGGCTTCTGAAAATGCTTATTTCAGGGGGTACCCCAAGAACCCACTCCCCCATGGGACGGGGAAGTCTGGCCTATTCATTTCTCCGGGAACAATGTGGGGTGGCATGCTTATCGTCCTGGGGTTGAGGTTGCTATGTGGGCTAAGAAAATGAGCTTGGCACTAGGCCCAAGCAGCCTGAGTCCAGGGTCAGAGAGCTCTCAGAAGGTGGCTCTCAGGGCAGGACCCCCCGGGGAAGAGCACGAGGTACCCTGGAGCCATCTCAAGTTGGGAGAATTAGGTTTTCATCTCCAGCTGCAGGACAGAGAGCCAGAGAGGAATAAAACAAAGGGAGAAGAGTGGTTCGAGGAGAGAAGGGAGATGTAGCTAACATTTATTGGGTGCCTACTGTGCACTAGGCATATGGGACTTCATCTAACCATCGAAGTCACTCTACAAGAGCCTTAGACTGACCCAAGAGCATTTTAGATGTTAGGGTTTCCATGGCCCTTCTGTTTTCACTCCCTACTCTCTCCATAGCATCACACCCATAGCCACAACTCTAATAATAACGATCCGTGACAAATCTCCAGCCCACTTGGCTCTGAGCTTCAACCGCTTTAACTCAACGCAGGTGTCTCGAATGCATCTCAAACTCAAGTCCAAAACAGATGGTTCCTGCCGCTTCCTCAAACTGCATCCTCTTCTGGTGTTTGCTGTACCGGAGATCCCTGTCCCCAAACTGTCATCCCCAATGCAGGCATGCACACCTGAGGGAGAGGAGTCTTTCTTGACACCCCGTTATCTTGCATCCCTGTCCTATGTCCCTTCTACCCAAGTCTTATGTATTTTACTTTCTAAACATCTCTCAAATGTATCCACTCCCCTAACTTTCCATCTCCCTCTCCCGGCCCAGGCCAACCTATCGTCTTCTCTCGCCCAGACCGATGCAGTGGCACTGGGTCTTCCCTCCCTATGCTGGCCTTCTCCAACTGATTCTCCACATAGAGGCCAACAGGTGCGTTTTGTGTTGTTGTTGGTTGTTGTGGTTTTTTTTTTCAAAATACAAATCTGATTGTGTCTTTATCTCCAACCCAGCCCACCACCGCCCACTGTGAATAAACCATCTGAATGAATTCACATTGCTCTTCACATCTACACCCACGTCCTTCCCATGGCCTGTCTCATTGTCCCCTTTGTTTACTGTCCAGTCACACTGGCCTTGTCTCGGTTCTAGCTACAGGATGTTTGTATGGACTATTCCTTGTGTCCCCACTCATCCATCTCTGAACTGCTACTTACCTCCAGAGAGTAGGTCCCTTTTAATGGAAGCCTTCCTTTATAGGTTAATTATCCTAACAGTCTTTTATAAGATTATATCTTCCCTCTTAAAACACTTTACAAGCTTTTAATTTCATATGCACTTAAGCAATCATTTGCTTAATATCTGTCTTCCCTCATTAGTTTATAGTCCTATGAGAGCAGAAATTGTATGGTTCATCTCTACCCTATATCCCCAGCAGTTAGACATTGCATGCCACATAACAGGGGTCCAATGGAATCTTCTTCATAAGGAAAGGACGCAGTCAGGTGAGGAAGGAGATGTCCAAGGAGTAGCAGAGTCAGGATTCCAACCCGGATCTGTCTCCCTCCAGAGCCCAGGCCTTTTCCCAGCATCTAGGACTAGAGAGAAAGAATAAATAAGCAAAGACATTATCTCCCCACCATCTGACCCATTTGAAGACAGGCTATTCCAGCCTTGGGCAAACTGTGGCCTGCGGGCTGGATCCAGCCCGTTCGGCTGTTCTATCCGGCCCGCGGAGCCCAAAGAGGGGAGGGTTCTCTTGCTCTCCCCTCCGCTCCTTCACCAGCAGCCCAAGATAAGAGTGCCAGCATAGTCAGGTTGCTTTTGTTCCGGCCCTCCGGTCCAGTTTAAGAACCCATTGTGGCCCTCGAGTCAAAAAGTTTGCCCACCCCTGGGCTATTCTCTAAGAGAGGGCAGACAGATGGAATTTTGTCAGTGGTCTTGGCTGCCAGACAGTGCTTCCTGAATGAAACTCAACACAGAGATTGGTTCCATGAGGCACCAAGAATAATTTGGGATTTCTCTTTAATGGCTCTCCATTGTTCTCAGAAGAAAGTTCTCAACATGATTCATGGGTCCCGACTCTTTCCAATCCCCTCACCCAGGACTGCTTCCTCTCATCTAAGATTCTAACCAAATATATTACGTTCCTTCATATCTTACCTTGGAACAGATAGCTTCCTCTCTGCACAACCCCACCCACTCTGTCTACCTGACCTCTTCCTACTCGTCCTGCAAGAATCTCCCCGCCTCTTCTTGTCTCCTTCTTCCATCTCTTTGATCTCTATTCCCACCCCTATTTTGGGGGTGGATAAAGCGAAGTTTGATTTTTTCGACTCTGGTTGCTTGGGGGATTTTTTCTGCCACTACATCTAACCTGTGAATATTATTATTAATCATCCATCCATGGCTCTTTGCTGCTCCAAACATTTCAATGATATTTATTTGTTCTCTGGATGAGAGAGGATTTTCTAATCATAAAAGCAATGGAAGAAATCACTAAGGGAAAGAAAATCAATAGATTTGACAAAACCAGAATTAAAACTTCTGGAGTCAGGAACATTCTAAA
Source organism: Vespertilio murinus (assembly GCA_963924515.1). Taxonomy (NCBI): domain Eukaryota; kingdom Metazoa; phylum Chordata; class Mammalia; order Chiroptera; family Vespertilionidae; genus Vespertilio; species Vespertilio murinus. The sequence continues at coordinate 27,933,099 of OZ004718.1, read as the reverse complement.
CAAAACCAGACGGCAAATGACAACGGCTGGGGAAAATATGTGCAATAGATAAGACAAAGGTTTGTTATCCTTAATATAGAAAGAGCTCATATAAATCGATAAGAAACATATTACAGTACTAGGAGGAAAATGGACAAAGGACATGAATAAGTACATAGAGCTAATAAACACATGAAAAATGTTTAGCTTCACCAGCAGTCACGTTAATGCCCAATCCACTGTTCACCGATCAGGTGAAGGTAGCATTAAAGACGGGGGAGGGTGCAGAGATTATTGTGTAGTTCCCAAGAAAAAAATAAGAGCTTTTCCATCTTTTTCTTTTTTTTAAATATATTTTATTGATTTTTTTACAGAGAGGAAGGAAGAGAGAGAGAAAGTCAGAAACATGGATGAGAGAGGAACATCAAATCAGCCGCCTCCTGCACACCCCACACTAGGGATGTGCCCGCAACCAAGGTACATGCCCTTCGACCGGAATCGAACTTGGGACCCTTGAGTCCACAGGCCTACGGTCTATCCACTGAGCCAAACCGGTTTTGGCATTTTTTTCAATCACTCCCTACCACCTGGAGGAAAAGTCCTGCATCTAGTCCTTACCTTCCCCTCCCCTCGATGCCTCTCCTACCACCTCACCTCCCATCTGACACGTGCACAGTATGGAGTGTCACAGAGCACAATTGCCCTGCCTGGATCCTCGGTCCTCCTCCACCGCTACTTCCTCCCACCTAACACCCACGCCTCCTGGACAATTCTAAGACATCCTGTTTTCCGGAAACTCTCCTGGACTGGGTTTGGTGCCCTGCCCTGTGCTCCTGTTACACACCCGTTCCCTTACTTAGCACTTACTGTATTGTATTGCAAATCATTTTTATGGGTTTCTTTCCACCTTAGATTACATGTGCCCCAAGAGAGGCATTCATTATCTTTTTTATTCACTCCAATATACCCCAGGGTTCGCCCAGTGAGGATGCTGGAACTAATCAATCCTGTCATAAATTATCCCATTTTGCACCGTAAATTTTTGCGACTCTTCTGGTAAAAGCACGTTTTCCTTAAAACAGAACAAATTAAGTCGTTTTGGATGGAGAGAAAGTGCCTCACCCATGCCCCAGCCCTCATTTTACTGCCCATGTTCTATCACCTTATGTGCTGTAACCGACTATTGGCCATGAACTTAATTTATTGGCCAGGACCACCATTTTTTTTTTTTAATAGAAAATAGTAGAACTAGAAGGAATGGAATGACTCATAGGGATTGTTTCCTTCCCTTCACTGTAGATTTCCCCCCACGCACCGCCCCCTAGTGGGCAGGAGTGGTGATGACAGAACATGAGCTGCGGAGCTGAAATCCCTGTTCTGATCCATAATGACTCCAGGAAAGCTGGTTTCCTTGCCTGTAAAATGGGGATGATGAAAATTCAAAGGGAATGAAACAGAAAGGTCCCGGTGATGCCTCAAATCCTCAGAGCTCTCTCTGCTCATCAGCATTTCCGGTACAGAGACGGTTACCCACCAGAGGCAGACGCGGTGCAGCCTTATTTCTTCCGGCACTTTCTCTTCTGATGCCTCGCTCCTCACTTACTCCCTTCCCACCCAGTTGCCACCCAACCCCCCGACTTCACACCATAACTGAGTCATGAGCCCCTCAGATTCAGGGAGGAAAAGCGCTCAGTGGCATAGGGCAAATGTATGGATCCCGGAGTCTAACGTCATAGGGTGTGAAGTTAATGGGTGTCTCTCTAAATGGCAATTCTGACCAACTCACTCCCCTGGATGAAGCCTTTCCATGGTCCCCATTATGCTCAGAATAAAGCGTCACCTCCCTAAGATGACCTGTTAAATCCTCCACGACCTGATGACTTGTCCAGCCTTTACATCCCACCCTCCAGCCCTCCCCCAAACACCTGCATTTCTCAAATGAGCATGCTCTCCTGGGCTCGGACCTTTCCCACGTCAGCCCAGGACTCCTCTCTGACCTTCTGTCACGCCTCAACGCAAGCATCAGCTCCCTCCAAGTGCCTTCCCTGACTATCTCCACACCGCCGCCACACACACCCCCACCTTATACCCTCATGGCTCCTCTCACTACACTGACCACAGCTGCTCCCTCATATCTCTTGCTTCTTAGGGTCGGGGCTTGTGCCTTTTGTTCTATATCCCCAGCACCTAGCGCAGCACTTCCTCCCAGAGTAAGCAAAAAGTACGTATCTGTGGGAGGAAAGAGGGAGGAATTGCAAAGGGAGGGAGAGGAGGGATGGGCCCAAGGAAGAAATGAATGGGAATTGGTCATCTGACATCTTCCCAAAATGTGTAAGGTCATACATAAACAACTCAGGGGCTTTGGACTGTAAGTCCTTCTCTAAGGATCAGGCTCCTACGGGTGCACAGAGTCCCTGCGGAGCCGCTCCTGGAAGGAGACAGGTCAGGGTGAGCACAGGAGTAAGCAAGGGGTGAGCTGGATGCCGCTCATCGGGGAGGTTTCACAAGCTGGAGGAGGCTCCAGCCCAGCACTGCAGGAATGCAACTTGAGCAATCAACCCCGGGAAGCCTGATAAGAGGCTAAGAGCTTTGATCCTCTGTCCTGAGCGAGGGGGGGGGGTGGGGCTGGGACACGCTGGACCACTCTCCCTGCCGCAGTGATTCCAGATTGTCTGGCTATTTGACCGCAAAGCCCCTGCTTGGACAGAGCCATGGTAACCGAGGTGATGGATCTGGGTCAGCTGCATTGGGCACAGGGCGGGGGTGGAAAGAAAGGTTAACTTTGGTTAATCAGTACCAGGCACACAATGGGACATTTCTCATGCCATTTCATTGATTCACATACCAACCCAGTGAGGCAGCGGCCTTGGTTTTCCAGGTGAGAGGAGCCAAGGACCAAGGAGGGTAAGTCGAGTGTTCAAGCTCCCACAGGAAATGACTGAGCCCTAATTCTGCCTGACTTCAAAGATCTTACTCTTCTCACACTCAAATCCTGTCCCTAATTCCTTCTTCATTTAGAATTTTAGTCTGATGCTCCCTCGCCAGCGTAGGAGAGGGTGGGGGTCATGGAAGAAAAGCTCTACCACCGTGCACATAGGCCACTAGTGAACGAGGGACTTGGGGTGTGTCTGTCCTCCCAGAAACCTCCTGGCTAGCTCCCAGCCAGCCCCTTCCAAGGGAGGAAGTAACTTCCGCCAACTCCCAAAGAGCAGTTGGTGCTCCACCTCAGCCCCACCCTTTTCCAGAGACCTTTCATCTGCCCTACTCTGGGGATGAAAGAAAAAAAACTACAGAGCAGCGGAAGCAGGGGTCCTGCCATCTAGCGGACACTTCCTCTGTCTTCAGCCGCCTCTCCTCACCACACAAAGGGCAGCAGCGGTGGGCTGGGACTCGCCAGGGCGCAGAGGTGACACCGGGGGTCACTTCAGGGGCAACATCTCCACCTCCAACCCCACACCTGGCGGATGGTATCTGAGAGGTCATCTCGGGGTTGCTTCTCTTTGGCTTAGGGCTCTGGTCCGGGTTAAGTGAGGGGGACATTTACAACTGAAGCAGCCGTTGTGAGCCTAGTAGGAATGAGTTTCCAATCTGGTTATGAAGGCAGGTTTTGAAAGGGTGGGGGAAAAGGGCAAAACCAGGAGGACTGTGGGTGTCTATTTGTGGAGGCCACGAACAGAAAAGTCCAAGTGGTTGTGTGGACATTTCCCACTCGCAGCTCACCAGCAGGCCAGGCACGATAACTACCATATAGCATGCAGTCCGAGCTGATGGGAGTGGGCCATCCAATAAGGTGTCCCCTGTGATCAAGAATCTATCCTTCGCCGAAACCGGTTTGGCTCAGTGGATAGAGCATCGGCCTGCAGACTGGAAGGTCCCAGGTTCGATTCCGGTCAAGGGCATGTACCTTGGTTGCGGGCACATCCCCAGTAGGGGGTGTGCAAGAGGCAGCTGATCAATGCTTCTCTCTCATCAATGTTTCTAACTCTCTACCCCTCTCTTTTCCTCTCTGTAAAAAATCACTAAAACATATTTAAAAAAAAAAAATCTATCCTTCACCCTAGCCAGTTTGGCTCAGTGGATAGAGCTCTGGCCTGCAGACCAACATGTCCTGCAAGGGCATGTACCTCGGTTGCAGTCTCCTCCCCTGCCTGGGCCCCTGATTAGGGCTTGTGCAGAAGGCAACCAATTGATGTGTTTCTCTCACGTGGATGTTTCTCTTCTAGTCTCTCTAAAAATCAATAGAAACGAAAGAGTGAGGATTAACAACAACAAAAAGAATCCGTCCTTCAGTCCATGAGAGTGGAGCTCCGGCCTCCCTCTCCCGACGCCATCCCCCCAGGTGGGAACTCTGCCGGTCCCACGCATCCTGCTCTCCAGGGAGGAATGAAATGGGCCCAATGACACACCTCAGGGACAAGCAAGGCCCAAATCTTGGGCTTGGGGATATGGGTTCCTGGTTGTCCGGAATCAGGCTGAGGGATTTGCTGACTTGATTCAGGGCAGAAAACGTTAAACGAGAACCAATGCGGAGCTCCAAACATGCTGCACCGCCTCAGACGTGAACCAAGGCAGCCCCCAAGCCAGGCCCTGCCCCCAGAGCCAGCCTGGCTCGGAGAGCCTGGGAGGAAGCGAAGTACGTCAGGCGACCCTGCCCTCGTCCTGGAAATGGCGCAATCAGGATGTGCGTCTGGATTGTGCAGCTGTGATTCTCGGCCTTGCACAGGCCTCAAGTCGTAAACACGCCCCTCACCTTTCAACATTTACAAAGCACACAGACGTCCAAAGCACGCGAAGCACGTCCTTCGTGGACGTCATCGCTAACGTGAGCTCAGGGCGCTGAAACGTTTCCTGAGTCACACGCACAAAGCGTGCTGAGGAGTCCTAGGCTCTCTCCTTCCACCCTCGGTTCTCGGACAAATACGTCCCCCACGCATTTGAATTTGACTCAATGACCACACGCTTGAGAAAAACCTAAGTATGCATTTACTATCCACCTAGTAGCAACGAGGTCAAATTACAGGCATAACGATGCAAAGGGAATCGTCGACTCTGGGGTGCTCGCCTTCAAACACACGCCTGTGCAGGGAGGAGGGACTCGGGTGCCTCAGGGAACGGGCGGATAACACAAACCAATGAGGCAGACCAGGTGAGAGAGCACAAGTCTTGCAAAGAGAGGCAACCCCACCTTAGCTCGTTTTGGCTCAGTGGATAGAGCTGCGGCCTGCGGACTGAAGGGTCCCGGGTTCGATCCCGGTCAGGGGCATGTACCTTGGTTGCAGGCTCCATTCCTGGCCCTGGTCAGAGCGTGTGCAGGAGGCAACCAATCTATGCGTCTCTCGCAGATGGATGCTTCTCTCTCTGTCTCTCTCTCTCTCTCTAAAAATCAATAGAAAAGTATCCTCAGGTGAGGATTAAAAAAAGGGGAGGGGGGCCTACTCCTACTTAGTTCCAATTGATTGTCCTCTTTGGAAAATGCAGGTCAGAGTTGCCTCACCTTCTGATTGTTCAAGGGAAGCCAGACATGCTGATTGTGATGTGAAACCCCCCGATTCTTAGGGGGTGGCTCGGGTTCCCCGAAAGCACCAGGTGAGCCCAATAAAGGTTGGAGTCCACCCGCGCTCAGAGGGCTGCTGTGCAGATGGCGTCTCCGCTAACCGTGGTGTCAGACTGCCACTCGCCAGCCACCATCTGCAACTGCAGCGGAGGCATCAACGCACGGGCCCTCCTGGTGGAGGGCGCACACAGCCGGGCCCCCGAGCCGTGCGGAACTAACGACAGGAAAAGGGGAAGGCTCAGACGGGCCGCCCGTGGACAGCAGCCGGCCGGCCCTTGTGGTCAGCGGCTGGCCAGCCGGCACTAGATGGCCGACTGCTCCTGCAGGAAGCCCTCGGGACCTGGCGGGCCTTTCTCTGGCTCGGAGGCCAGAGCTGCTTCTCGAAGGACCTCCAGGTGCTCCTCAGCAGCGGACAGCGACTGGTCCACCCAATCCAGGCCCCCGGTCAGGTGGCAGGCATTCCTGGTCACCAGCACCAGATGACTGACAGACAGGAGCAGGGCCGTTGTCCTAGAAAAAAAACAACAGCAGGATCAGGTCCCCCCAGGAAGAAGGCACTTGGTGCCAAAGCCCAACTGGTCTGAAGTCTATAGTCTGTTCCCCAAACTGGAGCCCCTTCCCTGGGAGGTGGGTGAGCATGCAATTTACAGATGTTTGGACAAATTTGGGAGGGGCCAAGGTAAGGTTACTCGAAGGCTTTCGGAGACCAGAAAGATGGAATGACTGGTCGCTATGATGCCCACTGGGGCAGCCAACTGGCCCGATCAAGGCCCTGATCGGCCCCACCCAAATGCCCACGGCCCCTGACCCTGGCTGGCCTGGCCCTGATTGGCCCCAAAAGGAGCAAGCCGACTGGACCCCACCCATGCACAAATTCATGCACTGGGCCTCTAGAGAGAATATAATACGCTGAGTCTCATTGGCTTATTTGAGGCTGTGGTGCCCACTGTCTGCTGCCCACTGTCTGCTGCCCACTAATGAAAAGCCTCCAGAAGAGAGTGTGATGGGACAACCTGCAACTGGCCAATTGGATGGGCACATCCCGATGCTACCCACTTAGAGAGAGGGTACCCACACTCCACCTCGAGCATCCTCGTGGATTCAGAATCCCCCAGCCAGGCGTGGCTCACTGGTTGGTTGACTCTCACTGCACTGAATGGTACCCAAGGCCCAGGGCAGCCCAGGAAGCCAGCAACACGGCCTTCTCCCCACCATCCCAAGCAGCCGGCCGCCCAGATCTCATCAAGCCGTGAGCCCGCAGCACGGACGCAGGGGCGGCCATCTCACCGTGCATCCAGGAGCTTCGGGTCCAGCGGTGGGTACATGGACTTCACAACATCGTCCACTCTGAGGGGAGGACAGGGCTTTCAGTGTCTCGCTCTCCTTAGCGCCTTCACGCCCTCCCTCCTTCCCGTCTTTTCCTAGCCCAGTTCTTCTCTTTACATAGCCACATCTTTGGTGGCTCTTTCTCTAAGGGCTTTGGCATTCTCCGCCTCAGACGTAGAAAGCCTTCAGGTTCAGTTTAGAGAGTATTGTGGCTTCTGGTTTGGTTTTAGTGCCAATGACTTGAAAAGTACATGGTCCAACACCTGAGATGATGTTCGAGATACACTACTAAATTAAAAAGACACACCAGCCGAAACCGGTTTGGCTCAGTGGTAGAGTGTCGGTCTGCGGACTGAAAGGTCCCGGGTTCGATTCCGGTCAAGGGCATGTACACTGGTTGCAGGCACATCCCAGGAAGGGGGTGTGCAAGAGGCAGCTGGTCGATGTTTCTCTCTCATTGACGTTTCTAGCTCTCTATCTCTCTCCCTTCCTCTCTGTAAAATATCAATAAAATATATATATTTTTAAAAAGACACACTGCCCAACATATGTAGAGTTTGATGGATCTCATTTGCATAAAAATAAAATAAAAGTCACGAAATGCAGAGAAGAATAGTCTGGAGTGATACTATTCAATAGCAGTTACCCCCAGGGGCTGGGAGGGGGTAGAATTAGGGGATACTTTACTTTCTAGATAATCTGTATCTGCAATGTTTTTCTTTTTACAGATATTTATTATTTTTATGTTTGAAAACAAAACAAAAACCACATGGTTAAAGGTTCTGTAGAACACTAAAAAAACAAAAAACAAAAAAAAACCTACAAATTTACTTTAGGGGGAAATCATTCCACTGAATTTCTTTTTAACACATGGTATAGCTGGTGGTTAATTTTTTTTTTAATCTAGTTCAGGAAAAAAAACAAAAACTATTCATCCTGATTTGCATGGTACAAGGTCCTGCTCCAAATGTTTGCTCTTGACCATGTGATAATCAGGAAGAAAAAAATAACAATGCATTATCTGATTTTTCAACGCACTTGAAAATAGATGTCCTTACATGCTCTGGTCTTGGGGCGCCCGGGGGAAGAAGAGGGAGAGGCAGGCAAGGAGGAGAGGGTGCTGTGGGGCTGGTGAGAACATGCAAAGAGATGGCCACTCCAGCCTCTGCCCAGCTGGCCCTTCTCCGTGGCGCCTGGAGCTGACGCCACGCCCCTTGACACTCAGATGCTACCAACAGACCATGTGGAATAAAGGGAACAAGAAAAACAACAGGATGGACCCGGCCCGAGGAGAATGAAATGCGAGGACGACAAGACAAAGCGAGGATGCAGACTGGATTCTGATGGAAATGTTCTGGAAGCAGTCTGAGGTGCTCTGCAGGATGGGCCAGGGGTCACCAGGTCAAGCCCGCCCTCTGAGCAACACCACACCCACACCCTAGCACCACTGTTCCTCCTGACCACCCAGCCCTGGACTCATCCTCAGAACCCTCATCTCTTTCCTCCTCCGACCCCTCCTGGCAATGCTGCCTCACATAACCTGGTCCCCCGTGAATCCGTCAGACCCTTTGGGGGGCTCTTAGGAGTGACAGGGCACACGATGGAGGTCCAGCAGGTCTGAGCCATGGGGAGTCTCTATTGATATTGAGTGTCCAGACGGCAGTCTGGGGCTTGCCCAGAGCCTGGTTAGAGGGCCCTTCAGGCCAGGGGCCGCCCTCGGCTGATATAAATCCTGGGACCGCACCCACCGGGGAGAGCTCCGCAGAAAGCCAGGAACGGTTCTGGGCGGAGTCCCTCCCACTCTCTCAACACACTGAACTCCCTGGACAGAGTTCAAGTGCACCAACTCCTTCCTATGCCCTCAGCGGGCTGGCTCCTCATGATTCACCCGAGGCCACAGCCACCGGGAGAGCAAGGGGGCCCCTGGAACTTGGGGGCGGGGGCACCATTCCCACCAGGGATGTGGCTGGACAGGGACAACACCCTACTCCGGCACATCCACATACCAGCCACCAGATGGCAGCACAAACTTAGCCCGGCCCTTCTCTCTGAGAAAAGGGCTTTATTTTTCTTCACCAAATTGAGCCCACAGGAGGGGGTGTAGCTGTTGACTGCAATCCGCTGGTTGCCTCCCACACGGGGATTTCGCAGATGCCTGGAATTTGGGAGAGCCCAGTGATGAACGGCCTCACCTCCCACTCGGCCCTGGAGGCTGCTGGTTCCCTCAGGAACCTGGCGGGGCCATGGATGGAGCCGTGGGTGCCAGCCACCCCCGAACTAGTCTCCAGTACAGATATGGGTGGGAGACAGGACATGGCCACGAGGTCACAGCAGACGGGGGTGCGGGAAATGTGCTTACTGACCCGAAGCCTGGGACAAAGGCTAAGAGGGGGAAAGCAGCCCCGGCTGGAATGGGACTGAGAATGAGGGGGTGGCCCGGCCGGTGTGACTCAGTGACTGAGCATCCACCCAGGAACCAAGAGGTCACGGGTTCTATTCCGGGTCAGGGCACATGCCCAGGTTCCAGGCTCCATCCCCAGTAGGAAGTGTGCAGAAGGTAGCCGATCGATGAAGTTTCCTTCTCATCTATGTTTCTTTCTTTTTTTTTTTTTTACATCTTTTTAATTCTTGTCAGATGTTTCTAGATTATTCTTTTTTTAATTTATTAAGGTATTATATGTGTACATAGCTTACCATTACCCCCCCCACACACACCTCCCTTTCATGCCCTCCCTCCCCAGAGTTCTGTGTTCGTTGGTTGTACTTATATGCATGCATACCAGTCCTTCGGTTGTTCTCTTATCTCCCCCCAGGTCTCCTTCCCCTCCCCGCTGTTATTTGACAATCTGCTTCTTTTATGGTGACTATCTCAGGACCACATGCATAGAATCCGCTCCTCATTTGGCAGTCTGCTTGTTTTATGGTGACTATCTCAGGACCACACGAATAGAATCCACTCCTCCTCTGGTTCACACCGCCCCTCCCCCCGGGTCCCACTGCTCTCCCAGGGCACACGGCTCTCCCGGGGCACATGTCTCCCCCCCGGGGCACACGGCTCTCCCAGGACACAGGGTCCCCTGGGACACACGGCTCACCCGGGGCACACGGCCCCCTTGTTTCTACCTCACTATCCCTCTCTCTTCCTCTTTTTCTGAAAATCTATTAAAAGACATTTAAAAAAAAAAAAGGAGGGGACAACCACAGTGGGATGTGTGGAGTAGAAGAGTCAGCACTGGTCACATGTTGGAATTTCCCAAAAAGCCCCCTGGAGGTGGGGGAACTGTATGAAACGTCTTAGCTTGAAAGTCTCCCTACCCCGCCCCCAACCCCTGCTGGATGCCCTGAGGGTGTTCTGGCCGTAAATCCTTCAAGTGGCCTGTGTGGTTTCCTGGAGGAGCCTGGCCCTGCCTGCCAACTCTGCTTCTGGCCCTCCCGCCCCCGAGGAGGAGTGTGGGGGCGAAGGCCTGGCCGCTCACCTGGGGCTGATCCGCTTGGCCACCACGATGATGTCGCTGACGCTGGCCGACGTCTTCATCTTGGCCCCGGAGCCCATTGTCATGGCAACAAGTTTTTCTGTCAGGGTGTGACAGATCTAAGGCAGCAAGGAAGACAGAGGTGATGAGGGGGTGACCCGGGACCAGAGCGGCTTCTGCCACCCCCACAAAGACAAACAGGACCTTGGGTCCCCTCCCGCAGCTGGGCCCCCTAATCCATATGGTCAGATGGAAGTGAAGAGGACACAGACAGGAGAGGAAATGAGGTGGAAGAGGCCGACGCCGAGAACGGCCCGGTGAGGAGGGAGGCGCAGGAACTTCAGCTCGGGGTCAGAGTTTGGGCATAGAGAAGTCTAAACTGAAATAATCTGTCTAAGAAAAATCATGCGCTCGAATTTCACCGTCTCGCATGAGGGGGAACACCCACTTTCTCTTTCTATTCCTTCACCTCCTGGTTCAGTCTTCCACCTGCCACGGGGCGCCCTCAGGAACCTGGCTGGACCAGGGACACCTGCTCCCTTTAAGCACATCCTCCCAAAGTGCCACGAATCTCAACTATTCTCCAGGGGACACATTAGCATGTTTGCCTGGATGGTGCTGCGAGAGCCTTGGAAAAACGCGGGGGGAATGGGCGTGGCTGAGACTCGTGCCTTTCTCATTATCCACCAACTCCGCTGGCCACCCCCAAAGTCCCGGTCTCCCCTCCCGCACCTCCCTGACGGTAGAACCTGGATGGTTCTAAAGAAGTCCCATCACCTGTCTTACGTTGGGGCTGCAGAAGAGGGGGCACCAAGGAGAGAACCCACCCAGGAGAGATCCGGGGAGCCCACACCTCAGGGATTCAAGGGCCGGTGGCCACAGCAAAATGGCCCTGGGATCTCAACAGGAAGGTGAGCGCCTCTCCTTTGACCTGAGGTCCCAAGGCGGGCCATTGGCCCCAACCCAGTAAGACTCCTTTGGTAAGCGACATAAGCCAGTCGGAGAAAGATAAGTATCACAAGGTCTCGCTCTTTTGTGGAATGCAATGAACAATGCAAACTGATGAACGAAAATAGACCCAGAGGCAGAGAAGCATCAAACTGTGGAGGGAGGGGTAAGAGATCAACCAAAGGACTTGCATGCATGCATACGAGCATGACCAATGGATACGGACACAGACTTTGGGGGGAGTAGGGGGGGATGTGCTTGGGAGTGGGAGTGGCCGGGGAGGGTTGGGTGGGGGGAAAAGGAAACATATGCAATACCATAAACAATACAGAATAAAAATAAATAACAAATAAATAAACAGAAGACTCCTTCCGGCTGATTCATCCTCTCCCTCAGGGGCCACTGTCCTCCTCCGCTAAGAGGAGAGGGAAGGGACAAAAGCCAGGGCCAGGACAGTCCCGGTTGGGGGCAGAGAGGTGGAGTGTGCCACTCTATCTCTGCTTACAACCGCATCTTGTACCCAGAGAGCTTCTTGGAATTACAGAAAAGGCCAGGACTCGGTGACAACAATGTCCTACCAGGCATTTTGTTGTCCCCCCGAGAGAGGCAGCGGAGGAAGAGGCGGGAGGAAAGGTGTTTTAATATCTTACACAGCAAGACGCTGGAGCAAAGATGAAACTATTGGTTCTGAAATTCTGAATAATTGAATAATTCCTAGATAAAGATAAATGTGTGGTTTCCCGGGTTACAGATATGAAGAAACCAACACTGTTTACCAACGGCCAAGTATATCAATATTACTATGATTCTATGAGGCAGGATCACGTCTGGCAAACATTTAAAAAAAAATGCTGAAACTATAAAAATTACCCAAAATGCAAATTGGGTGCCGTTTTTTCACCCGGTCCTGGAGGCTGCAGACATTTAAGGAGAGGAAGAAAAAAATCTGTTTTCAGTGTGAAGTACTCGTGGTTTGGATTTTTGAACACTGACTGTCCCATTTGGCTGCCTGCTGTCATCGCCACCGAGGGCGGGTGACGGCTTTCTAGTACTGGAGAAGCCAGACACAGGACCCAACCCACTCTACAGGGCTGAGCTCTCTGTGAACGATAGGGAGTGCCCACGCCCGGGCGGGTTTGGCTCAATGGAAAGAGCATCGGCCTGCGGACTGAAGGGTCCCGGGTTCGATTCCAGTTGGGAGCTCATGCCTGGGTTGCGGGCCCGGTCCCCAGTGGGGGGCATGCGGGAGGCAGCCGATCGGTGATTCTCTATCACTGATGTTTCTCTCTCTCTCCCCCTCTCCCCCCTCCCTTCCTCTTCGGAATCAATAATATATATATATATATTATTATTATTATTATTATATATATTATTATATAAATAATATATATATTATTTTTTTTTAAAGCAAGGGGGATGGTGGGAAGCCCCGTTTACCCCTCAGCAGCGACACAGCCACATAGCTGTGTCCATGGCGGGCGACACTGGGGCTGGCGCCTGCCCACGTGGTCTCTCCCACACGTCACTGTGCTGTGAGGAGCGGGCGCACTCAGTCTCTGCAGCACGCCAGGCCGTCCCTGCAGGGGTGGAGGCGAACTGCCGCGCCTCCAAGCTTCAGGCAGGCTCCAAGGCCTCCTGCACGGGTTCCCTGCCCTTCCTCAGGCTGCTCAACCCGCTGTGCACCGGTGTGCTTTGCCGACCGCCCCCTCTATCGCCTGGGGCGATCCACAAGTATTACCTTCAGGATGGCAATGCAGTGGGACATGAGACCCCTGGGGAGACAAGAAGAGCATGTCAGTGCTTATCTTTAGAGGCCCCCGCTCCCCCCACCTCCCCACCGCTGCGCCTCACCCAGCTCCTCCCCTGGCTCTGCACCCCTGGGCACCACCCAAGGGCAGTGATGCCAAGTCCAGGAGCTAGTGAGGAAGCCCCTCTGTCCTTACCCTTCTCCCCCACCCCCACCCCCACTTGCTCAGCGCTTTGTCAGCACTACTCGCCACCAATCAGGTCGTGCTCTGAGCTTCGGACGCTGTTCCTCCCACCCCGCTTCCCCACCCCAGGCAACTGTAGACACTGCCTCTGCCGTGCACCCACTGGGCTGTGCACTGAGACCCCCATCACGTCTGAGACACTGTACTCAGTAGAACTCTGCCTCCATCTGCGGTGCCTGGCCCACGCCCCGCCCACGTGGCCTCGCCGACAAGACATCTGCCCGGTGAGTGAATGGCTCAGTGATGGGGGAATGGAGTGGCTCCCGTGGGCCGGGGATCCCTGAGGACACGGAGGACACAGGCTGCGTCCCCAGAGCCTGCCTGTCAGACCCAAGGGCACCCCAAGGATAGCCAAGCACCTCAGGGTGACTTCATAACAACTCTTGGCATACACCTACGAGCCCCCGAGTTCAGGTCTGCAACCTGAGGGTCGGGGGGGAGTCCCGGACATACACCTTTAGGTCATAGTCTGATTTCCCTCCTCCTGAGAGCAGGGGAAGAGCAGACACGGACACAGGCTCCTGGGTGCCCAGTCAAGTGTTCAGGCGCAGGAAGCCAGAGAAGGGTGCAGGGGGGTCCCTCCCACCATCCGCAGGGGCTCCAGGAAGGCAGGCCGGCCCCAAGGCCTTACGAGGCATCCTCGATCCAGTCTTCGTTCTCCAGAATGGCCTCGATGTGGGGGTTGGTGATGACGACGTCGTCCAGTTCCAGCTCAGAGGGCTCCGACTGGGTCTCCATGGCACCGATGAGGTCCACAATGGGCCTGGAAGGAAGGGCCCAGGGAAGCGGCTTCCGGGTGGACTGCTGCCGGCCCCTCCGCACGGAGGCCCGCGTACCCCCTCCCCCAAAGGCTGACGGGGGTGAATACGTTAAGCAGGACTGCTTGTCCTCGATCCAAACCTGAGCTAATGGGACTGCAGTCACGGGCAGGGCACAGGGCTCGACAGTGAATCAAGGAGCAAGCAAGGCACGAGAACAACAAGAGCCGGAACCGGTTTGGCTCAGTGGATAGAGCGTCGGTCTGTGGACTGAAAGGTCCCAGGTTCGATTCCGGTCAGGGGCATGGACCTTGGTTTCGGGCACATCCCCAGTAGGAGGTGTGCAAGAGGCAGCTGATTGAAGATTTTCTCTCTATCCCTCTCTCTTCCTATCTGTAAAAAAATCAATAAAATATATTTTTAAAAAAAAACAAGAGAAAAGTTACAGAGCCCAGCCAGTGTTGCTCAGTGGTTAAGCATCAACCTATAAACCAGGAGGCTACAGTCCGCATCCCCATCAGGACACATATCCGGGTTGCGGGCTTGATTCCCCAGTGTGAGGCACGCAGGAGGCAGCCGATCAATGATTCTCTCTTCTCACTGACGTTTCTACCTCTCTCTCCTTCTCTGAAATCAATAAAAATACACTAAAAAAAAGAAAGAAATCTGAGCAGAGAGATAGGCCTATTCTGGGATTTCACACCACCAAGTGTCTGCTGGTTAGACATGCAGGCATTGGGATTTCTCCTCCTGCGAGCTTGGTTGGAAAAGGATGTGGCTTGTCCAAACACTGAGTGAGGTGGCCGTTTTGTGCAGACGGACCCACAGTTATGCTAGGTGACCATGTTGAGTTGCTCTCCCATTCGTTTGGCGACAGAGTCAGAGGTGGCTCAGGATGTTGGGGGCTTAGGAACATTCTCAAGCTCTGAGGTCTTTACGCGGGGAGGGAGGAGCCTTCAAGTACCATTGCAAAGACAAAAAGCTGAGCCGGGTGCCCAGCATCCACTTCTTTTACTTTTGTGGGAACCCCAGGGCACAGCCCCCCTTTCCCCTCCTCCCTCCCCTGCCCGAGTGCACTCACTTGGAATCATAGCGCTGCAGCAGGTCCCGGGGTCGAGGTCGGCAGTACCGCTGCCTGCAAACCACCACCAAGGCTGCGAACGAGGCCAGAAAGATGGTGGCCAGCACGCCGATGGCAACGATCACCACAGTCTCCATGCTTCCGGTGGTACCTCAGCCCCGGTCACATTCCCGGCGAGCGCTCAAGCTTGAAAGACACAGGGCAGAGCAGGCCTGGTAAGGAACCTGCGGAAAAAGGATGGGGCAGCAGGGTCTCACCTGCTGGGGGAGGAGGGGCTTGGGAGGGGGAGGTAGGTTGCCCCAAGTCACCTGCAGAGACCTGAAGGCCTCCACAGAATCAAGATGCATTTTATGCCCCGCCCCCAGATTTGCCTTTTCTTTTATACAAAGATCGTGCTCCCCAGTTGGAACAGACAGGACTTCTGTCCTGGGACAACGGGAAATATTTTCACTAGCACTGCTGTCTTCACGTTTACAACCAGGGCATGGAAGGTCAGCCACTTCAGAAAGAGAAGGGCATGAGTGTGTATGCTAAAGGCATCTTCCCTGCTAGGCACGTCATGTGTTCACTCTTCTAACGACCCTGAGACAGGTATTCGTATCCCCATTTGTAGTTGAAGAAACTGGGGTTCAGGGAGGTTAAGACATTGGTGCAAGTTTATAGTCAGGAGGCAGAAAGCCAGCCACGGGACCTGAGGTGAGCGTTCACCTCCCTTTTCCTTTCTACACAGTAAGAAGTCTAACTATCCCAGAAAAGGTTTCGATGGTCCGTTTCAGGGTGGGAAACGTATAGCTGGTATTAAACTGGTGGTTGCTATTGGCTGTTTTCATTGAGGAGGTTCTTTCACACCTGTTTTAAACTCACAGGCTGGCCGAAACCAGTTTGGCTCAGTGGTAGAGCATCGGTCTGCGGACTGAAAGGTCCCGGGTTCGATTCTGGTCAAGGGCATGTACATTGGTTGCGGGCACATCCCCGGTAGGCAGTGTGCAAGAGGCAGCTGGTCAATGTTCCTCTCTCATCGACGTTTCTAGCTCTCTATCTCTCTCCCTTCCTCTCTGTAGAAAATCAATAAAAAATATGTTTAAAAGAAAAAAAAAACTCACAGGCTGGAGGAACATGGAAGTCGCCAAGTATGTATTCACAATGGTCTTTTCCTGCTTGTGTCCCCAAGTCTTCTCCCCTCTCTGGTTTTAATTCTTAGTTTACAAAAAAAAAAGGGGGGGGGGAGATGCTTTGACCAAGGAGTCTCTAGGAGTCCTCTATTTGGATTGAATTCTATGTTCCCTGACTTAGAGGGTCCAAGTGCTCCTGATTGTCATTCAATAAGTATTTATTGGCCACCATCTACTATGTACCAAGCCCTAGGCTGGATTCTGGAAATTGGAAAGAAATTAAGACATGGACCGCAAACCTTGAAGAGCCAGAAGGAAGAGGTAGGCAGACCAACAAACCACTTCAGCTCCACATGCCTGTGCCATATGCAGAAATACACGGGAAAGAGAGTAACTGTGATTGTGTGGCATTTTCTGGGTAAGCCTTCTTCTCAGGGCAGGGGATGCCTGAGCTGGGTTTTAAAGGGTGAATAGGAATTTGCCAAGTTGGACAAGGTGGAGACTTGAGGGGCTCAATAGTGCCAAGGAGGTCTTTCTCGGAGTTTTCACATAGCTACTCTCCCTTCACCGGGAACTCACTTGCCCACAAGGGTGAGATGGCTGGGGTCTCCTCCATCTCTGTCTCTCGGATTATATGTTGGGGGTTGAAAGGGGGTGTGTGGCTAATTCTCAGGGTCTGCCTCAGTTTCTCTAGATGTGTGTCTATACTGCACCTCCTAAAGTACTGTCTCCTTTAGTCTTATTCTTCCCTCCCCTCATTTCCCTCTGCCTCTCCATTCCCGGCTCCGGTTGATTTCCTCTCCACTCCAGCGACCATCCCCCCTCCCTCCGCCTCTCCCCTTCTCTGAATTTCCTTTCCCCTCCCCCTGCCCAAGGCCTCCGAGAGACCACCGGCTTTGTTCCCCTCTCTCTGTGCGTTTGAGCGAGCGTGCTCCTGGGAATGTGCATGAGCTGCGTGCGTGTCTGCCGAGTTTCTCGGGGGTCTGTCTTGTATGAGTGTTTCTTTGTGTGTGTGTGTGTGTGTGTCTCCTCCTCCGTGTTTCCAGAGGAGTTTTTCTTTCTTTGTGTAGCTGGGCAGTTCCCAGCGTCTGTCTGTGTCTCTTTCTCTCCGTCCCTTCCCCGCTGCTGGGTCCTAAACCCCCAAGGATAAAACAGACCCAAGCCCCTACCTACCTCCTTCCCTCCGCCCGGCCCCCCCCGAACACCCCGGAGGCCGGGAGGGACCCCCCGCGCCTGGGCGCGCACCGCGCGGGGCTCCCGGGCGCGCGGCTCCAACTTCCTCCAAGTCCGTGCAACAAAGCGGCGGCCGGGCGGGCTCCCCACCCTCCCCAGGCGGCGCCCCGATCCCCCACCGGCCAGGCACCCCCTCTCCCCGGGGCCCCTCTCCCGCAGCTCGGGGCGGCGGGCGCACCCACCTCAGGCTGCGGCCGCAGGACGCACTCCGCCAGGGCGCTCCCGAGCCGGCCCCCCGCCGATGGCAAAGTCCGGGCGCGGGACTCCGGGCGGCTCCGGGAGCGGGGCATGCCGGGAAGGAGCGGGGCTGTCCCAGGGAAGGGAGATAAGTCCCCCGGCGGCGGCGGCGCGGAGGGAGGGGGGCCGCGGCCGCGGCCAAATCCCCCGCTGCCAGGCGCCGCTGTCGCCGCCAGGCCCCCCGGCGGGCCGGGGTTGGGGCGGCCGGAGGCAGTCACCGTGAGACCCGGCCAGCGGTCCTCGCAGGCGGGTTGGAGGGAAGGGGGAGGGGGTCCCTGCCTCCCCCAGCCCCCACCCAGGCTGGCCGTCCGTCCGGCGGGGGCTGGGGATCACGAGCGGCTTCCACAGTGTGACTCGTCTTGGCCGCACGCTGCCTGGTTTCAGCCCTGGCTCTGCCCCGCTCACGCTCACAGGCTGCGGGCAGTTTAGTTCACCTCCTTGTGCCTTGGTTTCTCGGTCTGTGAAATGACGATGGCTACTTGTGAGCATCCTCTGAGTGCTACAACAAGGATGCATGCATGGCCCGGGGGGAGGAGCTGAGAGGCTGGTTCCTGGCCAGTGCGAGAAGCTCGCGCGCGCTCCGTCCAGGCAAGGAGTGAACATCTGTTGGACACCTACTAAGTCCCAGATACTGATTAGGTATCTTTTATTGATTTTTTTTTAATAGATAGGAAAGGAGAGGGATAGAGAGTTAGAAGCATCAATCAGCTGCCTCCTGCATATCTCCTGCCCTCAACCAAGGTACACGCCCTTGACTGGAATCGAACCCGGGTCCTCTCAGTCCGCAGACCGATGCTCTATCCACTCGGCCAAACCGGTTTCAGCTCTGATTAGGTATCTTACGTGCCTTATCTCATTCCATCCTCCCCCCCACCCTGGAAAGCCAGCATTGATGCTGTTTGCAAGGAAGGGGATCAGCTTGAAGGAGAACGTACCCAGCTCTCAGTCTGTAAGTGGTGAGAGCGGGAGTGGACTCCCTGGCACCGGAGCCCATAACAGGCTCGCAGGCCAGGAACCTGCTAGCTCCACCCCCACCCACGTCCCTGGGCAGCAGTCTCTTCCTTCCGGGCAGTCAGGGCCAGGCAGGTGCAACAGACCTTCCTGCTCCAGCAAGAAAAGCCTCTCGCCTGCTCGGAGCCCTTGCTGGCCCCTCCTGGGCCACCTCGGGGCTGTCCGAGGTGCGGCAGAGCGGCATCCTTCATCCCCTCGGGGTAGGTGGTTAAGGCTAGGAGCCTGAGCCAGGAAAACCATAGCTGAGTGACCTCAGGGAGTTTCCCCATTTGTGGAATGGGCAGGGCAGTTAAACCTATGGCCTAGCCGAAACCGGTTTGGCTCAGTGGATAGAGCGTCGGTCTGCGGACTGAAGGGTCACAGGTTCGATTCCGGTCAAGGGCATGTAGTACATTGGTTGCGGGCACATCCCCAGTGGCGGGTGTGCAGGAGACAGCTGGTTGATGTTTCTCTCTCATCGACATTCCTAGCTCTCTGTCCCTCTTCCTTCCTCTCTGTAAAAAAATCAATAAAATATATATATTTTTAAAAACCCTATGGCCTACAGTGGTTTTGAGGCTTAAATGAGATGACCCCTTTAAAGGGGTCATCACAGAGAAAGTAGAATGTTAGCTGCCCCGGGGCTGAGGGAGAGGGAAGTGGGGAGTCCATTTTCATGGGCACTGAGGTTATGTCTGGGAAGATGAAAAAAAAAGGGGCTGAGGCAGATGGTGGTGATGGTTGCACAGAGACTTGATGCGGGTGAACGGTACACTTTAAAATGGTGAAGTCTGTGTTATGTGTATTCCCTCACAATTAAAATTCTGGAAGTACTCGTGACGGTATGTCACAGAAAGAAAGGGGGGCTTCCTTGGCATTCCCCAAACACACCCCACTCCCCCTACCTCAGGGCCACGCTGTGCCCTCTGTCTGCAGTCCTTGCCGCCATTACTCCTATGGCTCCCTCCCTCCCTTAGCTCGAGTGCCTGCCTAGAGTCACCTCCTCGGAGAAGTCTTCCCTGATCACCTCCATGACCCGCCCTCCCCTGGCCCTCACATGTGTGGTTTTTTTAAAAATATATTTTATTGATATTTTCAGAGAGGAAGGGAGAGAGATAGAGAGCTAGAATCGTCGATGAGAGAGAAACATCGACCAGCCACCTCTTGGACACCCCCCTCTGGGGATGTGCCTGCAACCAGTGCACATGCCCTTGACCAGAATCGAACCCGGGACCCCTCAGTCCGCAGACCGACGTTCCACCACTGAGCCAAACCGGCTTCGCGGCTCACGTGTATGTTTTAACAGCACTCATCACCACCTGAACATGCACTACGTGTGTGTTTGTTCCTTCTCCTCTTCCTGAACAGAAGTTCCACGAGGACAGGGACCTTACCGTGTTCTTCTCTGCCAACCCCCAGTATCTAGAACAGTGCCTGATACTTAGTAAGTGCTCATTAAACACCTGTGACAGAAGTGACAGCAAAGCTTCCTTTTGTCTCACTGTCATTCTACAGTGGGGATAGGACCTCTAGACCCAGTCCCAACATCCGGGAGCCTGCTGGGGTGTGGCCGCCCTGGGAGGCCTGAGGCAGAGGGTTAGGCTCCTGGAGAAATGCAGAGAGGGCAAGGAGTAAGGCTCCCGCATTGGAAAGAAAGGAAGGTTGACCTGAATGAAAGAGTCACATTTTTAAATCCCGGATTTGCCCGTGAGTGAGTGCTTACTTTGTGTCCGGGCCCTTTTATGGGCTAGTGCTTGGCTTTCCAAGGAGAGAGGCCAGCTGGGGAGGGGTTGTGGCAGGCCTTCTCGGAGCTGTGGGTGTAGACAGAGACCAAGGGGAAGCCAGTCCCCCTTGCTAGAGCGAAAGCCAGCGAACTCTCAGAGCGGCTGGGGCTGGCCTGAGCCAGGGGCAAAGCCAGGAAGCTGGGAGAAAGAAGGCAGGACAAGGGCTGCAGCTAGCAAGCAGCTCAGGGTGGGGCCAGGATCCCCACTGGGGACAAAGGTCAGGTTTGCATTTCCTCTCAGTCAAGGCAGCTGGTCCAATGGGCACAGAGACCATAAACAGGGGTTTCCCCGGGGGCCACTGGGATGCCTACCCCAAGGGAGAGCAAGGGAAACTATACTTCTGCAAAAGGACAATATCTTCAAAAGACGTCTGAGAGAGCCCTAAAGACAGTTTTCACAGCCTTCCTGTCTTGCCCATTCTATGTTACCACCCCTCTTCGAGCCTCTCTTGCATTAAGTATTTAGGGAGTAGTGAGCAGGTGTGTATAGGGGAAAGCAACATCCCATAATTTATTTATTTATCCATTCATTCATTCACTTATTTATTTAAATCCTCCCTGGAGGGTGTTTCCTTTATTTTATTTTATTTTATTTTATTTTATTTTATTTTATTTTATTTATAGAAAGAGGAAGAGGGAGACATTAATGTGAGAGAGAGAAATTGATCGGTTGCCTCCTGTACACACCCCACCCGGGGATCGAACCTGCAACCTGGATATGTGCCCTGACCTGGAACTGAACCCACAGCCTTTCGGTTGTACAGGACAGCGCTCCAACCAACTTAGCCACTTGCCCAGAGCATCCCATGTTTTATTCAATGCAGGGGAGGCTAGTTCAAGAATGGACCGAATGCTCTCCATAAGGAAAGGTCACTTAGGTCTCCAGCCGTAAACGCGGCCCCCAACATCCCCTCCTTTTAATGCTTCAGCAGGATTGTGTTAATCACAGTTACTGCCACTCCTTAGACGTTTTATGTGTCACTTTTATGCTGAGTGCTTTGTGTGGAGTTCATAATTATGACAACAGTCCCTTAGTGCAGGCGTTATTCTCCCTTGCTTTGCATATGAGGTCGCTGGGGCTCAAAGCCGTGAAATGCATTCCTACAGCTCCTAAGTGGGATCCGAACTGGAACTGTCTGCCTGAATGTGAGCAGTGGCACCCAGCACCTAGCACAGTGCCTAGCCCATAATATGTGCCCTAAATATTTGATTTTGAATGACCTGAATGAATGAGTTTTACTGTGTCCCGGGGGTCTCACCAGCTCTGGGAGGAAGGAGTTGTCTGCATGGGGTACACGGAGGATCTGGGAGGCTCAGCGACCTGCCAGAGGAGCCACAGCTAGTAACGGGCAGAGCTGGGAGGTCTGTCTGACTCCAAGCCCCGTCTGTGTGCTCCGTACACCCTCTTCCCTCTGGCTCTCAGCCCAGGAAAGGACATGGGCTGACACCTGGCCTCTGGTGGAGCCCCCAGTGACCAGGAGCTCCCTGCCTCTGATGGGATTTCATTGCCATTCAAGTTCATTTATTTCTCCTTAAAATGTATGAAGTCTACCTTGGTGTAAATTTCTAACACGAACACCTGAAACCGGGCACCGTGTCAGAGTAAGAAACACTCTCCTGCACATTATTTAAAATGTTTTTATTGATTTCAGAGAGGAAGAGGGGAGAGAGAGAGATAGAAACATCAATGATGAGAGAAATCATGGATCGGCTGCTTCCTGCACACCCCACACGGGGGATTGAGCCTGCAACCAGGGCATGTGCCCTGACCAGGAAGTGACCCTGACCTCCTGGTTCATAGGTCAATGCTCAACCCCTGAGCCACGCCATCTGGGCTCATCACTGATGTTTCTATCTCTCCCTCCCTCTCCCTTCCTCTCTGAGATCAATAATGAGAAGGTATTTTTAAAAATCCCATCCTAGTGCCCAAAGCCATCCTAGTCACTTGTCCTACACCCAGCACAGCAGGAACCGAGCTGAGAAGCCCAGCTCTGAGCTAACAGCCCCCAGACTGCCTTCAGCGCCCGACCTCGGCTTCCAGTTACCCAGCTGGGCAGCAGCCTCCCCGTCCCCACAGAGAGTTCGGGGCCAGTGGGGCAGAGTCCTCTGAGAGACACCTGTGGAGGGAGTTGGGGAGGGCTGAGTGCCTCCCAGAAGGAGCAGAACACCCCCTGGTTATTTCACGGCCATTAAATATACAAGGCTGCCAAAACCGGTTTGGTTCAATGGATAGAGCGATGGCCTGTGGACTGAAAGGTCCCAGGTTTGATTCCGGTTAAGGGCACGTACCTTGGTTAAGGGCACATCCCCAGTAGAGAGTGTGCAAGAGACAGCTGATCAATCTCTCATCAATGTTTCTAACTCTCTATCCCTCTCTCTTCCTCTCTGTAAAAAATCAATAAAATATATTTAAATAAATAAATAAATATACAAGGCTGCTATGAAGACAGTGGAGGGGTAAGGGCATGGGGTGGGGTAGGGAATCAGGTGGAGGGGAACTATGGGAGGGAGAGAAACACCTGTAATAATCTGAACAATAATGATTTATTTAAAAAAATAAATAATAAAAACCATTGTAAAAATATATATACAAGGCTGCTTCAGGGTGTGCTCACCACCAACAACCAAGAGGTTACACTTCAAGGAGTGGTCACTGAGTGTCACTACTGCTGCTTGGGCCAGCGCCTTCTCGGCTCAGCTGACACTGAAGGGGGCTGAGGAGAGAAATCCCCGTCCTGACATGTGTCTCCCGTGAACATCACGGCACGCGTGGTCAGCGGCTCCTTGCCCCCCTCTCCTTCCTGCTCGTTCAGCAGGACTCAGCCTCTGCACTCCCCACGGCGGACACCTTCGGCCAGAGAAGATCACACCGCAAAACTGGCTTTGCTCTCGATTCAGAATCACAGATCTGAGCAGGCACTTGTTCCTGCTAAGCAGTCTGTCCCTAACCATCCACATCTTACTCTCTCCTCCCTTAGTGCCTTCATATCTTTTAAAAATATATATATATATATATATATATATATATATATATATATATATATATTATTATTATTATTATTATTATTTTACAGAGAGAAAGAGAGTGGGATAGAGAGTTAAAAACATTGATGAGAGAGAATCATCGATCAGCTGCCTCTTGTACACCCCCCTGCTGGGGATGTGCCCGCAACCAAGGTACATGCCCTTGACCAGAATCGAACCCGGGACCTTTCAGTCCGCAGGCTGACGCTCTATCCACTGAGCCAAACCGGTTTCGGCAATGCCTTCATATCTTATCTTCAAACCTCCCAGGCCCCTTCTCCACTTGCAGGTGAAACTTCTGTTTCATTCCAAAAGAACAGGTGCTAACTTCCTCATCTTTTCATCACCAACAAGAATAAGACACATACAAGAGGAAAAAAAAAATGCCTTTCCTATTTTATTTTATTTTGTTTTGTTTTATTTTATTTTATTTTATTTTATTTTATTTTATTTTATTTTCAAATCAAGTCAGAAGCTAAAACCACTCAGGGCCCATGTGTGTAGCACCAAGACTCCGGTACCTCTCAGATAACATGTCTTCCAATGCAGCTCGCTGATTCACCGATTTGCTTTGACAAGTGCAATCATTTCGACAAGAGGGCCATTCAGAACCACTTCATTTATTCAAAAGCTCTTCTCTGCTTGACTGCCTCCAGGATCTCTGTGGGACAAGCTAACAGCCTCCTGGCCAGCCGCTCCAGTCGCCAATCCTCCAGAAGAGCCCAGGGCATTGAGACCCAGAAGCACCCATGACTTCCTGTGGATTTGTGCATACGTGGAACCACATGAAGGACCCAGAGGGACAATGGCAGGAATGTGGCGAAAGAAATCAGGCCCCGGCCGTGGACGAGTAGTTCAGTTGGTTTGAGGTTGCCGGTTCGATCCCCAGTAGGGGCACATACAAAAATCAACCCATGGATGCATCAATAAGTGGAACAACAAACTGATGTCCCCCACCGTCCTTCTCTCCCTCCCTCCCTCCCTCTAAAATCAATTTGTAAATACCAGGCCATTATACCTAGCAGCTGTCTCTGAGGAAGGGTGAGGGGAGGAATTTGTACCTGGTGAGCTAACCCGTGTGTGGGGATGATACAGACTAACTGGGTCACTTCAACTTTTTGTGCCTCTGTTTTTCCTACCAGACGCTGAGTTAACATCCGCCACCTTCTGAGGATGGAAAATACAGTGTCAGTGAAGAGAACATGCTCACACTGTCTATTTCACTTTAGCAAGCACTTTACCTTGGCGCTTCTCAATCCCCACCCAGCTTACTTCCCACCAAGGGGGTGGGGGGGGGTGAGCACTGGGGTGGGGACAGGGGGGTGTGAATGGGGGGGGGGCTTGCTCTTCCGCAGATGGATGCCCTCTGTTTCCCAGCCTCCACACCATCATTTATCCGTCACCCCTAGCGAGCATGCCTGCACCCAACTCCAACTTTCAACCTATCTTTCCTGTAAGGCTCCTCCTGAGTGCCACATCCTGCTTATCTACATTCCGCACGTTAGTGAGTCCCTCTTGCCACCGAGGCCAGAGCCCTTCTGTTATCTCCGAGCCATTAGCACCATCACCCTGCTACGTCCTCAGCGTTCTTGGCTCAAGTGAGAGAGGCAGGGGAATCGCCACAAGAAGGCTTGTTGCTCAGTGGTTAGAGCGAAGGCAGGGGAATCGCCGAGAGTCACCCACCCGTGAGCTCTCATGCTCACCCTGTCTAGACAGGAGACGTCCTGAAAGCAAGTCCTCTTCTCACCCTGGGCTTCCTTTTTGCGAAAGGAAAGGCTTACAGCGGGACTCAGAAAATTTCTCTTGGTTCTAACGATGCACAAGTATTCCCTCAAGCCCCCTGCAGCCCCCTACACTGCAGGCTTGTGAGCCCCTTTATAGCAGAGACCCCATCCTTTGCCTCTGAGCTCCCGCGGCAGACCTGGCTAGCACTTACACACTCTGTGCATTGGTCCAACCAACACCTTGCTTTATCCCCATGGCGCCCTGAGAGGCTCACCCAGGGGACAGACCTGCCCTTTGGAGCCTGGAGAAGCAGACCCACGAGGGAAGGACAGGCCCAGGAGAGCCTAAGACCAGAAGGCTGTAGTTGGTTGGGTGTTGTCCCATGTACCAAAGGGTGTCTGTTCAATTCCCATTCAAAGGCGCATGCCCGGGTTGTGGGCTCTCAATCCCTGGGGAGGGGCTGTGTAGGAGGCAGCTGATTGATGTGGCATTTCATGTTGATGTTTCTCTCTGTGTGTGTCCCTCTCCCTTCTTCTCTTTCTAAAAATCAATTTTATATATATATTCTCTACAAAGAGGAAGGGAGAGGGATAGAGTCAGAAACATTGATGAGAGAGGAACATTGACCAGCTGCCTCCTGAACACCTCCTAGTGAGGATGTGCCCACAACCTAGGCACATGCCCCCAACTGGAATCGAACCTGGGACCCTTCAGTCTGCAGGCCGATGCTCTATCCACTGAGCCAAACTGGTTAAGGCAATAAATTATATATTTTTAAAAGACTGGGAGACCGCTCAGTCCCTGCGGTCCCCTCGAGGGCCCTTCCACCCGCAGGCTCTCCAGAAATGGGTCTCACCTGGGACGGTTTTGCCCTCCTCCGGGGCAGATGGAGCGTTGTCTGTGGACATTTGTGGCTGTGCATGAGGGAGGGTGCCATTGGCATTTGGTGGGTAGAGGCCAGGAATGCTGAGCATCATCCTCTGATGCACAGGACAGCCCCCAGCCAACAAAGAATCATCCAGCCCCCAAATGTCAACAGTGCTGTGGTTCGGAAACCCTGCTCTCTGTCATGCGCCTCCTCTCCTCCCAGCCCTCCTCCCTCCCATGTCCCCCTTCTCCCGGGATAAGCAACAGGCTCCAAGGGAGGCTCCTGGAATGCGGGGGACTCTGGCACAATAACACACATGAACGCTCAGCCTGGCTTCCTTATCATGAAGAAGTGAGATCTAAGATCAGGCCTGAGCCCTGCTTCAGAGAGCCCCTTCCTCTCTTCCCCACAGCTGCTTTTGGAGGGGAAGACTTGCCCAATTGTGTTTCCTACAAGGTGTCTGCTGTGGGGTGAGGCCGGTGGGCAGGGAGAAGGAAGGAAGGTCGTGCCCACGTTAGGCACATTCTGAATCCGGGGCACCTCTTCCCAGTGTGGGACAGACTGGAGGTGAATACCCCCCTACATGAGAAGAGGAAGGCATTTAAGAATCTATTTACAGCCCGACTGGCGTGGCCCAGTGGCTGAGTATCCACCTATGAACCAGGAGGTCACAGTTCGATTCCTGGTCAGGGCACATGCCTGGGTTGTGGGCTCTATCCCCAGTGTGGGGCATGCAGGAGGCAGCCTATCAGTGATTCTCTCTCTTCATTGATGTTTCTGTCTCTCTCCCTCTCTCCCTCTCCCTTTCTCTCTGAAATCAATGAAAAAGAATCCATTTACAGCCTTGACTGGTGGCTCAGTGGTTAGAGCATTGGCCCGCAGACTGAAGGGCCTCAGGTTCAATTCCAGTCAAGGTCATGTACCTCAGTAAAAGGCTTAATCCCCAGCCCCGGTCGGGGCACATGCAGGAGGCAGCCCATGGATATGTCTCTCTCCCTTCAATATTTCTCTGTCTCTCCCCTCCCTTTCACTCTCTCTCTCTTAAAAAAAAAATCAATGGAAAAAGTATCCTCCAATGAGGATTAAAAAAAGAATCAATTTACAGATTGCCTGTCAGCAGATACAAGAGAGGGAGACACGGAGAGCTCAGGTGTGCGGAGTATCAGCCAACAGAGAGGAAGCCAACGGGAGCGATAGCAGCCGGCGGCAGATCCAGTGAACAGAAGCCACCGCACGGGAGCTCAGCGTGTGAGGAAGCACTCCTGTGTCAGAACAGGCGGAGTCAAGAGCACACCCAGGGCCCGAACATGACACCTGCATTGGCCATTGGAACATTTCACAGAGTACCAACTCGATTGTTTTATTTTTTTAATATATATTTTTTATTGGTTTTTTTACAGAGAGGAAGGGAGAGGAATAAAGAGTTAGAAATATCTGGAATCGAACCTGGGATCTTTCAGTCTGCAAGCTGACGCTCTATCCACTGAGCCAAACCGATTTCGGCTCAACTCTCTTGTTGTAGGATTTTCCCCATGTCACCATGCTTGGCCTCCTTTCTCTTTCCCCTGGTCTCCCCACAGGCTGAGCTGGCCCACCTTTCCGGCTGGAATATGTGTTCATCTTAGGTGGAACCTTTGGCCACCTCAGCCATGGACGTGCACGTGGGAGGTGTCATCCTCACACGCCCAGCTCAGAGCCCTGCCTGCAGGCACGTGTGTGCTCCCCAGAGATCTCATAGGGAGAGCTGGAAAGCACTCTTCCCCAATAAAACAAGGGACTGGCGATTGCGCCTGCAAGAGCTGAATGCTCTCAGAATCCTTCAGGGATACTAGGCGTAGAGCCCAAAGCAGGCTGGTGTTACGTTCCTGAAAGGAGGAGCGTGAGGCGGGAAACTCAAAACCACAGGCTCTTTGATGTAATGACCACCCGTTTCCCAGGCAACCCTAGTCTCGGGAATTAGTCTTTTTGTGTCTAACTCCGGGAGTCCTCATCACAGTGGCTCTTAGCCACGAAGAACTTAAGCAGACGGGGGGTGGAATTCTGGAAGCTGTATGTTTCTAAAGCATCCCAGGTCAATCCAACCACCAGCCAGACTGGGGATCCACGGGTCTGTAAGACCTTCCCAAAGACACAGATCCGGGGCTGGGTGGCCGGAGCAGCCCTTCATGGACATCATGCTTACACCCTGCGTGTTCGTGTCTGCATGGGGGAAAGAAATGTATGTACATACCTGGTCATGCAATAGCAATCAGGAACCCGGGGCCAGAACGTGACTAGGAAGGCCAGAAAGTCGCTGTCTCTTCTAGAACGCACGTTGAGCAATTGTAGACAGAGAGGCCATGAACTCCCTGTAATTACGGTATCAGCTCAGCCTCCAGGAAGTGGCCAGTCTGACACGAAGCAATAGATAAGAGGACACCAGAGAACCAGGGTGTCAAAGGAAGAGAAGAACCAGACTCCCTTCCCTCCCCCATCTAATCATGAGCCCCTCAAAGCCAGGATGGGGGGGACTGGTGGATCATTTCATCCTACACCAGCCGTGGGCAAACTACGGCCCACGGGCCAGATCCGGCCAGTTCGGCTGTTCTATCCGGCCCGCAGAGCCAAAAGAGCGGAGGGTTCTCTTGCTCTCCCCTCTGCTCCTTCACCAGCAGCCCAAGATGAGAGTGCCAGCATGGTCAGGTTGCTTTTGTTCCGGCCCTCCGGTCCAGTTTAAGAACCCATTGTGGCCCTCGAGTTAAAAAGTTTGCCCACCCCTGTTCTACACACTCCCAAATGTTCTAGCCCTAACTGTGACCCAGACCCTATGCTAAGTGTTTTGCCTCATTTAATTATCATGACCACATTATGAGGGAGGATACCAACATTATGAGGGATTTCCTCACTTTACAGGGGAGGAAACTAAGTGATCCGCCCAGGCCACATGCAGTGCATATGGGTCAGAACCAGTCTCAGAACCTTTGCTTCCAACCCCATCCTCTACTACCTCCCAAACCTGAACATCAGAACCCCACCTTTCTTATAGTTACACACGCTCAGTCCAAACACTCAGCCTAGCTGCTACATGTATCTACTCACTGAACTTTGATGGAGCACTTTGAATGGAACGTATCCATGGTGCAACCTCAATTCTTCTGAATCAGTCCTTTGATAACAATTGCAGAAGCTACACTGAATGCTTCTGTGGAAGAAAAGGTGGTTCCCTGTTACCTGGTTGTCAAAGCCATGTCACACCCACCACCCGACTCCTGCTCGTATGTCACCAACTCCATCTCTCATTATCTCTATTTAAAAATGGAATATATGGCCGGAACCGGTTTGGCTCAGTGGTAGAGCATCGGTCTTCGGACTGAAAGGTCCCGGGTTCAATTCTGGTCAAGGGCATGTACATTGGTTGCGGGCACATCCCCGGTAGGGGGTGTGCAAGAGGCAGCTGGTCAATGTTTCTCTCTTATGGACGATTCTAGCTCTCTATCTCTCTCCCTTCCTCTCTGTAAAATATCAATAAAATATATTTTAACAAATGGAATATATGCACAGAGCACATGAGGAAGTGAAGTGGAAGCTTTCATGCAAAGAAGTAAATACCAACTGGCAGGTCTCTCCAAGGCCCCGTGGGGTGGCACACGTCACTGGCCTGGGGCCACGGGAAGGGTCCGGCCAGGATGGAACTGATGTGAAGAGGATGCTGGAGAGCACTGGGGGAGGGGCAGAAGAGCAGGTGTGTGTGTGTGGCGAGGGGGTGGGGGGGTCGCGTGTAGAGGGCACGGGGGGGGGGGAACCTCGAGGATAGCACAGAAGGCCAAGCCAGATGGCATTCACTTATTTGAAAATATTCTATAAATGTTGATCCCCTACTAAATGCAAAGCCCATGGCTATGCATAGAAATAGCAATAAAATGCCAATAGGAACCACATGTCACACAGAGGAAAATCACAGGACGATTGGGAGACGCAAAGGCAAATATTAGAAATCTCAGTCTGTTGAAAAGGGCATTGATATATTATTTATTACCTGCTAATAATTTCCCTACCCTGAAGACGAAGGAAGCCATTTCACCTATGGCGATGCTGGTGTGTATTCTGTGCTCACTACCAGCCTTAGATTCTGTGAGGCACATTAGAGTCATCATTTCATGGTTTTAATATTCAGAGGTGGGTTTTATTATCTCTTTAATAAAGACAGGGAAACTGAGGCTTACGGTACAGATGAACAAATGTGTTTAAGATCACATAAGTAGTCAGTTGAAGAGCTAGGAATTAAACTCTGACACCAAAATTCCCACCGATATATCTCCAAGTTAGGCCCTCTGCCCACCTTCAGCAGCATTTCCTGGGCTACTTATTAAAACAAAGATGCCCAAGCCCCATCCTAAGGCTCTGCGCCAGGTACCTGAAATTCGGGTGCCACTGGACCACCCCGTATGGGAAAATGCCTCTCGGAACCGAATCCTATTCAGAAGAGCTCCTTAGAGTCTTGGAAAGAATGGGAACACCAGGAGAAAGTGACTGTGATGTGGCTGAGAGATAAGCACAGTCACACACAGACCTTAGAACTGGGGAAGGCAGACTTCAAAGAGGTCAGAGAAGAGAGATTCAGGATTCTGTGGACAGCAACTCCAAAAGGCAGGCCAACTCAAGAAAAATGGGAGGCTCTTCCTTAACGGGCGATGACCTTGGTGGCCCTCCTGGATTATAGTGCACTTGACCCTGGTCCTCTCTCCATGGACTATTAGACCCAAAGGCCACCCCAAGCTCGTAAATAGGGATAATGAGTAACAAGAGCCGAAGATAGGACGGTTGGGAGCTGGTTGGGGTATAGGGCGTGCAGTGAGTCTGGGCAGTGATTCAGGAGTCAACCTGAGTGAAAGGTTGCACTATAATCCAGGAGGGCCACCAAGGTTATTGCCCGTTAAGGAAGAGCCTCCCATTTTTCTTGAGTTGGCCTGCCTTTTGGAGTTGCTGTCCACAGAATCCTGAATCTCTCTTCTCTGACCTCTTTGAAGTCTGCCTTCTCTGTTTCTAAGGTCTGTGTCCGACTGTGTTTATCTCTCAGCCATGCCACAGTCACTTTCCCCTGGGGTATGCTTTTTGTGGAGACACCTGCAGGGGGTGGGGGTGGCCTAATGAGTCAAATGGTCCAGGCATCCTAGCACATTGTAGAGGGGATTCAGGCCTTGGGTGGGATATTGGATTACAC
This sequence comes from Vespertilio murinus, assembly GCA_963924515.1. Classification (NCBI taxonomy): domain Eukaryota; kingdom Metazoa; phylum Chordata; class Mammalia; order Chiroptera; family Vespertilionidae; genus Vespertilio; species Vespertilio murinus. Next base: position 27,901,817 of record OZ004718.1, on the reverse strand, counting down.
GGCCTCAGAGGTCTCCTAGATTCTGTGGATTCTGCTTTTACTTTTTAATTTATTTTTATTTTATTTTATTTTTTTAATATATTTTTATTGATTTCAGAAAGGAAGGGAGAAGGAGAGATAGAAACATCAATGATGAGAGAGAATCATTGATCAGCTGCCTCCTGCATGCCTCCTGCCCTCCCCTCTCCCCCACAATGGGGATGGAGCCAACTCAGCAGGTGCCCTGACTGGGAATCGAACTGTCACCTCCTGGTTCATAGATCCATGCTTTACCACTGAGCCACACCAGGTGGGCTGGATTCTACTTTTAGATCATTGAAACTTTCCCTTTGTCTCATTTCTTTAGGGTTAGGTTGTCAGAATTTGGATAAAAACACTGCTCATATTATTTCTGCCTCTAGATAGTCTGAAGAATTAATCCAGTTGATTGGAAAAAGTCAGAGACTCACTCTGTGCATTTTAATGTCATCTGACTTCATGATCTTAACTCTAGAAGACAGGTGCTGCCCACCAGCTGAGAAGCTCTGGGGGACTGGCCCGAGGAGAGTGGGTTGGGAGGCAGATTAGGAGCTGTCACCTGGAGCACAATGTCACATTCCTCCTGGAATGTCAGTTCTGTAGACACTAACCAAGTATTAATGGTAGGTGATGTTACCGTGTTTCCCCGAAAATAAGACCTACTTCATGGAAATATAATACATCCCTTGAAAATAAGACCTAGCGCATTTTTGGGAGCAAAAATTAATATAAGACACTGTCTTATTTTCGGGAAACAAGGTAGTACTAACTCTTGTGCTACTTTGTCTGGTGAAGGGAAGAAGGGAATTGACATTTTTCTCAATCCCAGCAATTTAAAAAAATATATATTAATTTCAGAGAGAGGAAAGGAAGAGGAGAGGGAGATAGAAATATCAATGATGAAACATTGATTGGCTGCCTCCTGCATACCCCTTCCTGTGGATGGAGCTCGCATCCCGAGCACGTGCCCTGACCTGGAATCGAACTGTGATCTCCTGGTTCATAGGTTGACACTCAACCACTGAGCCACACCGGGCAGTCTCCAAGTGATTCTTATACACTTTAAAGTGGGAGACATCCTGCCTTAAGATAGCATCAATCCATGCATCAGCTGTGGGTGTGCCTTTGTGTTCTCTCTTTCATGAGTTCCTCTCACACTTCCGCATTTTCTAGCTCTAGCCTGAGATTTAGTGGTTTTCTGGCTTGTGGCTCAGAGAAATGCCCCACACTCCTTGCAATAGAATATTACAACTATCCCCATCCGTTTACTAGTACATTAACCCACAATGAATTCACCCATTCTAGTGGAGAAACACGGAAGGGGCACCAGGCACAGCCTGAGGGCTCAAAGGAAAAGAATGATCAGGGCATGGCCCTGTCCTGGAGCGTTTAGGGACACGCCTAGACAGCCAACTCCAACGCAGTGTGATACGTACTTACGTCATTATCAAAGAGGATGCATTCCAGTGACCTGTCTATAGTCAGAATCTATATTGTCCTAGGCAGTAACAATTCTGGTGGCAGCTCCCCAGGCCCTGTCTGCCTGCGCCATCCGATTCTGTCTTTCCTGTGGCCTCAAATCGGTGGCTCCTCTGCCCACAGAGGAGGATGTGCTCTTGGGACAGCCCCTGTCTGCTGACTCACAGGATACTGACAGTGATGACATGCTTACATTCTTCTCCACTCTCTCATGACGAGGACCTGGGGTGTGGCCCTTCCCTTAGCCCAGGGATTCTTCATTTTGGGATGCATAGACAGGTTATTTTGGGCAGCAGGGTGGGGGAGGAGTGGGTTTGGGGAGGAGCCCACGTGCCAATTGCTTTGTGTACGTGCTTGATGCATTTGTCTTGGGAGCCAAAGTCCGCACGCTATCACCAAAGGATGGCGACACCTAAACCTTGAGACCCAGTGCCTGTTACTGTCCACCTGCTGCCCTGAGACCCTGGCAGAGGCAGCCCCTTCCTCCTCTCCTCTCTCTCCTCCCCCTCTTCTCAGACACCTCCCAACGTCCTCTGTGCTTAGTTTGATTATATTAAAAGGTGCTCTGCCTGCAGGTATCAGCCATTCCAAAGAGCCAAAGGAAGATCCTTGTCCCCAACTCATCTCTGTCACAGGTAAGCTCAGCTGGGCCACAGGGACAGAAATCCCTGGAACTCAGAACCAGGTCTGTGCCCTCCTCTGTGCCCCCACAGCACCCTGGATCGGCCATTGGCTGGCTGATCCTCCGTCTTTAATAACTACAAGTGAAAAGATGAAATTCTTAAGTCACTTCCTAGGCTTTTAGGGTGGTTAATGCCAACGATCCTGCTATGAAAACCCCCTCTCCTGTGTCCTGTGGGATGTCTATACTGTGAAAGGCAAGTGTGCAGGAGCCGGGGGTGGGGTAGGGGAGCAGTTCACAGGTGGGCAGTACATTGACAACAGAGAGGCAAAGGTTGGGTCTGTTTATTAAAAAATTTAGGCTTGCCCTGGCTGGTTTGGCTCAGTGGATAGAGTGTCTGCCTGTGGCCTGAAGGGTTTCAGGTTCGGTTCCAGTCAAGGGCACATGCCTGGGTTGCGGCCTCAAACCCCAATAGGGGGTGTGCAAGAGGCAGCCGATCAATGATTCTCTCTCACCATTGGTGTTTCTATCTCTCTCCCTCTCCCTTCCTCTCTAAAATCAATAAAAAAATATTTTTAAAAATTTAGGCTCCTTTAACCATAGAGAACATATCTTGGATGAGTTCAAATCTAGCCATAGGCATGAAAGAGGAGAAAGTACGTTTTGAGTGATATCTAAGGCAGAGAGCTCCATTTCATGGCTGTAAGGCTGAGAGTGCATCATGAAGTTACTCAGCAAGGTAAATGTGCCTTCCTACTTCTGCTCTGGAATCACTGGGACCAACAGCATGCGGTGTGACTGCTTTTCCCGGCCTTCCGGCCTGGGTCTGGCCAGACGCAGGCTGCGATGAGTTGTCTTCCTGGACGCAGAGCACCTGGTAAAGAGAGGGAGGGTGGGGCAGCCCAGAAGCATGCTGGGAGTGTAGAACCGGGGCAAATATTTGCTGTGGAAGGTTCAGAGCTGGTTTTCACGGATAACCCGGAGCAGATCCCATACAGCAGCCGTCAACTACAGACGTGTTTTCCCAGCAGCAGCTTCTGTTCCTTGTGCAACATAGAGTGTGCCGGCCTGGCCCCAGGGGAGAAGTGAGCACAGCCCTGAGACCTGCTTCCAGGGGCAGGAGACGAGAATGAGATAAGTGCTGCACAAAGACTGATTTCAATGCAGAAGATCGACCGAGGGGGTGGGTTACAACCTCACACCACACAAGCCACAGATCAGAGACCATCCCATTTTATCTATCAAGCGGCTGTTTATTAAGAGCTTCACACACCAGGCACTGTGCTACCAGATGCCGGAGTTACATCTGAAAACGGAACAGACACCGCTTCCAGCCCTCATGGCCCCCTCAGGCTAATGAGAGATGGACAATGGGCTCAAGTGTGTTCGGTGCTGTAACAGGAGTGAGACTTCCAGGGTGCTGTGGGGGCACAGAGGAGGGACAGCCAACCCTGACTTAAGAGATCATGGAAGCCTTCTTGGAGGAGGTGATGTTGAAGCTGAGAGCTAAGAGATGAGCAGAAGTTAGCGAGGTCACAGCGGTGAAGGTTGACAGCAGGAAAGAATTTCAGGCAGAGAGCAGGATGTACCCTGTCTGGGACATATGGCCGTATTTGACAACTAAAGCCAACATGACATTATTTTTGCTTTTAGAATTGTTCCTTCAGTGTTTATAATCTCCCAGCACAGCACCGGCAACCAGAGCTCACAGATATTCTCTATCAGTTTTCAGAGCGTGTTCTGGTTTTTCAGTTCTGTAAACGCCTGTTGTGACTTTCGTGCGTAAGTATTGTTTGGTTTCTCAAAGAATATTTTAAATAAAGTTTTAAAAATTTATTAACAGCTTTAGACCATTATTTGATTTTTAACCTTATATTTTGAAATAATTTAAAACTTAAAGAGAAGTTACAAAACTATATATAAAAAAAGCTCCCTTATATTCTTTATATATCCACCAATTGTTTACATTTGCTTTATCCATCTATCTATGGGTATACCCAGCGCATTATTATTATCTTTGCCAAACAACTTGAGCCATCATACGCTTTAGGCCTAAATACTTCAGAGTGCATCTCCTAAGAACAAAGACATTTAGGTACAGAACCACAGCACCATGATCAAATTCAGGAAAACCAACTAATACACGGTCTGTATTCACATTCCACCAATTTTCCCAATAATGTCTTTTTTTAAATCTTTTTCTAGTGTGAGATCCATCCAGTCCAGGTCACACATAGCCTTCAGTTGTAGTGTCTCTTGGGGTCCTTTAACCTGGCCCAGCCTTTCTTTGTCTTTCATGCCACTGATGTCTTCGAAAGAGTGCGGATTGGCTGTTTTGTAGAATGCCCCCTCATGTGGGTTCATTTGGTGTTTCTTCAGGATTCGGTCCAGTTGATGCGTATCCAGCAGGTGAGTGATGTTAGGCCTGTTTTAGGAGATCACTCGTGTGTATCTCATTATTGGTGATGTTCATTTTTATTTTGGTCTTTGGTGTATTATTTTCAAGTGTAACACACACACATACTACATAGCCAAATGTGTTTACATACAAATTCTATCACAAAGGAGATTAATGAGCTAACCTGCTCTACAGTTCCTTGTGTGCATGCAGACTTCAGTGTTTAGTTTCTCCTGCCATTTCTGCACATATTGTAACTTCCTGTAAACGGGTCATTGATTCATCAGATTGTAGCTGTGTTTTGGCCTTTATAAAGGCTGGATGTGAAACTGTAGGAGAAAAAAATGACTGCCTACCCATGCAAATCAGAATTGTCTTGTTACTGTACAACCAAAACCACATGCAAAAGAACATTGGGATCCTGAGGCCGATGTAAGGTGACAATGAGCCCCGCTACACAGATCTGGGTTCATCAAAAGGGCCTCGTTTGTCTCCATGCCTGATTTTATACTAATCTCGGCTTATAATATACCCTTTGCATATGTTCTGTATGAGATATTGATTGAAACCAGAGTTCCCTTGCTTTGGCCATTTGAAACCCATTGCTGTATATCACTGTATAAATCACATCCACTGTACAATCTCTTTTGTGATCCAGGGTTCAGGAAATATACATACCGTACATACATTTAATAATAGGCCATTCACTGTGGCCCCTGATTGCTCCAAATAGAACAACATTTGAGATTTCTTGCTTTTCTTTGTGAAACCCAGTTCTACTTCTGTGAAAACATACCAACACCAGCATTTTATGACTATTCCATACTCTATGCCATCACCTGTTTAGCCACTGGCTGGCCCCCACAAATGACCCACATAAAGGACAGTCCTACCTTGGACAGTATCTAGCACAGAGGACTTACTCCACAAATGAGGACATTGAGATCCACAGGGGTTTCTTTAGAGCAGTGTTTCCCAAACTTCTCTCCTGATGAGAATCACCTGGTGGCGTTGTTAAAATACAGATTCCTGAATCCCAACTAAGAAGTGCTAAGCTAGAATTTTTGGGAACATATAGGTAAAATTGTATACTTAACTAGTGCACTACTTAGAGAGCTGGAGCCCATCCAGGTCTTTGGGTGCTTCCAGATTCTCTAGTACCATGGTCAGCAAACTGCGGCTCACGAGCCACATGTGGCTCTTTGGCCCCTTCAGTGTGGCTCTTCCACAAAATACCACAGCCTGGGCGAGTCTACTTTGAATAAGTGGCGTTAAAGAAGTTTAAGTTTTAAAATATTTGGCTCTCAACAGAAATTTCAGTAGTTGTTCTGTTGATATTTGGCTCTGTTGACTAATGAGTTTGCCGACCACTGCCCTAGTAGATTTTGGATCAGAAAATGGTCCTCTCGGAAACACCAGGCAGAAGAGGAGCTGCCTTAGAAAGCCATTTATAAAATATTTTCATTGGGAAATGCGGTCGAAGTTCCCACGGAATTTTCCAAGCTCAACCAATGTATCTATAAATTGGAGACCACCGAAGCTTGTTCCAGTCCATTGAACCACTGTGGACTTCATAGCTACTGGTGCAAGGCAGTACAATAGGACTTGGTGGGTGCCAAAGGGAATTTCGGGACACTTAGGGCATGAACCCATGCTCAGGTAGCCTCCAATAATCCCAGGGAGACGATCCACACATGTGTTAAAAACGTAATTAATAATAATATAAGCGGATGTTTGACGATTCATTCAGAGGAGAGGAAGAGAAGGGTGGGTTATGGGACACTGGAAAAGGAAAGCAGTCTGCCGTGTGGCTCACCGCTGGGGCTCCTAAGCCAGATGACCTGCATGAAAATGCAGCTTCCCCACGTCCTGGCCATGCGGCAAGCTCCTTAAGACTCTCTGAGGCGCTTCGGTCACTTTTGTGGTCACCAGCATGTTAGCTGTTATTCCTTCAGTCTGAGCTTTGCAAAGCATCCTTCCCAGGAGAGGATGTGAGCAGAGGGGCAGGAGGGGGCCTCGCGGCTGGGTGACTGGATCCTCAGGCATGACCCCCGCCAAAAGCTCCGCAGGCAGGCGACTTTTGTGACTCGGTTGGCATTCACCGAGCGAGGGCGGGAGGCCGCCACCCTGGGCACTTGATCCCACCCACCCTCCTACGCCCGCCCTCCTCGGCCCCGCCCCGCGAGGTCCCAGCGCCGGTCCCCAGAGGGCGCTGCCGCCCCGCGCGCCCAGCCCGGCCCCGCGCGCGCCCGCCCCGCGCGCGCGCGCCGCCCAGGTGAGGAGGCGGAGGCCTGCGCCGCCGCGGGGCGGGGTCTCGGCGGCGGGGCGGGGCCAGGCGGGGCCGGGCGGGGCCCCAGAAGCCGGGGCGGGGCGGGGCGCCAGGCCGCGGGGCCGCGGCCAGACCCAGGCCAGAGGCGGGACCAGCCGCCGCCGCCGCCGTCTCGGTGTCCCGTCCCCCCACAGCGCCAGGCGGCCGCCGCGGGAGGAGCGGAAACGGCCGGGTGCGCCGCGCGGACCCGAGAGCGCGCCGAGGAGCAGCGAGCGGGGCGGCCTCCCGTCCGGCCCAGACCCTGCGAGCGGGAGCACGGCGCCCCCGGCCCCCCGAGCCCCCAGCCCGCGGCCTCGCCCCGGCCCCGCCCGAGCTCGCCGCGCGCCCCCGGACCGGCTCCCGCGCCCCCGGCGCGCCCACCTGAGCCCGGCGGCGGCGGCGGCGCCCACCTCAGCCCGGTCGCCGGCGCCATGGCGGAGCAGGAGAGCCTGGAGTTCGGCAAGGCGGACTTCGTGCTGATGGACACCGTCTCCATGCCCGAGTTCATGGCCAACCTCCGGCTCAGGTGAGGGCGGAGCGGCCGGGCGCCCCGGCGCGAGCCTGCGCCGCCCCGAGAGGGGGCGCCCCCGCGGTGCGGCCGGGCTGTGGGTGCGGGGGGCGCCCCCCGAGCTCCAGGAACGGCGTGCCACCGGAATGGGGGGCATCCCGGGGGCTCTCGGCCGGGAAAGGACGCCCCGGGCGCGGCTGGCACTGGCGTGGGAGGGGCGCGCTGAGCCGGAGGGGGTGCGCCTTCCGGAGAGGGGGTGCCCCGGGTGCTGTCCGGACGCGGGGTGCGGTGGGTGGGAGGTGTGAGGGCTGTGCGGACGGAGCTGGGGGCGGCGCGGGGGGCCGAGCAGGAGGCTAGTGTGCTCCCCCAGGTGAGTGATGTGGGCGGGCCGGTGACCTCATGGAAACAGAAGTGAAGGAGAGTAACTTTAGGGAGAGCCGCGGCGGCCCCAAGTCCTGGGAGACCGGAGGCTGTTTAGGAGAGGAGCTAGGGGCGCACCCCGGTTTCACACTTGCTGCTTTTCTTTTTCTCTTCCCTTCTTACCCACCTCTCCCCTGGCGTGGCTCCATCGCGTCGTGCAGGATGCTGTGGGGCGATCCCTGAGCTGTCTGTTCCAGGACACGGGCTATTTTTTTTTTTTTAGTTCCTCTCTACACGTAATTAGACACGTTTCCAGACATCGAAGAGACTGCTCGGCTTGCCGGTGCCAAGATAAACTGTCTGAATTTGACAAGGCGTTCATGGTTTCAGTTTTTGGGGTGTGTGTGTGTGTGTGTGTGTGTGTGTTTCCTTCAAGGAGTTATGGATGGAGCCCTTGTGTTATTGACATCCTTGAAAATGCAGTCACAACTCAGCACCCCCGCCCCCCAAATGAGCTTCCAAACGAATTTATTTTTGGAAAGTCTTCTCCATGTGATGTCTTTCTCTTTTGATAGAGTAATATGTAAGCAGAGCTTTAAAGTAGTTTTTTTTTTTTAAAAAAAAAAACCACACAAACATTACAGTAAATAGAGTTTCAAAATAACCGAGTTTGGGTCTGTGCGTTTCCTGGAAGTTCTGGCCAGGTTTATGTTAAATTATCACACCATACTCGTAGGAAGTGTACACCATCATCTAGGTTTTGGTGCTTAACTAGCCCCACATCTCAGTATTAGTTACCCCTGCTGGTCTCAATCTGTATTTGAAAACCTTTTTTAACCTGTGCAATTGCAAACCCCCATTAGAGTCTTCACCTGCTCGAGGCCAGATTTCCTTGTGTCCCGGAGGCTGGGACCTAATTTTCTACACCTGCCTGTTACAAACACACACACCTGAGCGAGTTTCCTCTTTTGTAAAATAATGAGGACTTCCAAGATTTTTCAGCCCTTAATTATATTTTCTTTTTGCTTTCATATATCATTGGTTGCAGAGGTGTGTTTTATTTATTTTTATTGATTTCAGAGATCAAGGGAAAGGGAGAGAGAGAGAGAGAGAGAGAGAGAGAGAGAGAAACATCAATGATGAGAGATGTTACCTACACGCCCCATACTAGGAATCGAGCTCACAACACCGGGCATGTGTCCTGACGGGGAATCGAACCAGTGACCTCCTGGTTCATAGGTCAAACTCAACCACTGAGGCACGCCAGCTGGGTGGTTTGCAGGTTTTCTAAGTGTGAGGTTTGGATCTTAAGATGATTCATGTGAGCCAAATTCAACTATGTGCACAGAAGAGAACTTGGCAGTGTAATTTATATAAGGCACCCTAGGGTGGGAGGATCCAAAGATCTATAAAATGTGCTCCAAGCCTCTCAGAGAGGGGTCATGTCCAAGAAGACAGGGAGAAAGGTGAAAATTGCTTTTGATTTAAATAGGTGAGGAAAACAACAGAAGAGCCCATTGAGCCTTATAGAGCCTAGGTGATTCTTTGCTAAGAGCGTGAAGAGGGAGATGCTTGAGGCTGGCTTAGAACACCACGTAGAGCAAGCATGCCAGACTCCAAGGCTAACAGGCCAAATAAATTTGAGTCATGCAGCCCAGTCTGGGCCGTGCGTTTGACATGCCTGATATAGAGGATGAGACGTTGTGAGTCGTAGGATTTGTCTAGGACAGTGGTCGGCAAACCCATTAGTCAACAGAGCCAAATATCAACAGTCTAACGATTGACATTTCTTTTGAGAGCCACATTTTTTAAACTTAAACTTCTTCTAACACCACTTCTTCAAAATAGACTCGCCCAGGCCGTGGTATTTTGTGGAAGAGCCGCACTCAAGGGGCCAAAGAGCTGCATGTGGCTCACTGAGCCGTAGTTTGCTGACCATGGGTCTAGGATAGAGTAGCATGAGCAGAGGTATGGAGGCACAAAAACCTACTCTGGGTGACACTGAATACATTACCTGGAGAGGAAAGGAGCTGTGGGAGGAATCCCCAGCTCTCATTAGCACGACCCCTGGCTAATGCCCAGGGTTCTAGGTCTGCCTTCACACTCAGTCACCAGGTCAGTCAAGCTTCTGGATATTCAGCCGAAACCGGTTTGGCTCAGTGGATAGAGCGTCGGCCTGCAGACTCAAAGGTCCCAGGTTCGATTCTGGTCAAGGGCATGTACCTTGGTTGCAGGCACATCCCCAGTGGTAGGTGTGCAAGAGGCAGCTGATCATGATTCTCTCTTATCAATGTTTCTAACTCTCTATCCCTCTCTCTTCCTCTCTGTAAAATATTAATAAAATATATATTTTTTTAAATTCTGGATATTCAGACCTGTGTGTGTGTGTGTGTGTGTGTGTGTGTGTGTGTGTTGTGTGTGTCTCATCTGTGTGAACACTTGACTACTCTTAGAATTGGCTGCAATTTTCATGGTACAGATTCGGTGATTGTTCACGACGTATATGCTGCCAGCGGTTTGTTTCCCGTAGCTGTATCCCCTTTCCCTCCTGCCCAGCTGTGCACCCTGAAGACCAGCGGGAAAGCAGTCCTCTCTCCGGTAGTCTGAGTTTCTTGTCACCCTGATCCCCCTGCAGGCTGTCTCAGTGTGTAGCTGCTTGAGCTCCTGGGATGCTTGTACTTTGCAGGTACAGGTGCTCTTAGGTGAGGTTGTAGTGTTTTCATCTCCAGGACATGGCTGGTTGGGCCATACCGTGTGTATGTTTCTGGTCGGGTCCAGGCGAGATTTGAGCGTGTTTCTTTGTAGTAAGTGTGCATGTGCCCTGTCATTCCTGCCTTCCCGATCTGGGCTTCTCTCCCTCCGTTGGAATGTCCTGTCCCCTGCTCCCCACCTGGCTCCCTACAAGGCCCTCTTTAGGAATTTTGGTCTGTGATGTACAGTCGGGTCCCCAAGGCTGCCATTGTTTCAGGGGTCTGTGTCATCCAAACTCGGCTTTAATTTTTCCCACAGCAGCACCCAGTGCGCTGGTGGGCACATTCTCCCGACAGCGTTTTTTCATCGAGAGAGAGAGAGAGAGAGAGAGAAAGGAAGAATGTCTCACTTTCCTTTTTTGACGCTTTTATGACATTGTCCATTTAGAGTTATCTTCTTATTTTGCCACTTCACTGGCCTTTTCTTTTCCTGTTGGAGCTAAGGCTTGACTTTCCCACATCCGCTACAATGGATGCAGCTTTCCCCTTCGTGGTTCTGCTTTTAAAGATGGACGTGTCTGTGCAGGAGGCCAGATTGAAGGGTGATGTGGATTAGTGGGGGTCTGTACCTAGATCGGAGGAGGAGTTTCAGTTTTTATGTGTTAGCCTTATGCCCCAATCTGCCAGAAGCTTGAGGGACGTCGCCTTTCCCTGCTTGAAGTCTCTTGCTAGGGGGGTTTGTTTTTTACTTTCCGTGGAGGTGGAGGTGGAGGTGGAGGTGGTTTTGGCTGCCACTGTAAGCTCCTCGCTCCATTTCCAAGGGTAAGATTCCTCCCCAGGCACCTCCTGCCTTCACGGTTGGGCACGGCTCCTGCCAACAGCCCTCATGACCACTCGAAGCCCTGGCTTCCCCACCATCGCCACTCCCTTTCTGGACCCGAGGCCCCGGTACTGCAGTTTTCCCAGCATTCACAGCAGCGTCGCGCTCTCTCTCTCTCTCTCTCTCTCTCTCTCTCTCTCTCTCTCTCTCTCTCAGTGAGCGCCCCGCCAGGGCGAGCCACAGGGAACAACGGTGCTCCTTGCTCCTCACTTAGCCGCCCCTGTGAAGGGAAGAATGCTAACAGCGTCCCCGAGAGCCCTGCTTCTCCTGCTCAGGACGAAGACATACACCTTGGGCTCCCGGGAGGCCAGCATGCTAGCTCCGCGGCTGGTGGTTTCTGTTTTAAGAATAAGGGATCGGCTCAGCCTTCTCTCTTGTCTCCTTGGAAATTCAATGTTTCCTCTCCCTCCCTTCTTCTTGGCTTTTCCCTGCTGTAAAAGCGGTCACTTAAAGCACTCCGTTTGCCAAAGCTACAGGCAACACCTCACTCTTAACCTGACGCACTATGACCTTTATACCTTGCTTGGACCAGGTGTCTCACTCAGCCTTGGCTCTCTTGGCCTTTGGAGGCCGCTTTGTTGGGGGCTGCCCTGGGCCCTGAGGGATGTTTAGCAGCATTCTTGGCCTCTATCCCCCCGGGCCCCAGGAGTACCACCCCCCTCCCATGTATACCACCAGGATGTCTCCAGAGGTTGCTGAATTCCTCCTTGGGGCGAGGGGACGTTGTCCCCATTTGAGAGCCACAGGCCTGGGCTGTTCCTCAGTCTCGTGGGATGTTCTCCTTCCCTTGCCTCTGCCCTCCCTGCCTGTCACACTCTTACTCATTCCTGAAGACCAGCTCTGAGACGTCTCTCCCAGTCCGCCACGTCAGGGTTCCTTTCACTCTTACCTGTGTGCCCACCCGGCGTACCTGGCCCCTGGGTGCTGCTGCTAGCGAGAATGTATCACGTGATGATGACGTTCTCCGCACGCCTGCCCGGCCACCAGCTGGCGAGCTCTTCGAAGACAGAGGGCCTGCCCAGAGGTGGGTCCGGGCCTTGTGGTCCTTGGAAACTCCTTACAGTTGAGGAGGTGGGGGACCATCTTTAAGGAAAAGAGCATAAATTAGAACGCAGCATCAGGTACGGGGCTTTAAAGCGACGGCGTGGGTGAGCGGCTGCGATGTTTTCTGTCTGCGGCAGAATTGGGCACCGAGGTGTTCCCTGCCTCTTAAAACGAGTGACCTGATCAGTCAGGCAGAGGCTGATTCTTTTTCAACCGGCAGAATCCTTAATTTGAAAAAGCATATCATCTTCTAAAATGTAGTGTATATACTTATTTTAATACATCCTAACTGTGGTGGCGGGGGAGCGGGGTGTAGAATTAGAAAGGCATCAGGCACACACACACACACACACACACACACACACACACACAATCACAGTCTCTGTCCTCTTTCTCGTCAACTCTTTGGCCATTTGGAAAGCTCGGTGGGGTGAAGGCTCCCTCTGGCTTGCCAGGGGCGAAGGATTAGCGACTCTGGGTGGTCTTCAAGCAAGGCTGAGCCTGCCGTTGGTTCCGAGCGCTGGTTGGAAGTGGCCCTGGCTGGATTTATGGGAGGGGCGGGTGAGTGGCACACTAACTCTTCCTGGCTTCCCGGTGAAACGCTCTGGCAGCCCCTTCCCGAGGCCTTCGGGGAAGGACAGCGCGCGCCGCGCCTGTTTTGCACATTGGCCTCGGGTTGGGACAGAAACGAGCTTTTGGTTTTGGGAGCTGCCATTTGGAGTGAATCACCCTGCCGTCCCGTTTCCTTTCCTGCTCCCTCCATGACAGATTTCCAAGACTATTTTTACTCGGGGTCATTTGTTGACCCTGGAGACTTCTGCTGAATTTAGCTCCCAAATAGAGCCAGACGCGGGGGGGAAGCAGGCCCTCAGGAGCCGCTGCTGGGCGTCGCATTGCAGATGCAGGAAGGGTTCTGCCGCTGCCCCCAAGAGACGAGCTTTGGCCTTTTGGCTTCACGTGGAGACAAAGATGGCACCTCCGGCCGATGGACAGACAGGCGTTTATTTAATGGCCCCCGTGCCAGGTGTCTGCACTGTGGATTGTCACCCGGACGCCGAGAGCTCTTTGTTGACACCGTCACCTACGTTGGAGCCAGCGCCGCCCACAGGCCCCCCTCCCGGGGACTGGTCCTGTGTTGTGGCCAGTCTCTGGCCCCCACCGCCGGCCAGGTTGCTGTTGGACCGGACAGGACCCCTGGCCCTGCTCGGTGGAGCGAGCTGGAAACTGCTGTCCGTGGTGGTGCAGCCCCGCTGGGTGGATGAGCTGTTGTTGATGAGCCTCCCTGACAGGGCCTTATAAAAATGTCAGCTCCATCCACGACGGGGGGTCAGAGGGCAGCAGCATTCTCAAATATACACTGGAAGCCTCTCTCCTTGCCTGTGACACTCCTCGGGTCGGGATGACAGTTTTATTTCTTGTGGGAAGTGGGCCCCTTTCGGTGCAACTGCCGTGTAATTACTGGTTAGATCTCTTAATAGAACAGTTTCCCCCAACGTTAGTTTTGGGCGTTGACGGGAAGAGGAGGAGGGAGAGCATGCTTGTGGCAGGGAGCGGTGGAAAGAGCACGGTCTTTGAGACCAGACTGACCAAGTTCAAATCCCAGCTTCACTTCTACTCTTTTCTAAAATAAATTTTTATTAATTTCAGAGAGGCAGGGAGTGGGGGGGGGAGAGAGAGAGAGAGAGAGAGAGAGAGAGAGAGAGAGAGAGAGAAACATCAATTATGAGAGAGAATCGTTGATCGGCTGCCTCCTGCATACCCCACACTGGGGATTGAGCCTACAACCTGGGCACGTGCCCAGACCAGGAACCAAACCGTGGCCTCCTGGTTCACAGGTTGGCACTCAACCACTGAGTCATGCCAGCTGGGCCACTATTCTTTTTTGCTCTAAGACTTAGGGTAAGTTAACTTGCCCTAAGTCTCAGTTTCCTTATCTCTCTCTCTAAAAGCCTAAGCAACCATTCGACCATTAGACTGGTAGCTATGATGTGCAATGACCACCAGGGGGCAAACGCTCCAACCAGTAGGTTAAGTTGCCGCTGGGGCCCTGTCAGCCCCAAATCTGGTTCGCCGGCACCCTGGACCAAGAGAGGAGACAGGAGGGGAGGGAGCCATGGGTTAGCTTGCTGCTAGGACCCTATCAGCCCCAAATCTGGTTCACCCGCACCAGATTCCCTTTCCATGTGCACATACCCGTGCCCCGGCCCACTAGTTCTATATAAAGCGATTGTTTTTCAGGATTATTGGGATGAAGTCACACGATGTGTAACAAGTGTCTGGTCAGTGCTTGGTACATAATGCCCACCCATCTAATGCTAACTGTCTTCCTGAATCCTTCCCAAGTGGCCTCACCTCCCTGCCCCGACCCCATTGCTGCTGGAGGTCTACTTTCACTTCTTCCTTCCTCGGGAAGATAGACAGACCTGTTTGCTTTGGTTTGTTTGGGAGGCAAGGATGAAACACGTTGTGGAAGGGGTCGGGGCTCCCTAGTGGAGAGCGCTAGATCATTGGAGATGGACACATCTGGACCTTATCCTGTTTCTGTCCACTTACTACCGCCTCCGGGGCCTCGGACAAGTAAGTTTGCCTCCCCGAGGCTTCGTTTCTTCATCTGTAAAGATGATGGGTTATTGTGAGGACTGAAGAACAGCACCTGTACTACACGCCACGAGCAGAGCAGATGCTCGGTTGGTGGTCTGTGTCCCCAGTCTTGGGGACCCAGTTCCATTCCCAGTTCTCTGCATAACTGTCACCCCACACATGCTCATATGACTGCTCTCTCCTGGGGCATCGCAGCCTAGTCTCTGAAAATTGTTTTCAACCCTTTGGAAAAGGAAATCTGCTATTCCTATTAAAAATTTCCAAAATATTTTATTCCGCGAGTCACACTGTTCTCTGCTTTCACGAAGGTTGGCGACGTGGGTGCCTGAAATCCCCAGGCTCCGTAGCTGGGTGAGGGACTTAAAGCAGAAAGCCCTTTCGTTTGTTTGTTTTAATATGTAACCTGTTTCCTTATTAAACGACAGACCTGTATTTGTAATGTAATCTCCTGGCTTTAAAGTTAGCAACTATGTATTTGAGTTCTTACCTGTGTGCTTTAACAGTTGTGCTGGGTGCTGTGGTGAGAGTTACTTTTTACGAAGTCGCTCTTTGTGGGGTTAGCTTTATTGAGAGTAAAAGACGCCTTAATAAACAGATCCAAAGTAGAATATGACTGAGCCAACAGGAATAGTGCAGACAGCCAGTTCTTTGAAGGGGTTTCCTGCAGAGAAGGGATCAACATGCCATATTTTTAAAGAAGAGGACTGGTGCCCGGCCAGCGTGGCGCAGGGGTTGAGTGTCGACCTATGAACCAGGAGGTCACAGCTTGATTCCCGGTCGGGGCACGCTCCTGGGTTGCGGGCTTGATCCCCAGTAGGGGGCGGGCAGGAGGCAGCCGATCACTGACTCTGCCTCCTCACTGATGTTTCTCTCTGTCTCCCTTCCTCTCTGAAATCAATAAAAATATATTTTTAAAAATAAAAATAAGAGGACTGGTGACAGTATAATTGAGCTGTATATAATGTACTAGAGTTCTGAGGGAATTTCAGGCAAAGAGAGACTGGGATTGGGAGTCGGTGGAAAGGGCTCTGGGAGGGGGCGCAGCCTGAGCAGACCCTCGTTGGAAGTAGATGGCCTCTCACTTGGAAGCAACCCCCTTCGAGCGGCCCCTCCTGCCCAGTGATCCCCGCCGACCCACCTTCTCTTCTCGTTCCTCACCCACTCTCAGCACGAGCGGCTGGCCGTGCTGCTAGCCAGCTTCCATTGCTCAAAAATATTCCCCTCCACGCTGTCTGCACTTTTTATCATTCCTTTCTAATGCTGCCCCACATTCGTCCAACTAGAGTTTAGAAAGTCCAATACTCCTACTGCATTCGTGTAACTTAGCTCAATCCGTTCTTTCTCGTGCCTCGATGAGATCAGCCAGAAGGAGGGACTGAGAGTGCCATTGTTGGGAAATAATTTGGCAGTGTGTGGCTGTTCCAGGGGTAAGGTATGCCTGCGATGGAGCAGGGAGCTCGGGTGGGAAGGGGTGGGCGGGGATATAGTTCGAGCTCCGTTTATTCTTGGGCAGGCAGGCCCTGATGACAGGAGGGACAGGGTCAGAGAAAAACTTTGCTCAGCTAGAAAAGTGTGCCTTGCCTTTGGGCCTAGAAAAGAAAGTGCGAATTTTCTGACACCTAATTGGTGACACGGGGATGATCTGCTTTTCGGAAGGAGGGTCATTTTAAAGTAAAGGGTTCTCATAGGTGACTTCATTGGATGGAGAAGGGATTTGGGAGCAGCAGCTGGTCCCTCTCGATACTTTGCCCACCTCTCAGGCTCCTCACTGTCCTCAAAGATATTTAAGTCTCCAGACACACCTGCTCCTGTGGGAGAAGTTACTGTGGTGGCTGAGGGAGACCTCCTCCATTCCCTCCACGTTTTGTCTCCTTGGAGCACAGTATAGAAATGAACTTCACCTTAGTGAGATTAAAGTGTTAACTCTAGTCAAGTGACTTCGTTTTAATAAGATTGCTTACTGCTGACAGTTTTTTAAGGAGCCATGAGCCAATTCAGAGTTCTTAAAAATAAAAATAAAAAGGATTCAGCCAGCCGGCTGGCCAGCCAGTGTGGCTCAGTGGTTGAGCATCAACCTATGACCCAGAAGGTTGTGGTTTAATTCCTGGTCAGGGCACATGCCCTGGTTGTTGGCTTGATCCCCAGCAGGGGGCTTGCAGGAGGCAGCCAATCAATGATTCTCATCATTGATGTTTTTATCTCTCCCTCTTAATTCCTCTCTAAAGTCAATTTAAAAAAATTATAAAAAAAAACAAAACCAAATGGAATAGATGGAAAAAGATATATCAAGGAACAACTTTGTTTTTGTTTCTCTCCTTGTATCTCCCACAATCATATTACTAACACTTGGGGGCTATGGTGGGGCCGGGATTACTACCATTATGTATATTCAAGGGTCCCATTACTTCTAGAAGCAAATGAATTGGTCAAAAAAATGGCTTCATCTGAAACAATGAAGCAAACACCAAGAGAAATCCACGCCATTCTTTCCCCTCTGACCACAAAGTCTGCTTTGAGTAACTTGTACAATAGGGGATCGTCCGTCTCAGGGTCAGGGTGATCCCGAATGACTCCGTCTCAAACCACTGCTTTGTGGTCAATATAAAGTCGAGAAAAATTTTATAGTCAATTAAAAAAAAAAGGTTGAACCCCATTAAAAACCTTACGTTTATTTTGGAGAACCCTAAGTTGGTTGTTTCCGTTTTGGCTTTTATAGACGTCTTAGTTGTTTTAAGTTTGTCATCAGCGTAGTTCTCAAGAGTGGGGTTGAGCTGAAACCGGTTTGGCTCAGTGGATAGAGCGTTGGCCTTTGGGCTGAAGGGTCCCGGGTTTGATTCCAGTTAAGAGCGTGTACCTTGGGTTGCAGGCACATCCCTAGTAAGAGGTGTGCAGGAGGCAGCTGATCGGTGTTTCTCTCTCATCGGTGTTTCTAACTCTCTATCCTTCTCTCTTCCTCTCTGTAAAAAAAAATAAAATCAATAATATATATATATATATATATATATATATATATTTTTTTTTAAATAGTGAGGTTGCGTTTGCTGGATGTGTTCCTGTAATTAAGGAGAATTTCAAAAGATAAAAAATTTTAAAAAGCCCTTAAAACCAACATCTCTATAGAGTGGTTTAAATGTCAGTAAGTGAACTGTGAGGAGTTTCTCCTTGCATTCAGCCTGCCCAGTCTGTTCCTATTTGTGTCCTAACCTCTGGTTTCTGGCCCCGAGGGCAAGGGCCACGTCTTCTTTATCGCCGAGGGCTTATTTCCAGGCGTCACAGACGAAACTGTTTCTGCCTCCACCAATGAATGAATCAGCAGATACATAATATCTTTGCCTCTCTGATTCCTGCCTGTGTATGCACTATATATTTTGTGTTTGTGTTTGGACAACATTGTATACTCTGTTTTTTTCTGTCGTACCTGCAGTCTTTGGGAAGATAGGATAGTGAAACTACCATTTCTCGTGGAGGGGGAATTCTAAAATATATTTGGGGTCTTTGTGAAATGGTGGACTTTTTCCTTTAAAAGACCCGTAGAACTCAGTCGGGCGGCCCGATTTACAAGGAAGAAAACAGACGTTAGTGGCACTGTGATCTTGCTGTGTCCTGTTGCTGCCTATCTTAGCATTTGGCCACATTTTTACCACATTGAGATGCTTGTGTATAGTTCTGTCTATCTTTGTTGACAATCTCTAAGGGACATGTTTTTATACAGCCAATCCAATGATGGTACTTATTTAGATGGGTGCTATTTTCTTAATCACCTATTCCGTGGTGTCCCAGGCCACGAGGTGCCTGAGGATTCCAGGTGGGGTGGGGCAGGGCTTCGGCCCCCTGCTGACCACAGCTTTTCATCAAGCAGCTGTGCTTCTACATATTGGGGTGCCAAGAGGTTTTTTGTTCAGAAGAAAATGCTGTCCGTTGAAAAAGCAAACAGAGACAGACAGTTTGAAAAACCGCTGTTCTAGGTGATTGTTTTCCAGCTGGCTTTTACCCTTGTAAACACATACAGGGAAATATGCCCAACCCAAATCATGTGAACGCTGGCAGCACAGTCTGAAATAAAGAGCAAAGGAAATAGCTCAGTTCCCCAGACTTCAGCACGGTGGTACTAACATGCTGTGTGGCTTCAGTTTACTTCAGTCCTCCGAGCCTCTGTTGCCCCATCGTTAAATGGAGCTGGTCCCTACATTACAAGGCTATGTCATGAAATGGGGTGATAGGTGCGTCGTTCATTGTTCGTAACGCATCGAGGGTGTACTCAAATGTAATGCTCCCTCCGGTCTACTCCTTAAATAGCATGTGACCAATATAATTTACTTTTCTCCTTAAATGACTTAGATCAGTGGTCAGCAACAGAACCAAATAGCAACAGTACACTGATTGAAATTTCTTTTGAGAGCCAATTTTTTTAAACTTCTTCTAACGCCACTTCTTCAAAATAGACTCGCTCAGGCCGTGGTATTTTGTGGAAGAGCCATACTCAAGGGGCCAAAGAGCCCCATGTGGCTCGAGAGCCGAAGTTTGCCGACCACGGACTTAGATCATCCTGACGGAAGTTCTGAACAATTGTTTTCTTGCGCTTGGGATTAATGGATTATGGGAAATGTTTTATTCCTCACAGAATTGATCTGAACAGTTTAACAGTTTAAAGTTTTAGAGTGGGGGGATTGGAAGGGGGGTTGAGGACAAATAGGTGATACCGTAATCAATAAAGAAATTTTTTTAAAGAAATAAAGTTTCAGAACCTCTGGGTGACTTTCTCTTGCCTCTTTCAGGGCACCTCCCTGTGAATGCTGGCTCCCTCGTAGTGCACAAATCTGGCCGGCCCCGGCTCCGGCTCCGGCATGAGCTCCTGTGGGGAGCGTGAGGAAGGGGTTAATGTCTTCTGAGGAAGACAGAGGCTGTCTGGGGCACATCGGGCATAGGACAGGAGTTCTGAGATGTCTGTGTTTTCCTCTGCTCTGCTCAGAGGTATTTTTTGATTGCTCTGATACGTTCGGCTGGCAAGGCAAGCAGGCCGAGGCCGAGTCCTGAGTAGGGAAGGTGCTACTCCAAAGCGTATCGCTCCCCTTGGTATTTGAATTATTTGTGTGGTTGGAACAAACCAAAGCATGCGGCGCGCACGCTCTGTGACGGCTTGTTGCTGTGCGGTGGGTGGGCAGCTGCGATTGGCAGAAGCGGTTACTGTTTGCCTCCCTGGCTCCGAGGCTCCTGTTTGATCTGAAACCTTTACTGAAAAGGAACCTCTTCTCTCACCGCCTTGACTTATCCCAGGCGGAGGGTTCTCACCGTTGGCGCTGTGCCAGCATTGCCCAGCTTTGAAAACATACAGGTTCCCTGGGCTCAGGCTCTCGAGATTCTGAGGTAGGAAGCCTCATACAAGCCCAGGTGACTGTCATCTGCAGCCGGGTGAGGAGGAGCCACCAGCATCCTTGGCTAATGGTTTTTCACTCCACAGGTGTGTTCTGTTCAAGCTAAATAGGGTGTGACTGCAATGTGAGCTGACCGGTATGTTATTAACAACTGGATCATAACATAATCGGTGTTCTTAGTTCTGTTATGGTTATTTTAAATATATTTTTACAGAGAGGAAGGGAGAGAGATAGAGAGTTAGAAACATCGATCAGCTGCCTCCTGCATACCCCCTACTGGGGATGTGCCTGCAACCATGCCTTTGACTGGACTCGAACCTGGGACCCTTCAGTCTGCAGGCCGACGCTTTATCCACTGAGCCAAACTGGTCAGGGCCTGTTATGATTATTAAGTCAGTTTATTTATTTGATAGTCACTCATTATTCTTCATCCTTACAACGTGTTTTTCTGTTCTTTCCACCTTTGGTTATAGTTGGGCACTTTTAGCATACTTGGTATTATTTCCTCTTTTTCCATTATTTTTTTAAGTTAAATTTTTGTTAAACTTACTGGGGTGACATTTGTTAATAAAGTTATATAGGTTTCAGGGGTAAAATTCTATAATATATCCATCTTCTGTATATTGTGTTGTGCAGCATACGTTAGGTTATTTCTGTCAACACATTTCTCCATTCGAAAAGGTATCATCATCCTTGTTAATACCTTAATGTATGTCCTTATAATCCTTTGCACATTTATAACTGAAAATATTTTAAAATTTGAAGTCTTCCTGCTTATACAAGATATAATTTTGTAGTTTTCTCATATAACATAGTGGCTTAAGAAGCATTTTTTCCATGTCATCAAGTTGCCTTTGAAATTCTGATGGCAACCACGTCTTTCTTCTTGTCTGGGTGTGCAGGGACAACCCAGACAGACGAGGTTTCTGCTCCCATTGAGCTGAGGAAGCAGCTGGGGAGACACATAAAACTGTGGTAAACAAGGAAAGAATAATTACAAGTAGGAATAAGTGTATGAAGGGAAAGAGCAGGGTTCCTCATGGGTAAGTGGCAGCGGCAGTGTGTGTGTGCTGTGTGTGTGCCTGCCTCAGAGAAGGCATTTTATGAGGAAGTTGGCTTTGAGATTAGAAAGATAAGGAATGGGGGGGGGGGTAGGAGGATAGGAGGACGCAGGTGGGGGGTGGGGAATCCGGTAGGAAAAGGTGGTACAGGCCAGGCAGAATCATGAGAAAGGGAGAAAGGAGGGAGATGTTGACAGACAGACGGATGCTTGTCGTGTTTCAGAAACTGAAGGGCGTCCCTGAGGCTGGAGTCTTCAGGCAGAGTAGGGACAGGTGATGATGGAAAGCTTTGCAAAGGGTCTTGGGAAATGGGCGATTCGCACTTTACCCTGGGAAGGATTGAAGGACGTTACACACCACACTACTTGTAGTCACTTCAGAGTGACAGCATGCTTTTCAGTCTCTGGGCTTCCTTTCAGTGAGCTGCCCGAATTCCCGAGGCGTGGTGGCTCTTCCGAGTGTTTGTTTTTGTCAAGTTGGTGGGTGGAGTGTAGACTTGGCAGTTACTTTCTATGCGGTCCCTTGAACGATAATACGTACGGATAGTCCTGTCTTGATCTGTAGCGTAGCAACGTTATTTTGGGAGTCGGCAGCCCAGGAGCAGTATTTTGAACTAAGTCAATCTCTATAATGACTAATAGACTTCCACTGATTTTCGGGGGCACTTATTTTTCTGATTTTATGCTTCAAACAATAAAAGAAGAATTATGAGTCATATATTCTCTGAGGACATCTGAGTCATAAAAGTTTGATGCCAGGAAGGAACCTTGGAGTTAGTTATCTCACCGACATACAGATGCATGAAGTTAGGGACACAGTGTATGTGGTTTGACCAGGATTCCTCATTGGTTTAGTGGAAGAAGAAAAAGATCTTATCTCACAGCTCTGTATTCTTTTACTTTTTTCTCTCTCTTGTTAGCTATAAAATTGCTTTGAAATCAAGTAGCAAGTCTATAACTTCCTCTGCTATTCCCCCATTCAAAACCCACTTACTTAAAAAGACCTGAATGGGTTTAAACAATGGAAAAACTAACAAAGTTAACCATAAACAAACAAACAAATCTCTAGTTCTCTACTGAAGGGCAACAATGTAAGATCAAACTCACACTGCAGGAGGGCCAAAGAGGAGGGTGTTAGCAGACTGTATTATGCGTCAACCTGATCTCTATTAAGAACTGTGGGCTTGGAAGTTCTACTCAAGCTCATGCCACCTCTCCCGGAGGTGTGAACAGTTCCCATTGCACCCTGTGTCGGTTCGAATGCTGTCGGCTGCACCTGAAAGAAGGAACAATTGACCAGACAAAAAGGAAACGAATTATCTCAAGGTAAGGGCCGCTCTGGCCAGTCCTGAAGGCTCCTCGGGTCTGCGATTGGCATCTGGGCCCTGCCTGTGTGCTGGTTCCCTCCGGCTGGTGGAGGGTAGTCACAGCCTTCTGTGCAGCCCTCCCAAATGCAGCCACCTCCCCAGGAAGGAGAGGGGACCGCCTGCTTGTCCCTGCTGCTTTCTTAGGGAACCCCTGGAAGGCTTCCTCGCGTTTCATTGGTCAGCGTTTGGTCACGTGCAAATGACCAAACCCTGGCTATCATGATTGATTTAGAATAGTCAGGATCTGAGGATGGAGTTCCCTTTTCCTGAAGCACATGAATATGTGGAAGCAACATGATGACTATGAGTAGATAACCTGAACAAAACCTGATTCTTTTAGGGAGGGATGAATTTTAGGGGCAGAATACTTTATTAGAGTGACACACACACACACACATACATACACACACACACACATACACACACACACACACACACACACACATATATATATATATATATATATATATATATATATAATGACAGCATGTGTTCATTCAGAAAAGAATGCTGTGTGATGAGGCCACTTGAAACTATTCACTTAACTACAAAGGGACAAGACATAGGACATGATGACTCAAGTGTGTTTTCCAATGCCACCAAGCAGTTCTCCCATTCTCAGTGGACACCAACTGTTTCCTACACGTGGAATAGGCACAAGTCTGGTATTATCCACGTGGAAATAGTGTCAGAGCCCACGGGTCAGGAGCTCAGTCCCACAATACTGCCCCCGGGTTCAGGCACCAGTCACAAGTCTGGGCTGTCACCTGTGCTTCTGACCAGCCAGCTATATATTGGAGGTGCCTGTGACCCCTTCCTCAGGTTTGGTTAATTTGCTAGAGCAGCTCACGGATAGAAGCATTTGCTTATGTTTACCAGTTAGTTATAGAGAGTATTATAACGGTCCAGACAAACAGCCAGGTGAAGAGGTACATAGGCTGGGGCCTGGAATCATCCTGGAATAGTATAAATCAAATTGTATGAAAAAGGCTCTCTGTGTGTGTGCCAGGATATAGGATCTGTTTCATGAAATAGGTGGTATAATTCCACGTCTGTAAACAGAGGTGGGTGACATCCTTTCCTGCTTTAAGACAAAGGACAAGAAAAAACTCCAGGGGCCTCGAACCATGCCGGGAAGACAGGAAGTCCTCAAAGGATGGAGGAAGGGGTATGGGAGGCACAGAAACCAGCCTGAAGGAGCTCCCACTCCCCTGGGTCAGGCTGAGCATCAAATTGAAATCGGTAACTGTGGGTCCCATTTGCATAAACCAATAAATGAACAACGTGAAATTTGGTGAGGACCAAGATAGCTACTTAGTACCTGCCCGCAAAATGCTCACCCATTAATATCATTGGAGGGGGAAAAAATGTTGCAGCGAAGAAGACAGGCAGACCCTACCTTACTAAGAGATCAAAAGGAGCGGCGTCAGTAATGGGACAAACCAGACACACACCAGGTGAACAGATGCAGCGAGAACACAGCGTTACTTCTGTGACATTCCTGCAAAAGATTCGAAATCCGGGGCTAGTCAGAGGCATATCTGGCAAATTCACACTGAAGGACCATCTACCACATAACTGGTTTTCAGAAATGTCGAGTTTGTGAAAGACTCTAGAACAGGGGTGGGCAAACTTTTTGACTCGAGGGCCACAATGGGTTCTTAAACTGGACCGGAGGGCCGGAACAAAAGCAACCTGACCATGCTGGCACTCTCCTCTTGGGCTGCTGGTGAAGGAGCGGAGGGGAGAGCAAGAGAACCCTCCGCTCTTTCGGCTCCGCGGGCCGGATAGAACAGCCGAACGGGCCGGATCCGGCCCACAGGCCATAATTTGCCCACAGCTGCTCTAGAATGGAGGTTAGAGAGACTTGACGAAAGGTAAAGCCTGACTGATCCGGATTCTTGTGCTGTAAGGGACATGATTGAGACGTGTGGTGGAGTTTGAATGGGGTTTGTGGGTCTATTGCCAGTAAACGCATCGGCTGTCCGTCCCCTGATGTGATGACTGTGTGTGGTTGTGTCAGAGAATGTCCTCTTCTGCAGGAAATACGCACCGATGGGTGGCAGGGCTTCAGGTCAGCGAGCTATGAGTCTCAGGTGGTTCAAGGAGAAAGGAGATACTTGCAACTTTTGTTGTAAGTTTGAGATTGTTTCCAAAGCAAAGCAGCTGCTACCTAGACATCAAACGGGCCCCCCAAGGATACAGCGAGTCTCTGGTTGTGCAGATTTATTGCAACTGAAGTTGAAAGTTCCCTCGCTGAGCTGGGGTTCTTTCTCAGGAAGCCCTCAGAAGAAGCGTGGCATTCTAAGTCCCAAATTCTAAGGTTCTGCATATCTGGTTCCATATTTTTAAAGTAGTGGTTGAATTTATTAAATGATGCGTATGCCTTCAGTTTGTACAAATCAGAGATTGACCTCGTAGCAGTCAGCAGGTGTTAGTGAAAACTGTTCTCTAAAGACGGCATACACCAAGGGCTGGATATCACTCTCTATAAGAAGTTAGTGGTGTAATTGGGTAAAAGGGGCATTGACAACGTATATGACTCCCCCTCGCCCTGTAAAGCAGTATATATTAAGTGCCAGGTGGTTGGTAGCAGTGTTCTGCGGCTCAGACCAGGAGGATGTTCCCGTGAGCTTCAGTGATTGAGGAGGGCCGTGACCGAGGTAGAGTATTGGCTTGGGCGTTGGAGATGAGTAAGACGTAGGTATGTATGAAGTAAGAATGGCAGGGGAGAGCATTCCATGCACATGAGCCTCCGCAAATGGGCAGGATGTGTCCAGGGACAATCAGAAGACCAGTCTGACAGGTTTGGAGGTTTCACGTAGGAGAGTTCTGCTTTCACAGTTGTGTGGTTAGGGAAAGAGCACTAGTTTCCATAAAAGAGAAAATGGAGAGGTCACTAATGACTGGGACAGCTACCAGCCCTCAGGCACTGTGTCAGATGGGTTTTAATCAAGCTCATTCATTCATTCATTCATTCATCTCTTTGAATCTCTTCAGTGTGTGTGTGTGTGTGTATGTGTGTGTGTGTGTGTGTGCGTGTGTGTATGTGTGTATATTTGATTTCAGAGATAGAGGGAGATGAGAGAGAATCATGGATCGGCTGCCTCCTGCACACCTCACACTAGGGATTGAGCCTGCAGCCTAGGCATGTGCCCTGATCAAAAATTGAACAGTGATCTCCAAGTTCTTATAAGGTAGACATTTAACCACTGAGCCACGCCAGCTGGGCTGAATCTATTCAATCTTACACGATTGAAAGTGAAACATGTATCCAGAGGGAAAATGACTTTGTCAAAGTCAGAAACACAGCAATTAGAAGGCAATTTGAATTTGGAACCGGTCTGATGTGACTTCCAAGCCCATTTCTACCACCCCGGCTGCTTCTTACACCTGGAAGGAGTTAGAGGGCAGTGGTAGAGACTGGGGGTATTGACTGTATGCATAGAATATCAGGGAAAAAAAGAATTCTTTCCATACCTTCCCTTGTGCTGCGATGGAGGTGCCCAGGGGGTGTGCCTGTGAGAGGCAGGTTACCAGCAAAGAGCATGAAGTCTGAGGAAGGGGCCAAGGACTGAATCCTGAGGGAAACCTATTTAAAGGGACAGTCAGAAGAAGCACACTGATGGGATCACGAAGAGGAGCATCCAGAGCGGGTGGATGGCAACAGGAGAGCGTGGTATCCCAAGAGTCAGGAGAGGAGGCGTGTGGTCGGCAGAGTTGACCACTACAGGGAGGTCAAGGGAGATGCGGAAGAAGTGTTGTCCATGAGGAGATGAGAACGAAAACACTCTCTGGCAACGCAAGCTGGCCGCACAGACCCCCAGAGCAAGGGCCAGGGAGTGTTCGTGCTTCAGCCTCGTTCGAGGAACTCAGTGCTGCATGCTGCTGCGCTGAACGTTTGTGGTGGTTTCTCTGTCACGGCCTTCATTTCGGTTATTCAGTTTGATTCTGAAGAACTGTTTTGATCTGTAATAGCTGACCAAAATATGAGTTTGAATGAATGATGGGAAGCATGGGGAAAAAAGAAAGTACTGCTAAACCTGCAGTGTAGACATCAAGCAAGAGCCTTAGATATTAAAATGCAGTCTGGAGTCAGAGCCGAAACTTGGGAAGAACACAAGTTTCCATCAGTAGCAGGATGGAAAAATAAATTGCGGTGCTCAAACAATAGAATCACGAGATAACAAAGATGCATGAACTCCAGCTACATGTGTCAACATGAATTCATCTCACAGTCATAACACGGAGCCAAAGAAGCTCGGAGACGCAAAAACAATACTTACTCTACGCTTCCGTCCATATAAGTTAAAAAAAAAAAAAAAACAAGCAACGCTAAAGGACCACGGGGAGCCTTCAAAGAAATGGTTGAGGAAACAGTGGGAAAATCAGCAAGCAACTGAGAGTTGGTGGGAAGTCCTTTTGACCTTAGGAATGCCATCATCAACCTCAGGGCAGCCAATATCTGCTGAGGGTACGTCATTCCTTCAGCGGACCTGCAGGCCGGAAGAGCAACTGCCAAATATGGGATACACATACGCGTGGGAGGCTACGTTTGCTCACACGCACATACACACCTGCGTATCATGCGTTGGCATCTCACAGCTCCTCGGTGCAGTGTGTGGATCGGGGCAGTGCTCTCGGGCCCAGCCAAGACCCCACCTCCCTGCCTGCAGTTCCCGTGTCCTGTGGCTCTGGTGTTCATAGACGTTCTTGTGCCTGTTCAGCTTCTCTCCAGTCCACTTTCTGATTTCATATTGCGTCTCAGATGCCCTCAAGATCTGCACGTTTGTAAGATGTTTTTTAACCCCGGGTTGTGCGTAACTAGCTCAGCTGGTTTGTGTTCAAGAAGTGCAGACAAATTCTGCTATTAGTTTGTCAAATAAAATGAAACCTTTCACCACTGCATAAAGTAGACACTGTGTCCCAAAGTGAAGCAAGAGTTATTTGTAGATAATTGGTTGTTTGCTGTTGGCTGCATCAAGGATTTCCTCCTTTAGGCCAGAAGATACGGAAGTTAACTTCCTTACACATGCAAGTTCTTCATCTTCAGGTTTATTTCAGGTGGAACTTGGCTTTTTTTTTTTTTTTTTTTTTTTTTGAGAAAGGTGACTCACTTGTGAGGAATTTTAAATAGTTAAGCAAGGGAGAGGCCTGTTTTTCAAAGTTTTATAAATTTTCAATAGTCTGCACTCTGTCGGGATTCACTTTCGTCTCTTCCTAATCCCTTATGAGTTAGATTCCCATGATAATTCTGATTAAGACACTAAAATTTCCATGTGTTTGGAATGAAAGGAAAAGAAGCTCAGCATTAAGTGAAAATAAGATTTTATTTTTTTTAGTTTAGACAGGTTCCAGTCGTTGACATTGCTAGCAAAAAAAGTACTTTGACTTTTTTTCTCTTTTTAGGGAACGAAGGTGATTTTTGCCTCTATTCAAAATCAGTGGCTATGAAAGGGGACTTTCAAACGTTTGCCTCACAAAGAGAAGGAAAAAAAAGCTGGGGGGGGGATTCTTATGAACTTAGTTAAAAAGTTGCATACTTTAAACATCACTGCAAAATAACTGTGTATGTAAACTTAAGGCAGATACCACCTTCATAATGTGGAACTTACTGTTTCCCTACTTTATTGGGTAAACTTACCATCTTGCATGTATTGGTTCTTAGAGCATTGGCTCAGTTGTGTGTGTGGGGAAATCCATAACTTGTTAATCCATCCTGTACTTATTTTATTTGTGAACTAAACCATTCATTCATTTAAACATTTAGTACATTTGATTATTCACCAACCATATGCTATGTTTAGGAGATACAGAGGATAGAATCCAATCGATGCCCACATTTAACCTAGATTGGGAAGGAAAGACAGACATGGACATAATTACAGCAGTGTGATCCATGCTGCGAGAGAGATATGGGTGGCAGGCTGCAGGAACCCATAAGAGTGTTGGGGGGTAGAGGCAGAGGGAGTAAAGATAAGCTTTCAAAAAGAGTTTTGGCCTCACAGTGAATTTGTTTCTCATATATGTGTCCCCCCGCCCCCCAATATGTAAATGATCCTTGTGGAAAACTTGGAAAGTACAGACATATATAAAGACAGTAAGGTTCACCCATAATTCAGTTCTCATTTCCTAAAAAAAATCACAACATTTTGGAGTACCACCTTTCAGACTTTTTTCCTTTGAGTATGCTTTCTACTCAGTTTCGATACCACTGTATAGACAATGTTGCAACCTGATATTTTCCCCATTTAACATTGGTTCAGACCTAGTATCATCTTACTAAACTTATAAATAACATTGCATTTAACATATCTGTACAAGGATTATATCTCCTTTTATTTATGATTGCAATGTTTTCTTGGCACACAGACTCCTAGAGGTAGAATCACTTGGTTAAAGGATGTGAATAGATGTAAAGCTTCACATTTTATGAAGTGCTTTTCAAAACGGTTGATTTGAAATGTCTACTCCCACGGACAGACCGCTCTAACGTTGAAGTTGACTCTTCCTATTAAAGAGTGAATAAACAAAATAGATGAACCTAAAGCAATGGTCTGAGAGATCCTAGAAGAGTATGTGCTGTATAGAGATCCCACCAGCAAAGGATGGATAAATCGTTGGGTTGGTGACTGGGGGAGTTGGTATATGGCAGGGTTTTATTTTATTTATTTTATTTTATTGATTTTTTTACAGAGAGGAAGAGAGAGGGATAGAGAGTTAGAAACATCGATGAGAGAGACATATAGATCAGCTGCCTCTTGCACACCCCCCACTGGGGTTGTGCCCGAAACCAAGGTACATGCCCTTGACCAGAATCGAACCCAGGACCTTTCAGTCCGCAGGCCAATGCTCTATCCACTGAGTCAAACCGATTTCGGCTATGACAGGGTTTTAAATAACCAGGTTACAGTAAGCAGAGAAATGAGTGGAATGAGTGTGGTCTATTCCAGAATCATAGCTGTGAAGGGCAGGAAAGAGTGGGCTATGAGGAAGAGGGGCTGCAGAATTGATAGAAGGTGCTATGTTGTTTGTTTTTCAAGATGGGTGAGGCAAGACGTAGGCATCTTCGAGGGTATGAGGGAAGCTTGAGGAAGTGGGAGAGGGGTCCCAAGCTCTAGGCCGACCTCTTCTCCTGGGACAGGCGGAAGGGTGCTCAGGATGGGAGTGGACATAGGTAAGCTGGTTGGAAGTTGGAGTAGTTTCTGATAGATTTTGTTTTTCTCTGAAATAGAAGGCAAGACCATGGTTGAGGATGAAGGGAGTGGTAGGAAAAGATTGAGGTGTAGGTGAACAGGGTTACCTTCTGATATCATGATGGTCAAGCTGTTTAAGGACAACTAGGAAGATCACCAAGCAATGTCCAAAGGTCTCTTGAGGTTGAAAAGCACAAATTTGTACAGTTTTCCATGTGTGGATCTGGGAAAATTCTCTGCAGTTCCTAACAGCCCAGGCGCAGGGGAAAAGCAAAGTAATCAGTTGGTCATCTGAAAAAAAATTTCCTTACAAGTATATTTAAATAACTTTAAGTACAGGGAGGTGTATCTATAATAAAAGTGTAATATGCTAATTAGACCGGACAGCCGAATGACCTTCCAGACGTCATTCCAGATGTCCTTCCTGACAAAGCTGTAGTGGCAGGGCTGAGGCAGAGGCAGTTAGGGGCAATCAGGCAGGCAGGCAGAGTGGTTAGGGCAACCAGGCAGGCAGGTGATTGGTTAGTGGGGATCAGACAGGCAGGCAGAGGCAATTAGGGGTGATCAGGCAAGCAGGGAGAGGTGATTAGGGGCTATCAGGCAGGCCAGCAGTTAAGAGCAAGTGGTCCTGGATTGTGAAAGGGTGCAGGCCAGGCTGAGGGACACCCCCTTCCATGCCCGAATTTCATGCACCGGTCTCTAGTTCTCTCATAAATGACAAAAAGAAACAGAGATTGACTCCCATGTAAATCTGGCCAGCAAGCTCTGTCAAACCTTGGCACTGCCTTGTTCCCTTTTAATTCATAGCACTTGTAGTTATGTTTTAGAAATATTGGTAATGAAAAAGGAGAAAAAGGTTGGTCAAAGAAAAGTTGATATAGATATCAACTGGTTTGGCTCAGTAGATAGAGCCTGTGGACTTAAGGGCACATACCTTGGTCAGGGCACATGTGGGAGGCAACCAATTGATGTATCCCTCTCACAACAATGTTTCTCTATCTTTCTCTCCCCCTCCCTTCTACTCTCCCTAAAAATTCATAAAAAATATACTCTAGTGGAGGAGTTAAAAAAAGAAAAGAAAGAAACAGGTTATATAGGATTGAGGTAGGGCAGTGGTTGGCAAAGTCATTAGTCAACAGAGCCAAATATCAACAATACAACGATTGAAATTTCTTTTGAGAGCCAAATTTTTTAAACTTAAACTTCTTCTAATACCACTTCTTCAAAATAGACTTGGCCAGGTCATTGTTATTTTGTGGAAGAGCCATACTCAAAGGGCCAAAGAGCCCTAAGTGGCTCGTGAGCCGCAGTTTGCTGACCATGGAGCTAGGGGAAAGGGAAGAAAAAAAAGGCAGCATTACTGTATTAGAGTACACGAATAATTTGGTCAATGGACGTTTAAAGAAACAATGGAAAAGAAGGCAATCGAGCATGTACAAAGGCCATTCAGTTTGTGTGCTACCTAGACATTTTACATGACGAATGCTTTTAAAAATTAACATGCTGAGCCGGCGTAGCTCAGTGGTTGAGTGTCAACCTATGAACTAGGAGGTCATGGTTCAATTCCCAGTCAGGGCACATGCCCGGGTTGCCGGCTCGATCCCCAGTAGGGGTCATGCAGGCGGCAACTGGTCAGTGTTTCTCTCTCATCATTGATGTTTCTGTCTCTCTCTCTCCCCCTCTTCCTCTCTGAAATCAATAAAAATATATTTTTAAAAATTAACACGAAGACAAGTTTGTTCCAAAGAAAGTAGCCACGTTGTTTGATAATGGCGCTGCACAAATGGTACCAGAGCAGTAACTGTGTGATGTGTTAGGGGTGGGCCGTTGTCCATTTTCATATCCGAGGATACCAATTATTTTTATGAGAAAAGTTCATACAGTTTGATCCTCTCCTAAACAATTATTAAAAAAATAATTTATCTGATTTACTTTTTTTTTTCTCCTTTTTACATGGCTTTGAGTGACATCAGTTTTCAAATGGCTTTGTAAACAACCATTCTCGGGAACAGTAGCTATTAAATGGGTTTGAAGGCTGCTTGACAATGATGAAAAAAAAACTATTACTTCCCCAAGGCCTGCAGCGAGACCGGCGGTTTTTATGCCAGGGGAAGGCCAGTTCTCGCCGCAAGAATTTCCCGGTAACCTTTCATGATTGAAAACATATTACTTGCTATTCAGAAGCACAGGCAAATTAGTGAGGAGCCTTGCTAAAATAAGCTCAAGGGTTAGACATGTAATTTGAGGATGACACATCATGGTGGTAAAGTGTGTTTCCTTCTGCGTCTTTGTCTTAGACTGTGGAAAGGGCAGGCAACGCCACAATCTGGCCGGCCACGTGTTTTCACAGCTGGACGATGAGCGCGCTTGATTGTTGAGGGACTGCTGGTTCCGAGTGTATATACGTCTTACTGCCTAAAGTTTACTTCTAACAACGCATTCCTTCTCCTGTGTCATAATTCTTGTTTTCATAACTTCAGTGCATGGGAACGTTAGGGGACTTGGTGTTGTCTTTGAAATGGTCCTCTGAAAGCCTTCTTATTACAGGGCTGTTCCCTGGAAGCATATGTTTTAAGGGACAAATAGGACTTTTGAGACCTTTGTGTTGCATGAGCCCGGTGACACATCTTTACGGCGAGGGCATGGGAGACCATGGTTAGATAGCATCTGCACCGATACTCCAAACTGCAGGTAGTCACCGACGGACACCACCCTAAACAAGAGTGTTCTGTCGGGAGCGGATCCATTTTAGGCCCTGCATGACTGTCGGGGAACTATCGACAGAGGACAGTGACTCGTCAAGCAAACCAGACCTCTGCAACATCCGGAACCTTCCATTTCCTTGATCCCTCTGAGACGCTACTGCCACGGAACCACTTGTTTTCTCATAGGAATGGAAAGAGAGAGATGAGCCCGACCCATGTGGCTCAGTGGTTGGGTGTCAGCCTCGGCACCAGGAGGTCACAGTTCAGTTCTCTGTCAGGGCACATGCCCAGGTTGCAAGCTTGATCCTCAGTAGGGGACATACAAGAGGCAGCCAATCAATGATTCTCTGTCATCATTGATGTTTCTATCTCGCTCTCCCTTTCCCTTCCTCTCTGAAATCAATAAAAAAATATATGTGTGTGTGTGTGTGTGTATACACACACACACACACACACACACACACGTATTTTTTTAAAGTAAATTAACTTTCTGTGTAACTTTTTACTTTGACGTAATTTAAAATGTCTGAAAAGGTACAGGAGTTCCCATATACTTTTCACTCAGATTCACCCAGAGTTTGGCATTTGCTCTATCATCTCCTCCTCTGATATTTGAGAGTAACTGCCGACATCAAGCCCCTTTACCCCGCATGTGTCCGAGTTCACTTCCTTTCTCCCTTGTACAAGGAGAGCCTCTTACATAACCACAGGACAGATAGCAGAAGCAGGAAATTTCACTTTGGCCTTAGATAATAGTCTTGTACCAAAGTCCATTCTTTACATTTTGCCAATTGCCTCCAATAATGTATTTTATAGCGTTGTACTTCCTGGTCCAGGATTCATATCAAATCTCTTTCATCTCATTTAATCTTAAACAAACAACCTGTTTTAAGTGAAATGGGGGGAGACATACTTTTCATCGCATGCATATCAACTTTAGCATCTTCTCTGAAACAGAAACTTGGATTTTTTTTGTAGCAGGTATCATGTAGGACATCCTTGAACTTCATGGCTTGTCAGTTGCTGCCTTTTCCAGCAGACGGAGTTCCTTTCTGACCAGGCGACCAGTGGTCCTCACTCAGTCCTGCTGTACAGGGACTGTCTTGTGCTGACTACAGCACTAAGCTTGCTTTTGTTCAGGCCTGTCTTTCCTGGCCTGCGAGAGCTGCTCTTTCATCCCATTGGAACGCTGAGTGTAAGCTCTGCTGAGCCAGTTCCAAAGTATGTCCTGCAGCTTATCTTTAGCTGAGGAAAGAGAACAAGTGGCCACCGTCCTTTTGCTTGGGCCCAGCGGTTCACTTTCTCCTCACTAGGCTGTAATTATTCTCTGGAGTACGTGGACAAACAGCATATGCTTGTGATTTCAAAAGCCCTCCTAACCTTCCTCATGTTTGTTCCGTTGAAAATTGCACAGCAGCCTGGCCAGCACGGCTCAGTGGTTGAGCATGGACCTATGAGCCAGGAGGTCGCAGTTGATGTCTAGTCAGGGCACGTGCCTGGGGTGTGGGCTCGATCCCCCCAGTGGGGCATGCAGGGGGCAGCTGATCAATGATTCTCTCTCATCTTTGATGCTTCTATTTCCCTTTCCTCTCCCTTCCTCCCTAAAATAATATATATATATATATATATATATATATATATATATATATATATATATATATATTAAAAAAAGACAATTGCACAACAGTTTTCTGTACTGATGTTTCCTTCTATGAAAGTGTAGCAGTATGGAAATTCTGCTTCCATTCATCCCACAAGATAGGAAGAATTCCCAATTTGAGGTTTCTCTTAATAGAGAGAGGGTCCACTAGTAGATGGAATCAAATAACTAAGAAATCCAGTACAGTTTTGAAAGGGTTATTTTGTTTAATGTTTTGGTTCTACAAAGATGGGGCTTATACTATCATCGAATCTCTGTATTCTGTCTTGATTATTGAAATTTTTCTAAATGTTTGTCTACAAAAGATTATAATGTTCTTCCCAAAGTTTTTTCTTTTTTTTTCTTTTGGTCTTCCCAAAGTTACCTATGAGTGTGCTTTCTTAATACTTATATTGTCAGTCTGTTGCCCTTTTTAGTTTATGAATTGAACATTTCTGATAGTTTTCATTCCATTTAAGTTTTCACTACTATCACTATTTTAACTTACTTTTGTAAGAATGTATTTTTATTTCATAAAGCCCCAGGTTAGACTTTTCACACCAACATGTATCTAGATACTTACCTATCGGTGACCTGCATTAGTGAATCTGCATGACACCGTACTTGCTGATCTGCTGTGCCGATGAGCTATCAGAGTAATGTGTGTGATCACATGATGTATGTGTACTTTTTGGGTGATGTCTGAAATGATGTTAAACCAGGTCTTCTGCTCTTCAACTTTCCAGAGTGGAGACCAGAGCCACCTGGTGTCACCCTATCAGCTAATCTCTCATCTTGTTTGATTTGTTAGGCCCAAGTTTCATTGCAGGCCAGTTCCTGAATTGTGAGGCACAAAGGCTGTGAGGGGGCAGGGCCAGACCTAAAGTCTTAGTTCTATCGCAGGAGAAGAGGAGAGGGAGTCAGTGCCAGGTAGGCAACCCCTAGAGTTCACTCTGCAACCCTTCACACTCTCTGTATGTCCCTCTCCCGCCTCTCAGTCCTCTCTGCACCAACAACCTTTCAGTTTTCTGAATTCAGCACCATTTTTTGTCCTATAATTTTTCAGAGGTTCACATCTTGTCCAGTAAAATCATCAGATAATATTTTCCCTTCTTTTAAAGGGCAAAGCATGGGTGTAGAAAGCCACCACATGAGTGGAAAATGTTGTTGGAGCGGAAATCCCATCATTTCTGTGGCGATGGAAATATTCTATATCTGCCATAGTCTAACATAGCAGCCACTAACCGCAGGTGGCCGTCGAGCCCTTGAAATGTGACGAGTGCAACTGAGGAACTGAACTTTACATTTACATCATGTTCATTAACGTAAGTTGAAATCGCCAGATGTGGTCCATGTCTACCACATTGGATTGTGCAAGCTAGCACTAACACTCACCCGTCTGCGACTCCGGGCACATCCCCCCACCGCTCCGAACTCAGGCTGCTCACCTGAAAATGAGGATTATACTTCCCCTGCCTGTCACAGAGGCTCGAGAACCAAACAACAGTGTAGATATAAAAGCTCTTTGCAAGTCATACATTGAAAATATAAAATGACATTATCATTATTTTGCTACCGCTGTCTCTCTCCATAGCAAAGCTAGAAGCGGCCACTTTTGGTTGATTACCTCAGTCCTATTATTTCTCCTGTTCTACGGCTGATTATTTCTTTTAGTGGGAATAAACCTAGAGTCCATTGTGTAAGGAGGGGGGAGAGAAAGGAAAATTAAAATAATAGGGTAAATAGGGAGAGGAAGTAAGATGAAAACAATTTATTATGAACTATTGTTGAACCTGATATTAGCTCTTAAACAAGTTTAAAAGTGAAAATTGAAGACAGATTTTAAAAATATATATTTTTTATTTTAGAAGGAAGGAGAAGAGAGAGATAGAAACATGAATGATGAGAGAGAATCATTGATCAACTGCCTCTTCCCCCCATTAGGGATTAAGTCCGAAACCCGGGCATGTGTCCCTTGAATGGAATCAAACCTGGGACCCTTCAGATCACAGGCCGACGCTCTGTCCATTGAGTCAAACCAGCTAGGGTGAAGACAGATTTTTTTTTCCAAGTGAAAACTTTACTTATAAAAATGGTCCTTTATTTTTTTTTAAAAAAGGGATCAAGACAGGAAGTTAAAAAGAGGAAAGTAAAAAACACACAAAATCTCACCATCTAGAATAGCGATTTTCAATGTTTTGGTGTGTCCTACTAGGGTCCTTTTCTCGTATATGTGTAACTTTCTTAAAAACACAAATATGAGAACTTGCTGATATAGCCTGCATTTCCTGCATTTTTCACTTGAAAAAATGTATTATTGATATTTTTACATATCAATAGATTTACATCTACTTTAAAATATCTGTAGGTTCCTAATTACAAACATAGATAGTAACAAAGTTATACAAAGTTAAAAATTCAAGCATTGCATAAATATAAAATGTACAAAGAGAAATTCCCAGAATTTACATCCCATTCACATTATTGGTATATATTTATTCTATCCTTATATAAACACATACATAAATGTGTACGTACATGTTAATGTTACTTTAAAATTTATTTTTATAAAAACTAGACCACACTATACTCAACTTAAACTTGCCTTTTTCACTCAGCAGCATATGTTTTATACATTTATTTTGTACTAGAGGCCAGGGCACAACATTCGTACACTGGGTGGGGGTTGAGGTGGGGAGGAAAGGGGTGGTCCCTTTGCCCAGCCTGCACCCTCTTGCAGTCGGACATCCCCTGAGGGGTCCTTATCACTGACACGGAGGCAGGAGAGGCTCCAGCCTCCCCCCCTGTGCTCACCAGCAATGAGTCCAGCTTCTGGCTGAGCAGTGCTCTCCCTGTGGGAGTGCACTGACCACCAGGGGGCAGCTCCTGCATTGAGCGTCTGCCCCCTGGTGGTCAGTGTACGTCATAGCAACCGGTAGTTTTGCCATTTGGTCAATTTGCATATTAGGGTTTCATTATGTAGGATATTATTTAATGTATTCCATACAGGTCGTTTAATCAATTTAATGGTGAGCTGATTTCAGTTTTTTGTTAATAAAGATATGATTGTGCTAATGAATGTGTGTGTGTGTGTGTGTGTGTGTGTGTGTGTGTGTGTAGCTTTAGTATAGAGTCCTAAAAGTAAAATAGGAGTCAAGGTGTGTGTACATTTAAGTTTTTCTTTTTTAAAAATATGTTTTCATTGGCTTTTTGGAGAGAGGAAGAGAGAGAAACATCCATCAGCTGCCTCCTGCGCCATGACTGGGAATCGAACTGGCGTTCTCTTGGTGCACAGGAAGACATTCAACCCCCTGAGCCACACCAGCCAGGACCAACATTTTCTACACCCATTACTAGATTGTTTGGTAGCAAGTGACACGAATTCAACAGAGCATGGAAGTGTCTTCAACATGGGTATTGCCATATGCATTTGGGGAGAATTCGTTTTATTGTTGTTAATGGGTTTTCTTTGTGTTATTCCTCATCTGAAAAATAACTGGGTAAGTTTATGTGTACTCATCCTTAGGGAATTGTAGATCTCACATTTTGCCTGAAGTACGTTGATGAACCCACTGCCTTTTCTTCAGTCTGGATCCCTATGTGCGTACACTACTTCTTTCTCCCTTATTTTAATCTCTTCTATTCCTCAGAGGTAGGGAAAAAGAAGGAAAGTTGGTGACGTTGGATTTCCTCTGGCATACCACAGAGAACACATGATTTAGTGACTAAGAGACATAAGGCTGGTAGTCAGTGCTAAGCATTCCATTTGATTCATTCAACATTCCATTACTAATTTAGCTGGTTGTGCAGCTTTAAATACATTTTATGTAAACACACTTCTCCACTTTCTGTTTGGTCACAGGAGTTTGTTCTCTGTGGATGCTCAGTGTGCTGTGGGGGCTTTAGAATAAGAAGATGATTGTCTGCTGCTTTGGTTGGCTGAATACTTTCTTTTTCTGTTCTACATACTTGATCAAAACTTTTTTTTAAAATTTTACTTTTTATAATGTTACATGCAATAATCATTTCAGGAAAAATGATTTTAAGTATAATAATGTCACATGCAATAAATAGTAATATTTCAAGGAAAAAGATATTAAATATAATAATGTTACATGCAACAAACAGTAATATTTCAAGGAAAAAAGATCTTAAATATAATAATATTACCAAAATTGTACTCACATAATATAATATCACAAAAGTTGTAGGAAATATTAAAAACCTGCAAATAACAGGATTACTTCTATTTTCTAAAATATTTTTTCTCTGACTCTATTTTTGTTCATCAGTTTATGTTGTTTATTATATTCCACAAATGAGCGGGATCATGTGATATTTATTTTTCTCCGACTGGCTTATTTTGCTAAGCATAATGCTCTCCAGGTCCATCTGTATTTAATCATAGGCTCCAATTACTCACACACACATACACATTTTGGATTAAAACTTGAATTAAAGAATTCCTATCCTTAAAAAGAATTAGAAATAAAACAAGTGACAATATAACCATACGAAATTAAACACACACACACACACACACACACACACACACACACACACATCATACCACACCTGTGTATTGACAGAAAGAATTATTTGGGCCAGGTAGAACTTGCAGAGCTTCCTAGAAGAAATTGCATACTTACCTGGATTTTGAAATTGGTGATATCTTGTAGTCTGGGCACAGAGAGCAGGAAGTGCACTCTAAATGCGAGTGGGGGGAGGGCGGGTGAAACACCATGGTGGAGGGTGGAGTGCCAGCAACATCTTGCAGCTTTCTCTGATTGGGGTAGGTCACCTGACCCAAGAAAGCATGCAGGTAGTTTAGAGAGAAAGGGAGAAAGAGAAGAAATATAAAGACTTTGAGGAATAGCAAATATTTCTGACCAAGAGTAGTTCAGAAACACCATCCATTTAGTGTCCATCTGCACCCCAAGAGTCCTGCGTGACCCCTGTCCACTGAGACACTGTTGGGATGAACTGTCTCAGAAACCTTGCAGCCAGCTCAACTGATGGCACGTCAGCTTCCAGGCTGCTGGTCATCTCCCAGAATGTCATCTGTGTTCTTGTTCTCATACTGCTTCTTGCTTCTCCCTCTGACCCAGGATTAGCAACACACACTCCATCTTTCTCAGCCTGGACCTGCATTGTCCCTCTGTTGTTCAGGGACCTCACCTGGCCAAAGCCCCGCCGAGGTCAGTCCTATCAGATTGTTCTTTTCTATTTCCCTCTGTGCGTTCCATATTGGGGCTGCTGGGACTTGCTGGGGAAAATTGCGTACAGATGGGGATCAGTAAGTGTATAGCTGTTGACCTCGCATGGGTCTCAGACTGCAGGGATTCCTCCTGTGCTTCCCGGGGCTACTCGCTCTTATTCTGCAAAGCATCTATTTCATATTCTTCCCACTAATCTCATATTTCCATCCTGTCCCCTCTCTCCTGCATCATCGACCTGCTTCTCAGAGAAATACTTCTCTAGATCTGAACTCCCATTCCCGCCGGTACATCTACACGCCGTGTCTTCGCCCCTTCCCTCCTTCCTGTTACTGTACAACATGTGCTAACCCTCCCCTCTTAGGCCAGCCCGCCTACCCTCCCATGGATCCTGTCTCTTCTGCCCTCCCAGGAACACTGGTCTCTCACTTGTTTTGTTCTTCCGAATCTTCACCCCTGCCCTCTGACCTGGATGGACCCTTCCCTACAGCATTCAGGTCTTACAGTGGACACCTGTTGTTTCCTCTGACTAGCATCCATCCCTCCTTCCAATCTAGTCCAATGGTGGCTTTGGGAGCCACAATTTAAATATAAGACCTTCATCCTCATTGGCCACCGTTGATTGGGCCCGGAGTGGACACCTGACTCAGGCTGGAACAATCACAGTTCTTCGGCAGGATTTTATATTTGAAATGAAATAATTTTGCTCTCTTAATGGCTGAAATTCAGGATGTGCCTATTTTGGAACTGTTGGGAATCAAGTTCTGCATGAGGATTGAAGAGTAGAAAAAATAATAGAGGTAGGAGAATGAGGAGAGAGAGGGAGAGAGAGAGAGAGAGAGAGAGAGAATATGAATGAATATGAATGAATGAATATGAATGAATTATAGCCAAGAGACACAAATGGCATTTCCTGAGTTCTAGTGCTACATTTGTGACATGAGCTCAGGTGAGGAGGTTGTATTCTACCATGTTCTGGGAGAGCACACCTGCAGCCCACCCCCAGGCGGAGTCTCCTTGTTTCAGTACCTGGTTCCAGCCTCTTAGCTTGGGCACCAACCTATAGGTCAGCCGTGGGCAAACTATGGCCTGCGGGCCGGATCCGGCCCGTTCGGCTGTTCTATCCGGCCCGAGGAGCCAAAAGAGCGGAGGGTTCTCTTGCTCTCCCCTCCGCTCCTTTACCAGCAGCCCAAGATGAGAGTGCCAGCATGGTCAGGTTGCTTTTGTTCCAGCCCTCCGGTCCAGTTTAAGAACCCATTGTGGCCCTCGAGTCAAAAAGTTTGCCCACCCCTGCTGTAGGTCCTGGGCGATGCCCACGTCAACTTCCCATAGATGTCAGTTCTCCGGCCGGCCTTCCTGAACTCCCAGATGGCTCTCCCATTTCCCCGGGGCCCTGCCCTCTAATGATCTGTATGTATGTGTGCCCCATTGTCCCGTGAGTCCCGGGAGGGAGGGCACACAGAGCCCCAGTGCTCTGAGTGTGTAAACATCTCGTGAATGAAGGCATTATGCTCTGCCCAGGTGAAAAGGTGAAGACGAAGATTGTCATTGGAACCAAGTCTCTGTGTACATAGTCTTTCTCTTTAAAGGAGACAACTGAGCCCTAGCCGGTTTGGCTCGGTGGATAGAGCATCGGCCTGGGAAATCAAGGGTCCCAGGTTTGATTCCGGTCAAGGGCATGTACCTTGGTTGCAGGCACATCCCTAGTAGGGGATGTGCAGGAGGCAGCTGGTGGATGTTTCGCTCTCATCAGTGTTTCTAACCCTCTAATCCTCTCCCTTCCTCTCTGTAAAAATAATCAACAAAATATATTTTAAAAAATAAAATAAAATAAAGGCGACAACTGAGACTGGGAGTCCTGGAGGGAAAAGGGCATGAGAACTTTGTCCTTTCGGCTGGACATAGTTTTCTATCCGGCAATGTTGTCAGACTGTGAAATCTTTTTGTTTTCTCATATGTTGACTGGAATTACATACCTCAGTATTCATACCGGAAAATGACACTCAAACATTTTCAGAATAACAAATCTCTGTGGGGTTAAAAAAAAAAAAGTATTAAAAAAAAAAACCCTGAGAATAAATTGGGCATAATAATATGGGCACAACAATTTATTGGCATTGTCTACAGGCAGAATTACGTGTCCATTGTTGATCAGTCCTGAAGAATACAAGGAGGGTTAGTTTCCTTCTCATAGGGTCAACCTCCCCTTCCCCCTCTCCCCAAACCCCCAGGTTTTCTTTCTCGGGAGGGAGCCCTTTGCCCTCAGTTTGCTGCCTGTCATGGCCTTCCCAGGTCCCTGCTCTGCTTTGCTCTGTGTGAGAGAATCCAGGCTATGGCCAACTGAAGCCACACGGTGGCTCCTCACTTCGCCGGGCCCAGTGTTAAAGCTCTCCCCGGGGCTTTCGCCCTCCTTTGGTGCTTAGACCCCGCTACTGTGGCTTATGGTCATTTTGGTAAGACTCCAGCTTGCTCTGAATTCTGGTCGAAGAGTTTCACTTACTCCCTTCTTGACTTTGGGAAACACAAGGTTCGTTCTTCCTCGGGGCCTCGGCGTGCTTCTGTTTAAACTCACAGACTGTGCGCCTGGCTCTCTGCAACAGCTCGTTCTGCTGCCTTCTTGGCTTCACCTCAGTCCTGTTTGCTTCTGCTTCCTCTTGGTTTTTCACTTTCCCCGTACTTTTGGTCAAGATCAAGACTCTCCTACCCTGCCTTT
This sequence comes from Vespertilio murinus, assembly GCA_963924515.1. NCBI lineage: Eukaryota > Metazoa > Chordata > Mammalia > Chiroptera > Vespertilionidae > Vespertilio > Vespertilio murinus. Next base: position 27,859,641 of record OZ004718.1, on the reverse strand, counting down.
TCCCCCGTGAGTTTTTGTTTTGCTCACAACCAGTTGTCTTTGCAGAAATAGAAGCAGCAGTTACGTCATAACCTTAGAGAAAAGGATCAACAAAGTTGTAATTCTTCATGAGTTCATTTAAACATTTAAGTTGTTTCAAATAAAGTCCCAGTTGGGTCGGAGTCTGTGCTATAAGAGGAAGTTTGGCTAAATAATTTCATGGTTAATCTGGGAAAATAAATACGTGGTAGTAGCATTGAAAAGTTCGAGAAAGGAGAGTTCCGAGTAAAGACGGAAGCTTGCTCCTGGCACCCACGTAGGCTCCTCGGTGGTACTCTTGCTTTCCCCCATTACGTTATTTTCTGTCTTCTAACAGCCAACGTGGCCTTTCTGAAGTGCATACCCGAGGATTTGCTCCAGGGTTCAGCTCTTCAGGGGCTTACCTTGCCCGCAGGAGAAGCACGAGCTCATGTTCAAGGTCTTGCATGAGCGCACCCGTGCTCCGCCTCCAGCCTCAGCTCTTGCCGCGCTCCCCTTCCATTCTGCTCTCCCATCCGGAGGGGCATGCTCTCGGGCTCAGCCAGGGCTCCCTTTGCTCTTCTTCCACACCTTTTCAGCGTGCTTTCTCCTCAGCCCTACAACATCACAGCCTCCGGAAACCGTTCCCCGTTTCCAAGTCCAGGTTAGAGGCCCCTTAGCGCCCTGTGCATCTCCTAGCAGCGGTACCGCCCTGTGTTGTCACTGCCCGGGGTCTTCTCTCCATCCTCCCGACAGCTGCAAGTGCCAGGAGGACAAGGACCAGGTGTGCCTGGTGCCCACTCTCTACCCTGGAGTCTAACACAGTGCAGGTGCCCAGTGAATGCTGCTGCAATGAAATAATGATGGGGCTGTGAGGATGGGGACGATGGGATGGTGTTGTAAAAATAGACAAATTGGCCGGAACCGGTTTGGCTCAGTGGATGGAGCGTTGGTCTGCGGTCTGAAAGGTCCCAGGTTCGATTCCGGTCAAGGGCATGTACATTGGTTGCGGGAACATCCCCAGTAGGGGGTGTGCAAGAGGCAGATGGTCGATGTTTCTCTCTCATCGATGTTTCTAACTCTCTGTTCCTCTACCTTCCTCTCTGTGAAAAATCAATAAAATATATATATTTTTTAAAATAGACAAATTGATGGAACTGAAAGGAAAGCCCAGAAGGAGACTATTAGCCGCATGAAAATTTATTAAGTGATGAAGTATGCAACATAAATCAGAAGGGTACAGGAATATTTATTTGATAAGTGGCACAATTTTTTAAAAGCCAGCATCGGTGAGGGCAGGGTGTATTCCCATGCATTGCCGAGTACCAATATCAGTTGATAGAATTCATTCTGAAATTGTTATATCAATCCCAGGTGGTCATATACATCGATTCATTAATTCTGCTTCTGTGAATCTAGGTTAAGGAAATTTTTTAGATAGCAGATAAAAAAACTTTAAAAGTTGGTCATCCAAGTGTTTAATGACAGGGGAAAAATTAGAAATGATCTAATAATAGCAGTAGGAAAATAATTAAATGAATAATACATAGCTATTAAAAATGAATATGAGCTACACCGGAAAAAGATTTTCACAATATTTATAGAATTCCTACCCATCCCACTTACCCCTCCACCCCCCCCAAAAAAAAATGCCAAATTAAAAAAATAGACAGGCACTTAAAAAAAATCAAATGATCAGTAAACATTTTAAAAGTCCATAGTATCATGCACATCAGGGGAATGCTAGCTGAAAACCACACGATAGTGTTATACATTCATCAGAGTGGCCAAAATTAAAAGGACCGACAAAAATCAAATGTTGGTGAGGATATGAAGCAATTGGAACAGTTATCTATTGCCAGTAAGAATATAAATTCATTTAACCACTTGGGAAAGCTCTCGGGCAGTATTTTTTCAAAGCTAAATAACTGTACACCTGTCCTATGACCCAGCACTCCTCCTCGGCATGTACTCAGGAGAAATGAGTTCCAATGTCAGAGAAATATCCAGAAGGATGTGCTGGCTGCTTTCCGGTTGGAAACGCATTCCTGTGACAAGGAGCTTGGTGTGCTCTCTGCGGTCCCAGGCAGAACCGGCATCAGAAGTAGAAGCCATTCCTGGACGCCAGTTTCGGGCTGTGTAAGGAAACTGGGGCGGTGCTGTTCACTCGTTCATTCAAGACACTGGTTGAGTGTCCTCCTGTAGTATAGGGAGGAAGGAAGCTATGGCAACAATACAATGTTTCAAAACCATGATGCAAGTATGAGCAGAGCCCGGTCGGCATGGCTCAGTGGTTGAGCGTCTACCTATGATCCAGGAGTTCACGGTTTGATTCCTAGTCGGGGCATATGCCTGGTTTTCGGGCTCGATCCCCAGTGTGGGGCATACAGGAGGCAGATAATGTTTTTTTCGTCATTAATGCCCCTCTCCCTCTCCATCTCCCTCTCCCTCTCCTTCTCCTTTTCCAATCAGTGGAAATATATCTATTTTTTAAAATAACAAGTATGAAGTATGAACAGAATGTTATGAGAGCCCAGAAGAGGAAAGAAACATTCTCTTCTGCAGGAAACTGGAGGAGGTAACATTTTCATTGAATATTGAGTGATGGAGTAATCAGTGTTTGCCAAGCAGCCAGGCAGGGATTAGCATCTGGGGTGTGTGTGTGTGTGTGTGTGTGTGTGTGTTGAGGGAGTGGGGTGGGGGGGACAAAACTGTGTTTATGGAGGTATGTTTGGGACAAGAGTGTTCAGGACTTTGTATGTCCTGTTGTGGTCAGTAGGAAGACACTTAGGAAAGGGAATAGTGTGTGTGTGTGTGTGTGTTGGGGTGCAACTACAGCCGCAGTGTGCAAAGCAGACTGGATGGGAAGAGACTGGTAGCGAGCTGCTCGTTGGGGAGTAACATCATCATTCTCCGGTGGCAGGTGGTGAAGGCTGGGGAATCAATGGTGGCGTTAGGAGGCTTGACCGCCTATGACACCTCCCTGACTTCCACTCAGAGGTCTTGCGGACACATGGGTCATTGCTAGCTTGGTATACGGGGGCCTGCTGATCCTGACCTTACCCACAGGAACCGTGTGGTCGTGGCCGTGAGGGCAGGCACCATATCTGCTTGCTCGCTGCCCTTTCCCAGTGACTGGGACAGGGAGTGAATGAACAGTTTGCCATCCTCCCAAAGTGTCCTACTAATTTGATGGCAATTCTGGGGCTTCTGCTTTTTATATTTAATTAACGTTAATTGGGTTAAACATGACACCAAAGATTATTAAGTTTTGGAGACGTTAACTCATGTGTTCATTCAGCAAACACTTATCAAGTGCCTACTGTACGCCAGGCACCGCTCCTGGCTCCGGAGAAAACAAACCAAAAAAAAAGGCAAAAAGCAAACAAAAAAGATAAACAATCTGTTTCTTCATGGAGTTGTTTTTTTTTTTATATGTTTTTATTGATTTTAAAGAGAGAGAGAAAAGGAGAGGGAGAGAAATGTCAATGGGCTGCCCCATGCAAGGCCCACATTGGGGATGGAGCCCACAACCCTGGCGTGTGCACTGACTGGGAATTGAACCGGTGACCCCTTGTGCATGGGGTCTCTGCCCAACCCAACTGAGCCACACCCACCTGCCAGGGCTCCTTAGTGGAGTTTATTTTAGGGAGGAGAGACAGGCCATAAAAATCATAGTAAAGAAGCAAATAACACTGTACATTAGGTGGAGGTAAGTGCTGTGGAGGAAGAGCACAGAGTGGGGAGAGGGGCGTGTGGTTTGCCAAGAAGGGCACACGGGAGAGAAGTGAGGAAGTGAGCCATGCAGTGGTAGTGAGCTGCTAGTCTGCTTAGGAGGAGAGAACTCCAGGTGGAGGGAAATGCTGATGCGGAGACCTGTCAGGCGGGGAGTTGCTGGGTGTGTGTAGAGGAACAATGGGGAAGCCGGCTCGGCTGGAGCACCGGGAGTGGGGAGGAGAGAGACTCCGTCGTAGACGTGGGTGGATTGGAGTTGGGAAGGCTGATGGAAAGATTTGGCATTTTCTGTACGCCTTGGGGAGCCTGAGCAGAGGCATGACGTGTTCTGACTTACATAGTAACAGCATCACTCCGGCTGCTCTTTAGAGGCATAAACCGAAGAGGCAGCAGGGGCAGAGGCCGGGGCACCAGCCCCACAGAATGGGAAGCTGTACAGTGGTCCAGGCGAGAGAGACGTGGTGGCTCAGACCAGGGTGGCAGCAGCAGAGGTGGCGGGAAGCCCAGGAAATCCTTTGAAGAAAGGCGTTGCTGGCAGGCGAGATGTGGGATGCAGAGAGCAGGTGGAGCAGGCCTGCCGGCAATATCAAGAACACTGTATGTTTGAAACGCCCAGCAGAGATCCAGAGGAGAGGCTCAGGGGAGGAGTCCAGGCTGGAGGAAGAATTCACTTCAGAGGCACTTGGTATTGTGTGTGTGGCTTATGATTTGAACACCCAGGGGTGCTATATCCAACTCTATTTTGGAATCATGTGAAGGTCCCTTGGGAAGAGTTCAGATTATGTTTTGTAGGCACAGAAACATTTGATAGATTGGATAAATTAAGCTGCTAACTTGTACCCAAGTTAAAAGTTATTTGCATTTTAAAGGACAGGAGACTTAAATAATATATAAAAGTTTCTATTTTTTACATTCATTTTTTAATTTTACTTAAAAATAAAACATGCTCTTTCTCGAGTCAATAAAATTGGTGATACGGACAGTTTTTAATGCAGCTGCCTTTACTCTAAACCAGCGGTCACCAACCTTTTGCACCTCACAGGCCACCAGTTGGCAACCACTGCTCTAAACATCAATTCCTTTCTTAGCTTGTCCAGCCCTTCTCGTTAGTGTGTGTTCACAGACTGAGTTAATTTTAACGAATACAAAATATAATCAGGAAATAATGTTGATTATGTCAGACATAATTCCTGATTAATAGAATTAATGGCTATAAGAAGATGGAGAGCTATAAGACATCTTTAGGCATTTTTTATAGCTAAACATAATCTATAACTACCGATATTCTATTTACTATACTATTACTCTCAAGGCCCTGAATGTTATTTACTTCAGTAAGAAATTATGGAAAATAGCCATCTTGATACAATGGTGTGAAATGGGGATTTGTTTATTAGTTAGTGAAATCTTTTCCTTTTATTAATATTTAGCTTTACCAGATGGGAAAATGCACGATTAATTGGCATTTATTACTAAGTGTAGTAGAGGCCCGAAGCATGAAGATTTGTGCAAGAATGGGCCTTCCTTCCCCTGGCTTCTGGCACCGCCTTTGCTCCGTCCTGGAGCCGCCTTTTTGCCTTCCCATGCTGCCCAGAGGTCCAGAGTGGCTGGGGCAGAGCAGAACGCCCCCAGCCACTTGGTGCCTATATATGCAAATTAAGCCGCCATCTTTGTTGGGTTAATTTGCATACTCCTGGTTGGCTGGTGGGCATCGCACAGGTGCAGTCAATTTGCATCTTACTCTTTTATTAGTGTAGATCAGTGGTTCTCAACCTCTCTAATGCCGTGACCCTTTAATACAGTTCCTCATGTTGTGGTGACCATTGGAAAACACAGATATTTACATTACGATTCATTAACAGTAGCAAAGTGACAGTTATGAAGTAGCAGCGAAAATAATTTTGTGGCTGGGGGTCACCACAACATGAAGAACATATCAAAGGGTCGAGGCAATAGGAAGGTTGAGAACCACTGGTGTAGATGTTGCAGAAAGCACGTGGCCATGTTGGGGCTGAGGCAGTCGCCTCAGGAACCACCTGAAAAAGGAAAAGCACAGACAGAGCTGCTGTTGGTGAAAGGGTAGAACTTGATTCAGTCTTTCTTCTGAGAATCATTTGTGGGACCTTCCTCTGTTTCACACATGTCCTTTCATCTGCTGTCTATCAGAGGGAGAGAAACTAAGGACAGTCTGGAAGACAGTGGAGCACAGTACAGGTCCTCGGACTTAGAGGAAAACGGAACCAAGAAGCACAGGGAGGCGGCAGCAGAGGGTCCCATTCAGCTCCACCTCCTTGACGAAGTGACAGGGGCCCATGTTCCCGTAAACACGATGTGCTTACAAGCACAGGTTAAGCCCCTCCCCTGTATCAGCTCTGCACCGTAGCCCTCCTGAGAGAGGTACCCCAGGTACCTCCATTTTGAACTTGGGAAACTGAGACACAAGAGGTGGAACTTACTCAAGTTCCCGCAGCTAATGAGTGGTAGAGCCAGCATGTGACCTGGGCAGGTGTCACTGTTTTGAGAACTCTTCATCCAAGCCCTGTGCCGAGTGTCTTACGTACACTCATCTAAGGAATCTTTGTAACCCTCTGTATAGGACGGTAACTTCTATTTATACACGAAGCTACAAAGCTTAGTGAGGCCATTGCCCACAGTCACACAGCGAGGATGTGGCTGAGCCAAGACTCAGAGTCTGTGCTTGCTGTATTGCCTTTCCTAGAAAAAGTGAGATGGCGGGAAACACCTCGCTCTTACCTGTAATGACAAAGGCACTTACCTGTAATGACAGAGGCACTTACCTGTAATGACAAAGGCATGCCTCGTGACCGGATCAGGGAGTTGGAATTTCAGGAAGAGAAAGCAGCAGGCCAGTGTGAACTCCTGTAAATATTTGTTTAAGAATAACGCCTAAACCGAAGTCCAGAAACCGCCACCTAAGTTAAGCATACAGAAAAGTAATCAAATTCTCTGGGGGCACAACGTGCGTTAATACATGCAGCACAGTGTTCTTACTGCACACAGTTCGCTTATTACTTTGTGTTACATTAATAACTAATTACATTGTTTCTCACCTTGTTCATTTAGATTGGAGCATGTGCTCCTTTGATCCTAAGCCCTCATTTTTCAAAACAATTTAGTGGAAGCCTGATGACCACGTACAGTCCTCTTGGAACCTAGTTTTTAAATGGAATTATTATTTCATTATGTGAGCGCACTTAATGCTCTGTCAGCATGGGTTCTAAGTAGTGTTCATTAATCAGGGAGAACAAAAGTGAAATAAATTCCTTCTGTGAGGATGTGTCTGGGTACTATTAGTACAGGGTGTTTTTTTCCATAGGTTTCCTGCAGTTAAATCTCAGCGTGGTCTAACGCAGCAAAAAAATATCAAAAAGCTATTTCTTTTTTTCTCTGAGTAAATATGTGCTTCGAAAAAAATGTCATTCTCTTCTCTTTCTCAGCAGAATTTTAAAAGCATTTTTTTTCTGATTGGAATAGCACTTTAGGAAAATTGCTGCTTAGAACTGGGCTGAATTCCATTTTCATTTTAATCTGTGGCACTATTCTGTTGATCACAGTCAGTAATATATTTATAAAAACCTTATCTTTCCCCCTTTTTTTCCCATTCATGTGCCTCACGAATCATTTAAAACCTTTTAATTTTGTTGTAGAAAAATTTGAAGTGTGTTAGGAAAAGGAAAAAACAACAACTGTAATCATTTCATTTAGTGATAATCATTCTTTATATTTTGTATTTATCTGCCCAGGCTATTTTTTCCAGCATACGGATAGATATAGAGGCAAGATAAATGCCTACATGATTTCTAAAAATAAGAATGTATTCATACCATAAATAGGTACAAAGGTTTCTCTGGCTTACTGTTTTTAAAAACATTTTCAGGTCAATAGATAATATCTCTGTAGCATTATTTATATCAGCTTCGTGCTCCACTATACAGTATCTCAGAGTCATGTTTTCATCATCCCCGCTTTAATCCAGTGATAGCAGCTCCTGGGGGGGCGGTGGGGAGGGCAGGGGAGGGAGGAGGGGTTCTAATCAGTTACATATTCTTAGTATTATATGTAATGATCATTGTTTTGTGTAGATACTATTTTCATTGGATGGGGGACTCTTGCTTTGATTTAAACGTTAATACTTTCTTCACCCCACTTACTCAGAACAAAAAAATAAAATTGATTTCGTGCAAATGCTAAAATATTGTAAATGATTCACTTAATCACAGGAGACTGTCCCAGCCTTCACTTGGAGCTCTTTTTTCCCTCTAACTTTAGACGTGACTCCAGGCCAGGGGTGGGGAACCTTTCTTCTGCCAAGGGCCATTTGAATATTTATAACATCATTCGCAGGCCATACAAGATTATCAACTTAAAAATCAGCCTGCTATATCTGGTCAAACATTTAATTAACTCACCCCTAATGCCTTGGCAGGGCCAGACCAAGTGATTTTGTGGGCCTTATGCGGCCCTTGGGCCAGATGTTCCCCACTCCTGCTCTAGGGCTAAGCTTCAGTTGCCTGAAAAAAAATAATGCTATCGTAATTTAAATGACTGAACCTATTAGGTCAACTCTTTTATTCCTGGAAGAAATGGTTACTTGGTTAATGGTAAGGGAGAGAGCTTTTATAATAGGTCCGGTGCTAGATACTTTCGTGACCCATTGTATATGTGTTTCTGTCTCTTTCCTTATTTCCCACTTTGTTTAAAAAACAACATGAGACTCAAGGACCCACTCCTAGCAAGTGCGAACTAGGGTCTGACCCAAGGAATGACTTTCAAAGCTCATGTTTCTAGGATCCATGCTGAGGTGTGTGTCTAAAAGTAAAAATAATAACAATAACAATAATAACAACAACTTTGGATATGGGTGCATGATTTTGTCTATTCATTTGAAAATGGGTATGTCTGACGTTCTGAGAAATACCTGCCCCCCAAATGGAATTATGGCGCCCTGAGAAGACCTTACTCGAACTGCCGAACATGCCGACCGTATCTATTTACCCCGTTCCAGTGCCTGCTTAGTTTCTCTCTGTTAGCTCACTTGCTACTATTTTAATATCTCATCTTAAAAGTAAATGTTTTGTAGTTTATTTTGGCATCTGCCATTGCATTTTTCCACTGCCATTTCCATTTTCATTCCTAACTTATTTTCTCCTGCCCGTGTGGGACTGAGGTGGTGTAGCTCAGGGTGTCATGAGCCCAAGGTGTGTGTTCCAACTTTGTCACTAATAGTGTGGCTTCCTGCAAGTTTACCTTACTGGTACACCCTCAGTTTCCACAGCAGTAAAACAGAAATATAATAATGCAGAACGAACAGAACCAACAATCCCAAATACAACCCCATAAGGTTGTTGTGGCGTTTCCCCAAGAAAAGTGCATAGAAAGTGGCACCTTGCCTCTTAGCACAAAGCAGGACCTCAAAATTTAGTTCTTACACCCTTTTTATTATCTATGTGAAATAGACCCAACAGCTGAACAACTGTTTGCTGTGATGTGTGCTGACCAGCAGGGGGCGCATGCAGAACATGGCAGGCTTTGGGCGTGGTGGGATGGTGGAGCAGGTGAGTGGAGGCGCCAGACCAAGGTGGGGCACCAGTTGGTGTCATCGGGACAAGCCTCTGGTGGTTACTGAAAATCCTTTGCTCCCACACGCCATGGTACCGCCAGGAGCTTGCACCTGCTGCCTCAGGGCTTCTCCACCCCATCCTCCCCCAACCCCAGCTCCTGAGGGGCAATAGGGGCAGCAGCCCCACTCACATCTGCTGGCAGCACCCATCCCAATCGCTCCATGCCATCAGCAGGTACAAGTTGGGTCGGTACTGTCAGTGCATGGGAGTGGGGGTGAGAGCAAGACTGCCAGCAGACGGGATCAGGGGCCACAGTGGGAGGAGCTGGGCTGGGGTGCAGAGGAATGGGCCAGGACCCACCCCTGTGCCCACCGCAGCCTCGTGACCCATAGTTCCTTTCAAGGTGCACGAATTCATGCACTGGTCCCCCAGTGTTAAATATGAAGCAATTGATTTTTCCCAGTGGCTTACACTGCATATTCTTTCCCTTCTCCCCTCCACCCCCACCCCCACCTGCACTTGGAGACAGAATTAAGGGAACATTGGAACATGGCATACCACTGCCAAGAGCCTAGCCATCCTCTGATTGACTCTTCCACATACACACCTGTTTCCTGTCTTCTCCTTCTAATAACACAGAAGAATGAAAACAGTTTGATTTACTTAGTAAAACAATGAGCTCTTACGCAGAGTCTTTCTGGAAAATAGTTCCTGCCATCTGCGTCCCTGCTTCCAAGTCAGCTGGATCCGCAGAGAGAGGCCTTCATTGGCGGTGGTGTTCAGTGAGTTTTAGCCTTTCCCATGTTCTGTGTTTTGTTCTTTGCCTGATATTTGGGAGTTAGTGATGATGCGCTTTTTCCCAGTGGTGTGGTTCTGGCTTGGTAAAAGTTATTTCTTGATGCTATGCAGGGTTGCTCCTTTTTCCTTAGTGAGAATGTAGTTGATAAGTAAGGATATCTCTGGCCAGTGTGGCTCAGTTTGTTTGGCGTCGTCTCATGCACCAAAAGGATGCCAGTTCTATTCCTGGTCAGGACCATGCCCGAGTTGCAGAACACTCAAGAGGATCAATGTTTCCCTCTCATTCTCTCTCTCTCTCTCTCTCTCTCTCTCTCTCTCTCTCTCTCTCTCTCTTTTTCCCTCCCTCCCTCCCTCCCTCCCTCCCTCCCTCCCTCCCCTCTTTCCTTCCCCCTCTCCCTCTAAAAAAAATTCAATGAAAAAATAAATAGGGATAGACATTATAATTTACCTGCAAACCAGATTTCAGGAAATATTTGTCTGCTTAAGTGGGAGTTGTTTTTTTAGGCTCACTTTCCCCCTTCTTGCTTTGGCATAAAAGATAATTCCTTGTGTACATAGTCATCGGCCATCTGTTTTGTGGGCTGTAGATTTTAGAAAGTTTGTCTTTAAACTTAATGATGTCTTTTTTTTTCTCTACCTTTTTTTGGGGGGGTATGTGTTAGTTGAATAGATTGGAGGTTGGAAATACAAACAACTAAGTAAAAACTTTGGAGATATAATGAAATACTTCCTACTAATTTTTTATTATGGCAAAATAAACATAACATAAAATTTGCCATTTTGGCCCTTTTTGAATGTACATTTCAGTCAACCATCACCATCATTTGTCTCTGGAACTTTTTTATCATCCCAAACTGAAACTCTGCATCCATTAGATACTAACTCCCCTCATCCCCACCCCTGGTAACCATTCTTCTGCTTTCTGTTTCTATGATTTGACTATTCTAGGTAATTCATGTAAGTGGGATCATACATTATTTGTTCTTTTGTTTTGGCTTACTTCATCAGAATAATGTTTTCAAGGTTTGTCCATGCTACAGCAAGTGTCAGAATTTCACTTCTTTTTAAGGTTGAGTAATACTCCACTGTATGTATAAATCATATTTAGTTTATCTATTCACCTATCAAGGGGCATTTGCATTACGTCTACTTTTTAGTATTATGAATAATGCTGCTATACACACTGGTATGCAAATTTCTGTTTGAGTCCCTGCTTTCAATTCTTCTGGTTGTATACCTAGGGGTGGAATTGCTGGATCATATGATAATTCTGTGTTTAATTTTTTTAAATAGGTTTTCAAAAATTGATTTTAGATAGAGATAGAAATATTGATGAGAGAGAACCATGGATCAGCTGCCTCCTGCATGCCCCCTACTGGGGATTGAGCCCCAAGCCCCAGGATGTGCCCTGGGACCTCTTGGTGCATGGGAGGATGCTCAATCAAATGTGCCACACCGGCCAGGGCTGTGTTTAAATTTTTGAGGAACAGCCATAATGTCTTCGACAATTGGCTATGTCTTTTTGCATTCCCCTGCTTCCTAATAATTTTATATATACATTTTTAAAGTATTTTCCATCTATACATTTAAAACGATGGTTATATCATAATTTAGCAGGAAAACATAAAACAGCATGAGGAATGCACAAGTAAATAGTGCACTGTTTCATGTTTTCTCATGATAATGTATGTCCATCTAAATAGTATACTATTACTATGAGTTGTTTCCTGTTCAAATAGACATTTTCTCTATCACAAGCGTGTGGGAGATCTAGTGTTCACAGTGTTCTAAGTCAGGACAGGGTTTTTGATGCGTGGTGTCACCTCTGCAGATTACGTTAAACATTTAGGTTTATTAGATTTCAGATTTTAATAGTAACAGCTAGAACTTACAAGAGGGATGTAATTTTTCTACAGATAATGTTTCAAGCCATACATTTGTCACTAAATATTTAAACTCCTATTCTTTCTAAGGTTATGTTAGCTGATGTTAAAAAAGAATATTTCAGGACACTTGTCAAAAGCCTCATAACGAAGACTTTATTCCAGGTTGGGGGCTACCTTGCAAGGTGTGGGGATCATACAGTGCAGGAGGGAGAGACTGAGCCCAACTCCCAAACCCAGTGGGAATTTGTAGCCAAGGAGCAGGGTGGTGGTCAGCAGGTGGAAAATCACTAAAAGGAAACATCCCGGGCCAAGGGGATTCTGGTCAAACCAACCAAACAAGATTCCTGCTTGAAGACAGGCCAGCGTGATCAGATAGCCCCTGGGGGGCTGGAGGTAAGGTGTGGGGTGGAAGGTGAGGAATCTGAGCAGATATGAGAGATGATCAGATATTGAGGGTTGGGGTTTGTGGTTAAACTGACTTAGAAGGGTTCTTGCCGAAACTAGATTTTACAAGCAAGTGCGAAGATGGGCCTCGGAGGAGATTCGGGAGTTGACTGAAATGTGGTCAAGCAAGGAATCTTTGCCTCTGGCTGCTGTTCCTAAGGTCTCCCTGTTCAGTTTATCCATGTGCATCTAAAAGCATTTAGTCATTCATGTCAACACACATTGACCCTGTGTGCCAGGCTCTGTGCTCAGTGGGTCAGAGGGACATGTTGATTACAGACAAGCAAACAGGCAAGTCCAGTGGAATGTGGTAAGCGCTGTGGAAGAGGGGAAGAACAGAGTGTTTTGGGAGTCAGTGGGACCAGGCAAGTTAAGATTTGGACAGGAAAGAAGAATGTATCATCAAGATCTCTCAAATACCCCCAGATTCTCCAGGAAATGCATACGCCCTAGAGAAATGGACTCCAGATAAAGTCATAATAAAAATGTTACAGCATTTTGATAGCATCTCTCATTTGTGCAGTGAGTGTCCTGTTTAGGAGGCAGGCAGTTAGCTTCCATTATGCCTGGCAATGAAAAACACTATTAAAGTTTCAAAATGCTATGAATGTGAGTCCATTACCGTACTTTAAGAAAATGCATCCTGAAATAAGAAATAATTTGTATTATAAAGTAATGTGTTATGGGAAAAATTTTCCAGTTTTATTAGGATAAAATTGACATACTTTATATCAGTTTAAAGTATAAAACATAATAATTTGATATATATTGAAAAATGATTACTACAATAAATTTAATTAACATCTACCACCTCACATAGTTTTTCCCCCATTTGACAACTTTTAATTTATATTCTTAGTGACTTTGAAATATATATCTTCTTAGTAACTTTTTATATATGCAAATTGACCATACCTCTGCTACACCCACAAGCCTCACCCACCAGCCAATCAGAGTGAGAATGCAAATTAACCCCAACCAAGATGGCAGTGGCCACAGAGAGCAGGCCTAGGCCTCCACTCAAGGCTACAAAGTTTCAGTGGTAGAAGGTAAACAAATCCAAACAGAAATGGTGGCAGCCACAAGCAAGCAGAAGGCTTGGCTCCACTCCAGGCTACAAAGTTTCAATTGTAGAAGGTAAATAAATTCCAGATACCAGGGCCTCCGTTTGGGTCACCAGGGGCATGGCTGGCCTGCAAACCACCACAGGCCCCTTGCCCAGGCCGCCCCACACCCCAAGGGAACCCCACCCTGATCTGGGACACCCTTCAGGGCAAACCACCTGGCCCCCACCCATGCACCAGGCCTCTATCCTATCTAATAAAAGAGAAATATGCAGATTGACCATCACTCCAACACACAAGATAGCTGCCCCCATGTGGTCAAAGATCCTGCCCCCATGTGGACACAAGATAGCCACTACAAGATTGCTAGCAGGGGAGGGCAGTTGGGAGGGACCAGGCCTGCAAGGGAGGGCAGTGTGGGTGATTAGGCAAGCAAGGGAGGGCAGCTAGGGGTGATCAACCCTGCAGGAGAGGGCAGTTAGGGGTGACTAGGCCAGCAGAGAAGGGAAGTTGGGGGCACAAAGGTTGGCAGGGGAGCAGTTAGACATCAATCAGGCTGGCATGAGAGTGGTTAAGGGGTGATCAGGCTTGCAGGCAGAAGTGGTTAGGGCCAATCAGGAAGGCAGATAGGTGAACAGTTGGGAGCCAACAGTCCTGGATTGTGAGAGGGATGTCCAAACTGCCCAGGATCGAGCCTAAATGGGCAATCGGACATCCCTCAAGGGGTCCCAGATTGGAGAGGGTTCAGGCTGGGCTGAGGGGGGACCCCCCCCCCCGTGCACAAATTTTGTGCACCCTGCCTCTAGTTCAAATATATAATACTGAATTGTTAACTATAGTCACCACACTGTACATTATATCCCCAGAACTTATTATCTTACAGCTAGAAGTTTATACCTTTTAACCTCCTTCACCCACTGCCAAGCAACCACCCATCTGTTCTCTGTTTCTATGAGTTCAGTTTTTGGTTTTTTTTGTATGTGTGTGTGTGTGTGTGTGTGTGTGTGTGTGTGTGTTTAGATTTTACATATACGTGCGATCATAGGGTATTTGTCTCTCTGTCTGACTTATTTCACTTAGTTGAGTGCTCTCAAGGTCTAGCCATGTTGTCACAATGGCGGGATTTCCTTCTTTTTATGGTTGAATAATATTCCATTATATTTATCACATTTTCTCTGTCCAGTTACTCCTTCATGGACACTTAGGATGCTTCCATGTCTTGACTCTTGTAAATAATGCTGCAGTGAACATTTGAGTGCAGATCTCTCTTCTAGATGATTGTATTTCCTTTGGATATATACACAGAAGTGGAATGAATTCCTAGGTCAGATGGTAGTTCTATTTTTAAACTTTTTTGAGGAAGCATTATGCTTTTTTGCATAGTCATTGCATCCATTTACATTTTCATAAGTGTTCCACTTTTTTCACATTTCCCCCAAAATTCATTATCTCTTGTGTTGTTGTTGTTGTTGTTTTATAGCCATTCTAACAGGTGTTTGGTTTTGATACCTATTTCTCTAATGGTTAGTGATGTTGTGCACCTTTTCATGTACCGGTTGGCTGTTTGTATGTGTTAGGGGAAATGTCTATTCAGGTGCCCTGTCCATTTTAAAATCTGATTTTTTTTCTGTTGAGTTAGATGAGGTTCTAAAAATACATATATTTTGGTTATTAATCCTTATGATTTACAAATATTTTCTCCCATTCCATAGGTTGCCTTTTCATGTCGTTAAAGGTTTCTTTTGCTGTGAAGAAACTTTTTAAACTGGATGTCGTCCCACTTGTTTATTTTTACTTTAACGGATTTTTTTTCCAGTGTCAAATTTTAAAAATTATTGCCAAGATCAGAGTCCAAGAGCTTCGCCCTGTATTTTCTTCTATGAGTTTTATGGTCTCAAGTCTTACATGAAAATCTTTAATCATTTTGAGCTGATTTTTGTCTGTGGTATAAGATAGTGGTCCGGTTTCATTCTTTTGCATGTGGCTATCCTTTTTTCCGATTACCATTTACTGAAGAGACTAGCCTCCCTCCCCACTGTATGTATAATATTTGTTTTAAATTAATTGGCCATGTAAACGTAGGTTTATTTCTGGGCTCTGTATCTGGCCATTGATCTATGTATCTGTTTTTATGCCAGTATCATACTGTTTTAATTATTATAGCTTTGTAATAATAGTAGTGTTTGGTTAAGGAAGCCGCCGTTAACTTCCATCATGCCCAGGCAATTAACAATGCCAATAGTGTTTCAGAACTCTAAATATGAGCACGTTTCCTTCCTTTAAGAAAATTCATCCTGAAATAAGAAATAGCCTGTGTTTCAAAATAATGTAGTATGGGCATTTTTGCCTTCCTTGAACTTGTTTGGGATGTACAGATGCCCCACACAAAGCGGAATGAATGAGCTCGGCAAGTACTGTTTCTAATGTCACAGTTTTCAAACAAGCCCCAGCTGAGATAACAAAGACATACTGTTCTTTGTATAAAACCTTCCGCTTTAATTAATCTTAGTTACTTTTAATTTGGCTTACTTTTTTATACTTATTTTTTTAATTACCAAAGAAAAACATGGTAGCAACAGTCAAACCAATCCAAAGTAAATGAAGTAAAATGTGAAATGCCTTCACTCCCTTCCCATGCACCCTCCTACTCCCCAGAACTAAATACCGAGCTTTGAGTGTGTCTCTTCCCAGGGCAGGTAAGCATTTGGACAACCGACTAGTTACATATATAAGAGGAGGGGGAGAGGAAGGGAGGAAGAGGAGGAGAGGGAATCATGTGAGTGTGTGTGTGTGTGTGTATGTGTGTGTATGTGTACACATGTTCAAATTAAAAAATAAAAGGGGCCATGCCTTAATAGTGTTCTATAGTATGGTTTGTTTTTCCGATTACTGCAGTATGTATGACCTTAACCTCTCTTCATGGCTGTCTCATTCTTTCCAATGGCTGCTTAATTTCATTGTTTGGATGTAATCATTTTCCTATTCACAAAGACTGTGTTACATGCATACTGCAGTGAATCTCTTCATATACGTATTTTTGCACACTTGGGCTGGTCTTTCTGCAAGGCGGGTGCCTGAAATGTGGTTTTGGAGCCATTTGCCCATGCACATGCAATTAGCCCTCCTTATCTGCTGGTCTGGAATCCAAGGATTCAACCAACTGCAGATCAAAAACAGTATTTTTGGGGGGATCTGATACAGATGGCCAATTGTTTGCGTTATTTGATGCCATTTTTACTGAAAGGACTTCCAAATTCTCCAATTTTAGCATCCGAGGCAGGTCCTAGAACCAATCTTCCCAAGGATAGCCAAGGGTACCCAATGATGAGTATACATCCATACTCATCATTTTACCAACATGTGTTACCAACTTGCTCTCTAGAGTGCTTGTACCTATTTATCTTACCCCTTTCACAATAGATTTTGCTATTATAAGCAGCTTTTGCCAGTCTAATGGGTGAAAAATGGTATGGCATTATTTTGTTGTACATTCCTGGATTGTTAGGGAGCTTGAATGTCTTCCTAGAGATGTATTGGTCATGTATATGCCCCAAAGTGCCTATTTTTATTAGCGCATTTGTCAGAATCTTATTGATTTTAATAACGTTATAAATATTACTCCTCTCTACTCTGTAAGTTGTAAGTATTTGTCATTTTGTTCTTTTAACTTTGTAGTAACTTTGGCCAAATAAAAGTTTCTAATTTTTATATAGTCAACTCTTAAGTATTGTTTTAATGGCCTCTGGTATCGTGATGATAAAGACCCTCCAAATCCAAGATGATGAAACTATTCACCTGCTTCTAAATGTGTATCATGTTAAACTTTGAATGCATTTGGAATTCATTTTTGTGTATGATACAGTGGTAGAGATCTCATTTTACTTATTTCAGCAGAGATGTTCACTTGTCCCAAAGTAATATATTGAATAATCTGTCTTTCCCTCATTATTTAGAAATAGCACTTTCGTCAGGTGCTTTTCATATTCTGTTTCATGGAGCTGTCCACCTGTATTGCTGAGCGGCGGTTTTGTCTAGTGAGTGAGACCAGACACCAGCTCTGAAGGAAGAGGCCCTGAGCCATCCCTCACTAGCTACGTGACCGTGGACGATGGTGCCACATTCCCAAGTCCCAATTTTTCATCTGCAAAATAGAGGCACCAGCCGAAACCGGTTTGGCTCAGGGGATAGAGCATCAGCCTGCGGACTGAAAGGTCCCAGGTTCGAAACCGGTCAAGGGCATGTATCTTAGTTGCTGGCACATCCCCAGTAGGGGGTGTGCAGGAGGCAGCTGATCAATGTTTCTCTCTCATCGATGTTTTTAACTCTCTATCTCTCTCCCTTCCTCTCTGTAAAAAAATCAATAAAATATTTTTAAAAGAAAATAAAAATAAAAAAATAAAATAGAGGCACCACACTGGCTCCTTTGCAGGGTTCTGAGGATTAAGGTGAGATGATAGGTGTAAAGCACGTGGGGCTGGGGTTGGCTGGCACGTGCCAAGCACTGGACGAACAGTAGACTGTTAGTCTTACCGTGGCTGCTATAATTAGAACAGTGATCGCTGACCCTTTGTGTTGTGTTTTGCTATGTGAAAAGCCCAAAATCTCTTCACTGTTCTTTACTTTGCTGAAGTTGAACTTGAACACCAGCCTCTGGATTTCCAAAATGAACCTTCCTTAAGTTCCTAGGGTGACTGCATTCAGTTTATGTACATTCGGCTTTGGAAGAATTGATGTCAACTTTCAGAGTTGCTTTTTCCCCCGATGTCTCTTGTATTCAGCACACAATTTGATTTGATTTTGTGGTCATTCAGAATCTTGCTTTTTAAAAAATATATTTTATTGAATTTTTTATAGAGAGGAAGGGAGAGGGAGAGAGAGTTAGAAACATTGATGAGAGAGAAACATCAATCAGTTGACTCCTGCATACCCTCTACTGGGGATGTGCCTGCAAACCAAGGTACATGCCCTTGACCGGAATCGAACCTGGGACCTTTTAGTACGCAGGCCGATGCTCTATCCACTGAGCCAAACTGGTTAGGGCCAGAGTCTTGCTTTTAATGAGCTTAAATCACAATACATTGATATGACAGATTTGTTTAGTCTTAGTTGTGTCCTATTTTGTGAGAGCTTGTGGGGGGTGGGGAGCCTTAATTTGCCTTAATTTTTACTCTGTGTTCAGTTTTTTAATTGCTTTATGTGTTTTTCCTTCTGATAATTTGAACACTTACATTTACTTTTTAGGGTTTGTGGGGGGTTTTTTTGACCCTACTAGTTGCCTTTATAACTATAACTTTACATACCCCTTGTCCCTTTCATCATCCCATTTTTGATTAGTTGTGTTACTATTATTAATTTTTCTAGTGTTATTTCAGTTGGGGTGATGGGTCTCTGTTTGCTTGTTTTCTATGGAATAGAACTCCAACACCATTGACTTAACCAAATAGGGGGTATGTTCTCATAAAATGAAAAGGACAGTGGTCAGTTGTTGGGCTGGTTTTGTAACTGCACAGTCAGCACTGCCCCTGGCCCTTGGCTCTCCTTGGCCTGTGACACGGCAGCTCATGCCTGTCTTCTGGTTTTATGATGGTTGCTCCACCGCCAGCCTCTCATCTGCATTCTGAACAGGGAGAGAAAAAGAGGCAAAGGGAAAGAGATGCCTGCATCGGGGAGGCAGAGCTTGTCTTCATACCTTCAACTCGCATTGTACTGACCAGAACTGTGCCTCACCATCACCGCTGGCTGGGCACATTGCCCCCCTGAGCCAAAGTGGGCTTCTGCTAGTGAGGAAGAAAAGGTAAAAGGATATTTTTGTATAGTTAGTTACGTTGGGCACAAATTTACTTGTATACTCTTAAATACCACCAATTCATTCGTAACTTAGAATGTAAACTGTAAACAATACTAGTAGTATCTAGTATTGGACCCTCCTTATGGAAGATGAGGAAGTCAGAACATTTAAATGAACTTCCACCTATTTTCTTTCTCTACTTCCTGAGTTGTGCTACTTGTGCTATTATGTCTGATATAGATTGTCCCTTATTTTTGTAGCCTTTTTATTCCCTCCTTTAATGAGAGCAAATGCCCTCCTGCATTTGCCCCCAATCCTCGTGCTACAACTTCACCCTTCATTCCTTGGTCGATGTTATTCCTCCGTGGGTTTCTTCAGAATGGGCTCATGTGAACTGGATCATTTCCACTCTTGCACATTTTCAAATCACACCTGATGTTTTTATTCTAAAGTGATGATCTGGGTATAAAATTCTTCAGTTGTACTTTCTTTTCCCTGTAACCATTGCTGTGCTGTTTTCTGAGGTCGAATATACCTGAGAGTCTAAGGCTAGCCTGGTTTTCCTCTTGCAGGTGGATGTGGCTTGAGTTATTTTTTTTTCTTTTTCTTAATGGTCACAGAATTCATTTGGGGGGTATTGTTTTATTTTTGAAGCTCAGTAACTTCACTAGGATATATCTGGGTGTTCATTCACCTCTATAAGTTTACCTTAGAACAAACATGGGATATTTCTAGTGTACCCCTTCATTGAGACCATTCAAAATGACTTCTTGAATTATATTTTGGAGTGTCTTCATCTTTTTATGTTTTTTGGACATGATTTTTATCTGGTCTGGCAAATTTATCTTGGTACATATTCTTTTTTTATTTCCCATATCCAGTCTCATTCATTTTCTCCGCAGTAATTTTTAAAGAAATAATCCTGTATTTGTTCATAAGTAAGAAGAGTCTTTCCCTAACATTCTGTTAGTGTGGGCTAAGGACTGGGGGAATAAACTAACATAGCTGGTGTTTGGTGTTTTGAGCTGTCTGTGAAAGTGCAGTTGTAAGCCAGGACTGTATCTCCCTGGATCCACAGGGAAACCTCATGTCCATCAAGGTGTCTGTCTGACTTTGTGTATGTTTATCTATGTGGGTGATTGAGTTTTCTTCAGCTGACAGGCTCCTGGCAACCCCTTATTTTTCTAAATTGTATTTCTTAAACATAAGTTTTAGTTAATTATTAGTTAGTTTGTTGATTTTGAAATGTACATAAAAGATAAACAATGAAAGTGATGGTTATACTAAACATATTAATTATTAAGTATGCCTGCCCTCCACCCACCTCCTCTTTCAGAGAAACCACTCTGGTGCGGCCTGACTGAGGAGTGGCTGTATTTTGAACTGTGATCCCCCTGCTCCCCTCCACCCTCACCCCGCTACAGCTGGGCCAGGGCTTGATCCAGACAGCCAACCTACAGTTTTACCGACAACCTGTGGCTTGATTCAGAAAGTTTAACTCAACCCACGTTAACCACTATGTACATCGTCTAGTTAAACTCAAGCCCAGCCAATTACTAGTTGTGTAACTTGAAGCAAGTTACTCAAGATTCACTATGCCCCAGTTTCCTTTCTGTAAAATTGTAGATCCTATATAATGTTGTTTTGAGAATCAAAACATAGTTAATCCACATGAAGTCTTTCCAACAGTGTCTGACTCCTACTCAAAGCTCCATCACTGGTTGCAGTATTGTTACTCTTCCACTGGGAGTTGGGAATTAGGAAGCTGAATGACTAAGAGAGTCCCCAGTAGAAACTAAAGCGGAAGGGCACTGAGCTAGAACAGCAGTGGTTCTTACTCCTTTGGGGGGCGGGGGGAGAGACATTGCTTCCTTGAGGAATCTGATGGAAGCCCCTCATCTAGAAAAAGAGGGGAGGGGCTGTGACAAAGCTTTGTGCAGTTAGATTTCTTTCTTTTTTAAAAAAATATATTTTATTGATTTTACACAGAGAGGAATTGAGAGGGATAGAGAGTTAGAAACGTCTATGAGAGAAAAACATCGAGCAGCTGCCTCTTGTACACCCTCCACTGGGGATGTGGCCGCAACTGAGGTATGTGCCCTTGACCGGAACCTAACCGGGGACCCTTCAGTCCGCAGGCCGACGCTCCATCCACTGAGCCAAACCGGTTTCGGCACGTGCAGTTAGATTTCTGAACGGACTGAAACTCATCCAAGCAGAGGCAGCCCTTGCATAGTGGGAGGAGAAAGGCCTGAAGGAGAGAGGAACAGAAGCCTGAGGCAGCGTCTTGGGTCTGGGTTTGGGCCTGGGCCCGGCCCTGGGGCTGGCCCTGGGGCTGGGGCTGGGACCAGCAGTTTCCACCCAAGAACTCCTCCCAGATCCTGCTTGTCGCCCCACTTCCCTGGACCTAACCAAGCTGGCGAAGCCCTCCCATCTGGCCGCCAAATTAGCCAGACAGAAGCAGTGATGAAGATGACGCTGACATGATGAGGGATCGTTGCTGTGTCATTGCAGATTTCTTTCAGCCAACACCTTGACGGTTTCCTGCCCTGCGATCCTATGGGCAGCCAGTGCTTTCAGAGTAAAGCGAATGGCCAGCTGCTGCGGCCTCCGTGACTGCTGGCTTCCTTTTCCGTTGGTCAAACACCTCCCAGGCCTATCCGATTTTTAAAATATTCCAGTTTAAGGAAAAAGCAACCTCTCGAGTGGAATTCTTTTTCATTTTGGTCACTCTCTTACGTTTTGAACTGAAAATGAGGCAGAAAGGACGTTGCAAGATTTTATAGCTGGAAAAGATTAAAAAATATATTTTTTTCTCCCACAATTTCTTTTTCTCTCTTCAGAAATATTAATAAAGGAAACTGGACTTGTCCCCACCTTCACCCCTAGTATCAGTATTGCATACTCTTTCTCATTAGTACTCACAGGCACCTTATGTGGTGTGATACCCTGACTTTGGAGGTGAGAAAACAGGCTTAGAGAGACTAACTCCTTACCCAAGATACCGCACGTGGTGGAACTAGGATTAGAACCCAGGTCTTTCTGACTACACAGCCTATGTGTTCTCGTGCCTCCATGGCCTCCAAAACTCAGGCTAGAAAAGAGGGAGCCTTTGCTTTTCTGTCTCTTCTCCTCAGCATGGTCTTTCTTTCAACATGCTTTCTTGGAAGGAGGGCCAGGTGCATGGGAGCTTTGCTTTTTGATCTCTGAGCCAGAAAGGTCTTTAGCTCCATTGACTATCTGCCTCCATAGCCGAGTAATAGCAACCAATTACAACGCTTCCCACTGAGTGGGAAGTGCTGCTGGAGGTTTAGCCAACGTGCCTTCCATACAGAGGCTGTCCCATGGAGCCACAGCCCAGAGCTGCCAGCAGGATGGACCCACAGTTTGGCCGGTGGCATAAGTAATGGTTGTTTACAGAGTATCTGCAGGAGGGAGGAGTGGTTAGGGGCACCGGCTGTAAAAGCAGACAGCTTGGGTGAACTCAGCGGGTTTGGGTTTAAGACTTGAGTGGCCTTGAGCAACAGCTCACTACCTTTTGAAGTCTTGGTTTCTTTATCTGGGATATAAAGAAGTGTGTGATAACATTGGATTGTGGTGAGGATTAACAGTAAACTCAGGACATAGTAACGCCTAGCACTGGAACGCTCAATAAATGTGGATTGTTATTACACCACTTGAAAATGGCTTAGAGAAACAGCAAGCAAGAAGTAACACCAGCCTCCTGTTAGAATTCTCTTTTACTTTGCTTAATTTTTTTTTAAGTTTTCCAATTTAAATAAGTTGTAACTTTATAGGCTTTTAGAGCTGAGAAGGCTTACTATCCTTGAAATTGGTAACTCTGTGTTTAGCGGAGAAGATCCGTTTTTAAAACGGCAGTCATTTTATGAGTATAAAATATTACTTCAAAATGTGTTAAATGTATGTACATTTTATGACTGCAATGCAGAGATGTGGGAATAGGTTCTCGTTCCAACTTGTTTAGTTGCTAAACGATTAAATAATTCGGTTGTTTTCCTGTTCCACAGAAGAATAAAGACACTTCAGCCCCTACACCCTCTGGGACTACAAAAAGTTTTATAGATTTTTTTTTTACGCATTCTTATAACATTACTATGAAGTACTTAGCAGATGAATATGGTTTTTATTTTATTTGCAACACCATATCAATATTTAACTTTAATGTCACAATTGTCTTCTGCTTCACTACCTAGATGAATAATTTTCAGGTATGTTTGTTCTCATAGACTATATGATTTATCATAGGCCCATATTGATTTTTCATGTTTCCTAGACATTGCCATGCACCATGGAAATCTTGGTGTGCAGTTATTATGTAAATTGTGCCAGTGTGCACATATTGTATATATGTATGGTATAAACTTACAAAATACAGTAATGTATATTTTATTATTAGGTGACCGTTTTGGACAGAATTATGCATAAAGTTTGACAGGGGGCATTTAGGGGTATAAGAAATACCATGTGCATTTGGAATCACAGAGGTTGACCTGGATGGGAATTTAGAGATTGTTCTAGACTATATCACATTAAATAGATAACTGAGGCACATTGTTACTTGCATAAATTACACAGAGGAATTATGATAATCTTTTCTACCCAAAAAGTTTTCACGATGTGGCCTATCTTGCCATGTGTCTTTCCTCTTTTAGCTTAAAAAATGCTAGTTTTAAAAGTTATTTTTAAAAATCCCCCCAAATGGAAGTATATTGTATTTGAAGGAGAAAGACTAAATTCTGTTTTGGAATAAAGACGGATTCAGGTTTTGGAATTGAATTTAAATTTAATGTTACACCCAGGAATTAATTTTCTGCAATATCTACAGTTTCGTTGAGCATCCATCTTATTCAATGTAGACTATTTTTTTTAAAATATATATATAGATCTGACTCATGGTTCACTAATTGCAAATATATAGTGTAAATATTTTTCAAAGGGAAGTTGTATTCAATTTTCTTCCCTCCCCTAATATTTGAGGACATTGTTAAAGAATTGCAGTCTAGCTCTAGCTGGTTTGGCTCAGTGGATAGAGCATTAATTAGCTTGTGGATCAAAGGGTCCCAGGTTCAATTCCAGTCAAGGACATGTGCCTTGGTTGGGGCTTGTGCAGGAGGCAAGCAACCAAGGAGGCAAGCAATCAGTGTTTCTGTCTTTCCCTCTCTCTTCCACTCTCACTAAAAAAAAAAAAAAAAAAAAAAAAAAAAAAAAAAAAAAAGTCAATGGAAAAATATCCTCAGGTGAGGATTAACAACAACAAAAAAGAATTGCAGTCTATTGCACATTTTCACCTTGTCTAACCCTTTCTTATCTTTCAGGGCCCTATGTTGCAGCAGCCTTCCCTAAACCAGTGAAGTCTCAAAGTGCCATGTTAGCAATTCTGCTCTTCTTCATGTCTCCAATTTATCTGGATTGTAATAATAGGGTGGTTGGTAATTTTTTTAAAAAGCCATCTCCCTTATTTAACTGTAAGTTCTGTCCGGGCAGGAACCACACATGTCTTTTTCATGCTATTTCCTTAGTGTCAGGCATCACGCTAGACACATAGACATCCGCACCCAACATTATTGACTGATGGATGAATGGGTTCCTTGTTTAGGGTGTTGTGGCTAAGAGATGTTCAGAGGAATCAACTGACTACTTCCCAGAGGGCCTCAGATCATGTTAATTGCCAATAGGTCATCAAGAGTAAAGGGTTTGTTTAGGTTTGCCAGCCCAGAAGTTTAATTTGATCATTTTTTAAAATTTTATATTATTGTTTAAAGTATTCCAAATAGTAGTACATATGTCTCCTTGATCATTTATATTATCTGTTTCATGGGTACTAGGAAACACATCACAGGAAGCTAATTTGTATGTCAGAATACAACTTCTAAATGTAGAGTAGGAAATGTAGCTAAGAACTGGGGTTTAAGGTCTGTACCAGTTAGGCCAGGCCATATCATGGGAGAGCCTTAGATGTATGTATTCCTCTACATGTCCTCGCCTAGCTAGCCATCAGGTTGGGACCACATGACTGGTACTGGCCAGTGAACTCTGAGCAGAAGTGGTGTGTGTCACGTTGGGGCCGTGGTTGTTAAGAGCTGCTGTGCTCCCTTCATTTCTTTCTCCTTTGCCGTGGTACCTCGTGGGCCACATGTTGTAGTTGGCAAACGTACAAATTGGTTTGTACCTTGTGGGCCATATGTTGTAGTTGGCAAACCTACAAATTGGAGGAGGGCTACCTGACCAGGATTGAACTTACTCCATGAGCAAGTAACAAACCTTTGTGTGTTGGCCATCGAAAATTCAGCGGCTTATTTGTTACCATAGCACAAACGAGCATTATCCGGACTAATAAACTGGGAACTCTCTCTTGGTTTATAGATTTCCATTCAGAGACACGCATTATAAACATGGAGGTTGGTTCCTGGGGGAAATCTCCATATTTGGATCTTGTTTCCCTGAGCTTGAACTACCTGAAATAATAACTATGCTTTATATAGACATTAGGAGAGTAACAGCTAACAAATGAACGTTTACAACATGTGGGTAATTACTAGCCACTAACGGGGATTTTGTGGTACTTCAGAAGTAGTATTCACGGTTCTTATTGAGCCACACGTTGGGAATGGTTTCTTCATAATATTTTTGGTATCTTCCTGGGGAATAAGGAAAATCCAGGTTGAAATGAACAACTTCCCTAAATCAAGCTTTTAGAAAACTTCAAATTTTTTTTTTTACATTTCTTCAGTTTATATATTCTACAATTATCTTTTCGCACTAGTTTATCCATAAAATAGATCTCTTACAAGGCATTATTTTTCACAAGTTATTTATTTTTTTCTCAACAGAATTACGTTTGAGTATTTTAATTTCTGTTTTCTTAGAGATGCTGTTAGGCTTTGCAGAGATGAGTAGGTTATGTATGCTGTCCTTAGAATTTCCCATGTATAACAGAGACTGCTAACTACTCACCAAAACTTGCTTCCTCTCCTTTGTGGGCACACACTTCCTTGAAGCTCTCTGTGTTATGGTGACTGAGGACCCGCCAGTGGATTTTCTGAGGTCCAGCCACTCCCAGGTCTAGCTCAGAAAAGCCTCCCACGCATGATCCTCTGCCCCGAATCCCCTTTTGCTGGCTGGTTATCAGTGGCCGAGGTAACCAGGAAGTCGGGTGTTGCAGATGGAAGAGTTTCTGCCAGACTGGTCACTAACGGACTGTCTGGAACAAAGGCCCCGGCTCACCCCCAGAAACATTTGTCTTGGATAAAGTGCGAGGAGCAAATAACACGTCTCAAGTTCGGCCACTGAACATTCCGAGTTTGTTATTGCAAGGAGCATGAACCCCCAAAGCAGCATGTACTAGCTAATATAGCAACTCCAGAGTAAATATTTAAATTTTCAAGGATGATTAACGTGCGTCTTAATTGGCAGTGTGTGACCCACTTAGAAGAAACAATGATTTCATTTTAAATAGTCGGCTAATTCTTTGTCTTGCTTTCATCATTCCAAGTTACTACTTGGCTCTTCCCGACAACACCCAACAGCCAGCTAATAGCTACTCCAGTTAAGTAGGCCCTTTGTTTATCCTTCTTCCTCCCACGCCGTTTTATAAGGCCACATTCTGTGTTTACCAATCCAGAGGGCATTTGCTCTTATTTAGAAGTGCAGTAGGAAAAAGGAGAAGGAATAAATTTAAAATGTCAACACAAAGGTATTTTTTATGGGGCTGACCGAGCGAGACTCCGGCAGGTCGCTTTTCCAAAAAGTGTGGCTGCTCTGAGAAACTTACCAACGTGTACCAGCGGCTCTGTGCTCGGCCTTCTGCCTCGTGCCCGTGCCAGAGACCTAGTTGTCCTCGATTCATCTTTCTCTACGTCATCTCCAGCCTCACCGAGTCAGTCACCAGATGAGGTAAATTCAGTCTCCTTCATCGCTTTTGAATCTGACCGTCACCGTTTCTAGTTGAGGTGTCTGCTAAGGGTCCCGTGGATGCAACTGTCCCTAATTGGTCTCCCTAGCTCCAGTCTTAATCTTTCTGTGATGTAACCAGAACACACCTTTCAAAAATGCAAAACTCGGCACCTCATGCCTTTGCTTTGAAATCCTCCCTACTCTCTTGCTTTTGGCATAAAGCCTAAGCTTCTTCAAGTGGCTCACAAGACCCTGCATCATCAACGAGGAATGCCTCTATTTTCTATCATGTCTTCCCTTCACCTTCACTGTCTTTTCTGTGCTCTGTTTTCCATCTTTACTGAACCTTCTTTAAAGACACCTTACTCTTCCTTCAGCTCCCCAATCTTTGTTCCAGCTGTGGAACATGCCTCTTCCCCACCTTCTCAGCTCCCTGAGGTCTGGTCAGCTGCCCTTGATTTGTACTCCACTGTCGCCCTGCACTTCCTCTATCACAGAGGCTGTTGTGCTGTGTTTTCCTGATTGCTTGTCTATACCTCCCAGGGGGCTGATCGGAAGGATCTCTATATGCTGAGTGTCTCTCCAGGTAATGACGTCACATAGCAACACCTGGCTTTCTCTCCCTAGCAACCAGCCTCCTTGTAGTTTCTTCAGCCCAGGAACACCACTTGCTTTATAGCCAGGTGGAAACATTTCACACTGTAACCAAATGTCTGTGAAGCGTTTTCCCATGCATCATCTCATTTGATCCTCACAGAAGTTCTGGAGTAGGTAGATAGGAGACTTTGAGGAATCCTGCTTTCTTTTCATTAGCTGGAAAATGGAGATTTAGAAAGCTTAGAAACTTCACCCAACTGAAAAGAAGTAAGAAAGGGTGGACCTTGAAAATGACTTCAGGTTTTCTCACTGCTCAGAATATAGTCAGTCACTGCTGCAGTTAAATATTTTACCCTTTGTTCTCCCTGCGTGATCTGTAATAATAATCTGCTTCCTGTTGATATTTACTGCTGTGTTGCTGACAGTTACCTGAAAGAGAAGTGGGGGTGCTTCACTGGACTGGAAAAAGGTTAGCTAACTCAGAAAGCAGGCCTAATCCCGCAAGTTTATTCTATATCTATAAAAGGCCAAGTTGACTCACGCATGTGCGATACACACAAAGCTCTTGCAGGTGACAATCACACATGTGTGTTTCCATCTGTCATTGTTGATCATGAATTTGGTGAATTTTCAATGGCCAACACACTTCTATTATAGAGAAAGGGCGAGCAGTGATACTAAAATATTTCTTCTAATTAATTTCCTTTCAATGTGCACGAATTCATGCACCAGGCCACTGGTGATTATATATTGATTACCAGCACAGCAATTTTCAGCTGGTGAGCTGCAAGAATTTTTAAAATATGCAATACCTATTTAATCAGGGGCAATGACCTCTTTTCCTTTAGATTGTCAAATTTTTTTAAAGTAAAAAAACATAAACAGCCAACACAATAATAGCCATCCAATGTGAATGAATGAAAATTATGCCTATTTTTTCAGCAAAAAATATATTAGGTCAGATCAAACAATATTTTTGTGTGTGTGATTACTTAATGTGCACCATGGGATGAAGAGGGTTGGCAGTCGCTGCCTTAGCACATTGCCTGGCTGACAAACACGTCCTGGACAGGGAGGAGTAGCAGGATGTGTCAGAACCCAGCCTTTTTTATTTTGTCTGTGAAGTGACGGTTGAGGATATTCAAAGGAAGACTAAGGTCATTACCAGGGTATCTCTCCAAATATTGAGAAATCATCCGTGCTGACACCCGTTTACAGGAGAAATGACTGAGTTCTGGATATATTTGGAAGGTTGAACGAACAGGACTTGCTGGTGGGTGTGAATGAGTGCATGCTTATACGTTACATTTGCTTGGTGGAATTGCTCACGGCAATTTGTCTGTACTCAATAAGTATTACTTTCCTATCTGTGGTGACTTAGTGTCTTGTTAAGACCAGGAAGCTAAATGCCCTATTGGAGCACGCTGCTCCTAAGCATAGCAATGCAGTGGGTGAAGTTAGTGTTCACCCCGCCCGCACTTCTGCAGCCCCATCCCTTGTCCAGCGCAGAACCTGCAGGCTGTCTCGGGGTCCGGGCCTCTCCCCTGACCCCGCCCTCGAGTTGTCTCCCCGGCTCCCTGAGTGTCAGACTTTATTACTGTTATGCCTCATTTTTTCCCTCCAGTTGAAGCTTCTCCTTTATTTTTTGTTGGTGGTGGTAAAAAAAAAAAAAAAAAAAAAAAAAGGTAAATGATGTTTAGAGAGAGGAAAGATTAGGAAAGAGGGGGAACCATCTATATGAGAGTGAAACACCAATCGGCTGCCTCCTGCACGCCCTACAACATAGACATGTGTCCTGACCGGAATCGAACTCGCAGCCTTTTGGTGCATGGGATAATGCCCAGCAAACTGAGCCATACCAGCCAGGGCTGCTCCTTTATAGTTTCCCTTTGGAAATTTTGTGGTTTGTATATACTTCTCTGAATTATTGCCATTTATGACCCCCCTGTTTTCTCCGCCTGAGATTTAAGCATTAGGTAACACAACATAGTGTTTACGCTGTTGCCAGCCTGCTGGGTTTAAACCATGGCCCTGCCATCCAACCTTTGTAACCTTCGTCAAGTTACTAAACCTCCTTAGTCCTCCTTTCTGCCACGTGTACACTGGGATTGGAAGCTGTTAAAGCTGTGAGGATAACTAATTCTTCTAATTAAAGCTGTGAGGAGCTAATTCTTTTAATACGTTTGGAATGGTGCGTAGCACGTGAAGGGCACTGGGTAAGTGTTAGCCATCAAGTAGTCACGGTCATACCTGGTGACTGCATGTCACTTCTGTGCCGAGTCTCTCCTCTTCATTCCTCTCATCTCATCTGCTCTGTGATCATATTTCTGCTAGGATGTCCACCGTAAACTCAAATTCAGTATTCAACACTAAGCTTATCAGCTTTTCTCAGAAGCAGAATGCTTTGGCTACAAGTAGCAGAAAACCCAAACAAAATTGGCTTAAACAACAAAGAAAGTTATCTCTCTCTGATAACAAGAAGTCCAAAGGTAGGGCGGATCTGAGGTTTCATAATCCAGTTGCTCAGTTGTGTCTCCTCAAGGACCCAGCTCCTTCCCATCCCCTCAGCATTTTGACTTGTCCTTTTAGGCTGGCTCCTCTCACCTCAAGACAAAAATTAAGGCAACAGATGCATATGGCAGCTCCCTTCCAGAATCCTCCCCTGTCCCCTTCTCCTCCCCCCAACCCCCCATCTTCACACAGATCTAGGAAACTGTCCTAATCTGATCAAGGAGACTAGAATTCCCAATTTCAGCTTTGACTAGCCAGCGTCCTTTCCTGAGTAAATGACTGTGTTGTGTATGTGTTGATCGGCTGCCTCCTGCATGCCCCACAGTGGGGCATGGAGCCCACAACCTGGGCATCATGTGCCCTGACTGGGAATCGAACTGTGACCTCCCAGCTCACAGGTCGACGCTCAACCGCTGAGCCACTCTGGCCTGGAGAGTGCTCCTCCTCGTTGATGGCCCGTCAGGGTCAACAGCTTTCTCCCTTTCTTCTGAAGGAATCCACTGTCTCTGGTGAAGCATCTCTTCCACCACTGTCTGTGCACCGAGGCATCTGTGTAATGGTGTGAGTCAAGTAGCCATCGCCTGTTCACAGTAATTCAGGATTTACAGAGCCAAATAACGTATTTGACCTACTTGTTTAGAGGCTCATAAAAACTTACCTTTCAAATAAACAAAGCTCTCAAACTAAAACACTTCTACCTCCGAGCCCAGGAAATCGCGGTGAGTGGACAGGTTATTTAAAGACGCAGTGGAGGCCTGCCCCGGGCGGATGGCTTGGTGGGTTGGACAGTAGTCGTGTATACCAGCTCAGCGTGCACGCCAGCTTTTCTGTGCTTTGGTTAAGGAGTGTGGGTGTGTGTCCCACGGCCCATTACAGCATGACCCTAACAACCAATAACATGGCCCTCACAACCAATAACATGGCCCTCACAACCAATAACATGGCCCTCACAACCAATAACATGGCCCTCACAACTAATAACACGGCCCTCACAACTAATAACACGACTCTCACAACTAATAACACGGCCCTAACAACTAATTACATGGCCCTGCCTAACTGCGAGAAGGGGTTGAAGTGTGGGAGTAGATAGAGGGAATGTCTGAGGTATAAACTCTTTGCCATATTATTTAAGGCGTTAAAAAAAGCAACATATAGATCAGATTACATGGTCTTTGTATTCATGTATATATACCAAGGTAACCCCAAAGAGTGTATACACACTGAATAATTATTAATTCCAGTGGGTTAAATCTGAAAAGAAAGAAACATTTGGAATTAATAATTATTCAAAGTGTGTGTACATTTTTGGGGACACCCTATATGAATATACATACGTAATATTTATATGTAATTTTATTTTTAAAAATAAATGTGCGTGCATGGACTATTAGCACAGAAAGTTTTCTGAAAGGATACATAGAAAGTTATATACATAGGAAGTTATTAACAAGAGAGACCTGTAGAGAGTGGGTCTAAGGCCACCCTTAACAGTACGGTTTACTTTCTACCTTCTATTAATATATATGAAGATGGTAGAATTAATGCATGCTCATTTTCATGGGTTGGTTTTTTGTTTTTTTTCATCTGGTTTAAATTGACTCCATAAAATTTTTCGTGGGGAAAAAAATCAATTTTGAGAAATCAGAATTGTACAGCTGATAATGTGCCTTAAGTGAAATTAAAGTACTCCTCTTCTCTGTATATGTATATGTAACATGTATAGAGTAGACGGAACAGCAAAATCCACCTATACTTGCACTTCCTTCTGTTATTTAGTTAAGCCTTGCCTGTCGCCAGTGTTAAAACATGGGAAATGCCATTCACCGTTTACTGGGCACCACTCCTTTCCTGCATCTGCTGGAGCTAAAGGGCAGGCACAGAAATAAGCAACTCATTCATCGCGAACAAGCGGGGGACTGACGCGCATCGCCTTGGGAAGCCAGACACCCAGTGAGCTAGAAAAATACAGTAACAACAACAACCACAAAATACAGTAACAGATGGCACAATCCCGACTCCTAGGGGAAGTATCTAGAAAGTCTATCCATCTCTTCATTAGGCATTCAAATACGAAGGTTCCCGTTTAGTTAATGCACCCTTTTTACAAAGCCAGGCATTCTATATGAAATATACAGTAAAGATACATTTAAACTCTAATTGGAGAAGGAAAAGGAAAAGAAAAAGAAAAACACCACAAAACAGCCTTACCCCTGAGGTGTGGTGGTAGAAGGTTTCTTTGGCAATCATGCTCCTCTGCCTTTCATCCAGCCCTCGGAGGAGTTGGATATTGCCTGAGAAGGATGTGGTTAAGGACGGTGGTTAGAGACTCTGGAAGGGTCTCCAAAACCCGGGGAGAGAACTTGCAGCCTCGGACAGAGCTCTTCCAGGATCAGGTCCAAGGTCCAGGGAGCATCTTTGGAGCCTCAGCTCCGACCTCGATGTTCTTACCGGCTGCCCAGACCAGGTTCGACTCTGCTACAAATGTTGGCTTTTTAAGTTAGTACTTTTTCTTTCAAAAAATTCTTTTGATTTTGAGGTTATCCCTTTTGTATTTTTTGTATCAATGCTTGTCTCTTGTTGATGGTTTTATTAGTTGTCTCTGCCAATCACACACCTCATCCCAGGTGTTAGCCCTAAAACTAGACTCGGTTATTACGAGGGCATCACACGGCCAAGCGAAACCTACTACAAACTCTTTGGGTCTTGATTTCTCTGGACCGGCTCCCATCTTCATAATCTGGTTCACAATAAGTGTTAATTTCAGAAAGATGTGTCTTTTCTGGACAGAAATGTCTGGGAAGCTTGTTTTATGAAGGATTAGGCATGAAGTTAAATTGGACTAAAAATAAGTACTACAAATTTTGCTTTCCTGGTGTGGCTAAGAGTGCTGAACTACAAATTTGAGCACAGACCTTATTAAAATTTAAATGATTGTAAACATAAGCAATAAAAACAAATAAATGCCTATGCTTTCTGAGGTTTTTATGTACTTTTGAGTTAGAGTTGATAAACTGTTCTTGAGTATTATAACGCATTATAACACGGCCCAGCTGTGTATGACTAACACCCAGTGTGCACCATACGGGACCTCACCATGAGAGTGTAACAAAGTGAGTTCACTCATCTCGCCCTTGGCTGCTCACTGTAACATCAAATTGCCATAAGTGTTTCTAAGCGCTGTTTCCATACTTACCACGGCCAAGCTACTATTTGCAGCTGGACCACTTGGAGTAACACTGTTCTAGGAACTATTGGAAACTATAAAGAAACGTGGAAACACTTAAAATATTAAATAGCAATACAGAATCCCGTAGCTTAAAGGGCAGCAGAAGAGATATCCCCAGTGCAGCACCCAAATAATTGACAAGTTATAGGGAGGTTAACATCCTCAGTGGCCAGCAGAGCAAGAGGTCATTCGGGCTCGACAGACAGGGGTGCCAAGGAGAGCCTCGTGAAGAGCACAGGGGGAACTGTATGATGTCTTAGTGATGGTAGATGTTTAAAACTATAAATTGGGCCCTAACTGGTCTGGCACAGTGGATAGAGTGTTGGCCTGCGGACTGAAAGGTCCCAGGTTCGATTCCGGCCAAGGGCATGTACCTTGGTTGCAGACATATCCCCAGTGGGGGGTGCATAAGGCAACTGATTAATGTTTCTAACTCTCTATCCCTCTCCCCTCCTCTCTGTAAAAAATAAATAAATATATATATATATATATATATATATATATATATATATATATTGGATCCATCTTATTTTATGAGTAATTGTAGTATCTTGATGATCTAATTAGTGAATTGAGCTACATAAGGCAAAAGTAAACAAACATTCGTCGTACTAATCAGTCATATGTAAATACCGATTTTACTACATAAATCTTAAGGTCAACGTTTGGCTGCAAAGGGAACTTCCTTGCTTGTCTTCTCCCCCCCCCCCCCCCCCCCCAATTACAAGTTGACATTCAATATGATTTCGTATTAGTTTCAGGTGTACAGCATGGTGGCTAGACAACCGAATACTTGACACAGAGGTTCACCCCCCCCCCAACATTTCCAGTACCCACCTGGCACTGCTTATGTTCTGATTTTAAAAATTAAATCTAAAAATTTAAAATGGAAAGTCTTTGTTCTTTAGAATCATGACCGGTCCCTTGGGGTAATGGCCGTGTCTGAACCAGCTTCTTTAGGAGAGGGCGGGGGGGGGGGGGGCACTCAGTCAGGTTCCTCTGGAAAGCTGTTTCACAGATGTTGCTTTGTGGTAGGGATCGGCTTTGCCAGCTCCATCTTCCTTTTCCATGTGCGCCGTGTCGTCTCAATTGCCTCACTTCCTCTGCAAGAGAATGGCTCCAGGATCCTGGGGTCGGGCATTGTTTTACACAGTGTCTGTTACCTATTTGTGGTATTAGAACTTGCTATTAGTCATCGCCAGATATTTAATGGGAATTACCATTACACCTGGCAACTGGTAGTGTTCCGTGTGCTGTATACAAGTCACAGATGAACTTTTTTCCCCCCTAAACTAGTTTTATTATTTTTAAACATTAGTCCCATTTCAAAATAGGATAATAACACTTAAAAATCCACTGTTTGTAGGTCCTGGCTGAGTAGTTCACTTGGTGAGGGCATTTGATCCCGGGTCAGGGCACATGCAAGAACCAAACCCCTCCACCCCCCACGCTTCTCCCTCTCAACCTCCCTCCCTCCCTTCCTCACTCTCTCTAAAATCAGCCAGTAAATTAAAAATCCAGAATTTCTAGCTTCTTTCAAAAAAATCAGTTCTGTCACAACTTGGTCCACATTTCAAAAAAAGAATTACCTATTAGGTATTGTAAGCAAGCTGCTCCCCTGGTGTATGAGGGGATGGACAAGCATGTCCCAGGGTCATAATCTCCTTTCGGCTTCACTCACCTGGCGGCCTGGCTTCCATAGAAAGCTTGGTTTGGTTACTGGACTCTTGTGTGATGGTCTGATTTACCCACCAAACCTAAAACCACGCCTAAACAAGGCCTTCAGCTATCCCAGCACCATCAGTTACCTTTCCTAGCTTGAGTCAGGAATTATTTGAAGAACAAAATTATGTAGAGTTCTGTGGCTGAAATAAATTGGTTGATCTCAGGAACAGATTATTATAATCTGCATAAATAAAATATTGTGTGTGTATATTTGTGTGTGCATACATATATGTGAGAATAACACAGATATGTTTGAAATCATCTGGGTGAAGGATAATTTGGGAGGTTTTTTTTTAATGCTATTCTTACAACTTTTACGTTTGAATAAACAAATGTTTTTTAAAATCTCAACTACAGATTGTCAACAGTGAAAAAGATTTTTTCCCCCTCCCCAAGTGATTAATCTTTTAGTCAGAATTTGAGGAAAGGGAGTATTTAAAGCCAACCTAATTGATACCATGTCTTACAAATTATTTTTCAGGGGGGAAGAATGTTTTCTTCTAGTAGGTATTAAGGATACAACTTAGAAAAATATTTTTTGTATGCATTAATAACCAAAACCATTTGTCTCTGCATCTGATTTCGAGTACCCCGACATAAGTACGGGTTCAAACATGGCCGTTACCCCAAGGGACCGGTCATGATTCAAAAGAACAAAGACTTTTCATTTGAAATTTTTTAATTTAATTTTTAAAATCAGAACACAAATGCATTGCCTCACTGTATCCAGAAAAGGGCTTTATCAGCAACGTGTATAGATACATGCTGATGTGTAGGCATCTGCATATTAGATATTTTTTAAAAGCACCATATTGTCAACAGAGCACAGATCTGAGCTGTTTGTGCGTTTGTGGTGATGGCTTTATGCCAGGCCAACCCCACGCTTTGGTCTAACCCGTGGTCTGCATCTCCCGGCAGCTAGAAGGTAAAAGCTGTGGTCCACACACCCACGAAGGACAGCGAGAAATGCTCGTCGACAGTGGTTTTCCTTCTCCGTGTTTTCCCAAATAAGCAGACCCACTTGTCCCAGGTTTGGAGAGGGGAAGCCCCTTTGGTCTAGCTGTGGTGTCCGTCTGCCATGTCCCTGTCAATCTCTGAGAACGTCCTACTTTCTGGCTCCCAATCACTACCATTCCAGGCCTTCCCTGTCCCAGTGATGAAATCAGCCATCTCTCCAAAAAGCCTCGGTGTGGGATGCGGAAAGCAAGACCTGGGTGGTAGGTGTGGTTATTGCTCCTGGTGCGTTACTGCTGCTTTCAGACTGTCAGCAAACAGAGCTGGGGGCAGGGGGGAAATGCACGCATGCGTACATGCACGCACGCATGCACTCACGCACAGGTATTTCTCCTCCTCTGTCTGTTTATATTAAATACCACAAGTTCATACTGATATCCCTCCTTTCATCCCAGAACCATGGGTTGCTTTTAGAGAGAGACATGGCAGTCAGTCTATTATGTTTCTTCTCCCTCCCGTAGCTGCCATGTCCTTCTGCAGTAGTGAGACGCCTGCCTCCCGCCATCCTCAGCACATCCGCTCACATGTTCTCAGTCTCCTTGCGTGGAACTGATTTCCCCACCGCATGGGCCACCTCCCGGCCCCCTACCCTGCCGGACACCCCAGCGGCACCAGTGCAGTCCTGACCCTGGCCCCGCCACACAGGTGGACCGAGCCAGCAGGATCCTCGGCCCCAGATCTGCCAAGACGTGCCGGCCATGCCTGGCCAAATCCTTGACTTTTAAAACTTAGACAGATTATAAGCAAAAATTGGAGACAGAGTATTTCCTGAAATTATAAAATAAGAATATTAATAGCTTTAGCTATTTAACAACCCAGGTTAGTTTCCATTCTTATTCACAGAGGACAATGGAACCTTAGTAGAGATGTGGAATTTATAAGTGGGCTAATTTCCTCTCGCTTTGTGAGCTGTAAGATCACCAGACAGGTGGAGTGTAGAGAAACTGCCTGCTGCTGAAATGAGCAAGGCCGAGCCTCGGACAGCCACTTTCTGAGGGCAGCTGACACTTTTCTTCTTGGTCCCCGGAGCTCTGGGTTCACAGTCATCGTCGTTGGGGTGACACACAAACAAAAGATAAATATGAGAGTATTTTCTTAAATTGGCAACCCATCTACTTACACACATTCCTTTCTCGGTTTGATCTAGCAATAAAAATGATTTAATTTCTGCTTTAGGAACTACAAAAAAAAATTAGGGAAAATTATTTGTTTTTTCCATTTCCTGATGTATTTGATCTGTTTTTAGTTTTTGACTCTTTTCTTTGCCACCACATTCTTCTTCTCTTAGTTCACTTCCTGGTGTCTGGTGTGCCTGAGCCCAGACCACACTTAGTTATTTTCACAAGTGGAGGACTGGCCGGGTAATGAAGAGTGGTAGATTATCATGTTGGTCTTTGGGATGTGTTGATTTTTTGAAATTGAATATGGGCCCATTTAATACTTGGAGGGTTTTTTGTTGGTGTGTGTGTGTTCTTTTTCTAATGAATCTCTTAATGGTTCCAGGTCCCTCCTCCTGTAGTAAATATTCCCTTGGATCCCACAGTGGTGTACTGGGAATGAGTACTAATAAAAAGAAATATGGCTGACCATTTCTTAGGAAACACAATTACAATATAGGAATAAGCTGTAAAATGCAGCATCTCAAATATCATTTAAAAATGAAAGTTCCCACCCTAGCCCATGCACAAAAAGGTTACTGATTCAATTCCTGGTCAGGGCACACACCCGGACTTTGGGCTAGATTCTCCAGTAGGAGGTGTGCAGGAGGCAGTCAGTCTATTATGTTTCTCTCCGTCTCCCTTCATCTCTCTCTCTAAATATCAATAAAAATTCATTTTAAATGGAAACTCTCTGCATTCTGGAATAGTGTATGTCTTTCACCTTTTCTGTCCTCTTTAAATCCCTCCCCGTTCAGCTGACTTCTTTTTACTATAAAAACTTGACCCCCACGCGGAAACCAGTTTGGCTCAGCGGATAGAGCGTCGGCCTGCGGACTGAAAGGTCCCAGGTTTGATTCCTGTCAAGGGCATGTACCTTGGTTGCGGCACATCCCCAGTAGGGGGTATGCAAGAGGCAGCTGGTCGATGATTCTCTCTCATCGATGTTTCTAACTTTCTATCCCTCTCTCTTCCTCTCTGTAAAAAAATCAATAAAATATATTTTTAATAAACAAATAAATAATCTATACCAAAACAAACAGCCATTGTTGAGGGGCCCCATGAGCTGTGTCAAGTGAGCATAGGAGAGTTAGAAGGCTTTAGCTAAAATTAGAATTGGCAAAATTTTTATCCAAGGGCCTTAGGATTTGCAAATCGGTAAACACTGCTGGGTGTCCAGAAGAAAACATCAGGAGTTCTTATCGTGAACAGTACATTTTTGAGACGAATCAGTCCTGCGATCTTCGCCTCTGCTTTGGTCGAGGTGGTTCTCTTCCAGACGTCCCGTGGTCTGTCTGGGTAATGGCTGCCAGGTGCTCTGTGCAGGGAAACCTCCTTTCCCAGGTCTTCGCCTGAAGATTCTTTCCTGTTATCTCTAGTATTTACAGGCCTCCGGGTATCGAAGCACTGGAAGACCCAAAAGTATGCGTCCCTCCGAAACCGGTTTGGCTCAGTGGTAGAGCGTCGGTCTGCAGACTGAAAGGTCCTGGGTTCGATTCCAGTCAAGGGCATGTACATTGGTTGCTGGCACATCCCTGGTAGGGGGTGTGCAAGAGGCGGCTGGTCGATGTTTCTCTCTCATTGACGTTTCTAGCTCTCTACCTCTCTCCCTTCCTCTCTGTAAAATATTGGTAAAATATATATTTTTAAAAAAGTATTCGTCCCCAGACAAGTTAAAGCAAAGGTGGAATCATGTCCTCGTGCCTTCACCTACTTGATTTTTAGTAACTTAGCAGCATCGCCCTTTTCTCAGCAGCGTTCGGTGTGTCACTTGGGGATGCCGCCTGCTGTTCTGAATTCCCCTCTAGGGGCGTGGACCTCAGAGCCGAGACAGTATTGCCAGCGGCCCTGAGAAGGGCTCTGGGCCTGCAGACACTCCCGGCTGGAACACTGAGTGTGCCCATATAATCTCCCTCCCTCCCTCCCCAGGGCTGCTGTCCACAGTCCAAAGGCAAGGCCACCCAAATGACATAGAGTCTACGCTGCTGATAGGAGAAAGACGTTAACCCCTCGCTCTACCTTAGACACAAGGAATGTTATTTTTCTAAAAAAATGCTTCACGGAGGAAATGTGGCCTTAATGGGTGTTACAGACGTCTGACAAGCAGAGCCAAGGAGAGCCGCTGACAACACTGCTGGCCCGTCAGTCAGTCATTCAATAAATATTTTTGCTGGTTTTTAAAATCCCCTGCTCAACTCTATAGTGGCCCAACAGAAACAATAGCCGCACCACATAACCTTGGTGCATCCGTGAAACATTCAGGGTTTCCCCTGCTCCTACACAGTCCTTTCTGCGGTAGAGATGGGTCTCCCTCCCACGCCAGTCAGCAGGAAGCGTGACTTTGCCATTCAGACTTTTCTCCAAGCAGAGATGATAATTAGGCGATTGGTTAAATGTATGGTAATTTTCTTCTTACCTGTAGCTGGGTGTATGATGCCAACAATAGAAGGTTTTGGAAGGTTTTCTATGAATATTTAACAAACGCAATTAGCAACACGTGAAACACAGCTGAGGTGGTTCTTGGCCCAGTAAGTGCACAGTACATATCAGTTCAGTGTGTCCTTGTTTATTGAACTTAGCACAGGTGTTGTCACAGTAACTGAGATGGAAATAACTCGTTCACTGATTACTTAAGCGATTATTTCTCTTCCGTGTCTCCAGCCACGACGACGACTACTCAGTTTGGACCCAAAGCTGAGTAGATTCAATAACCCCTGGAAAAACCTGTTGTGAAAAAGTGATGTAGTGGACTGACTGGATTTTCGGTCATTTACTGAATTAGGCATCGTGGCTAAAAAGGGACAGTGTACTCCTGTTAGGTCACCCAGAGAGCCCAAGGACAGTGTAAGGTGAGGACGCTTCCTAAGGGTATGAATGTGAGGGTGTAATGGGCTAAGAATCTTCCTAAGTTTATCCTTTTTATTTCCAGTCCTCAGATATCTGTGAGACTGTTTGTGTGTTTGTTTGTTGGTTTGTTTGTTTGTAAAGAGTGTCCGGTACAGTAGTATAAGTGGTTTATAGTATTATTTAAAATGCATATTGTTATCAATTCACATAATTGTGCACTCCTGCCAAAGGGTTTTCTGACTTAGATCCAGGTATCTTGCATCTTCCTGGGAAGTGTCCTGTATAATAAAGATGTAATATGCAAATGGTCGTTACTCCGTGACGCGTCACCACCGACCATGTAACGACGGATCACGGATCAGCAGGAGGGTGGGCAGAGAGCTACAGGAGGGGGCAGGGCAGCAAGCTGTGAAGGGGAGAGGGGGACGGAGGGAGCTACAGGAGGGCGAGGCCGCAGACAGAGAGCTACTGGAGGGCAGGGCAGCGAGCTGCTGGCGAGTACCGGATTCATGCGCAGGGCTACTAGTTGGTTTATAAATAGGCTAACTCCTTGGCTAAGGCAAATTCCAGTTAACCACTCCCCTCGGCAGGCCTGTTAGCCAAACCGTTACTGTAATAGAAGTCCACTTTTAAATGGAATGGGTGGGAAGGAATAAATGTATAACTTGAGCCCCAGGTTGAAGAAATTACATTTATTACTTGTGCATCAGAATAAGAGTGTCAAAATAAGAGTGTCCTGTTATTAATAGGAAAGTTTCATTCTTATCTTTTGGTCTTAACTCTTCCTGCCTGTCGTTATTGGGCACTCGGCATTTCGGCGATCGATAATGCTGTTGTGATTTATTCATAGGCTGACCGTGTGAACTATATAACATTTTGCTTGTGGTGTGTTTGTTTGCTATTCACTTTAATGGCATGTGAGTATTTAAATGTCTGTCTATTGGTCTGAGGGTCTGTAGTTCCTTAGGATGCTTGCAGGCCCTTCTAAGTGGCTTCCCTGCAATCCAGTTCATTGATTCCTACATTTTCTCCGTTAGGATTTTAGCCAAATTGATCAGTCGGTTACATAGTGTTTAAAAGCTGTAGGGTGGCAAAAGATGGTCAAAACCGTTTGTATGCCGTGGTATGGGTTTGGTACGCTATAAATCTCTCATAATCTCATGGAAAAGACAGCTTTTCTTGCACAATCAAAGCTGAACCATTTCAGGATTCCCTGGGCTGGAGTTGCAGGTGCTCTGGCCTCACAGTGATCCTCTTCCCAGCGTGGAAATGTCCTCACACCAGCCGTCGTGGAGACTGTGAGATGATTGGCTGGCTGAGTGCCCTGTGAGATTTCCCAACATCCTTCCCCTCGTAGTGACAGACTTGAAATTTGGACCCTTTTCAGACAAAACCTGAAAAGCCATGTGTTCACAGATGTCAACCCAGCCTGCTTATCTGTGGGCATGGCTTGCTGTGCCACACGTGACAGATTACTTTGTGTTGTTGAGGATTGTCTCGTTTTCATTACAAATTACTATAAAATGTTCCGTGTCCTCTTGCCAAGTGAATGAGTTGGTGAAGTATCTTTCATAGTCAAGAGAATGATTGTTCTGAGAGCTAGCCTTTTATTTCTTTACTAGAGGCCCAGTGCACAAAATGTGTGCATGGATACAGTCCCTAAGCCTGGCCGGCAATTAGGGCCAATCAGTGGGGTGCCTGGCGGGGGGATCAGGGTCCCCCCATTGGCAGCAACCTACGCTGACCTGGTGCTGCCCGCTCCGGCAGCAGGATGATGGGGGCTGGTGCCAGCCTGCTCACTAGCCAGCCCTGCCCTATGCTGCCGCCACCGCCGATTGCCTTCCTCTTTGGGGCAACCAGCAGAACGATTGGGCCCACCCCCTCCCCCTAATGGCACCCGCCTTGGCTGGCCTGGGGCCTGCAGGCTAGGGGCAGCTCCTGCATTGAGCGTCTGCCCCCTGGTGGTCAATATGTGTCACAGCGACCGCTCATTCCACGGGTCATTCTGCTGTTTGGTTGATTTCCATATTAGGCTTTTATTATATAGGATTTACTTATTGATTTTTTTTTAACCAAATTGCCTAGTACATTAGTACAGAGTCTTCATAGAGGCGAAAGGGTTGTGTTGTTTCTACTGTTTTCTTACAACAGCAATGTGGAGTCACTAAGTGACTTGACATGATTCAGTTTAGTTACTAAAAAAAATTTAAAATAGAAACCCGGTATGTGTCCTACCACTTTTCTTGCCTTTCCATTGCATGTAGTCTCCCTGCAGCATTTGCCCGCCTTGCCTGGTGCTTATTATCGGTTGCCCTCCCTGTGTTTGCTGTCCCGGGTGGTTTTCCTTTTGGGTCCAAGGAATCCGGTTTCATTCAATTGTGAGAGAAAGAAAAGTGAAAGACATCTTGACTGGGTAGCTCTCAGGTAATTGCAACTCAACACAGCCTATCCACACCACAGCCACCTCCTAAAATCCTGCTCTTTCTTCTCCTGTCCCTGTTCTCCTCCGTACACAGTTCCGTGGCCTGCTCCATGGCTCCTGTGAGAAGGCCTGACACTGCCTTCTTTCTCACCTCTCACATCCCGCAAGTTATCCAGGCTGACCAATTCTACTTCCTCCCTTAAAGCCACTGCTTCCTTCTCCATCTCCACTGCTCCCTCCCAGTCCACGCAGCAGCCTGCCCATCCTGGGACCAACGCCTATGTAGCCTCCTCTCTGCTCTGTCACTGGGCACTCCGTCCTTCCCACCATGCGGCCAGAGGGGTCTTGCAAAAAAGCCACTGTGATCAGTTCTTAAAACACTGTCCATGGCCCTGCTGGCGTGGCTCAGTGGTTGAGCATAGACTTATGAACCAGGAGGTCACTGTTCGATTCCTGGTCAGGGCACATGCCTGGGTTGCGAGCTCAATCCCCAATGTCAGGCATGCAGGAGGCAGCCAATCAATGATTCTCTCTCGTCATTCATGTTTCTACCTCTCTGAAATCAGTAATAAAAAACAACAACAACTCTGCCCTGGGAATCAAGGCCAAACCTCTGCAAGGCCTGATGCACGTTCCACCCTCGCCCCGCACACACACATCTTGTTGTCTGTGCTGCGGAGCAGTCCCATTGTCCTGCTCCGGCTCCTCAGACACTAGTCCCCTTCCACCACCACCCACTCCCTCCCACCCCCGTGGGGTGCATGTCCCTTCGCCTCCTGTTGAGTGTCTGTCCCTCTCGTTACCTTGCATTGTGGCGGCGACAGCGCTTACCTGTTCCCTCTCTCCCCGTGGCTCCCAGCACACACAGGGCTTGGAGCATGGGCCCGAGCAGCTATGTATTGAATGAATGAACAAATGGACACAAATAAAATGAAAGACAGCAGTCAACACATTTAGAGTGAACACGTTTCCACAAGGCATGCCTTAGTAAATAGCAGACATGTGTTTTGAAAAAGCAATCATTATCTTAAAATGTATTTACCAAAAATACATTTCCCCCCCCCATTTACAAACATACAAACCAAGTGTAAACTACCTTCAGCCGGGCCTCTGCTGACCATGCGTTCTGGCTAGTGCCTTTCGTGCTGCCCACGTGAAGAGAGGTTGGTCTCAAGAAGGAAACCGAGACCTGAGCTCAGACAGTCAGTGAAACCACCACCCGTGCCCTCACCCATCTCCTGCGTCCTGGGGAGGGGCTGTTGGCTTCGGGGGGTCCTTAGGAGCCGCTAGAACACTTGCCTGACACGATGCAAGCGGGCCCGTGGTTCATCGTGGCAACAGAAGCGACCCTTGCCGTGAGGACAAACAACACAGCCCAGAGGCATGCGCTGGACTAGGGGCCTGCGCCTAGGAAGACGCCTCCTGCCGTGCAGACAGCCCGCAGGGTTGCCCAGACTGAGGACAGCGCTTGGGTGGTTGCCCTCTCACCGCTGCCGGGAGAGTGCTGAGCGTTCCAGCAGTGGGGTACCTCACTGCCTGTGATGGCGCTGTGAGGTCGCTGCCCCTCCGCCCTGCTGATGGAGAGAGGGGGGCACAGAAGGTGGTGCACCCGACACTGACATAACATTGCACGTCCACTGTGACTGAGAAATGAGTCTAAAAAAAAAAGGGAAGGGGGACTCCAAAAGGTTAGGTAACATACACATGGTCATAGAGCTGGTTAGTGCTGACTACAGCCCGGGAGGGAGGGCAC
Organism: Vespertilio murinus; assembly: GCA_963924515.1. Lineage (NCBI taxonomy): Eukaryota > Metazoa > Chordata > Mammalia > Chiroptera > Vespertilionidae > Vespertilio > Vespertilio murinus. The sequence goes on along the minus strand of OZ004718.1, from coordinate 27,815,178 downwards.
TTCTTAAGGCTCCCTTTCTGTCCCCTGCTGGGAGGGACCAGGGGTCCCCCTGTGCTCCCCTGGGGGACAGCGAGGGTGTTTCCCCAGCGTTCTCTTCCTACATTCAGGATGTTAAAAAAAAAAAAAGTCAAAGTGTCCTCCTCTAGGTGTTCTCAAGGCAGTGGAAGCTGAGGAGTGCCCAGCGCTGCCTACATGGAGTCTGTGTACTCACAGAACTAGTGCCCATGTCAGGTAGCGTCTATTTTAGGGTGCGGGCTCTGAACCAACCCTCCCACTTCTAAAGCTGGGTGAGGTATCCTTTCTCTTAAGATTCCATAGCATCCTTTCTATCTCTGTTGTTACTTAAATCTTTTCCGAAACTGCAGTGGTGTGTGTGTGTGTGTGTGTGTGTGTGTGTGTGTGTGTGTGTGTATGTGTGTGTGTGTGTGAGAGAGAGAGAGAGAGAGAACGAGAACATGCATGGTGTAAGAGGAGAATGATAAATAAAAAATATGTAAATTTTAAACCATCTATCATGTGAAATTTGAACTACATGACACTGTTTATGCAGGCCCTTGAGTACAATAATGCAATTTATTCTTCTCCGTAACTCGGCTCTTGGCCTTGTGCCTGACACTTATTAGTCACTCAGATGTTTATGAACATACACAGTCAGTAACTAGCAGAGCCAGGATTCAAACCCGGCGCCACGGGCTGTGGGACGGAATGCTCATAATCTCTCTGACACACAGTCCCTGCCCAGCGCGGGAGCGTGCAGGGTGACCAGGGGGTAAAGCAGGTTGAGTCCGTCGCGTGGAGACCATGGTTTTGCCAGAAGCAGTAGAAGCACGATGCTTTCACCCTTGGCAGAGATCCCCGTCTACGAAGCAGGGAAGGTGAACCGAACCGAATTGAAACTTGGCAGTTTGCTCATGAACGTTGCAAAAGTCCGGTGCCTCGGGAAAGAAAGGGGTCAAAGTTCTGTGTACTTTGAAAGTAAAGCTGCTATATAGGGTGCCCTTTCGACACGGGCCAGCAGCGTTGGCAAAAAAACCCACACCCAGGAAACAGAAACTCACACGTCATCGGTGGAAGTTTCAATTGCGGCAACCTCTTTGGAGAATAATGTGACAGTCATTCCTAAGTGTAAATTACACATACCCTCTGAAGCGGCAGCGTTAAGTGTCAAAACGTGTACTACAGATATACATATACACATACACATACACATACACATACACATACATAGAATATGTGCCATTCTATTATAGTTGCATTGTCCCTAGTACCAAAACATTGTTTGCAGCCTAAATGTTCTTCCACTAAGGATTGGTTATATTATATGATATGAAATTAAATACTATTGCATAAAAAAGTGAAACTCTTCTCTATTTATATGAAATAAAAAATACATACATTTTAAACCTAGATATCTATTTTGATTAGAGAAAAAGGTCACTTGTGTAAAAAACCATATGTGTGCAGTTATGTGTGTGAATAAACTATTTTTAGAAGAGTTCACGGGAAAGTGATGAGGGAAGCTGTGGAAAAGGTGAAACATTTGTCACTAGCTCTTCATTTATATCTTTTGAATCTATTACTGAATCTCTATTATCTATTCAAGATCGATAAATTTTTAATCCTACTTATAAAGCAGCTTGGAAATTGGATTTTTATGAACAACTTTTAATTCTGATATCATTTCAAATGCACTGAAAACTTGGCAAGAATACCACAAGAAACTTCTGTGGAGTGGGCCTTGTGCTCAGCAGTTATGTCCCTGACTTATAATCTGGAATATTATTCAGCCTTTCTCTGTTTGCTTGACTGCAAAACTTTTCAGTTATTTTGTAGCATGTACCCAAAAATGCATACACTCATTTTAAAGAATCATAAAGGCAGCGTTTATCAAAATACATGCCCTTTTCAAAATTGAGCCCTCGGCTGTTACAGTGCGTGTACATATTTTGGGGAACACCCTGTTTTTGTTGGTTTTCCAAAAATGTTCCAAAGTGTCACACGGCTCCCTGCTCCGTACAAGAGGCCGGTCACGAGTCTCCACTGCAGATTGTTCACATTTCTCCGTGGCCGGGCCACACCCGGGGCTGTCAGTGCTCTCTGTACTCCTGGAAATAGAGTCCTTCGTTGCTGTCTGTCGTTTAAATAAATGTTTCCAAATCCTCGTACAAAAAAGACTGTTGTCCTCCTCCGGAGGCCTTCTTACATTTCCTCCGTTTGCCACTCATTAATTCAAAGCCTTTTTGGAACATCGTTTTTCATTCAGAAGCCAGTGGAAAACAGCTGGCCCATTCAATAAGTGGTTTTGAACTTCTTAAAGAAATTCAGCTTTCAACATCAATGGCTGCTGTTAAGCTTATTTGAACTCTTTGGGAAAGTCTAAAGAAAACGTCTGAACAGAGCAAATACCGTCAATCCTGGCGGTTCGAGACGGGGTATCAAGGCGGGCCTCTTCGAGGAGCTGATGCGATGGCTTTTGAAGAAGTGAGGACCTGCCAGGCAGCTGGGGGAGGAGGAGACCAGGTGGGGAAAGGACAGGATGAACCCCAGGAGCAAACCGTGAGTCACAGTGCCCGTGGGAACTGTAAACCGCTCATTAGTGTGGAGGTGAGCTTGGTGGAGAACGTGGATCTTGAACAGACAATACAGACTTGGAGGAGATGGGGAGGTGTTGATGGGTAATTAGGAGAGTCACGTGAAGAGCACCCGAGGCCGGAACACACGAGGCCTTGTACTCTGCTGTGGAGTTCACATGCTTCTCTTCAGGGATCCTCCTTGAAAGGGGGGTGTCACGCTCATGTTGGCCATGGCAGGTCATGCTTTCACTGTCTTACCTCTCACACTCTGCTGTTATTATCTGTTGGCAGTGCTTCCCTGTGCTTTTCCTTTTCTCAATTCCCAGAGGCAGGCCCCGGTGTCTGGTTGATCCTGGCCTCTTGTAAGAGGTGGCATCTTCCCACGTGTCATCTGGGGGTCCTTACAGCCTTTCCCCCTGTAAGCAAACCAGGCAGGTGACCACATCACCTCCGGGAAGCGGACTTCATCTCCCAAGGCTTTCCAGAGCAAATTGAAACCTTGGCTTGGTATTCCTGTGTCTGCTGGCACCCTCTAGCGGTGGATTTCAGCCTAAGCAAATTGAAATTTTGTCTTTGATAACCGTGGTTTCAAATAAGCCTGGGACGTTTTGTAGGGGGCTGAAGCATTGTATTTAATATCGTCTTTGGATGAACCTTTGACTCTCTCTCCAAATTAATAGTTATGCCTGTGGCCGTTCTGTTGGTGTGTTTTCAGTGTCACCTAGAACTTTTGATGAACAAAATCATTTAATTTGAAATAAAATGAGTTTTGGAGAAAGTACATGATTAGACAGACCTGGACTCTTAGAACATTCTAATCTCATGTGTTATTTGCTGTACCTCTTAGTCACCAAGTTCCAGACTCATGAGGTAATTTTTTCTAATATCCTTCTCTTCCCTTCTCTTCCCTTCCCTTCCCTTCTCTTCTCTTCTCTCTTCTCTTCTCTTCTCTTCTCTTCTCTTCTCTTCTCTCTACTCTTCTCTCCCCTCTCCCTCTCCCTCTCTCTCTCCCTCTCCCCCTCCTTCCTTTCTCTTTTTCTCTCTTTCTCTCTCTCTCTTTCCTTTCTTTTCCTTTCCTTTCCTTTCCTTTCCTTTCCTTTCCTTTCCTTTCCTTTCCTTTCCTTTCCTTTTCTTTTCTTTCTTACTTTTTTCCTATGTTGACAGTGTTTTGTAAAACTAAAAGAATCCTGTGGGGTTTTTATTTTTAATTCTTATCCTTGAAGACAGTGTTGAGCATGTCATGCAAATTTGAAGGGTAAGCTAGAAAGGCTGGGTAGTGAGCCTTTGCTTTGTATTACTTTTATGTGTCTTTGAACATGAGCTGTGTGGACATTTTGCTTGTGATTAGCCGCTAGTTTATTGATGCAAGCGATTTATGATCGGCGAATTAATTCCTTGTGTGGTAGGGATCGCTGTGATTTAAGTAGCATTGATAATAAAAACGAAAGCATTTATTAAAAATCTCCTTCCTGCATAGCATAATTGGAAACCTAAAATTAATTGCCTCTTTTTTAGAGTCCTTGCACAATGCCAAGGGGCGAGGGGTGTAATTATCGCCATCTCGCAGATGAGAAGCTGGAACACCGGAGGCTAGGAAGCTCTCCCCAGGTCTCTCGGTTAGGAAGCATGCAATGTGAGCATTCAGGCCCCGATGCAGAGGGCCTGCAGCCGCCCTTAAACGTGCTCACGGCCGGTGCATGCACAGGAAAACCACTGCAGAAAAAGGCACAGAAAACCCTGGCTGGCTCACAGCTCCTATTTAAATATACGCCCACCACTTGATAAACATCTTGGTTTTAATTTTCTGTCAACATTATCAACATCTGTTTGTTTCCGCTCCTAATTATAGCCACAGCCTTCGCTGCCCTGCGAAGGAAGTTGAAGGTTCTTTTTGGCCCTGTGGTCCCAGAGGCTGCGTTCTTGCCCCGCTGCACTGGCCCCACAGCGAGCGTGTTGGAGACGCGGCTGCTGTCCAGGTCAGCGTTCGGCCCCTTGTGGCGCTCCCTGCATGCCGCTCTCGGGAGTGACCCCTGTGTCTGCCTGTGGCTCTCGGCAGCTGGAGTGTGATGGTGCCAACCCCTTGTCTGTGGGGGTGTCGGCCTAGCGCTGGCTCATATATGTTTATATGTGTGAGTTGATAGGTACATAGTGACTATGGCCGGGTTTTCTAAATTTAAAATTTGTTCTTTGTAAATACAGGCACATATGTTTACAAAGAAATGTAGCCATTGGTTTTTGTTTTTCACTCTTTTTTTTCCCTTTGTTCCTATTGCTTCCTTCCAACTGCCCACGTGGCCTTCCTCCTCCTTACCCTGGCATATGGATAAAGCAGCAGTCACCAACCCCTCTGACCTCACGGACCACCATGGTTCGCGACTACCAGTTGGCGACCCCTGAAATAAAGGATACATAAGACATAGCATGCAGTCTTCCATACTTTCCCATGCTTGTGTAATCATGTATAAAATATATCTATGTGCAATTACGTGTAACAGTCATGTATGGGGTGGCTTTTTAGCCTTTTATGGTAAAACGAGACGTCCAGTGCACGAAATTCATTTGCTGGAGGGTCCCTAGCACCTGCCAGCCTCTGGCCAGGGCCTCCCTCACTTTCCCCAGCCAGCCCTGCCCCCTGGTTGAACTCCCGGACACCTCCCCATCGAGGGGACATTTTTTGCATACTATGCTTTTATTATTAGTAAGGTGGGATCATATTATAAAAACTTCTTAAAATCCATATACCTTACAACCAGTTATCCCATTCTGGTAATCTGTCCCATAGAAATTCGTAAGGTTTTTTTTTTTTTGTTTTGTTTTTGCCAAAACCGGTTTGGCTCAGTGGTAGAGCATCGGTCTGCGGACTGAAAGGTCCCAGGTTCGATTCCGGTCAAAGGCATGTACCTTGGTTGCGGGCACATTCCCGGTAGGGGGTGTGCAGGAGGCAGCTGGTCGATATTTCTCTCTCATCAATGTTTCTGACTATCTCTCTCCCTTCCTCTCTGTATAAAATCAATAAAATATATTTTTTTAAAGAAATTTGTAAGGTTTTTGTTTTTTAACATATTTTTATTGATTTCAGAGTGGAAGGGAGAGGGAGAGAGAGATAGAAACATCAACGATGACAGAGAATCATTGATTGGCTGCCTCCTGCACTTCCCCTACTAGGGGTGGAGCCTACAACCCAGGCATGTGCCCTTGATCAGAATGGAACTCAGGACCCTTCAATCTGCAGGCTGACACTATCCACTGAGCCAAACCAGCTAGGGCTGATTTGTAAGGTTTTGTGTCAAGAGTGTTTTCTATGGCGTTACTCAAAATAGCAGGAAGGAAGGGGGTGATTAAATAAATAATGATCTGTCTGCCCAATGGGATTTTAGACAGTCGTTCAGAAATTGAATTTGACTTATGCCAGAATCGTCTCCTCTGCCATCCTCTCTGTTATGAATTCACTGTTTTTATCCCTTTTCTGACATTTGAGTGGGGTTTCAAGAGGGAAAAGAAATACATGTAGTTGGACCTTTTTCTGTATAATTGAAAATGTGGTTCAGTTGATGCAAGACCTGGTTTAACTTGATTTTTCTTTCTAGTATTCTTAGGTTGTCTTCAACTGTGTATCCTCCCACCCACCCCCTTCTTACTGTGCCTTCTCTATTTTGGAAATTGGGAATCCCCCCCCCCCCCATTAGATTCTTTCTTGGCTTCTGACCCCTCCTGGGCCTTCCTAGCAGCAGCATCTCAGCCCAGCCTCCAACAGTCATATCTGAACTGTAAACTCAGAACCAAGGAGACGGCAGGTCAGAAACTGTGCGTGCCTGTGGCGTTTGGGTTTTCTTGGAGAGAAGAGATGCACAGAAAAAAGAAATAGCGTCTCTGTGTAACCACGGCTTTGTCTTCCTTTTCTTTTCCTCCTGCACAGGTTTGAAAAGGGGCGCATCTACACATTCATCGGAGAAGTCGTCGTCTCTGTAAATCCCTACAAGTCGCTGAACATCTATGGGAGGGAGACGATTGAGCAGTACAAAGGCCGGGAGCTGTACGAGAGACCACCGCACCTGTTCGCTATTGCCGATGCTGCCTACAAGGCCATGAAGAGGCGATCCAAAGACACTTGTATTGTGATATCAGGTATTTTAGGGAGGGGGGGTCCCCTGTACTGCTAAGATTAGACTGTATTTCATTTATTAGGTACTCAAGGATCCAAATGTTTCATCAGCTCTTTTTTTGAAGTTAGAAACGTAAGCAGTTTTTTGAAGGAAAAAAAATGTGATGAACATACTAAATTATTTATATCATTTCTGACCGCCCTCTAGTCTTGGTTCATTTACAAAATACATGTTAGGTTTGGATGGACCTCTAGACAGTTTTGTAGACTGAGTTGCCAAGGTAATTCCTTCCATCTCAAACACATAAAAAAAAATACTGGACAAATCGTAACAAAAGTTACTTTAGGTCAGTAGTCAACAGAGCCAAATATCAACAGTACAACGATTGAAACTCCTTTTGAGAGCTGAAAACTGACTTCTGCGCATGGGCCACGAAGTTTCAATCGCACTGTACGTGCGCGCCCGCACTTGGTATTTTGTGGAAGAGTCACACTCAAGGGGCCAAAGAGCCGCATGTGGCTCACAAGCCTCAGTTTGCTGACCACTGCTTTAGGAAGGGACAGAGTGAAACCGAGAAAATGAAATCCTGGGACCAGGAATGAGAGGATGAACTCAGAGTGGTGAATGGGAGCTAGTGTTGAGGGGGCCTGAACTGGGCTCAGAGAGTTAGGGGTGCTCCACCAGGAGGGAGACGGACCCCAAAAGCCCAAGGAGCGGAGCTGAGCTCTTCAAGGAATCTCATGCAGGAGGGCCTCCCCCAAACTGAGGAAACTTCTTGTGGTGCTAATGGCACCTCACATTTTGCATGAGTGCCTTTATACTTTTAAAAACACTATTATAATCTTTATTCCATTTTGATTATCGAAACAGCTCTGAGTGGTAGGTAAAGCTGGTAGGAGACTGTCCAGGGTCAGAAGAGTTCAGAGTCAGACTACATTGTGTGAAAATAAACTATGTTAAGCAGTATTGTCTGACTGTATTAAGTAAACATAAAAAGTCCCTTCCCTTAGAATATCTCCCCCCCCAAAAAAAAAGAATAATTTCTAGCAGTAACACTGACCAATTAATAGTGTTTATCCTTTTATACCTTTTCTTTCATGTACAAATACGTACAGTTACACATGCATATATAATTATGGCATAAATGCACAATCATAGAATTATGTGATAGCTGCTATTAATGCCTTGTTTTATTTCACTTAGCAATATATAATGGTTATCTTTTCATTAGCGTACTATAGAAAGAGTGCATTCTCTGAAAATTGCATAGTAGTCTACCGAATCCTAGTTTATTTCCCGTGTCCTCTACCTGTGGGCATATTATTTTCAGATTTTTAGCTATGATATGTAGCCAGCAAAAAGCCTTTTGGAAAGTATGATGATTATTACTGTATTAGTATTTTATTATTTCCATAGTATAAATTTCTACAGGGAGAATTTTAGGGTCAGAAGGCATAAACATTTAAAAATTGGGGGTAGGTAACTCAAAATTGACCTTTTCTTCCCCCTTTTACCAGTTGCCATGCTTTTTCAGTGATACCAGGTGTCTGAAGCTTACTTGCTGCCTGTTTTTTTGTTGTTGTTTTTTTACCAAAATTGCTCTAATTTCCATTCTCTGAAAGAATTATTTTGTCCCCAGTAAGATGAAAGGAAATACTGTTATAGAAAAAAGGTAATATTCATTTAGCTGTGGCTACTGTTTGTATCACTGCAAAGTGATTTTCCACGAGACAAGAATCACTACAAAGGGCTCAGACTAGTCTAAGGAATTAGTTTATCACATTTTAGCTCACGATTTTTTTTTTTACTAAATATATCTTGATTTGTAATCTGTTACTTCACTTCTACAAATAGTCTTATTTTTTTTTCTAACATGGCTACAACCAATACCACAACACATACAGGATGATAAAACTAAAAAAAAAAAAAAAAAAAAAAAAAAAAAAAGGCAAACAGTGAAACATAGGGATTTTAAATAGCTAACACCACAATTTTAAATTATCCCATTAAAAATGAACTTGCTCAAGCCTGGCACGATTTCCCTCCAGGGGAGAGTGGAGCTGGTAAAACCGAAGCCAGTAAGTACATCATGCAGTACATCGCGGCCATCACCAACCCCAGCCAGAGGGCCGAGATCGAAAGGTAAGGGCGGCCTCCTAATGGGGAGAAATTCTGATTAGAGCTTTACTTTCTACATAGACTCGGCTAGACCTAAACTCTGGAATGTATCAGCCATTTATTGATGATAAGCTGCTTTGATTCTCCTATCGCATGCTGTCTCTACTCGTTTTATATCACTCTATATCTATATTTGTTTTATTTTTAAATATATTATTGATTTTGGAGAGGGAAAGAGAGAGAGAAACATCAATGATAAGAGAGAATCATTGACTGGCTGCCTCCTGCACACCCCCTACTGGGGATCAAGCCTGCAACTAGGACATGTGCCCTGATAGGGAATCGAACTGTGACCTCCTGATTCTTAGGTCGACGCTCAACCACTGAGCCATGCCAGCTGGGCTCTGTATCTGATTTTAATAGGGAAAAAAAAAGCTGACTACTGTGGTAACAGGCTTTACATAAAGGTAAAATAAGATTATTCTGAAACAAATGAAAGTGTCTCTTTTCTAGTTTATAACTGCTTCCTTAATGGTTGTATGTGGTCAGCAAAGACATTATAATTCACACTGGTAGTTTTTATGGTGCAAATGCTCACATGTTTCTTTTTCTATTTCTGCCTTTTTAAACTGGTGTTCTGAGGAGCCCTAGGTCCCTGAGCGTGCAGGGGGCTCTGGAAGGCAGATCCATGCCATCATTATTACAGCTAGAACTCCTGAATGTAGACGTTCTACGTATGATTCATTTTTGAAAGGGTTTTAGCCACCCCGGCTGCCACTCACTGCAAGATGAGTAACAGAGCCCTGGGCACTGTCTGGGCCCGCCGTTGGCATCGTGTCTGGCACATAGTATTTACATTACAAATGTATGAGGAATGAATGGATGGGTTTTTTTATTTAGTTTTTGTTTGTTTTTAAAAATAAAAACATGGTGTGGGTGTTTTGGTTTGGTTTTTTTTTTTTTTAAGAGAGAGAAGAAAGGAGAGGGAGTGAAAGAGAGAAACGTTGATGTGAGAGACAAACAGCGATCAGTTGCCTCCTGTATGTACCCCAACAAGGATCAAACCCACAACCTGGGTATATGCCCCACCCGGGAATCAGAGCGACCCTGTGGTGCATGGGGCCACGCCCAGCCAACTCAGCCGCACTGGCCAGAGCTAGATGCGTTCATTTTAAAAGAAAAAAAGAAATGTGGCTATAAAGCAACATGGCTCAACTTTCTTATGTGGTGTGGACTTTTTGAAGAGAAAAGGGGTTTTTCAGAGTTGCTCCTTTGACACTCAGTATTCCCTCACTGCAGAGCACCACGCCACACACACATCTCCATCTGCAAGCTTATGAATAGAGAAAAGGGTTGCTGAGAGAAGAGAATTTAGAGTACACTATCCGATGTAGGCTTTCTTCTTTTTGTTGTAATTGGGCTGGATGGTCAGGTCAGAAGACATGTTTTTATTCATTGTGACATTTCCCACTTCTCATTCTGGCTTTGCAATTCAAATAAGACAAAAATACGAGTACGTTTTTAAATTTTCCTTAAGAGCTCAGGAGAATAACTGGCTAAGAACAAAATTGATTTTATGTCTAAACCCAGTTGGTGTAGCGGAATATGGCACACTGGAGGCCCAGTGCACGGGTGGGGTCCCTGGGCCTGGCTGGCGGTCAGGGCTGATCTGGGCTGATCGGGGCCTTCTGGCTGCCGGCTTGGGCCTTCCTGCCGGCTGCTGGCGGGGGCCTCCCTCCCCTGTTGTGCCAGTTACTCCTGCAGGTAGGTGCATATGAGAGGAATTCTGTCAGTGAAATAAATAAGACATACTAGTAGGATGAAGTTAAAATATGTCTGTCAGGAGAGACTGCTCTGTAGAATGGAAGGAGAGCAATCATTAAAAAATGAATTAACTGCCCAGCCAGCTTGGGTCAGTGGTTGAACCAGGAGGTCACAGTTTGATTCCCGGGCAGGGCACATGCCTGGGTTGCAGGCTCGATCTCCAGTAGGGGTCGTGCAGGAGGCAGCCAATCAAGGGTTATCTCTCATCATTAATGTTTCTATCTCTCTCTCCTTCTCCTTTCCTCTCTGAAATCAATGAAAGTATATATATATATTTTTTTAAATGAATTTACTGATACAAGAGAAATGCCATAGAGCTTCAAATGAAACAATGAGCAATTTCTAAAATAATAAAGACCACACTGATGATATATAAGTAAGTGCAATTAATTTCACAGTTCTAGGGTTTATAAGCAAGTACTTTTAGAGATTGTATGATTTTCTGTTTCACCCTTTCTTCTCAGAGCACACTGTTTTAAGATTATTCTTCATGTAAAAAAACAACACATGTTTATTTTAAAGGAAAACTAAAAATTATAGCATTACGTTGAAGGTGAACATTCCCTGAAATCCCACCCCCCTACCTACCTCTTCGGCCTAGATAACCATAGTGAAGTGTACTGTTTCCTCTAGATTTTTTAAGCATTTTCTAACACATATGCATGAGCACATTCACTCACATATGTGTATATATACACACACGCACACAGAAGCACAGATCCTGCAATACATATTATATGGCAACCTAACTTCTCATTCATTAATATATTCTGGACATTTTTCTATATCAGTATATGTTATACTGGGAAACAGTAATCTATTTCTGTTCATCCCTATTGATAGACATTTAGGTTGTGTTTGGGGGCAGGCGTGTACACTGTATAGCAAACAGTGCTGTAGTAAACATCTTTATATAAATATTTGCATGCCTTTTAATGAAGTCTAGTCTTGTTTTTTTTAAGGCCCAGCCTTTAAAACTTTTTATAATGATTTTGATTTGTCTGTGTTCAAGGGTGAAGAATATGCTTCTTAAGTCCAACTGTGTCTTGGAAGCTTTTGGAAATGCCAAAACCAACCGTAATGACAACTCAAGCAGGTTCGGGAAATACATGGATATCAACTTCGATTTCAAGGGGGACCCTATTGGCGGACACATCAGCAACTACTTACTCGAGAAGGTAAAATGTGCTGAACCTCCCCGGGTAGTATTTGTAAGCGCTGAAGGTTGTTTTTATAAACCTGATTATAGAATTTCTTTGATTGCTTCAAAGTAGCTTTTGCTCTGATTCTCCCTCTCTTCCTGCTCCTCAGCTTTCTGTGACAAAATATCCTCCTTTCATGTTCTTTTATTAGCATTTACAATAGGAAGTTCAACAAAGTTACAGGTTTTGTAGGTAAAGATTTAGATATGTGTGTGGGAGGGGTGGGGGTGGTCTGTGAGTGTGTGCCCACTTCTGGGTAAGTTTTAACTAAACACCAATCTAGGACTAATCAGGTCTACCCTTTTTTATACATCACCATCTCCCATATCTTTTTGGGGTTTTTGTTTGTTTCAATGCATTGCAGAAGAGTTATTATGTTCATTCCCTGAATGACACTCTTTTCAAACAATTAAGTCCATACTCTTTTAAATTGAGATATAACTGCCATATAGCATTGTATTGCTTTCCCACTTCTAACTTTCAATTACTTCTAATTGATTTGAATCTCGTTTTCTTCTCGTTTCTATCTGTAGCACTCTTTATGGCAGTACAATGCAGCATGCACAGTCCATTTTTGTTGGTTAAGTGGAAGTCAGACTAGTAAGGAAATTACGTGTTTCTATCAGAGGCAGTTTAAAAAGGACAGGAAGTGCCCTGTGTTTTCAGGGTTTTTCCCAAATGTTTCATGGCTTCGCTTCATGTACATATTGGGTCAAGGGGGCCCCTGTGAATGAACATACGCTTTCATAGTAGCAGCCTCTTCATAGCAGACTTTCGGGAACCATGTCAGGCAGGGGTCTCTGCAGACTGTTCTTACTCCATGGATCTTATTACATAATATAAGGCATTGCTCTGCAGAGGGGACTATTCATCCCTAATTGCTCCTTCCTATTCTCTCTACTTCCCATTTTTCCTCCCTTAAAAAAAATCATCTTTAGGGTCAAGAACTCTGTTTCAAGCAGTAAAAATATCAAAAAATTGCACAGAGCTGAGACTGGTTTGGCTCAATTGATAGAGCGTCGGCCTGCGGACTGGAAGGTCCCAGGTTCAATTCCAGTCAAGAGCATGTACCTTGGTTGCCGGCACATCCCCAGTAGGGGGGGTGCAAGAGGCAGCTGATCGATGATTCTCTCTCATCGATGTTTCTAACTCTCTATTTCTCTCTCTTCCTCTCTGTAAAAAAATCAATAAAATATATTTTTTTAAAAGAAAGAAAAAATATATATATTTTTTTAATTGCACAGAAAACCCCGTAAAGGAGACCTCGTTTGATGGGTACTGTCCACGGGATCCTCGGGACATTTACACACACTTGTTGATACAGGACTCCCAGAGAGGGTGGCTCCTGTTTTGTTTTAGGGGTACATTCTCAGATTAACAATTTTCGTTGGTTTGTTTCCTAGTCTCGAGTGATTGTGCAACAGCCAGGAGAAAGAAGCTTCCATTCTTTCTATCAGGTTAGTAATCTGTGGTGCAGATAATTGATCATTTGCTCAGTCATGCAGGAAATGAATGTTTCTGTGTTGGGGTTCTCCCCTGTCCTGTGCCTCCCTTGCCTCCATTGGCCCATGACACGGCACACGCATGCGCACGCCCTACCCCATGTGCTTCCTCCGAGATTTGATTGGCGTGACTGTGAGAAACAGCTGCCAGGTAGGTAACCAGCCAGGTGACTGCGTTGGTTGAGCAGCACCTGCATTTCTTTGCAGTGTAGCTAACAGCTAAGTGGTGTGTAAAAGCTTTTGAAATGGGACATCCTGAATATGTTAAATTAATTTTGTTTTATTTTGAATTGAAGCTGTTCAATTTGGGAACTTAGAGGTAGGAGCACAAACTCAGTTTATTTTGCTCTGGGAGACAATAAAGTGATATGAGTGCTTAAAAAATGAATTTGGATTCAAGAGAATTATTGTCTTTACCCCATCAAAGCTGTGATTGCTTCGGGAAAAAATAAACTATGAATACCTCTTTTGGGAATGCTCTTAGCGGCTAAGACAGAATCTTTTACCATAGCCCTCCTGTTGGCAAGTCTTTCTACTGAGAAAACGCGTCTGATACATTATTATACTTTTTTAGAGCCCGTTGTAATATAAACCAGTGCTTATAAATAAACTGGGTGACCACATTAAACAATACCATCGTGGATTTTTATAAAATAAAATTATAAATCACTAAGATTGATTTCCACATATCAACTTTCAGTTATCCAGTTGTCCTCCTTGCCTGAGACCCAGAGATGGATGAGGAAAAGCTGTTTTTTCCCCCATTGTGATTCAGCCTATGACTCCGGTACCTCTTACTTCCACGGCAATATTGACTTTTTCTGAATTCTCAAACACAACTCCATCCTGTCCGGGTATTGAGGCTGCTGAGCAAGTAACCAGCATAGAGCCTGGGCTCCCGTTTTACAAATGACCATAGGAAAAAACTTGTATGCCAGTTTTGTTGTGAAAGCTCTAAGACTTTTGAAGTTATTTTCTTCATGATTGTGTAACATTCTCCGACTGATAACTACTGAGGCCGTTTACCTTTAGTAGGTAAAAAACAAAAACAAGAAAACGAAACAAAAGAAAACTTCAAAGCCAGAAACAGGAGGACCTCAGTAAATGAAGCCCAGAAAATTAATAAAAGCTCGATTGCCATGGTCAGAGCATCTGGTATATTTGATATAGTGTGTGTGTTTGGCTCATTTACCTTATGTTATTTTTCAGCTACTCCAAGGAGGTTCCGAACAGATGCTCCGCTCTCTGCATCTCCAGAAATCCCTTTCCTCCTACAACTATATCCATGTAGGAGCTCAGTTAAAGGTGAGCGTTTCCTCTCTGAGGTTGTTCAGGTACAGAATCAGAGAATGGGGTTGCTCAGGTACAGGATCAGACATTAAATAATTATCTGGTCCAGCCTGCTGCCTTTAGGCAAATGAATGACTCTTCCCTTATTAAAATCCTTGGGGGCAGAGAGGCAAATCATGATTGGCTCAACAACTTCGCCTAGTAACCCATTACTTTATCTTATCACCATCTGACAGGAAGTTTCTCTCTTGTGATTTTGTGGTTTCTTTGAATTTTTAATCCCCTTCTTTTATTTTGACACCATAAAAATGTTAAAATGATTAGGAAACCCACCTCAAAAGAAAATGCCATGTGATTTGGCCAAAGGCAAGTTGTTAAGACAAGAGAAAATTTAAGAGCGCTTTGGTTGAAATGACTATCAAAGTTCTCCTTTCACTGTGTTTTCGGCTATTGATGTAGCCTAGCAGTAGTTTTGTGACCCTTGCAGCATTTCCGCTTAGATTTGACACCTTTTTTCCCCCCTGCCCTCGCATGCCAGTCCTTGCACGCAATGCAGGTACTCTCTGCTTTTATTTTAGTTGGTTTTCCGCTGGTCCTTTTTCAGCTAACCCTAATAATAATAGTTTGTTGATGGTAGGATATGAAACAGTAGTCACATTAATTATCCTGATTTTTTGAGAGAAGGTACTATTTACAAATACCTAAAATATGATATATAGAGAAATAGGTCAACATTTTGTTTATTCTGGATTGAGGATGATATTTGTGTTCTGCTTTTCCATATTTTAACTGTCTTCTATAATTAAAAATGTATTGGGGGGGGAAATAAAAGAATTTATAAAAGGCAAGGATCTAAGACGTGGGAGGGTCTTCTTTTCCTCACCTGTGAAATAGAAAGCCTGGCCGTACAGGAGCGGGAGTACTGTTTCCGGCCTCTGCAAGCCCCCGAGTGAGGGACCAGAAGCCACGGGAGGCGATGCCAGGCATTTGTGTGTCTTGGAGGCTCCCACGGCCAGAGTTTCCCTTTGGAGCTCACATCCCCTGCTGTGTCCTTCCTTCATCCCAGAGCACCAGTCGCCTTGGCCGAGTCAGTTCAGGACTTGCTCCCTCCTGGAGGGGCCAGGAGTGACAGCGGCCCTCACACGCAAGTGGGCGTTGTCGGTGCGGCAGGACGTTTCTACCCTGGAACCCATTTTTATCTTCTCTGCATTCTCGGTGACTTAGGAAACAAGCGTCATGACCTCGACTAAACTTGAATGTAGTCTCATGATGGCGTTAATGCTCATGTGACATGCCCGCGACTTAACGTTTCCATTTTCACTCCTAGTCTTCTATCAATGACGCCGCCGAATTCAAAGTGGTAGCGGATGCCATGAAAGTAATTGGCTTCAAACCTGAGGAGATTCAGACCGTGTATAAAATTCTGGCTACTATTCTTCACTTGGTGAGTAGGGCCGTCTCTCAGATTCCGTCACCTCCCTGTGGAGGTAGGGTGCTCTTTCAGAAGAGTTTGGGGGTTCCCCTCCCCCCCATAGATTTCAGAAGTAATGTTTTGAAGAAATTATTCCATCAAGAGTTCTCTCCACCACATTATAATATTTTCCAAGCCACAGTAGGTTTTTGAGACTGTGGCTTGACCTAATTATCTCATTGGTATGTCTGGCTTTGAAGTGGTTCATTTCAAGAATGAAGGAATTCAGCAGCGATGTGACTAAAAGCTTTTGGACAGAATACATTCCCAGCAGCGCTGGAAACACTGGAGTCATAGATTACCGGGCCCGGAGTTCTGATGGGCTCATATTGCAGGTTGGGGGATACGCCTAACAGGGGCAGCATGGCTGGGTCAGGGGCACAGAGTTCACGGCCGCCAGCACCATGGACCACGCTGGCCGCGGTATGTTTTCCACGACCCCACACCAAACCCAGAGGACGGAAAGAGCCCTGAGTCAGACTTCTTTCAGTATCCGTCTCTGCAGGGGTAGGCAAAGCAGGTTCACGGTTGCATTGTGGCAGTCTTTGGAGTTCATACAGCTGTTGTAATCATCATAGCCCGCGTGTCTTTTTCCATGCACACCACTGTCAACCAGCTTTTGCCCACCCCTGTATATTTGGACATGTTTAAAACATAACGAACACGAAACCTTACAATGAATGAATGAATGAATGACAGCATGCATTCAAATATGGAATAAACATTACCTTTCACTTTGCCATCACAAGATTTAACCCTAAATGAATCAGGACCTATATAAAAAAATATTATGCAGCAATGTAAATGATATCTGACATAAATGTTTCTGACTGGGAGGCCTTAATGTGATAAATTGTCTCATTCCTTGAACTAGTTTATAAATATAGTTATAACAGTTTCCTTCGGAATCCCAAATAGAAATTTTGTTGTGAAGTTGCCGTCATGGTTCTGGAATTCACCTGGAACAGGAAGCATGTAGGAGGAGCAAATGAAAATGCATTAAAGAAGAAGAGTAGAGTAGGGGAAGGGAGGAGAGGAAACATGAGTAATTTTTTAAATATATATATTTTATTGCTTTTTTACAGCTAGGAAGAGAGAGGGATAGAGAGTTAGAAACATCGATGAGAGAATCATCGATCAGCTGCCTTCTGCACAACCCCTACTGGGGATGTGCCCGCAACCAAGGCACATGCCCCCGACCGGAACTGAACCCGAGACCCTTCAGTCCGCAGGCCAACGCTCCATCCACTGAGCCAAACCTGTCTTGGCGAAACATGAGTAATATTTATCAGATTTTAAATGATAATAAAAGCTACAAAACTTTAAAACTTGTTGCAAAATCAACAGATTAGCTGATGTGCTAGACACTTGGTTGATGGATAGTATTTATTGAGTGAACAGAATATAAATAGACTCAACAACTTGGGGAGGATTTAATATATAATAGAGGTAACATTCCAGATCAGGACAAAAAGCTAAACTGTTCAATAAGTAGTATTGGAGCAACTAGCAAACTATCAGAAACAAAACAAGGTTAGATTCTTACTTTACCCCACATACAGACAAATTCTAGGTGGATTAAAAGCTTAAATGTACGGGGGGAAAATTGTTCAGCTATTGGAAGAAAATACTGAATATTTATTAAGTCTTTGGAGTACAGATGGTTTGAGTATGACACCCAAGAAAGGTTCATAAGGAAAGGATTCATAGATTTAGCTACATCAAAATATAAAACATCTACCCATCAAAAACATATACTGAAAATTAAAAGACACAGGTGTCTGGAGAAGAGAGGGGGGGAAAATGGATGAAGCGCTAGGTATTTATATGTAATATATTTAGGAGAATACGTGCTACAAACAAAGTCACTTTGCATCATATAAATGTATCCCTGACGTACTGTTTCAGAATCTCATTGGCAATGGTGTGTCTCGTTTCTTCACTCCTGGTATAGGGAAATTTAAAATTTGTAGTGGATGGTGACACGCCTCTCATTGAAAACGGCAAGGTCGTATCCATCATAGCAGAATTGCTCTCCACCAAGACGGACATGGTTGAGAAAGCCCTTCTTTACCGGACTGTGGCCACAGGGCGTGACGTCATCGACAAGCAGCACACGGAGCAGGAAGCATGCTACGGCAGGGACGCCTTCGCGAAGGTGGGATTTCGGCTCATGTTCCCTGGGCCTGGTGTGGGTCTCAGTTTTATTTTATTTTATTTACTTTCTAAAATACACTTTTATTGATTTCAGAGAGGAAGGATGAGAGAGAGAGAGAGAGAAAAACATCAATGATGAGAGAGAATCATTGATTGCCTGCCTCCTGCACACCCACTACTGGGAATGGAGCCCACAGCCCGGGCACGAGCCCCAACCGGAACTCAACTGTGACCTCCTGGTTTACAGGTCTACGCTCAATCACTGAGCTATGCCCACCAGGCTCAGGGGCAGTGTTAGTGAGTTTCTGTGAGGATGTATTCAGAGATCCCTTGAAAATAGCTTCAGGCTTTTCGAGACTTCAGTCGGGATACTTTTGGGCCATCACAGCCTCCATCAACACTCCTGACTGAGCATTTGCTCAAAATGACCTGAGAAAAGCTAAGCTGACCAACCGACTGGCAAGCCGAGGGCACTTGCTTTGTGGGTCCCTCGCTCAGATGGGCCCCTCTCATGCCCTGTTTTGCTTCTCTCACTCAATAGTGCTTCCTGGAAGGCCCCTTCGAGCCCACAGATGGCGTCTGCTCCATTCTGTCTGTCTGTCTGTGTCCCAGTGTGCGGTGCTGGCTCCACAGTGTATTAGCCGTCCTCCTCCTCAGTCATTCACCTTGTTTCCTTCGTTGCCACTGCAAACGATGCTGCAATTGGCCCCATACATCCATCCATCTCCCTCTCTCTCTCTCTCTCTCTCTCTCTCTCTCTCTCTTTCTCTCTCTCTCTCTCTCTCCACACACACACACACACACACACACACACACACACACACGTGCTTTTATTTCAGTTGGACACCCAGGAATGAGATTGCCAGACCAAAGGACATGCTGATGTTAAATGTTAAATTTACTGATTTTTGTGGGTACATAGTTATAGCTCATTCTTGCTTTAATTTTCATTACTAGGGTATCTGAGCGTCTTGTCCTAGAAGGTATTTAAGTCTGCTCTGAGCATTGCCTGGCTCTATGCTTTGTGCATGTTTCTTTGGGGCTGTTACCTTTTTATCGTCAGTTTGTAAAAGCTGGTCACTTTAACCCTTGGCCTGTTTTCTGCGTGGCAAACATTTTATTTTTTTCAAGCCTAACACTTTCTTTACCATTTTTGCTGGTTGATTCTGTTCCATTTTTTTTTATTTGTGTACGTCTCGGGTGTGGTTTTTAGTCTTGGGAAGAATTTAAATCTATCTCAGTGCAGTGGAGAGTGGGACAAAGACGTCAAATTGGGATTTTTAAAGTGATCTTTCTGACCTCAGTATGGAGAATCTTATGGGAGGCAGGGAGGAGGGGAAGACAAGAATGGCAGCAAAGAGACCAATTAAGAGGACCTTTCAATAATCTAGGAGAGAGATAGTGACAGCCTGGACTAGGAAGGTGGCAGTGGGGAGAAGAGGGTGAGTTGAGACCAACTGTGTTTGGAAAATAAAATTCACAGGACCTGTTTGTCTGGAGAATGATGACATCAAGGGAATTGCTTAACGTGGTCTGGCCCCAGCCTACCTCTCCTGCCTCGTTTCATTTCACTCCACAGTCCAGCCTCCGTTCCTCACTCCGCACATTAGCCTTACAAGTTGTCTTCATCCCTTTCTCCTTCTGCCACAGGGACCTGCATGTGATGTGTCCTCTGCCCTGACTGTTCTTCTCCCCTCGCCCCTGGTAACTCTTCCTCATCCTGACCTCCGCCCACTTTCTCAGGGAAGCCTCTCTGAACACTGAACAGGCTCCGTTCTCCTCAGATCTTATACACCTGTCCTAGAGACAGAGACAGAGACAGAGACAGAAAAAGAGAGAGAGAGAGAGAGAGAGAGAGAGAGAGAGAGAGAGAGTCATTTTCCCTTCACCTTGCTCCTTAAGCTCCTTGGAGAAGACCATGTTTATATTTGCTTAGCACCATATCATCAACAAACTGCACATAGCAAATCCTCAGCAACTATTTGTTGACTGAATGAATAAATTTCTAAGTTTCTCTTGCCATTTATTCATGGTTAAAAGTAGGGGAGGAACAGTTTGGTGGGGAGATGGTGGTGTCGGGTCACGCATAGGAATCTGGAGCTCAGAGGAGAGGTCTGCATTGGGATAACCTTTGGGGGGAGTATTGTATCTCTGCTGTGTAATTTTGGTTGAAACCACTTGGAAAGGTGTTAGAGAGTGAAGAGAAGAGGGCTAGGAGGAATGCCCGCCTTCAGGGGTCAGGTAGAGGAGGACCCACCAAAGGTGCCCAAGAAGGAGCGGCCAGTGAAATAACAGAAAATTAGGTACATGTGGCATCCTGAATCCCAGGGAGGAGGAGTTTTCCAGAAGAAAGGGGAATCAGGTGAGGAGTG
Source organism: Vespertilio murinus (assembly GCA_963924515.1). NCBI lineage: Eukaryota > Metazoa > Chordata > Mammalia > Chiroptera > Vespertilionidae > Vespertilio > Vespertilio murinus. The sequence continues at coordinate 27,794,566 of OZ004718.1, read as the reverse complement.
CTGAGTACCTGAGTGAGATGACCTTCTAATGGGACAAGAAAGGGTCTCTCTGGGGATGCTCAGCGTCCTTGATGAGCCATTTTGGTGTTGTGGGAGCTAAGTGAAGACCGATGTGGGTTAAAGAGAGAAGGGGGGTGATGAGAGGAGCGGTGTGTATAGATGTGGACCAGGAGAGAGAAAGGTGGCCGGAGGGAGCCGTTAAGGAAAGGCTTTCTAAGGATGTGACATTGCAGAGCATGTTTGTACCAGGGTGTGGCTCTGTGTTCATGTGTGGTGCCTTTGTCCACGTATGACTGTGCATGTGTATCCTTGCGTATTGGATATGTGTTTGATTCTCAGGGAATGTCAAACTGTGGCCGTTAGCCCAGGACTTTATGTAGCATTATAAATCAATAGTTGCATTTTTCAAATTTACAGAGCTTTAGCAGAACGGAGTTATTAACTCGTTGCTTTTCCACTTTTTAGATTCAAAACAAGCAAGGAAGTGATTTACCTGGGGGAGTAGGTGGATTATTGAAATGGCTGGGTATGGAAATGTACATGGGGAATGTTTTGGAATGCAATAGGCATAGTACTTGATAATAATCTTAAAATTTTAAACCATTTTGTTTTGCATCCATCGCATTGTTTTTTTTATCTGATAATCTGCATTTTGTATTGTTCTGCTTCAGGTAGTAACAGCTATGCTAAATGTTGAGGAGGAGGAGGAGAGGAATTTATAACTGTACCACAAACCAAAACAGAGACTCAATCCCAAACCAGCAAGAATTTATGATGTTGTTTTCCTCACAGGCAATATATGAGCGCCTTTTCTGTTGGATTGTGACTCGCATCAATGATATTATTGAGGTCAAGAACTATGACACCACAGTGCATGGGAAAAACACTGTTATTGGTGTATTGGATATCTATGGCTTTGAAATCTTCGACAATAACAGGTGAACCAGTTAAATACTTACAACTCTTATTGTTTACTTTTGACCTGTGTGGTGTGGGTAAGTGATTGGAGGGTCAGCCTGTGCACCTAAGGGACTTGGGTTCGATTCCCAGTCAATGGCACATACCTAGATTGCAGGTTCTACCCCTAGTCCCAGTCTAGATTGGTGTGAGAGCAAACCAGTCTATGTGTTCTTCACATTGATGTTTCTCTCTCCCACTCTCCCTTTTCCTTCTTCTCCCTCTCCTTCCCACCCCTCCTCTAAAAAAAATCAATGGAAAAATATCTTCAGGCCCATCTGGTGTGGCTCTGTGGTTGAGCATCGACCTATGAACCATGAAGTGATGGTTCGATTCACCTTCAGGGCACATGCCCGGGTTGTGGGCTCATTTCTCAGTAGGGGGGATGCAGGAGGCAGCCGAATAATGATTATCTCTCATCATTGATGTTTCTATTTTTCTCTCCCTCTCCCTTCCTCTCTCTGAAATCAATAAAAATATATATTAAAAAATATATTCAGATGAGGATTATCCAAAAAAAACCTGCTGTTTATTTTTTTTTTCAAATATTTTTATTGATTTCAGAGATAAAGGGAAAGAGAGATAGAAACATCAATGATGAGAGAGAATCATTGATTGGCTGCTTCCTGCACACTCCCCACTGGGGATTGAGCCTGCAACCCAGGCATGTGCCCTTCACCGGAATCGAACCCGAGACCCTTCAGTCTGCAGGCCAATGCTCTATCCACTGAGCCAAACGAGCTCGGGCCTGCTGTTTACTTTTTTATTTGTTTAAACATAATGTATTCCTTTCTTGCAGCTTTGAGCAATTCTGCATCAACTACTGCAACGAGAAGCTGCAGCAGCTGTTTATTCAGCTGGTTCTGAAGCAGGAACAAGAGGAGTACCAGCGGGAAGGGATCCCCTGGAAGCATGTGAGTGCACCCTGGGGACAGTGTCTCAGGCGTCACACATGATTATAATGACAAATCTTACCTTTCTTAAAAAGGTATTTTTTTAAATCTGCTTGGGGTACTTGAAACATTTCAGCTTTTCATTTGGGGACATGTAAATATATTTCATTTTCAGGGTAGGTAGATGGGATTTTCCTAATTTAAAAGACTCCCTTGTTGGTGCCCAGAAAATGCTGAGTTTTATTCAGTAACTTTAACATTTCCACTTTATGGCGGGTGCTGCATGGGTTTTCTGGTTCACATATGTCTGTTAAGAGTTCAGCATCATTTATAAGTTATTCAGAGCAGCAACTTTTGCCTTAAAATGGCTGAGCTTTGCTTCTAGAGTTAGCTTCTTCTTCTTCTTCTTCTTCTTTTTCTTTTTTCCTGTTACTCCTTCCCCCCCCCCCTCTCCTTCTTTGTGTTGTTAGCTACATGGCATTGCATTGTCCTCAGTGGATGTTATTCCTGTACTCTGAAATCCTTGCGTGAAACACTTCCATTCCGTTTCTTTCCTGCATGTCACATTTCCGCTCTCACCTCTCTTTTCATGGCTCTTTGTGAACTGTAGTACTTGTCAGAACCACACTAGCCTGGTAATATGTCACCAGAACGCAGGCCTGGTCTCAGGTGCAAATCCAGAGATCACAGCTAAAAAGCATGACATTTAGAGCCCGCGCTCATGATGGAAATGAGACGTAGTAATTTTTCTTTTGAATTTTTGTTTTAAACAATTTTAAGAACAGACTTGAGTCATGCAAAAGCATTGGAGCTTCCCTGAGTTTCTGTGTTTATAAAACTGTGTTTATCCTCTTGTCAAAGAGTAAAGACAGCTCTAACTGGTTTGGCTCAGTGGATAGAGCGTCAGCCTGCAGACTCAAAGAGTCCCAGGTTTGATTCCGATCAAGGGCATGTACCTTGGTTGCGGACACATCCCCAGTAGGGGGTGTGCCAGAAGGCAGCTGATTGATGTTTCTCTCTCATCATTGTTTCTAATTCTCTCTCCCTCTCCCTTTCTCTCTCTAAAAAAAAAAATCAATAAAATATATATTTTTTAAAAGAGTATTGATAATTGTCAGGGAGAAAGGGGTATGTGGGTATAGAAAGAGACTGGATTAAAATCATATAACCTGTGGATGAGGACAATGGCGGGGGGTAAAGGGGGGAAGGGAAGGGCAGAGGGTGGGGAGGGAACCGAGTGGAAGGGAGCTATGAACGGGGAGAGAAACAATTGTAATAATCTGAGCAATAAAGATTTATTTTTTTTAAAATAGAAAAGACAATAAAAATAGTGTCTATTTTGTGATATACAACATGATATCAGTGGAAAAAAACTATTTGAAAGGCCATATTTTAATTACTTTTATATTCCTTTTTACCTTCTCACTGTCCCTCTCCCTCTCATTCAGAAAAAGGAAGCCATGCTAGCTCCCCTGCCTCAACCTGCCTCTTTGCCTTGCATTTGCTAAACATCAGAATGCCTTAAAAACTTTCTCCAAGTATATCAGTATAAGTTTTGCCTATTTCAAATAAACCAAAGTGTGCTATTGCTTTATAATAGGATTACCTACAATTTTTATTTAAGGAGTGAACTCTTACAACACAATTCAGATGTAACTCAATAAAGTTTATATGCAGCGTTCTTAGAATGAATGTGTTGTACAACACCCAATTAAAACTGAGGCTTAGGTTTTTATAGCAAATTGAATCATAAAACTTGCTACTCAGATGTGATTCAGAGATACTGGTCAAAAATATCCTTTAATCATCAGAGTATCAAATTCCACTGACCTGGTTGATAAAGAGAAAAGTCAACAATTGCAGGAAAAAGGGAGAAAAAAAACACTGAATACACAAAAATTCTTAGCGAAATAAACAAAGAAATATGTGACCTCGAGGGAACAGAAGCCTGACCCTATGCCAGCTCCCCCTAGATGAGAATCACTATTCTGGACAAGTATTTCCTTTAAGAACCCGACTTCTGAACATAGTGATTCTTTCTTTTTGGGATTTTTTTTTACAGAAATTTCAAATATATAATCTAAAAGCAGAGATCATAATATAATAAACTTATTGTACACATCACCCGCTGTAAGAGTCATCAGTGGACTATACCCACCCACCCCAGATAATTTTTTAATATATTTTATTGATTTTTTTTTTACAGAGAAGAAAGAGAGGGATAGTTAGAAATATCTATGAGAGAGAATCATCCATCAGCTGCCTCTTGCATGCCCCCCACTGGGGATGTGCCCAAAACTAAGGTACATCATTGAATCAAACCTAGGACCTTTCAGTCCCCAGGCCGACACTCTATCCAATGAGCCAGACCAGTTTTGGCCACCCCCAGATCATTTTGAAGCAAGTCTCAGACTGTGATATGACAATAATGTGATCTATTTCATCTGTAAATATTTCAATGTGTTTCTCTAAAAACCATAAGCACAATACCATTGCCACACCCAAAATATTCACAATAAGTCCTTAGTACCACATATCCAGTCAGTGTTCAGATTTCACATTTTTCTCAATTGTCTTAGAGTCTGTTTGAATTTGGTTCCAAATAAGGCTCCTACACTGTGGTTGGCTAATAAGTCTCTCACGTACCTATAGATTTTCTTCACCCAGTGTCTGTCTGTCTCTCTCTCCGTCTCTCTCCTTTTTTCCTTGTAATCTTTTGTTGAAGATTATGGATCCTTTGTTTTGTTGTGTTTCCCCGAGTCTGGATTTTTCCAGATTCCTGAGCTGTCATGACTATGATTCTCTGTATTTTGAATGTCCTTGGTTGTTAGATTTAGAATCTCGACCAGGTTCAGGACCAGTGTTTTCCTACCAACGGTGTGTGAATTCTCATGGGGAGGCACACATGTCTGACTGTCTGAGTGATTCCATTTTAAAGCCTTTGGGGCCGTAGTTTGCAGGTCATGTTTCCCTGTGGAGAACCTGACTCTCGGCACAAAGCTGCTTAGCTTGGAATGGGGCTGGGGGCCCAGAGCCTGCCCATCACATCTCTGCTGCCCCTGGGTCCCCTAAGAAACCTCCTGGCGATGCCAGTTGCTGGAAGAAACTGGTTTTGAAAACCACTACTTTTACCAGCATAAAACTTACAAACTAACAGTCACTGGACTCTTTAGCAACGATGAGTCAATTTATATAATTGTACGGAACTTACTTCTTTGTCCCTGGGACAAAAGACTTAATCTCTAACTCCCCCATCTTAAACTCTAAAATTTCAGCTATTAATTAATATAGAGTTTTTGCTTTTTGAGTATTTTAAGGATATTTTTCCAAATGATGGAAATAACTTTCCTCCCTAATTAGAAATATAATAAATGCCACGAGAAAGGTAAAGATTTAAGCCAGGACTTCTCCGTTGCGGTGCTGCTGACATTTGGACCAGACCCCTCTTTGCCGTGAGCCTGTCCTGTTCACTGTAGGATGTTTATTTAGCAGCATCCCTGGCCTCTTCCCACTGGAGGCCCGTAACACTCTCTAGACCAGCCGTAGGCAAACTACGGCCCTCAGGCCGGATCCGGCCCATTCGGCTGTTCTATCCGGCCCGCGGAGCCGAAAGAGCGGAGGGTGCTCTTGCTCTCCCCTCCGCTCCTTCACCAGCAGCCCAAGAGGAGAGTGCCAGCATGGTCAGGTTGCTTTTGTTCCTGCCCTCCGGTCCAGTTTAAGAACCCATTGTGGCCCTCGAGTCAAAAAATTTGCCCACCCCTGCTCTAGACATAACAATTGCAAATGTCAGCAGACAGCTCAGCCAGCGTGGCTAAGTGGTTGAGCATCAATCTATGAACCAGGAGGTCATGGTTCGAGTCCCAGTCAGGGTACATGCCCGGGTTGAGGGCTCAATCCCCAGTGTGGGGCATGCAGGAGGCAGCCAATCAATAATTCTCTCTCATTGATGTTTCTCTCTCTCCTTGCTTCCTGTTTGAAATCAATTTAAAAAATTAAAAAATTGTTTTAAATGTCAGCAGACATTAACTTGCCAAATATCCCCAGGGCCCTAAGTCCCCCTCTCTTGAGAACCACTGATTTAGACAAACCAGAAAAGTATAAAAAAGAAAGTAAAAGCCGCCCATTTTGAGGCTTTGCGTCTGTAGAATACAAAAGAGAACTTAAAAGACTAGGAATGGAGCTGGAAACCACAGGCAAATGACAGGCATGAACCCTTGGTTTTAAATAGCACGGAACAGGAATACATGAGACACTTGAATAGTCTGTTTTGAGTTTATGGATCTTACAGAAGTTAGTGGAGACTGCTCTCAGTGCAGGCACCTTGTCCGTGAGATGGAGCACACTAACACACAGATGAAAAGGTACGAGAGTCAGCCGCCCATCCTCACACGAGGCACAGCGCTCCCGGCCAGGCCCCAGTGCTCTCTGGGAGATCAGGTGATGTGTGAGCTGTAGGACATCAGAATGAACAGGGGTAGGAGAGAATTGTTGTATAAACCGGCGGTCGCCAACCATTGGCCCGTGGACCACTGATGGTCCCTGAGGTCCAGAAGGTTGGTGACCGCTGGTGTATAAACCGTGTGTGTCTTGAAGTTGCCAGAACGCCAGGGGTTACTTAAAACTTTATTCAGCTCATGGAAGTAAATGAAAAGCTCATTCTTATATTTTATAGATACTGAATCTCAGAGTTACATTCTTATGGTATATCCTGAAAAATCTCAAAACTCTGTCACACCCATATGTGTTTGTTAACTTGGGGAAACTGGAGGAGAATATACCCCTTTGGGTTTTCATCCCGGTCTGTAGAAGAAAGTTCTGCGTAATACCTTCACTTGGCCAAATTGCATGTCAGATGATACTTTGAGGTTATTGGCTGGCACTCAGCGCGGTCCGGGTCTTGTGGTTGATGGCAAACAGATGAGGGGATTGGGAATCTGGAGGAGCAGGGTCAGGTGCAGGAGGCGGAGACAAGATTAAAACAGCCGGTAGTGATGGGCGAAACGTTACCCACTTTGTGGTTTCTGCCCAGAGCTGTTCTCATCGAAGACAGTGTCTCCTGTTGCAAAGAGGCCTCTGAGGGAACTTGAGTGTCGGACCTCACAGGTGTCATTCCCATGTTTTCCGTGGAGGGAGCTTGACGGAACTGATGCTCACGGGGCACGGGTGTTTCCGGGTACAACCTCTGCTCCCTTGGGCATTGCTTCTGTGCTGTGTCCGGCAGATCGACTACTTCAACAATCAGATCATCGTGGACCTGGTGGAGCAGCAGCACAAGGGGATCATTGCCATCCTGGACGACGCCTGCATGAACGTTGGCAAGGTCACCGACGCAATGTTCCTCGAAGCACTGAACAGCAAACTGGGCAAACACGGGCACTTCTCCAGCCGCAAGGTAACGTGTGTGCTGAGAACGCCCTCTCGCTTTCCGCATTGTGTGGCAGACTTACATGGCTTCCTGTGTTGGGACAACCGTGTGTCCACTCAACTCAGGCCATAAGCATCCAGTTAAGGATTGATTGCTGTGGATAAATTCTGCCTTCTCCGATTTTTAAGAGGAAACGGTCGGTAAAACTCCTATCATCCAGGAGAGGGCGCTCCAGACTGCGCAATGGACTAGAAATAGGAAAAGGGATGATGTCATTGCTAACCAATAGGTACAGAGTCCTTGTGCTCCCGCATCTCTAATCATCATTCTGGCACTGAAAATAGCTTTTGTCCTCGACCTTTTACTATAGCCCTCAGCTATCAGGTGTGGTACGTGTGTTTTCCCAGGCTAGGTGACTTTCTTAAAAACAGAGAATTTCTAGCTGTAATTCTGATTGTTACAAGGAAATCCGTTCCTTAAATGCATGGGTATATTTTTTAAACCATCCCTACCCCCATCCCCATTTTTCACATTCTAAAAAAAAAAAAAGTGTTATCAGTAGATCCTATTTCCGAATAATTGGTGGCAGTTGTGGTTGTCAGACCTTCGTGCCCTGCCTCGCATGGTAGTATACCGTTAATATTTGTCCCAGGAGGGGGTGCACCATCATCCCCAAGGGTTTGCTACCAATGCAGGCTTGTCTAGCAGCCATCAGCTAGGGGAAAACCGGTCCCATTCTTCTTCACTTCCACAAAAATGGGGCACACATCTCTGCTCCTCCGTCATTCCGTGTAAATCCAGGATGCACTCCATTATTCAGCACGAAGAAATCTATTCCCTAACTTCGTCCCCTTTGAAATTACGTCACCAGAATAGGAAGATTCCACAGTTAACTAGACAAAGCACAGACCATCAAGATACAGATTACTAGCTGAGATTTTATTTTAGGACAGTTTGTTTCCAAAATATTCTCCTCGGTTCGTTACTGAGGAATGACTTGCAGCCCTACTACAAGCCAGTTTTTACATACTTCCATTCCTTCAGTTATTCCCATTTATAATGCAAATACTAAGTGCCTCTCATTTTTCAGGTACAATCCCAGGTGCTGGGGACAGAGCAGTGAGCAAAGTTAGAAGCAGCCTAAATCCTTTGGCATGATGCTGTTAGAGATGGCGTGATTACATGGGCCAGCGTCCCGTGGTGGAGGACTGGGTTGAAAATGTCCTTTGTAATCACAGTTCAGGTTTTGGAGACTCGCCTAGAATTGTGCCTACCAGATGACAGACCATCGGTGTTTGTCAAATCTGAAATGAATTGGTCATGGTCATGCCACATAAATCTTACAGAATATTGAATTTTCAATTAAAACATGCAAGGCTCTACTTCATTTCTAAAAAATGACTGTGACTCTCCCATGAGAAATCACCTCATTTTTGGTATGTGCTACCTTGGCCATTTACACACCTGAATTAAATGTGTCAACCACATATTTTGAAATATAATCTTATTCTTAAGGTAGCAATTGTACATAATGTGTTTAAGCAGTTGCTGCTGATTTGATAGGAAATGTTGAGCAGTTATTAATCTGTAAAGATGGGATTCCCTCCCTTTGTTCTCTTTCCCTCTCCCTCTCTCTCTCCTTCTTTACCTTTCTCCTTTTTTAAATATGGGAGCCGGGGGTTTGGCCATCTCTCGGACCAGGTGGCTCATCCCCCAGACAAGCACTAAGATGGGGAATTTTTAAATGTGTTATTTTCTGGGATTTTTGCCTAATGAAAGAAAGAAGTGAAATAACCAAGCTGTCAGGATATTTTCATCACTGTGAATCCAAATGTATCCAAATGTAAGAATATTTAATTGGTACAGACATATCTTGGGTCCTTTTCCTTTGGGGGTTTTACAAGTAAAAGGGTTTTATAAAAGTGGCTAGTAAGAGCCCTGGCCAGGTAGCTCAGCTGGTTGTAGTGTTGTCCCATACTCCAAAAATTTTGTGGGTTCAATCCCCAGTTGGAGCTCATACCTAGGCTACAGGTTCCATCCCTGGTTGTGGTACATATGAGAGAGAGCTAATGATTTATATTCTCTCTCTCTCTCTCTCTCTCTCTCTCTCTCTCTCTCTCGAAAAATAAAAAAATAAAAAAAATAAAAAAATAAAAAAATAAAAAATATATCTGCAGATGAGAACTTAAAAAAAACCCCAAAAGGCTAATAAGAGAGAGAGGAGTCAAGGTTAATCTCTAAGCAATGACAGGCCTGAACTGGGGTCCCAGCTTAGGAAAAGGCAGATGAACCAGGCTACTGAGGGAAGCACAGACATTACATTCGGTCCCAGGGATCCTTCCCAGAGCTGCCAGGTAATAGTTATGTGACCTTCTGCCAATCGCCTAACTTCTTTGAGCCTAGTTTCCATGTGTGAAAAGGAACGCTCATGATACTTACTTCAAATATCAGTTGTAAGGATTGAAAGATATACATGCCTGGCAGACAGCAAGCACTCAAATGCCCTCCTTAAGTGGAACCTGGAGAATGAAGCCATATCAGGCAGGGTAGGCTGGGCTGCCAAGAGCCCTGCCTCAGTTGGTTAGGCATCTTACCATGTACCAGGAGGTTGCTGGTTTGATTCTCAGTCAAGGGCACATGCCCAGGTTGTATGCTTGATCCCCAGTAGAGGGTATGCAGGAGGTAGCTGATTGATGTTGTACTCTCACATTGATGTTTCTCCTTTCCTCCCTCTCTAAAAATCAATAAAGTATTCATATATATATATATATATATATATATATATATATATATATATATATATATATATATATTAGAGGCCCAGTATGCAACATGCACTGGGGATCGGGGAGGGTCCCTCAGCCCAGCCTGCACCCTCTCACAGTCTGGGAGCCCTCGGGGGATGTCCAACTAGCGTTGCCATGGAAGCAGAAGAGGCTCCTACCACTGCCGCTGTGCTCACCAGCCGTGAGCCCAGCTTCTGGCTGATCGATGCTCCCCCTGTAGGAGAGCACTGACCAGCAAGGGGCAGCTCCTGCATTGAGCATCTGCCCCCTGGTGGTCAGTGCACACCATAGCAATCGGTCATTCTGCTCTTCAGTCAATTTGCATACTCACCTTTTATTATGTAGGATACTAGAGGCCCAATGCACAAAATTTGTGCAAGGGGCTCAGCCCTCGCAGCCCCAGCTTCGTACGGAAGGTCGTCCAGACAGTTGTTCTGCTGTTCAGACTAATTAGCATATTAGCTCTTATCGTATAGGATATATGATAGCAGCCAAGATTTAAATATCATAGACAATAGAAGTCTATTTCTCTTCCAGGGACCCACACTTCTTTCATCTTCTGCCTCTCCCATCCCCCGTGTCCTTCTTTGCATCCAACAGTGGGAGGAGAAAAGAAAGTACAGAGGACGATCACCCATTTCTTACCAGCTTTGGTCTGGAGCAGTCTCACCTCACTTCCACTCACTTTCCATTGTCCAGAATTTGGTCTTTCGCCCACCTTCAGCAGCAGGGGGTGCTGTGTGGGTTTCTAGTGAAAGCTCCCAGTCGCTACCACACAAGCAAAATATTTAAATCAAGACCCACACCATGTGATTTCATTCATAATGGTATCACGATTTTGTAACAAAATTATCCTCTTCTGTGAAATTGGAATATATTTTTAGGAAAGTGTAAATGGCTGTTTTTAAAATAATCTCCTTCTTGATTTCATAGCTCTGTGCCTCAGACAAAATCCTGGAGTTTGATCGGGACTTTCGAATTCGACATTACGCAGGGGATGTAGTGTGAGTATCTTACTTCAGCACCTAATGTAATGTTTGCATGCAGCCTTACTTCAGAAATTATAACCAGGAGGGAATATAGGTTATTTTTCTATACATTTGCATTATTTTCAGTCATTCTATAGGCCTCTTTTCATCTTTCCACTTAAAAAAGAAAATTGGCATCGCTTCATGCATTCCTTGCTTTTCAAACATTTATTGAGCTCACACTATCTGGCCATGCACAGCTCCTGGCATAGCTGTTCGTCAGTCAAAATCAGCGGATGGATAAATAAACCAAGTTAAGGACTGGGATAGTAGAACAAGAGAGAGATGGGCCTTTCTCTGAAGAAGGTAATAGTGTAGAGGAGGACATAAGCAGATGCATTGTGCGTCACTATAAAGAAGGATGAATGGAAGGAAGAAATGCACGGGCATTATGGGAACACTGAGCAGGAATATAAACACGGAGTGGAGTATAGAGAAGTCTTGCTGGAGGAAGTGATACCTAAGCTGAGTCCTAAACGTAAAAAAAAAAGGCTTAGGGCAAAGGACTAGGAAGAGAGGAGGGAGAAGCGAGGGAGCTCCAAACAGAAGAGGCAGCAGACACACAGGCCCTGAGGTGAGGGTCACCCATCATGACCAGTTTTGCCATTTTATTTATCAAATATCATTTGAAAAGTAAAATTTGCAGGAGCCGCATTTTCTGATTATAATAAAAATAGGAACTATAACTAAAATATATATATAATTTTTTTTAGTTATATATATAATTACTTTCGTATTTTAGTTTCCTGGGGCTGCTATAACAAATTACCTTCAATTGTTGCCTTAAAACGGAAGAAATTAATTCTTTCACAGTTCAGCAGGCCAGAAGTTTGCAAACTAGGCGTCAGCCAGGCCACACTCTGCAGGCTCTAAAGAAGAGCTTTTTTTTTCCCCTGCTTCTGGTAGCCGCAAGCATTCCTTGGCTTGTGGCGCCATCACTCCAGGCTCTCTGCCTCTGTGGTCACATTGCCTCCTCCTCTTGGGTGTGTCCGTGTTATTAACTCATCTGCTTCTGTGCGAAAACTACACTTGTGTGAGGGCATTAAGACCTCCCTGGATAATACCTCCTAAGCTTCTTTTCTCGTCATCTCTAATAATCGTACCTTTTATCCCTCACATAATCATACCTTTTACCATTCATAGGGTCTAAGGAGTTAGGCATGGATGCTGTTCCGGGGGAGCCTTTCTCGGCCCGCTGTACTTAGTGAGCGTTGTCCCCTGAGCACTGCTCCTGATTGTTCACAGGCCTCCCTTGTTCTCTCTTCTTATGGTTTCCATTAGGAATTCTGTTCATATTCATAAAGCCCACTATAGGAAGAGATGAAACAACTATAAAAAAGGCAAATGATGATCTCTACATGCTGAAAAGACATCTGAAGAAATTTTAATAGCTGTCCCGGACTTAAATGAAAATCTGGAATCATAAAATAATATGGCTCGAAATTATCACCCCATCTGTCAAACTAGCCATTAGGGCTGGTATGGCACCATTTTCCTCTCTTTTTCTGGTCCTGTTCCCAGGTTCCAGCATACTGAGGAGGGGAGATCCAGCACCGCACAGCTGTCTCCCACGGAAAACCCAGGCCTCGCTTCCCGGGTGCTTTCATCTAGCTCCAAGTGGCTTAGCAGCAGGGCTGGACAGAGAGGCCTTGGAGACAGACCACCAGGCCATCCCTTCCGTTTCACAGACGAGGAAACTTACGCAGAGAATGTAAAAGTCATACCCAGGGTTACCCAGCGTGTTCCTGGGAGAGCTGAGACAGTAACTAGGTTGCTTGGCCCCCAGAACTCCAGCCGACCTCTCTGAGTGCAGAAGCGGGAAGGAGCTGGGGATGGAGCAGTGAACAGATTGGCAGCTAGTAAAAAGGTGGGGGTGTGAGGCTTTGTGGCCACATGTCTTTTCAGCAACTAGACCCATTTGACTGAAGTCACGTTGCCTCCTCCTATTGGGTGTGTCTGTGTTCAATGTCACCTGCCTCTATGCTGTACCCTCCAGTCCTTTTTTTAGGTTTTTACGGGACATTTTCCTTGTGCCCAGTGCTTTATAAAGCATGGTCCCTGCCCACAAAGAGCTTTCCTCATAAGATGCATACATGCATATATGGTGATGCGGGTATGTATTTATACACATACATTTTTATATTTTCTATATAAATACTTATACACGGATATATATACACACACACATTTACATGCTTCCATTGATACAATAAAAGATGGTCTGAAATAGTGCCATATGGAGTTGTTGTCAGGATTCAGAATAAGGAAATGATATCATACTTCTAGCTGTGTGTAACACACCCAGGAAAGCTGATGCTGTCTTGGGTCCTTGACGCAGTCCTTGGATACTGGGGATTATGTTTATAGGAACAAGTGGGAAGAGTGCTAAACATGCAGGAAATAGCAGCTGGGTCCATTCGACAGGAGTGTATCCTTTTTGTAGCAAAGGCAAGTAGAAATGCCTGGAAGAATAAATTCAGATCAAATCATCACGAGTCTTCAAGGCCCAAAATAAGGACTTAAAAGTTTGAGTTTTATGGGTTACACAATAGATTGATGCAAGTGACTTCAATCAAAAATGACTTCAGTCAAAAATGGCTTGAAGGTATTAGGAAGAAGACCTAGAGTGAGGGAGGCAAGGAAATACTTTCGAACCTGGTGACCTCCAAGTACCCACCACCCGCCATGGGCAACATAGCATGATGGGACTTTCTTGCAGAATTAAGTGTGCAAGGCTAAAATATGGTCGAAGGTTCAGAGTTAGAAATCTGAGAACTGTGTGCATTGATGTGATTGTCAAGGGGACATGTAGACAGGTGAGAAAACAGAACTGTAAGAAGTAGCTGCATCTAGAATTAGCCATCACCCAGAATCCTCCATGACTTTTAACCCCCAGCCCTGTGTGTGCGCCACCTAGAGGCCATGCCCGTCACTGCAGCAGAACAGGTCCCATTCCCACCTTTCTCACCAACTTCTGGGCTTCAAGATCTTACTCATCTCCCTTCCTCCAGACCATGAATACTGGCCTCCTCGTTTTATTTCAAGAATGTCATGCATGTGCCTGCTTCCTTCCCTTTGTTTAATCTATTTCCCTGTGTGATCTGCCTTCTGCTTTCTCCTCTGCTTATGCAGCTCTTACCATCCTTTGCGGTTCTCCTTGGATTCTTTTATCCCACCCCGAACACACTGAGCGAACCTTAGGCGAGTCTCTTGACCTCCCTACGGATGAGGCTGTTAGTTCCTGTGTGTCGCTGGTTTGCTTTTATCTTAGTAATGCTGGATGATAGATACAGCTGTCTGTATTTTAAGAGTCATCTTCCTGAGGTAAGCAGTAAGCTGGTAGAAAATTATCTTAATTGTAATTATGGTAATGATGTTTGCTCTCCTTTTGAATAATAGAAACAATAGCCCGTTTATTTAGGAGGCAAAATTTTATGTTCCTTAACACAGAACATTGAGGACAGATCAGCCTCAGAGATTGATTGCATAATTAGCAGTGGGAGGGTGTTGTAGATTTCTAGAAAAGCTTTACATGTGGCTCTCGCTTGGTGAGTAATGAACATTTTCTGTGTTTTTCCTCCATTAGCTATTCTGTCATCGGTTTTATTGACAAAAATAAAGACACTTTATTTCAAGATTTCAAGCGCCTGATGTATAACAGGTAGGGTTAAATTTTACTCTTTATATTGAACACTTTGGCATGTATTGCACAGTGCATATGCACATGATTATTTTTATGTGACAGTTTTAAGATTTTGGTAAATTCTCTAGTTCTGCTTGATCAGACTTAATAAAATGTTACTCTATAATTATAACAATCAGTAAACTTAGGACAGGGACCTGCTATAAATATGATTTTCTTCGACTGCCCTTGGGTGGTCTCAGTTTCTCTGTTTACTGCTGCCATTCTTCTGGCACCCCCTATCAGAATATTCAGGATCCTTGGCCTGGCCCATGGCAAATGGAAGGCGTCAGATAACCTCTGACCCAGCTGAAAACTGGCACACTCAGATTCCCACTGAAGCGTCTTTGCCTCTGACGAAGAGGTCTTTCTGCTATCCGAGCGGCAGCGGAATCAGTGGTGGTAGATCCTGGTGGACAGAAGCTTCTCACAGTCCCAGAAAAGGGGGAAACCCGAGTCCCAGACCAGCATGAGTCTTTGGAAAGAAGGCCCGTGGAGAAAGAAGGGTGCTGGGCCAACGGCTTCTTTGGGTTAGAGAACTGAGGACACTCGTTTATCAAGTCTCCTCGGTCAGTTGGTCAGTGGATCATCAAAGCTGCACGGAGCACCTCTGAGCCACACGTTCTTCTTCGCTCTGGGGTGCAGCTGGTGGAAGAAATGTAGACCAAGTCCCGGCCCCCTGCGTCTTATATTCTACTAGAGGGGGCAGTCAGTAAACAAAAAGACAGCTAACTCCCAGGTCGTGACAAGTGCTGTGAAGAAAAATAAAATGGGTAAAAGATTGAAGGGTGATCTCTCTCTCTCTCCCAATTTTTTTTTGGGGGGGGAGACAATCAAAAATTTTAGTGTCCTTGTTTCGACAAGGCTTAAAAAAGATTGAAGGGTGCAGGCAGGGAAGGGCAGGGGAGGCACTGCAGGTAGGGTGGTGGGAAAGGCTTCTTAAGAAGAAGTGATGTTTGAGCAGAGACCTGAATGAAGTGGGGGAGTGAGCCGTGAACAGTGAGGGAGAAGAGCATTTCAGGTAGAGAGAACAACTAGTACCAAGGTGCTAAGGTAAGAATGAGTTGGGGAGCAATTGAGGACAACCAGAAGGTCACTGTGGCTTAAAAAGAGAGGGATGGGGACAGAGAGAAGGAATGGGTATTTACAGAGGTCAACAGGGCCTGGGTTATGAAGAGTCTGTGAGCCAAAGTAAGGAGGGAGAATGAAGGGCAGCCATTGGAATTGATGATACGATGTGACTTATACATTAAGGAAATTACTATGGCTACCTTATAACGCACACACTGTGTTGAGGGCGAGAGTAGAAATGGGGAGACCAGTTAGGATTTGGATAGTAGCGACAGAGATGATGAAAGGTGGTCAGAGTGGGTGATAGTTGGTAAGTAGAGCCAACGAGATTTGCTGATGGATGTGTGACGCGAGAGAAAAACAGAAATCCAAGCCGATGCCTGAGCAGTGGGGAAGGGATGCTTGATTCTGGGAACACAAGAGGAGGAGCTAATCTGGTGGGGGAAATGGAGAATTTTGTTCAGGATATTTTATGCCGGAGGTGCATATTATATTGAACATCCAGTTGAAAATGCCAAATAGGCAATTGCATGTATGCCTCTGGGGTACAGGGTGGGCATCAATTCATTGATCGCATTTAAAGTCTTAAGACTGGGTGAGGTTTTAGGGTGAACACAGATTTAAAAATAAGAGAGACGGGAGGTCAAAAAAAGAACCCCTGACTCCAGCATTTAGAGTCAAGAAAGAAATGATGTCAAAAATCTGTCCAAAGCAGAGTGATGTGAGGACCGAGATGCACTACTGGGTTTGCTGACGTGAACATCATGGGACTCTTGGTCTCCGTAGAGTTGTGGAAGGGAAATGTGTGATGGAAGTGGTCTCAGTGAATGGAGAAAATTAGAATGTGGTGACGTCGTGTTTAGACAGTTGTTTCCAGCAGTTTTGCTATGAAACGGTTCATCTGCGTGTATGTCACCTGGAGTGCTGATGGCATGGTGCCATTAGCATGTTACAGACACAGGGATCCCTATAGGAGCTGACCATGGGGAAAGGGGACTTTCAGAAAGGAGTTTCAGTACATAACTTACCAGGTAAGAGGGACAAAGGACAGAGTCTGGCATGGCTCTGTGTAGAAAAGTCAAAAACTCAAATTAGAAAAAATGGCCTTTGTTGGCCAAGGGGTTTGTTGCTAAGGGAAGGAGGCAGAGCCAGGCGGTGTACCAAGAGACTGCCCCAGGTGGCATTCCTTACTTTCGTGAATTCATCAAGGCCCCAAGTTCAGCTCCCAGGGGGACAGCTCCACCTCCCAGGGGTGGTTTTGCGTAACTCTGAGCTCGCAGGACAAATGAAGAAACGGAACGGCCTGTGGATTATTTCCAGAGGAAATCTAATGGTCATGTGGAATGGAATACTTGCATTGGTATGACAAGCTATTTTTTTTTTCCTATTGGAAAACCCACTGGGGAAGTCAAAACAGCAGTGAAAATTCTAGTTTACTAATGGACTGAAAACATTATTCATAAAATCCAGAATGTTTAATTACTTGGTAAGCGCATAGTCTCGGAACAAAGGAACTTCGATAAATCCAACGGTGAAAGGCATCAAGCGAAGATGAATTCATTTCACAATAGGGATGATCTTGTCAAAGGTGCAGAAGGATTAAACATCTGTGGACTACAGCTTACTGTGTAGATCTCCGTCATAGGAAAGACCTTGCCAGTGAGGTGGGAAGTCTTGAAATTGTTCAGGCAAAAACCATCATCCTGGATGGTGCTTGGATGGGCTCCCTTTGCCTCGGGACACGTCAGTGCTTCCGTAGCCAAATAGCCTCCCAAGTTTCCATCCTTTTCTCCTTTGTATATATTTAAAGGAACTTGGATCTCCAGTTCTGTAGACCTTCAGAGTACACATGCGTGTGTGTGTGTGTGTGTGTGTGTGTGTGTGTGTGAGAGAGAGAGAGAGAGAGAGAGAGAGAGAGAGAGAGAGAAAGTGCACACACACACACATAATGTGTGAGTGTACATGTGTGTAAATGAAAGGAGGAAGAAAGCAAACCAGTTTCAGGCCAGGTGAACAGACTTTGCTCATGACTTTTGTTTTCTTAGCCAGGTAAGTTCTGCCTGGCCTTACACACTGGGCTTCTGGATAACTACATTTCCCTTTTAAAGAAAGGATTCCGTAGTTCACTTATTTTTTGAGCTATCAGTTGCAATGCCCCTTTTCCCCCCATTATAGTTTACAGTCAATATTGTTTTGTATTCGTGTCAGGTGTACAGTCTAGTGGTTGGATAATCATATACTTTACAAAGTGTTCTCCCTGAAATTTCCAGCATCCGACACCATATATAGTTACTGCAATATTATTGACTGTATTCCCTATGCTGTACTTCATATTCCCATGACCATTCTGTATCTACAATTTGTACTTCTTAATCTCTTCACCTTTTTCACCCATTCCCCCCCAAAGGCCCAACCCATCTGGCAACCATCAGTCTGTTCTCTTGTCTCTGAGTCTGTTTCAATTTTGTCTGTTCATTTATTTTGTTCTTTAGCTTCCACAAACAAGTGAGATCATATAGTATTTGTCTTTCTCTGTCTAGCTTATTTTACTTAGCATAAAACTCTCTAAGTCTGTCCATGCTGTTGCAAATGGTAAGATTTCATTCATTTTTATGGCCAAGTAATATTCCATTGTACCAGAGCTGTTTTTATCCACTCGTCTATATTCATGGGCACTTGAGTTGCTTCCATGTCTTGGTTATTATAAATAACTAGAGGCCCGATGCATGAAATTCGTGCAAGAGGAGGCCTTCCTTCCCCCAGCTGCTGGCACTGGCTTTCCTCTGGCACCCAGGACCCAGGCATCCCTCTGGCCACTGGCAGGCACCCGGGGCCCGGGCTTCCCTCGCAGCCCCGGCTTTGTCCGGAAGGTCATCCAGAAGGACATCAGTCTAATTAGCATATTACACTTTTATTATTATAGATGCTGCAATAAACATAGGAGTGCATATATTCTTTTGAATTGGTATTTTGGGTTTTTTAAAGATATATACCCAGAAGTGGAAATACTGGATCATAAAGCAGTTCCATTTTTAATTTTTTGAGGAAACTCCATACTATTTTCCATAGTGGCTGCACCAGTCTTCATATTCAACAATAGTGCACAGGTCCAAGAAAAAGATTCCTTTAAATGTTTGAAAACTATTTTGGTAATATCACACTCATGACTTCCTGGCTCAAAAGTGCTTTCTTTGTAAAATGATTGTATGTGTCTATTTTGACTTAGGTGTCAATCCTACTGCTTAACAGCATAATAATATAATAAATATCTTGGTCTCTTCATTTTCTTTTTTTTAAATATATTTTATTGATTTTTTTTTTTTACAGAGAGGAAGAGAGAGGGACAGAGAGTTAGAAACATCTGTGAGAGAGAATCATCGATCAGCTGCCTCTTGCACACCCCCTACTGGGGATGTGCCCACAAGCAAGGTACATGCCCCTGACCAGAATTGAACCTGGGACCCTTCAGTCTGCAGGCTGACACTCTATCCACTGAGCCAAACCAGATTCGGCTTGGTTCCTTCATTTTCAACAACCCTTCCTAACTCACAAGGTAGTACAAGTGTGTCTAAAAATGGCCAACAGTGAGTAAGGTGGGAAACTAACTCAATTTTCTCAATTTTATACCCGGAGAAGACAAGTGGGGGAAATGGTGGCAGTAGTAATCACCATTAGCAAAAAAAATGCCCATGTTAATCCTTTTCTAGTCTCAAACCCCAGTTTAAGAAAAGAAAAGAAAAAAATCTTACAAGAGAAAAGTTCCCAGGAAGCCAGGCAGATTTCATGTTTCAATTTCTTGAAAATCAAAAGCACCCAAGATGAAACAGGAAGAAAATCCAAGTTGAGACCACCCCACGGGTTTTTTAAAATATCTCCACGGAGCCACATAAGGACCATACCGTGGTGAGCACGCACACTGGCCTGAAATGTACTTTCAAGAATTGGATCACAGCCATCTTAATGTCACATCAGTAGCAGGTTATAGCGCCTGTGCTGCCTGTAAGTGGCTCATAAATCCAACTGCCGGCGAGGGACTTTCTGGAGGACGGTGCGAGAATGGTTATTTTACCTTCCTCGCTGTACTTGGGGAAAGACCTGCCTGTTAGTGGTGTCACTTATTCTGTGTGAACATTTGTTTCCATCAGGAGATACTTTGGTGTTCATGTTTTCTACCATAACAGTGAGTTTTTTCCCTGCTAGTGGTTCGCACTCATTCCTGTAACTGCCACCCAGGCCATTTTGTTTTATGTAGAGATTGTAAGACCTATGTTTTTGGCTTTGATGGTACAAGATCATAATAATATACACTGAGTGGCCAGGTTATTATGATCTCTGAATGCATAATAATCTGGCCACTGTGTGTGTGTGTGTGTGTGTGTGTGTGTGTGTGTGTGTGTGGCTATATAGCCTGGTGCACGAATTTGTGCATGGGTGGGGTCTGGTCAGCCCGGGCAGGAGGAGGGGACATGGGCAGTTGGCCGGCCTGCCTGCTGGTCAAACTCCTGGTTGAGGGGACAATTTTCATATTAGCCTTTTATTATATAGGATATACACTGAGTGGCTAGATTGTTATGCGTTCAGAGATCATAATAATCTGGCCACTCAGAGTAGATGTCGCTTTAAAGAAGTTTAAAGAGGTGTGTTGTTTTTTTTAATGCAGTACAGTTTGAACACATCTTTTAGCATCATTTTCTGGATGGAGTTGATTCTCCAGTTAGGCCTTGTGAGTTTGGTCTGTGGTCCAGCCGTGCCTCCCAGATGACGTTCGGCAGGGCTGCTTAGCAGTTCTTTTTCAGCCGGTTTGAATGGCTCTTCCTGTGCTCCTCAGTTCAAATCCCGTGCTGAAGAACATGTGGCCCGAAGGCAAACTGAGCATCACGGAGGTGACCAAGCGCCCTCTGACCGCCGCCACCTTATTTAAGAATTCTATGATCGCCTTGGTGGACAACCTTGCATCGAAGGTAATTCTTTTCTTTTCCTACTGCCCGTGATATACGTGAGAGAGAATGTGGGTCTGACTTGCTTTTTAGGTAACGATAGTAAATCAAAAGGAAGACTGTAGATATTTAAAGCGAATGTTGCAATAGAATTTTTATTCCTGGTGTGTGGTTTTAAGGTAATTATAGCAAATCAGACTGTTGTTAATTGGGGCTAGGTAAAATAGTTGTTTGTGTCCCGGGTAAAATTGTAAAATTATAGCATAAATTATAATATATGCCCGAACTTCCGCCCTGGGCTGACACCAAGGACTGGCTTTAAAAAAAAAAATCTTGAATTAAATTGTAATACACCATCTGATATTCTATCTGAATACAAAATGACCAGATAGAGTTTTAAGAGGAGGTTTAGCATTTAAGTATTATCCTCAGGTTGCTTTAAATAGTTGAAATAAAAAGATGTGTTATTGACCATTACAGATGCTTTTTATTACTCCTTTGAGATCTAACCCTGTTTGATAACTTTAGTCTGTTTTTTTTCGTAAAGAACATATTTTTACTTTCAACTACTGCTGCTGACAACTTTGATAAATTAGGCAGCATTCTGGGACTCATTATTTTTAATTCCTTCATTTTTATCTTCTGGTGCTTTTCCTGTGTCTTTTCTTCATTATTATCCCTTTTTTAAAAAAAATCAACTTCCTCTCTAAGAATTTAAATCTATTCCATTTCTGGTCCCTGTGGATGAGTTAGGCAAATGCCACAAGAACATGTCTGATCAGTAGCTTTCTGGGTTTTGTTTGTTTTTTGTTAATCAGTACCTGAGGATATTTTTTCATTGATTTTTAGAGACAGTGGAAGGGAGGGGGAGAGAGAAAAATTTCCATGTGAGAGAGACACATTGATTGGTTGGCTTCTACAGCCCGCCCTTGACTGGAATTGAACTTGGGACCCTTTAGTCCTTGGGCTGACACTCTATCCATTGAGCCAAACTGGCTAGGGTGCTTTCTATTTATTTTCATCAGGATTCTTTGGCCTCGAGTGACAACAAATAAGTGCAATTTGTTGGTTTATATAATCAAACCTCTAGAGCAGGAGGGGTGAAGACTAGAATTCATTAGAACTCTTCATTTTGCCTCTCAGCTTCTCTCAACTTGCCTCACCCAGCAAGAAGGAAGGCAAACCTCCCGGGATAGCGTGCAACACAGGAACTAGAGTTGAACAGAGGATTTTTAAAAAATATATTAGCTTTATGTAATTAACTAAAAAAGAATCACTCTTCTAAAAATCAGTAGTTAAATATGCATTTTAAAAAATTAAAATACCAGAACCATCTATAGCTTCTGTGTCAGGAATTGCAATTAGCTGCTAATAAAGAGACCCCAATTCGTAGCTTAGCCTTGAGAGAGATTTGTTCTCTCTGCTGTAAATGAAGTACAGGAGACGGTATCACGGGACCACTATGGCAGCTCTAAGGTGATCACCGACCCAGGTTCCTTTGTCTTTCTGCTCCACCATCCTTATGTTTGTCATGTATCCTCTTGGTCCAGGATGGCTGTACTGCGAGCTACCTCTCTTTTAAAGAGACTCCTGACATAGCCGACCTGGCTCAGTGGTTGAGCATCAACCTATGAACCAAGAGATCATGGTTTGATTCCTGGTCAGGGTACAGGCCCGGGTTGTGGGCTTAACCCCCAGTGTGGGGCCTGCAAGAGGCAGCTGATCAATGATTCTGTCTCATTATTCTATCTCCTCTCTTTCTCTCCCTCTCCCTTCTTCTATGAAATCAATAAAAATACGTTAAAAAATAAAGAGAGTTCCCAGAAGTCTCCCACAGCCCTTCAGCTACATCTCACTTGCTGTATGTAGTTGACAGGGGAGCTGGGAAGTGCATTTGTATTCTAGTCAGCAGTACACTCAGCTAAAAATAACTGTTCTGGTTCAAAGTAGGAGAAAGATGCTGGATATGAAGAAGACAGCTACCCTCACAGTCTGCTACAGCTTCCCAATCTGGATGTTTATGGAGCAGGGGGGATGAGGGAGTGAGCACGGATAAGCAAAAAGATCCAGACAATAGGAGGCAGGGAGATGGCCGGGGCAGAAATGGGAACATGTGGATTACATTTAGAAAATACAAAATAGTGTGAGAGAAATAAATTTACATAGTTGGTACTCACCATGAATGTAAATAATCAGACTACATGGGTGGAAATGCCTAATTAACACTATGCATGAATATTATAAACAAAGAGGTAGATTTTTTTTAAACTGGTTAAAAGCAATATTAATGTGAGAGAACATGGAATTTAAGAAAAAAAAGTATTAACACAGATAAAGAGACTGAAAATAATAAAATGACGGTATGCAAGAAAGTAAAGTCATTTTGGACTAGGTACCAAATAACATAGCCATGGTTATGCATGAACGCTATAAAGCAAAGGAACCTAAAAATTTTTAAAGGAAAAATGCATTAAGTACACAGTGCTAGCAGGAGATTTCCAACCAAATCTACCCAAACTGACAGACATGGGAGCTGGGACAAAACCTTAGGAAGAAGGCAGAAGCTTTGTCCTGGCTGGGTAGTTCAGTTGGTTTAAGTATCCCCTGATACTCCAAGGTTGCATTTAGAGTGAACTAGAAACAATCCCTTATTATCTAAAAGGGAAATTGCAGTGAGCCAGGAAGGGGTGGGTGAGCATCCCCTGAGAATGTATCCTCATAAGGTAGCTTTTCTGAGGTTTGAAGTCCACATTCTCACTACCTGGGTGGCCTGAAAAAGTTCAGGCCAGCAATTTAGTTTAAAGTGGCCAGGGGTCTGGTGTTGTCTCCGGGCATCTGATGTATGAAATGAGGGCATTAGGGCTTCTACATCAGCAATCACAGACGAGGTCATTTAAACCCACATCCCTGCTGGGGACATCTGGAACACGCAGATAAAATATGCAGAACCTCTGCTTGAAGACACTGGAGAGATAACAAGATAGTGGAGAACTACTGGGCGGGAAGCCATGGAGAAGAGCCCGGGTTTGAGACCTCCTTTCTCCGGGGCGGGATTTGCCAACTGCAGAGCAAGTGGATGGGATTTGAGTAGTGGTTCTGACAGCCTCATGGGGATAGTGAGACAGAGACGAGGGCTCAAAAAAGAGGAGGTCGGTTTAACCCCTCCCACTTTGGGTTGGGCTAGTGGCAGTAAAGGTGAACCAGAAGTAGGCAATCCATCACAGGAACCATAGTTCAGCTCTGAATCATTTCACTCTTTAAAATTAGACGAGCTTATTTGTTGGTGCCATTGGCCTGGATTTTTCTGAAACTCACCATTTGCGGATTCATTTCTTCAGGAACCTTACTATGTACGTTGCATCAAACCCAATGACAAGAAATCCCCGCAGATATTTGATGATGAGCGCTGCCGGCATCAGGTTGAGTACCTTGGACTATTGGAAAACGTGAGGGTGCGACG
The DNA here is from genome assembly GCA_963924515.1 of Vespertilio murinus. Classification (NCBI taxonomy): domain Eukaryota; kingdom Metazoa; phylum Chordata; class Mammalia; order Chiroptera; family Vespertilionidae; genus Vespertilio; species Vespertilio murinus. Next base: position 27,770,387 of record OZ004718.1, on the reverse strand, counting down.
GGCAGGATTTGCCTTCCGTCAGGCGTACGAGAAGTTTCTGCACAGGTGAGAATGGTCTCAACAAAGACACCTGCTAGCACGCTGAGAATTAGGGAGTCCTAGTCTTCCCCAAGTGGGACCGTGTGTGCCCGAGCATCTGAATATCTGGTGAATGAACATAGAGTTGAGGAAGCTGCAGGCGGACATCCCCCAAGGGGTCCTTAGCCCTGCTGGTGAGCCCTGTGGGAGCTCACTGACCACCAGGGGGGCAGCACCTATGTTGAGCATCTGTCCCCTGGTGGTCAGTGCATGTCATAGCGACTGGTTGTTCCACAGTTCTATTGATTTGCATATTAGCCTTTTATTATATAGGATCCGCAAGGTTTCTGATTTTGTTTCCTTTTCCCATATGATGTTGTGTAATGTTACCTCCCTCTTCATAGTCGAACTCTTTCATTGGGCTTCCATTTCTGTCCCTCTCTGGCAAGTGAGTAAGCTTTTAGATGTATTTCCTTCTGGTTTTATTTTGTTTCACTCAACAAATCTATTTCCTCATCGGTTGGCAGACACCATGGCATATAGTGGGGGAAAAGTCCCTGCCTTCCTGATACCCACAGACTAACGAGAGTGGGCAAAGCCTTTCTCACTGTGACTTAAAGTTCGGATACAGAGTGTGAACGTGACTAAATTTGACTCTTTATGTTGAACAAGTTTGCACCTGGTTTGGGGGAGCCCTGGGGTAAGCAGCCTTCTAAGCTGGTCCCAAGATCCCCACCTACTGGAATTCACCCTGTCTAGTCCCCTTCCCTGGAGGGTGGCCTGGGTCTGGTCTGCTGCTAGCAAAATGGAATGTGGGAAACATGATGGGCTGTCAGTTTTGGGATTCAGCTGCGAAGGGCTGTGACTGTGACTCCACCTTGCTCACACTCACACTCCCGTGAAGTTGGTGCGTAGGGAGCTGCCCCGTGAGAGGCCCACGTGGCCAAGAAGTGTTGGCTGCTTGCACATAGGAGCCCGGTTGATTTTTGTGTATTCGTCTTATAGGTAGAGTGCTGCTTACTTTTCTTTCAGTGATAATAGTTTTATCAGCTTGATTTCCTCTGAAGCAAGTATATTGTGCATCAATAATATTAGTTGTGCACTTTCCCCAGTCACTTACCTGTTCGTTTATTAGTCTCACTGTGCTGGTTAGAAAACCTGTGATAGCAGCAACCCTGTCTTGTTTCTGTCTGTGAAGAGAATGCTTCCAACATCGCCTCTTCACAAATGATATTGGCTGTAAAGAGCCTTTATTAAATTCAGGAAATACCCTTCTATCCCTACGTTAGGAAGGGGTGTTGGATCTTAGTGAAGGTTTTTTCCCACATCTCTTATCAGGCTATGACATTTATTTCATTCCTAATTTCCAAAGAAGGTGTCTCTCTCTCTCTCTCTCTCTCTCTCTCTCTCTCTCTCTCTCTCTCTCTCTCTCATCTTGAATTTTACAGAATGGTTTTTCTGTGTCTGTTGAGACCACGTGGTTTTCCTCCCTTCATTCCGCGCCCTGTTCTTGGTTCACCAGGTACAAGATGATCTCGGAATTCACCTGGCCCAACCACGACCTCCCCTCAGACAAAGAAGCTGTGAAGAAACTGATCGAGCAGTGCCGCTTCCAGGAGGACGTGGCGTACGGGAAGACCAAGATTTTCATCCGCACGCCCCGCACCTTGTTCACCCTGGAGGAGCTCCGCGCCCAGATGCTCGTGAGGATCGTCCTCTTTCTCCAAAAGGTAACTGTCCGTTTTGCAGACAGGGAGGAGGCCTCGCCGTGATGTTCTCAAAAATCTGTTGAACCTTCTCTTTGATTCAAGAAATGTTCGTGATGGTATATTTTTGGGGGATCTACACATACCTTGGGATGTTTTCTGTTACCTTCACACGTGGAAAACTTACTTGGCTGTCTTAGCTCTAAGTTATTTTATCCTCACAATGCTGGAGGCATTTTGTCGTCTGGTATTTAACGTTGGAGAGATGTCTGAAACAGCCTGTGTTTGCCTCTTCTATTAAGGTGTTTCCCTCGGCTGAGCTGCATAAGGGACTTCCTTTAATTTTATTTTGTCATTCAAAAGTTTTGCCTAGATGTTTGAAACAACCTCCTTCACGCTGCATTACCCACCACCTGCACTGACTGAGGTGCGCATGTGGGAGTCAGGATGCTCATTAGATGCTGGTACCCATCCCCCTTGATCTGCACAGGGCCCCCTTCTCATTTCATTCACTCACTCGTGTGTTTCTTTTCATTTCCTTACACCTATTTTCAGACCTTCCATAGGGGCCCTATTCGTGTAAAATATTATATGTGTACATAAAGAGGAATCCTGTGTCTCTGGGAGAATGTCCCCGGCATATATACCTGGAGAAAAGGGCCTAGGTCATTGGGTAGGTGCAGACCTAATTGGTATAAGGTGTGCCAGGTTCCTCTCCAAAATGCCTCTGCCATTTGCACCACCACCAGCTGTTTATGGGGTCGCTGTGTGCCCACATCCTTACGGTATCATCCAGCTGCCTATACATTTTGCCAGACTGGTAGGTGTCACGATATCTCGCTGTGGCACTTTTCATTTCTCCATTTGCCATGGCATTTGAGCATCTCATTGAATACTCGTTTGCTTTTTGGTTTTTCCTGTAAACTGCTTGTTCATATCCTTTGTCCATTTGCCTACTGGAGTTGGTATCATTTTCTTGTTGATTATCAGGAATTTTATGAATATTTTATACATAAATCTTATATTCACTTTAAACATCATAAATATATTCTCTTATTCTGTATGCTTTTATAATGTGCTTTATGGAAGATGATCCTTAATTTTTACATAATCAAATTCTTTAGGATTTCATCTTATATTTTGTGCTTTGGAATTTTGTTTAAGAGGGCTTTCCCCAGCCCTAGCCTGTTTGGCTCAGTGGATAGAGTGTCGGCCTGCGGACCAAAGGGTCCCAGGTTCAATTCCGGTCCAGGGCACATGCTTGGGTTGCGGACTTGATCCCCAGTAAGGGGGCGTGCGGGAGACGGCCAGTCCATCAATGATGTTTCTATCTCTCTCCCTCTCCCTTCCTCTCTGAAATCAATAGGAATATTTTTTTAAGAGAGAGAGAGAGAGAGAGAGAGAGAGAGAGAGAGAGAGAGAGAGAGCTTTCCCTCTTTCCAGGTCACAAAGATACTGTCCTATATTTTCTTCTATGAACTGTGTATGTTTTACCCTTGACGTGTAGGTCTTTAATCCATTTATAATCCACCTGTGTATGTGGTTTTAGATAGAAACTCAGTTTCATTTTCTTCTGTATGGTGAGCAGGTTTTCTCAACACTATCTATGAAACAACCTGTCTTTTACCCACTGATTTCATTATATGGTAAAAATGTATATTCTGTTTCTGAATACTCTGTTCTGTTTTTATTATCTGCCTGTGTTTGCATTAATGCCACTCAGTTTTTATTATAATATGTCTTAGTGTACGATAGGATAAGTCCATCTTCTCTACTCTTCTTTATTAAAATCAATCTGTAAAAAGACTTTCATTCTGCAATATACATTTTAATGTGTTTATTGTGTTCATTAGCTTCAACAATACTTTTTCCTAGGAGTGCATTGAAATTGGAAAGGATTAACATTTTTACAATAATAAGCCATTTTAAGGATATAGACTTGGCTTTCACCTTTGACTTAGAGACTCCTTATGAATTCCTGGTTCATTCTAGATATTTTATTGTTTTTTTACTGCGGTGGGTGAATTTCTTATTGTATTTTCTACATGCCAGAGTTGACACAGAGAAATAATATTGGCTTTAATATTGGTTGACCTGTATCCCAATGAAACCTTTCTTGACTTATATTTGCTGATTCTGATAGTTTTCATGGGCAAATGATTCTATCGTGTGCAAATAATGGACGTTTTCTCTTCCCAGTTGCCAAGATGTTCCTAAGTGTTGGTCTCTTTCATTTATTTTGCCTAGAATTCGGAGGAACTCGGGGTGAAATACTAAATTCTGTTGCATCCTGAAATAGTTTCCTTCTGTTAATTGGCATGTGTTTTTATATTGCTTTTTCTCGGTTCTGTTTTCTTTCCCAGTTTACTGCTAGTAAATTGACAGGTTTGGGTCTCTGTTTTCTGTCTGCCATGGTGCATTATTTCTATATACCAGTTCTTCAGTATTTTCCAGTGATGCTTTTATTGTTGTTTTGCAGATCTGATACTTCTTCTTTATACCTATCCAAGAGGTTGACTTAGCTTAGGGTGCACCTGAACCAGCATAACCATACCTCTCAGTTTGCTTGGGACAGTCCTGGTTTTGACTGTTGTCTGTTGTAACTCGTAGCAGTACCCCTTCACTCTCAAAACTGTCCCAGGATGGATAATACACTGAAGAGTCACTGTCCCCTGAACTCCTTTCTGTCGTGTGGTAGCTGGTAGAATCCTCTTCTTAAATCAAGTAGTCAGCGTCCCATAGACTTTAGTCTATTATAGCTCTGCTAGCCAAAAGTAGGACCCACTCCTCTCCCTCCCCCCCCCCTTGCTTACATAAATATTGTCATTCCAGCCTTGGCCGAGTGGCTCAGTTGGTTAGAGCATACTCCCACACACCAAAAGGATCTGGGTTGGATTCCCAGTCAGGGCACATACCCGGTTATAGGTTTGATTCCTCATCGGGATGCATGGGGAAGGCAACTGGTCATTGTTTCCCTCTCCCATTAATGTTTTTCTCTCTCTCTTTCTCTTTCTAAAACCAATTAAAAGAACCCTGAAAAATATATAATTTAGCTATACACACCTACAAGGACCCTTCCTTTGTAAATCCTCTCTATAATACCTCTGCTTCCTTTCTGATGAGAAATGAGAATTTCTACCCAGAGAAGAGATTCTAAAAGAAAAGGGACATCTGTCCCAGAAACCACCACCAATGCCTGGAGAGCAAGCTTCTCGGGTCCTCTTGGGATGCAGATCTGGCGATGCCTACCCAGGAGGCAGTGCAGCAGGAGCAGGGAGCTTCCTCCCAGGCCTCAGGCAGGACCACTTGGGGGCTTGACTTCTACGATCTACTGAACGTGTTCTTTAAACAACTCCTCAAGCCATGAAATGAGTGGAAATTTCTGCCAGCTCCTGGGAATAGGCTGTCAGTCACCTAACTTTCCACGGGATGTTTTCACTTTCTCTATTTTTGTAAGAATTTAATGGAAAGTTAAGCATCAAAGTTAATAGCACCAAAGATGCCATTTTTAAACAAGAATCTCCAGCCATCGGTTTTTATTTCCTTTTTCAAGAAAAAAATAGCTTTATCTTTTTTTTTCTTTCTGATTATCTCATTCAAGTATATTCACTGTAAAAACAAGTTCAGACCACACAGGAAAGTATCAGGGAACTGTGGGAAATCCCCTAAAACCCCACCCTCTGAGGTAACGCCACGAACATCGTGGTCACCATCCTTTGCGATGTCTTTCTGTGCGTGTATCCAAGCAGAGATGCTGGAATAGAAATGAGATCATAGTTCATTTCTGTGGCGATTTTATCAACGCACCTTCCTCCTTTTCTACAATATTTAATACCTTCTCTGCCCACAACTTTTCCTACCTCCTGTGTCCGGTTCCCCACCACCATGCCCCGCCTCAGTGATTCACTGAAAGCACCCTCAGGACTCAGTATCTAGTTGTGCCCATGGGTAAAACGTATATTACCCCAAAGAAAGGAAAAAGGCGCATGGGGTGAGGTCCAGAGGAAACCAGAAGCGAGCTTCCAAGAGTCCTCTCTCCATGGAGACGCTCAGAATATGCTGAGTCCCTCCCAATGAGTTGTGACATGTGCCAAGTGGTGTCTTCTAGGAAGCTTACTGGAGCCTCGGTGCCCAGGGTGTTGTTGGGGGGCTGTCCATGTAGGCACCGCCTGCCTAGCATGCCCCATAGCCCCAGACTCCCATAGGGAACTCGGGTATTCAGCATAGACCTTGTTGTTGGTACACGCAGTTTAAGCCCATTAAACCACTGCTATGTAGGGCAAGTTTGATATCAGTGTGGGAAACTGACAGACACCAGCCGAGGCCCAACCAGCCTCGCCAGCAGGCCGAAGGGTAGGAGTCTCAGGCCTGCTGTTACCCTCTCCCCTCCTTCCTCCCTCCCTTCCACTCTCTCTAAAGATCAATGGGGGGAAAAGATATCCTCGGGTGAGGATTAACAAACAACAACCAAAAAGATATATACTAGTTATGTTTGTAATCATAATAGATGTTAACAACTCACATTTCTGCTCACTGTGTAAGTGAACTCTTTTCTCTAAGTTTTATTTGCCACAGCGCTCTTGGTTTCTTTAAGAGCAATCAGTTTTGGCCCCAGTCAGGGCACATGTAAGAAGCAACCAATGAATCCATAATTAAGTGGAAATTTTCTTTTTCTCTCTCTGTCCTTCTCCCTCTCCCTTCTTTTATTTTTTTCCTCCCTCTCTCTCTCTCTCTCTCTCTCTCTCTCTCTCTCTCTCTCTCACGCACTCTCAAAAGCAATCAATAAGTAAAATTTTAAGAACAGTCAGTTTGGGAGGTTCCGGTTTCAGTAAACATCCCTAATTCTGCCTCTTCCAGCTTGCCATTGAAAGGCTCAGAAAAATATATGAATATACACTGAAAGCCAGGTTCTCACAGGCTAAAACCTTTTATGATGTGCTGTAATAAACACAGTGTGATATTGGCATAGGAATTGACTGTGGAATATAATAGTGAGTCCTGAAATAGATTTAAGTATATGTTGGAATTTAATGGTAGACAAAGGCAGAATTTCAATGTGGTGGGTAAGGGAGAAGGGAGAACACAGGAATTTTTTTATTAAATAGATTTAAAATAGCTGGTTATTTACCTAGAATAAATCAGCATTGCTCTCTTATCTTATACCATGTGAAGAAAAAAAATAAATCCCAGATCTATACATTTTTTGGAGAAACCCAAAAGCTCTAAAGGAAAAAATAAGACACATTTTATTATATTACATATTATATGCAGGTAGCTCCTACAGATTCATAAGAAAAGATAAACAACCCAGTACAAAAATGGGCTAAGGATTTGAAAAACAAGTACCAGAAGAGGCAATCCAAAAGACCCTGGCTGGTTTGGCTCAGTGGATAGAGCGTCAGCCTGCGGACTGTAAGGTCCCAGGTTCGATTCCAGTCAAGGGTATGTACCTTAGTTGCGGGCACATGCCCAGTAGGGGGTGTGTAAGAGGCAGCTGATCGATGATTTCTCCCATCGATGTTTCTAACTCTCTATCCCTCTCTCTTCCTCTCTGTAAAAAAATCAATAAAATATATTTAAAAAAAAAAAAAAAGCTAGGCACTTTTAAGGTCTTCTGTACTCATTATCCAATGGCTTCCGGAAAGGTGCTCCCACTAACTGATGCATGAAAAATCTTGTCTCAGTGAAGTGCTGGATATTTTCATTCTTAAAAACATCTTTTCCAAATGACCTAAAGCCTGAATGTTTTGCCTGAACATTGAAAAAAGCCTAATTGTCACCTAAAATCTTTGCGTCACTAAGAAAAATGATTCCATGTAACCTAGGTCACTCGTGTCTTCCTCCCACAATACATAATTGCTTCGCTCACCCACTTATCCTCTTCCTTAGAGTTTGTGTGTGTGTGTTCTTTACATCTCACTTGAATGAGAAATCAAATGAGATGGTATTTCTAGATGGCAGTGAAGGAACTATTTAACGTTTTAGAATTACAGCTGTAAGCGAGGTGTTTGTAAGACGGGTTGAGTAAGTGCTGGCAGCTAACACTCGGAGCTGGGTTGAAGAGTATATTGATCACTAAGTATGTTGTGAGGCACATCTGTCCTGGGTAATTTTGTTGCTTTGGCTTTCTTTTTTTCTTCTTCAACCTGGAGCTTTCTGGTTTCGATCTGTCATTCCTCTTCAGTGTGTCATATTCATTAATTCCCAGGAAATAGATACTTGTTTTGTTTGTAGTTGGGGGAATCCTCAAAGAAGTCCATAGTTCTAACTCTGGGGGGAAATGCTGCACCAAATGCATTTGAAAGAGCAGTGACTCTATCACACTCTGTACCCGTTTAGTTTAAAATATTTTGTTGTCTTGGAAGAGGAATGGGGTATGGAACCACTAAAAAAACTTGCTTATTTTTTTGGTGCATGTATAGTTCTAAGTTCACGTTCTCATTCTAGGCAATCTGTTGGTCAAAATTGTCGTTGAATTGAAAATGGATTCTCAAAGGGAGATGGAAAAGTGTTGGGGAAGTTTACCCTTTTTGTTGCTCTTAGCAACAACTTTGGAATCAGTGGATTTGAAGAGTAGCTTTCTTGGCCCACCTGTGTAACCAATACGTGCTTTTGTGAATTATGTCTTTATTTGGGAAGAATTAGTTCTTTCTGAAAGAGCATCGTGATTGATTATTGATAGAAGTCATTAATTGGTCACCGTGCCATATACTTGGATCATTTCTGGTTGCACAGTTTTTGTCCCAGCTCCAGGGGTGGAATTTCCTTTACAGTGAGCCACGATGTGGTTGGGAGGACACGGCCCTTTCTGTTCACACCCCGAGACTACTGAACACAAGCCATCCTTTCCCAAAGCATCTGTAAGGCTCTAATCATCTTCCTCCAAGCAGTTGTGGATACTCTGAGATCACAGTTGCAGCTCACAAATTCTACAGCAGAGAGGGCTGCCAGCCCTTTGGAAATTTAAATTGTTTCCAGGTGATCCATGTTTTTGTGTGTATGTTTGGTTTCATATTCTACTTTTGTTATCAATTCTTACTTTTATTGCATTGCAATCATAGAATGTTAAGTGTACTTACTACTTCTAGTTTCTGGAATTGATTGCATTTTGAGGATCTGGTATAAGTCATTTTTTATCTATATCTTGGGGGGAAAGGGTATTTTCTCTTTCTTTTGGTATTTTTTATTATGAAAAATGAATATTTATAAAAGGAGCAAGAATAGAATGAGTCCCCACATTCCAATCTCCTGGCTTCAACAATTATCAACATGCCCACTTTATCTAGTTCTCACCTCATGTTTGTTCTGTGCAGGATTTTAAACAGGAAATCCCAGATGTATTATCACATCACCCTTACATACCCGTATAATCACCACAGATAAGGGCTTTGATGTTTCATTTTCAGACCAGATGGAAAATTAGTAATGCCTCACCATTATTAATTGCCTTATATGTTTCTGTTCTGTATTCCCTGTTGACTTAGAAACATCATTCCACAGATGGTTGGGGGTGAAGCTCCTATCACCTGTGGGGCTGTGGCACCTTTGAGAATGGAACACATTGGTCTCTCTTTTATTAACTTTGATTTTCAATGACATATCATTTTATTCTTAAAAATGGTATGTTACAGCCCTAGCCAGTTTGGCTCAGTGAATTGAACGTCGGCCTGCAGACTGAAGGATCCTGGGTTCTATTCTGATCAAGAGCACATGCCCAGGTTGTGAGCTCAGTCCCCAGGGAGGGGTGTGCAGGAGGCAGCCGATTAATGATTCCCTCTCATTGATGTTTCTATCTCTCTCTTCCTCTCTGAAATCAATGAAAAAATTTTTTAAAAATACATATTAGATAACATCAGAAAATATATATATTTTAAGAAATTGTATGTTACAAAGGTATCACCGTAAGGACTGCCCTGGTTGGTTTGTCCTAATTAATAAGTGAATATTATTAGTATGTTCTTGTATGAATTTGTTAAATTTGTACTTGATGCTGTTGGATTATATTATTATCCAAATCAAAGGAAGGATTAAAAGTGACTCCTTGTGTGACATTAGGATCAGTGATAGCAATTGTTTCTTCATGATTTTTTTTTTGCAAATAAAAATGTAACTTATAAAAATGTTTAAGCTACCAAAAAAAGTGACTCCTTAAGCATAAACATACTGTATAGTGAAGTAGTAAAATCTAAAACTGAGAATGATATCATCACTATTAATTATAGGAAGTCTCCAAGGTTAATATAGATCCGAGTATACTAATTTTGTAATAAACCAGCCAGAGAAAAAGTGTGACTGGAGTCATTATCTGAAAATTGGATTTTATTGGGTCAGTTAGTCATTGGCTTCTTCTGTTCACTGATGTATCGTTGGTTGCAAAACTTCGTCAAGCAGTGGCATGAAACCAGGGGGGCTCTCACATCGTTTTCAAACAACACTCCCTGACTTCTTTGTGAAATCAACCAAGTGTTGTATCTCTCAGACTAAAAGCAAAGGAATTGTCTTTTATATAAATCAATTACTTTTGCCCTCAAAGTAAAGCAAAAAAAAAAAATCTAATTTTTACTGAGTGGCAGGCACCATTCTGGTCACTTTATACATATTAATTAAATCTTTGCAAGAACCTAGAGAATGGGTGTCTTGTTACTGTTTTTATTTATTAGGAAAGGGAACTATAGCCACAGATGGCTGAGTCATTCGCTGGAGGTCACACAGGTATCAGAAGTGGGATTTTCACCCAGTAGTCCAGCCTTCTGCACACACTCCTTTAATCCCTGCTCACTTATACCACAGTGGCGTCCTTCAAAGTACACTCCTTAGAGGGAAACGGTTATGACACCCACTATTGAAGAAAAGGTTATAAAACCGACCGCCAAGGTAATGATGGCCTCATGCTCAGAGAGAGAAAAAAGAATGAGATTTGGCAAAATTTCTTTATTCAATGACCTTGATAGATATCTAATGACAAATACATGGAACAAAGTTTTCTACAAAAGTATTCAAACAAATGTCATTTTCCATAATAAACATAGACTCATCCTAGTCCTTGGCATTATAAAAACAGCCCTCTCAGTGTTACTGGAAAGTTCTTTCCCTTTCTTAGAAAACAGCCACATGGCCCTTGTAGTTGGAGCAGCGTTCAATACACTGAAAGGTCGCAGGTTCGAGTCCTGGTCAGGACACATACCTGGGTTGTAGGTTTGATCCCTGGTCAAGGCATGTGCAAGAGCCAACTGATAAATGTTTCTCTCACTCTCTCACTCTCCCTTCCACTCCAAAATCAATTAACGTATCCTCAGGTAAGGAATAAACAAATAAACAAAAAGCAGGCTTATAGATCACTAGAGGTCCGGTGCGTGACATTCATGCACTGGGGGACGAGGGGGGAGAGACCCCTCAGCCCAGCCTGTGCCCTCTCTCAGTCGGGGACCCCTCGGGGGATGTTCACCTGCTGGCTTAGGCCCGGGGATATAGGCCTAGCCAGCAGGTGGACATCCCCCTCGGGGTCCTTAGCACTGCCGCCACCATGGCTGCACTTGCCAACCATGAGCCTAGCTTCTGGCTGAGTGGTGCTTCCCCTGTGGAAAGCGGTGAGCATCTGCCCCCTGATGGTCAGCGCACATCATAGCGACCACTCGTTCCGCCGTTCCGCCGTTCCGCCGACTTGCATTTTACCCTTTTATCATACAGGATTAGGAAGCAAACATATATGGCAGCAGTATAACATGATGTCAGAATTTCGTTTAGGTTCAACTTCAATTTCATAGGAAATATATGAAGACATACTAGCTCTTCTTAGAACACCCAATCAACACGCTCCCTTTCTATCCAGGTCCCTCAATAGCTGCTGCCGAGGGCCGGCGGCCTGTGGTCTGAGTAGAGCCCTCTCGTGACTCAGGGCTCCGTTCCCACGCCAGCCTGCAGCCTTCCGCTGCTTGGTTTTCTCACTCAGCGTGCTTGTCATGCAGTATGTTTTTAAATGCCCTTGAGTGTAGTGCTAGTTGATTTGTCCTTTATTTCTTTGTTCTCTTTCATTGTTTAGAAATGATTATTTATTTTCCTGATGACAGTTAAAGTTTCCTTTTTTTTTTTTTTGGTCATTCTGTGTAATACTATGATGAACATTTTCACATGTTTCCTTGACTGTAAGTGAGTCAGTGTCTGTGGGGCGGCTGTTCTCAAGTTTTGAAGACGCCCCCCCACCCCACCACCCCCGGGTCCTAAAGAGCTCATCTTTGAAAATTATACAAAGTTCAAGAACATGCAAAATGTGTGTGTGTGTGTGTGTGTGTGTGTGTGTGTGTGTGTACATTCCATTAGCTGTCACAGTATGTCATCACGGGTGATGTAACCTGTGGGAAACTCCACCGTAGACTCATGATAGGAGGAGAGTCACCAAGGCAAGTAACCTGCTCGTGTTTTTGTGAAACGAGTGTTTATCTCGAGGGTCCGAGGAAAGGGTCTCAGCGAAGCTCAGGGCTCCCAGGCCACCCCTGAAGAACGGCTGCTCTGGGGCGTACTCCGCGGAGCGCAAAGGCTCGGTTTTGTAGCGTCTGCCCGTTTTTAAGTTGACTGGGGTTGCCCAGTTGCTTTCCAAAGTAGTATTGCCCACTTACTCTTGTACTGAAATGAGAGCTTTTATCATCCCACATCCTTGCCGGCAACCTGAATTGTCAGGCTTGCACATGGTGACCAAGTAAGTCCTTTGCTCCCCTTAGCATTCAGCTGGGCGTTAGGGTGTTGGTTACATTTCTCTCGCGCAGGAATGTCAGGTTACCTATTCCACCACATGCCTGCCAGATCCAGTGGAGGTCCCATCGGAAGATGTAAGAGAGAGAAGTCCTGTGGTCAGTTTTCATTTTTTCAATAGGTCTGTGTCGCCCTGCCTGCGTTGCTCAGTGGTTGGAGCATTTTGCAATCCACCAAAGGGTTTCAGGTTCACTTCCCATTCAAGGGCACGTACCCGGGTTGCAGTTCAATCCCCAGCCCTGCTCAGGGTGCATGTGGGAGGCAACCAATTGATGTGTCTCTCTCACATTGATGCTTCTCCCTTTCTCTCTCCCTCACTCTCTCCCCTCCTCCCTTCCACTCTCTCTAAAGTAAAATTAATAGAAAAAATAACTGTGGGTGAGAGTCAGCAACAACAAAAAATAGATCTGTGTCAAGGGAAGATTAGAAGTCGGCAAGACCGGAAGCAAGATGGCTGGCTTGGAGGAAATTAACAGTTTGGGACATGATGTCTTCAGTCGCTCTGAGACATGGGAGTCAAGTAGTTGGATGTATGAGTCAGGGGAGCAAAGGAAGTAGCAAACTTCAAATCAGAAGGAATAGCCAGTAGTATGAAGCATAGACACGCACAACCAAATACGGACTGGAAAGCGCCCACTTCCTCTGGCAGTTAGCGCATTCCCCATTTATTAATAACTAGCAGGCTAAAGCTGATGGGGAAGAAAGCAGGGTGTAGGAGGGGGACAAAAACAAACCAGGTACCAGGGTCCCCCAGCGAGAAGGCAGACTGTTTACTTGTGAATCATGGTCCTGAGAATAGCTGTAGGATGTGTGCTCTTCACGAGGAGACCGAGGTCAATGGCTGCTGAGCACTGGAGCCCCCGCCCCACCCCTGCGTGGTACTCAGCAGTGCTGCTACAGGAGCATGAGTAGCTCTGATCACTGTGCACAAGTCACCGGTTTGACTCCTGTGAACTTTTTCTGTTGATTTACAATATAATCTAGCAGGTTCCGTTTAGATTCACATATTGGCAAATAAATGCACAGCCCTTCTAGAACAACAAAAAAAAATGCCTCAGCAGAAAATTAACATTCGAATAACAGAGCATCCTTCTCTCTCTCTCTCCCTCTCCCTCTCCCTCTCCCTCTCCCTCTCTTCCTTCCTTTCCCTCCCTCCTCTCTCTCCCTTCCTTTTCCTTTCTCCCACCCACTGATGAATAAAAAAGATAAAAGCATATTTGGAAAATAATGGCAGCATGTCACAAATAATTTGTTTTCTATTTATCTCCTCTCAGATACCGCTAATAAGAAACTCCTGCCACCCCTTCCCCAGCCCACTTCCCTGTGAGTTGGAAACAGACGATCCGTTGCCCGGGTGATATCTCATTACTAAGGCAACCAATTTGGTGCATCAGTGTGAATCCCAGTTTCGAAATGTAATTATGCCAAGATGTGTACATATGCTTGCAGTGTGCTAAAAAGAAATCTGTTCCCCTTTGGAAGGAAAACATTTCCCAGGTTAGATGAGAGAAAGGGGGAAAACAGTGCTTTTATTCTTCGCTAGCTAAAATACACCTTTTACCCGAGCTCCCCTGCGACGCTTTGGTAACGCAGCTTGCATTGGTTTCTCCCTCACCACTTCTTTTTTTTTTCCCCCTTAACTTGAGATGTTCCCATTCCAAGACACTTCTCTCTCTTGAGACCTGTCACTCATAACCCAGCAGCTGTTGTCTCCATGGCAACACTTTCTGGCCCCTATAAGTAGTGATGGGGGGCGGGGAATGGAAGGAAAGAAACCCATGGCTACATTTTCATTGCAGTTCTCTTTTTTAATTATTGGAAGCTCAAGAGATTACTCTTTATAAGGAATTAATTAGTGAGGGGGAGGTGATTCCAGAATAGATGTGTGCATTAAATTGGAAACTTCTGAACAGCGAGGGCTGCTAATCCTAGACTCAAGTCAAAGATCTTACAGGTAGGTGTCCGAGCAAAAGCTGCAGAGCAATAAATTGGTCTTCCTCAACAAAATAACATTGTCTTCCTCAACAAAAATGACTGTTTAAAAATAAAAAGGAGCATTTAGGGTGTGGGGAGTATTTAATTACCAACCCTATTAAATAATGAGATCCATGTAACTCATCAGGTTTCCTGTTTTCTGTAACTACTAGATAGCTCAGGACCCAGGTCTTGCTCAAACCCAGGAAGCACTCCTGTCTGGGATTTTGAGTGGGACTGCCTCCCTCCCACCGCCAGCCTTGCTCCCACGGCCTCGCTGTCTTCCTGTCATCCCACGTGGAGGACCGCTTTGTCCATGTCCCTTCCATGTAAATTCCCTCTGATCCCTTCAGAAATCATCTGTGTATATATAAAAGCCTAAGTGACCTCTATGGCCGGACAACCGGATGACCAGCCGGTAGCTATGACATACACTGACCACCAGGGAGAACACACTTAACGCAGGAGCTGCCCCCTGGTGGTCAGTGCACCCCCACAGCCAGCCTCCCGCTGCCAGCCAACCTCCTGTGGTCCCTCTCCCCAGCCAACCAGCCCTGATCACCCCGATAGCTGGCCAGGCCAAGGGACCCCACCCGTGCACGAATTCATGCACTAGGCCTCTGGTTGGGTAATAAATATTAAAAGGTGGTGACAGAAATATTTTATTGTAATGTCCATTCACTACAGTGGCAACACTGACATCTCATGTGAAATATCACCCCAAAATGGGTCATTTTTACAACTGACTTTGTAAAAGGGCTTTTCTCAAGTACCACATATTTCATTAAGCTAAAACCCTTTCTGGATGACAAAATATGTCGTGTTTACCAAACCAGGTCTATAACGGACTATATGTGGTTTAAGTGTCAGGGTTACTGTGTTGGGGGTTGTTATATGCTTTTTCTG
This sequence comes from Vespertilio murinus, assembly GCA_963924515.1. Taxonomy (NCBI): domain Eukaryota; kingdom Metazoa; phylum Chordata; class Mammalia; order Chiroptera; family Vespertilionidae; genus Vespertilio; species Vespertilio murinus. The sequence goes on along the minus strand of OZ004718.1, from coordinate 27,755,037 downwards.
ACGATACCAAATGTTTGTAACCATTACCAAGAAATCTAAGTATATCAGGAAATTGCTCCTATTCTTTGCCATGGCAAATTGGACTATCAAGCTTTGCTAGTGAAAAAAAGAAATGTTTACAAGCCCTGGCCGGTGTGCCTAAGTGGTTAGAGTGTCAGCCCACAAACCTTATAGTGTGATTGTGTTAAAGGAGTTCATGGTAAACGCATGGTAAGTCCCATGTGTTTGCTATTATTATTAACATTGATATTATTAATACTAGTATTTGGTTTGGATCAGTTAACTGTTGCCACAATTGTGCCACTGACCACCCCTCTTAGTTCCCTATGGCTTCTGTAAAAAAAATATCACAAGCCCTAGCTGGTTTGGCTCAATGGATAGGCTGAAGGGTTTGATTCCAGTCAAGGGCCCATGCCTGGGTTGCGGGCTCAGTCCCCAGTAGGGGACGTGCAAGAGGCAGCTGATCAATGATTTTCTGTTATCATTGATATTTCAATCTCTCTCTCCCTCTCCCTTCCTCTTTGAAATCAATTTTAAAAATGTATTTTTTAAATTAAAAAAAGTATCACAAACTTGGTGACTTAAAACACCAGACATTTATTCTGACACAACTGTAGAGGCCAGAAGTCTGAAATCAGTTTCTCTGGGCCAAAGTCAAGGTGTTGTCACAGGCCACCCCTGTAGCTCTAGAGAATAATCCCTTCGTTGCTCTTCCAGCTTTGGGAGCTGCCAGATGCCATGGCCTGTGGCTCCAGTCGCTGCCTCCAGGGTCAGTGTCTTCCCCTCTGTCTTCATATCTCCCGCAGCCTCCCTCTCCTAAGTGTGTATACGTGATTGCCTAGAAGGTCCAACCAGATAATCCAGGATAATCTACCCATCTCAGATCCTTAACCTGATCTGTCTGCAAAGTCCTTTTTTGCCACATGAGGTAACATTTGTAGGTTCCAGGGGTTAAGAGGTAACTGCCTTTTAGGGGACCATTATTTAGTTTACCACACTAAAATGTAATGGCTTTAGCAGTCAGGATTTATTTCTTCCTCGTGCATCTGGGGTTTGGCCATTCTTGGCTAACCCCATCCAGGCCAGGGATTGAATATAAGTTGGTTTCACAGGTTGCTCATTTTTTCTGAAGTCTGTGGACCCCTGGGCATGTTCTTCTCATGTTACTAGCAAAAGCCTAAGAGGACCAAAACCGGTTTGGCTCAGTGGATAGAGAATCGGCCTACAGACTGAAAGGTCCCAGGTTCGATTCTGGTCGAGGGCATGTGCCTTGGTTGTGGGCACATCCCCAGTGGGGGGTGTGCAGGAGGCGGCTGATCGATGTTTCTCTCTCATCGATGTTTCTAACTCTCTATCCCTCTCTATTCCTCTCTGTAAAAAATCAATAATTTATATATATATATTTTAAGCCTAAGAGGACAAGGCTGACCACACAAGCAGGTCACATACATTTATATCATATGGACCAAAGCAGATGGCATCAAGGGGGTGACCCATGTAGGTCAAGAGGGAAAGCATGAATATTGGCTACAACACTGTACCCTGGTTAGGGTTCTCTGTAGATGACAGTAACTTAAAGCTAAGTGAGCAACCTATGGACATGTTTGGCAGAGGAAGAAAATCCAGAATTTAAAGCAGTTATTTCATAGTAAGACAGTTTTCTCTCATTATTATCTGATTAATAAGTAAAGAGGCTATGTGTACAGTGGTCTTAGTCTGGTCAAGTAAATCCATTCCTGTGTGCAGTGATCCCAGGAAACCTGTTTCATGGTCTTTATGTAGAGAATAAACCTTTACAGTCATGGAGACTCTGAGACTCTTTGGGGCTCCCTAGCTCCTTTTGCCAAACATAGTGACACAGTGGAGCTCAGGAGGGTATGGAAAAGAGGCCAGGGTTTTCTGCCCTTTGGGAGAACAGGCCGCCTCCCACAGAGAGGAGTGCCCGGGAGCACACCCATCGGCTGCTGAGCTCGAGTCAAAGGTACATCAGTTGATGTATCATGTTTTCTGTGGCCGGTGAGTTTGAATGGCTAGTTCAGCTAAGTAATCTGCCCAAGAGTTGGTTTCTTATACACTAATCGGAATCTGATGTTTGTTCACTTGAGAACCAGTGGACAGTATTTGTATATTTGAAAGAATTTCCCAATCTAGTGTCTTTTTTTTTTCTTCTTTCTTCTCATTCCAGTAATAGAGGAATTGACATCATTTTCACGGGCCCACTGGGAAAAGGAAAAATGCACAGTAGACTTTATGGGCTCTTTCTTAGTCTCAGTAACTTGGTGTTGTCCCGTTTTCCTTGATAACTTGATAAGATGCAGTGACATTGAGGTGTTGACTTTTGTCCAGAGAGCAGCTGTTTCATGAAAAGTCCTGTAGCTGAACAGGAAAATAAGAACTTAATTTAAGATATCCACATTTTTGTAGCTATAACAGGACTGACTTGTTTAAGGTGACGATTTTACACTTTTCGAGACATTCTTTCCATGTAAAAGGAATATTCACTGAAAACCAGCCTCTTTCATGGGGCATATTATTCATTGGCAACCTGGCAACATGTTTTCAAGGTGATACTTATTCCCGCCAGACTGTTCCAGAATTACGGACGTTGGTTTTGAAATTCCATTAAGACTCGAGAGCTGTGTGGCGGCTGCCACGTGTTTCTTCTTGAACGTTTCGTAATTTGCTTGGCGCATCTTCACGGTTGTGTGACAGGACAAGCTGGCTGTCTTATTTCTTTTAAGTGAGCACTTAAAAACTCTTAAGATTCCTCTGCCCCCCCTTGGATATAAAGCAGTCTGAAGGGCCTTTTTACTTTTTCGCAGATATTTGTTTATTCAAGCTGGTAAGTGTCCATTCAGAAAACGGTGCTTAGTGCTAGGCACTCTTTGGAAGTAGAGAGGTGAATAAAATAGAAATTGTTTTCTCCTCATGGAGCCAAGTTCTCGCCGAGTGAGACAAAAGTAAGTCAACAGTTACAAACTGTGTCACAGTTAGGAAGGAAAGGAAGGGCTGATTGGGGCCGTCAGAGGACAAGGGGACCGCATTTTAAGACTGGCTGGTCAGGGAAGACTTCTCTGAGGAGGTGGCATCAAGCTGAGAGCTGAAGAACGAGGAGGCAGGGACTCCAGGACAGCTCCAGGGAGAGAAGATTTGCAGAGGGAAATGACATAGTAAAGAGGCTGCAACAGGAAAGGGCTTGGCCCCGTGGAAGGCATCTTAGGCGGTGTCACTGCCATGTCTGTGCTTCTGTCTCCTTTCCGCCGGTGCCCGTCCATTTCCCCCAGCTTCCCTGCCGCAGGGCTCATGGCTGTGCAGGTGTTCAGCTGGAATTCGGGTTTCGGTTTCCTCGGAGGGCAGCTACCTATAAAAGAGTTCCATGAAATGGAGATCACAAGCTAGTCAAAACGAATGAAAAAGACCCAAAGGAAGGGTAGATTGTGATGATCCTAAAAGGTTTCCAAGTTTCTCAAACAGAAATAAAGAATTGTTTAGGGCAAAGCTCGTTAGTCAACAGAGCCAAATATCAACAGTACAACGATTGAAATTTCTTTGGAGAGCCAGAAACCGACTTCTGCGCATGGGCCACGAAGTTTCATTTGCACGGCGCAGCGCCCGCACGTGGTATTTTGTGGAAGAGCCATACTCAAGGGGCCAAAGAGCCGCATATGGCCTGCGAGCCGTAGTTTGCCGACCACTGGTTTAGGCAATCTCATGCTGGCATGTTCTGTTGAAAAGCCGTCTGACTTATTCTCTGAATTCAGGAGATGCTTGCTCTGACCTTGCATAAAACGGCTGATTTATTATGATTAAAACTTATAGCCTGCCGAAACCGGTTTGGCTCAGTGGTAGAGCGTCGGTCTGCAGACTGAAAGGTCCCAGGTTCGATTCCGGTCAAGGGCATGTACGTTGGTTGCGGGCACATCCCCGGTAGGGGGTGTGCAAGAGGCAGCTGGTCGATGTTTCTCTCTCATCGACGTTTCTAGCTCTCTATCTCTCTCCCTTCCTCTCTGTAAAATATCAATAAAATATATATTTTTTTAAAAACCTATAGCTTATGCCCTTCTCACTATAGCTCAGGCCTGTTGCACGTGAGTCATTTTGTGTGTGTATGTATGTGTGTGCCTATTTCCCCCCTGACGGCTTCCCAGCGGCTTTCTGCACCACTGTTTCAGAGGAGGCACCCTCAGAAAGGCTTCCGCATTAACTCTTCTTACCGCCTGACCAGGAGGGAGCTGACTTAGACTCAGTCCATTCATGTGAGTTGGACACAAATAATATATTTCTCCTATCATACCAACTGGCTGTATCTGCTAACTCATTAGTATTTCAAAAAATACAGAGTTTTTAGTGGTCATCTCACACATCTTTAAGACCAGATAATCTCCTGGAATGAACATAATCTCCTGCCATTCGTGGAGTGATTGTGACATAAAGGCTCTCTCCTACTTGTGATTGAGTCTCCCTCACGCCCCCATAGAACTTACGTTTTAACAAAACAAATTCATCTGACAGCCACATACTTGATTTTAAAGTAGAGAAGGTCTTTTGAGTGCAAAGATTGATAGGTGTCCCTGCATAAACATTTAAAATGTCTGCTTCTCAAAAAATACCATTGTATCACAGCATATCCAGTTATCCCCCTCCCCCCCACAAAAAAAATGAGGGGGAAGAAAATGCAATTAAATTGGCATAGATATATGCCGTATTTGCCGGCGTATAAGACGATTTTTTGGCCCTGAAAAATATGCCTCCAAGTGGGGGGTAGTCTTATACGGCGAGTATATAACAAACTCTGTATTTTGAGTGGAAATGTTAGGGGATCGTCTTATACGCCCAGTCTCTTATACGCCGGCAAATACAGTATTTTTCAGGGCCAAAAAAATCGTCTTATATGCCGGCAAATACGGTACTATATGCAGGGATTTCGTTCATAAAGCAGGAAGCCTATTAGTCTTTCTTTTGGGTCCTCTTCATTCTAAGTGTGGCTCCCCCTGGTGGTTGCACAGTGGCTGCTCGGGATTTCAGCAGTCACATGTTTCCCCTCCTTGTTCCAGGAGTCACTTGTAGACAGCCCTTGAACAGTCTCTCAGAAAAGAGAGAACATTTTCTTTCCCAGAAACACCTAGCAAAACTCTTTTCATGTTTTATTGGCATGGACCAAATAAACATGGCCAGGATTTGCTAAGAAATCTTTGTAAATGTAATAAAAGGTTAGTTTATTTCATGTAATGAAAAGCCCTTTACAAATCATTATATGAAATTATGAATAAAAAAGGAATAAAGAGAGAATTCACAAAAGAAAAGACTCAAATAGCTAGTGAGTTTTTTGGAAAGTTATATAACAAAGCAATTTAAATCATAGCAACAATATATTAGGTTATCAGTTGAGTTGATTCTTTTAACTATTCACATGGTAGAGTTTGGAAACGGTACTTTAATGTAGCAGTTGAAAACATAAATGGATCACAACAGCGATTCTGTTTCTAAAACTTTGCCATAAATCATTTGTGTGGGTGAATTTATTAATAATTATATTAAAAGCCCTAACCAGTTTGTCTCAGTGGGTAGAGCGTCGGCCTACGGACTCAAGGGTCCCGGGTTCAGTTCCACTCAAGGGCATGTACATTGGTTGTGGGCACATCCCCAGTAGGAGGTGTGCAGGAGGCAGCTGATCGATGTTTCTCTCTCATCGATGTTTCCAACTCTCGATCCCTCTTCCTTTCCCTCTGTAAAAAAAATCAATAAAGCCGAAACCGTTTTGGCTCAGTGGATAGAGCATCGACCTGCAGAGTGAAAGGTCTTGGGTTCGATTCCGGTCAAGGGCATGTACCTTGGTTGCGGGCACATCCCCTGTAGGGGGTGTGCAAGAGGCAGCTGATCGATGATTCTCTCTCATCGATGTTTCTAACTCTCTATCCCTCTCTCTTCCTCTCTGTAAAAAAATCAATAAAATATATTTTTTTAAAATCAGTAAAATATATTTCTTAAAATTAGTAATAATTATACTAAAAATAGAAAACATTTAAAAATACCTCATACTATGGGGTTGTGTTTAACTGAATTACATGCATCTATCTTAGTACTGTGAGGCCATTCAGAATCACTTTATGGAAGTATATCTGATCCCATGAGAAATTGCGCCTGATATATCAAATAAAAGCATTGCAAAGCACTTTATGATTATTATCTTTGATTGATATAATTTTTACTTTTTATCTTTATTGTTGAAAGTATTACACATGTCTCCTTTTCTCCCCCATTGAGCACTTTATGGTTATTATTTTATCTCAGTTTTGTATTAAACATATATGCAACCATGAAAGAAAAATGGTTACATACATTTTTTAAACTTCCATATGACCATATACCTTAAACAGTATCAAAAGATCATTGACATACTGGAAAAAACACTGAAAATACCAATGACAAAGGGTGATTTTCTTAATTTATAAAGATCTCATACAAACCAATAAAAAGGCCAATCCAAAGAAAATGTGTTTTTCAAAGTTTACCTAAAAAGAATTACCAATGACTGATAAAAACATAAATTTTTCAAAATAGATTCTAGGAAAGTTAGTTGAAAAATTAATCATATTCCTGTTTTCTCTCACATCAATATTTCTGTCTTCCACTCTCTCTAAAATTCAATGGAAAAATATCCTTATCTGAGGATTAAAAGGGGGGGTGGGGAAAGGTGTTTTTAAAACACCTATTTTCAATGTATGTCAGGTGTCTGGCACACAGTAGTGTAATAATGTTTTCCCTCCCTTCCTTTAAGGTAATAACAGCAATCAGCAGTCTAAGATAGGGGTTGTCGGTTTCTTGTGCGCTTTGGATCAAAAAGAACCTTTGAAATAACACTTTCAAGTTTTAGCACAATATCAGTAGCTGTTTTGATAGAATATATTCGAGTGGGTGCTCTAATAAGTCACCTAGTGTACTTCACCTAGTTTGCTTCACAGGTAAAAAACCTGAGGCCTGCCTAGGTTGGCCTGATTCCCCCCCTACCTCTTTCTCCTCCCCTTCTCTGCTCCCCCTCCCCCTCTTTGAGGAATGTGGGCCTCTCCCTGGGGCAGGACTCTGCTCTCCAGCCCCACCGCGCCTGCCGCGGAGCTGTCCGCTAAGCGGTGCTGGACTGTCTGAAGCAGCCTAGCTTGTGGCAGAGGAATTCAAGCTTCGTGGCCTGGAGGTTTGCGTCGATGGGGCGTTTGACCATCTCTTACTTTTTAAGGCATTCGTTGTAGTTGTTTCCCAGTTTGTCTCATGGACATCTTGGGTCTCCCTAGGACGTTATAGGTATTTCCTGTTTTATTTCGGATTCCCCAGAGAAACCACACAGACAAGTAGGAATTTGGGAAACTCTTGTAGCATAAGCAAACACTCCAGAGAATGCTTATGCCAACGTGGCACAGTTGGGGATGGCATATCTTGACCCCCTTCAAAATGAATGCGTAGTCTGTGTACAAAGGATTCTACAGTCAAACATGTTTTTGAAATTCTGTTAAAGTGTATTTACATAGAACTTCCCCAAACCTTTCATATGCTAATGTGCATCGTGAATCTCCAAAAAAAGGAATCACAGTCAGCAGCTTTCCCAAACTCACTAAGAATGGAACCCCTTTGTCAGGGAGCATGTCAAAGGCCCTGTGTCCCAGAATTCGTTTGGAACGCTTCAGAAATGAGTGTTGGGATGCACCTTTGGCTGGTGCTTTCAAATAACCGTTATTCTCTGAGTTTTTTGAGTGGCCTAAGGAAGCATTCAGAATCGAGATCACGTGTAGGCACCTGCCGCAGAGGTGTGCCGAGGTCTTTTTTTTAAGGAGTGCTGCGTGTTCAGATGCTGGGCATAAAGGGAGAGAAGTCAGCACATTGGTGACAAGGCCAAAGCCCGGCTGTGCCTGGCCAGAGGGTGAGCCACTTTGACGTTGGATGGAGGTGAGTCAGGGGCTGACAAGGCGGTACACGCCTTCAGACAAATTTGAAGCATCCCCAGACACCTCACTGGATCTTCTCAAATGCCCCAAACAGAACCCTGTAGTTCTGAGTCAAGAAGCAACTTTGAGAAAGCCTTGACCCGAAAGATTTTGATGATGAATTATCCACTGGTACCTCCTTTTTTAAAGAAAACAAACCAAACGATAAAGAAAGCAGCCTCTTCGGTACAGCTCCACCGAGGGCTAGCTTTTGAGCGAGGCTGGCTCCCTAAGGGCCCGTCAGACCGACCTGGCCTGTTGGCTGGAGTAATTTTCGTTTCATGTGTCTTCAAAACAGTTGTAATTTGGATGCTGCTGGGGTTCGTGTGGAGTGGGGCTTCTGACTGGAATTGACCAAGAGGTTCAATTGCTTCTTGAAGTTGCAGTTACCAGGGGGTTGTCAGCTACGGCATCGTCACAGTGAAGAAATCATTGATGGGCAGCAATTGTATGCACTAAAGCATTGCTAGGCTGATGGGTCTGGACAAGGCCACAGAGAAAATGTATGCGTCCTAAATGAAGGTTCACATGGCAGCTGACTCAGCAAGTGAGCCTGCCAGATCCAGATGAAGCAGCTCAGGAGTGGGCTTTTCTAAATTACATTCCTCGAAGTACACATACACATACACACACATGCACGCAAACACACACACACACTCACACACAGAGAATTAAGTCCACCTGCAGGGCTTATAAGGATCAAATTCACGTGCACTTTGCTTTTTTTGTTGTTGTTGCTGTTTTGTTGTTGTTGTTGTTGTTGTTGGCGGCGGCGGGGGAGAGAGGGGGTTTATTGTCTCTGTCTTTATTTTAATGGTTTTAATTTGTTGATTGACTAAAGATTTGGTCGTTTCATTGCTTCTTAATTTTCCCCTAGATCATCTCAAAAATGCTATTTCTATCTATAAAACTAAGGAATAGCTTGTTAAGAATTATGCTAAGAACTTACCAATTATACCCACTGGATTTTATTTTCTTCTCAGTACCCATTAAATGAGGGGTGAGGGGGACACATGGAGAGCTAGAGAAACAGGAGAGCTGGCCTGTGTTTATTTCGGAGACTAGACTGAAGATATGTAATTGACCTACTTCTGCAGAGTGTAAACTAGAATCCTTCATCTCTTGCAAAGTACATCTTGTACTTTAATGACTGCCAGATGTGGCTTTGTCGTGCCTGACCACGGAGGAAGTGTGCACCAGGGAAAAGCATGGCAGGGTTAAGACGGCACTGTGAAACCTGTGGTTACACATGACAGACGGTATTTACAGCCACTCCCGCTCAGAAACCCTCCCTGAGCAGGGAGGGGTCAGAACTGGAGAAACCCTCAAGGACAGATGGGACCATGGTGGAAACAGCAGCAGACAAGAGGCATCTGCCTGGTTTTGGTAAAATAAATGGGTGTGTCATTAGTTACTCTCCCAAGCAGGTGGAGAAGCTGAAATCCAAGTGCCTGCAGAGAGGGCAGGCGAGAGAGCCAGTTCACCTGGCCACAGGGCTCTGGAAAGACTCCAGAGTGGGCGGGACCGGGAGGGGTGAGGAGTAGAGCTCAGGGAGCAGGTTGAAGATAGAGCTACAGGTGCATGCCCTGGCCAGCTGGCTCAGTTGGTTAAAAAATTGTCCAATACACCAAAATGTTGCAGGTTTGATTTCTGGTCAGGGCACATAACTAGGTTGTGGGTTCGATCCGGTCAGAGCACGTACAGAAGGTGACTGATCAATATCAATATTTCTCTCTCACACGGATGGTTCTCTTCTCTTCTCTTCTCTTCTTCTTCTTCTTCTTCTTCTTCTTCTTCTCTCTCTCTCTCTCTCTCTCTCTCTCTCTCTCTCTCTCTCTCTTTCTCTCCAACCAATAAAAAAGGCATATCCTCGGGTGAGGATTTAAAACAAATAAAACTGCAGGTTCACAAAATATTTTCCCCTCAAATTTCCTGAAATTAACAAAAATGGGAAAATATCAAACCATGTCATCAACCCTGAAACCAAAAAGAAATCTCAACTTTATACCATAAATTTTGAGAAGTGTCATCCAAAAATTAAAAACTGGACCAACTGAAAGAAGATTTTTTTAAAAATCAATATGTTCACCCTAGAAAGGACTGGAACATGGAGAAGTACAAAGAGAGAATTCTGAGAAGCCTCACTCCTTTTCAGGGCTCTGGCTTTTAGTATAAAGAGATGCCAGAGGGAAGACTCCCTGGGAATAACCCACACCTTCACTGGGGACCCTTTCTCCCATCAAGAGGTCGTCTTCCCTGAGGCAAGAAAAGTCAAGGAAGTTTACCATCTTTCCTGCCTCTGATGCATCAATACATGGGCAAGGAACGGGGGACACATCTGCTGTGGATAATTATTACAGCCAAACCTAGAGCAAGCTCCACAAGACATAGCAAAAAGAATGTCGGGAGCCTACGCTGCACCAGGAGGGGAGCAGACCTCTGGGGCACTCCTCTTGTTTGTATTAGGGAAGGAACTCAGTGACCCCTGAGCCCGGCTCTCTCTGCACTCTGTTTGAGCAGCTGAAAGACGGCATGAGGCATATTAATCATGGATATCCCATCCATGTGATCTGTGGGAGAATAAAATCAGATCCCTTCGGACTCTATTTGGGGTAGATGGAACGCTGAGAAGGAAAGATTTCAGGTCATATTGACATATGACTAAGGCAAAAAAGATTCCGCATATACCAGAGGAGACAAAAATTCAGATACTCATAACAACCAATGCATAGAGTGTTCCAGCTCCCCGCCAGGCACGGTTTGGTGTGCTTTATCTCCTTTAGTCCTCACAGTAGCATCACAAGGTAAGCATCATTTTCATCATATTTATAGATGAAAAAACTAGGTTAGGAGCTTGCTCAAGTTAAACCAGTTGGTAAGAGTGAGGTCAGGCCGAAACCGGTTTGGCTCAGTGGATAGAGCGTCGGCCTGTGGACTGAAAGGTCCCAGGTTCGATTCCGGTCAAGGGCACGTACCTTGGTTGCGGAGGCAGTTGATCGATGTTTCTCTCTCACCAATGTTTCTGGCTCTCTATCTCTCTCCCTTCCTCTCTGTAAAAAAAAATCAATAAGATATATAGTTTTAAAAAAAGAGTGAGGTCAGAACTTGAACACAGGCAGTCTGAGTCCGGGGCCTGTTCTCATCTGCTCTGCTTTTCTCTGCCATGAAACACACAACATTCTAGGCACCTGCTTTGTACTCTCATATTGGAGAGAACATAAACTTACTGGTCATGCACCCTTTCTTGAAAGCTCCTAGAGGGAGGAAAACCAAGAAAAAGAGGAACTTGTGCCCAGGAATCAGGAATCCAAAGGGAAGAGTGCAGTGGCCTGGAGAGGAATGTGAAAGAGAATGGTTCAGTTGATGGGCTTGACAACTGGAAAAATTATTGTTGATTATTGGATGGGTCTGTTAGAGCATTTGGCATTAACAGTAGGTATCCTACATAATGAAAGGGTAATATGCAAATTGACCCTAAGGCAGAAGGACTAGTCGCTATGACGTGCACTGACCATCAGGGGGTAGGTGCTCAATGCAGGAGCTGCCCCCCTGGTGGTCAGTGCACTCCCACCAGAGAGTTCTGCTCAGCCACAAACCGGGCTGACAGCTGTGAGAATTTTTGTGCACTGGGCCTCTAGTATAGTAACTAAAGCAGACTTTTAAAATAAGACAGCTGTTAAAGACAAGTTCAAACAAATTTCCCTGGCATAGTAATGAGAGGGCAGTCCTATTATACAGTGGTGAATCAAATTAATATGGAATATGAATATAGTATTGAAATTATACTATATAACAATAAAATAAACACTGTCGACTTTAAATTTTTAAATGTAGTTATTATGGGGATGATAAAGGAGAGGTCTGAGTGATGGCAAGAGAGCTACATCGCCAACTTCTGTAATTTTGGTATGTCTGAAAGGACCAACCAAGAAATAATAGTGTGCGTGATGTTAGTAAATACCAGAAGATGCGGTTAAAGTTGTTGGGGTGGAATGGGTCTTCAGCGCGGGGTTAGGTGGGCAAGGGGAAGAGCTACTTTTTTTTTCTTTTTCTTTTTTTTTTTTAGCATTTCTGTACTATTTGATTTTTCAACTAGACTAAACAAAGACTACAGATGACATTTTAAAGATTCAAAAGAACAACAACTATGCCTTCAAAAGCACTTATAAAATTTTTCCCCTAAATTGCTAAAGCATCTAACCAAAACCATTTTAATAAGAAGCTCTATAAAAACACTTCTTGGAAATTAAAGCTTGGTTTCCTCTGTAGCTGTAGCTCCAGGGGGTCTTGGTTTCCTTCCTCTTAAAAGAAAGGCAACAAACAGTATGAAACTTTAAAAATGTGTTTGCTTTAAGAAATTGAATCACAGACGTCCACCCTGTAATTGTATTCTTTTGGTTTTTCAAGATACCAAAGAAGGAACCTTTATTTTAGGGCCTGGGTGGAGGCGTAGCAAAGCCATTTGTAGGATGGATTCGGCTACGGAGCAGGGGGCCCTTTGGACTAAAAAGGGTTTCTGTACCGAGGCCACACAGTGAGTTTCCATTGCCCCATTGTCTGTATATTCTGTTTCTATGTGAACACGAGGTTCCTACCACAGATTGCTCCTAGGCGTGTTTTCCTTCCATGTCACGGTTTTCCTGGACCCGTTGGTTCCTCTTTGGGGTCCCCTGATGACCTCCTCGCATGTGGTATGCAAACAGCTCTATTGTGCAGCGGGCTGAAAGGGGAGGACTCTGCAAACACATGGTGCCCATGTAGGAGTCTGCACCAAGAGACTCAAGATGACTGGATAAAAGAGGTGTTGCACGACTTTTTTCTGAGAGAAACTGGTGGGCACCGTTGGGGATTTGAGAAGAAATAAAAGAAACCTGAAGGAATCTGGGGAGCCCATATGGTGGGCTTAGAACCAGTGGTTGCAAATCTTGGTCTTAGGAGGCCAGAGACAGGCAGGGGAATAACACCCTCAGCCTGAGAACTGGGGTGGTTATTTAAGAAGCAGCAGTCAATAACTGGAGCGTGATGGTGGTGCGTACAAGGAGTTCATTGTCATGGGAAGCAGTGGGGCCGTTTGAGTGTTGCGGACTGTGGTGGCAGAAAGGAGAAGAAGGGTGTGTGCTGGAAAAACTGGGGAAGCAAGACGTGGGGAGGTGGTGGAGAGCATATGTAGGGAAAGAGCCATGGATGACGATTACACTAGTTTTCTCTTTGCTTGAGAGACTGAGATGTATGGGAACCTAAAAAATATGTAAGGATCTCTGCCTGGCTGCTGTGGCCCAGTGCTGAAACATTGACCCATGAACCAGGAGATCACAGTTCAAATGCCAGTCAGGACACATTCTCGGATTGTGGGCTTGATCCCCTCTAGGGGGTGTGCCGGTGGCAGCTGATCAATGACTCTCTCTCTCTTTCTCTCTCATCATTGATGTTTCTATCCCTGTCTCCCTCTCCCTTCCTTCCTCTCTCTGAAATACACACACACACACACACACACACACACACACACACACACTAATAAAAGGGTAATATGCTAATTAGACTGGGAGACCTTCTGGACAAAGCCATGGTGGAGAGGCAGAGGCAGTTAGGGGCAATCAGGCCAGCAGGGGAGGGCATTTGGAGACAATCAGGCCAGCAGGGGGGTAGTGGCAATTAGGGGCCAGCAGGAGGGGCAGTTGGCTATATATATATATAGCCCAGTGCATGGAATTATATATATATATATATATATATATATATATATATATATATATATATATATATATGACTTCCCATGTTTAAATAAAGCTGGCATTGAGCCCTGGCCGGGTAACTCAGTTGGTTAAAGCATCCTCCCCATATGCCAAGGTTGTGGGTTTGGTCTCCAGTCAGGGCACAAATAAAAATCAACCAATGAATGCATAAATAAGTAAGAGAACCAATTGGGGTGTGTGTGTGTGTGTGTGTGTGTGTGTGTGTGTCTTTCTCATATATATATATATATATATATATATATATATATATATATATAGCCTCCCTCTCTCCCCCTTCCTCTCTGTCTAAAAATTAAAAAGCTGGCATTGAGACATATATATATTGTGTGATTTCTGAGCACTAAAAAGATTTTAACAGTGATTCATATGGTATTGGTCATCTGTTTTGTTTTGTGTTTTTTGTTTTCTAAATATGTTTTTATTGATTTCAGAGAGGAAGGGAGAGGGAGATAGAGAGAAACATCGCTGATGAGAGAGATGGGTCATCTGTTTTGCCCTTCCTTCGGAAATACATCTGAATCCTAGGGCGGTTACACAGCACCTGCAGAGGGGCTGCCCAGGCCGCGTGTGAGTCAGCTGGCAAATGCAGTGTCGTATTGCCCTCGGGGTCTGTGTACATGATCTGTGTGAGAACTACAGATGTTGATGGCTTTTGGTTTTCTGACTCATCTTGTTCCTTTTCAACATTCTTAAAAACGTTTATCCAAAGGTATTTGTAGTTCGTCGTTCTTCTTTTCATGACCATAATGTTAAAAAAACAGGACTCTGCTTCAAACTCAGCACTCACTCCTTCGGTGTAAACAATGCTCACTCAGGTAGACAGCTGGACCAAAATGACGGGCCCGACTCCCCACCGCCACCTGTTGGTGGCTGGCAGAATTGACGTGCTTTGGCTCCGGCTGGTTCGGGTGGCTCCTGCAAGTTCTCCGGTTGAGTTTATAAGCAGAGGAGCGTCTATGATTTCAAAGTGAAATCTACTACTCAGGCAGCCAGCATCACTTTTCCTGTTCTCTCCTCTGTCGTGAAGGTGTGGCGGGGCACGCTGGCCCGCATGCGGTACAAGAGGACCAAGGCAGCCCTGACCATCATCAGATACTACCGGCACTACAAGGTGAAGTCCTACATCCACGAGGTGGCCCGGCGCTTCCACGGCGTCAAGACCATGAGAGACCACGGGAAGCACGTGAAGTGGCCGACCCCTCCCAAAGTTCTTCGCCGCTTCGAGGAGCACCTCCAGGCCATTTTTAATAGGTAGGAACTCGTTTGCAGGTGCTGCCTCCGTTGATGGCAGCACACTTAACATGTCCTCTTTTTTTATTTATTTTTTTTATTTTTTAAAGTGATTGACAATCAACATTGAGTTGCCTCCTTGGGTTGTGTAATGAATTTATTTATGTATTTTATATATATTTTATTGATATTTTACAGAGAGGAAGGGAGAGAGATAGAGAGCTAGAAACGTCGATGAGAGAGAAACATAGACCAGCTGCCTCTTGCACACCCCCTACCGGGCATATGCCCACAACCAATGTACATGCCCTTGACCGGAATCGAACCCGGGACCTTTCAGTCCGCAGACTTACGCTCTATTCACTGAGCCAAACCGGTTTCGGCAACATGTCCTCCCGAGATCACAGTTCTTCGACCAGGAGACTGGCTCAGCTCTTTGCTGTTCGAACATGTCTCCAGTTTTGTAGACATCAATTTCACAAGGCATCTGTTCCCCTCTCAGAACAACAGAACTGTCCATTGGTTTTTTTTTCCACTGTAGCCATATAGACAGCAGCATGCTGCCTCCCCTGGATCAAGCCATATTGAAGGTGTTATTGGCATGCAGGCTCTACTTTCTTCTGGTAGCAAAAAATAGCTAGTAAGCCCTGACCGGTTTGGCTCAGTGGATAGAGCATCGGCCTTCGGACTGAAGGGTCCCAGGTTCAATTCCGGTCAAGGGCATGTACCTTGGTTGCGGACACATCCCCAGTAAGGGGCGTGCAGGAGGCGGCTGATGGATGTTTCTCTCTCTGATATTTCTAACTCTCTATCCTTCTCCCTTCCTCTCTGTGGAAAAAGAAATACATTTTTTAAAAATAGCTATTAAAATCACCGCAAATAGCCGAAACCGGTTTGGCTCAGTGGTAGAACGTTGGTCTGCGGACTGAAAGGTCCCGGGTTCGATTCCGGTCAGGGGCATGTACATTGGTTGCGGGCACATCCCCGGTAGGGGTTGTGCAAGAGGCAGCTGGTCGATGTTTCTCTCTCATCGACGTTTCTAGCTCTCTAACTCTCTCCCTTCCTCTCTGTAAAATATCAATACAAAATAAAAATAAAATCACCGCAAATAACTCACACTGGGATTTCTGTCCATCCTTTCTGTGCAGTGGTTGTCTGTCCTGCCCGCCTTAAACTCACGAGGAGTTCATGATCCATGCCACTGCCCAAGCCCCACCTCCAGAAATACCTGTCTGATGGAGCTGGGGAGTGGGGCCCAAACAGAGGTCCTTTTTAAGGTTTCTCAAGAGGTTTTAAATTGCAAGGGAGGAAACAACTGTTTTAGAGCACGCAGTATTTTTTAAATAAACAAGCATCTATGTAAAATGTGATGCCTTTCCACCCGATCTTCATTTTTTTTAATAAACTACCGTGAGTCTGCATGTATAGTTATTTATAACTCCTTGCTCCTGATTGTTTGAGCTTACTTGTTGCCAGTGTGCACCAGATACATTTAGCTTTATCTTAGGTGCAGCTGTCTAGTCCCACACGCTAAGCTAATGGTCCTCGAATGTGGTCATTTGGTGGCATGATGGTCCACATGGAACACCGAAGTCATTGAGAGATTGGATGTAAATTGGTGGCAGATGTCAGGAGATTAAAAAAATGCATGGGGAGAAAATTTTATATTACATATCTCACTTGCTTTCAAAGCTGAAGAATGACTGCTCATAAAAAAGAAGAAAAAAATTAAACAGTGCAGATTTATTGAAAGCAAAAGTACCTAAATTCTCAGGTGTAATACTACCAATGTCCATTGTAGTCTTGGTAGCCTTTTTAATGCACACGTAAGTGTTTGTTCATGAATTGTACTTCTTGCAACCTGCATTTTTTACATAATTTAAAATGTAATTAAGTGATACATGAATACATGCTCATTTTTTTAAGTGAAATAACATAAAAATATATAGGATATAAAGTTGAAATCCTCCATACCTCCTCTTGTCTCTCCCCATTTTATTTCTTTCCCCTGAAATAACCACTCATTAACAATTAGTTTATATCCTTCTAAACCTTTGTCCTTGCATTCACAAACACACACGTGTGAGAGACAGCACGAGGTAATGGTTAGGGACACAACCCTGGAACCTCGGTTCATATTCAGGCTCTGCCACTGAATAGCTGTGTAACCTTGGGCAAATTAGTTAACCTCTCTGTGCCTCCACTTCCTTATCTGTAAGAGGACTGAAACAATAGCACCTGCTCATAGGGTGGTTGAAAGAATTATGAGTAAATACGTATATAAAGCATCTGCTCATACTATGAGTGCATATGCATCTGGAGTCACATATAATTTGGAATTTTTTTCCTGCTTTTACACAAGCGGGATTATAAGTATGGTTATATGACCTGACTTAGAAATAAGTCTTAAAGACCTGTGCATGACAACAAGTAAAGGTCTGAGTAATATTTTTAATGGATGCAAAGAATTATTGGTTTTGATTATGTTGCTCTGTGGCCTGTACAGTCTTCCTTAGATTTTGTGGTTTTATATATGGCCTACATTGATTAATTTGTGTAAAATGTAATGACAATATACACTCAGCATCTGGTGTGCTACAGGTACTGACCTAGGTTCCAGGTATCTGGTGGCAAGCAGCCAAGATGCAAAAGACGGTCCCAGGCATCTTAGGCTTGCAGTCAGTGAGCATTTTGAAGACTGCGCCTGCTCAACTTATTGACTTGTTTCTTCTCTCTCTCTCTCTCTCTCTCTCTCTCTCTCTCTCTCTCTCTCTCTCTCTTCTCCTTCTTCTCCTTCTTTTTCTCCTTCTCCTTTTCTCTCTTCTCCTCCTCCTCCTCCTCCTTCCCAGTTGTATTAATCTAGTCCAAAGGCAAACTTTTTCTGTAAAGAGCCAGATAGTGTATATTTTGGAGGCATGTTACTGTTTTTAGGGTAGCATGCAAGCAGTCTGGGTTAATTCTACTTAATGGCAGCTCCTTGTGTTTGAGAGCGAATGGTCTTGTGTTTCTGCAGTCAAATACATTGTGTTTATTTACTCATAGATGGCGAGCATATCAGCTCATCAAGACCATCCCTGCTTCAGACCTGCCCCAGGTCAGGGCAAAGGTTGCGGCCATGGAGATGCTGAAGGGTCACAGGGCTGACCTTGGGCTCCAAAGGGCCTGGGAAGGCAACTATCTTGCTTCGGTAAGTGCAGGAGAACTAAGTGGGTTCACTCCGGCTCCCTTAAAACAAAACTAACAAAAAAAGGAGAAGAATTTTTCTCCCAAGAATTTATAGAAAAATTGACATCTTCAGAAACCAAATCCTATGAGCAACACTTAGAGTTTTATTGCTTCCAAGTGGACAACAGCTGACGTTTCCCCCACATTAAAAAAAGTGTTCCGTCTTCTGTCTGTGTGTATTAGGTACACGCTCTACCATGGCTCTGACCATTTAAACCTTCCCTTGCATAACTCAGCAACTATTTTTAACCATCACCTTTATGTCAGTTATTCCCAAAGCCCTGTTTCATCCTCTCTCCGATCCCTAATTTTAAGTTTTTACTACTATTGGACCTTTGTTGTTAAAAACAGCCCTTTAGTAGCTTAGCCCCTGGGATTGGGGGGTGGGGGGGGTTAAAATGTAAAGCATGTGCAGCGCCATGACTTAGTAAAGCCGTGCGCTGAGAGCTCACTTTTTCATCTGAAATGCTAAGCATCATCATTCGATCACACTCCCTGTCTCTTTCAGAAGCCAGACACACCTCAGACCTCAGGCACTTTCGTCCCCGTGGCCAATGAACTGAAACGGAAGGACAAGTACATGAATGTCCTCTTCTCCTGCCACGTCCGTAAGGTAAGGCGATCTTGAGACAGACCTGCTCAGAAGGAAGCGCCCTGAGACACGCCTTCGGTGAAACAGCGATGGGCACCGCTGGCTCTGTCCTCAGGAGGCTGTGCCGGTCCGTGGGAGGCATGGATGGAAGGGGAGTGGATATTTTTGGCAACCACTCTTAAAACAGGAGAGGGGGGATCTCTTAAAGGTCAAGGATCTGTATTTTACTGAGTATCTATCTTTCAAACACATACTCATCTGCCTATATTTAATGGTCATTGAGTACTTTTTTATACATGTTTTATTGATGGGTTTTTTTTTATTGGTTTCAGAGAGGCAGGGAGAGGGAGAAAGAGATAGAAACATCAATGATGACAGAGGATCACTGATCAGCTGCCTCCTGCACACCCCCCACTGGGTATTGAGCCCTGAACGGGAATCAAACCCATGACCTCCTTGTCTATAGCTCAGTGCTCAACCACTGAACCACACCAGGAAGAGGGAGGAAGAATGTAGTTTGGAAAAGTGAGAAGGACACAGTGAGATTCGGAAGGGAGGGGAAAGGTTATGTGCTAGGGATGTATTTGCTCACCTGGAGCAGGATGTGTGTGGATCGTTATTTGCCTGGAGATGAGAGCGGCTGGGCGAGTGGAACAGGTGGAAGTGGGAAAGTGGAAGGCAAGGGACATAGTTGGTTTTTGTAAAAACATTTGTTTAGAAAAGGAGAGAGAAAATTGAAATAACTATTAGAGAACATTTTGTAAAAATATGCAAATAAAATTATGCAAATAAATTTTAAAATGTTAATTAAGTGGGTGGATTTAAGAAAAACCTTGCCTAGATTAACCCCAGGAGAGATTCTGATACAAATACACCAATATTCGAAGGAGAAATTAAGAAAATATCAAAGAATTACCTCACAACAAAGGTTCAGGTTTAGGTGATCTTAGAGGTTTTCTGTTTCACATTTTCCAAAAAAATGCATAATTACAGGGTTCTTCAGATCAAAATAATGAAATTATATTTTTCTATATAAATGTAGGAAACTTTAAAATGTTAATAACAACTAGTGTTTGCAAGAGTTTAGAGAAACACTGCTGGTAGGTCATAAAAGATCCTCAGTAAATTTAAAAGGATTGAAATCTTGCAAAGTATATTCTCTGACAATGATGGAGTGAAATTAGGAAAGAAGAACAGGAAGCAATTTAGGGGATGCACAGATAGGTGGGAATTAAGTGACACACTCCTGAGTAACCAGTGGTCAAAAAAGAAATCACAGGAAAATCAGACATTTGGAAAAGAAGACTCAACATAGCAAAACTTATGGGAAGCAGTGAAAGCCATCTTAGAGGGAAATGCAATGCCTATGATAGAAGAGAGGAAAGATCTCATCAATAGTCTAATCATCTACCTTAAGACACTGCTTGAAAAAAACAAGCAGAAAAATAAAATAATAAAGATTAGAGCAGAAACCAATTAAATAGAGAATATAAAAATAAGAGGGAATAAAACAACAAAACCAAAAGTTTTGGTTGTGACAAATCATTAGTCGGACTGACCAATAGAAGAAGGAGCTTGAACTACTATTCATGAAGTTCAAAAAAAAACATAACTGCTAGCATTCAGACATTCAATTCAATGTAATATAAATTTTTTAACAACATAGATAGCAGTCTGTTTTAAAATTAGAATGAAATAAATGTTACCAAGGAAAATTTGCTAGTATCTCGGAGTGGTTACCAAAGTCTAATTCTGGGCTGAATTCAGAAACCCTAGTTTAGCCGAAACTGGCTTGGCTCAGTGGCTTGGCCCTGTGGATTGAAGGGTCCCGGGTTCGATTCCGGTCAAGGGCATGTACATTGGTTGCAGGCACATCCCCAATAGGGGGTGTGCAAGAGGCAGCTGATCGATGCTTCTCTCTCATCGATGTTTCTAACTCTCTATCCCTCTCTCTTCCTTTCTGTAAAAAAATCAATAAAATATATTTTTAAGAAAAAAAGAAACCCCAGTTTATAAGTGTACCTAGCGTTGATCAGCCAATCAGGAAATTACTTTTGCCAACCAGGTTTCACTGACCCCCACAAAAAAGTATAAGCCCTGATGCCAGTTGGTGAATTTAACCAAGGAATGGACCATTCCAGCCATTTCTGAGAGTCCTCATTTCCACTATCTAGGATGTTCCTCTCTAGAATCAAGGTAACTGTGAAGTCACATTAGTAATCAGGACAAGTGACCAAAGACCGTTGAGTGGTGTTGACAGTCTTCCTCTACTCTGGAAATGTCTCTGATGCCTCTGAGTCTTTCTTTCCAGGGGTGACAATGGCATGTCTCTCCCTGGCTCCTCCTGGATAAAAACTGAAAAATTCTTAGCCATGCTCCTGTATTTAAAAAAAAAAAATTGTTGATTTCAGAGAGGAAGGGAGAGAAAGAGAAAAACATCAGTGATGAGAGAGAATCATTGATCAGCTGCCTCCTGCACACCCCACACTGGGGATCGAGCCCACAACCTATGCAGGTGTCCTGACCAGGATCAAACCGGGATCTCCTGTTTCATAGGTTGACGCTCAACCACTGAGCCATGCTCCTGTATTTCTAAGTTCAAAGCAAAATAGTACTCCTCCATACTATAGATTAGGTAATGTCCTCTTTAGAATCTTTTTAATCCGAAAAATGTACCAAGATGAACTGGACACGATTTCAGTAAAGTCCTCCTCTTTATGCCTTGATTTTTTTATGAAGCAGCCAATTTCTATTAACTGCCATCATAAACTCTCCTTTAAGACGGGAGACTTCTGCAGATAGCTGCTCTCACTCTCATAATAGGTTTGCCTCTCCAGGGAATCTTTCTCTCTGGGCTCTGTGCTGCTGGCTAAACCTGTAAACAGATCCTTAGAAGGGTTTAGGCAAAAGCAAGATGACAGGGATTTTTTTCTTCAGTAGAGGATTTTAGTTTGGGGAAAAGAAGAAATAAGATGAGATCTTATCTAATATTGAGTCTGCAATCCAGTTTTTCTGTTACTTTATGGATTTACTTGGAAGAGAACTAGTGTTCCTGTGCCATAATTATTTTAATTTAGTTTGCATTTACAGATTTATATGTGGATAGAACAAGTTTTTCTTGCCCGGCTGGTGTTGTTCAGTGGTTGAGTATCAACCTATCAACCAGGAGGTCAGGGTTCCATTCCAGTCAGGGCACATGCCTGGGTTGTGGGCTCGATCCCCAGTAGGAGGCATACAGGAGGCAGCCGATCATGTTTCTCTCTCGTCGATGCTTCTGTCTCTCTATCTTCCCTTCCTCCCTTTAAAATCAGTAAAAATGTTTTTTTAAGTTTTTCTTTCCATTTTGATGTAGCTGAGTTATGCCACCTAAAGCTCTCACTGAGTTGCATGACATCCCTCCCACTCGATCCATGTTTTAAGGACGATTTGAGTTGCTAAGAAACAAGGCAAAGATTTATGACCTGTTCTCTTTAGGATTTACATTTTTACATTTAAAAAAAGGATGTAATATTTCTAAACATTGTCAGTAAAACGGCTGCATTGAGGTTTTTGTTTGTCAGTTTCCAGATTAAGTCAAGGACATAGCATAGAAAGGACAATACTCTCCACTTGACTGCTGTGGCCTGTCGTTTGTGACTCTTGCGTGACCTTATGAAATTATGCAAAAGCATCTTTTCATACTTTTTTGCAGCATACGCATGTTTTTCAATACAAATTCACAAAAGATGAGGGACATTGCTTTGGCCTATTATCCAGATTTTGTCTTCGATGTTCTCTCATCTCCATATTCCCAGACGGGTACACATGTTCTCCAACATGGGTTTCTGTTGAATCTGAGAGTGTTTTTAGAAAGGGCCCCAAGCTTAATGTTGAACATGCTCTCTATGGGCAGGATGCTCGGAGCCTTGAATGGACTCGTGGGTTATGACCATCCCAGGGCAGGCTGTGGTTTGCATTGTTCCTCAAACCGGCTTGACTGGGAATCCTTTCTTGTACAAAGCATCACACGAGGCTAGTGTTGTGCAACACAGCCTAGCAAAGGCTGATGTCCCCGCTCTGCAGTTGCTCGTTTCAAGACTCTGATGAGTCCCAGTTCGCTTTCTGGCAAACACTGTTGCCATGTGCCATGAATAAGCACCATAAAGAATAGTTACTATTTCACCACATACGTACATTCTATTTTACTATTTTTAAAAATATGTTTTTATTGATTTCAGAGAGGAAGGGAGATGGAGAGAGAGAGAAACATCAATGATGAGAGAGATCACTGGTCAGCTGCCTCCTGCATACCCCACACTGGGGATTGAGCGTGACCTCTGGGTTCCTGGGTGATATTTAACCACAGAGCCACACAGACTGGGCTCTGTTTTACTCTTTATAGCTCTGCATTTTTGTCAAGACTGAAAAATATACTTTGGTTATAAGGATATGTTTAGAGAACTGACTGATTTCTAAAGCTATGAGGCGAAAGGGAGAAGACTGAATGAAATTCAAACTGAAACTGGAATCTTAGCTTGCTATCTTTTATCTATGGCGATCTGTCTTCTGTGTCCCACCCACCTGTCATAATTTACTCAGGTGTGTATCCTACCAACGTGGTCGATGTTTTCAAATGGACCTCCAACTACTTTGTTGCATCTTAAAAACAAAGTCTTGGAAGCAGGGATGGAGGTTTATACATCACAACGGTAGCTTTTATTCACCTTAGTGGAGGGTTTTTAGTGGTCTTTTTTATTGTTTTGTTTTGCTTTGCTTTTCCTTCTAATCACTGAGAAATATGACCTTGTAGTTTCTCAGATTTTTTTTAAAAAAATTTAAAATAATTTTGATTTATTGATATTAAAGAGAGGAAGGGGGAGAGAGATTTGTTGTTCCACTTATTTATGCATTCACTGTTTGATTCTTATATGTGCCCTGTCAGGGGAATCAAACCTGCAACCTTGGTGTATCCAGACAACGCTCTGACCAACTGAGCTACCCAGCCAGGGTGTTCTTCGCAATTTTTTAGTGCTCAATACCTTGATTTAAATATTGCCCAAGTCTAAACCTGCTAATCAGCAAGTAGCTAACGACATAGTTACACAGTGTCCCTTCATTAATCTGTTAGAAAAAGATGTGTCTACAAATGTGGCATTTCTGACTCGCTAGTAAAGTAACACTCTACAGAATCACAGGCACACACACACACACACACACACACACACACACACGCACATTTCCTCCCAATCCCATTATCTAATTTTATTTTCTTTATACATTGTATGAAATTATTTTCACTTACAACCTTCTTATCTGAGTCACCTCATCTGCTATCCTAGTCTCAGATTTGTACCATAACCAAGGGCTTTCTGTCATTCCTTTGTATGTCATCAGCAATTTATGAAGTACTTGAAAATGCACATGGTAAAATTGGGGGAAGACAATATCAAATAACTTACTTCAAATGAATATTTACCAGTGCCATTTCTTTAAGTTAATAGGAAGTGTATACTGGATTAACAAATGTAGAAAAATTAATTCAGTTCCAATCTCACAACAAAATTGTGAGTCTAAAGATTTTTAAAATATATTTTATTGATATTTTACAGAGAGGAAGGGAGAGAGATAGAGAGCTAGAAACGTCGATGAGAGAGAAACATCGACCAGCTGCCTCTTGCACACCCCCTACCGGGGTTGTGCCCGCAACCAATGTACACGCCCTTGACCAGAATCGAACCCGGGACCTTTCAGTCCGTAGACCGATGCTCTACCACTGAGCCAAACTGGTTTTGGCGAGTCTAAAGATTTTTAAGGGTAGCTGTTACCAAGTAATGCCCATGGCAAATACAGGCACAGGTCTGTTTCCGTAAGCACGTCTCGCTCAAGGCCCTCCGTCCGGCGGCCAGCGCTCTGTGTGCATGGCTGGCTGTGAAACTTAAGGCTCTGATGGCATTTGTGGAATATAATGAACAACATAAATTGATGAACAAAAACAGATCCAGAGATATAGAAGCATCGAGCAAACTGCCAAACCTCAGAGGGAAGGCAGGGGAGGGTGGGGGAAGGGGAAGGGTAATCGATCAACCAAAGACCTTGTATGCATGCCCATAAGCATAACCAATGGACACAGTGGGGGATGTGGGCATGTGCTGGGCGGTGGGAGTAGCCGGGGAGAGGTCAATGGGAGGAAAGGGAGCCATATGTAATACTTTAATCAATAAAGAATTTAAATTTAAAAAAAAACCTCTGACGGGAAAAATTAAACTCATAAAAAAAAAAAAAGGGAAAAATGCTTTATGAGAAAAGACAGCATGCAAATAAATCCCAGCCATTTCAACCAGGAGAATAAATAATTTCAAATCAGCGATCTGCGTGCTTCTCTAGTGCCTGCAGGGCTAGAGAGCTTTTCATTAAAGAGGTGGCTTACTCATAAAGGGGCGCGCAGCCCCAGGTACATAGAAGCGAGCCGCCCACAGTCCCCTTTCCCTCAGTGCAGCAGCCACGGTTTTCCAGGCCCACGCGGGGCCAGAGGGACGTTAGCTGTCGAGCTCCTGTGCTCTTATTGGCCCCTCGGGGATTTTGTTCTTACATTATGCAACCTCCACTCGCTGCAGCCTCTCCCCCTGGTTTCCCAGCTGACAGCTCCCATGTCAACACCGATCGGCCCATGGGGGGAGGGAGAGTTCTTAAAATTATCCTGTGGGATTTAAAGCAGCGGTCACCAACCTTTCGGACCTCAGGGACCACCATTGGTCCACGGACCACCGGTTGGCGACCACTGATTTAAAGGACCCTCACAGCCAACGGATGAGAAGGGATATAGTATCATATTAGTTGCCCGCTTCTCTGCTGGGGGCTGTGAGGTACAAGACAAAAGGCACCATAAGATCATGACCTGCCAGGAGCTAACTTACTGTTGATGAAGTAATGAGGCAGGCAATAAAAATCTGTCATTGGATAGTTGGGATTCTACATTGTTTTTGTTTTGTCTTTGTAGCAAGGTAGATAGTTTATATACAGGTAAATACTCGTTATCTGAAGTGTGCAGGCGAGTTTGGACTAGCACACTGCCCTCCCCCTCCCCCCCCCCCCCCGTGTAAATGTAAATGCTGTCGAGACAGAGCCTTTCCATCTCCCTGAAAACCTCCTCAAGCCCCGTCCCAGCCGTGTCCCACCCCCACCAAAGGCAGCCACTGTTCCCATCTCCTTTTCCATACATTCGATTCGCTGTTTCCTGACCTTCATTAAGAAAGAAATCGCCGAAACCGGTTTGGCTCAGTGGATGGAGTATCGGCCTGCAGACTGAAAGGTCTCAGGTTCGATTCCGGTCAAGGACATGGACCTGGTTTCGGGCACGTCCCCGATGGGGGGTGTGCAGGAGGCAGCTGGCCGATGTTTCTCTCTCATCGATGTTTCTAGCTCTCTAGCTCTCTCCCTTCCTCTCTGTAAAAAAATCAATAAAATATATATTTTTTAAATAAATCATACAGGTTTATGTAAGATTTTTACTTTGTTTTGAAGTGAACTTGTTAGTCTCCTTCATAACTATTTTGATAACTTATCTGTAGCAGTTCTACAAGGAAAGCAGCTTTTTTGTGTACTTCCAATTTAAAACCATCTGTATAATCTCTTATATTGGCTGAATTCATTAGACCTAGATTAGTGGGCTATAGTCATTCCATTAATTATCACAAGGTTAATAGGTAACACCAACCTCTTGCTAAGCAATAGCTTCAACTGTAAGTTTTAAAAAACACAGTGTTCTACACTGCTATTTTAACAAGTACATTTCTTATAACAAGCATTCATGGTCTAAAAATTACAAGCCAGTTGTCCTTGAAATTGTCCAAGCTTTCCAATTATTAAATGAAAGATTTGCACTTTTAACGGATAGATGTAGAGAGTAGCTGGACTTCGTAAGGAGAACCTACAGACTGAGGATAGATGTAAGTTGGGTGTGTGGGTATTTTGGACGTTATCGGCCATCCTTTTTTCCTGTCCTTGCCAAAGAGTAACAGTGGATCCAGGGTTTTACATCAGCAAAAGCACTCACGTCAGTGCTCCTCCTATTCCCAAGTATCCTGCTTTAAAAGAGCCTTGTGCCCTTTATATCGATGTTAATTTTTAATTTCATTCTTGGTTCTACTTATACTCTATTTCTCCTACAACTGTGGATAGAAATTCAGAAAAAAACAGCGATCGTTTTTCCCTATAGGAATTGAAAAGGTTTTATAATGGAATAAAACTTAAGCAATATCTTGAAATACTCATAAATTAAAAAAGAAAGGAGAAAATCAAAAACATAGAGAACATAACATCACACAGGAGCAGAAGAAATAGATAAGTAGAATGATGGTGGATAGGAAAACTTGGAAGTCGGGTAGAAGAATCACAGAATCTGAAGAAAGGGACCTTGGGAATCCCTCGACGTCCTACTGCAGCACAAACCCCTCTGCCACACCCACATCAGATACCCACTGAGCTTCCGCTTAACCCTTCGGGGGTACTTCTCGTAGGGCCCCTTCTTTTTATGGGTAGTCATAATTAGGAGACAGTTATTTGTGCTGTAGGCAAAAAGGCACTGTCCATTTTTGAACAGGTATATTTAATGGCACACTGTCATTACATTCTAGAGAATTTAATCTGTGCATTAGGAAAGGGGCAGAATGAGTTGTTTCATATGGGGATTACTTTTTTCTTCTACAGCTTAATTGAGTTATAATTCATACAGCATCTCACGCACCATTTTAAATCACACAATCCAGTAGTTATTATTCACAGAGTTGGGTCTCCATTACCACAGTCAATGTTTGAATGTTTTTATTATCCCAGAAAGAAGCTCCACCCTCCTTAGCCATCATCCCTCCAGACCTCTCATCTCCCCCAGCCCTACGTAACTACTAATCTACATCTGTTTCTATCCACTTGCTGCTTCTGGATATTTCATATAAATGGAATCATACAGTATATGGTACTTTGTGACTGGCTTACATTACTTAACACGTTTTTAAGGTTCATCCATGTTATAGCATGTATCAGTAGTTCACTTTCTATTGCCAACTTATAGTCCATTGTGTGAATACATCACATTTTATTTACCCAGTCCAGTGTCAGTTGGTCTCTCCTTTTTTGGCTATTATGATTAATGCTGCTGTGAACATTCAAGCACAAGTTTTTATGTGATTCTATTGTCAATTCCCATGGAAATATACACGCACCTAGGAGTGAAGTTTCTGGGTCATATAGTAACACTCAGTTTATCTGGCTGAGGAACTGCCAGATTATTTTCCAAAGTGACTGCATCACGTTATATTCCCACCAGTGGTGGAGAGGGCTCCAGTTCCTCCACACCCTGACCAGCACTTGTTACTGTCCGTCCTCGGTATGATGTGGCATCTCATTGTGGTTCCGATTTACATTGTCCTGGTGGCTGACGGCATCAGGCATGTGTTCATGAGCTTATGAGCTATTTGTTTGTTTGTTTTTTAATATATTTTGATATTTTACAGAGAGGAAGGGAGAGAGATAGAGAGCTAGAAACGTCTATGAGAAAGAAACATCAACCAGCTGCCTCTTGCACACCCCCTACAGGGATGTGCCCGCAACCAATGTACATGCCCTTGCCCGGAATCGAACTCGGGACCTTTCAGTCTATAGACCGACGCTCTACCACTGAGCCAAACCGGTTTCGGCTATTGGCTATTTATATGTCTTCTCTGGAGAAATGTATATTCACAATTAAAAACCCATTTTTAATTGTGTGTGGGGTTTTTGTCCTTTTATTATTGAGTTCTGTATTCTAAATACAATATACATTATTCTTTATATGTTTTAAATACATGTCCCTTATCCGGTATATGATTTGTACACATTTTCTCCTATTCTGTGGGTCATATTTTCATTTTCTTTATCGTGTCTGGGTTACATGGTTTGAGTCTTTTAATCATTGTGGGATTTTGTGTGTGTGTGTGTGTTTTTCCCCCTTACGTTCTAAAATCACGGAGTTGGAATTGTAAAATTCCACAGATCCGGACGCTGCTCCTGCTTTTGCACCTCCGCTGCGTCCAGTAGAGTGGCCGTCTGTTAAAGGCTGCGTCTCCACCGCCAGCCACCTCTGCCCCTCCCCCTCCACGTTTTCCTCGCAGGTCATTGAGCTTGAAGCCTCATGAGATGGTACAGGTGTTGGTTGGTTTTCTTGCAGGTCAATCGGTTCAGTAAGGTGGAAGACCGCGCCATTTTCGTCACTGACCGCCACCTCTATAAGATGGACCCCACGAAGCAGTACAAGGTGATGAAGACCATCCCTCTGTACAACGTGAGTGTTCTCCCTTCTCTCCCAGCAGAGGGGTCCCAGCCTGGGGGGGGGGGTCGTGAGCCGCTCGTGGGCTGACAGTGTGATCACGGGTACCTTCGGGGCTTTAGAAACCCTTGAAATGTTATGCCCATCTTACGTTTTATACAAATGTACAGTTTTCTCTCGGGAGAAGCCAAGGCTTCCAGTAGATTAACGAAAGCATTTCTTTTTAAAGCATAAAGACTCTGCATTCTGTGTGATCTTTCTCTAGTCTCCATTCTACTCACTGCTTCACTGTTGTGGATACATAATGTGTTTTCTCATTTGTTTTCATAAGGCTTGTTCTTTCTCTGTGCCTAATCCCGCTCATTGCTTCAATGTGGTGACACCTAATATATTTTCTTATTTATTTTCATAAGGCGTGTTTTTATACAGAAATGGGATCAGGCAGAGGAACAGTAAGAATTACTTTACGAAAGCATTGCCTCCCTTTTAAATGCAAAGTGTATGCTGCTCCCCGTTCCTTTCAGCAATATATTTTACCTCTGATCTCCACCCACTCGGTGGCTCACTGTCTCCACGGGCTTTTCAGATTCTGGAATCAACTCCTTGTTTGAAATGAGAAATTTGGTAGGTGTCTCTTTGAATTTCAATACGAGATTTCTTTTTCATTTCCTTCCCCCTGCCGTATGAGGTCTGCTTAACAAGTGACTGTGTGTTCTAATTCTTCAGAAAGATCCTACTAGGCCCCGGATCTCTTCATGTGAAAGGTGATTTTCTCTGTCTGTTAGCTCTTAATGAGGGAGGCCTGCGCCGGTCCCCTGGTAGACTGTATGAGGAATGTTATTAAAGAGTCTTTCAAGCCCTTTTGGTCTCTGCAAAAGGGAGCAGGAAGCACATTGTCTTGTAGCTGTGTTTTGTTAAATCAGGAGTCTCGTTGGTTGTGAGGTACAGAGAAAGCAAATCATTCCTGGCTTTGCTAAGTGATGTAGAATATCACTGCGGGATGATTGCTGGAATTATTGCCCAGGATGAGATTTTTCTTCATTATGCATCCCTCTCCACCATACCTCCCCCGACCCTCTCTCTCTCTCTCTCTCTCTCTTTCTCCTTTTTCCCTTTCAGGAGAAGTCTAATGGATTGCAGCTAATAAGAAAATGCTCTTCTAAGACATTTTTTAAAAATATATTTTATTGATTTTTTTACAGAGAGGAAGGGAGAGGGACAGAGAGTGAGAAACATCGATGAAGGAGAATCATCGATCAGCTGCCTCCTGCACACCTCCCACTGGGGATGTGCCCGCAACCAAGGTACATGCCCTTGACCGGAATCGAACCCAGGACCCTTCAGTCCGCAGGCTGACGCTCTATCCACTGAGCCATGCCGGTTTTGGCGACATTCTTGATTGTATATATTCTTAGCAAAGACTTGTAGTCTTATATACCAGTCACAATTGCAGCCTAATGACCCTGCCGTCTTAAAGTAGGAGGGGAAGGCAGATAAGGAGGATCAGACTTTGTCTAAGTCTAATGAAGTGTGGAACCAAACAAACATAAATTGCCGTATGCATTTTATTTCTTTTTCTTATTTTCTGTTAAGTGGAGATCAGTCAGGCACAGAATATAAATTCAGTAGCTAAGCAACTCTTTGAACTGAAGTTCTTTTCCCAACCTACCTTCCTTTTTTATGACAACTGGTGTATATTTATATTCACGGTTCCCTTTATCACATTATCACAATTCGTGTTCCCACTGTCATCGAGATGAGTGATGTTTAACAACTGTAGCAAAGGTTAGACAGCGTCAGCAGGACGGATGCACATGGTCGCAGGTGCTCGCAGTACTTGGCCCATATCCTCTTGTACCCCCTTATTTTCGGGCACAGCGGCCGAACTTCTAGCAGCCAACATCTTTGTCAAAAGGCTATGCTGCCAGAAGCCACTTTGTCCCATGCACAGAGGACTGGAAATTCAGCCTCCCCTTCTACCCTCCCCACCACCACCACCCCAAGCCACCCAATGACTAACAGGTGTCGGGGGGTAAATACTCCCAACACTGTCACCATTGACCGAGGTCATTCTAAGGTGTGTTTTCTGCCGTTTCCTAGACCCACCCTGCAGGAGTAAGCTGCAGCTGTCCACGGTGGGAGCTGATGGGCCATCCTGGCTGCCTCCCCCTGCCTGAGCCCCTCTCCACCCCCTGCCAGTGTCTCTGCGCCTCCCGAGTCAGTTCTGTGTGCCCATCAGCCTTTGTTCAGGCTGTGCTCTGGGGGAGCCAACTTCAGGGCAGTGGCCCAGAGGGAGCAAGTCGAATGGGACAGGGGACTGCCACCGGGGTCGGTAACAGTATTTTACATCCAGAGCAACTGTGGCAACGCATTGAGTCCGGATAAAGGCTCGTGGGTATATGTTATTTTATCCTTTTGTATGATTTATACCTTTTGTATGATTGAGATATTGTGAAATTAAAAACACAGTTTAAGACAAGGAACCCTTAGAAATGATAATGCTGATCATAGTGATGAGCCGCTGAGAGGGGGTGAAGGAGAACGACTTTCATGTTAACCATGTGGAGTTTTAGGCGTCGTGAAACTTACAAGTACACACTTCATAGGTAGTCGAGGGTCTCATGTTGTAGGGAGGGGAAGAGTTCAGCGCTTATGATAAAAATTTAAAAGCAGATGTGTATACAGCTGGAGGCTGAAGTTATGAGTCTAGAGGGAGGAAGAGGGCAGATTATTCAAGAACATCCATCCATTACATGGTGGGAAAGAGAGAATCACTGACAGGAATGGAATAAAAAGGAAATCTCTTCTCTGTGGTCCTCCATTTTCTCAACTCTCTTTTTTAAAAATATCTTTGTATTGATTTCAGAGGGGAAGGGAGAGGGAGCAAGAGAGAAGAACATCAGTGATGAGAGAGAATCATCGATTGGCTGCCTCTTGCACACCCCACACTGGGGATGGAGCTTGCAACCCGGGCATGTGCCCTGAACGGGAATTGAACCGCGACTTCCTGGTTCATCGGTCGACGTTCCACCACTGGGCCACACCGGCCAGGCTCAACTCTCTTTTCATGTGCTAAACAAGCTCTCATGTTTCTTCGGTTCCATCTGGTTATGGATTATTCTAGGAAAGGAAAGAACTATGAGAATACCATGTTTCAGAAGCAAATTGGAAGGTTTTCAGAAATGAGATTAATCGATAGAAGCATAGAGCTCAGGGTGGCAGGCTCCTCTCCTCTCATGCTCTGCTTCTCATTTCTCCGTCCGCATGGGCCCCCCGGGAACAGATTGCGACCATAAACTGTCCTAAGTAACACTCCGCTGTGTTTCCGGTAAGGTTACAGGTAGAAGTAAGGCGGGGAGCCAGAGGGAGATCCAGGACACACTGCCACCCAGAATTCAGAGCAGCTCTAAGGAATGTGTTAGCCCGCAGCCCTCAGAGCATGGACGCTTAGACAGTCGAGGTTTCGGCCATCTCTTCGTCTCTGCCTCTCCCTGTGCGTGTCCTTTTACTGTCAGTTACTTCTCTTTGCAGCATGGGCCAACACAGGCTCAGGTCTGAGCCAGCCAGCCCAGCACACCACTAGAGTTTCATCCTACACTAACATATTGAACACAGTGTCTCAGATCAGGCCTCACCATAGCAACCAGTTCTGCAGGAGCCAAATTGGTATTCTAGTTCCTTGTCAAGTACTTGCAACTCTCTGCATAGCCGTTCCTGACTTTTCCCAGGATGCCACATATAGCATGGGTAAGGATCACAGCTCCTTTTGAGTACAGTTGGTCGCTTCCCTCTGCACTTCTTGACTATTGTCCTTAGTCCCGAGCCCCATTTGGACCCGGGTCACAAATCCTGCTGAGTACTGGGGTGGGTCATTAGGTTTTCCCAGTAGGGAAAGGATCAGTGGGAGAAAAGAGCTTCAAATAGGCCAAGTTCACCAGACATCCTTGAGTCCTTGGAGACTGCCCACCTGCCCCCCTTCCAGTTGCCAGAAGCCCTGTCTTTCTCAAGCAGGACTCAAAATGTGCTGCATGTGTAGTAACTTATGGTACATGTATGTGTGCGCAACAGTCATTGTTGTGGCCGTTCCTGCATCCAGCTGACATCTGTATTCCCTATAAAATCCCCTGATTGTTAAAAGCCGTGCAAGCCACACAAAATGTGCCTGGGCTGCACTCAGCCCACAGGCCACCATTTGCCAATCCTCAGTTAAACGGTCTCTGCTTGTCATTTGTTGTTCTGAAGGAGCAGTAACCATACCCCTTGGTCTCCTCCATGCCAAACGTTAAAAATTCTAAAAACAAGGATGTGTTTTATTCTGGACCTTGTGTAGTAGACACAGACACGGACCATTTTTCACGTTTCAAAAACTAACAGGGTGTCGGCGTTAGAAGAATGATTTCTACTTCAGTGAGGCAGCAGAGGAATGGAGGGACTCTGGTAGAGGCGTCTCTCCTGCCTGGAGAACTCCCTCCCCCCCCCCCCCCCCCACGGAGTTCACTGCTGCTTCTGTCCCTACAATTTATAAGTGTTTGGCGTGGGGTTTTTTTTGGTTTTTTTTTTTGCCATATTTGTTTTCTCTCTCTTATGATACTTTGCCACTAAAATGTCCCTGTGTGCATTCTCCTAAGAATAGGCATTCTGCTGAAACCTGTTTGGCTCAGTGGATGGAGCGTCGGTCTTCGGACTGAAGGGTCCCGGGTTCGATTCCGGTCAATGGCATGTGCCTTGGTTGTGGGCACGTCCCCAGCAGTGGGTGTGCAGGAGGCAGCTGATCTCTCTCATTGATGTTTCTAACTCTCTACTCTCTCTTTCTCTCTGTAAAATATCAATAAAATATATTTTTTTAAAAAAGAATAGGCATGCTCTTCATTACCATGGTACTCTTTTCATATCTAAAAAATAACTATTTCCATAATATTTTAACATCCAACACAGCTCAAATTCCCTCAGTTGTTCAAAGAATGGCTTTTGTACACCTATTTCTAAAAAACACAATTCAGCCCTGAACAGTGTTGCCCTAAGTGGTTAGAGCATGGGCCCATGGACCAAAGGATTACAGGTTCCGTCCCTGGTCCAGGGCATGTGCCTGGGTTGCAGGTTCAATCCCTGTCCCCTGTCGTCATCCACAATGACAGTCCGTCCTCGGGTATCTAGAGAGGAAAAGCTGCCAGCTGGTTCTTATAAATTTCTACAGCCATTCTCTCGCCCCTGGATGGGTGACAACCATGTTACTCTCTGTGTAGTTGTGTGTTTTCTAGAATGTCATATAATTGTCCTCCTGCAGCATATGGCCTTTGCAGACTGGCTTCTGACACTTAGCAACAGGTATTTGAGGTTCCTCCGTGTCTTTCCACGACTTGATGCTCGTTTTCTTTTTCATCACTGCATAATACTCCGTTGTGTGGATATACCATAGTCTGTCCATCTGCCGATTGAAGGATTATCTTGGTTGCTCCCTGTCCATGTCTGGCAATTCTGAGTAAAGCAGTGATAAGCATTCACATGCAGGTTTTTGTATGGACACATGTTGTCAAATCATTGGGGTATGTAGCTATGAGCAAAATTGCTAGATCCTGAGCTAACACTAAGTTTGGCTTTATAAGAACCGCCAAATCACCTGCCAAAGAGACCGGGCCCTTTTGCACTCCCACCAGCAACTAATGAGAGTTCCTGTTGCTCCACGTCCTCATCATGACCGGTATTCTCAGCTTTTTCTAAAAATTCAGCCGTTCTGACAGGTGTATGGTGGTGGCACGGACTTTTCTATGACCCTCACGTGTATAACTCGGTACCCGCTGGGGTCTCAGTTCATCTTCACCTACAAGCATAGCTCTCCACGCTCTGTCTGTGCCCGGCTTTTGTGCTCAGGAGATAAAGGCTGATCTTTCTGTAAAAACTAAGCAAAATACCACTAAAAGAAAAACTGGCACCTTTCCCTCCCTCCCGTTAGCAGAAGTATTCTATCGGTGCATCACTGAACAATGGCTCCGGGCACTCTTCACAGGAGAGAGAGAATTGGGAAAGTCTTGCTCGGTCTTGGAGGGTATTTTCAGTCAGCATTGTTCTTGCAAACGGTCTAATCACGTAACAGTCAACACCCACCTGAGAAGGAAGCATTCAGGGTACAGGTGGCCCCTTTATTGGCCACAGAGAGACTTCCTACGGGCAAATACTGCCTGATTATGGGTACGGTTTCTGCCGGCTGGCATCCGTGTCATTGTCCCTAGGACCCTGCCCCCTTGAGTCACTGGCTGCACTATATTCGTGAGCTGTAACATCACATTAAAGCACTAATTCCAAATCAGTTGTCCGGAAACGTTAAAATGTTTTACCTTGAGGGGTCAGTGGGGTAAGAATTGGAAGGATTTGCGGAGCTGGGAGGGGGACTGTGGTTGCTGCGGCTTGATGTGGAGAACAAAGGCGGGCAGGAATCCATGCAACTAGTGTATCCAAAACTGGGGTCGCCACCCCTCTGACTGTGGGAATCACCCTAGAGCTCACAGCAGACAGATGAGGAAGATCGCACCCCGTGGCCGGCACACACTGCTTGAACCCGCACGTTTCTGCCAGGGGAGCCGTGTGGGCATGGGCTCACCCCAGCCAGCGCCTGGGGAGCTGGTTGCCAGGATTGAGTTTAATTTGCGTAAACATGAAATCTGTTCACCGGTTTCGAGGGAAATGGCATAAACTGAAGCATTTAGCCTGACCTCAGCCGGAACCCGCCTTCCCCTATTGTCAGAGAGCCGTGCCCGGTGGGTTGGCTCTGCCCGTGAATGCCGTTTGATACAGTCCCTTCCTTATCAGTGTGGGCTCAATGGCTAAGGAAGCCGCCAATTAATTACACCAGTACATCCTTCGGTTCTGTGGAGAATAGGAAGCGAGCTGGGGGGAGAACAGAGACGCTTATCTGAGCCGATGTGACAGGGTTGTAGCAGTGAATGGATTGTAACTACGCCGGGCTTCAGGCGTTATTACTCCATCGGACGTGACTTGCTAGAAAGATAAGTGTTTTGTTTGGAAGATGGATTGTCCTTGTAATGTGTCCAGGGGTGAACCCTCCTGAAATCCCGGGGCCACCAGCTCTGCTCCCCCTCGCCATTTCTAAGGCACAGTCGCAGGAGAAGGTGTTTCCATGGCAATCTCGGGGGCAGCAGTCAGCTGATGTCTGTCCCTGCCTGCCTGAGCTGGTGTGCGCCAGCCCTCTCTCTCCCCTCCCTCCTCCCTCAAGCCTGTAGACTCTGTTTATCAGTCCTCTTTAATGGAAAGGAGAAAACCCCTTAATGTCAGGCGCTGAGTGGCACTCAGGATTATTTATTTATTTACTTGGGTGATAAATTTTCCTTCCTAATTGATCCTCAGCGGGTCCCGGAAGCTGTGTCATTTTGAACACCTTGTGCAAACGTTTTATGTTTGCCTGTTGTAACAAAGAGAGCCGTTTATCCACGCTGGATATGCGGAAGCCCCTGTTCTCAGGGGGGAAAGTGCCATCTCTACTAATAATTTTTAAAGATGCAGATGTTAAGGTTTTAGTTTAATTTTTTAAGAATCTCTTCTTGCTCTGATGGCTTTGGCAATGAAACAATCTTTGCACTCTCCTTCTAATTTTTTACTTAGCATTCGATTTCATTATTGGATTTGAGTGATCCATGTGGGTTTAAAGAAAAATGACTTCTAGCCATGTTTTCTCTCTTTTTCTTGTTCTCTCTCTCTCTCTCTCTCTCTCTCTCTCTCTCTCTCTCTCTCTCTCTCTCTTTTTTCTTCTTTTTTGGTAAGAGAGGAAGAAGTGAGAATCCCAGAGCTAAGCTATCAATTGTTTTCCTGACATGTGTGTGGAAGTAAATGCCTTTTGTCATACCAGTTAGAGACCACAGCTTATGTTAAACAGTACTAAGCAAACTGATTTATAATGTCAGGAGTCAGTGCTTCCCGGCAGGAGGTAGAGTCCATTTTCATCCGCACTGTACTTGGAAATTCAATTATAAATGTAAAACCAGTGTCTGAAAGGAACAAGTGTTAGAGCCAATGTGTGACCCCTTTAAGAAGCCATCTTGTTAAAGAAACACAAAGCCTTTGTAAAAGCGGAGGTATAAGGAAATTAGTTTGACACCGTTATTTATCCAGAGGTCAGATTCCTAGAAACAAGAGCCTTTTAAAACAAAGCCTTTTAAATGGAGGCATGGGCATAAAAAGATCTCTGCAGCCCTGGCCAGTTTTGCGCCGTGGATAGAGCATCGGCCTGCAGACTGAAGGGTCCCAGGTTCAATTCCAGGCAAGGGCAAGGACCTCAGTTGCAGGCTCAACTTCCTGCTGTGGTGGGGGGGGAGAGGGGGGGGGTGACCCATCCATGTGTCTCTATCTCATCAATATTTCTCTGTCTCTCCCTTCCTAAAAATCAATGGAAAAAATATCCTCAGATGGGAATTAACACCCCCCCCCCAGAAAAAAAAAACAGGATCTGTGGGTGTGCAGAAATAGATGTCGCTAAGCCAAGACAGGGCCCTCTTTTATGCAGTAAACACTTGTGAGCACCTCTGGTGGCACTCTGGGCGTTTGCTGCAGTCGCGATAGAATAGTGTGTGCATCCCACCGTCTCTGCCCACAGGCCTCGTAGCACAGGCCCGTGGTGGTCACGTGGGTGCACATGGCAGGCACCTTCCTCTCAAGAGGAAACTGTCCCTCAGAAAGCCACAGCATCCGCCCAAGGCTCAAAGCTCACAGGGAATGGAGCCCTGGGAACCACAGCCCTGGCGGTGACTCCCTACTGCTGCCTCCCTTCCAAGACAAGTAGCACGTACGAGTCAAATCCCATCTTAAGAGGAGAGGGGGCAATAACAAGAGTAATATTCGTCGCATGCCCAATACCAGGCTTTCGGCGGCTTAAATAGACGATCGCTCCATCTTTCTAAGAATCCTGTGCAGGAAGTTAAATATCCTCTTGTCAGTGAAGAAACCGGTTCTCAGAGATGCGGGCCACTGGGGCCAGACTCCAGGGCAGGCTCTTTGCACACCGGAGCCCAAGGGAGCCTTCTAGCTGAGTTGCCTACAAAACACTTTTTCTCTCTCTGCCGTTCCCCTTTGTTTACTTGCGTAATCATTTCTAAAATATTTCATCTTAACCTTTTGAGAGCAGGTGGCCCGTGGGCCCTGGGGATCCTTAGGAAGCTGCCTCATCAAGACTAGCTTCTGCCCCGGCCACGCTCCGCAGGTCAAGGGCTCTCCAGCCTGGTCCCTTAGGATACAGAGAAAGAAAGAGGAAACCTGTGCTTCCTTTCTGTCGGAGAAAAAGAAAAAGCAGCCCCTCTGACAACAGCTTCACATTGTACTTCCGGTTGCACAGCTGTTTCTCTCTTAATTGCATCCCTTCGTCTCTCCGAGAAGGAACATGTAAGAAAAGGTACCACCGACTCAGGTGGGCCAGGACAGACGTGCTGCTTCCCCTGCTAACAGGATTCTTTGGAGATTTGAATTTGATATGGTTTAGTTTCCACTCTTAAAACTCAAGTCAAAAATGTTAGTAGCTTCTAACTCATGGGTCCTCAAACCTTGGCTGCACATTGGACTAGCCTGGGGTGTGTTGTCTTGTTTTTATCCTGATTCCCAGGCCACACCCCAGGCCTATGAAATCAAATTCCTGCAGGTAGGCCTAAGCGTCAGCATGTTTTATAGCTCCCCAAGAAGAGTGTCAGGGGCTCATGTGTCCATGTAAACACTTGTGCATTTTTCTACGCTTGGGCACCTGTAGATTTTTTTTCTTTTTTTCAGATTCTTAAAGGAATTTTAAGAATTCTTTAAGCAACACAGATTTTTTTAAAAATATATGTTTTTATTGATTTTTTTAGAGAGAGGGGAAGGGGGAGGGATAAAAAGAGAGAGACATCAATGGATCGGCTGCCTTCTGCACGCCCACCCCCACCCCCCCTTACTGGAGATCAACCCCAGAAATCCGGGCATGTGCTCTGACTGGGAATCGAACAGGGGACCTCTTGGTTCCTGTCATGGGTCGACACTCAACCATTGAGCCACAGCAACTGGGCCAGACCAACAGATTTTATTTTATTTTTTTAATGTATTTTATTGATTTTTTTTTTTTTTACAGAGAGGAAGAGAGAGGGATAGAGAGTTAGAAACATCGATGAGAGAGAATCATGGATCAGCTGCCTCTTGCACACCCCCCACTGGGGATGTGCCCGCAGCCAAGGTACATGCCCTTGGCCGGAATTGAACGTGGGACCTTTCAATCTGCAGGCCGACGCTCTATCCACTGAGCCAAACCGGTTTCGGCCAGACCAACAGATTTTAAGTGGCATGGTGGCCTCCTCTATACCCTGTATGGCAGCGGGCAAAGCCCGACACAGAAATACCAATAGACACAGGCAAGAAAGGCTCGCTCTCACTTGCCAAAGGACCAGGAAATGGGCAGTCCCACAGAACAGAAACCTTTTTGTCCGTAAATCCTCTTCTCCAGAAATACACCGGGGGTGGAAATTGCCGGCCCCCAACTGCAGTCAGCTAGGGTCTAGTGGAGAGCCTAGACCTCTCCCCTCACCCGGGAATAAAGAGGCACCCCTCCCAGGCCCCTCGGGGTGGAGTCAAAGGGCCCAGAGGGGAGCCTGCACTTCCTGCCCCCACCCCAGGGAAGGGAGGTGCCCCTCTCCCCTGAACAGCACCAGGGGAGGCTGAGGGAGGAGCCTAGGTTTCCACCTCCTCTTGGTGGTTCCAAGGTACCTCCCACCAGCAGTAAAGCTGCCCCCTTCCCCTACTGATCCCAGTGTATTAGGAACCTGCAAAAATGGGCAGTTTTCACTAGATCCAGAGACTGATAACACAATTCCCAAATGGCCTGGTTACAGCCGAAGGTCGCTCATGCTTCCTAGAAGGGAGTGGCATTAGTGTGCATGATTTCAGCTTGTGGACAAACATAGGATGAGGGAAGGAAACCTAAAAATTGAGTGAATAATGTTTTTGCATTGAGAGGATCATTCATTTGTATGTTGTTTTAAAAAAAATTTCAATTGAAAGACCAATTAGGAAAGCAACTTAATTAGTTTGGTATTTTAAGAGAGAGAGAGAGAGAGAGAGAGAGAGAGAGAGAGAGAGAGAGAGAGAGAAAATAAATTTAAATTGGATAATTTAAAAACGCAGTTCAATTAGTAAAACAATTAGCTTTGTACAGTAATAATCTAACATTTAGGAGCCAGTTATTTGGTAGTTTTATCTCAGTCCGTGGTTGGGTGCGATTAGAATCACTTGGGGAGCTTTTATAAAGTGCAGAAGCCCAGCTGGATCCCAGACCAGATAAATCAGAGCGTCCCCGGTGATTCTGTGGCGCAGCCAGCGTTGATAGCCATTGGCTAAGTCAACCGTAGGTGATGAATAGAACCTCAGTGGGGGGTATTGTGTGTCTTCTGAACCGTCCAGATAGAGACGGCGAAGCTTAGGCACTAAATTTTGCGTGCGCCTTCCGAAGGAGCACCCTGTTGGGCCATTTGTCTTGCTTCGTGCGTCCTTGAGATGAATCCGGTGCCCTGCTCCCCAAGCCCACGGCCGTAAATACGAAGGTGTAATTAAAAGGGAGTCAGCCTCTTACAGGCAGACATATTGATAGTTGAAATATATGAAAAGGTAAAGTACGGAGAGACCCAGAGGAGACTTAGCTCAGTTCCACGGGATGGCTTGGTATTAAAACTCGTTGAAGTGATTTCTTGAGCCATTTCCTCGGAGCCGTATTTCTGGAATTAAAGTTCCACTTTGCGTGAAATCCCTGAACTCCAAGTTGCAAGAAGACAAACCCATGAAATCAAACTGCCAGGTGTTTTGGGAGAGAGGCCTCCGGTCGGCCTGCCTGTCTGGTGAAAGATGAAACAGAGTGGGCTGGAGATGGGGATGCCGGACACGGGCTTTATTGAAGAGAAGAGCACCACTGCCTGCTGCTTCCAGAGAGAGGAGCGGAAGATGGCCTGGGTCCACTTTTAAGGGGAGGATAGAGGGCGGGGCTTAGGGCACTCAGCACACACTGATTGGTGACTAGGGACCTAGGGACTTAGGAATCCGGGGCTTAGGGTGTTTGGCAGGTGCTGATTGGTGGTTCAGAGCTTGGGAATGTCTGGCCGCAGGTGGGGTTTACATCTATCCATCAACTGGAGGAAGGGAGGATCTATCATCTGGGATGATTTTTTTTTTCTTTTCCTTCCTTTCTTTTTTTTTTTTTTTTTTTCACAAAAGAAAACAGCCGAACCGGTTTGGCTCAGTGGATAGAGGGTCAGCCTGCGGACTGAAAGGTCCCAGGTTCAATTCCAGTCAAGGGCATGTGCCTTGGTTGTGGGCACATCCCAGTGTGGGGGTGTGCAAGAGGCAGCTGATCGATGTTTCTCTCTCATCGATGTTTCTAACTCTCTATCCCTCTCTCTTCCTCTCTGTAAAAAACCAATAAAATATATATTTTTTAAAAAGAAAGAAAAGAAAACAATTCACCATTGGAGTGATACTCATGAACTGGTAGGATCTCACGACCTTTCTCGTAAGGAATTTGACAAATTTAATCTAAAATTGGAAAAGAAAAAAAAAACTTGCATGCCACAAATCAGGTACTTGCAACAAAGGGTAAAAAAAAAAAATTCAAAGGAAAGACCAATTAGGAAAGCAACTTAATTAGGTTGGTATTTTAAGAGAGAGAGGAAAGGATATTTAAAATGGATTAATATGAAACGCAGTTCAATTAGTAAAACAATTAGCTTTGTAAAATAATAACTTGACTGTTAGGACCCAGCATTTGAATTAACAAGGAAGCCGTGGCAGGCCCTGCTTCCTCTCCAAAGGCGTTTATATGTGGTTTTGTAAAGTGCTTCGTTCGTTTGTGATGAGAACGTTACCTGGTTTGTAAAGGCCCTGCTTGGTGGTGCCCTTAATCCCTGCCAGGATGTGGAATATTCAGAAGAAGCGGGAGTTCAGTGCGGGAGATGTTATTTATTCGGTGCAGTTAGGATGGCTGAGCTTTGGAAACTTGTTAAAGAGTTTTACCAGGTTGCTTTCATGCAGCTGTTAAAATCGAGAGTTGAAAGCCCTTGTCAATCAAAGATGTAAACTTGGCCCTTTAATCATTTGATTACAATTACTTTCACTGACCTGAATAACAGCACTAGTCTCCTAACGAGGTGCTTGTGAATAAAGTCAATATCCTGGCTTCCAGACAATTTTTGGTGACTGCCCGTGGCCCATATTTTGTGTAATAGGTTTTATTTCACTGTTAGTCTGTCATGTGGTTTTGCCTTGGATTTTACTTCATTATTCCCATTCACAACTCTTTCTGGTACAACTTTGTCCTTTTCCTTTTTTATCTGCTGTGTCTTTTTGGTTTAGATGCATCCTTAACAGAGTATAGTTAAATTTTGCTTTTGACCTAATCTGTGAATCTTCTTTATCCAATTTGCATTTCTTACAGAAACTGGTGATTTTTCTTTCTTTTTTCTTCTTTTTTTTATATATTTTATTGTGTTGTTTTTTTTACAGAGAGGAAGGGAGAAAGATAGAAACATCGATGAGAAAGAAACATCAATCACCTGCCTCCTGCACACCCCCTATTGGGGATGTGCCCGCAATCAAGGTGCCTGCCCTTGGCCAGAATCGAACCTGGGACCTTTCAGTCCGAAGGCTCTATCCACTGAGCCAAACAGGTTTCGGCTGATGATTTTTTTCTTACATTTAATAATGTTATATAAATGCTTTTTAATTATTCCATACTATCTCCTTTCTTTTTTCAAGTTTGATCAAGTTTTTGTAAATATGCTTTTATTGATTTTAGAGAGGGATAAAGGAAGAGGGAAAGAGATGGAAACATCAATGAGAGAGAGAAACATTGATTGGCTGCCTCCTGCACGCCCCCTACTGGGGGTAGAGCCTGCAACCTAAGCATGTGTCCTGAATGGGACTTGAACTGCTTGGTGACTTCTTGATGCATGGTCCACACTCAACCCCTGAACCACACAGGCCAGGCGGTCAAGTTTCATTTATTTCCTTTTTACTAAATATAAAGTTATTCACTCTTTTTAATTCTAATAATGCTTACTATTAAATGTTTAAACTGAGAGTAAATCACATTTACTCACATCCTCCTATGAATAATGACAAAATTAATGTTTTCTTCCTCTCCGCTTCCGAAACCTTCCTACATTTTCAGACAGAAGGAGCACCTTTTTTGAAAAGTGTTTAAACCTGAGTGTTATTTTCCTGTGCTTATAATTTATTTTCTATGCCTAGATACTTGAAGATTTCTTTCCCTTTGTTCTATGCAACTGGAAACTTTCCCTGGGCTACATCTCCATGTGATTGTCTGTTAATTTACTAGTGGTTGGGCTGGCACCTGTGACTCCTATCTAAAGACTCAAATCTTTGACATTGAGAAATTTTATTCAACTCTTCTTGGAGGTTCCGCAGTATCTGTTCTGTCACTTGCTGCTTCCGTTGTATTGCCAATTTGGCGTGTTTATGTTTCAGAATTATTTCACCTCCTAA
Organism: Vespertilio murinus; assembly: GCA_963924515.1. Taxonomy (NCBI): domain Eukaryota; kingdom Metazoa; phylum Chordata; class Mammalia; order Chiroptera; family Vespertilionidae; genus Vespertilio; species Vespertilio murinus. The sequence continues at coordinate 27,711,477 of OZ004718.1, read as the reverse complement.
TATTGGTCTGTTTCACCCCCGTTTCATAGATGAGAATGCGAAATTGGGGATTTGCTTTTCTGGTTCTCTCCGCTTTCTTGCACTTACTCCATGGCAGAGGAGGGCATCTGCTCCGAATCCCAGAGTAGCCTCTTGCTTCCGAACGGCCCAGTTGTGTTCACTGGCGGGTCCTCCTGACTGAGGAGGCTCTGAGAATTGAGGTCACGGTTATCCTCAGAGACTCTCAAATCTTCAAGGCCAAAGAAGAAGTAGTCTTGGATTTATCATAACATCGAGAGCCCACAGACTGTGAGAAATAAGGCGACTAATAGGGAAAAGCCTTGATAAGGAGTTTCACTTCTGTTCAGAGAACTATTTGCGTGTTGTGGCCGCTCAGAGATGACTGGGGAAGTGACCCCTTCCCTGACCAATGTATTTCCACACAATACCTCCCTTCCCACGGTACAAGTATGAAGTCCGCAGATACGGCTACAACATCCTCTTTTAGATTTGAGTGTAAAAACCCATAAAGCAGAGATGGTTTGCTTATTTATCTTTTATACCCTGAGTTGCTGCTCTTTGACCCTCACCATGCTTGTGTAAGGTAGACCAGGCATGTGGTGTGGTCTTTATTTTGCAGAAAAGGAGAGAGGTGCCCAGGAAGTTAAATGGCTCATGCGGGATCACCTGGCTGAATTGGGGCTAGCATCCAGGTTATGCCCAGCTGGTGTGGCTCAGTGGTTGAGCGTTGACCTATGAACCAAGAGATCAGGGTTTGATTCCCAGACTGGGACCGTGCCCAGGTTACAGGCTTGGTCCCCAATGGGGGTGTGTAGAGGAGGCAGCCGATCAATGATTCTCATCTTTGATGTTTCTATCTCTCCCTCTCCCTTCCTCTCTCTGAAACCAATAAAAACACATCGATAAAAATAAAAGGGTAGTATGCTCATTAGACCGGACATCATCCTTCCTGACAAAGCCAGCCCGGGTCCCGGTGCCTGCCTTCAGCCAGAGGAGGGAAGCCTGGGGCCTGGGTGTCTGAGGGAAGCCGGTGCCGGCAGCCGGGGGGAAGGAAGTCCTACCCTTCACAAATTTTTGTGCATCGGGTCTCTAAAAACCCATGTCATCCCTTACTCCACTGCTTTTCCGCACCTTATATCCTGTCTCCCAGAACAAAAGGAGGCATTCTAGATGCTGTTTGTCCTGCCGTGGCGATGGCAGGGGCTTCATCTTCCTTTATTTGCGTAGCAGCAGATACGGGGTGCTGTTTTTTCCTCTGGCCTGAGCACACGCATGTAGAATTCCCGTGGACAGCGATACAAAGCCACCCAGACAGGCTGGCGTAGGGAGGGAAGCCACCCTCGGAGGTGGGGGGGTGGCTGGGACAAGGTCAGCAGCGCCTCCCTGCTGGCCCAGACAGCATCTCGGGAGGGACCTTCTCCCCATATGCCCTCGGCATTCACCCTGACTGTCCTTGAACCCCCGCAGCTAATGCCCCTGGGACGTGCTGGCAGGGCGACTGCTGTCGGAATTCTCATTTTATTACACTTTAATCAAGCTCTCCAGCAAAGTGCCACATAAATTAAATTCTGAGTTTTGTATGTGAAATAATCAAATCAGAGTGAAGCACCACTGACATAAAATGTTTTTTAAAATGAAAATTATGCTTTTAATTTAATCACCTAAAAATCAGCTGGACGGGAGACATCTAAGTGGCGGAAAGATTGATTTATTCTCTTGCCAGCGGCCTCAGAAAGCCCAGGATCTACATAGATTTGTGCGCTGACTTCTAACTCCTTGAATATTTTCTCTTCTTTCCATTAAGCACTTAGCATTCTTTACTAGTAAAATCAATCAAAAAACTCACCTCCTATGAAAACGTATTCACCTGGTGTTTGGGAATACTGATTTATACAGCTTGTCAGCTAGCCTCATCGGGCCTCAGTTTCCTTGTCTGTAAAGTGTGGGCTTGGAACTCAGTGGCCTTCCAAATGTGTGAACTGCTAAGGTTGTTTGATATTTGTCTCTTCCACTGGGTTATGAATCCCCCTAGAACAGGGGCTATGCCTTCAGCCTCTTAAGGTACCCCTGCCCACTCCCCTCCCTGCTGCCTGGCCCTCCGCATTGCCCCCAGTGGGTACCCCTGACAGTGTGGATTGCCACACAAAGCTGACAGCACCTGTGGCGGCCAGGAGGTGGCACTTTGGTATTTTCTGCATTTGAAGGACACACCACAGAATGAGAAAGCACTCCAGGTTTTGCTTTGCTGACCAAAATAGGATATCCAGGAGTCGAACAATCGGGGATCTGTGTTTTTTGTACTTACATGTAATAAATAAGATTGGCTTTTGGTAGTGGTGACAGTCTACAGGTTTATGGGTCTTGATACACGCATAGATTAGTGTAACAGCCACCACAGTGGGGATGCAGAGTCATCCATCACCCCCAAAACCTGTGTATCTGACTCCCCCGATTCCAAACCCTGACAACCACTGATCTGTTTTCTGTTTTCCATCCTTAGAGTTCTGTCTCCCAGATATTATCACTTAATCGGAGTCCTGCAGTAACCTTGTGAGACTGGCTGCTTGGCTCAGCATAATGCCTTTGAAACAGATCCATGTTATTGATATCGATGGTTTACATCATTAGTTCATCCCTTGTTACTGCTGAATAGCATTCCAATGCTTAGATGAATCAATGGGTATTGTAAAGATGTATCAATAAACATCAAACAGCCGAAACCGGTTTGGCTCAGTGGATAGAGCGTCAGCTTGCAGACTGGAAGATCCTGGGTTCAATTCCGGTCAAGGGCATGTACATTGGTTGCGGGCACATCCCCGGTAGGGGGTGTGCAGGAGGTGGCTGGTCGATGTTTCTCTCTCATAGATGTTTCTGGCTCTCTATCTCCCTCCCTTCCTCTCTGTAAAATATCAATAAAATATATTTAAAAAATAAAAAATAAACATCAAACAAAGATGTTTATCCATTCACCAATGCATGAATGAATATTCCAGTTGTTTTCAGTTTGGGGCAATTATGAATAGAGTTGCTAGTAACATTCATGCATAAGCTTCTGTGTGAACATAAGGTTTTATTTCTTTAGGATAAATGCTTAGGAGTGGGATTGCTGGGTCACATGGAAATTCTGTGTTTAACTTTTTGAGGAACTGCTAAACTGGTTTCCCAGTGATGGTGCTGTGTTACATTCCCACCAACACTGTATGAGAGTCCCAGCAGTCCTGCGTCCCCACCAGCCCTTGGTGTTGTCACCTTTCTGTTGTTGCTGTTCCGTTGTTTGTTTTCACTTGGGCCATTCTGATAGGTTGTGATGATGTCACATGGTGGTTATAATGTGCAGTTTCCCAAAGGCTAGTGTAATATTAGTGGTGGTCTTTTTGTAGATGTCATTGATCAGTCTAAGTCTTCTCCTAGTCAGTTTGCTGAGAGATTTTTATCATGAATGAATATTGACTTGTAATGTCCTTTTTACGCATCGAATGATAGGATCATGTGGCTTTCTTCTTTATTCCATTGCTATGATGTATTATGACTGGCTTTTAAATACTGCGCTAGCTGTGCATTTCTTAGATCAACGCCACATGGTCATGGGTTATTGTTTCTGTACATGATTGGATTCGATTTGCTAATATTTTATTGGCATTCTTACATCCATGTTCATGAAGGATATTGGGCTTGTGGTTTTCTTGTTACTGCCTTTGTTTTTGGAACCAGGATAGTGCAGGCCTCATAGATGAATTAGAAAGCATTTCCCTTCTCTTCTGTTTTTAAAAGGAGATATGGAGAATTGGTCTTATTCCTTCTTTAAATATTTGGTTGAATTCACCAGTGAAAACATCTGAACCTGGAATTTTCTTTTTCAAAAGATCTTTAACCAAAAATTTAACTCCTTTAATAGATATAGCAGTATTCAGGTTATCTACTTCTTTTGGGGGAGTCTTGGTAGTTTGTGGCTTTCAAAGAATTACTTGGTTTAGGTGGTCTCTAGTGATGTCCATCCCCTCTTCCGTTCCTCATATTGGTAATTAGATCTTCTCCCTTTTATCCTTTCGGACCAGAGGTTTAGCAATTTTATTGATCTTTTGAAAGAATCAGCTCTTTGTTTTGTTGATTTTTTTCCTATTGTTTTCCTGTTTTCCATTTTATTAACTTTCATTTTTTTATTATTGCCTTCCATCTGCTTGTTCCCTGAAACTTGACAAAAATTAAAAGTCATCCGGGATGCTGACCAAAAGAAAATATATTATTAAATTACAAGGTGTATTTTTAAATGTATTCCTTTTTAGAAAGGAAAAACCCAACCTAATCGTTTTCCATGTGTCTCTTTGCAGTTGACCGGCCTGAGCGTCTCCAATGGAAAGGACCAGCTTGTGGTGTTCCACACGAAAGACAACAAGGACCTCATCGTCTGCCTCTTCAGCAAGCAGCCGGCCCACGAAAACCGCATCGGAGAACTTGTTGGAGTCCTGGTGAATCATTTCAAGAGGTAACGTTGGGTGTTTGTAACTACAAGTTCCAAACACGTAAACTCTTCAATCATGACTTTCACTGCACTCATGTGCCAATGTTAGTGTATCGATCTCTTTTCCTTCATAAAGACCACTTAAATCGCCTGTTTCCCAGAAGGCACAATGAGAGGCTAGGAATGACCCTTACTTCTCCATCCTCCGGCTCTACCAACAACCAGAGGGTTCCCTAACTGTGATTTTGTCACTGCCGATCCAAATGTAATGAAATTTTTTAAAAAGATAGAAAAATGTGACTTTTTGTCACAGCTTCTCGCTTACCCCAAATACGATCAGCGGGTTTGTCTACTGTGGATATAAACCAATTAGAAGGTAGGTTTTGAGTGACATGTAGACATGTCCATGACAACTAAAGGAATTCCTGAGAGAAGCAGCAGCCTCGACAGAAACATGGCGTTGTGATGGAACATGGCATCTTCTCAGAACTTCGTAGTGAAGCGTCGATGTATCTGGGGTACTTGGGGGGGGGAGGGGAAGGGCGGGGAGTGTTGTGACAATGACGCGAGAAATAGAAACAGAGAGCTGATCCTGAGGGTGATGGGGACCAGTGAAGGGGTAAGCAGGGGAGTGATGTTGTCTGGTTCTTTATTGGAGTTGTTTTAGAGATGTTTTTCTTCCCAGAGGAGGCCATGGGGTGTTTAGGGTGGGTGTTGCGCTGACTCCAAAGTCAGATGTTCTTCTGACGGTGGCAGACTGTTTCTGCCTCCCATCACCCTGAGCCCAATGTCCCATTCCTTGCCCTCCTAAACGACCTTTCCTAAGTTGCCAGAAGGAACCAAACATTCCTTAGGAGGATTGTTCATTCTTTAGCTTTCAACATGACTTCTTTGTCTAAACAAAGGCATATCTACAATCCGATGTCCACAGGTCTGATTCTACTGTATTAACTTTTGTTGGTAAATGTATGGACTATAATTTTAGAAGTGGGCTACAAAGACCCTTTCTTTTATGTCATCAAACCTTGTATTCTGGATCAAAGTAGATCTTTAAGTATTTTATAAAGTTGAATGCTTCTTAATGCTATGATTAAAATAATATTTAATGATTATATGGGGGGGGAAATAAGAATCTAAATAAGGAAATATCAAAAAAATAATAATTAACATATGGACCTTTGAAAAACTCCCTTTCATCTGCCAAAGAGTTATAAAGCTAAGGGGAATACTGAAGAGTTTAGGATGGAGAGGGCATCTCTACAATAAAATTTATAACTCAAATAAGTAGACTTATTTTCCTCCTAATAGTTAGTTATGGCAAAAGATGGACAATTAAAGGGATTTTAATTTGGATGCCTGTACTAATAAATAGTTTTGCCTGGGAAATTGAAGTATTTTTGCCCAATCTGGATCTTGTTTAGCAAATCCCAACCCCTGTTGCCTCTATATGTTACATGTGAATCTGGTCCTTGCATCCATCATTGCTTCCTTTCCTCAGCATATGCATTCTCAGATGTGTTTCTAGTTGCATTCCCTCAAATCTTTACTACAGTGGGGGGTGGGGGAGGGGCAAAAGCAGGTTTGCAGTTGTTCACTTGGAAAACAAAACAATACTTAATAAGTTATTAGCCCTAACTGGTTTGGCTCAGTGGATAGAGCATCGGCCTGCGGACTGAAGGGTCCCAGGTTTGATTCCAGTCAAGGCACCTTGATACCTTGATACCTTGGTTGCAGGCACACCCCCACTGGGGAGTGTGCAGGAGGCAGCTGATTGATGTTTCTAACTCTCTATCCCTCTCCCTTCCTCTCAGTAAAAAAAATCAATAAAAATATATTTTTAACAAAAAAAAGGTTATTAAATAACAATACAAGAATAAACTCTGTACTCACTACTGTTAATCTACTTTGCCCCACCCTGTATATGTAAGATTTTTGAGTGTCTTTCAAAGTTATATATGGAAGAAAGAAAAGACTATTGAGTTGTTTGATTTTTTTATAGTTTTGTGCACAGGTAGGTTCCCTAGGCCTGGCCTGTGATCAGGTTTCCCGCCTCTCTGCCTCCTCCTTCCCTGGCTCCGTCAGGGCCCCACCGCCACCACTGGTTGCCGCCACTGCCGTGTTTTGCACCACCCCCTGGTGGTCAGTGTATGTCATAGCAAGTGATCCAACTCCCAAAGGGACACTTTGCATATTAGCCTTTTATATATATAGGTTTTTGACCTATGAATTAAGAGGTCAAGTACCAATAAGAGATCAAAACCCTCCTTCTTGCCCCCAGAAAATTTAGGCTTGACGTTTTGATTTAGGGTTAGAGTCATCAACTTGCTATTGACTTCTTCTCGAGGAAAGGTTAACTGGATTTTTTTTTCTACTTTCCTTTATTGTCAACTATCATATCATTTGTTTGACTTCAAGAAACAGATTGTGTTTTATAAGCGTAAGGAGGTGGCACAGAATCATATTTATCTGTGGGTTAATTATGGAAATCTAAAAGTGAGATGGATTTAATTTCAGATCAATCCTTTATCTTTCAGGTAATTTCCTTAAAGTACATCCCGAGAAATTCTCTAATTAGAAGTTACGAGGAAAGGGCCCAAAATAAAACATGATTTTGAGAGACTAGATGTGAAAAGGAGTCACTGTCTTGAAAAATTATAAAAGACACGGATTAGGACATAAAGTCTATGAGCAATATTCCTGCCAAGTTTCAGAGAGAAGTAAAAAGTTTAGAAACGAGTTTAGACCAGCACAACACTGTATCCAAAACAGGTAACGATAATACAAGAAAAGAAAATTGTAGTCCCATCTCATGCCAGTACAGAGATTTTTTTTAATCCTAAATAAAATGCCCAAAAATTGGATCTGAGGGTTTTTGTTTTTTTAAGAATAATGTGCCGAAACCAGTTAGGCTCAGTGGATAAGAGCGTCGGCCTGTGGACTGAAAGGTCCCAGGTTCGGTTCTGGTCAAGAGTATGTACCTTGGTTGTGGGCACGTCCCCAATGGGGTGTGTGCAGGAGGCAGCTGTTGATGTTTCTAGCCTTCTATCCCTCTCCCTTCCTCTCTGTAAAAAAATCAATAAAATTTTTTTTTTAAAAAAGAATAATGTATCACGACCAGAAAGGCTGTACTCTAAGAATATAAGGGTGGCTATCCATTAGAAACGTGTATTAATCTATGCATGTATAATAGTTCTCAAAAAAAGACAAAAATACTAGTTGATAAAATGTAATACTTCTAATAAGTAAACACATTTAGGATTTGTTAATGAAGTTAAACAGGCTTCTTTACTGCAGTAATTCTCAGAGCCTTTGATATGCCTTTGTTTGTTTTAAATATAATAATAAGGGTATATATGTGTGTGTGTGTGTATATACACACAAATATATTTATAGTGTGTGTGTGTGTGTGTGTGTGTGTGTGCGTGTAGTGTCCCAAAAATACACATATACACTTTAACAACTGATTCTATTACATTTTGAAAATCAAATATATTTTAATAAGCATTGCCTTTATAGTTATTAAAAGTATGCATACACACATTTTGGGACACACATATGATCGTGTATATTATGCACCATTTCTGGAAAAATATGCTGGAAATGGGTAACAATGCCTGTCTCTGGAGAGGGATTGGGGAGATGGGGTGCTGGGACCACGAGGTAGGAGGGAGATTTATTTATTTTTTCACTGTAAGCATTTTGCAGTAAATGCATGTTACTTATTGAATTTTTTTTCTCATTTTAACAATAAATAAATGGCAGCTAGTTTTTCGGCATATTATTGATGGCTTTAAAGTCACGGTTACTTTCCCTTCCTGTTTAGAAAAGCAGCAGAGAACAAAAGCGCTTTCTAGCTGAATGATCCGTCGCATGGCATTCGAATACCTTGATATAAAGCCAAGTAAAGCCTCCTGGAATACCCCTGTTCTGTATGGTCCCATTGTGCGCGGCACGTGGAGCCGAGTGGGTTTCCTTCCCGGGGAGGGGGGGTGGTCAGGCCAGCGGTTTGCCGGGCCAGCGTGCTTTGCAGAGGTTCTGAAACGGCTGTCTTGGCTCTTGTGTCGCATCCCAGCAGTGACTACCTGCTGGGAATGAGCGTTCCTGCCCACCAGCAACCAGATGGGCTGACACTGGCTGCCCTAAGGAGGGAGTCACCAGAAACGCTGCGATCTTCTTCTTTATCTTCTTTGCTGTCAGAGGACCCATCTGCCTGCTGCAGCTGCCCAGGCATGTGCCTGTCTGGGTGTGGGGACCTCAGCACAGCCCCAGTCCCGGGCATTGGAACTTATTTTTCCTGTTCTGTGTCTGTGGAGGAGAGCCAGAAGTCAGTGCCATCTGCTTCTTGTTTTCCGTACGCAGTCTCCTGAATAGCTGCTTAATTACAGGACCGCCATTACGAAGTTTAACTGAACACTTGACCTGTTTCTCTGCTACATTTTGCTGATGTTCTTTTTAACTCGTGGGTAGACGCAGATCAATCAATGAGCCGGCCATTGGCTGCAGCCGGGAGAATACGGAGGTCAGAGAGAAGAGGCCTCCGGGCCAGCAGTGGAGGAAGCAGAGGAGGGAGGCACCTCCCAGAGGCCTCTGCTTCTGTCCTCCCCCCACACCCTCCACGACCACCCCCAGCACCACGGCTCTCTCCGCCTTCCTGTCCCCCTGTGTGGGTCTCTGCTCCTCTGTCCCTGGCCTGAATGCAGGTTTCCAGGGCCCTCGGTCTGTAGTCCCAAACTGCTCTCCTTGAATGCCAGCTTACTGATCATAGTTTAAATTCCAGCTGGAAATATAGAAGTAAAATACGGATAGGCTGAAAATAATGTAGGCAGCCAACGGTAACTTATGGTCCATCTCCTTAATGGGATATTTGGACCATTTAAAATTATAATTTTTTTCCTTTTTAAAAAAATAAATGTTTATTGCTTTCAGAGAGGAAAGGAGAAGGAGAGAAACATCAATGATGAAAGAGGATCATTGATTGGCTGCCCCCTGCACACCCCACCCTGGGGATCAAGCCCAAAACCCGGGCATGTGCCCAGACCAGGAATCAAACCATGATCTTCTGGTTCACAGATCAATGCTCAATCCCTGAGCCACACCGGCTGGGCTAAAATTGTCATTTTTGAAGGCATCTGGTTTATGGTGACAGCAGTTCACCCTCCTCTGTAGATGACACAGGAAAACACAGGGGAAAGGGCCATACTTTCGTAGATATGGAAGCAGAAATGTTACTCAGGCAGAAGTCTCCTGAGAGGACGTCCTCCCCTCCGCTCTCAGGTGGCCTCCTCAGGCTGTCCCTACACGTCCTGGAGAGCATAGCAGTCCCCGCCCAGCACGCCCGCCCGCTGCCCTGCTTCCTTTCCCCACGTGGCTCTCAGCTCCGTCTGACGCCATCCTTCCCTGCTGGTTTCTTTGTCACGTATGTTCCAACTAGAATATAAGCCACGTCTCAGCAAGGACTTGATTTCTGTTGCTCACCGTAGTCTCCATGGTGCTCGGGTCAGTGCCAGGCACTCGGAGAGCTCTCAGTGGACCAGGGTAGAATACCGAAGCCGGCCCACGGGCCCACTGGCCGTGGAATACGTCCAGTCCTTCCCCACTGATAATGTGCATCTTGCCCCCCAAAAGATAGTAGTAACTCAGCCCTCCTTCTGCAAGAATGAACTCTTTTACAGTTTTCTCCCCTTTATGAATGCCTCGTCTTGTGTTGATGTAATACATCTAGGGACCGAAGTGAATTGGTATTTTAAGATATTTAGTCAGCCGCTACAAGAGCTATAGACTTGAAGAGCCATGGGTATGTTGTATGCTAGGGGTTGCAGTTTTTCATTTCCTTTTTTTTTTTTCTTTTCTAACAACTAAAGAACTAGAAATAATTCCAGACTCTCCCTGTCCTTAAGCTGACAAGGAAGCAAGATGTAGGGACTTCTCAGATCAGCAGTTTCATAATAAGCAAAAGGCTTCAAAACCACAACTGGAGGCTTTGCTCCTGAGCCAGCTCTCCAGGTTGAAAGCTGAGAAATGGATTCTAAATACAAAGAGGTGGGCTGTAAGAAGAAACCCAGAAGAATCCACGCGCCCCTTTTGTGCGAGAACCCCGGGACTGAAGAGACGTCTCCTTGGTTATGAGGCCTAGAAAGAAAAAAAAGTAGCAGTGAGAAAGGTGCAGGCTTTAGATTTAAAAGGAAAAGAAAATCCCATTTCTGAAAGGGAATATCACAGGAAATCCACATTGTAGAAGCTGTCTGCATCCTGAATAAAATTTAAGGAAGCGTAGAAGAATACCGACGATCACATGACAGACGGAGATAAAAAAGGGGCTGATTGAGAAATTAAAATATTCAGTGCTTTGCATAAAGCTATTAAAGAATATAAATCAACCTTAAAGTGTGGAAATGACACAGTTGGTATTACATAAAATAGAACTGATGTGAAAAAGTTTAAGAATGTCTGTCGGGCCTGTCCAGCATGGCTCAGTGGTTGAGCGTCAACCTATGAACCAGGAGATCACAGTTCGATTTCTGGTCAGGACATAAGCCTGTGTTGTGGGCTTGATCCACAGTGTAGGGTGTGAGGAGTGAATGGGTTGAGTTTCAGAGAAAAGGAGGGGTGGAGATTAGAAATTAGATGAGACTCAACAGATAAAAAGGCACAGAACCAAGATTCTGTCTACCACATCTACTTGTCCCAGAAAGAGCCATCACTCATTCTAAGCACTGTTGTTGTTGTTGTTTTTGTTGTTTAATCCTCACCTGGGGATATTTTCCACTGATTTTGTTAGAGTGAGAAGGAGACAGAAACATCAATTTAAGAATGAAACGTCTGTCTGCTGCCTCCAGCACACCCCTACCGGGGATCGAGCCTGAAACCCAGGCATGCACCCTGACGAGGAATTGAAATGGCAGACTTTCAATGCATGGGGCAGCTCCCTACCAACTGAGCCACACCGACCAGGGCAAAGGGAAATATTTTTTACCGAGTACCTTGTTTTACAGAAGCTATATTCTGTTACTTCCTTATATACAATTTCTGCCAATCATTTGCTCTGTTTTGTAAACCTAAACATTCTTTCTTTCTTTTTTTTTTCGGAGAGAAAGATAGAACATCAATGATGAGAGAGAACCATTGATTGGCTATCTCCTGCAACCCGGGGATAGGCCCTTGACCAGAATCAAACCCAATGCTTGTGGCTAACTCTAGGGTCTCTTTGAAACTGGTTTCTGATTCTTGGAGGTTCCATCTGTTTGGATTCTTACTTGGGCTCTCTTTCCAACTGTCACTAGTGGGAGCTAAGTCATATTCACTGCTTTGTGACTGGCCTGTGAATCCTTGGGAAGTAAAGTCAGCATTGTGGTTAGATCAGTGATAGCCGTCCATTCAGGAGAGCAGAACTCACGCCTGAGAGAATACCTGCAGCAGAAGGAAAGGAATAAAACTAAACATCTGGGCCCCTGACAAACATCGATTGTCAGACCCTCCACCTTGTCTCTAGTCTAAGTCACGTGTCCTTTTTAAAAGAGAGTCAGTCACAAATCAGAGCCGATGTTCATCAGATCCAGAAAATCTGAATATCAATTCACAGAAGCACATTTCATGGGCACAGGGACTACCCCTCGTATCCTTCCGTCCAATTGAGGTCATTGTCTTATCCAGAGCAGCGTGAGGTGTTCTTGATATGCAGTACAGAGTTTTCTTTAGGGTTTTGTGCTCTTTAGAAAACTTTTTCACCTTCCTGTTATGAAAGATGAGAGTTAGGAAATCACAGCGGTCCTCGGAAGGCTTTGGCCGGTGACTTCAATGCCTGTTCCTAAATGTTCCGTCCTTTGTTGCTTCCACCCTGGGTGGAGGCACAAGAAGGTCAGGAGACCCAGGTTCCTTTAAATATAAATCCTCATGGTTTTAAACACCTGCCATCCAGCCCTCGCCGGTTTGCCTCAGTGGATAGAGCATCAGCCTGTGAACTGAAGGGTCCCAGGTATTTTTTAAAAAAAAAACAAAAAACAGCCTTGCCATCTGTTAATAGCAAATGGGGCGGAGCAGCAAGCTTGTCAGTTCTGGGGTGTTCTTTGTCTTGCGCTTTGGGGAAGATAGATGCTTTGACATGCTTCCTCAACTTCCACCTGACTCACCCCTGATCTCCCAAGCAGTGAGCTAAATTTATTGCAGTTTTGTTCCCAGATTCTATTAGTGGATTCCCTTTCGTAGGTAAAAAGGAACCAAATGGAGGCTTTTTGTGGCTTTGCGGTTCCTGTCTGCCTGATTCCGCTCCCCTGCTGTTGTCACTGTCTCTCAGAGGAGGGCATTGATTGACCACAAACCAAAACAGAAAAGGCTCCCTTGATGTTAACCTTGCCTGTGGAAAAAAGAAGCCTTCCTTGTAAAACGCCCTGTCTTCTTTCCCGCCGCCCCGGGCATGCGGGACGCTGTGGACTGACTGTCGCTGGAGGCCCTGGGAATCCTGGCGTCTGTAGGGGGAATCGTTTCCTGACCCTCCGTCCACCTCTCATTTCTCTGAAGGGCGGTCATCCAGGCAGGTGCCAAGGAAAAGGAACAGGAATCCTTACAAGATAATGGAGGCGAAACGGAGTTAGGAGAAGCCCACCCCGGAGGGGATGGTGAGGGAAGGCCATGGCATAAGGGAAAAGGGAGCTGCCCCCCACCCCTCTCCCCAGCAGAGAACTCACTGCACCCTATGGGGCTAAAATAACAAGATTGGCGTCTACAAGTCACCCCAAAAGTCCCTTTCCTTGCTGTATTTTACCACACGACGTGTATATTTGATGTTATGTAACCAAACAAAATGTAGTATATAAATGTAAAACTTACAGCAAAACCTTATTAATTTCTATTTTAGTCATTCCAATTTTTCATCAGTGAGTAAAAGGACTTAGAAAAAATTGGATGTTCGACTGTAGCTTGAGGCCCCTACCTAATGATTTTTTAATGGATTGAGCTGTGTGGCAAGGTCAGTCGAAGGCGGTGGTGGTGGATCCAGCTGTAGGAGGTAGGAAGGACATACCCGGACCTCAAGGAGCCTCAGATTTGGAAACTCGTTAATTATCTCATTTTTACTGTAGGATATATTTTCATCATGCAAATTGGGATACAATTTCTGGATTCTTTGTCCCATCCAAGTTGGTGCTTTAGGTTTAATTAGATAGCTACCTTTTAGTGCTTTTATTAATAACTACTTTCAAGATCCTACTGTGTCCATTTACTTACATAAATTATCTGCTTTAATCTTCAAAGTCAATCTACCGAAGAGTAGACCTCCTCACGTCCATTTTGCAGGTGAAGACATTGGGATGCAGGACCTATCAATGATTTTCCCCATCACATGGCGAATCAGTGACAAGAGTAGAATCAGATTCAAGCCCAAGTTCTCTGGCTCCAAAGCTCATGGTCTCTGAAAGCCATGGTCTTTCTGTTAGGACTGGTAGCCTAAAAGACTAAACAGGGGGTCTACTTCTGGACGCTCAGAGGGGTTCAACTGAACCTCACCCCTGTGTGCCTTTGCTTTCATTTCCTCAGCCCGTAGGGTGAGCCCCAACTCCAAAGTGCCAGGACTTCTGTACAGGCCAGATGCCAGGGAGACAGCGCTGAACAAGACACTGTCCCCTGTTCCCGTACAGAGTTTACAAATAGACAGTGAGAAGCAATTACAGTTGTGCTGAGAACCATGAAGGTGAACTGTGGAATGCTGTGAAATAAGAGGTTTGCTAAGAAAATTACTAGGAAAAGCCTTGCAAAAAAAAGTACTGAGCCTGATGAAAAGAAGAATTTGTAGAAACACTGTCTGTGTTTGGGAGAAATAACATTGAATTTCTTTACTCAACATACTACAATTCAACCTAACTCAGTTAATTTAAGTAAGCTAGCTTTCCAAAATTTCTTCTTGTATGCATCAACATGAGTAGACTTGGCCAGTTTTGACACATTAGTGGCTTCCTTTATTATTGTGAGTGTGTGTGTGTGTGTGTGTGCGTGCACACACACACACTTTTCTCTACTGTAAGTATCTTTCATGGGAAGTCCCTATTGAGATTGAGCGTATACCTAAAAGTATGCATGTACGTGAATGCTCTTCACTAATACTAGAAGCCAAACAACAATGGAAAATTGTCTTTAAAGCACTGGGCAGAAAGTATTGTCAACCTATAATTCTTCACCCAACCAAAGTGTCAATCAAGTGTGACATTAAAAAAAAGTAATAAACACTCTAGCTGGTTTGGCTCTGTGGCTAGAGCATCGGCCTGCAGACTGAAGGGTCCCAGGTTCAATTCTGGTCAAGGGCACATACCTCAGGTGCAGGCTGAATCCCTAGTAGGGGCCATGCAGGAGGCAGCTGATGAATGATGTCCCTCTCTCATCGGTGTTTCTATCTCTCTATCCCCCTGCCTTCCTCTCTCTCTACAAATCAGACTAACAGGGGCTTTTCATACACCTTTTCCTAGGAAGTTTTCTGGGAATATATTCCTGCAGACTAAGGTAAAAGAAAGAGGAAGATATGAGAGCCAAGAGGTAATAGATATAAATCAGGAGGGAAATAAAATTTGTGACACAGACTTAGGGAGCAGTCAGTCCAGATCAGAGCAAGAAGATAGAGGGTTTCAATGAATGAATGGTACCTGGGAAACTCAAGGAGTCTTATTCTATCCTTCAAAAACTAGACCGTGATAGAGAAAAGGTCAGTAAATTCCTAGAAGTGGGGGAAGCACTCAAGAGAGAATATAGTTAGGTAGTGAATAATAATTACATGGTTGCAGTAATAAAACACTGCTTTATTTCCGACTTTCGGCGTTAATCTTGGTCAAACATAGAAGCCTTACTCATGTTACAGAACACTGAGTTGATAATAGTCAGTGTTGTTTCTAATGCCTCCTATGTTCCAGGCACAGTTCCAGGTGATGGGGATATGGGCCAGGCACAGAATAGCTCTGAGTGCTCACATTCTAGAAAGGAGGTGCCCAGTGACACATTCACATAAGTAAGGTGATGGATGCCTAGAGTGCGATGGAGAAGATAAGATAGGATAACGTGGTGGAGCGTAGAGGGCAGAAGGCTGTTCTGCTCACGTGGGAGTGACACTTCAGTTAGGATTCCAAGGTTGAGAAGAAGGAAAAGATCTGGGGTGTTTCCCAGCAGAGGAGCAAAGGCCCTAAAACAGGAATTCGCTGTGACAGTCAAACGAGTGGGACTGGTCCAGCTGGAGCAGAGCGAATGAGGGGGAGGACGTCGGAGAATGGAAGTGAGGGACAGATCATTCAAGGCCTTGTGGGCCGTGGTCCAGGGGTTGCAGTGAGCGACCATCTATTAGCAAGGAGAGTGCTGTGATCTGATTGGTCCTTCAGAATGTCTCTCCTTCAGAAAAGTCCCTCTGGCCGTTGTGTAGTGGATGGATTCTCTCGCAGAATGAGAGTGGCCGGTATCCCGAGCTGGAGATGCCAAGGATCTATTCTGGGGGAAGCAATGGCGGGACTTGGATGGAGTGAGAGGGGAGGAGAGGATTCTCTTGTGGCCGGAGCACCCAGCAGGTGGGGTGGTGGTGACTGAGATCGGGATACTTGGCATAGGAGCAGCCTTTGGAGGAAACATCAGGAGTTCACAGCCTGGAGGATGTAAAAGTGCAGCCGACAGGAAGTGGGCATGGGGAGAAGTGCTCAGGGGAAGGTAGGGCTGCCGATAGCCTCCTGCCTCATCCCCTGAGCAAAGAAGACGCTCCTCCTCCTCGTTGGTGGAATGGGAGAGAGGATGCACGTGTTGCCTAATGTGATCGAGGTCATCAGAACTATATTGAGTTTCCGATGAAGATGAGAGGGGGTTATGACTTAATAATGCAGAACTGTCATGAAAGGAAGTCAGTGCCTAACAGCTAAAATGGATAAGCAGTGTAAGCATACCGTTGAGTGATTGAAGTCAACCATCAAAAGAACTAAAAAACAGAAGCAATTTAAAGCAAGCAGGAAAGCACGGAGCCCCAGGGCCAAGGGACCGTGGCCTCGGCTTTTTCTCAGCCCGCTGTGTGGGTTGGTTTCTTACAGAATAAAAGGGTAATGTTCGTAATTGCCTCAACAAAAGCCGATTTTCTGCATGTGGATTGGAAGTGCTTTTTTTATTTCCCCAAGCTAATTGAGTGGTGGTGGTGGTGGTGGTGTGGGGTGTTCAAAATCTTCCTTCTTCAAAAGAATAAGAATTTTTCATTTTAAAATTTGCTAGAAGGTGCTTGGGGGATGCTACCACGTGCCCCAAGGAAATTAGCTGTCAGTTCCTCTCCTGACCTGGAGAGGTTCCAACGTTTCTCATTTTGTTGAAATGGTCATTTTAATGGTCCCGTGGCCTCTACCACCACCTGGAGAAACATCCCAGCCCCGCCCAGAATTTACAGGATTTCTGGGCCACGTGGCAAACCTGATGGGACTGAGAGCTCCTGCAGATGCAGACAGGCTCAACACAGAACCGTCCCTCGGAGCAGAGGAGGGGCAGCAACAGAGAGAGATGCTTTTAAAGTGTCCACTGAGGAGAGGGCCTTATAGAGGGCTGCAAGATATATGTTAGAAACTTGTGGCCAGTTCACTGGCCGCTTACCAATAAACAACATTTTCTTCACCCACCCACCTGCCTTCACTGTCGCCCTGCTCTCACCTGCTTCTCCCCTCTCACTGCATTGCGCGCTCGCGCTCTCTCTCTCTCTCTCTCTCTCTCTCTCTCTCTCTCTCTCTCTCTCTCTCTCTCTCTCTCTCTCTCCTGCCAGCACGCCCTGGGCACACTTCCTACTGGCTCACCTGCCTAGTGCGACCGGAGAAAAACCGGTGAAGGCCTCTTTCAGGTGATGTTTAGAGATACATTCCGTGAGGAGCAATTCTCTTCTGCCTGTTTTTATTTCCTTGTCATCCCCCACCACCACCACCCTGTAAGCCCGTTTGTTGTTGTGACGTCTGATTCTCCTTTTGTCCCATCCTTTCTTCCCAGACCCCTTCCTCACTGGAGCCAGCCTTTTCTCCAGCCTGGCCTTTCTCACCTGTTACTTCTTTCTTCCCTCCCCACCAACAATCATGTGTGGTCAGTGGCTCATATTCATGGGAGATGGGTGATTGCATTAATAGACACGTTTAGGATCTGAGTGTGTTAGGAGCAGGAATGTTGTATTAAAATTCCATCCAGGTTTTGCCCCGGCTACTGTGGCCTTCCAGTTGGTTAAGCCTCATCCCATGAACCGAGAGGTCAATAGTTAGATTCCCAGTCAGGGCACATGCCGGGGTTGTGTGCTCAGTCCCCAGTAGAGGGTGAGCAGAAGGCAGCCTTTCATCTCTCATCAATGTTTCTCCTCCCTCTCTCTCTCCAAAATCAATTTTTTTAAAAACTCCATCCAGGCTGAAACCAGTTTGGCTCAGTGGATAGAGCGTCGGCCTGCAGACTGAAAGCTCCCAGGTTCAATTCCGGTCAAGGGCATGTACCTTGGTTGCGGGCACATCCCCAGTGAGGGGTGTGCAGGAGGCAGCTGGTCAATGTTTCTCTCTCATCAATGTTTCTAGCTCTCTATCCCTCTCCCTTCCTCTCTGTAATAAATCAATAAAATATATAGTAAAAAAAAAAAAAACACTCCATCCAGGTCCCATCCCTAACTCCTTCCCATTTTGTCGAATGCCTTAGCCCAAAAAACTTGGTGTTATGGAATTCATCTCTGCATGGTAATTGTGTCAAACTAGGATGTCAACACCGTCTTTGAGATTTTCTTGAACTTTACAACAGCAGCTTTGAAAGCATGAAGAATACTTGAAGAGCCTTAACAAGCACGATAACCTTACTTGACAAGATATGAGGGTTGATATGAGGGAACCATCTTTTTTTCCATCTAACACCAAGGATGTTTGGCTGCACATAGCGGCAGGCTCTTGACTGTCAGAGGCAGATTAAATGATGGAAGACTCCTGGTATTCCTGCTTCTCATTCTTAATGGGACCTAAAATTAGAAGTCTTTTATGCCGTGGACAGGAAGCAGCTCAGATAACTTCTCGAGGCCCCTCTGGTCCTGGGTTCGGCTCATCTTTCACTGGCGATTGATGTAGAATCCTGAGACTGCAGGGTTGGGAAGGGCTTAAAGTTTCCTGCCAGTTACAGCTGAACTTAAACAAAACTCATGCCTGACTGCTTCCAGCCGGCTCTGTCCTTAGAAACCTCCAGAGAACTCTATTCCATTGCTTCCCTTGGTGTTACATCTCATGAGCTTAAACACCCATTCAGGAAATGTGATCCTGTTTCCAAACCAGTTGTGGATCCTTCTAGTTCTCAGGGCTGCAGGAGCAGCTGTCACCAACTCATGACTTACCCTGTGATACCTTCATAGACTCATCCTCTGCACCTTTATCCCTCCATTCATCACAGGTTCTGTTTCCTGGCTATTCTCTTCCAACTGTGGGTGCTGAACATCAATCACCACAGGGGAAAGGCCCTCATAGTGGGGGTGATGCCATTGCGTGCGCTTCATCACTCTCCAAAGTTACTGGACGTTCTGAGTTAGGAAGATGTACCAATCCTTGCTCATCACTCATAGATTAAGGCTTGGGGAGAGGGAAACCTTACCAGGCAGGGAATTCACACTGCTGGGAGTGTACTCATTGCTCAGCCTGTGGGAGGGGACGTTCTCCGTCCGCCTGGGGAACTTCCTTTCACTTCTTCGGGTGTGCACCCTTGTAAGAAACAGGTTAGGTAAGAGAGAGCCACCCAGGAATTTCACCCAGAGTCTTCTCGACAGCAGACAGTGTGACAGGCTTTGCCCTGGGGGTCTGAAAGCACACCCCGGGTAAGTTCAAGTCTGGGGTCTTAGTCTTTGGACCCAGCGCAACTGAGTACACTCCTGAGATGAGTCACTACTTACCCGGCTCAGCATTTGGCCTAGAGCAGTGCTCTCCCCAGTGAACAATGCAAGTGAAATATGTGTGTTCCTGTCTTCGCCGCTGGGAAAAAAACACATTGCTCATAGAGGATTACTTTTCTGTAGGCTCACTCAGGTGGCAGTCGGACTGAAGTTTCTGTGATACCCGGACAGTCAGCTGGTCCACAAGAAAACATTGGAGTCATAAGCATTTATTCACAACACAGATCTTGATGTATTTATTGAAAAGATACCAGATTCTCCAATTTATCTATTCATTATCAACTAATTTGTACTGAGTACTTAAGACATAAAAAAAAAACCACCCTCTAGCCCTAACTGGCTTGGCTCAGTGGACAGAGCATCGACGTGCAGACTCAAGGGTCTCAGGTTCGATTCTGGTCAAGGGCATGTACCTTAGTTGCAGACACATCTCTGGTAAGGGGTGTGCAGGAGGCAGCTGATTGATGTTGCTTTCTCATCAGTGTTTCTAACTCACTCTCCCTCTCCCTTCCTCTCTGCAAAAATCAATAAGAGCCAAAACTGGCTTGGCTCAGTGGATAGAGAGTCAGCCTGTGGACCAAAAGGTCCTGGGTTTGATTCTGGTCAAGGGCATGTACCTTGATTGTGGGCACATCCCCAGGAGGGGATGTGCAAGAGGCAACTGATCAATGTTTCTCTTGCATCGATGTTTCTAACTCTCTATCTCTCTCTCTTCCTCTCTGTAAAAAGATCAATAAAATATATTTTTTTAAATCAATGATATATTATTTTAATTAAAAAAGAAACACCCTCTACACATCAGCAGTCCCCACAAGGAGGATTAAACCCTCTGACCTCAAGTCTACAGAAGACAATATACGTGCACAACAAATGCTGGTGATCCAGAAAGTGAGGTACTGAAAGGTGCCTGGGAAGGAGGCCGTCCGCAGAGACACAGGGCGGGCCCAGGTGCAGAGCCCGAAGCTCAGGAAGGGCAGGCACTGCCCAGAGGCCGACCTGGGCAGGGAAGGGGCAGGGCAGCTTGTCGGGCAGCTCCTCCGCGGGATGAGCTAGGTTCCAGCTTGCGGAGGAAGCTCTGGTTTACGCCTGGATAATTAATGAGCTGCCACCTCCAACTCTCAGAGTGTCCCAGACAGGGAGCAGTGATGAGGCCACCTGACTTAAACACTGTGCCAACAAATCAGTCATCTGCTCTGGAAAGATAACCCCAGCAGCCACGAGGGGTCAGTTCGTAGAAGGAAGAGACTAGAGGTGGAACTTCTCCACAGAGAGAAGTGGCATTAGATACCGCTTGCCTTGAAAGCTAACTGTGTTCTTAACCATAGTCTCAGCACAAACTTGCCTAAGTGTTGATTATAAGAATACCTCCGTCTTCAGTGATAAGTTTTGAACAACATGGAAGTTGCATGTTAGTCTTTTACGTCCTTGAGAATTTTCTGAAATAATACTAGCTATGATCTACCAACCTGCCTTTAAACAAACAAAACACACACACACACACACACACACACACACACACACACACACACAAGCCTGGACAGCGTGGCTCAGTGGTTGAGCATCGACCTATGGACTGGGAGGTCACGGTTCGATTCCCAGTCAAGGCACATGCCAGGGTTGCGGGCTCAGTCCCTAGTGTGGGGTGTACAGGAGACAGCTAATCAATGATTCTCACTCTTCATTGATGTTTCTATTCCTCTCTCCCTCTCCCTTCCTCTCTGAAATCAATAATATATATATATATAAATATATATATTTAAAATACATACACAACATCACAGAGATGTAAAGAAGATTCTGAGAATTACTTGTTAAGGGTGGGGGGGGGGTGTCTTGGGACTGTTTTTGGAGAAAGGCCTGAGCCATGTAGGGGAGCTCAGGTCACCCAGGTTTGGGCTAGAAGGCTGCGGGGTCTTTTTCTAGGAAGCCGCTCCTGACCAGCTTTGTGACGTGCCTTTTGAATCGCTTTCCTGCTCTTACAAACAGGTTTTACCAAGTCACCCACACTTCTCAGCTGTCTCTTCTGAAACTAGGACTGCGCCTGTGAACTGGATGACTCGGACCGGGGTGTGTCCCTAAGCCAGGGAGACCCAACCCGTGTCGGTGGCCTCGTTTGCACGACTGACCCAGCCGGGCACAGCCCATCACACAGGTCACGGTCGGTAAATGCACCGTGTAGGTGTGCTGCTGTGGTCCCCCCACCTTCTGGCACACCTAAGCTTCCTCCTGGCCCCGAACTGCTTGGCCTCTGAGACTGAGCAGGGTGACAGCGTGAGGCTCCCTTGTTCGTGTTGAGAAGCAGCGAGACCCGCAGTCAGAACACAGGCTTTGGACCGAGGCTCCACTGGAGCCCATCTCTGGACCAGAGTTTGAGTGCTTGATACCTTGTCCTTCCTCGTCAGCGCGTTGAGGGTGACCATGCCTGCTTCACACGTTGTTGGGTTTGATCTAGCCAAGCACCGAGCTCAAGTAGGTGCACATAGTAGGTGCTCAGCTGGTGGTGGCTCATTGGATTATTACCGTCACCATGAATATTACAGGATCCGTTCTGCCCCGAGGCGGGGAGAGGTGGTAGAGGGACTGAGGTGGGAACCGCATCGTGCAGCGGATGCTGCCAGGATGCCTTCCGTTGCCACAAAGGAAAATCCGTTCTTTATGGAACAGGCTTAGCACCAGACAGCGTCTTCTAGAGATGGTTTCTAGGAGATGGTTTCTAGTTCTGCGCCCCACGAAGCAGGAAACGCCACCCCCGTCCTGATGGCCTGTCGTGCATCATGATTCACGGTGCTTCTGAGGAGCATGTTGTCTCCAGGATGATCTCGAATTCCCCTCCGTGACAGTGACAGCAGAATGCAGGAAGCCTTGTGCCCGCCCCCCTCTGTGCTGAACCCCCAGGACGCAGCAGGGCTGTGCCTCTCGGGTGGGTCCTGACCTCGGAGTCCTGGGAGGGCCTCTGGGGCTCTTCATTTGTGATCTCCGTGGTCGCTCATTTTATAGTTATCTGGATGCTTGACCTGCCTCCCCCACCTGCCCCCCACAGGGAACTCCAAGTTCACGGAGAACAGGGAATGTGTCGTGCGTGTCTATTTGAGTCACCCTTGCACCTCGCACAGGAAGCAGCAAATACATATCAAAGGAGGGGAGGAAGGAGAAAGCAGGTGTGGGGGCGGCTCGGGTTGAGGGAGGGAGGAGGTGGAATTCACCCTGGGTTGTCCACCACGCCGCAGCGCCGACGGTGTCGCCACTTAGCAATCACGGCTAAGTACAGGGTGTGGGCTGAGGAAGGAGAGGGAACGCGTGCTGACCGAGATTTTCCCAAGTGACTACTGCAGGCTGATGTCAGCCTCAGACCCGCTGGGTGTGAGTAATCAGAAACTTCAGAGCCAGGCGGGAAAATCCCGCCTGCGAGCTGACAGCCCCCTTCTCGGCCCATTTGGACTAAATCGGGAAGGGGGCACGTGGGGAGGGGCGAGGATCCACAGCTCTCGTGCCTGCGCTCTGCTCACTGCCTCCACGCCAGAGCCCTCCCTGTGGCGGTAATGCCTCCACTCGGGTCCTGGGAAGCCGGTTTGTATTGCATCGCGGGAAGTGCTTCTACAGATGATCTCCTAGTGGTCCATGGCAGGTTGGAGGCTGCAAACGGACTTCAGCAACGCAAATCTGAGTCAATCGTCGGTGCCTCTCACCATCTCTTGCTACTTTTGTGTTCTCAGTGTAGCCTTTAGCCCAGCAAGAATCATAGTGAACCAAAATGAGCACCATAGGAATCCAGGAAGGTTAAAAAAAAAAACAAATAGATTAAGTCAAATACTTAGTGGCTCATCTTTTTGTTTGATTTTTGTGTGTGTTTTGTTGTTGTTGTTGTTGTTAATCTTTACCAGACCATATTTTTCCCATTGATTTTTAGAGAGAATGGAAGAAAGGGGAAGAGACATTGAGAAACATCAGTGTGAGAGAGACACATCAATTGGTTGCCTCACATATGGGACCAGGGTCTGGGATCGAGCCTACTACTGAGGTACAAGGTATGTGCCCTTTGCCAGAATCGAACCCAGGACCCTTCAGTCCCCAGGCTAACCATTGAGCAAAACCGTCTAGGGCTGTGGTCGGCAAACTCAATAGTCAACAGAGCCACAGTTTGCCAACCACTGGACTAGGGCATTTTAGTGGCTCATCCTAAACCGGTATATAGCAGGTTAAGACTGACTGTCATGTGTGCGGCGGAGGCACTGAGAGGAGCAGAGAGAGCTGCCTCTTTGGCTCCTCCTTATTACTCCCTTGGAAAGCGTTCCCACTGGTATTCAAATGCACTGAGTCTTATCCTCCACTGATGCATTATGGGAAAGAAAATGAACAATTGATACACACACACACACACACACACACACACACACCTAGCATTTGAAAAAATTTTCAACATCATTAGTAATCAAAAATGTGTTAGCATAACAATAAGACACTTTTTTTCTTCAAGTCAATGTAGCTTATTTTAATGGTAACAGTTTACATTAGCGAGAACGCAGTAAGATTCTGCATTGATTTATGGCTGCTGAAAGAGGTCATTGGTACAAATCGGGAAAACCGTCTGAAAGCATGAATTGAAGAGGTATCCGCCCTTAAAAAAGGCCGAAAGGAAAAAAAATGTTAGTAGTAGTTAACATTACCCGAAGAAGGCCTGCATGTTTGTCTAAGAAGGTAAGAAATCTAATCCTCAAGCCCATCGTGAGAAAGGACAGCGTTTAGGCCCCTTTTATGTCGAAGGAAGGGGAAATAAAGGAGCCAGAGGTGGTTGACGGCCACACGCATCTGGGCACCAGCAGGGGTGGGAGGAAGATTGTGCCCAGTCTGTTGACCCTAGTAAGTGTGCCTTTGAATCTTTGATAAATAATATGTAAGTCCCTTATGTCCTCCGGAGAGGTACTGTCAGGCGAGGGGGTACCTTTGCAAACAGCGTTCCTGTAGTGATTAGCATCTCCGTATGCAGGAAGCTCCTCAGTTTCCTGAAGGCCGTGGAGCAGGGCAGGCCAGAGCCGGCTGCAGCCAGCGCGGCCAGCCTGTCTCTGTTTCTGTCATTTCAAGGGTTAAGTTAAATCTTCAGAGCCCGAGGAAGAAATAAACATGCGTAATTTATTCACGCTCCTGTCTTATGTCCTCACAGTCTCCACATATGTCCTTAGAAAGTAATGAGAAATGTGAGCAAAATGTCATGTGGAAAGATGCACATAGCAGTGATTTATACATAGTGAAAAACTGGAGACAACCTAGCCATTAGAGGAATATCTCAATAAACTTGTGTAGCCATGTGATGAAACTTTTTACAGCCCTGAAACTCATTTTTAGAAACTTTTTGTCAAAGGATAATAAAAAGTTTTGTAAGTCTGTTAAGTATGTAATATGTTGTCCAAATTGTGATCACAACTTCAAAAAGAAAACCTGCATTTTAAAAAAAAAGCAGAAGAGCCAAAACTGGTTTGGCTCAGTGGTAGAGCGTCGGTCTGCGGACTGAAAGGTCCCGGGTTCAATTCCGGTCAAGGGCATGTACATTGGTTGCAGGCACATCCCCAGTAGGGAGTGTGCAAGAGGCAGCTGGTCGATGTTTCTCTCTCATTGACATTTCTAGCTATCTATCTCTCTCCCTTCCTCTCTGTAAAAATATCAATAAAATATATTTTTTAAATAAAAAATAAATTTAAAAAGCAGAAGAAAATAGACCAAAATGATTAATTCAAGGTGCTTTCATTTTTCTTTCAACTTCTCTATGCTTTTTCACTTCATTTCAATAAGCATATATTGCTTGATAAGGAAAATTTGAAAGAGAACAATCATTGCCTGTCATGGCCAGATGAATCACTTAGCATATTTATACATAAAGAAGGGGTTAGGCTCCTCCCAAAATAGTTTAAGTTTTCAGCCATGAGCATATCCTGTGTGTCACACTACACGTTTGCAGTTGGATGAGGATGACTAGAGGGTAAGTGCTTCGCCCCGCAGGGAGCGGCACTTGGGTACATACAGGACAGAGCTGAGAAGTCAAGTGCTTCATTTAAAAATCTGTGTCTAGGAACAGACATGATTACATTTCAGAAAATCAGTGATGGCCCTGGCCGTTCTGCTCAATGGATAGAGTGCTGGCCTGTAGACTGAAGGGTGCTGGGTTCAATTCCAGTCAAGGGCGCCTGCCTGAGTTGCAGGCTTGATCCCCAGTAGGGGGCATGCAGGAGGCAGCCGATCAGTGATTATCTCTCATCACTGATGTTTTGGTCTCTCCTCCCTCTCCCTGCCTCTCTCGGAGGTCGATAAAAATGTGGGTTTTTTTTGTTTTGTTTTAATAAATGGATGGTAAGTAATCGGTAAAAAGAGAACAGTTGAAAATAGTACAAAGAGTACTAAGGATGGAAACAGTGAAATGTAATAGAAAGGTAATGGTAATAAAGCATATAAGGAAAATCACCCTTTGATAAATAATTGAGGTTCCTATTGCATATGGATTACAGACATGTGATTTTTTTTATTTAAAAAAAAACCACTTTTTTTTATATATACAACCTTTTCTTTAAGGAAGGCCCCCAACAGACAAAGGGCAGGAAACTGAAGATCACTCTCAGTTACTCGGACATTTAGAAGCCCCTGAAGGACTGTTTGGTCCATAATAAAAAGAAGATTCATAGCTGGGTGGCCTTGGGCCACTAAACCTTAGTTTATCACTCCACATAAAAAGGGAGTAATGTGAGGCCAGCTTGAGGTTCAAATTAAATGTGTGTGTGTGTGTGTGTGTGTGTGTGTGTGTGTGTGTGTGCATGTGTTTGCACATACATGAAGATAATACAAAGAGTTAGCAATTATCGGGGCAAAGAAGGGGAGTGGACTGATAATTATCAGGAGGATAAGGGGGTGGAGAAGCAGTGAGAGACTTGATTGAAATCATATAACCAAAGGATAAAGACAATGGGGGGGGAGATAAGGGCAGAGGGTAGGATGGGAACTGGGTGGTAGGGAGCTTTGGGGGAGAAAAAGGAGAAACAGTTATAATCTGAGTAATAAAGATTTATTAAAAATAATAATAATAAAAAATAAAAAAGAGTTAGCAATTATAAATCTTGACTCCATGCCGGGTACTGTACGATGCTGCCTCCTATCCGCCTGACCAGTCTAGAAGGAGAGTCTCGGTAACGCACGCTCATAGCGCCCAGGCGGTCAGGCCCCAGAGTCTGCACCCCACTGCGTCCTGCACCACGGGCTCTGCCTCTCCGAGGTAAGGCACCGGCGTGACTCAAAGCAGAAAGAGGGCGATGTAGAACAGAAGCACATTTCAAAATAGAAAAGGAGCGGGGCAGGAGGGAGGGACCTGATAAGTGACCTCTTTTTTCTCTCGTCTCCCTGGGAACTCGTTCTCCAGCCAGACCAGTGAGAGCTGTGCAGGGAGCGCTCTCCCTGGAAAAGGCGGCTTCTCTGGGCCCTGCGGCCGGCGGTTGTCAGCCCACAGGGAGCCCAGGAGTGGAGGGTCGCTGGGCTGCTGTTTCAGACCACAGGGCGGCAGGAGGGGCTAGTTCATTACTTTCTGTCTGTCCTTCTGTGGGAAGCACTAATACACCGCGCTTCCGCGCTTTTCATCAGCGCACTGCTCACTTGCAGAGCAGTCTTTCTCCCGGGTTGCTCCATCTTAAACTCAGTGTTGGCCGCCTAGTGCCCGAGGTTATGTGCTAGTCTGGTCGTGCTCAGCGGTAAACGGGGTCTAAGGGGCCTGAGCGGTAGGCTTGCTCTTCTGCGCCCAGGGCCCTGCCTCAGCGTGTCTCTGTCCCACAGCTGCCCGTACAGGTCAACGGCCGAAAACTAGCCCAGAGGTCAGCAGACGGGCCCACAGGCCCCATCCGGCCCACCACCAAGTGGGTTTTGCAACTTTAAATGGTTGGGGAGTCCAGCCAGCATAGCTCAGTGGTTGAGTGTTGACCCCTGAACCAGGAGGTCACAGTTCAATTCTCAGTCAGGGCACATGCCCAGGTTGCAGTCTCAGTACTCCATTTTGGGGAATGCAGGAGGCAGCTGATCAGTGATTCTCATCATTGATGTCTCTCTCTATTTCTCTTTCTCTCTCTCTCTTTTCCCTCCCCCTTCCTCTCTGAAATCAATATATATATATATATATATATATATATATATATATATATTCAAAATAATAATAAATAAATAGTTTGAGGAGGGTAGAAATCAAAAGAGGGATGATATTTTGGTGACCCCTGAACATTATATAAAATCAAATCCATTATCCACAGAATTGTGTGGGAAAGCAGCCATGCCCATTCATTTACGTCCACACTGCCATGGCCAAGTAGAGTAGTTGCCACCCAGACCATCATATGGTCTCCAAGGCTAAAATATCTACTGTCTGCCCCTTCACAGAAAAATATCGCTGACCCCTGACTCAATGCAACAGTGTTTCCGGCTCCGTCCAGTTTGGCGACTTTTTGCAAAGACAGGTTAAGGCGATCAGCAAAGGGCTTATGTTATTACACTGAGTAACTGGACTGCGGAAACCTCGGGTCTAACATTTTCTCCCTCTGGTCACTAGCCGTCTCTACGTTCATCACCCTTAAATTGGACCATTTCATTCTTAAGCTGCCTTCATTGGAGCGATTTCCCTGCACGGTCTGCCTGCGAAGCATGGGCAGTCTCCGGGAGCACACTGGGAAGGAAGCGAACATTCATTTAAGGGTTCCACAGGGAGACGGTAAATCCTGTAAATCCTCTAGGTTAGGGAATTTAGAGCCATCCACTGTCTGACAGGCCCAAAGACACTATAGTCTTCCTCTTTTCCCTTCTTTTAATTCTGTGGTCTCAATATTAGATTTACTATAGTTCGTTTTTTGTGTTGTTGTTTTGTGTGTGTGTGTGTGTGTGTGTGTGTGTGTGTGTGTGTGTGTTTTATCTGAAGCTTAGGAATTAGTTACCAGATACTAAAATGTAGTTAAAATTTTTTGTAGCCACAAAGTGATGTGAGCTGACATTAACCCACAGGTAGCACCTCACCACCCCTGTGAGGGGTAGCAGCCACTCATTCCTGGGATGGTTCCCCCCACCCACGTGGAGCCCCTCCGCTGTGGAGCACCCACAAGGCACCAGGCCGTGACCCTGTACCCAGTCTCCGTCTCAGACCCCCTGCAGCCTGTTTCAGAGAACAGCTGTAAAGATACTGCTGTGTTAGAGGTAACCATATACCTAGGTCAAGGCAGGTCGCTGGAGATGAGAGTACAGAGTCCCACGGGACCACGGAGGCAGGCTTTACGGAACAGCGGGTCTTCCGATGGTCTGTTTCCCATAAACATCCATGTGCATCGACCACGTGGGAGAACCTGGGTGACAGAGATCACGCCCCTGCCCTCCTGGAGCTGATGCTGACTTGGGGCAAACACACAGAAACCAAGTGAATAGAAATGGTTCTGTACCGTAGTGAGAATACACAGAGTTCTGAGACCCAGACTTGCCAAAGCTGAGCTATTTTGGATAGAGTGGTTGGACAAGGCCACATGAAGAGGTGACATTTAAGGTGTGAAAGTTGAAAAGGAGCAGGTCTTGGAAGACCAATACAGGCAGGAAAAGAAGAGAAAACAATAGTTGATGCAAAGGCCCTGAGGCTGGCAAGGGCCTTTGGAATTGAAAGACCAGGAATTGGAGAGAGGGCTGTTGAGAAATCTGGTGGCGAGGAAGGCGGGGCCAGGCTGTGCAGGCGAAGGTCTGAAACCGCAGGCTTGTTGGAGGGCTTGCACGGGGTAGGCCACAGAAGTGGGACTCCAGTCAGCAAGGGCAGGCTGGAAAGGAGGAGCCAGACTGGGAAGGCCTCGCTATCAGGCAAAGGGACCCACTGGGTTCCCTCCCGTAGACAACAGGCAGCCAAAACGGGAATTTTGTGTTTCTAGTTAACAGCGTTTTTCCTGATAGCAAAGGCAACTCTATATATAGAAATTTTGGAAAATGTACACAGGGGCATTGAAAAAAATCTGTAAGCGCACTTTCCGACCATTGTTAACATTTTTTTATATCTTCTCTGCATACAGATATATACGTAGATTTCTAAAAATGAGGTTTTTCATACTTTCTGTTTTATAATTGCTGTTTCAGTTAACAGAGCAAACATTCTGAAAATGTCTTCCTGGGCCACTAAGTATTCTTTTTCAGAACAACTTTTAACACCTGTGTGGTATCACGCACTAAAAACAAACTAAAATTTATTCTCATTATTTAATTGTCAAGCCTTATGGTTGAGCATCTTGAATGATTTGTTTTCAGCACTATAAGCAGTGCTGTAATAATTGCCTTAGAGGGGTATAATTATTCATATCCATGATTGTGTCCTTAGGAATTCCTAAAAATGCAATTGTGGGGTCAAAGGGTGTCTTTTTTCAAGGCTTCTGATACACATTTCTAGACTAGCGTTCTAAAAGTTGTGCCAATTTACACTCGTATCAGCCAAGTACAAGCATGCCTCATGTACCAAATTAGTCAGCACTGGATTTAATTTGTCAATTGGACAGAGAAAAAACGTTTATATACATTGTTCTCATCTACATTTCTTAAATGAAATGAAATCCTTTCTCCCACGTTCTGCTTGTCATCTGTCATGTGTTGTGAAATTGTTCATATCCTTTGCCTCCTTTTATTTTGTGATGCCTTCATCACTTGGTTATTAATTTGTAAGAGCTCTTTGTATATTAGAACTATTAAACCCTCGTATCTGTTGCAAGTAGTTTCCCAATTCCTTTTTTTAAATTGCATTATTTTTTCCTACAGAAGTTTTGCATTTTTGTGAAGTCCAATCTTTCTGTTCCTTTAGCCTTTGCACAAATGCTTTTAAAAAGTCTTACTGCCTGGCTGACATGGCTCAGTGGTTGATTGTCAACCTATGAACCAGAAGGTCAAGGTTCGATTCCCAGTCAGGGCACATGATGGGATTGCGGGCTCGATCCCCAGTGGGGGGTATGCAGGAGGCAGCTGATGTATGATCCTCTCTCATCATTGATGTTCTCTCCCCCCCTCCTTTCCTCTTTGAAATTAAAAAAAGAAAAAGTTTTGCCCTAGCCGGTTTGGCTCAGTGGATAGAGTGTCAGCCTGCGGACTCAAGGGTCCCAGGTTTTATTCCAGTCAAGGGCATGTACCTTGGTTGCAAGCACATCCCCATTGGGGAGTGTGCAGGAGGCAGCTGATTGATGTTTCTCTCTCATCAATGTTTCTAACTCTTTCTTCCTCTCTCTTGACCTCTCTGTAAAAAGTCAATAAAATATAATTTTTTTAAAAAAGATTCCCTGGTACCATCCCAGCATCTTTCTTTTAAAGTCCTGTGTTTATGTTAACAATTAGTGCTTTTTCCTTCTGCCATTCGTAATATTGTTCTTATTTCATTAAGTGTTAAGGGCTTCCAGTCGCTTCCATGGTGTAAAGCTGATTGTCCAGGAAGACCCTCCTCCACGTTTGTTCTGTGGCTTCGCTTACTGTAGCACACGGCTAAGTACCCCTAGACATTTCTCTCTCGCCAGATCAGAAACCTTTCCACTACAAAGACTGTCCCCAGTGTCCCTCACAATGCCCAGTACAGAGAAGGCACTGATAGGTATTTACAGAAGCAGAGGAAGGAGGGAGGATGGGAGAACAGGTGAATGGATGGAAGGAAAGGAGGGAGGAAAAGGGTAGGTGGACAGAAGAGCAGATGGATGGGAGGGGTGAGTGGGTGGGTGGGTGGGTGGATGATGGAGGGATGGATGGGTGAGTGGATGATGGATGGGTGGATGGATGAGTGGATAGATAGCTTGTACAGGTTAAAGCATAGGCAGTACAGAAGCAAAGACAATGCATATAAGCTACTCTCTTAAGAATCTTCACTGTAAGGTAAGATGAGAGAAATCAGTAGCTAGAAGGGCACTGGCATTGTGGACAGTTTATTTTAATTCAGGGAAATTTTTGTGGCTGGTGGGGAGGAAAGAATTAGTGGGCTTTTGGATCTTTTATTTCTTGGGGGAGCTCTGAACATACTTATAGGCTGAGGAAAAGGCAGATAGCCAGTGGAGGAGAGACTTAAAATAAAAATATTCACTCCATTCACTCAAGAAATATTGAGCGCCAGCAGTGTGCCAGGTACTGTACCAGGGAGTGAGCATGGCAGAGCTCCGGTGACAGGGCTTCCGTCCTGTGGGAATATAGGGGAGGGACGGACAGGGGCTTCCTCCCAAAGGGAGATGTGACCTCGTGCTGATTGCCGCCTTCTTCGGACGAGCAGAATATTTAAACGTTTGTCTGGGTCAGACATAATTATGGAGGTAAGACTGCTGGAAAAAATCGCCACGTGCATTCCATTGCCTCCTAGGTGTGTGTGTGTGTGTGTGTCAGTCACACGGAGAAGACTACTAGTAAAGCTGGATGTGTCCGGGATGTAGTTGCCAAGAACATTTCTCTCCCGTGATTCACACAAGGTGCTGCCTGTAGGAGATGAGGAGGGGGGACAGAGGCAGAAAAGGACAGAGTCCTTGTCTAGCCAGTTAGCCTGAGCTGCTCTGATTTTTCGTGAGTCATTTCCCTTTTTGTGTGGTTTTCTTAACACATTCTGCATAAGACTAGCTGTTACATGCAAATGGCAGTGAAACGTGTGATCCGGGCATGGGCTGCGTGCTGATTTTTAATCTGCTTCGTAATTGTATCAATGTTCATTCCGAATCCACAGTGTCGCAGGCCCCCCACTCCCAGAAGTCATTTATTTCCAGATATCAGCAGCTCCGTGTTTAGTTCCGGAGAATAAAATATCTTCGGTGTCAGAGACTGTAGGAGACCTCATTTGTAACTCTGGGTTAATTCTGTTCCACAGATGTTGTTCAGAAATGGCTGTGAATTGGACGAAAAGGTTATTTTGAAATTACTTTGATTATGCCTGTTCCTTGTATTGTAAGCTCTCTCCAAGTGTTTTTAGAGGTAGGCAGGGTATACTCACATGTACCTTTTCTAATTACTTAGAAAACAAACCTTTTAAAGACTGAAAACACTGGACTCTGACTTGGTGGGCTGCTTGTTTTCAATGATGAGGTATTATGGAGGCCTTGCTAATCCTCTGTGATTCACTGAAACATTTTGCTTTAATATTTGCCATAGGTTAGATCACGAGAGAAAAACCACAGCTTTGGACTAGAAACATTTTTATATTGAGTATTGCTTCAAATTCATCAGTGCCGAAAGCTTGGAAAATCGTTGTGTTTTCATGGTACTTGTAAATAGGCTTGATGTAATGTAGATATTGAGCTTTAAATTAAATTATTTATATGTAAGTATTCTCTACCATGGAATCCTGAGTTAGGCACATTTTTGTGGATTCCGTACTTTTCCCAGGGTATTCACACGTTGCATTTTCACCTCACAGTTTCCCTGGAAGGCAGCTAATGGAAGTGACAGTAAACTTCGTTTGACAGATGAGGAAAATGAAGCATTTGGATGAAGGAGACTTGCCCCAAGTGATGAGCTAACAGACGCCTGCAGATATCGCAGGCCTCCACCAGAGAGCTCATAGTCCAGGGCAGACGCAAATGAGCAGTGAGATGAACCTCGTTCCCACCAGCAGAGTTTCACACCAGAGCCCCATCCAGTGGGAAGGTCCGCGCATGTCTGCCTGAGACCCGCCTGACATTCTCAGAAGGTGGCCCGGGGGGCACCACTCACTGCCCATCTTTACATGGTAGTGTTTATAGTCATAACAGTCATGCATTTTGGACAGAGACAGATACATATATAGTGATAATGGCCCTGGCCATGTGGCTCCATTGGTTGGAGCATCATCCCAAACACCAAAAAGCTGGTGGGTTTGAGTCCCAGTCAGGCACATATTTTAGGTTTCTGGTGTAATCCATGGTTGGGGTATATCTATAGGAGGCAACCAATCAGAATTTCTCTCTCTCTCTCTCTCTCTCTCTCTCTCTCTCGCTCGCTCTCTCTCTCTCTTTCTTTCCCTCCCTCTCTCCTTCCCTCCCTCTCTCATCTTATTCAGAAAGGCAGCTTAACCTAGCTGGCATAGCTCTGTGGTTGACTGTCGACCTGTAAACCAGGAGGTTATGAGTTCAGTTTCCAGTTAGGGTACATGCCTGGGTTAAGGGCTCAGTTCCCACTGTGGGGCCTGCAGGAGGCAACCAATCAGTGTT
The DNA here is from genome assembly GCA_963924515.1 of Vespertilio murinus. NCBI lineage: Eukaryota > Metazoa > Chordata > Mammalia > Chiroptera > Vespertilionidae > Vespertilio > Vespertilio murinus. The sequence goes on along the minus strand of OZ004718.1, from coordinate 27,677,984 downwards.
TCTCTGTCATCACTGATGTTCCTATCTCTCTCTCCCCCTCCCTCTCTGAAATCAATACAAATACATTTTTTTTAAAAAAAGACAGGAAGGCAGTTTAGCTTCCCACTGGTCCTGGTGTGCACGCTTCTTTCCCCCAGGACAGAGGGTCAGAGTCAGCGAGCTGCTGAGAGCCCCTTGCTGGGCCCAGACAGATCCTGCCCTGGCCGTCACTTCCTCCTCGGCCCCTTTCTCATCTCCCTCCTCACCCATTCGTACCTAGATACTCCAGAGGGTAAGCTCTGGGCCAACACCACATTTCCTCCATTTGGGGCTCAGGAGAAGCTCCAGCAATGACTGCTCTTCATTGGCGTTATGAACAGACTAAGAGATTTTAAACGAGGCTGTCCAGATGCAGGCTCTAAGCTCCCCACCCCTGGAGATACACAGCTGAGACCAGATGATCACCTGGGATGTCCTAGGACAGTGGTCGGCAAACTGTGGCTCTCGATCCGCTGTTGGCCGCTCTGTTGACTAATGAGTTTGCCAACTGCTGACCTAGACTCTAGATTCCAATAATTACAAGCTGTTGTTGTTCCTTGTGATTAAGCCCCTATCCCACGTGGCTCTCCAGCCGCAGTTTGCCAATCACTGTCCTAGGAGGTGCTGGTGGGTTGGAAAAGAGAATCACGGAAGGCTTAGTCCGAGCATCTGTGATTCTGAGGCAGCGGAAGTCACCTTGATGCCTCTGGACACGGGAAGTAAGACATGGAAACCCCTGTGCAGTATGGGAAAGCACGGCCTTTATTTAAGTCACCTCATTGCTTTGCGCTGCACACTCCTTAGCTGTTAAATTGGGACAAAAATAGCTGCCTCGTGGGATTTTCCTGTAGGTTAATTTAAATCATGAAACAGAATGTAAGATGCCTGGTGCAGTGCGTGACAGGTGCTGAGGAACTGAAGGGTACAGTTACAGACTCGCTGACGAACAGGTGCCATAACACGTACCGGAAGGCCAGTGGCTGCTGCTCGAGATGCGCTCCTCCTCTCTGACCCGGTCAGCCTTCAGGGGTGGATCTCGGCAGTGGTCTAGGTCAGGGGTAGGGAACGCCCGGCCCGAGGGCCATATAAAGCCTGAGAAATCGTTTGGGTCTGGCCCTGTCAAGGCATTAGGGGCAAGTTAATTCAATGTTTGACCAAACAGAACAGGCTAATTTTTAAGGTGATCATTTTATGTGGCCCACAAATTATGTTATAAATATCCAAATGGCCTTTGGCAGAGAAAAGGTTCCCCACCCCCTGGTCTAGATGATGCTCACAAAAGAAGCAAATATCGCTTTGAACTTGCATTGGGGCATTGCTGATCTAGCCAGGGAACCTTAAGGTTTTATAGGATATGAACTACAATAGAATTTGGGGTCCTCTCTTGGGGTCTCTCCTAAGAGGCAGGAGAACTCATTTTTCCATCTGTGGATGTACAAAGATTTGGGGAAGCAGTAGGTTCTCTTCCCTGACAGTGATCTCCCCAAAAATCCTTTGTCTGCTGCTCTAGGAAGAGCGCTGGAAAGCAGCCAGCGTGTCGGAATTTAAAAGACCGCCAGTGCAGGCCAGATGTGTGCTAAAAATACCGAACCGAGGATCCATCTGCAGGCAGGAAGAGACGGTATGCCCCTGCTTCTGGGCTTGCTGGAGCCGTGATGCCCCTTGTTATTTGGGGGTGACAGTGATTATGGAGCCAGGGTGCTCCTGGGCAGAGACAGACAGAGCTCAGAGCTCAGAGCTCCGGCAGAGGGGTGGTTTCCATGGCAATAACATCAGCATCTGAATGACTTCCTGTCACAACAAGTTGGTGATTTAATGAGTTCATTACTGAATTTCAAAGGAAAACCCGAGCGTGGGTGAGCCTCTGTTCAGCCCTCAGAGTGTCTAAGTCCACAGTGGATAGCCAGCACCTTAATGCAGCGTAGGGATGGATACTGCTCAGAGCCGGCGGCACGGGGCAGCCTGGGGGCGGGCAGGCCCATCGAGGGGAGGGAATCTGCTGACTCTGCACCACCAGGTGTGAGAAGGCCTCAGTGCCTGTTTGCTACCCTGTTTCCCCGAAAATAAGACAGTGTCTTATATTAATTTTTGCTCCCAAAGATGCGCTAGGTCTTATTTTCAGGGGATGTATTATGTTTCCATTAAGTAGGTCTTATTTTCGGAGGATGTCTTATTTTCGGGGAAACACGGTAGGAGTCTCCACCATAAGCGCGCCCTATTCAGATGCGGTTCATAATCACCACAGTCTAGCCCAGCGCTTCTGATGCATACCCCCAAGTACGCCAAGTCCTTTAGGGGAAAAAAACACAGAAAACAGAAACAGGTCTTAAATTCTATTTGTATGTAAATAGAAGCAAAGGGGGAAAGGATGTCAGCCTATTTCTACAATGTAGAGCAGAGAAACACTTACTATGGAACCAAAAAAATCACCTGGCTGTTAGAGCATCAGCCCAGGCCCCGAAAGGTCACAGGTTCAATTCCAGGTCAAGGGACTTACTTGGGTGCCAGCTCAATCCCTGGCCTGATTGGGTTGCATGCAGGAGGCAACCAATCAGTGTGTCTCTCTCACATCAATGTTTCTCTCTCTCTCCTCTTCCCTCCCACCCTTCCTCCCTTCTACTTTCTAAAAAAAAAAAAAAAAAAAGCAAAGGAAAAAATATCCTTGGGTGATAATTTTTTTTTTAATTATTTGGACACATTCAGAAAACAGGGGTGTCATTCATATGGGTGGTTGCGTATAAAATTTGAGCTGAGAGGTTCTGTATCACGATAAGAATGTATAACAACTAACTTTCCCCACCTCGCTGTCATTGTTCAGGAAAATCTGCCGCCTGCCCGGCAAAGTAACGGAGCTCTAGTCTGATCAGTGACCTGGGGGCCAGACAGGGGCAGAAGAGAGGCAGGTCTTCAGAGCGGCTCATGAGTAGGAAGTGATGTGGTATTCCTCCCATTTTCCAGATGAGGAAACTGAGACCCAGAGATGCTTGTCCCTTGCCGCCAGCGGCCACGGCTAGTAAGTGGCGGGGTCAGGATTCCAGTTCCATTCCCTCTGGCTCCTCTGCCCACATCACTGTCCAGGCTGCTTAAGGAGAGGGGCAGACTCCAAGCCACAGGTGTCGGGGAGGAGGGGCCAGGAAGGAGGGGGTCCGCGGTGTCGCGTGGCTGGTGGGCACATTCCTCGCCCCTCCACTGACCCCGTGCAGGTTCCAGAACGCAGGTGGGCCAGGTGTGTGCTCACTGAGAAGGAGGAGAAGAAACTCAGAGAAGGAGAAATCACAGAGAGCTCCAAGTACTCATTTTTATCCCCTTTCTAATATTTTACCAGATCAACTAATCAGGTAGGAAATGTGGCTTATTTTGCATATGCATTTATACAGAATTGGGGCAAACGTAGGTTTATAGTTGTATGTGAAACACAGGTTTTATTCTTGTTTTATTATTATCCATTATTGTGTTATTTTCCATAGGAACAACTTACTTTTGTCCCACCCTGCATATGTCAGTGTGTATACAGACACATATGCATAGAAGGTCGGGGTTGGGGGGCGGGGAGTGGGCACGTGCCAGCGTTGCTCCTTTTCGGTCTTAATAAAGGGAAGGGAAGTAATTGCTGATGCTAGGAAGCCTCTGAAGAATATGTCATTGAGTCTCATTTTCTACATGTGAATGTACTGACTCTGAGAATTTCCATCTGGCGTGTTTTCCTGGGACCCGGGGAGCTGCCTGCCTTTGTCTTTCTAACCCTCATCAGTGAAATGCGCTGGGGACAAGACAAGAGAAAGGTTGCTGGTATTTGCTAAGAGCACTGCCCTCGATGTGGCTAATAATGACATTTTTCCCTATCCAGTTGTCCTCATGTTTTAATATAAACTCTAAAATATAAATTCTTAAAATATATCACTGTAAAGGAAAAAGAAGACTGAACCAATATATATATAAATCTGTTTGTGTAAGATTATTTGTGGTTGTTAAGAACTTAGGTAAAAAAAGAGAGAGAGAGAGAGAGAGAGAGAGAGAGAGAGAGAGAGATTTCTATAGTTGTATAGGGATGGCTTTGGAATATTCAAAAGTTGCAAAGTAGCCCTCACCAGTTTGGCTCAGTGGCTAGAGCATCAGCCCTTGGACTCAAGGGTCCCGGGTTCAGTTCCAGTCAGGGGCCCATACGTAGTTACAGGCTTGATCCCTGACCCTGGTCGGGGCATGTGGAGACAACCAGTGTGTCTCTCTCACATCGATGTTTCTCTCTCTCTGTCTCGCTCCCTTCCACTCTCTCTAAAAATCAATGGGAAAATATCCTCAGGTGAGGATTGACAAAAATAAATAAATTTTTTTAAAGTTGCAGAGTCAAAAAAATCATTTCATTAAGTTATGCGTACATTTTGGATAGTATTTTTTTTAAAGGCCAGTGTTCTATGAAAAACAAGCAAGCCCTCACTGCTTTCCTGTAAAAGCAGGATTACCTACCGGGATGTAGCCGGGGCACCTGCAGTGGTGCAGCGTGGCGGCCTTTACCTTTAAATCCCTCTGGTTCGCAGGCACACACGGAATGTAAGTGATCACTGCAGTGGCGCTCAAGACCACCGGCTCCCAAGTCCTGCCGCCCTGGCTTGGATACCCTGGGTTAGGACACTCGCCACCTCTGAGGGTCACAGGGTGTTTCCCTCAGGCCTCCCTGGTCGATCACTGAGCTTAGGGTCGGGGGGCGCATTTAGAAAGCAGCCATTCCCTCTCGAGTTCACGCTGCTGGCTTTCTCTGAGCATCGCCTCCCACAGGGCCTGCGAATGCATTTTCCAAACGCTGCCAGGTGTGACCCTCACGCTGCCTTTGCTCCTTAGACGCCCCTTCCCGCCAAGCACGTGCGTCCGGACCTGTGCGTCACTCAAGTGTCAATAAACAGACGGGGCCTCCGCTGCAGCAGGGCTCGCCCTGCGTCACAGCGGCGGGAAGCAGGCGGCGGGCAGGTCTGCACACGCGCTCCCGCACGCAGGGAAGGGAAGGACCAGGGCCCAGGGAAACGTGGAAGTGCTTTAGTCTGGACCCAAGAGGAAACACCCTTTCTTTTCCCTGGGGAAATGTTACTCTACCGCTGACACCACCGGGATTCTTCTCTGTGGGGCCAGCGGTTAATTAGCAGGTGCATTCCTGACTCTTTGCCCCTCTGCTAGGCATCTTTATATAAAGATGCATAACACGTGAGGCAGGCAGGCAGCTGCCATCAGGAGTGGTAAGTGCTGTGATAGGAGTGAGTGTGGGAGCTCCCAGGAGGAACAGCGGCCCAGTGTGGGGAGGGCAGGACGGTCTTCAGAGCCAGGAGAAGCGTCCTGGAAGAGACAGAGCTCAGGAAACCCAGAAGGGAGCGGGAAGGGCAATGAGCCAGGCTGAAGGCAGGGGAGAAAGAGAGTGTCTTCTGGTAAAAGCAGGTGTGCTGAAGCCGGTTCAGGGCACTCTGGCGTCAAGTACTGCTGCCTGTGAGGGGGGAGGGGTGCGGAGGAGACTGCCCTGACAGGGGGTCAGAGTGATGACAAGGGACCAATAGGCAGGGGCCACGTGCCTTCAGATGCCGGGCAGGTGAGAGCAGTGATGCCCGCGTGCAGGGGCCTGCCACCTGCTGGGACCCTGCCTCGCCTGTGACATGCATGTGCTCTCTCGTCCATCTGCGTGTCCCCTCAGAACAGAAACTGGGCCACAGGCTCTCTGATTAGCCCTAGCTGGTTTGGCTCAGTGGATCTGACTGAAGGGTCCTGGGTTCGATTCTGTCCAAGGGCACATGCCCAGGTAGCGGGCTCAATTCCCAGTAGAGGGGGGGAAGGCGTGCAGGAGGCAGCCGATCAATGATTCTCTCTCATCATTGATGTTCCTATCTCTCTTCCTTTCTCTTCCTCTCTGAAATCAATAAAAATATTTTTTAAATCAATAAAGTATTTTTTTAAAATATAGATTATCTATAATAATAAAAGTGTAATATGCAAATCGACCGAATAGCCAGACAACCTTACGGACAAACCTGGGGCAACCACTGAGACCGTGAGGGGGGATTGAGACAGCTGCTGCAGCTGCAAAGGCCTACTCTTGCATGAATTTCATGTATCAGGCCTCCAATCTGTGATAAAGAGCTTTATTGGAATACTAGAGGCCCGATGAATGAAATTCATGCAAGAGTAAGCCTTCCTTCTCCCGGCTGCCGACACCAGCTTCCCTCTGGCACCCGGGACCCAGGCTTCCCTTGCAGCCCCAGCTTCATCCAGAAGGATGTCTGGTCTAATTAGCATATATTATTATAGATAATTCACATACCATACAACCCACCCATGGAAAGCCTACAGTGCATTGGTTTTAGTACATTCAGAGTTGTGTGATCATCACCATAATCAACCTAGGACATTTTCATCACCCCAAATGAAAACCTTTGGCAGTCACCCCACCACCACCATTCCCTTTAAACTCCTCAACTAAAAATAAATAAATAAATAAATAAACTCCTCAACTAATCTGCTTTCTGTCACTCTAGATGTACCTATTCTGGACAGTTCGCATAATGGAATCATATCATATGTGATCTGACTGGCTTCTCTCACTTAGCTCAGTATCCTCAAGGTTCATCAAAGTCATAGCAGGCATCCATCATCCATTCCTTTTCACTCTCAAATGATATCCCTTTATGTGGGTTCATGCAGCAGCATTTTTTTTATCTCTTTGTCAGCTGATGAACATTTGGGTTGGGCTATTACGAGCAATGCTACCGTGAACATTCATGTATAAGTTTCTATGTGGACTTCTTTTCATTCTTCTTGGGTATATTCCTAGGAGTGAAATTGCCGGCTCATATGTTTAATTCTTTGAAGGGCTGCCAGGTTATTTTCCAGTTTCTCTGTTCCTTGCTAATAGATGTGATTTGCCTTTTTTAGTACAGTCATCCCAGTTGGTATGAAGTGGTATCTCGTTGTGGTTTTTATTTTTTAGCTCCCTGATGATGAACGGTGTAGAGCATCTTGTCATGTGTTTATTGGCTATTTTTATATCTTCCTTCCAAAAATGCCTGTTTCAATCCCTTGCCAGTTTTCTTAATTGTGTTGTGTTCTTCTTACTGAGTTCTAAGTTATCAGATATATGATTTGCAAAAACTTCTCCCGTTCTGTAGTTTGGCTTTTCACGTTCTTGCTGGTGTTCTTGGTTTTTAATCTTGGAGAAAAAAATGGCGGAGGAATAGACCGATGCTTCCCGAGCCCTGTCCCGGAGCAGAAAGAAACAAAAGTTTTTAATCTTGAAGTTCAGTGTATCTATTCGATTTTTCTTTTGTTTTTTGTGCTTCGGTTTAGAGATCATTTGAACTTGATCCTGGAACTTACGGGTAGGCACTGAAGGACTTCAAATTGTAGACTGACTTAAGATTTTGTTGTTGTTGTTGTTGTTTTTTAATCAAACTAACGCATGGGTAGGCTGATAATGGCTCCCAAAGGCATGTCCATGTTCTAATTCCCCAAAGCCAGTGAATGTTACTTATTTGGAGAAAAGGTCTTTGTGGATATAATTATATTAAGGTTCTTGTAATTAGGAGATTCTTCTGGATTACCCCGGTGAGTCCTCAAGGCCACCACAGGCGCACTTAGAGGACAGGGAAAGGCAGAGGGAAGTTTGACACACACAAGGCGGTGGAGGGAGCGCTTGGAGGAATGCAGCCATCAGGCACTGGAAGCAGCCAGGACCCCGAGAGCCTCTGAGTCCGGAGGAATGTGGCCTTTGCAACATCTTGATCTCAGACTCTGGCATCCAGAGCTGTAAGAAAACAAATTTCTGTTGCTTTCAGCCACCAAGTTTATGGTAATTTGTTACAGCAGCCACAAGAGTCTAATCCCATATGGTTTTTCAAAATCAAATAGCGGAACCTGGGTGGTGTGGCTCTGTGGTTGAGCGTGGACCTATGAACCAGCTTTTCCATGTTCGATTCCCGCTCAGGGCTCATGCCTGGGCTGTGGGCTTGACCCCCAATAGGGAGCATGCAGGAGGCAGCCAATCAGTGATTCTCCCTTGTTATTGCTGTTCCATCTCTCTCTTCCTCTCTCTTCCTCTCTGAAATCAATATATATTTATATTTTTTAAATCAAACGAGGAAAGTTTATAATGGAAAGATAAATAAACAACATGCTTCTGCTACTGCTTTGGACATTATCTGTTGACCTTTGACTATAAGGGATGATGGTTTATTTAGCTGCCTTTAGTCTCTCCCTCCCAGTTATTGTTCGTTTCTTTCATTATTGATGATTTACTGGTTACTTTTAAAAAAAAACAATCACTTTATTAAAAATAGCAAATTTCACAAATACTAATGTAACACGTTGATAACGCTGGCCATTGGAAAACACATCAGTGCGTGTACTGATTGTCCAACGTAAGCAGAAGCCGGGCTGCCGCCCAAAGCATCTTCAACTTGGGGCCAACTGCAGAAGGAGTTAGGTGAGCTCAGGAAGGATAAGCCCCAGCCCGTGCACAGCACTGAGCACCCTGTATAGCCCAGACGGCACAGTAACCTCTGTGTCACAGCTCCTGACGAAGCCAGGAAAAGGGCCAGGCCTCCGGCGATGGCGAGTGACAGCGAGGCACAGGCACCGAGAGCAGAACGTGAAAACAGCCGTGGCATTTGAGCTTAATGACTTTCATTCCCCGTCGTGGGAGATGACCCTGCCCCTGGGTTCAGCTGGGGAAGTCAAGAACACCGCTTCTCTTCAAACCACAGGGAAGCAACTGCATTTCACTCCAGCTGCTAGAAGTATTGGGAGCATCTTGTGCCTCTGCCAGACGAGTTTCTGCCCAGATGGATTCCGTTCTTCTAGACCCGACGGAAGCCTAGCTGTTTCCCTCGCATCCTCAGGAAGTTCCTCTGGCTCCCTCAGAGCTCCAGGTTCAAGCGAGCTCATTCCTCCTGCTTTCCCCGAGCACGCTCCATCTGCTCGGTGGAAGGTTCCCCTCCCATGCTGGACGGTTTCCGGAATGGAAATCACCCACAAGGCCTTTTCCCTCTCCACCCCGAGGCTTCGAGGCGCCATCTTTTCTCTCATCACTCCTTTTAGCCTTGGTCGCTGAGGAGTTGACTGTGATGCTGGCTTTGAAACGCCTGTGTTTGGACTCGCTGGAATGGCCTTTGGGGGGCATTAACAGCCTGCGGAGAGAGGGCACTAAAGACTTAGGACTCCCTCCTTCTCACCTTCCACTCCTCCATTGTTTTAAGTTCCTTATTGCACCAGGCCAGCTGCTTACAACCTGAGGAAGGAGGGGATGGGTCCTCTTCCTCAACCTGCCATGCTTCCCGCCCCCCCCCCCGCACCCCCCCCCCCCAGCTTCGAAGCAGCTTGAGCAAGGGGACGAGCATGGGTCACACAAGATGATTTAAACACCTGAAAATCTAAAATTCTTGAGGTGCGGTTAATGGGGATTATCTCAGGACCCCAGGAGGAACCCGGGCTGCTGAGTCGCACCCGTGTGCGCCTCTCCATTCCTTGGGTGAATGGACTCAGACAGAACAGAGAAGTGTCTTTCATGCAGCCGCACATTTCTGGGTCAAAGGTGGCCTTTCAACCTCAAAAATAGAATCCTTCCCAACCTCCACTTCCTGCTGACAAGAAGTGAGACACACACTCGCACCCCCCTCCGATTTCTAACTGTGAAAGGATGCGATTCATGGGACTTTTTTTTTCCAAACCACCAAAATGAAACCCTGGGCCATGAAGCTTCAAGGAGTGGGTAACAACTTCTGGAATGCTGCCAGGGTTTGAGGGTGTCAAGTGGGAAAGCCTACAGATCAGACCCAGATCTGATTCCAAGAAGCAGTTCCAACTTGAGGAGGAAATACATACTGCCTAGTGTTTTCTTATTCATACTCTGGTTTTCCCCCCACCTTACATGTGATGCTGGGAACAGCAATTCCAGGGTGGTTCTAATCAGTTGGCATTCCCTTTACAACAAGCCATTTGGAAATCAAGGAAATGCAGTCAGCACATAAGCCTCATCACTCATTTAACCCAAGCAGCCATGCGAATGGGTCATTTTAGTATCTGCACCAATAAGAACCCACTCACTTTATGCAGCTGTAATACTAAAGGCCCCTTCTGAGTCGTAGCTGATCTTCTTTTGTTTTCCCTGATCCGGAGATGACTGGCGATTTCTCGCTGGCTCGCTTTCTCCTAGGCCTGGGAACTAACAGAATCAGAGTCTGCAGCCCTGGGACCTGTAACTCCTTCCTGCTCCCCGGTCTCTCCCTGGGTTCTGCCTCGTGACTCTGAGTACCGACACTCTCCTCAGGAACAGAGTTAGGTATGAGAAAGAAATGTGTCCTTCTGCCAAAACTGGTTTGGCTCAGTGATAGAGCGTTGGTCTGCGGACTGAAAGGTCCCGGGTTCAATTCTGGTCAAGGGCATGTACATTGGTTGCGGGCACATCCCCAGTAGGGGGTGTGCAAGGGGCAGCTGGTTGATGTTTCTCTTCTCATCGACGTTTCTAGCTCTCTATCTCTCTCCCTTCCTCTCTGTAAAATATCAATATATATATATATATATATATATATATATTTTTTTTTTTTTTTTAAGAAAAAAAGAAATGTGTCCTTCTCCCGCAGATGGCTACCTTCTTGTTTCTGTAGGGAAGACACTCTGCGATCTTCAAAGATATTACCTAATTGTTCCTGTGTTTTCTATCAACCCTCCTGTATAACAAAAGGGTGACATGCAGATAGACCAAATGGCAGAACTAATCAAAGCATAATATGCTAATGGCATGCTAAGGCCAACTGCTCGCTATGAGGTGCACTGACCACCAAGGGGAAGACAGTCAGCTGGACGACCAGTTGCTATGACGTGCACTGACCACCAGGGTTAGGTTAGCTTGCTGCTGGGGTCTGGCGGATCAGGATGAGTGAGATGAGCTGGACATGCTCTGAAGCCCTCCCGTGGTCTCTCCCTGGCCCAATCGTGAGCCAGTGGGGTCACTCTCCCTGGCCTGCACCCTCTGGACCCCTGAGGGGATGTCGGAGAGCTGGTTTCAGCCCGATCCCGCCAGGCCACTCCCCTTGGGAGAGCACCAGACGCAGGGCTCATGGCTGGGGATCAAGCCAGTCTTGATCAGGGCTGACGGGGTGCCAGCCCACAGCAGGCACAGTGTGGCCAAGGTGAGCGGCAGCGGCAGGTCGGAGCTGCAGACAGCATTGGACTGCAGATTTGGGCCCAGTCCCACCCAGAGGAACCCCACCTGTACACCAATTCTATTGTTTCTCTTCAGAGAGACTGAGACATTTTTTTCACTTGTTGGTTTTAGACAGGTAGAAAGGGGAGAAACAGAAGCATCCATTGGCTTCCTCATATACGCCCCAACCAAGGCGTTGAACCCCCAACCTACGCTTGTGCCCTGACCAAGAATTGAACCCAAAATAGTTGGTGTACAGGACAATGCTCCAACCAACTGAGCTGCCAGGCCAGGGCTGAAATATTTGTTTAAAAAAGTATGTTTTCCAATTATTTGTTTATTTTAATATATGCTTTGCAATAAATGCTATGTGCTGGGTCAGAGTTTAAAGTGAAAACTTCATCAGCCATCATACTTAAATGAGCAAAAGAGGCTGTATTTCCAATTTTGTGCTTTAAAAGGACCTTTTTGTGTAGGCTTCAAGTGTGATCTTGTTTTCCCAAAAGTATACCCTTCTAACACTGCTTACGGATTGAACTCCAAACTTAAGACAGAAAAGAGCCTTTAATGGAAGGAGCATCTGTGCTCTGCTCAGGGGGCAGCCTCCCTCCAGGGGGCAAACCCCCCTCCCCCGCCCAACACACACTCACATACTCACACACACACACTCACACACACACACACTCACACACACACACACACACTCACCCACACACACTCACACACACTCAGACACACTCACACACTCACACACACACACTCTCACACACACACACACACACTCACCCACACACACACACTCACCCACACACACTCACACACACTCAGACACACTCACACACTCACACACACACACTCTCACACACACACACACACACACACACACACACACTCACACACACTCTCTCTCTCTGTAAAACTCTCAGGCACGCACTCCATGTCTCCTGTTACTGTGCAAAGACTAACGTAGCCCAAATGGCCACTGGATACAGCTGCACGGGCTTAGCTGCGTGATTTTCATTTTTCTGCAGAACAAAACCTTTGTGTGCTCACTTTCCACTCCCTCAGGCCCCCGGCCGGGCAGGGTGACACCTGCTGCTCCCTGCTGAGTGACGGGCAGCAGCTGGGGGTGGGGGTGAGAATTAACCATAGTTCACTCACTCGACTCCATTTCTTCTTATGTCCCCCTAAACCCCCTCACCCCCCCCACCCCCGGCTGGTTAAACAAGACCAAAGCATGTGCCCACATCCACGAGGAGCCGAGGAGAGAAAGGAGGGAGGATTTAGTCGGGAATGAAAACACATCCCAAAAATGAGGAGTTAAGATTAGCCCTGGCGTTTGTTGGTGGAGCACCGCCAAAACCCCCCCCCACACCCTCTTCAGCTGTTGCCTCACCCGTGGCCGCAGATCATGTCCGGGCGCCCTGGCGAGCTCTGGTATCTCACCCGTCAAGCATTAAACCTTCCCTGCCAAGCAGTGCCCCCGAGAAACAGGCTCTTCCCTGCGCACATCAGCCCTCCGCTGCCTTGCCCAGGGATGGTCGTCTTTAAATATATATAATTGGCTGTTGTTTTTTTGTCCTAATTATGAAAACAATGATTGTGCATGCTCATGGGGAAATTTTTAAAAACATAGAAAAGTCAAAAGAAAAAAATTAAAATCCCCTGGAACCTTGTCATGCAGAAATGAGTGCCCCTCCTAGTTTAGTAACTGTGATGTGATGGAAAGATGCTTGATACCTTGGTTTTCTCCTCGAATAGAACACACACCTGCATGCTGTCTTTTAAAAAGCGTCTCGACCCTGGCCGGTGTGGTTGAGTGGTTAGAACGTCAGTCCCTGTGTGGAAGGGTTGTAGGCATGTACCTGGGTTGCAGGTTCCACTAGGGCCCACGTGTGGGAGGCAACCAATCAGTGTGTCCCTCTCACATCCAAGTTTCTCTTTCTCTCTCCCCCCCTCCCTCCCGCTTTCCCTGGAAAAGCAATGAAAAAACAAAATACCCTCTGGGGAGGATTAACTAACTTGATTAACTTAAAAATGTTTGTCATAAAGATACATTTGAAAACATTCATAAATCAAAAAAAAATGTTTGCTGGACATTTTGGTAGTTGTTAAATTTTTTTATTGTCATTGGTGCCGTGGTGAGCATCCTGTGATCCATCTTGGTTGGCGCTTCCCATTACTTCCCTGGCATGAGCTCCGAACGGGGCCGGGGGAGCGAGCAGCACACGGAAAAGCGGCTGAGAGAGCCGGGGCAGCAGGAAGCGTGGCACGTGGAGACCTGAGCTCACTGGAGGGGGAGGCAGGAAGCCCGGGAGGGAGGGAGGGAGGGAGGGAGGGGGAGAGAGGCAGGAACCGGAGCGGAGTGGATCACAGAGGCGCCAGCAAGCATTGGTCACACACACACACATACACACACACACACACACACACACACACACACCACACCAGCCCCCCAGGGCAGTAGGAACTCAGGGAGGGTTTTAAGCTGGAGAGGGGATTTGTAACCTACATATTTACCTTTTACTGAGGTCCTTCTGGCTCAGCTTGAAGAGTTGGGGGTGGTGGGGGCGGGGGTACCAGAGGTCGCTGTTAGCAGCCTTTGAGGGGAGACCCTGCAGAGTGAGGTGGCAGTGGGGGCGAAAGGAGGAAGAGATTTACAGGGGAAATCACAGGACTTGCCGATGGAGAGGAAAGGCGCTCGGGGAGGGCCTGCAGGCGTCTGGCCGAGGCGGGATGGACCGCACCCCAGCCGCCGCCCAGCCAAGCGGAGATGTGCCGGGGTGGTCTGAATCTGAGGGTTGGGTTTCGAGTGGGCTGCAGATACGGATTTGGGAGCTACCAGCATGTAGAAGTACCTGAAGTTATGGAGGTGGAAGGAGGAGGAAGGGACAAGAAGATGATTAGAGAGTAGGAAGACAAGCCCTGGCTGGGTCTCTCACTGGTTGCAGCATCAGCCTGCAGAACAGAGGGTCTCCGGGCCAACTTTTGGTCAAGGACACAAACCTCGGTTCCAGGTTCTATCTCCGGTCCCAATTAGGGTGCACGCAGGAGACAACCAATCCAGGTGTATCTCCCCCTCTCCCCCCCCCAACCCCCACCCCCACCCTCCCGTCTACTCTCTCTTAAAAAAAAAATCAGTAGAATAAGTATCCTAAGGTGAGGTCTAAAAAGCAAAGTGGGAAGACAGAACATGCTGTACCACAGAGTGTGTTCTGCAGCCACCAGGGAGGTCAGGGAACAAAAACCCAGGCAAACCGCGGACAACGGACTGAACTCGGTGCCGTGGAAAACCCGGGAGGCCGGGTGCAGTAACGAAGTCCGGCTTCTTAAGGCGGCTGCGTCTCATTCATCCTGTAGCCGCCTCTCCAGCACGAACGCCTTGGCGGAGAGAACGCTGCAGGGGGTCGCTGTTCAGCCAGCACTGGGCGCCGAGGGCCTCGGCTCTCCCGCAGCAAAGCGGCATAGCCCCCTCCCAGCACCCCGACACCTGCCTCAGGTCCTCAGTGGGACTGCTTACTCTCGGCTACTTTTAAGATTCCCCACGCGTCCTTCTCTCGCTCTGGGGGTTCTCACCTCCAGGCCCGTTTTCCATCTGAGAGACCAGAGAAACACGTGAGCGTCCTAGGCCTGAAGCCGTGCTGCAAGCAAAAGGCGGCACCCTGAAGTTCAAGGTCCCTACATTCCTCTTTCTAAAACTGAGTCATGCACCCAAGAAGATGGCATTTGTTCCTAAGAAAGGGCTCTCGTACCCTTCCTCGGGGAGCAGCTTCTTCAAGCGGTAAAAGGTCCTTCCCGGTCCCCGGGTCTGGTGGGGGTGCCCCTCGCCCCCCTGGCCGGGCCCCTCGCCCCTCGCCTAGTGACTGCTTACCATCTGCTGTTCCCGCCCCTCCCCGTGGTCTCCACGGTGCACCCTGAGGCTGCCCTGACTGGGCTGGGGAGCTTGTCTCCTGGTTTTGTTCCTCGTTTCACCAGTACCTGTTCCGATTCAGTTACTGTCAGAGGTGACCCAGCCCTGCAAAGCTAGATAAGAACCGTTAATGATTCCAGTCCAGGAGGTGTGTGTGTGCGTGTGTGTGTGTGTGTGTGTGTGTTCAGAATTTCGTGCTCGCTGAACCTGCTGCATATAGCACTGTGAGCCGTTTGCTCTTCTCTCTTATTGTCCTACCATCCAATGCTTCTTGGAACCGAATCACAAGTCTCATCAAAGGGCACACGTCCCTGTCTGTGTTCGCGCCCCACGGCCTCTGTAACACATTACCGTAAATGTGGTGGCAGAGACAGCAGAAATTTCTCTCCGCTCTGAAGGCCAGCAGTCCAGAATCGGCATCACTGATTGCGTTCTGGCCCAAGGCCAGAGGGTTGGCAGGACGGTGCTCCTTCGGGAGGCTCCAGGGGAGAGAGTGCTCCGCGTCGCCTCGAGCTTCCGGGGGCTGCCAGCACTCCCTGGCTGGTAGCCACATCACGCCAGTCTCTGCCCCTGTGATCACAGTGCCTTCTCTCTGTCTGTGTCCGGTCCCCTCCGCCTCTCTCTGAAAGGACGCCCGTGGCTGCATCTGTGGTCCACGTGGACCATCCGGGATCACACACACACACACACACACACACACACACAAATACCCGTCGCATGAGCCTGTGCAGGCACGTCCACAGCGTCCCTTTTTTCACCGTATCAGGTTCCAGGAATTCGGATGCGGATATCTTTTGTGGGGCCATTATTCAGCCTACCACACTGGCCCTCCCCGTAATTCCCACCCACCTGCCCCCACGTTCTAGGTCAGGGTTGGCGCCTCTCTCTGTCAGCTTCCTGCGTCCGCGCTTGTGATTCCTACCTTCCGGCTTCCTGCCACCTGCAGTGGCAACAGGGTCCGTGGTGTCTTACCACCAGCGCCCCAGCAGGCAGAGGAGGTCCGACCCCTCTGATCAGGCCACCTCTTCTACAAACCATTGGCCGGTGGGACAAGAGAGGTGCGAGCCTTACACGGGGCCGATCCCGATTTACCAGTCCTGTTGCTGCAAGAATCAACGGTGCTGCTTTTGTCCAGCTCTGACCAGGGCAGGAATCGCCTTGCCTCTGCCTGTCTGTCGGGCTCCCTCCAGCATGTAAAAGCCATGAGGACAGAGAGCAGGTCTTTGGCGTAGAGTCCGCTGTGCCTGGCAGTGTCTCCCTCCATGGTTACCCATCATCCCTGCACACACACCCCGGGGTCAGCCGCACGGACCCTCTCTCCTGTGGTCGGCCACCACCAGCCCGTCGTCCTGCCGGCATCCAGGGTGGATTGGGCAGTACCCGGCACAGCCTCAGGTGCCACTGGGCAAAGAGGCGAATCCTGTGCCAAGTACGGTGTCGCGGTCATAAGAGGCCTGGGTTGTTACCCTACACACCGTGGACGCCACTGCTGGAACGACCACTTGATGGTGAGGCTGGGGAGAGGCGCCCATTGTGAAGAGAACGAGACGCGGTTGCAGAGACCAGCAGAGGGGCCGCGTGGCGCTGCCGATAATTGCCGCTCTTGGCATCCTTTCCTATCTGCTGGCAGCAGAAGGTGGGGTGTGGGGTGAAGGGACATTAGTGGAAACGGCATGTGATTGAAAATTTCCTCTGGACTGTAAGAAGAGGTCTCTTGAAAGGAAAGGAAAAACAGTTCCAGATGGTCAATGGGAGCTTTTTCTTGGTTGGAAACCTATGCTTTCTCCTTGTCAAGAATAGCCATGCCTTGAACATAGGGGTCCAAACTTAGCCACCCACAAAAAGAAAAAAAGAAAAAAAAGAAAGGCTGCTACATGAAGAAGAATGACCAGGATACAGATGAACAGTCTCGGGGCTTTTCAGTGACCCAGCTGGAATTTTCCCTTGTCATTGATGCATTTATCTCAGACACAGACACTGTCTAGGAGTCTGCAGTGCCTGCCGCATTTTCATACCTATGTGCACAATTGAAGAGGATTCTTTTCAAACTCAGAAGTAACAAAGGACTTTGCTTGAATAGATTTTGTGATAAAAGAGAAGGTTTGGAGATGATTCGAGGAGAAGTGTTTGATACAGGAAGGGGAAAAAGATATAAAGGAGGCAAAAACAAAACAACACATGGAGAGAGTTCTTGGTGGGTCTGGAACATTGTTCCACAAATATTTACAAAGCACCTACTGTGTGCCGGGCCAGACACTGGGCTAGGAGACAGGGATGCAATGGTGAATAAGACCCAGACCCGACCCAGGAGTTTCCAGTCTAGCGGGGGGTACGGGGCGAGCAAGTAGGCGATTACAATCCTATGTGTTAAGTGCATCCAGGGGACAGTTAACCTGCCTCGGGGGATCAGGAAAGGCTCCTGAAAGTGACGTGGCCACTGAGACTCAAATGACAAACAGCAGTGGGTCTGGCAGAGGGACCAAGAGTCTTCCAGGTGGGAACTGCTGCGTGAAAAAGGACTGAAGATTTCAGCACCGTGGTAGGCGGGTGTATGCGGGTGAACCGAGAGACCTAACAGCCGAATGACCTAGAGCAGGGGTGGGGAACGGGTCCCCCGCAAAACCATTGGGTCTGGCCCTGCCAAGACCCAATTGGGTTGAGATCATTAAACATTTGACCAAGTAGAGCAAGTTCATTTTTTTAATTCATTTTATTGATTTTTTACAGAGAGGAAGGGAGAGGGAGAGAGAGTTAGAAACATCGATGAGAGAGAAACATCGATCAGCTGCCTCCTGCACACCTTCTACTAGAGACGTGCCCGCAACCAAGTGCCCTTGACCGGAATTGAACCTGGGACCCTTCGGTCCACAGGCTCCATCCACTGAGCCAAACCGGTTAGGGCACAAGCTAATTTGTTTTAAGTTGATAATTTTGTATGGCCCTCAAATGATGTTATACATATCCAAATGGCCCTGGGTAGAGATGAATGAATGTTCCCCACCCCTGCCCTAGAGAGACGGACAGGGAAGCGTGTGGAGGACAGAAAGGATGGCAGGGGAGCGGGAGGCGGCCTGGGGCCCGTCCAGTCTTGCCCTGGCTGAGTAACTACCTCCTGTGACTTTCAGCCGCTGTCACTGAAGGCAGGTCCCCGACAGGCCCCCTCATCCTCTCTGCTTGTTTCCCGGGAGACGGAGGGCGGGCTCCTTACTCCAACGGGAGAGCCCGGGGAGGGCCTTCAGTAAGCTCTCAAGACCAGAGCCCCCCACACTGTCCCCGAGAGTTCTGACAGCAGACCCTGCGGTTCTGGGCCTGAGAAATGTGGGTCCTGGACGTTGAAATACGTCTTCCTTTCTAGCAGGGTTCTGGCTTCCTCCCCACCCGGCAGCAGGCGCTCTGATGCACAGCTCCGAGGTTACCCCTTAGATTGGGGGTGGGGGGGGGTAGGGATGAGGGAAAAGGTGCTTGAGATCACCTGAAAAAAATGCAAGGAATTTTAGAAATTGCCTGACAAGAAATATCAAGGGCTACTGACTGGAAATCAAACCACGGCAGCTGCTCCCCACAGCTGCCGACCACGTGGTGAGGGCATTGGAAGCAGCTAAAGTAAATGAGGCTAAACATAGCCACGAATGTAGAACTCCTCGGGAGCGGGGTAGTCCCTGAGTGAGGTGGCCACAGAAACCCACCTGGGGGCTGAAACCGGTTTGGCTCAGTGGATAGAGCGTCGGCCTGCAGACTGAAAGGTCCCGGGTTCCATTCCGGTCAGGGGCATGTACTGTGCTTGCGGGCACATCCCCGGTGGGGGGTGTGCAGGAGGCAGCTGGTCGATGTTTCTCTCTCATCTATGTTTCTAACTCTCTATCCCTTTCTCTTCCTCTCTGTAAAAAAAAATCAATAAAATATATTTTTTACAAAAAGAAAAAGAAAAAAGAAACCCACCTGGGGGACGAGGGGACAGGGGGGTTGTCTCCCGTCCGCTGGATCAGTGGCCGGATGACCGTTACCTGAGGGGCCTGCCGCTCCCCATTCATATTAATGGACTGAGCCTCGCGTGGTACCCATTTTACAGATGGTGAAAGGAGGGGGGGGGGCATGTTGGCACCTAAACTCTCAGACTGAGAATTCCTAATCTCGCTATAATCTAAGTGCAACTGATTTCTCAAGGAAAAGAAAAGAAATTAGAAATATGAAACTTCCTCATTGTTTCCGTCATCTGCCTGAGCCGGGCGGGCGGCGTGGAGAGTTAGTGACGCTCTGCTGAGAAGCAACCCTTTTTTTAGCTGCGAAACTGAGGCGGGAACTTTCTCACCAAGAAGAAAAGTAAGTGGGCGTCAGAAGGAAGCATGCCCCACCAAAGACAAAAGCAAAAGGATGTGTGTGTGTGTTTTTTCGTGATGGGAAATTCAGAAAGATCTATACACACTCATTTCTCGCCAGAGAAAGCAGATGTGCTTTTCCACACTTCGACAAGCATCAGCAGCATCTCCGCTGCATCTTCCTGGCGAGAAGACGTCCGTGTGCGCCTGGCGCTGGGAGCTCGGCAGTCATTGTCCTCATCGCACGTGCTCACGACGCACCGGAGCTGCACGCACGCTGCTGGCACAGCTCTCTGCTCCGGGCCTGCTTTTTTTTTTTTTTTAATCTGCACAAAATCTGTGGGTGCAGCTGTTGCCCACGTTTCGCGCCTGAGGAAACTGAGGCTCAGAGAGGTTCCCCACTTGCGGGGGGAGAAGTCAGGATTGGCCCTCGCTGGTCTCAGTCCAGAAGTGGCACGCTCGGGGCGACCCTGTCTCGGTGCCTCTTTGGGTCACACAGACTGCTTGGACCTACCCCGATGGTTCAGAGCCTTCTGCACTTCCTGTGGAGAATGCTCCTGCTTCTCATTTGCATTTTGCTCTCTCATTCTCGGTGGTATTTGGTTCTCCTTCCCTTTCCCTTCCCCTCGCAAACTAGATGAATGGACACTGAGCCGGAAACCTGAATTGGAGGCGAGAGTTTCGCTTCCCCCACCGGCTGCCTGAGTGATCTTGCACATTCACAACCCCTTCCGGCCCAGTTCCTTATCTGGCAGAGAAGGCCTAGCCCTGGAAGGAAGGCCCACTCCTGTGCTGAGCATCTTCCTTCCCTCTGCCCTCCGACCTCCCATCCTTTTCCTCCCTTCTCTTCCCGGCCACTAGCAGGCCCTCGGGCCCTCCCTCCCCCTTGTCGCTAGGCATTTTTCTTGTCTGTGGGCAGGGATGTGGTAGGAGAGGGCACTGCTGACTAAGAAGCTGGGGCACAGGAAGATAGTGAGGAGAGGGACAGGAATGCACAGGCAGCCAGGATCAACCTATGCACCAGGAGGTCACGGTTCAATTCCCGGTCAGGGTTGTGGGCTCAATCCCAGTGTGGGGTAAGCAGGAGGCAGCCAATCGATGATTCTCTCTCATCATTGCTGTTTCTATCTCTCTCCCCCTCTCCCTTCCTCTCTGAAATATATATTTATTTATATAGATAGATAGATATAGATATAGATATCTTTAATGCACAGACAGAGCTGGCCTCAAAAGTGTAGCATAAATCAGTCTTGGCTTTGAGACCTCTTTCCCTGCTGGTTTTTCTTGGTCTCCCTGTCACCAGTGACCTCATACCACCCCTTAGTTTCTTACCCCCATCCCCTTTGTACCAGGTCATCCCACCTGTCCCTCCCCACCTGGGCATCACAAGTTACTGGCTCCGTCTCCCATTCCTTCAGGACTCTGCTGTGTATTTGGGAATGGTGTGTCTCATCTTGCTATTGCGTTCACCAAGCATCCCTTCCAAGCACTAGAATGTTTATTTAACTCAGTGGTCGGCAAACTTCGGCTCACTGCTAGACTAAATGTTATCGTGCAGTTGGAAGCTGTGAGGATTAGGCCATTGTGGCATATTGTGTGCAAAGAGGTAAAGGGTAGTATATGACAGTGGTTGGCAAACTAATCAGTCAACAGAGCGGCGAGCCGCATGTGGCTCACGAGCCGCAGTTTGCCGACGACTCTTTTAACTCATCTGACCACAGGGAACCCACCTTGGTCTGACGCTTTCCAAGTTCAGCGGTTTCTGCTCATGACCAGGAGGTGATGGCCTCAGGATGGGAGTTGGAGTCAGAGTGAATGGGAAAGGGGGGGGGGGGGGGGCTGTGACCATAATTTACTTGATACTTTTATCATTTTTAGTTAATTTTTCCTATAACCACAGGACATACACCTGTTTGCTCCTGGGGGACATGTACGTTGATTAGACATGACTGTCTGGAGTGTCTCAGGGAGCTGAGGTCTGGAGCATCCAGGTTGACCGGTGAGGGTTCCGTGGACCCTGTCTCAGCAAATTGATGCTTTCCCCAATCATTTGAAATTACTGGTCATTAATTTCTCTAGTTTCTGCGTGTAAATATTCCTTAAGGCTCTGGGTACTGATACAGGAGCAACGTCCGTGAGCCCCTGAAAACCCCTCCTCCCCTCTCACCGCCCCCAAGTTCTCTCAGCTTGTTGGTGGCCGCGTGGGCATGGGGGCGCACACACACCGCCGGCCTCTGCGGGGGCTGCTCTGGGGCTCACTCGTTTTAGGCTCCAGCAGCGATGTGCCGCTGGGCCTGCTCATCCCCGTTTTGGGTGTGTTTCTAGGGAGTGGGTCGGTTGTCATGGTGTTGGAGGGACTTCTCCCATGTCAGGGCGCACTAATACCAGAGGAGGCACCGGCCATCTGTCCCTGAGAGGGGTGCTGGGGAAAGAAATGGATGGGCTCCTGGCCAGGATGTTAGCTGTCCCCCCGCGTGAAGCAGAACTCGGTCCCAGTTCTGGAATTCTAAGCTTCCCGATTTGAGGTTTGGTCTTTTCGGGAAACCTGCGGGAAGAAAGTGCTTGGCCGATTGAAGGGGGCTGACTCCCTGCCCCCGGGTTCTCAGAGTCTTCGTGCTCCCCTTCCCTACTCACCCCCACCTCCTGCCTTTCCGCCCACAAGGAAGATGAGCTTGGAATGTGGGCAGGGGAGAATCTGGGTGCAGGACCAACAGCAGTCGGCATGTGGTCCCTTTCTGTTCCTAGTTGTTCTGTCCCTGGCTGTGGCGAGGCCTGGTTGAAGGGAATCCTTCCCTACCCTGGCACACCAGCGCCGTGTCCCCGGTCCTCCCAGAGCCCCGGGGACTGTCCAGATAGAGAGACCCAGTTTCTGGGACCGGAAACAGCAGTGCAGGCACACGCGGTTCCCGCTCGGATCCCTGGGAATCCCGCAGCTCTCCACAGCCTCGGAGAGCCGCGGAGGCGGGAGCCAGCCCTGTCACACGCCCGTTATTCATCAACAGGCCTCTGTGTTCTTAGGAGCATGACGCCGCAGACCCGCACGGGATGTGTCACAAAGGGGAGGCTTCGCCGGTGGGGCACAAAGGCGTGTGTGATGCCCACCTTTGGCTGTTCCCTGAGCCTTCAGACACTTCCCCAGCCACACCCCTGGTTGGGCCTCACAGTGAGGCATCCCTGCTAACCGGAGGCCGCTGGGCTCCGTCCCGATTGCGTTCAGACAGTGACCTGGGGAGGGCCACTCTGCAGACTTGTGCGCAGCGGCCAGACCATTCCCCGCTGGTGTGTGTGTGTGTACAATCCATCGGCTCAGCAGCTGCAGATGAGTGAGAGGAGCACAGTTTCACCAGCATTTCCCTGCTTGTGCTGGGATACCACGCGGGTAATAATACCTCAGCTTTGGGCTTTAGGTACAAAAAGAAAAAAATGAAACGAAAAGAAAATGTTGCACAGATTGATTTTCTTTTTCTGGAGCAGGGATCTGAGCAGGAAAATTGCCACGAGGGGCAACCTCCTGCAGCGGGCTTCATGCAGCCTGTCCTCGGGGTTCCCACTCATCCCGTTCCACGCGCCTGTGGGGGCGGCCCTTCCCCTCCGTTTCCCGTTAACCCTTTCTGGTTGCTACATCGCCCTGGTTTCTAAAAGAAACAAAGGCTAGTTCCCTGCACACTCCACGTCTTTACGGTTTTGTCTTAAGCTAGTCGGATGCCCTCAGCTGATCCGGATCCCTGTCCCCACTCTCTCTCAGCATCCCCGGGGGCTCATCAGCACGCCCAGCCAGCACCTTCTCCAGAAAGAGACGGCAGCTGGGAGGAGGGAGGGCGGAGCGGGCACCGGGGGCGATGCTGGGGAAATCAGGGTCCCCAGGAGCCAGCCCCGCCCGGCCCCTCGGTGGGCACGCGTCTGTGTGAGCCCGTTTTCCACCCGCCGTCGCCCCCCATCCCCGCGGCTCGGCGGCGGCTTTTTAATGTCAGATGGAATCGCTGATGCCCGCGTTGCCATGGCGACCCCGGAGCGGCGGAGCTAAAAGCGGCTGCCTCTGCCGGGCGCCCTCCCCCGCCCCGCGCGAGTGCGCGTTCTCTTTGTCTCGCTCGGTTCTCTCCACCCGCCCGCCCTCCTCGCCTTTGTCGCCCTCCGCGAGCTGCCCGGGGTCCAGGTGCCCAGAACCCCGGCGAGATGGGCCCAGCCCTGGGCGAGGATCCCCACACCTGCCGCGTCTGGGAGGTCCCACCCACTTGTCATTCTTGAGGCCCGCCATGCCTCTCTTGAAACCAGCTTTTTAAAAAAAAAAAATTATTAAATTATTATATATGTACATATCTTATCATTGACCCCCCCCCACTCCCATACATGCCCTCCCTCCCCAGAGTTTTGTGTCTATTGGTTATATGCATGCATGCAAGTCCTTCGGTTGATCTCTTATCTCCCCCATGTCTCCCCACCCTCCCCGCTGTCATTTGAAACCAGCCTTTTAAAAAGAGAATTAAGAGAGCGGCAACTGTTGGTCCCTCACCTGGTGCTCCGCCCCGAGCTGTCAGTCTCTCTGACTGGTCACCGGGCTGGAGGTGCTGTCAGTCCTGGACACTCCCCTCACCCAGGCGGGAGAGGCCTCGCCCACAGCAGCGCCTCCTCCAGATGGGATTGCTGCCCCAGACCAGAGTTCCCAGGCCTCCGGGCCTTGAACTCTTTTCGCGGGGGTGGGGGTGCTGTGTGAGCATGTGTGCTGCTGGTAGCATTCACCCTACCCTGGCAGTGAAGGGTGCTGGGGCCACAATAACGACCAACCCCCAACCCGCTCTGCAGCTTTGCCCTGGGCCCCTAGCAGCTCTGGCGGCACTGGTTTAGAATGTTCTCTAGCTGATGCCCTCTTCCTTAGAAAAAGAAAAAAACAGATTTGTGCTATTCTTATTAGCATGTCCATACAAAGGGGTGGCACGATGGTCTCACAAATGTAACATTTTCTAGACACCAATTCTGTCTAGCACAGACATTTTGGTTTAATAGTGTATCTTAGAATGAACCTCTTCCATGTTCTGAAGGCCACTCTTAACGTTTAAATGATAAAACACATCAACAGCCAGAAACCTTGCACCTCTCTGGTGACCGTCTTGAGCCAGTGGCTCTGCAGCCTCCGCTTCCATAAAAACCATAGTCCCGTCGCTGTCGCTCCTACGTCGAAATGAGAGGTACGTCTTTGAGATGGATAAAGCCAAGGTTTTCGCTTCAGAGCCACAGCCCCTCGGGTTTAGGTGTGTGTGTGTGTTTTGTGTGCGCACTGGATCTGCAGACCACGTTCACACAGGGAACCATGGCCTGATGCCGGGAAGTGGGACTGGACTGGGTATAGGGAAGGGAACGGGAAGCGTGCTCTCCCTGTACGTACCCTGCGCCTGCGGATAGCACACCAGGTGCGTTCATTCCTCACTTCTAAAAATGAAATGTGATAGTCAGATGTACTACCACTTCCTCAAGAAAAGGCTCCTCCGTTCCCCCAAGGGTAGGAAAGACCAGCGTGAGTCCCCGCTGGAATGCTGACGCTGACAGCCTGCAGGCTGGACAAAGGGGCTGTTTGCGCCAGCCCACTTCAGATTGCTTCCGTACTGCTCACAGAACCTCTCTGTGCCAAAAATAAAAAAAAATAAAAGCCTGCAGGTCCAGGTCCCTCCCGTGACAGTCATTTGAAACAAGTACGCAACTGTCTAATCAGGGCACGAACCATTTTCCAGCCCTGCCCCGGCAGCAGCGACCTAAATATGACTCAGGGTGTCTGACTCCCAGCCCGGCGGAACCCTGCGTCTGGTTGGATTGTGTTCATGCTAATGAAGTCGAGCCCCTCATGCCAGGGCTCCGGGAGGGTGGCTGAGTCACTGGGTGCTGTGAACCCCTTCTCTCGAGAAGGAAAGCGGGGGTGTCGCGTTATTATGGGATTATTCACTTTTCAGCAGACTCGCCGTTTTTATTTATTTTTTTAATATATTTTATTGATATTTTTACAGAGAGGAAGGGAGAGAGATAGAGAGCTAGAAACGTCGATGAGAGAGAAACATCAACCAGCTGCCTCTTGCACACCCCCTATCAGGGATGTGCCCGCAACCAATGTACATGCCCCTGACCGGAATCGAACCCGGGACCTTTCAGTCCGCAGACTGACGCTCTATCCACTGAGCCAAACCGGTTTCGGCAGACTCGCCGTTTTTAATTTCGGAGGTAAAAGGAGCAGAGCCGGGAGGGGTGGTGGAAGTGGCCCCGCCCATTTGTCCCCGCCAGTTTTGATCAAGCGTGCATCTTGGGGAAATGTGACTGACCCCTTCTCCAGCCACAGGCTGTGGCGGCTGCGGGCTCTCTGTCCCAGGTGCCCGGCAGGCGGTAAACAAGGCCTGTGTTAGAGAGACACCGCCGCCGCGGTGAAAGCCGTAAACACACACAGCGGGGAACCTGCCCACCGAGGCATCAGAGGCAATTAACTTTCTGCTAGAAGGCGTCTGCGCTCGAGGTCAAGGCAGATTTATCAGACACTTCACACAGAAATCCCTTGGGGGGGGCAGGGAACTAAAGGCCCCTCTTGGGCTCTTGAATCAAGTTCGTGGTCTCGGAAGGGAACCCTCTGTGGCAGGCAGGAGAGAACCCACACTCATTTCCAGCCAGTAAGCACCAGCCTGAACCCTTTTCTGGGGAACTTAAATAAAAAAGCGAGCCGAAACCGGTTTGGCTCAGTGGATAGAGCATCGGCCTGCAGACTGAAAGGTCCCGGGTTCGATTCCGGTCAAGGGCATGTACCTTGGTTGCGGGCACATCCCCAGTAGGCGGTGTGCAAGAGGCAGCTGGTCGATGATTCTAGCTCTCTATCCCCCTCTCTTCCTCTCTGTAAAAAACAAATAAAAATAAAGATTGAGCCTCGAGTGGAGGGGAGCCCCACGGGCCCCCGCGGCGGCCGCGTGCCGAGCGGCCCCTGTGATGTGGGATGGGGGGGGGGGGGGCAGGGCCCGCCGGCCGCGGGCTCCTCTCTCATTACGGGGCCAGAAATAGACGCCCGGCCGGGAAGAGGGAAAGGAGGCCGCGTGGAGCGCTTCATCTGCTGGAATATCGTTCCGAGCCGCCGGACAAGATTACCGAGTGCTCGGCTCTGTGGCGGTGGCCCTGGGTAAGCGTCTGGAAATGGATGCTTCGTGTCCTCGCTTAACATAGCAAACGCAGCACAGAAGCAGCAGAGCCGCTGGGACGTGTGGATAGGAAGGCCTGCTTGGCCTCCGTTACTACCAGCCTGAAAGCTGTGTATGGGGGGGGGGGGGGGTTCCCATTGAAAAGCCTTTGTGCAGTAGAAACTTCTGCGATGAGACAGGGGCAGGTTTTTGGCTCACGTAACCGAGCGCTGCGGATCTTCCTGTCCTCACACAGGTGCTAGAAAGTGGGCAGCTTGTTTCTCTTCATCTCGGGGTTCCGGGGTTGGCTTGTGAGATCGACACTTCTGTCTTAACCTCTTTGAATTCCCCTCAGAACAAAAATCCCCAGGTACTCGCTGCCTCATCAGATACTCTTCCCCGTGGGTTGCAGTCGCCTGAATGGGCAGCAGGTTTCCTGAGAGGGAGGTGGAAACATGCACAAAAGGAGCAGTGCCATCGGCCCCCAGGAAGCAAGCAGCATCCTTTGTCAGCTTAAATGGGGCTTTCAGATGCCCCAGCACAAGGCCAAAGGGCCCTCTGGAATCCACAGGCCTTTCCACCAGTATGGCCAAGGGAGGGGGGAGAGGTGTTTCTCCTATTTTTAGAGAGAGAAAGGAAGGGTGAGAGGGAAGGAGAGAAAGTGAGAGAGAGAGACATCGACTTGTTCTACTTATTTCTGCATTCATTGGTTGATTCTGTATGTGCCCTGACTAGGGATCGAACCTGCAACTTTGGTGTATCAGGACAACTCTCTAACTGACTGAGCTACCTGGCCAGGGCTGTGTTCTTCTTTCTTTTTTTAATATATTTTTATTGGTTTCAGAGAGAGAGAGAGAAAAACATCAACGATGAGAAAATCATTGATTGGTTGCCTCCTGCATACCCTCTACTGGGGATTGAGCCCACAACCTAGGCATGTGCTCTTGACTGGAATGGAACCTGGGACCCTTCTCTATCCACTGAGCAAAACTGGCTAGGGCCCGAGTTGTTTCTCAAAGGATTACTTGAGGTCAGGCAAAGAGGCCCAGACAGGCAATGGCCAGGGTCCTTTCAGTCCTATCACTGGTATAACCAACGTCTTAAACCTAAGCGCCTCCTTCAGTAAAGCACTCCCCTCCAGTAACGAGCCCTAAGTGGCACTGCTGACTGCCAGGCCTGCACAGCCGCTGTGCAGGGGTGTTGAGCGCTCACCAGGACGCTCTGGGGGAGAGCGCGCCCTACACTGTCAGTTAGCCCATTAGGGAAACCACGCTTCTATGGATGAAGTCATCATGCAGATCCACGCAGCTGGCCTCGAACCCTGGACGGGCTGGTTCCACATGTTCTCCGCCATGCCCCACGTCTCCTCCCTTGGTGAAGCAACCTTCCTAGAAATGCAGAGGACCTGGAAGTGCCCAGCCCCCATCCCATCCCTGCTGCTGCCGCTGCCAGCTGGGATGGCATAGCCCGAGCTCTGGACGATGGCTCCGGGTCCGAGAGAGTCCCTGTGTCCAGGCTCAGCAGGCAGGAAACCATATGTTAATTGTTTCTGGACACTGACCAGTTTCCACATCCCTTCAGGTCACCACAGTCCTAGAGAATGTGAGCTTCTGTTTGCAAAGCAAGGATTAGACCTCTTTCCCCCTCCACTTGGTAATTTCATCACCGCTCCTAGGATTACTGCTTTAAAAGTTTGGGCATGTTAAGATAAATATTGCTAGAAAGAACGGTGGGAAAAGTGTAAAATAGCAGCAGAATAACATTGAGTAAAAAGTTAGAAATGTTGGGCCCGGCCAGCGTGGCTCAGTGGTTGAGCGTCGACCTATGAACCAGGAGGTCACGGTTTGATTCCTGGTCAGGGCACATGCCCGGGTTGCAGGCTCGGACCTCAGTGTGGGGCGTGCAGGAGGCCTCAGCCAATCATTGATGTGTCTATCTCTCTGTCCCTCTCCCTTCCTCTCTGAAGTCAATAAACCAATGGGGAAAATATCCTCAGGTGAGGATTAACAAAAATAAATTAAAAATAACAGTGAAGAATGGTAGGGGAGGGTGGGGGAGAGATCAATCAAAGGACTTATACGCATGCATATAAGCCTAACCAGTGGTCATGGACAATAGGGGGGTGGGGGCATGAGGACAATTATGTTACACCATAATCAATAAAAAATAAATAAAAAATAACAGTGAAATAATAACCTAGTAAATTAATTATAGCCGAAACTGGTTTGGTTCAGTGGATAGAGCGTTGGCCTGTGGACTGAAAAGTCCCAGGTTTGATTTTGGTCAAGGGCATGTACCTTGGTTGCGGGCACATCCCCAGTAGGGGGTGTGCAGAAAGCAGCTGATTGGTGTTTCTCTCTCATCCATGTTTCTAACTTTCTATCCCTCTCCCTTCCTCTTTGTATTAAAATCAATAAAATATATTTTTTTAATTGTAAGAAAATTTTGATTAAAAGCATTTTAAACAAGGGTGTTAATGATCACATATGACACGCAGAAATGTTGTCTGTTAAATGGAGGTCTGGAAAACCGAGGGTTTACTGTACTCTTCCTCATGCGTTCTTCTGAGGACTCTCTTCTTAGTATGTGTGTCCCCAGTGTGTTCGTGTGCGGCTGTCCACCAGCTTAAATGTTCGCGTCTCCGAGGGCGGGGCCTGGGATCCTGTTAGCTCCTCCACAGAGGGACCCATGGCCACACTCAAATATAAGCTCAGATGCTGCCTTTTTTTTTTTTTTTTTAATCCTCACCAAGGACATGCTTAGAGAGAGAAAGGGAGAGATAAGTAGATAGAGACACTCTGATGTTGCCTCCCATACCCTCCCTGACTGGGGATCAGACACACAGCCCAGGTATGTGCCCTGGCCAGGATCTCACTGGCAGCTTTAGGTGCACAGGATGGTACTCCACCAGCTGAGCCCCTCCAGCTGCACTCAGATGCTTTTTTAAATATATATATATTTTTTAATTGATTTCAGAGAAGGAGAGAGAGTTAGAAACATCAACGATGAGAGCGAATCATTGATTGGCTGCCTCCTGCACACCCCACCCTGGGAATTGAGGTCGACGCTCAACCACTGAGCCACACCATCCGGGCTCAGATGCTTCTAGATAATGATGAGATGAATAGGCAAATAGAGAACGGTGTTGCTGGCAAACCCCCAGAAATCATCTGTTCGCAAGACCACGTGGGTCCTGCTGCATGTTCAGTCCAGTCTTAGTTAGCACCTCCTTTAGTGCTGCGAATAGGAAATAAACACACCGCTGCTCACAGATGGTGCTAACTCTGGAGGTGCTGTTCGCAGAAGTGTCAGGGGAGGAGAAATAGAAATGTAAGCAGGAAACAGCAAAGATGTGAGAGGGGGGAAAAAAGAGGCTCAACATAGAAAAGGAGAAAAAGTCTCTCCAACACTTTTGTGTGTGATAAAATAAACCCGAAGACACGCGGGCAGAAAGCACGGAGGTGAGAAGGTAAAGGGAGAGACGGGGCGGAGCTGTGAGGAGAGGGGCGGCTGTCCGTTTGTTCTGTGATGGGGTTTGGTTTGGTCCGCGCTGTCTGGTTGCTTGTTTTTCGTCCTGTTCTCATACTTGAGGTGGCGTTCCTTTAGTTTGGGTTTGGAAGGGCTCCATTATCGCCGGCGGAAAGCATTCATTTGGACGTTTTGGGAGGGACAGAGGAATGTAGCCTTTAAAGCGCCCAGATTCCAAATATAAAAAGCTAAATGGAGCATTCGCACCGCCTCGGTCTCTGATGTCGGCGGAGGGGAAAGAAATCAGAGAGCAGGCAGCAGTCCTGAGGCCATGAGGGTGAGCACACACCACCCCCTACCCCCCCAGGCTGCCTCAGCCCCCAGGCCGGCCCGGCCCAGCTGGCCTGGGGAGGCCTGCAGACACACCGAGCAGGGGCCTCGGACACAGGACAGACACAGAACCAGCGATCCCCCTCGGGGCAGAACCGAGAGGCCAGTCTGTGCGGGGAAATAGTGACAGCGGGCACAGGCCTCCCAGCGCCGGAGAGAGCCGTTCTCTGCCAGCCCGGGGCCGGCCAGGCCTGGGCACGGCCCCGGTGTCTCCCGGCTGAGGAGTAAAGAAGCGAATACCCAGGAAGAGAAATCAATGAGAGGTGACCACACATGGACGTGGGGGGAGGGCTCAGAAGGCTCAAACCTTAGCGTCGTTACAGACTCCAAATGCCCTCTTCTCTGAGAACTAAAGCGCCCCCACGCTGCAGGGCGATGCCCCACGGCAGAGCTAGAATGGCACCCCAACCTGGGACTGAACAGAACGGGAGGTTCAACAGGTGGCTCAAGAGACAGACGCGGCGGGCCCAGACCCTCGCCCACCACCCTCCCGCTGTGATCGCCACACGACCTTCCTCAGCACCTGTGTCCCCACCCACCGCGTGGGCGTCAGGACAGCGCTGACACGCTCGGTGACACCTGTGAGCCGTTAGTACATGCCCAGCCCACGGTGGGTCCTCCATAGAGCGGTGATGATGGTCTTCAACCTCCCACTCCCATCCAAGACCCTTCCCACTCCGCCGGGCGCACTGCGGGGGGCGCCGGCCACAGCCGGCAGACAGAAACACCCCCCCGCGCTACGTAGGAGACCCCTGAGGACTCCACATGGAGCCGCATCTGCTCACCGCCATGCCACCTCAGAACCAGAGGTGGCACGTTCATGGATGTGATTCCCATAACCTTCCATATGTTCCCATCAGCCACACGTTAGTCACCCTGCCCCGGGTTCCCATTTCCCCGGGGGCTTCAGGAGGTGAGTGTGCGGGTGCGTCGGTGGGACCACTCCTCTGTCTTTGCAAACCTCACACAGGAGACTTCATTTTTACTTTCTGGAGATGTTTTCTGGGTGAACTGCTCTTTGATAAAGAAGATAATCATCGCCGAAACCGGTTTGGCTCAGTGGTAGAGCGTCGGCTTGCAGACTGAAGGGTCCTGGGTTCAATTCCGGTCAAGGACATGTACCTTGGTTGCGGGCACATCCCTGGTAGGGGGCGTGCAGGAGGCAGCTGGTCGGTGTTTCTCTCTCATCGATGTTTCTAGCTCTCTATCTCTCTCCCTTGCTCTCTGTAAAATATCAATAAAATATATTTTTTTTAAAAAAAAAAGAAGATAATCATCGCCCTAGCCATTGTGGCTCTGTGGATAGAGCATCGGCCTGCAGACCGAAGGGTTCAGGGCTCCGGTCCGCCCAAGGGCACGTGCCTGGGTTGCGGGCTGGATCCCCAGGGCTGCGTGCAGGAGGCAACCAGTGGATGTGCCTCGCTCACCTCGACGTTTCCCTCTCTGTCTCTTGGATGAGGGTAACAACATCAAAAAAAGAACAGGGCCACAGAGGAACGAACACCCAGCCCAGCGGGGGCGGCGGGGGCGCTGGCTCTCAGAGCTCTGGGAAATGAGTAACGGGATTCTGGCCGCGGAGTGACGGGTTCCTTCTGTGCCTTTAAAGGGTCCTTCTGGTGACAATGGGGACCGTCTGAGGCGGGGTGTGGGGCCACCGGAAGGCAGGGGAGACAGCCAGGAGCTGCATCAGTCACGGGGGGGAGAGGGAGGGGGCTGGCCTAGGCTGAGGCCGGAGATTGAGCAGGAGAATCAGCAGATGGTGGTGCCGGGGGTGGGCAGCGGAGGGAGAGGAGGGCTCCGCTGACCCGGGCTCCGGGGTCCCGAGACGGGGTGGGTGGTGCCCGCCCACTGAGACGGACTCAGCGGGAAGAGGCCGAGGGATGAGCTCAGGGTTGGACACACGAGGACTCAGCTGTCCGAGGGCGGGCAGGGCAGGGCTTTGTCCAGTTGGTGGCTGAAAGCACGGGCTGGGCCTCGCGCTAGGATAAGGTCGCCGACTGGGCCCCTGGAACCACAGGCATGGCTGACAGAACAGTATGTTAAGGAGAAAACAAACAGAAATACCCCCAGAGCTCTGGCTGGTTTGGCTCAGTGGGTAGAGAGCATCAGCCTGTGGACCAAAAGGTCCCAGGTTCCATTCTGGTCAAGGGCACATGCCTGGGTTGCAGGTTCGATCCCCAGTGTGGGATGTGCAGGAGGCTGGCTGGTTGTCCGTCTCTCTCTCTCTCTCTCTTCTTCTCCCTTCATATACATGTGTGTGTGGTGTATGTGTGTGTGTGTGATTTTTTAATTGGCTTTCCCCTACATCCTTCACCAACTGCAAACCCAGAAAGGACTCATTAGACCAGGAGACATGACAGCCCCACTCTCAACACCACATGGGCCCTGGACTCTCAGACTCGCGTCAGAAGGGACGGAAGTAAAAGGCTTGTCCGAGCCCGGCAGAAGCAGAAGCAGCAGCAGCGTTTCCCAAAGCGGGTGTGGGCCGCCTCTGCGGTGAGATGGGAGCAGAGGGACTGGCCTCTCGCAGGAAATGAAATGCGCCGGGAACAGCTGCGACCCGAGCCCGAGGCCCCTCGGAGCGCACACGCACCTGCAGCCCGTCTTCGTGGCTCCGGGTTCGTCCTGAAACACCCACTACATTAACCATCACTCCGCCCCGCGGCTCCGTGCCGCCGCCTGCGTCTGGGCACGGCGGCTTCCTCCCCCACGTCCTGTGGCCGCGGGAGACCCTCTGCCTGGCCCCTGCGTTCAGGACTCGTGGCCAGGCCCCCGGAGGACACAGTGCCCAGTGAGTGAAGGAGGGGGCGGGGGGGGGGGGGGGAGAGAGACACTGATGCGAGAGAGACACATCCATGGGTTGCCTCCTGCACGGGCCCAGACCGGGGCTGGGGCACCTGCCACCGAGGTACGTGCCCTGGACCAGGAATTGAACCGGAGACCCGCTTCGCTCACTCCCATTCCGTTCCCTTCCAAGAGCATGGGTTAGACCCTGGACCACCTGCAGGGGGCACCATGGAGAGGAAAGCCTGGTTCACTCCATCCCCCAAGTCCTGGTCTTGGAGGGCAAGCCCGTGGGTGAAGCAGAGGACGTCTCCGGGGCCGAGTCAGCTCCCGGAGAGACCAGCCCCCCCCCCATTCCTGCAGGACACGTGGACGTGTGGCCGCCCGGGACCTCCCACTGATGCCCCCAGTGCATTTGCCCACGGATGTCTCTGCTCTGCAGAGAACCGGAGTCTAAATGAGAAAACGAGGGAACGTAATCTGATAAAGGCCATTTGCCTGCGGTGATGGCTTGGAACAGATGAAAGCCCCCGAATTCCACAGTTTGCTGAGCCATTAAATCCTGTAACAGAAGATGGGGGGGGGTCCCCCTCCCTCAGCAGCCGGCCCCCGCGGCAGCTGTCGTCTGGCCTGGCGCACCATCAGACACCCGCCCGTCTGTGAAGGCGCCTCTCTCGCCTTCAGAGCGGGAGGGAGGTGCTCGGGGCGTCCCTAACCCCCACCCTGCCTGGGCCGGCCTGCTGCCACTCACACCCTTCCCTCCCGGCTCCTCCCTCGGCACCGGAACCCTGCTGGCGTCAAAGCCATGCCTGCGAACGCGAGATGGGCCAAGAAAAGGCGGTGTGAGGGCAACTTCTTATTTTTCCGTTATGCTCCATCTACTTTTGAAAATACACAAAACACTGTCACAGCCCGTGCATGCATACCGCTGTGCCATCATCACCGCTGTCTCGTTCTGGGACAGTGCCATCGCCCCTAAGGAAAGCCCACACGACCTGGCAGCTCCCCCACGGCCCAGCCGCGCTAGGTTTCTCTCAGAGGTGTGCCTGTTCTGGGCGTGTCGGGTCAGTGGGGCTATATGATGTATGCCTGGCTGTGTCTGACTCCCTAATGTTGCATAATGTTTTCTAGGTTCACCCATCTAGCAAGTACCAGTGCTTCGTTTCTTTCTTCTTTTTTTTTTTGTTGTTAATCTTTATTGTTGAAAGTGCTTCATTTTATATATATATATATATATATATATATATATATATATATATATAATTGATTTTTTTTTTTTTTACAGAGAGGAAGGGAGAGGGATAGAGAATTAGAAACATCCATAAGAGAGAAACATTGGTCAGCTGCCTCCTGCACACCCCCTACCGGGGATGTGCCCACAACCAAGGTGCATGCCCTTGACCGGAATCGAACCCGGGACCCTTCAGTCCGCAGACCGACGCTCTGTCCACTGAGCCAGACCGGTCAGGGCAGTGCTGCATTTCTTTGTACAGCTGAATAATAATATCTCATTAAGTGGGTGCACCGCATTTTGCTTGTCCACTCACCAGCTGATAGACGTTTGCACTGTTTCTGCTCTTTGTTTATTGCAAATGACGCTGCTATAAACACTCCTGTGTGCATTTCGGTTTGAGTACCTGTTTTCACTTCTTTGGGGCACGTGTCCAGGAGTGGAATTCTGCCTTTAGCTCAGTGAGGAACCACCACGCTGTCTGTGTTGTCTGTGGAGGCAGCATGTGGACGATACCACGCAGAGTTGCTTCGTGCAGCTCTCTAGACCAGCAGAAGGCTGGCTCTTCCTCCTGCCCTCACTGTTGTTATAAATGCAGCCCAACCAACTGGCATTTGGCCTCAGTTCACAGCATCGCCTCCTCCAAGCCCAGAATCCTGGCAGGTTTAACTCAGTGGTTAGAGCATCGGCCCATGGACAAAAGGTCTCAGGTTCAATTCCTGGTCAAGGGCACGCACCTCGGTGGCAGGTTCCCTGGGCCCATCTGGGTGCAGGCAGGAGGCAACCCATGGATGTGTCTCTCTCACATCAATGTATCTCTCTCCCTCCCTCCTCTCCTCCCTTTCTCTCACTCAGTCTCTCTGGAAATCATTGGGGAAAGTATCCTTGGTAAGGATTAAAGAAAGAAAATAGGAAAGGGGAAAAAAATTCACTTGGTAAAGGCAAACATTTAGTAAAAGCAATGGAACTACCAACTATAAAGCTAGTACAAAAACTAAAAAAATTGAAGTAAGAAGATTGTATGTAATTACAATAAATTAAGGGATATATACAAACACTCTCCAAAAAAAGTTTTTAAAAGTAATGACAGTCCTAACCAGTTTGGCTCAGTGGATAGAGTGTCAGCCTGCGGACTAAAGGGTCCAGATTCAATTCCAGTCAAGGGCATGTACCTTGGTTGTGGGCACATCCCCAGGAGGAGGCAGCTGATCCATGTTTCTCTCTGATCAATGTTTCTAACTCTCTATCCCTCTCCCTTCCTCTCTGTAAAAAAAAAAAATCAATAAAATATATATTTTAAAAAGTAATGACAAATATAAATGTGGAGAGGGTGAGTGTAAAGTAGTGATTTTAAAATGTGTTCCAAGTTAAGTGACCATTAACTTAAAATAGACTGCTATAAACATAGTGTGGGATCTATGAAGAACATGGTAACCACAAGCCAAAGATCTACAGGAGATATACAAGAAATAGAAAAGACTGTGAACACAACATAGAAAGTCATCACCATACAAAAGTACAAGAGAGTAAAAAGGAACAGGAAGAACTACAAACACAATGAATACAATGTCAGTAATTCTGTAACTGTCAGCAATTACTTTTAAGTGTAAATGTAATCATTGCTCCAACCAGAAACATAGGGTGACTAAAATGGATTTTTTTTTTAAAGACCCATATAGCCCTAGCTGGTTTGGCTCAGTGGATAGAGTGTCAGCCTGCAGACTGAAGAGTCCCAGTTTCAATTCTGGTCAAGGACACATCCCTCAGTCCCTAGTGGGGGGCATGCAAAAGGCAGCTGATCAGTGATTCTCCCCCTTCATTGATGTTTCAATCTCTCACTCTCCCTTCCTCTCTGAAATCAATAAAAATATTTTTTTTAAAAGCAAAAGACCCATATATAATACATAACCTCATGCTGGTGAGGGTCTAGGGTGGGAGGTAGGGGTGGGCTGGATGGGGGGGGGAATATATGTGATACTTTCAACAATAAAGATTTTTTTTAATAAATAAGTTTAAAATAAATAAAATAAAAAGACATATATATAAGCTATCTACAAGAGACCCACCTCAGATTGAAAGACACACAGACAGCCCTAAGTGGTGTAGCTCAGTGGATAGAGCATTGACCTGTGGACTGAAGGGTCCCAGGTTTCATTCTGGTCAAGGGCTTGTACCTTGACTGCTGTCACATTACCAGTGGAGGGTGTGCAGGAGGCAGCTGATTGATGTTTCTCATCAATGTTTCTAACTCTCTCTCACTCTCCCTGCCTCTCTGTAAAAAATCAATAAAATATATATTTTTTTAAACACATTTCATGAAAATGGAAATAAAAATAGCTAGGATATCAATACTTAGACAAAATGAGACTTTTAACAAGGGCTATAACAAGAAGCAAAGGAGGGCATTTCATAATGACAAAGGGACCAATCCAACGAGAGACTATAACTCAAAAACATCTACATAGGAGCACCTACATGTATAAAGCAAACATTGATGCACAGAAAGGGAGAGATGAACAGTAACACAGTTATAGTAGGGACTTGAACCCCATTGATATCAATGGACAGATAACTCAGACAGAAAATCAACAAGGAAGCATAGCCTTAAATGACACTTCAGACCAGATGGACTAAATTGATATTTTTAGGACATTTCGCCCCAAAACAGCAAAATATATATTGTTTTCAAGGGCACATTGAATATTTTCCAAGATAGACCACATGTTAGGCCACAAAACAAGTCTCAATAAGTTTAAGAATCTCACCTTATGCCTAAAAGAACTAGAAAAAGAACAACAGCCGAAACCAGTTTGGCTCAGTGGATAGAGCGTTGGCCTGCCTGTGGACTGGAAGGTCCCAGGTTTGATTCCGGTCAAGGGCATGTACATTGGTTGTAGGCACATCCCCAGTAGGGGGTGTGCAAGAGGCAACTGATTGATGCTTCTCTCTCGTCTATATTTCTAACTCTATATCCCTCTCTATTCCTCTCTATAAAAAAAATCAATAAAATATATTTTTTAAAAAAGAACAACAACAAAAAACATACAAAGGAAACAGAAGGAAGGAAATAATAGAGTAGAAATTAACAAAATTGAGTCTAAAAAAAAGTAGGAAAAAAATCAATGAAACCAAGATCTGGTTCTTTTTGTTTTGTCTTGTTAGTCCTCACCTGAGGATATCAGGGAGAGTGGAAGAGAGGGGGAAAGATGGAGAGAAACATGATGTGAGAGAAACACATTGCTTGGTTGCCTCCTTCACAAGCCCCCACCAAGGCTCAGGCCAGGAAGGAACTTGAAACTAAGGTACATGCCCCTTGACCAAAATAGAGCCAGGGACCCTTTGGTCCACAGGCCAACACTCTATCCACTGAGGAAGAGAGGGAGAAAGGGAGAGAGGGAAAGGGGAAGGAAGGGAGGGAGAAAGACTATATAGGCCGATGTCCCTGATAAACATAGATACTAAAATTCTCAACAAAATATTAGCAAACCAGATCCAGGAATGCACTGAAAGGTCAGATACCATGATCAAGTAGGATTTATTATTGATATGCGAGGTTGGTTCAAAATCCACAAATCAATTAATGTGATACACCACATAAACAAAATGAAGGACAAAGTCTATGATCATATCAATAGAAGCAGAAAAGGCATTTGTCAAAGTCCAATACCTATTTATGATAAATACTCTCAGCAAACTGGGGATAGGGAAACATACCTCAACATAACGAAGGCCATATATGACAAACCCGCAGCTAACATACTCAGTGGTGAAAAGCTAGGTTTCTCTTTAAGATCAGGAACAAGACAAGGATGTCCATTTTCACCACTTTTATTCAACACATTAGAAGTCATAGCTACAACCATCAGATAGGAAAGAGAAAAGGCATCCCCAACTCTTATTTGCATATGGCACACCAGATACAGAGAACCTATTCACAAAAAATCTAATAAATTAATTCAATAAAGTGATAGCAGGATATAAAATTTATATTCAGAAAATGGTTGCATATTATATACCAATAACTACCAGAAAGAGTAATTTTTAAAAAAATACTATTTGCAATTGCATCCAAAAGAATAAATATTCAGGAATAAATTTAACAAAGCAGGTAAAAAGACCTGTACTCAGAAAACTGTAAGACACTGAAGAAAGAAATTGAAGAATATACAAGTAAATGGGAACATATACTATGCTCATAGGTAAGCAGAATTAACTTCATTAAAATGTCCATACTACCCAAAGCAATCTACAGATTCAATGCAGTCCCTATGAAAATTCCAATGGCATTTTTCACAGAACTAAAACAACCCTAAAATATTTGTAGAACCATAAAAGACCTCAAATAGCCAAATCAATCTTGAGAAAGAAGAACAAAGTTGGAGGAATCACAATACTGGATATCAAGTTATACTGTAAAGCTACTGGAATCAAAACAGCCTGGTACTGGTACAAGAACAGGCATCTAGATCAAAGGGCCAAGGGTTCGACCTCCGGTCAAGGGCACGCACCTGGACTGCAGGGTTGTTCCCAGGTGCCTGTGGAAGGCAACCACTCGACTTCTCTCCCTCATGTTAGAGTTTCTCTCCCTTCCCCTCCCAAAGACTTCCTCCTGCCTTCCCTTTCTCTTTAAAAAAAAAAAATCAGTGAAAAAAATATCTTTGGGTGAGGATTAATTTTTTTTTTTAATGGGCAGAGGACCCCAATAGACATTTCTCCCAAGAGGACACATGGACAGCCAAAAGATCCTCAACAGTAATCAGGGAAATGCAAATTAAAACCACAATGAGATAACACCTCACACCGGTTAGAATGGCTACTACCATCAATCACTGTAAACTGGTGCAGCCATAGAAAACAGTATGGAAGTTTCTTAAAAAGTTAAAGATAGAGCCAAAACCGGTTTGGCTCAGTAGATAGAACGTTGGCCTGCGGACTGAAAGGTCCCAGGTTCGATTCTGGCCAAGGGCATGTACCTTGGTTGGGGAGGCAGCTGATCGATGTTGTGGGTGTGCAAGAGGCAGCTGATAGATGATTCTCTCTCATCAATGTTTCTAACTCTATCCCTCTCTCTTCCTCTCTGTAAAAAACAAATAAAATATATTTAAAAAATCTTTTTTTTAAAAATTTAAAGATAGAACTACCACATGACTCAGCAATGCCACTTCTGAGTATTTATCTAAAGAAACACAAAACACTCATTTAAAAAGATGTCTGCACCCCTATGCTCCCTGCAGCATTATTTACAATAGCCACCTAAGTGCCCGCCAGTAGATGATGGGTGAAGAAGACAGGGTACAACATGCAGTAGACTGTGACTCGGCCCTAAAGAGAGAAGGATGGAATCTGGCCATCGCCACAGCATGGATGGACCTGGAGGGAATTCTGCTGAGGGAAATAAGGCAGACAGAGAAGAACAAGAACCATATGATGTCATCTATATGTGGGGTCTAAAAAACAAAATAAAAAAACCACAAACAAACTCATACATGCAGAGAACAAGCTGAGGGTTGCCGGATTTGGGGTGGGGGGCGGCGGGGGCGTGAAAAAGGCGAGGAATTAAGAAGTACAAATTGTAAAAACAGTCACGGACGTCAAGTACAGCAGAAGGAGTACAGTCAATAATACTGAACAACTATGTATAGTGCCAGGTAGGCGTTAGACTTACTAAGGGACCACTGTGTACGTTAATGTAAATGTCTGATCGCCATGTTCCACACACCTATAGCACATACTGTAGGTCACCTGTAATTGAAACAAATTTTAAAACGTTTCTCATACATAAATGACAGTTACTTGTGTCTCACGGGCTTGGATGTCCGGAGCACACGGTCCCTGCTTCCGCTCCGCTCCCTGGGGCGGGGCTGGCCCTCCCCCCCACCACCACCGGCCCCGCCGCCCGTAGTAGGCACCCACGGTGCTCCCTGGGCCACAGGACGGACGGACGGGCGCAGGGCCGCTTCCCGCCCAGCCCGGTGCAGGCGGACAGTCTGGAGCAATGGCTGTCCCTGCCTCTGTCATCCTGCAGCCCCCACCCGTGGGCTCCGTTTCAGGTGAAGTTGTGCCCTTGTGACCCGGGGGTGCCGTTCTGCAATAGCCACCTGCTCCTCGTCTTCCCACCGCCCGAGCCCTGCCCTGGGCCTGCAGAGCCGACCGGAGATGCAGAGCCCAGGGCGGGGCAGGCACGCTCCTCGGACCCTGAACTCGTGGCCGGGAGGCGTCTCTCGTGGGAAGGGCTGCGTTGAGAGTAGCCTGTTCCCTTGTCCGCACAGGATGGCCAGGGGTTCACGTTTCCTCTGTTAGGTTTTCCTAGCTGACTTGGAATGGGCTCTTTCAGAACCTTTTCCCCGGGTGGTCCTGGAGCCCTCGGGGTGTGCACGAGTGGACCAGGCCCCACGGGCGGGAGGGAGGACGCGGGCGGCGGGGGCGGTGCCGGCCCCGCGCGCTCCGGGCCACGGTCCCGCGTGGACCCGCCCGCACCTGCCCGCACCGCCGGGGCTCCCGCGGGGCGGGGGGCCTGCGTCACGGCCTCCGGAGGCTCTGCTATTTTTACGGCCTGGCCGGTTAAAAATAGCCCAGAGCCGGGTTCGGCGGCAGCTGCCGAGGCACGAAGAGGCCGAAGGCCCGAGCGACAGCCCTGGTCTCCTCCGCCCGCGCCCGCTTCTGCCTCCGACAGCTTCGCGGAACCGGGGGCGCAGGCCTGGGAACACGGCGTGCTGCCCCCGTCACCCGAGCCCTGTCTGGGCCAGGACGGACGGATGGACAGACGGACGGATGGGCGGGCGGGCGGACGGACGGACGGACGGATGGGCGGGCGGGCTGCTGGGAGCCGGTGGGAGGAGCCTGGAAAGCGCCTCCTGTCGCCCGAGCTGGAGGCGGGGAGGCCGGCAGCGGCCGGGGGGGGGGGGGGGGGGGGGGGGGGGGGGGCCCTGCGGTGCGGACACCTGGCACTCACTGTTCAACCCGGGAAGGGACGCAGGCCCGGAGCCCAGCCCCTGGCCCCTGCCCCCGGGTCGTCCTCTCCCACCTCCCGCACAGAGAGCTGTGAGCCGGTGTGAGGGCCGCCTATTCAGAGCCGTCCCCTGCAGTGTGTGGGGAGTGGGGCGTGGGGAGGGGTCCGGGCTGCTGCTCAGCAGGCACCAGCCTCCCGGCCCCCCGCGGGCCTCCTGGGTGGGGACCCCACGGAGCCTGGCTGAGCCCCCCGCCAGCCGGGGCTCAGGCCGCCGGGCCCGGCGTGCGCTCCAGTTCAGTCTTCCCGTGGCCGCCCTCTGACCGCGGTGGGTCGGGCAGCAGAGCCGCCTGGTGTGGCGGCAAAGCCGAGTCACAGCCCAGAGGCCCCGGGGCCACGGCAGCCGGACCGTCCTCACAGCTGGCCCCGGCGGGCGGGCAGGGCGAGTGGCTCCCACACCTCCCGCTGGGGGGCGGGGGTGCAGGGCCGTCTTCCCTCAGCCCGGACACGGGGCGCCCAGGACTCCTGCAGGCGGCTCCTGAGAGATGGCTGAGCATCAGAAGGAACCCCAGCCTCATGTCAGGCCCCGCTGATGCCGAAAGCCCCCGGGGACTGGGTCTCGGGCCGGGGACATGGTGGCTGAGGCTCACCGCATCCCCCTCCTCTGGTCCAATCAACACCCTGGCTCCCGAGCCAGGCTCAGAGGTCAGAGGTCAGCCCCCTGCTCTCAGGGGCTCTGGCTGGAGGCCGTCTGCCCCCCCTTCATCACACCCCCGCACAGCCTCCTGGGGCTTCTCAAGGCCTCGGGGGAGGCCTCCAGGGGCATCTGGGGGGTCTGGGAGTCCCCCCCTCTGGCTGCC
Source organism: Vespertilio murinus (assembly GCA_963924515.1). Taxonomy (NCBI): domain Eukaryota; kingdom Metazoa; phylum Chordata; class Mammalia; order Chiroptera; family Vespertilionidae; genus Vespertilio; species Vespertilio murinus. The sequence goes on along the minus strand of OZ004718.1, from coordinate 27,635,755 downwards.
TGCTAACCGCCCGTCCCGTCTTTCTCCTTCTGGTTCCCCAGTGAGAAGCGCCACCTGCAAGTCAACGTCACCAACCCGGTGCAGTGCAGCCTGCACGGGAAGAAGTGCACCGTTTCCGTGGAGACGCGGCTCAACCAGCCCCAGCCCGACTTCACCAAGAGCCGCTCCGGCTTCACCCTCAGCGTGCCCGGGAACTGAGGCCCCGCCCGGCCCCGCGGCTTCCCGTCCCCGCCGCCCGCCGCCCGCCGCCCGCCAGAAATCAGCTGCAGGCCCCGCGCACTCGGGCCTCCGCCTGCTCACAGGCCGCCTTCCCCCCGCCGCCGCCCCGGCGCCTGCTGTCCGCCCACAACCAAAGAGCCGGGCCCGTTCCTGAGCCCACGTCCCACCCCAGAGGCAGCTGGAGGTGCCGTCAGCCGGCGAGGCGTCCCTGACCCAGCACCATGACCCAGGACCCCCGGCTGGCCGGGCTGCCCTCGCCGTGAGCCCATCCTGCCCGTCTCCCCCGGGGCTGAGGGCCTCGTGGCTGTTTCTCGCTCCTCCGGGGACCCCGTCCTCCCAGCCAAAGCCACCAGGTGAGCGGGTTCACCTGTAGGACCGGCCCCTCGGCCCGGGAGCCGTGCGGGCAGGACAGCCATGCCCCCTGGCAGCCGGCCTGCCCGTCCGCCCGCCACCTCCCTGCCCTGCCCGGGGCGGGCGCTCCCAGGACCTCCCCAGGCCGGGGCCGCGGGGCCCCACGCATGTCTGCTGCTCGCAGGCTGCTCCTCGGACCCCGTGGCCGCTGCGCCCACGTTCGTGTTGTCAGGAACACTAGTCAAATGGAGCCGCAGGGGCTGGGGGCACGCGTGGGCCCCTTCATACGCGTAGAGAACCAGGCCCGGACCAGGCGGGCCCGAGCACACGGACCCCTGGGGGCCGGGGAGAGAAAACGCCGAGTCTGGCTCTGCCGTCTGGGCCAGACCGCCCACCCCGCCGCTGGGCACGCAGGGCTCCGGCCAGGAGAGCAGCGCCATCCTGCCCGCCTGTGCCAGCACGTGCCTGAGACCACCCCTGCCGGGTCTCAGCTGAAGGGGGCCCCTGCGGGAGCCGTGGACGGGGACTCGGGCACTCGGTGAAGGGGCTGAGGCTGAGGCTGAGCCCAGGCCTCAGGAGGAGCCTGGCAGGGGGCGAAGCACCTGCTGCTCCCCGCCCCCCCCCCGCACAGCACCCCGAGTGCCTGAGGACAGACTCTTGGCCTCACGCAGGCCCGACGAGGTCCCGGCTGACCCCCCGGTGGCCCCGGCAGCCTGGTCTCACCACCCCCCGCCGGCTGGCAGGGCTGGCGGACACGGGCACCGGGCACCGTTCGCAGCAAAGACCACCGGCACTCGAGCCTGAGAGCCCTTCTCCCGCCCGGGGCCCGGCCCGCTGCCCGGCCGCTGAGGGGCCGCCGCCGGCTCAGCACCACGCCGCTGTGCCAAGCGCCTGGCCGCTCGCCGAACCGTCCGAACTGGACCGCTGCCTCCGCCCGCTTATGCCCCGACCTGTCGCTTTCTACGGAGACACGCAGTGTCTGTCTGAGACACACACGCCGAGTGGAACCTGCCAAACAAGTGCCTTTCAGAGCCGGGGGCAGCAGGGCTGGTGGCCTCCGGGAGCCTCCTGGCTGAGGGGTCACGGCACTCTCATCGTGTTCCATGAGAAGCCGTGGGGGACTGGAGGAGGGTCAGGAATGTGGGGCGAGCCCGGGGCGGTCTTCCCGGGTGCCGAGAGGGAAGCAGGACACAGTGATTGTACGCAATGAAGTGTTTCTCTTGACTTAATTCAATGCAATGTATGGTTTGGTGCATATATTCCTTACTTCCCATTAAATTAACTCTATTTCTAAAGCATATTTTGATTTACCATCAAGAGCAATAAAGCCTTAAATCTTAATTCTCAAAGGTGTTCTGCTTACCTTTCGTTGGAACGTCCACCTGTGATTGTGAACTTTTCGCCTCCTCAGAGCCCGGTGTTACCCGGAGGATGGGGGGGAGCGTTCAGCACAAACGCAGGGCGACGCCCCTGAGCCTCCTGAGCACGAACAGTGCGCGGTGGGGAAAATGTCTCGCCCTCTGAAGCAGCTCGGAGGGCCTGGAGAGGATCATGCTAAGCCAGATCGGCCAGGCAGAGAAAGACAAGGATCACATGGCCTCATTCACATGGGGAGTCTAATGAACAAAGTAAACTGATAAACAAAATAGATCCAGAGACTCGGGAGCAGGGAACAGACTGAGGCATCTCACAGGGAAGGTGGGAAGGGATCAACCAAAGACCTTGTGTGTATACATATGCATAACCCATGGACCCAGACATGGGGTGGGGGAGCCTGGGAGGCAGGGGGCCTGAAAGAGGTCTTTGGGGATAATGTAATATAGTATTTTTAATAATGGGACCCCAACCATGCACAAATTCATGTACTGGGCCTCTAATATCTACACTAATAAAAGAGAAGCATGCAAATTAACCATCACTTCACTAGCCCAGCCACACCACCATCAGGATCGAGTATGCAAATTAACCCAACCAAGATGGCGGCCAGCCACGGAGCTGGAGCAAAGAGGAGGCTTGGGTTGCCCTGGCAATGGAGGAAGCCAAGCTTCCCGCCAGCCCTGGCCTCCGCTCAAGGCTACAAAGTTTCAATTATAGAAGATAAATAAATCCTAGGTACTTGCTTCCAGCTGGCCCTGGCCTCCACTCAAGGGGCGCTGAAAAAAAAAGAAAAACAAAAGGAGGGCCTGGGACCTTAGAGGTGATCGGGCAGGATGGGACGGCAGGGGCCTTTGGGGGTAAGCAGACCAGCAGGGGGCCAGTTGGGGGTGAGCAGGCCGTCAGTGGGGGTCAGTTGGAGGTGATTGGGACAGTGGGGGGGGCAGTTTGGAGTGAACAGGTCAGGGGGGAGGGGGAAGTTGGGGGTGAGCAGGCCAGTGGGGAGGGAAGGTGGGGGTGAGCAGGCCAGCATGGGGGCAACTAGGGGTGATCAGGCTGGGGGGGGCCAGTTGGGGAGGAACAGGCCAGCAGACAGAGTGGTTAGGGACAATCAGGCAGGCAGGCAGGCAGGTGAGTGGCTGGAGCCAGCAGTCCCGGATTGTGAGAGGGATGTCCAAATGCTGGTTTAGGCCTGATCCCTGTAAACCAGCAGAAGGACATCCTTCGAGGGGTGCCAGATTGGAGAGGGTGTAGGCCAGGCTGAGGAACACCCCCCTCTAGTGTGTGTGTGTGTGTGTGTGTGTATGTGTGTGTGCGCGCACACACACACACTGAGTGGCCAGATTATGTGTTTGGAGATCATAATAATTTGGCCACTCAGTGTGGGGGGGGGATATATATATTGTCTCATGGTGAGAAGAAAGCAGTGGAAAGGAGTAATGGGGAGAAGGCGGTAGAGTTCAATCCACTTTCTTGCGCCATTTTGAGGCCTGATGGCTAACTCCAAGTTCAATGCTTTTGATTTCATTCAATGCAGTGTATTTTTACTGACACTGGAGCACTGATGAAGGAAAGGCTGCAGCGTGGGGAGGGACCTGAGGCAGGCTGGCTGGGGCGGCAGGAAGACAGGATGACAGGTGAGAGAAACCAGGACTCCTCAGGGTGGGGGCAGCTGCAGGCCCCAGCACCCCACCCCGGGCCCTGCAGCCACAGGAGGCCACCCCGCCATCACAGAAAAGATCATGTGGTGCGGACCCCGGGGGATGCACTTGGGAAAGCCAGTGGCCCTCGCCACGAGGCTGACACCCCAACCCCACCCCACCCCGCCTCCCCACCTCCCTGCCTCCCCCAGGTTGCAACCTGAGCAGAACAGCCTTCCTGGTGCCCAGGGGCACCTGCAAACCACAGGCCTGGGCAGGACGGGGTCCCCCCCACCTGGTCCCCGCGGGAGGCTGGGGCTGGGAGCATGAGTGGGCAGAGACCACTGGCAACACAGGCCTCCCTCATTTTATGGCGCTGGCTTTATCGTGCTCCCAGATGCTGCATTTTTAACAAACGGAAGGCAAAAAAGATGACGGCTCGCTTTACTGCAACGCCCCCTTGATTTACGGCGACCTGGGACCGAACCACAGTTCCCCCGAGGTGTGCCTGACCCCACGGAGGGGACTCACCCCGCACAATCCCGGGCCACGGGGACACCACTCCTCCTGCCGGCCTGGGTGCCTCTGGGCAGTGGGTGGGTGCTGAACAGAGCCGGGCCCGCAGCACATGGGGCCACGGCCTTGGAGCCAAGCTCCACGACTGGGTCCCCTGCAGGACCACGCAGCCAGCGGTCCCCTGGCCGTGCCTGGGCCTGGCCCCGCTCAGCAGCTGCACGGCGTGGACGCAACCTGTGCCTCTTTCTTAATCACCTTACCGTCCACGTGCTCGGCCGGTTCAGCCTCTCCCCTACCCGGCCCTCCCCTCCCCTCTCCCTCCTCCCGCCCTCCCTCCCCCACCACACAAATCCAATTATATTCCGAGGGCAGGAATCGTTTATAAAAGGCCGCCTGGCCTGCCCCCAAACCAGGGGCCCACGAAAGAGTCTCCGTAACGGATGGTCAGTGCATTTTATTTAATCGGCACGGTACAAAAATAAATAAAAATGAGGGGAGGGGGATTAAATTACAGCCAAACTGAGCTTCATGACCTGGTCAGGTTATAAACCACACATACTTACAAACACACTGTACACACACACACACACAGAGAATGAGACACGTATAAATTAATGCCAACAATACCCACAGTTTGGTCAAAGAACCGCTACAGAAGAAAATTGCACTAAAAAAAAAAAAAGAAAGAAAAACCCAACATACATCGCATGTCCTGTAATTAGCAGTTTCCAATATACAGCTATGAAAAGATTCCGAGGGTGGGGGGTCAAAAAATGGCACGTTTTTTTCTTTTCATTGCAAGTTTAACAACTGTTGGAACGCAACTAACTCCTAGTAACTGCGTGGAAAGAATATTATCAACCCTTCAGAGCTTTACAAGAAAAAGAGAGAGAGAGAAAAAAAACACCAAATCCTGAACGGTTATCACTCCGTGACCTGTCCTGTGCACGGGTGTAAATTTCACAGCCATCTGTTCTAAGATTATTTTCCTTAAGACACAAAAATGCTCCCGGTCGGCATGCACAATATCACTGTCAAAGCAACAAAGAGAGAAGAAAGGGTGGTCGTCGTGGTGGTGGGTTGTTGTTTTTTTTGTCAGTTTTTTTTGTTTTTGTGTTTGTTTATATGGTTGTTCTAAAAGTAGTCTTCGTAGCAGCATGTCAGCATGTCAAACGGGCTCACTGCTTGCACACTCAGGTGCGTCGGTTCCTTTGCACAACACCGGTGCCCGGCGCCGGGGGCGGGAGGGGGGCGCGCCAGGCTTGCGCGTCGGTGGCACCAGAGTCGTGTCCTCGGCCCCCAGCCTCTCCCGGGCCCCGCGCCGCCTCCAGAACGTAAAAATAAATAAATACGGAGAGAGAGAGAGAAGGAAACGCGCAAAACTGGGATCCTGTGGATGTGACCGAGCACAGTCTCAGGCCGGGTTCGACGAGCAGACACCGGCCCCTCCTTCTCCAGACGCGGCCTCGAACCCCCTCTTCCACGCCACGGGGCAGGGCCTACCTCAGCGCACACGTGGCGGCGGCGGGGTCTGAGCAGAAAGGCCGGTGACAGATCCAGCCGAGAAGAAAGGAGCGCTGCCGGAGGTCTGGGCGGCGGCCTCGGCATCAGCTTCCCGGCTCCGGCGGCCCGAGAGGGAGCGGCCGGCAGCGCGGGCCTCAGGGCGGCAGCTGAGTAGATGCTCTCCGCGGGGGCCGCGGGCTCTTCAGGCCGGACCTCAATTTCACAGCTTGCTCTTCTTAACGGGATTTTCAGCAGTGCTTGTGCCGAGATGGCAGCCACCTGGGACCTAGCCCTACGTAACGCGAGCGCCTCGGCCTCCCCACCAACCCCCCCCCCCCCCCCCGTTCCCATTCCAGCGCTCCCTGGGGGGGGAGAGCGGATTCTCTGGAGCCTTCGCACTGCTTTGTCCCCCAAAGCCAGGGTGCGGGGCCGTGGAGGAAGACTCGGTCCCTTCTCTTGGTCCTCTCCCAAGTCCCAAGCCACCAATCTGGGAGAATTAGAAAGAAAACGGATTCAGTACATATAGCCTGTGTGTGGTGGTTTTTTTTTTACAGCCGCTCAAACGTGGAAGCCAAAGCCAGCAGCTGCAAACGATCAGTCGTCGGATCGGCAGGCTCACAAAGCCGCCGCCGCCGGGAGTCCTACCCCGGCCTGTCATTGTCTCTGAGACCCAGCTGTCTCTCCCGGGGCCTCGTGGGGCACGGCTTCATCTTCAGAAGACACCGAACTGTCTGGAAACAGCCTCAAACGAAAAGGGGCGGGAGTGTGGGGGTGGGGAGGGTAACACCACCACCACCAGCCCCCACGCCCCAGCTCTGCAGAGCGGCAGGTGCACCAGCGAGAAGACGCCTCCGCCCTTACTTAGGTGGGCTCCGGCTTGGTCTCGGGCCTGGCACCCCACCTGCCCGGAGGCGGGCGGGCGGGCGGGCGGTCACGGGCACCTGCAGCCGTCCCGGCCTTCGCCGCGGGGTGACTGGGCTGCATGCAGGACCCGGGGGCGACACTCACCCAGGAAAGGAGTGTCCCCGGCCTCACCCCACCTCTTCAAGCTGGGACCCAAAATGAAAAGGATCGCAATGAGTCAAACCAGCTCGTCAACCGGCACTGCCCACATGGCCGGGAGCGGGGGACAAGGGGGCTCCGTGTCTCCACTAAAGCAAAGAAAGCCCTTCTCCCTAAAGAAGAAAAAAGAGCCCAGGAGGGTTGTGCACGGCCAGACATCAGGACACAACCTCTGCACCAGCCTGAAGAGGCACGGCTTGGCCTCGCAACCCCACAGGCGGCCCCAGGAGCCTCCGGGAGAACGGGCCACCCAAAACAGGAGCCAGAAAAGGGCCCCCCCCAACTTAAGAGGCTCCAAATCCTCCCTGGGTCGGCGGGCCAGAGGCCGGCCAGCCTCACCTGCCCAGGTCCAGCAAGGGCGCAGGCGACAACAGGCCGGCCAGTCCTTTGAATCCCCCCAAAGTCGGAGGTCGGGGGGGGGGGGGGGGCCCGGGCGGCTCCGAATACATCTTCTGGGTTTTGCACACAAGGTCCAGGAGTTCAAAAGCGCCCAGCGTTCCTGGCAGAGCCGAAGGAAAAAAAAACCCCGCGGTGGCGGCGGGGCTGACGGTGGGCCGGGACTGGCCCTCGGTGGCTTTGCTAGACACACGCTGTACATGAAAATCTGACTCGTTTTAATAATACATCTTTAAAAAAAAAAAAAAAAAAAAACACGGACCGAGTCCTGGAGCCAACGGCGCACGGCGGCGGCGGCGCCCCGAGGCTCACCGGTCCAGCCCCAGGAGGAGCCGCTTCTTGTCCTCCTGGCCGCTCTCGTTCTTGAGGTCGGAGAACACCTGCGTGAAGTAGTGCGGGTCGGCGTTGATCTGCAGCATCTTGGCGCTCATGAGGCCGATGACGGAGAGGCAGCGGTCCCAGAAGGCCTCCTTGCAGCTCTCCACCAGGAAGGGCTTGAGCGGGTAGGAGATCTCGTTGCCCATGTAGGAGTAGGAGAGGTACAGGCAGGTGAGCAGCACGGCCTGGAGCTCGTGGTCGGAGCCCACCTCGGAGGAGATGACGTCCCGGCAGAGCATGTAGAGGAAGACCACGTTGGCGGGCGTGATGAAGCCCTGGTCCTGCCAGCCCTGCAGGAGCAGCGAGCGGTCCACGCTGCGCAGCCAGAGCACGGGGTCCGTGGGGGACAGGTGCTTGAGGCGGTAGCACCGGCGGCACAGGAACTCGCCCAGGCAGCGCAGCAGCTCGCTGGTGGACGCCTGGACGATGACCCGCTTGGGGGTCCCCGCCGAGGTGACGGCAGGGTGCGGCGGGGCCTTCTTGACCGAGGAGGAGGAGGAGGACAAGGAGGAGGAGGAGGAGAGGCCCGTCTGCGAGCCCGAGAGCTGCTGGCTGGCCGGGGGCGCGGGCGGCTGGGCCGGCGGGGGCTGGGCGAACGTGGACAGGTTGGCGCACGACAGCGACTTCTTCAGGTTCTCGTTGTTGAGGTGCGTGACGTTGTTCTGGTAGTTGCCGTTGGGCTGCACCTTCTTGGAGTTCTTCTTCTTGGCCGACACGGCCACGATCCGCTTCCAGGGCAGCACGGAGATGAGGGAGTGCCGCTTCAGGCTCTTGTCCTTGGCGTTCTTGCTGTTCTGCACGGCCGTGTAGTGGCCCACCGTGGCCGCGCCATCCTCGAACAGCGTGGCCTTGCGGTAGCTGGGGGACAGGGACAGCACGGTGCCCATGGCGCCGCTGCGCGCCCGGCGGGGGCCCGCGCCCCTGCGCGCCCCGGCTGCCGGCCCGCGGCGGGGATCGGCTCACGGCGCCCGCGGCCGCCCGGGGGGGAGGCGGGGGCGCTCCCGGGGCGCGTGCTGCCCGCGCTTCGGTCGGATCTGCGTGGAAAACAAGATGGTTCTCAGCACCCCCCAGGCGCTCCGCCGCCGCCCCTGCCTCGCGGCTCCCGACCCACCCCCCACCCCCGGCTCCACCCGAGCCTCCCGGGGCCCCGCCCGCGCCCCGCGCCCCGCGCCCCGCGCCGCAGCCCGGCCGCCTCCACTGCGGCAGCCCCGCCCGCCGCGGCCGCCGCGCTCCAGATGCCGCGGGAGGGGACCCCCGCCCCGGCCCCGGCCCCCGCCCCGGCCCCGGCCCCCCGGCTCCCCGGGCAGGGGCGCAGGCTTACCCGGCGGGCGGCGGCGGCGGCGGCTCCTGCGCTCCGCGCCCTCCGCACTGCGCGCCGCGGTCCCGGCGCTCCGCTCCGCGGGGCTCGGCGGGGCTCGCGCTCGGCGGCGGCGGCGGCGGCGGCGGCGGCGGCTCCGGAGCTTCTGTCCAAGGTTCTGCAGCCGCGCGGCCCCGCCCTCGCTCGCCGCCGCCGCCGCCGCCGCGCTCCCGCTCCCGCTCCCGCCCGGCGCGCACCGCCGCCGTCCCCCCCCCTCGAGAGCGCGCGGCCCACGCGCCGGCGCGGTCGGGCCCGGCGTTGCCCGGGAGCCGGGGCCGCCGCCGCCGCGCTCGGCACGAGCCGCGCGCGCGGGGCCGCGAACCCGAGGCGCCTCTCCTCCCCGCGCCCGGCGAGGACGCGGACTCGGGCGGCCGCGGCGGCGGCGGCGGGGCTCGCAGTGCCGGCACCGCCCGCCCGGGGCGTCCCCTCCCGCTCGGCTCTCCCCGCTCCGCGCGGCCGTCCTCGCAGCAGCAGCAGCCGCAGCCGCAGCAGCCGCAGCCCCGCCGGAGTCCCGGGCGCCCGCGCAGCCAGGCTCGGGCCGGGGAGCGGCGGGCGGGGCGGGGCGAGGACGGACCCCGCCCGCCGCGCCGCCCAGACACGTGCTGCCTTTGTTCCCGCCGCGGCGCCGGCAGCTGCGGGCCTCGGGGACGCTCGCCGCCTCCGACCCGGGCCTGCCTGGCTGAGGCTGCCACCCAAGCCGCACGAGAAGCCATCCTCATCCTCGGAGGCCGGGCCCCGGGCTCCCTCCTTCCATGTAACATCCTCTTTCCCCGGAAAAGCACGTGGGAGGAGGAACGGGAAGCCTTGGCAGAGGCCACCTGAGGGCCACGCGCATCCCAAGTGGACTGCCCACTGCTTTTATGTCCTTCCCCTCGGGACCTCCGTCCAGTCCCCCCAGGTGAATGCTCAGGCCCGGGCGGGCCTCAGAAATGCAGGCTGAGGAAGTGTTTGCAGCTCCGGCTGTTCCACACCACACCTGTGACTTGGCCCTGAGGCCGCTGGCGTGGCCCTTGCCCCAAAATAGGAGCCAATACTAAGCCCATCACATGTATGACCTCGAACTTGCCCGCCCCCTGATCTCTTACAGTAAAAAACAGAAGCAGCTACTTCTCCAACCAGCCTCTGGTCATAACCTGAAGATTTGGTGCAGGTAAAAAAAAAAATTAATTCTGAATGAAATTCTGGTTCTGATAAGAACTGTTATCTTCACAGGCAAGAATCCAGATCCTTCCTTTGTTGCTCTTCTAGTTTGGTCCTGGAGACTGATTTGGATGTGACCACAAACCTGGGAAACATATCCTACTTCACATTACCACCTCTGGACCAGTGATGCGGAACTGGCCGTAGGAAAGGATATCCAGTTCCAACAGCACACCAACCAGGCGGGCAACCTGCGCCGGCTCTGACGACCGTCTTAAGCAGCCCAGAAATCTGGGTCCTTGAGAACAATGCCACTTCAGAAAGGACTGGAATTCGCTTGTGTGCTACCCAGAGACCTCTCTGTCAGTGGTGGCGATTGAATGCTTACGGAGCATGACGCCGCTGGGGTAGAAAATGCCTTGCTGCGTGCCGAGGGCTACTCCTTCAGAAACAGCCCCGGAAGCTGCCAGCTTAGCTTCCTCTGAAGGCAGGCCCGGAGCTCAACGCGCCCCTCCCTCTGATGTCCCAGTGCACGGCACCCACCTGCTTTTCAAATGGAAGTCTCTCCAACCCTCCTCTGTAGTCAGAAGCTCTGAGACAGGCTTCCAGTCTCTGGCCCACTGACTCTGCCCAGTGGCTCACCCAAAGCTGGACCCAGCCTGTCACCTCCACCCTCAGGAGGAGGCCCATGTCCACATTGCCTTTTCTGTGTCAGGTCCCCTTCAGATTCCGGCGTGAAGCAAAGGCTAAGTGGTTCTCGTTTCCCAAAAGACGCCAGAATTGGGGGGGGGGGGGGGGGTGGAAGAAAAAAAAAAAAAGATGCCAGAATTATAATGCTGTAACCCACCCCTTAGACCAGCCGTGGGCAAACTACAGCCCACAAGCCGGATCCCGGCCGTTCGGCTGTTCTATCCGGCCCGCGGAGCCGAAAGAGCGGAGGGTTCTCTTGCTCTTCCCTCCGCTCCTTCACCAGCAGCCCAAGATGAGAGTGCCCGCATGGTCAGGTTGCGTTTGTTCCGGCCCTCCGGTCCAGTGTAAGAACCCATGGTGGCCCTCGAGTCAAAAAGTTTGCCCATCCCTGCCTTAGACCCATCAGGATCCACCCTGTTATCCGGCTCTACAGATTTAACTCTAGGGGTTCCAGTTAATGGTGGCAGTACAGAGCTCCACTCCATCACACTCCCTTTTCCAAACCAAGGAAGCATGCATTCACCTGGACCGTTTCCAGCCTGGCCACACTCTGGCCTTTTGCCTTTGCCCAGCCAGCCTCCCCAGCACCTCAAACAGAGCCAGCCCCTGGCAGTATGACCCAGCCTCCTCCCACTTGTCAAAGCCATGTCTGCAGCAGGCACAGCATGAATGGGGTAGCGTGGCCAGCCCACCTGCTCCTGTGACTGAGGGGAGGCTGCCCGGAACCCGTCCAGTCAAGCCCTGCCTCCCTCAAGGCACCCGCTCCTCTGCTCACTCAGCCACCACCACCACCAAGCTTCCGTCACCGCTCCAACCGCGAGGCAAGGAAGAAAGGGCAGTAATCTGCCAGAAATGGCAGAATCCAGGGCCCGGGAGGCAGACCCAGCTGCATGATGCAGAGCTTTCTTCCAAAGAACTGCAGGGAAGACCTCCAAATCCCACCCCCGCCAATCAGCCCATGTGTCTGTCCTGCAGCCTGGCTCTCGCTGCCCTGCCCCGGCGCCACCTGCTTGTCACCTGCTCCGCTGAGCTGGGCTGCGGGCGTCACAGGAGGGTCCCTGCCCGCCACAGGCCCTTCTCGTATCGCCCCTAGGGAGGCCAAGGACCTCGCCGGCTGGCTTCCAGAAAAGGTTCCAAATAAATCCGGCTAACCGAGGAAGTGGGCTTTGTTCTTCCAGGGATCTCAGAGCGGCCCCTAGTGGCCCTCCCGGGCAGCACAGGTTACATAACCAGCATCGCCCCAGGAGTCAGGCCTCGCTCAGCCTTCGCTCCCAGCACCATCAGATCTCATTCCACAAGCAAGCCTAGCACGGAGGGTCCCGGGTGAGCAGGCGGCCCAGGCCCCCCCTCAGCTGTGCCGAGACCAGCTGACTGGGGCCTGGATGGGAAGCAGTGCTGAATCTGGAGCAGCACTGTCCACACAAAAATGTAACACAAGCCACATAGGTCATTTTCTAGTAGCCATATTAAGAGTAAAAAGAAACGGGTGAATTTTAAGAATATTACTTTATTTACCCAATAATGCTCAAAATATTCCAACATATAAAAAGGTTGAGCTATTTTACATCCTTTTCATGCTGCATCCGCACAGCCAGGCTTGGTTTACATGTGCAGTGAGTGTGCCACAGCTCAAACCAGCCCGGCTCCGGAGCTCCCCGCCACGCGGCACGCGGTTCCCTTGGCGCACCCTGCAAAGGGGCAGGACTGCTGCCAGTCGGGATGCCCGAGGCGTGGGAAACCCCCCCTATGCTCCAGCTCTGAAGATACCTTTGGAATCTCTTTTTAAAGTTCTTTATTGAAGCAAAACTCTTCCTGCAAGTAAAACTAGAGACACAACACTGAAAACTGAGAACAGCCATTGCTCACGCGGAAGCCGAGTGCAGCTGGAGCTCTCCCTCCTCCCTCCCTCCCAGAGCCCGCGCCCCCAGGACCATACCCAGGTCTGAGGTGTGTGAGGCAATCACCGCTCTTGAAAATTCCAAATGGAAATGAAACGACAAGTGTCAGGCCTCTCCGGGCATTTGCATTTCCATGACTTCATAGAACCCTCAAACCAGTTACCCACCACGGATACGCCATCGCCTCATGCAGAGGAAGCAGGCTCAGGGGGCATTACATATATACACCCAACCCCGTGTCCACGGCGCCTCGGAAAACAGACCCCTGTTTTATTTACCAAATAAAACAATGAAATTGTCTTCTTTCTAGATAAACACTCCCCAATCCAGGCCTCAGACCAACTCTTACCCAGAGCCCTCAGCGCAGCGCCCACGTCTACGGGTCTCCCCGGAAGCAGATGAGCTCGTGCTCCTGGGCCGGTCTAGAGGGCTCCACAGAGCTGCCTGCATTCACCGGAAGCCCTCCAGCACTCAAGAAAAGACACTTTTGAAAAAAAAATTGTTTTTATTGGAACTCATCTGAACATCAGATATACCTGGTGTTGGTTAGCAAGAACCGTTTGTACATTTGATATTGATGGTGCCAAAACCAAAACAGTGACTGGACATGATGGGGAGAGATGTTGAGAATAAAAACCTGATTTTGGAGAGGAAAGTAAGAGCCAGTCAGATTCAGTGAGGATGCAAAACCTGGTACAACAAAATCCTTTTACAAAATATAAATTTATTACGAAAACCTGGAAGGATCATCTGAGAAAGGGAAAGAAAGACAAAAGGAGGCCAGCAGGGAGGAGAGGGAGGAAGAAGACAAGAGCTGAGGAGGAGGAGGGAGCTGAGCACCCAGAGGCGCGAAGCTCACCTGCCGGTGGCGCCCACTGTGAGACCTCGCCACAGACAAAGCATGCGGCCCGCAGGCTCACCCCCTCCAGGTCTGAGAAAGGAAAGGCTCCCTGGGAAGGGGACATGAGGTTGCGCAAAAACCCAACAAAAATAAAAATAAACACACCCCATAGTCTCATTTCCGATGTTCACTGTTTTAAAACGGAATACAACCATCGGCCAGCAGGAGGAAGACAGGGAGAGAAGCTAATGGACGTCGGACAGCCCGCCCTCCCGAGGGGGAAGGAGGAAGAAGAGACACGTGATGGTCTCCTGGCTGAGAGAGGGGAGAGAGAAGGGAGAGAGAGCAGAGGAGAGGGGCAGTTAAAACACTGACGTCTAATCTAGTTTACTGTGTTAAAAAGAGCCACATGCACAGCAGGCCCCGCGAGGGCCCCCATGCTCCCGTGGCCGTGGTGGACACTAGCTCCTGGCCTCGTCCCTGTCCTTGCCCGGTCCGAGCGGAGCTGCTGCTGCTGCTGCTGGGGCGGTGGCGGGCCTTCGGCCAGTCTGCGGGCGCCTTTGTGGAGGGAAGGTGGGTGGACAGCCGTATGACAGGGGAAAGAACACCAAAATGCCTCATTTCAAAGAAAATAGCAGTCTCTACACAGTTGTTTGTTTTGGTTCAGTACAAACAGAATAAAAAGTCGTTGCTTTGATGGTCAGGCAAACACCCAGTTCTGGAGAGGAGGTGCGGCCGGCGGGTGGACGGGAGCCCGGTGCTGGCGGGCGCCGGCGTGGCAGCCCTCTCCCCGGAGGCAGAGAGCACAGCTTTAGGTAGTGTAAGCCTTTCCTTTTATTTAGAATAATCTTTTTTTTCTTTTTCTTTTTTTTGTAAGCAATGTCCCCACTCCCAAGTTGGGCCAGTAAAGATTACATGAAAACTGGCACACCTATCAGCTGGAATACAGATGCACCAAATGAGGATTTAAAAACTTTCCGAGCGAAAAGTAGAACAAAAAGAAAAAAGAATCTCCTAGCATTTTCCCCAAAGGTTTCACTCTCCCGCCACACACACTCGCCAAAGGACCGCTACAGATCCATCTCTGTAAGAGAAGACAGAGCAGTGTCAATCCGGGGCCAGGAGCCACAGCAGGCCGTCAGTCTCGACAGGCAGAGGACGAGCTTGCCGGCCGGGCCCGGAGCCAGCACTCACCTATGTCAGCTTCTTGGCTTTGTTGTAGAGAGAATCCACTACTTTACTCATGTTCTGAATTGTTTCCAGAGCAGCTTCATAAGTTTTATCTACTGGGGGTTCATCGAAAATAATCAAAACACCCTCCCCCTGGTCCAAGATCCCTGCAGGAAACACAAGGGCAGCCATGTAAGAGGTGAGAGACGGGCTCAGACACAGGAGCTCTTCACACACACCCTCTCCCCGCTGCCTCCCTTCTCCAGAAAGGAGAGGAAGCAGACCCACCTCCCTGTTCCACTCATACATGTCTACTACACACTCTCACCCCAGGAGGAGGGGCAAGGATCCCAGGGAGCTACCAAATAAAACAATGAAATTGTCTTCTTTCTAGGTAAACAAGAACGTGATGCCTCTTCAGCCATTTCATCCCCACCACCAGCCCCTGCCTATATGAGTGTTACTCACCATGAAATTTCTTGTCAAGGATCATCTGTGATAATTTCCTTTCCACATCGGCCTAAAATCAAAGCACTTGATTAAAGGAACCCGTTTGCACTGGTCAGAGGTCACAGCGACAGGAAAGCCGTGTATAAAAGGCACTTGGGGGCGATGGACTGAAGACAAACAGCAACAAGGCACCTCCAGCTCTGGGCCCATGTTCCCCACGCCCCACTGAGAAGCCGGGGAACCTTCCAACAGGCCCACTGAGTGCAGTGCCAGCCCCCACAAACCCCTTTCCCCGTCCCTACCCCCAAGACAAGCTCAGGACTCCTTACCTTGGAGAGTTTGATGAGGCTAGATATGTGTTCAATCTAAAAGGAAAGGTAGAGAGACACCAACACTGAAAGTTTCACTTCTACCTCTCATCTAGGGGATGGGGGTTGGGGTTGCTGAGTGTCCAAAGGGCCAAATTCCCTTTAGCCACGCTTAGGTCTCCCAACACACACACTCCTCTCCACACACTCAGAAAACATTCACCGCATGGTGCTCACTGCAAAAGCAAGGAGACTGCACTGAGTACAGGCAGCGGCAATCTCAACAGCCTCTGCCCTCAGCATCCCTCTCCTGGATTCTTGTGCCATCAGAGTCCCAGGCCCTGGCCAGGCTGTTACAGTGTCGTCCCAATATGCCAAGGTTGCAGGTTCAACTCCCGGTCAGGGCACATGAAAGAATCAACCGAAGGATTGGTATGCATGCATATAGTACAACCAATGGACACAAAACTCTGGGGAGGGAGGGCATGTATGGGAGGTGGGGGAGGGGGGGCAATGGTAAGCTATGTACACATATAATACCTTAATAAATTTTAAAAAAAGAAAAATAAATTAAGATACTTGATACCTTTTCAAGAGAAAAATTGGGGGGGGGGGGGGGGGGGCGGAGAATCAACCAACGAATGTATAAGTGGAACAAGTAGATGCTTTTCTTCTTTCTCAAAAATCAAGAAATAAAATTTCTTAAAAAAGAGTCCCAATCTCTTGGTGGTCTCTGCCCACCAGGCACATCCTTGAAGTGGGTTCCCATTGAGGACAGGTGTGGGGAAGCAGGGGCTGCACTGGGAATGCCTAGCCAGAGAGGGGCTCGAGTCCCCAGGAGGGCTCTTACCTGTACTCGGGAAAAAGGCTCGATGACCCGGATCAGGTTCTGTTCCAGTAAGTTATCATACAGCTTGGCCAAGTGGGTGTTGATGATGGGGTCGTCCCGGAGCTCCGCCCGGTAATCTGTCAGGGCCTGCCAAAAGATGGGCAGAGGTGCACTTGAAAGTCCCACTATGCCTAGCTTCCTAAGTAGTATGCTGGCCCTTGCAATTGCATGGCTGACTGCAGTTCTGAAGGATTGGTGGAGATGAAAGAACAGTTATGGCAGAAGAAAAGGAACATCAAGAATTAAAGGATTTAAAAGAATTTTTTTTTAAAGATGGAGCCACCCCAGGTACCATCTTTGTCTGAAAGCTCAAATCATGTAAACCCCAAGAGTGGCTCAGTTTGTAAGCCAAATTCACTACACACACAATAGTTCTTAACATGTATACCCACAGAACAAACAGGGTCTCCACGGGGGGAAAAAAACCTCTCAGGTTAAGTCATGGGAAATTATGAATTCCAGAACCAGCTCTTGGAATTCTTCAAGGAACATCAATCAGCACAGTACAGCTCTGCAGTTAGCTCCTTCCTAATTAAACACGGGGTTAGCCCTCGTGTTTCAAATATCTGCTCATAGACCTTTTTTCCAAGGAACCCCTAACGGAAGTGTTCTATCAAGCATCCTAAACTTTGGGATAAAAGGATGTAGACTGTGCATTCATGCCTGTGATTTACTGACCTTTAGTAATGATCTCAGTATCCTAGCTCGTGTTAGCTGTGCTATAAAGTGGTAAGGGAAGGAAAGAAATCACACAAAGTAAAGAACTAAATACCCTGCTGGTGTGACTCAATGGTTGAGCATTGACCTATGAACCTGGAGGTCAAAGTTCGATTCCCAGTCAGGGCACATGTCCAGGTTGTGGGCTGGATGCCTAGTAGGGGCCATGCAGGAGAGAGTCAATAAATGGTTCTCCCTCATCACTGATGTTTCTATTTCTCTCCCTCTCTGAAACCAATAAAAATATATAAAATGTAACCAGTGAGGAAAACTGGTTGATAGTATCTATATATATAAAAACCTAAGCAACCGAATGATTGGCTGGTAGCTATGATGCACGCTGACCACCAGGGGGCAGACACTCAACGCAGGAGCTGCCCCCTGGTGGTGGGTGCACTCCCACAGCTGACACCAGACCAAAGGCTCAGGGGCCTCTCCCTCCAGCGCTCCCTGAGCAGTAGCAGGCGCAGCAGGGCCGGGATGAACAGGAGCACGTCCAGCGCAGGCTCAGGCTCCTCCCCAGACGCCTGCCACTTTGCACACTACCTTGTGCTGTGCAGGACTGACTAGGACAGTGGGCTGGAGCCTGACGAGATGGTGGGTAAGGCCGGGCTGCAATGGTGCAGAGATCCACTGATCCCCACAGGTCAGGCCAAGAGACCCCGCCAGTGCCTGAATCTGTGCACCAGGCCTCTAGTATAGAATAATTATGTACTATCTTTGCAACTTCTTATGAAATGATAATTATTTTTAAATAGTGTATGTTTTTTAAAAAGTGCTTAAATGCCCCTCTCTTCCACCTGTTCCCTACCAACCCAACACCATGCTTACCTTCTCAAAATCTGCGAGTGACCTGTTCTTGCTAGCCTGGGCCACACATTTTAATGCTTCTGTCTAAGAAGAAAGAGAAAAATAGTGAAAGTGATCTGTTCTGCACACCCACATCCCACAAACAAGTTTCATAAGCAGTATCTACATCCCAACAACTTCTGGTTGCAGGGAAGAACCAGGTCCACAACTGCTCTTGAGGCCTGGAAAGAAAAGCTACAATAAGACCCTTGAGGGAAAATGTGGCTATGCCTGCAAAGTAGACTGGAAGGTTCTACACTCATGGTGGCAGGAGACTGGGGTTCCCAAAGCAGGTACCTGATGGAATTTGGGGGAACACCCAGAGGCCCTAGTGCACATTCACCTGGCCCCTCCTGTTCCCTGAAGACTGAGAAATGGGGGCCCGGCATCATGCCTGCACCCACTCAATCCAGAGCATAAAGGTGGAGGAGACCTCGGCCAACAAGTGCTGCCAACTGGCATGGCAGTCAAGCAGTTACGGGACCAAGTTCCCAGGTCAAGTTCCCGCTGCCCCAACGGGTCCTTCATCACCAGTGCCAGCACACCTCACCTCCAAAGGCCCAACACCCTTTTGTTCTGTTTTGTTAATCCTCACCTGAGGATATTTTTTCCATTGATTTTTAGAAAGAATGGAATTAAGGAGGGAGGGAGAGAGAGAAACATTGGCATGAGAGACACATCAATTGGTTGCCTCCTACATGGTCCCAACTGGGGCCAGAGACTGAATCTGCAACCCAGGTATGTGCTTTTTTTTTTTTAATGTATTTTATTGATTTTTTACAGAGAGGAGGAGAGAGGGACATAGAGTTAGAAACATTGATAAGAGAGAATCATCGATCAGCTGCCTCTTGTACACTCCCACTGGGGATGTGCCCACAACCAAGGTACATGCCCTTGACCGAAATCGAACCCAGGACCTTTCAGTCCATAGGCCGATGTTCTATCCACTGAGCCAAACCGGTTTCAGCCCAGGTATGTGCTCTTGATCAGGAATCGAACCCAAGACCCTCCAATGCTCCAACCACTGAACAAAATGAGCCAGGGCTCCAACACCGTTTCCATGTAGGGCCTCCCTGTCCCCTGGTCTGCCCAAATACACTCCCTGGGGAACCAGGAAGGAAAACAAAAGGAATACCATTGTGTGCCAACCAGTTTCCCTTTGAAATCTGAAATAAATTAAAAATACTAGAAAACAGCTAGTTCCCACCACCCTTAAAAAAAAAACTAAAAAAAAAAAAACAAAAAAAAACCTGACACAGCATTCTCCAAAGATGACAAGTTAAAAGGGAAAATGACCAGAGAACTGATTTCTTTCCAAGACTCCCTATCCCTATAACATTCCTGATTCCTTCCTTCCCACCTGGTAAGACCTGTGCTTCATGAAGATTCATTCTGCTATGTTTATTAGTACGCAGACCAAAGTCTATTTTCATTAGGGTTGAGGCATCAGGATTTTACATATTAACTGCATGTTAAACCCTCAGAGTGATGAAGGTACAATCATTGGTTCAGGGCACCTTCTAACCCAGAAGAAATCTACAACATTAATCTCTTTAGGAGAACAGTCTGACTCCTGCTCAAAAGCTGTCATCAAGGTACACAAGACCAGAAGCTCCTCCTGTACCAGTTAAATGTACTTAAATAAGGAAGGTGTGTCTTATACAGCAGACTTCAGAAATAGAGCAAAGGGGGAGAAACCAAGATGGCGGCATATGTAAATGCCTAACTGCAGCCTCGCACAACAATTTCAAAAAAATACAACTAAAATGCAAAATGGACTTTATCCAGAACTACAGGAAAGTTGACTGACTGGAAATTCTACAACTAGAAGGAAGGTAAAAACCGGAAGGAAAATCAGAGGAGCTGTAAAAGCCTAAGGTACGGAGACACAGTGTGCGCTGGGGAGAGGACAGAGCTGGAGAGGAGGGGGTGGCTGAGTGCCTGGCTGGCGTTTCCTAGCGGGAAGGAGATAAAAGCTCCAGACTGTGCTGAACCCCAGTTCCACTGCACTGAACCCCAGTTCCGGGCCAGACCCTGGGGACCAAGCTCATACAGGGGGAATCTAGGCTGTAAGGTGGAAACCCAAGGGACTGACAAATAGCAGAGACCCGGAGGCGTGCACATTGCACGAAGAGGACGAACTGTTGACTGTGCCGCTGGATTGCCCTAGCGGGAAGGAGACAAAAGCTCTGGACTGTGCTGAACCCCAGTTCCGGGCTCATTGGGGAGAGACTAGACCAAGGTGGGCAAACTTTTTGACTCGAGGGCCACAATGGGTTCTTAAACTGGACCGGAGGGCCGGAACAAAAAACAACCTGACCATGCTGGCACTCTCATCTTGGGCTGCTGGTAAAGGAGCGGGGGGGGGGGGGGGGGGGGGAAATCAAGAGAACCCTCCGCTCTTTCGGCTCCTCGGGCCGGATAGAACAGCCGAACAGGCTGGATCCGGCCTGCAGGCTGTAGTTTGCCCACGGCTGGACTAGACTGTCCTGTAGTGGGCGAAACTCAAGGGCACCTTTCTCTCAGAGGTGCTTAAAGCGAATACTGAGGAACACTGAGACTCAGAAATCTCATAGGGCAGGGCTGATAGGAAGCTAAGGCTGTAGGCTCACCCTGAAACTCGGCCCCATCCAAGCTGAGCACAGAGGCTTTTGCAATTTTCCAAGTCTAGTCGAATAAGGCTGTCTCCCCGCATAGACACAGCTGATCCTCACAGCCAATTGGCCTGGAGGTCAGTTCCTCCCAGAGACACCAACAACAAAGACTTAACTACAACAAGGCTGTACACACAGTCCACAAAGGGATGCACCAAGAGTGTCCACCTCAGGTAACTGGGAGGCTGACCCACTGAACCATATAGGACACCTTAGTATACAAAGCCACCTTACCAACTCAGGGAAGCAGCGAAAATGCCGAGACAGGAAACAGATCACAAACGAAAGAAATGGAGGACAAAAAGCGACTAGATATAGAGTTCAAAACCATAGTAATAAGGTTTTTTAAAAATTTCCTAGAAAAGGCCAATAAAATAAACAAGACCTATGAGGATATGAAAAGGAATCAACTAGAAATAAAAAATACATTGTCTGAAATAAAAAATATTATACAGAGTCCTAAAAGCAGAATGGAAGATCGCAAGAATCAAGTCAAAGATTTGGAACATAAAGAGCCAGAGGACACTTCTCCACAGAAGCAAGAAGGCAATCCAGAAAGTTGAAGATAATGTAAGAAACCTCTGGGACAACTTCAAACAAACCAACATCAGAATTATGGTGGTCCCAGAAGATGAGAGCGAGCAAGATACTGAAAACATATTGGAAGAAATAGTGACAGAAAATTTCCCCACCTGGTGAAAGAAATAGACTTACAAGTCCAGGAAGTGCACAGAACCCCTAAAAAAAAGGAATCCAAAGAGGTCTACACCAAGACACATCATAATTAAAATTCCAAGAGCAAAAGACAAAGAGAATATTAAAAGCAGCAAGACAAAAGCAGGTAGTTACCTATAAAGGAGCATCCATACGATTGTCAGCTGATTTCTCAACAGAAACCATACAGGCCAGACGGAAATGGCAAGAAACATTCAAGGTGATGAATAGCAAGAACCTACAGCCAAAAATACTCTACCCAGCAAGGCTATCCCTCAGAATCGAAGGCCAGATAAAGAGCTTCACAAATTTTAAAAAAAAGCTAAAGGAGTTCATCACCGCCAAACCAGAATTATATGAATTGCTGAAGGGGGTTCTTTAGGAAGAGGAATAAAATAAAGATAAAAATGATGAACAACAAATACGTAACTATCAACAAGTGAATCTAAACACCAAGGGAATTAAAAAATCTGATGAACCATATTAACTGGTGAATATAATAGAATCAGAGGTATGGAAGGAGAGTGAACTGACGATTCTTGGGGAAAAGGGGAGTGGGGGTGCAGGAAGAGACTGAACATAAACTGTGCACCTATGGATGAGGACAATGGGGGGTGGGGAAAGGGTAGAGGGTGGGGTGGGAAGCTGGTAGAGGGGAGCAATGGAGGGGGGGGAATGAGGAACAGTTGTAATAATCTGAATAAAAATTTATTTTAAAAAAAAAATAGAGCAAAGGCTCGGTCCCTGTGGCTCAGTTGGTTGGGTGTCATCCCATAAACCAGGAGGTTGCCAGTTCAATTCCCGGTCCAGTCACATGCTTGGACTGCAGGCTCAACCCAAGGCAGCAGATCAATGTCTCTGTCTCTGTCTCTCTCTCCCCCCCCCCCCTCTCCTTCTCCCTCTCCTTCCTTTCTCCCTCCCACCCTCCCTCTCCATCTATCTCTCCCTCTTTCCCTCCTTCCCTCCCTCCCCACTTCTTCACGCTAATAATCAATAAAAAAAATTTTTTTTAATATAGTGCAAAATGTTCTCAGCATTTGTCCTAGAGACAGAAGAAATGTCATAATGAGAAAAGCCTGGAACTTAGAGCCAAGATAACCTAAGTTAAAAGTCTGGCTCCATCACTACCAGTTAGTTGCCTGACCTTGTTCTGGATACCTGGTCTCTCCTAGCCCATTTCCTCAACTCTACTCCTAGATAATAACTGTATTCACTTCAGCAATAACCAGTATTCTTCTGGTCAAAATTAGAAGCTGATCTGAAACTCTTTCTGATAAAAAGCCAATCAGGGCCACTTGTGGAGAAGGAAGAAATCATCTTGTGGCCATTCCTCTAAAGATACAGTGAGATAGCCGATGTGCCTGTTGTTTAGAGGCAAATGCATTTGAATCTACAAAGATTACTTTTACTTTAGTAATGACATTTAAACAAAGTACAAAGAAGAGATGGTGAAGATATCTGAGACGTCATCTTTATACAGGTGTTACTCACAGCTATTTAGACACAAAAGGTACCACAAAAAGAGCTACTGGCCCAGCCAGTGTGGCTTGGTGGTTAAGCGTCACATCGACCCATGAACCAGGAGATCATGGTTCAATTACCAGTCAGGGCACATGCCAGGGTTGCAGGCTCTATTCCCAGTAGAGGGTGTGCAGGAGGCAGCTGATCAATAAATTATTCTCTCTCATCATTGATGTTTCTATCTCTCCCTCTCCCTTCCTCTCTGAAATCAATATATTTTTTAGGAAAAAAGAGCTCCTCTTGCACCACATCCAAAACTCAGGACATGAGTGCAAGGTGCTAATATGAGAAGCACTCAGGTGAGTCATCAAAACTTAGTTTCTGGCCAAAACCGGTTTGGCTCAGTGGATAGAGCGTCGGTCTGGGGACTGAAAGGTCCCAGGTTCGATTCCGGTTAAGGGCATGTACATTGGTTGCGGGCACATCCCCAGTAGGGGATGTGCAAGAGGCAGCTGGTTGATGGTTCTCTCTCATCGATGTTTCTAGCTCTCTATCCCTCTCTCTTCTTCCCTGTGAAAAAATAAATAAAATATATATTTAAAAAAAAAAAAAAAAAAACTTAGTTTCTGCACCAAGCAATCTGATCTTCTTAAAGCACATGTGTACCAGGCCTTACTGGACTTCAACTAGGAGAATTCAAGATTCCATATTCTGCACATGCCAAGTTTGCAAGTCAGACTCAGATAAATTTCCTGGTCAAAGCTAAATACAACCTAACTCAATGCAAATGCTAAAACTCACTCCTATAAGTCTTTCAAACCATCTAATGTTCAAAAGAGCACAAGACACTGACTTTTTAGATCACAAATTTAACAGTATAAGAAATATACTGGCCGAAACCGGTTTGGCTCAGTAGACAGAGTGTTGGCCTGCAGACTGAAAGGTCCCGGGTTCAATTCCAGTCAAGGGCATGTACCTTGGTTGCGGCACATCCCTGGTGGAGAGTGTGCATTAGGCAGCTGGTCGATGATTCTCTCTCATCGTTGTTTCTAACTCTCTATCCCTCTCTCTTCCTCTCTGTAAAAAATCAATAAAATATGTATTTTTTTTTAAAAAGAAATATACTGAATAGGTTTAAGGGACAGGGGTTGGGGAGGGGGGTAAAAATGTGGAAAGGAGACTTGAAGAACAGTAGTCTCACCAAACATCATGTCTGCCAATATGCTGGCCTCAAGTAAGTAGAGATCAGAACTGCAGTCATGGTGTTCCTTACCTGCCTCCCTGCATACCGCAGTGCAAGCTTCCCGCTCACCAGAGCCTGGACATCTTCTGGGCTAGAGGGAAAAAAAACACATACTTGGTCAATAGCTCCAGGATATTATGCTGTAAGTATTGGCTTAGGCAAATTTCTTTTTCTCAGAATTCTACTGAGAATCAGCCCTACCCCAAACCCCATATGCCCCTCACATTGCAAAAGCCACTATGAATTTACACTCTGGGATGAAAATCAACAGTGAGGAACAGAAAAACTTTAGCATTAAAAAGAAAGTCACAATGCCGAAACTGGTTTGGCTCAGTGGTAGAGCGTCGGTCTGCGGTCTGAAAGGTCCTGGGTTCGATTCCAGTCAAGGGCACATACATTGGTTGCGGGCACATCCCCAGTAGGGGGTGTGCAAGAGGCATCTGGCCGATGTTTCTCTCATTGACGTTTCCAGCTCTCTCTCTCTCCCTTTCTCTCTGTAAAATATCAATAAAATATATTTAAAAGGAAAAAAAAGAAAGTCACAATGAACCAACCAAAAGTAGTAGAACAAACAGGCAGAATAATAAGAGTAAGTCAAATCCCAATATAAGATCCAAAAAACGAGCCAGCATGGATCAGTGGTTGAGGGTCAACCTATGACCCAGAAGGTCAAGGTTCGATTCCCAGTCAGGGCACATGCCCCGTTGTGGGCTTGACTCCCTAGTAGGGAGTGTGCAGGAGGCAGCCAATCAATGATTCATCATTTATGTTTCTCTCTCTCTTTCCCTCTCCCCTCCTCTCTGAAATAAAAATATCTTTATAAAATAAAGAACCAAAAAGAATCCCAGTATCTCATTTACTATCCCAAAATGTGGATAAATTATGTATTATTCTTTATAAACATCTGT
Source organism: Vespertilio murinus (assembly GCA_963924515.1). NCBI lineage: Eukaryota > Metazoa > Chordata > Mammalia > Chiroptera > Vespertilionidae > Vespertilio > Vespertilio murinus. The sequence goes on along the minus strand of OZ004718.1, from coordinate 27,611,027 downwards.
CATACTTTCTGTTGACCTCTTTTTCAAACCTCTCCCTAACCTCTTCCCTAATCTACCCCCTGTTTGAGTGTGAGTTATTTTCTGGCCCTCTGTCCAATGATTACTCTTTGAACAGAATAATTGCAGGATACTCCAAGGAGGTTTCCCATCTACTTCCAGCAGTCCCCGTCCCTGCCAAGCCATCTCTGGCACAGCAGAAAACTTAGTTAAAAATCTGAATTCTCATATCCCAGAGTTAATCTGCACCTACCTGTTGAGCATGATTTTGCACAACAACATGTACTTCAGAGAGGTGATGGCCTTGGGGCTATCAATGGAGTCATAACCCTCAAATGCCTCATAGAAATATGAATATGCAGTTTTCCAGTCCTTCTCCTCTGCTGCGTGAATAATACCTAAGCATTGAAAAGGAAGGTGGAAGAACCACATTAGAACCATACAAGATCAGAGCTGGGAAGGGCCTCAGAAATCTACCCCAATCCCATCCACTTGGGATAAGGAAAGGATAAAGGACCTGTCCAAAGTCATTATCAGCTGTTGGCAAAGCTGGGATTAGAACCCATGTCTTTCTTTGGCTTCCCAGTTCAATGCCATCTTGCTAATATAAATTCTAAAAGAGTTAAGACCCAACTCGAGGAAGATCCTAAAGCCTGCATACTGTAACATCTTCTCCATGCTTCTCACCCTACTGCATGCATCCTTTTTGTAGCCACTAGGAAAAGAACACCCTCCATTACATAACTTTCCTAAGTCAGGAAGTTGACCCAAATATCCCTGAATAACTGATTTTAATAATATTTACCATTTCATTAAGCTAGCTTTTCTAAGCTTGACATTTTTATATGTAAGCAGCTTTCATGGGGGAGAAAAAAATCCATTCTCTTATATCCTCATTTGAAATATTTCTCATTTATGGATGTCCTTTATCCCAGTTGTGAGTTGCAACAGTATATAGATTTCACATTAAATCCATGGGCTTAAATGCACAGTTAAGCAGTATTTAGACTGACATATCACATTCATCTATTTCTCTACTTCTTAGAAGTTGGGTTGCCCCAATGAGCCTAACTTTTGAACCTGCTACTATTTCCAACCTATGCCATGACCTGGCATAATATGAAAATTAGTTCTTTTTAGCTTGGGAGCACCCAAGTCCTGAGTGTCTATCTACATATTAGTTCTAACTCTGCCTTACCCCCATCCATTGTTTACCACAGGGCTTTCCAACATTCTTCAAATCAAGGTACATGTAGCAGAACAGTGGTCTGCAAACTCATTAGTCAACAGAGCCAAATATCAACAGTACAATGACTGAAATTTCTTTTGCGAGCCGAAAACCAACTTCTGTGCATGGGCCACTAAGTTTCAATTGAACTGCACGTGGTATTTTGTGGAAGAGCCACGCTCAAGGGGCCAAAGAGCCATATGTGGCTCTCGAGCCGCAGTTTGCCAACCACTGTAGAAAGTATTCAGCTTGCTGGAGTAAAGAGATTAAACTACTGACGTATGCCCCAAGATATCAATGTTTCAGCACCCTTCTAACCTACCTACTTACATACCTGTGTGTCTGGCACCCCAGCTGGGATCCCCAGCACTTTACCCTACCCGAACTGCCTTCCCCTCTAAGGCTGAAGGATTCAGATCCTCCTTCTACTATTCTTAAACACAGAAAACCCACTCTTCTCTGCGGCCAAGGAGAGCTCCCTAAAGAATATCCATCAAACTATTAACCCTGATAAAACTAGGTAAGACAAATCTCCATTTTCCCGTATCTCCCAGTGCAGAGCTAGAGAACAGATCAGACCCAAACTAAAATTAGTCAGGAAAAAAAAAGTAAAATATGCCCCTACCCCAAGATGGTATATGGTTTTCCCAAACACATCAGTAAATAGGGGCCACATTAGGACTATGAGCATCATGGTTGGTGTGGGGTATATTGTTTAAAAAGAACTAGACTGGCCGAAACCGGTTTGGCTCAGTGGACAGAGCGTCAGCCTGTGGACTGAAAGGCCCCAGGTTCGATTCCGGTCAAGGGCATGTACATTGGTTGTGGGCACTTCCCCTTGGGGGGGTGTGCAAGAGGTAGCTGGTCCATGTTTCTCTTCAATGTTTCTAACTCTCTCTCCCTTCCTGTCTATAAAAAAAATCAATAAAATATATTTTTTTTTAAAGAAGAACTAGACTGTCACTCATTCAACACAAATATTAATGAGAGCTTCCCATGTACCAAGCACTGATGTAGCTGCTATGGAGGAAATAAATACAAATGAGGTCCTCAAGGAGCTCAGTCTCACAGTGGGAAAGATGGTCATACAAAAAAAAACAAAAAACAACAACATAGGGAAGTGTGAAGAAAAGACTTACTGGAGAGGGTTTATAGAGAAGACATCTGAGCTGGATCTAGAAGGATGCTTAGGAGTTTGCCAAGGGGACAAGATGAAAAGGGGAATTTTGAAGCAGAGTTGACAAAATATATAAAAGCCCAGAAGCAGAAGCACGTGAAGTAATTTGATGAATAGGAATGAAAACCAAAGGTGATCATGAGAAGGAAAGGATGCTTTCCTTTTTTTCAATCCTCACCCGAGAATACAGTTCACTGATTTTAGAGAGAGGAAAGGGGGAGAGAGAAACATACCGTATATCAGTTGCCTCCTGTACTCACCCCAAATGGGGATTGAGCCCACAACCTGGTGGTGTTGGGACAATGCTCCAATCAACTGAGCCACCTGACCAGGGCAAGATGCTTTCCTTTGGTTAAAGTATAAGTGAGCCTAGAGATTACAGGGAACTAATGGAAAATTTTAAACAAACAAGTTGCATGATCAGATTTGTATTTCAGAAAAATGATTTTTGGACCAGTAAGAAAGACGGACTGAGGAAAGTGACTTGGGACAGTTAGATCAGTAAAAAACTCCAGTGTCTAGGCATCAATTAGAGCAGTGATTGCTGAGATGGAAAAGGAAAGGCTGATGTGGAGACAGACTCAACCTGATCTGGCAACTGAGTATGAGCATGAGGGGTGAAGGAGGGGAAGGGGTCAAAATTACTCCAAAGACAACAGCTTGAGCAACTAAGTCAATGATGATGCCACTAACTAAAATAGGAGAGGCAGAAAAGAACAGTGGAAGGGGTTAAATAATTTTGGTTTTTAACATGCTGAGATTGAAATATAGTGTGTATGTCCATTATGCAGCTGAAAATCTGGATCTGGAATTTAGGAGGAAGTTACTGGAGATTTAGATGAGGGGATCGTTAGTGTTTTATATCAACTAAAGCCCGGGGAAAACATGGAGTTAGACAGGAAACAGGGAGAACAAGAAGAGAAAAGAACTGAGAAAACAACACTGAGGAACACAGCAAAGCATGACCAAGGATAATTAGTCAAGGGAGGAGGGCCAAAAAGACAGTGATATCAAAGAAGCCGAGCCCTGGCCAAGTGGCTCAGTGACTGGAGTGTGGGCTTATGCACTAAAAGGGTTGTGGGTTCAGTTTCCAGTCAAGGGCACACACCTGGGTTGCAAGTTTGATTCCCTGGCCCAGGTTGGGACGTGTCTGTAAGGCAAACAATCTATGTATCTCACATAAATGTATCTCTCTCTCTCTTCCTCCTTTCACCCTCCTCCCACCCCTTTCACTCTCTCTAAAAAAAAATCAATAGAGAAAATACCCTTGGGTGATGATTAACGAGAGAGAGAGAGAGAGAGAGAGAGAGAGAGAGAGAGAGAGAGAGAGAAGGAAGAAAGAAAAAGAAACCTAGAGTATTTAACAAGGTCAAAATCCCCCATCAGAGGAGTCAAGAGAGATAAGAAAATAAGGATAGTCTTTCAAAACTTTCAAGAAGCTTGCCAAGAAAAGAAGACAGCAACTTAAAAAGGAGAAAGAACTGTGCTTTATCAGCTGGGTGGTTCAAAGCTTGAGATGCAGATCCACATGTAGAAGAGAGTACAGATTCAGAATGGAACAAGAGGACAAGTAGAAGGATCATTCTTGAGGGAGGCTACAAATGGATAGTGACTAAATTCTGGAGAGGGAAAATAAGCGAGTTTATATAAAAATGGCCTCCAATTCCTCTGAGAAATCAGATGCAAGTTTATGTCTTAACCATGAAGGAAAGGCATAATAAAAGAGCAGGGATTTAAAGAAAGTGGCAAGAACTGGACAGGGCTAGGTACTATGATAAAAACTTTACATTCATCATAATTTAATCCCCACCACAATCCTATGAAGAGGTACAATTTACAGATGAGTTATAGATAAATTAAGTAACTTGCCCTATCTTTGATAAATTATCTAACTAGAATTTGGCAGAACTAAAATGTCAACCTAGGAAAGTCGGTTTCTAGAGCTATTGCTTGTAACCTCTGAATGACAAAACATGCCATTTGATACTCAAAATACTCAAGAGGCAAGTAGGGCAGGTATTATCTCTCTTTTACAGACATGGAAATTAGAACTACAGAGAGGTAAGGGCTTAAACTAGTTTTCTGTTTAATTCCAGTGCTCCTTCAGTAATAATAAGTATAACCAATAAAAGCTGCTAACTTCAACTATTCTACTGCCCATGGTCCCCAACATTCACACACTCCATCAGAAAGCTACCCACTAAACTCAACTTAGCCCTGTTCTGAGGCCACTTGGAAAAGTCCAACATGCTTTACAAAGATCTCCAAGTGACAATAGACTCGGGTTAATCAATGTTAGAAAGAGCTGCCACCAGCCCGAATAGTGACAAAGAAGGAAATTAAGGGAGCTTTTTAAAAACTAAGTGAGAGTTCTCTAAGGTCTTGGCTCTAAAAATCAGGTTGCCTGGGCAACCATGGATAAACATGTTATTAATATATTTTAGGCAGTTAATAGCAAGCTAATAGAAGGGGGAAGCTAGTTAGAGAAAACCTTCTAATTGGTTTCTCTGAAGAAGGCTTAAGCCAAATCAGCCAATTTTATTCCCCAGCCCCAACCCCCCATATTCCTTCCACCTATGAAATAAGATGAGTTTTAAGAAAACATCCCATGAGTAGCTACAGGTATTACCTGACTGCATATCCAATGTGGCCTGCAATTTAGGGGGGCAGTAGATGGCATTTGCTGTGGTTCGAGCAGAGGTTAAGGCAGCTCGGGCTTTCGGCAAGTTGCTGAGGGCATGGTACGTTTTGCTTTCTAAAAGCTGTACTTCCACCAAAAGGGCTTTGTCATCCATCTTTTTCAACTCCCGCAACAGCTGAGAACCTGGAGGAGGAAAAATATTATGCCCCTTTCTGAGCCATAATCTTAAAGCCTTCATCCCATAATATCTCCCTCTCCCACCCTCATAAGAACACTCAGGATAAAGAAACCAGAAATCTGCCTGAACCCAAAAAGAGGTTACCTACTTACAAGAATTTTCTGTTAATTGTGCTATTTTCCAAAAGAGAAACACAAATCTCTTTGAAGCATTCTGTATTCTAAGGAGCACATTAGAGCCAACAGCTCTATGAGCTTACTTGTAAATTTTGAAATCTCCACCCAGAAAACACTGAAACTAGTTATCCAGTGATCTCACTCTCTGTCCAGCAATCACAGATTACATAAAAAATACCCAAGCACTGAGGTTGGTGGAAGTAGGAAAAAAGTTCTGGATATACCAATGTTCTCCAAATACACCTTACCTTCTTCCCCATCTCAGATGTGAAAAATCAAAGCTAAAAAGACTTGCATGAGATACAACAATTAACTCAAAGTGAGTCAAAGACCTAAATGTAAGATTTAAACCTATAAAATATAGGAGTACATCGTCGTAATCTTAGATTAGACAATGATTGCTTGGTGATGATACTAAAATCATAAGTAACAAAAGAAAAATGGGATTTAATCCAAATTAAATTATGCTTCTATGAAAACCACCAAGAAAGTGAAAAAAACAAATCATAAGGGGGGAAAAATATTTGCAAATCATATATCTGGTAAGGGACTGGTATCCAGAATAAATAATAAAAGCAAAAATAATCCAATTAAAAAACAGCAAAGGAGCTGAAACTGGTTTGGCTCAGTGGATAGAGCATCGGCCTGTGGACTGAAGGGTCCCAGGTTCAATTCCAGTCAAGAGCATGTGCCTTGGTTGCGGGCACATCCCCAGTTGGGGGTGTGCAGGAGGCAGCTGATGGATGATTCTTTCTCATTGATGTTTCTAACTCTCTCTCTCTCTTTCTTTCTGTAAAAAAATCAAAATCAATAAAATATATTTTTTTTAAAAAATAGCAAAGGATTTGAATCAAGATTTCTCCAAAGACATACAAATGGGCCAATAAGTATATGAAAAAATGCTTAACATCATTAGTCATTAAGGAAATGCAAATCAAAATCACAATGAGGTACCACATCATGCCAACTAAATGGCTAAAATAAAAAATAAAAAAACAGCCCTAGCTGGTTTGGCTCAGTGGATAGAGCATTGGCCTGGAGACTGAAGGGTCCCAAGTTCCATTCCAGTCAAGGGCACATGTCCAGGTTGCAGGCTCAATCCCTGGTGGGGGGCGTGCAGAAGGCAGCCAATCAATGATTCTTGCTCCCTGATGTTTCTCTTTCTCTCTCTCTCTTCCTTTTCTCTTTGAAATCAACAAAAATATATATATTTTTTTAAATATATATATTTTATTGATTTTTTTTTTTTTTACAGAGAGGAAGAGAGATAATCAATTATCCATCAGCTGCCTCTTGCATACCCCCTACTGGGGATGTGCCCGCAACCACGGTACATGCCCTTGACCGGAATCGAACCTGGGACCTTTCAGTCCGCAGACCAACGCTCTATCCACTGAGCCAAACCGGTTTTGGCAACAAAAATATATTTTAAAAAATAAAATCTATTTTCTTTAAAAAAGGAATGAAGGGCTGCCATATGCTATAACATGGATGAACCTTAAAAACATTATCCTAAGTGAAAAAAGATAATCACAAATACCATATATTATATAATTCCATTTATATGAAACTAGAGGCCTGGTGTACAAAAATTCGTGCACTCGGGGAGGGGAGGTCCCCTCAGACTGGACTGTGCCGTCTTGCAGTCCAGGACCCCCAGAGGGATATCCACCTGCAGGCTTAACCCCACTCCTCGGGGACTCAGTCCTAAACTGGCAGTCAGACATCCCTCTGGCAGCCGAGGAGCCCTGGGGGATGTCCAACTGTGGCTTAGGCCTGCTCCCCTAAGCCGCAGCCAGACATACTTAGTGCTGCAGAGGTGGCGGGTGAGGCTCCCACCACCCGTGAGCCCATCTGCTGGCTGAGCGGCTCTCCCCAGAAGTGTGGGAGCACACTGACCACCAGGGAGCAGCTTCTGCATTGAGCATATGCCCCCTGGTGGTCAGTGCACATCATAGTGGCCAGTCATTCTTCCCTTAGGGTCAATTTGCATATTACTCTTTTATTATGTAGGCTGTCCAGAACAGGCAAATCTACAAAGGCAGAAAAGAGATTAGTGACTGCCTGGTAAGCCGGGAAGGTGACAGATCAGAGATTGATGGGAAGTGATAACTAATGGGTCCAAGATTTATATCTGGGATAATAAAAATGTTCAGAAAATCAGAGAGTGGTAATGGCTGCACAACTTTATGAAATACTAAAAACCACTGGTCTGTACACTTTTAAAGGATTAATTTTATGGTCCGTTAACTATATTGCAATAAAACTTATTTTTTACATCCTACTATTTGCTAAAACCATATGAAATTGTCATTTTTGCAGGATAAAAATGGAATATTAGCAATTTCTTCAACTTAATAGATTACAAAAGCCATGTTCTTCCATATGGTAAAAATAATCCAGGATCTGCCGAAATCGGTTTGGCTCAGTGGTAAAGCGTCGGGCTGCGGACTGAAAGGTCCCAGGTTCAATTCCGGTCAAGGGCATGTACATTGGTTGCAGGCACATCCCCATTAGGGGGTATGCAAGAGGCAGCTGGTCGATGTTTCTCTCTCATCGACGTTCCTAGCTCTCTATCTCTCTCCCTTCCTCTCTGTAAAATATCAATAAAATATACTTTAAAAAATAATAATAAAATAAAATATATTTAAAAGAAAGAAAAATAATCCAGGATCTACTCATTAATTTAAAAAACAACAACAACAACAAAACAGCACAGCCAGATGTGGCTCAGCGGTTTAGCATCGACCCAGGAACCAAGAGGTCACTGGTTCAATTCCCAGTCAGGGCATATGGCCCGGTTGCAGGCTCGATCCCCAGTGGGGAGCATGCAAGAAGCAGCCAATCAATGATTCTCTCTCATCATTGATGTTTCTCTCTCTCCCTCTCTTTCTAAAATCAATTAAAATAAAATAAAATTAAAAAAAAAAAAAACAGCAGCAGGCAAAGATTTCAAGGAGTTTATGCCACACAGGAGAAATGGCCCACTCCAACATATATATATTCACATCTAATTAATTTATTTTTTTAATTTTATAAATGTTTTTAAAAATATATTTTAAGTATAACTATAAACAGATATGTAAATGTGATAAGACAGTAAAACAGTTTGCAATTTAACCTTTCTATTCTCTAAATTTAAAAAAATTACTTCTAGTTAGTTTCTTAGAACTTCCAAATGGCATTTTTCTATGACAGATTCAGTAAATAAAGAAGGTTAAGCCTTCTTAGAAGAAAAATTATTAATGCATAACTAATAAGAGTAGTCAGGCTCTAAAATACATTCATTTAGCCAGCTAGGATGCCTTATTAATTACTACCAGCAACTTACCCAAATGCAATGCTTCCTGGTACCTCTTGGTATCGAAGTACAAAGACACTAGTCTTGCCTAGGAAAGAGAAAAGGCATTGACTGATGAAAGAAAGAAATCAAAGATTGATAGTCACAAAACTGTTACTGTTAAATATTCAAGTCCTGATGATAGCATCAAATTCAGTCCAAAAATATCTAGCCCAGTGTTTCCCAAACTTTTGACATATGTGTACCCCTTCTATAATTTTCGTTAAAGCTGAGTACCCCTCATCAAAAAAAAAAAGAATGTATTTTAATAACAATCAAAATATTTTTATTTTTTTGGTACATACACAAAATAATAATAAACGAAAAATAAAATTATTCATAATAAAATATAAATAAAAGTTATAAATAACATTTATTTGGATCAATGAGAAGGATGAAATTGACTTGACTCATGAGAACGTAGAATTAGGCGCAACTAAGCACGGTGCAGTGCATATCCCCACCAAACTCCAGTGCAACTCGTACCCCCACCAAACTCTTCCCGTAACCCTGGGAATATGCGTACCACACTTTGGGAAACACAGATCTAGGCCATAGTATTATCTCTTTATGGGCAGTGACTGCATATTAATTTTATGTTACAGCTTACTTCTCTAAGTTAGCAGGTCTGTCATAAATCTTCAAACAGAGCAATTCTCATAAATAAGACTATTAGCTATAATCTTTGGGTGCCTGAATAATCCAGAGTTGCAGAAAATACTTTTATCAGTATGGTGTTACTTATACTCATAGTCTGCCTAATGCAGAGAGACCAGAAAATAGTACTAATGTAGGCACATACCTCCAAAGCTTGGCGTAAGAATGTTCTTTTCTCTGATTTGGCCCATTCGATACACTCTAAACACAACTCAACCTGCAACAGGAAAGAGACAATAATGCAACATTATGTCTTCACATTACTCCGACAAACTTTGTTTTGGAGAATAGCTTTAATTTCCACCTTACATATTACCTATATTGTTGCTCTACTTAATGTCTCAGGGGACATGCTTGATACACAGATTTCAATGTGTAATGGTTATCCTATATAATAAAAGAGTAATATGCAAATTGATCGTACCTCTGCTATACCCACACACCATGCCCACCAGCCAATCAGGAGTAGGCAAATTAATCCAAATAATATGGCTGGCAGAGGAGGGAAGTTGGGGGTGACTGGGCATACAGGGAAGGGCAGTTGGGGGGCGTAGGGGGGGGGACCCAGGCCTGAAGGGGGAACAGTTAGGAGTGATCAGGTGTGCAGGGGAGGGCAGTTAGGGGCAAACAGGCTGGCAGGGGAGTGGTTAGGGGTGATCAGGCTGGCAGGTAGAAGTGGTTAGGGGCAATCAGGAAGGAAGGCAGGCAGGCGAGCAGTTGGGAGCCAGCAGTCCTAGGTTGTGAGAGGGATGTCTGACTGTCCCTTTAGGCTCGATCCTACCTGAATCGCGCCTAAATGGGCAGTGGAACATTCCTCGAGGGGTCCTAGATTAGAGAGGGTGCAGGCTGGGCTGAGGGACAACCCCCCCCCCCCAATGCATGAATTTCATGCACCGGGCCTCTAGTAGTATTATAATGGAGAATTAACTAGGCTTTTTACACTCAAAGTATCTCGGTGCTTAAGACTGTGTTCCTCTGGAAGAGTCTCATTGTTGATTCCTCTTCTACCTGTCCCAGAAGAGACCCAGCATTTCCAATATATATATAGCCCTGGAATGTAGAGTTCTATGATGGCTGAAAATTTTTTAAATCAGAAATTTGCCCCCAAATAATTGCAAACAGTAACAATAATGTTTTAATGTGAATACACTGGGAGAAATTCTCAGCCTAAGCATGAATGCCTTGTTCCTAACAGTTGCTTGTAAGACTCAAAGGGCTCAGCTGCCCCTGGCTGGTTTGGCTCAGTGGGTAGAGCATTGGCCTGCAGACTGAAGGATCCCAGGTTCAATTACGCCAAGGGCACATGCTTAGGGTTATGGGCTCGATCCCCAGTGGGGGGTGTGCAGGAGACAGCCAATCAATGATTCTCTCTCATTAATGTTTCTATCTTTCTCTCCCTCTTGCTTCCTCTCTAAAATCAATAAAAATATATACTTAAAACAAAAAGGGGGGGGGGGGGGGGGACCAGCTGGCTTTTCCCTTTCAGATTCTAAGAAGTGCAACTAACAAATTCATCTAGCCCAGCACACTAGCTTTTATTAAAAGGAGCAAACAGAACTTAGAATTAAATGAACACTTTAACAGGCATTTAAGCTTTTTTTTTTAATTTTTATTTTACTGATTTTTTACAGAGAGGAAGGAAGAGGGATAGAGAGCTAGAAACATCGACCAGCTACCTCCTTCACACCCCGCACCGGGATGTGCCCGCAACCAAGGGACATGCCCTTGACCGGAATCGAACCTGGGACCTTCCAGTCCGCAGGCTGATGCTCTATCCACTGAGCCAAACCGGTTTCAGCCATTTAAGCTTTATTTATAGGTACTCTGAATCCCTAGTTCCATCTGCCACCTAAGCAGTAATGTAACGTGCAAAGTAACTGATTTAAAGTAGGGATCTATGCTAGATGGTCTAAATACCATCAGATAGCCTTGACACATTAGCTTTGACAAAGTACTTATTAAGCACTGCAGGTCTTATGTTACTTGTTACTGCAAGTTTTTTATTAAAATGCTAATCAGAGCATAATATAAAATGAAATTGAATTTTCTGGAGAACTTACTAATACAACAGGTTTTTGCTGTTACTGTTGTTTTAAATATATTTTTATTTATTTCAGAGAGTAAAAAAAGGGAAGAGAGCCGAAACCGGTTTGACTCAGTAGAGAGCATCGGTCTGAGGACTGAAAGGTCCCGGGTTCGATTCCGGTCAAGGGCATATACCATGGTTGTGGGCACATCCCCAGTGGGGGGGGGGGGGGGGAGATATGCAGGAGGCAGCAGCTGATTGATATTTCTCTCTCATCAATGTTTCTAACTCTCTCTCTCTCTCTCTCTGTGAAAAAAATCAATAAAAAATATTTTTTAAAAAAGAGGGAGAGAAACAGCAATGATGAGAATCATTAATCTGCTGCCTCCTGCACGCCCCCTACTAGGGATCAAGCTCAAAACTTAGGTGTGTGCCGTTGACCAGAATCAAACCTAGGACCCTTCAGTACACAGGCTGACACTCTATCCACTGAGCCAAACTGGCTAGGGCACAATCAGTTTTTGATGGAAATTCAAAGTTCTCTCAAGAGATGTTGTAAGGAGAGAAAAGCAAATGGACAGTCAAAACAAAACGACTCATCTTCTGCCTTTAAATCCTAGGTCAAAATTCAATAAATAAATGGATGGCTGACATTAACTGGTATTTAGAGGATTCAACACTGAGATTCAATGAAACCTTACAATTCATTGGAGCCCTCTGGTGGCTACTTTAATCTCCAACCCTAAACACAATTGACCTAATAAAAATTCTACAAAAACTAAAATAAAACCAAGCCAATCACAATTTCAGAGTTTTGAATTATGTTCTGAAAAGCCAAACTCAAAGTAAGATTTCTGTTCATGACATGAATAGAATTAAAAATATTTTACTGGCCCTAGCTGGTTTGGCTCATTGGATAGAGCATTGGCGTGCAGACTGAACGGTCCCAGGTTCAATTCCAGTCAAGGGCACATACCTGGGTTGATCCCCAGTAGAGGGCGTGCAAGAGGCAGCTGATCAATGATTCTATCTCATCATTGATGTTTCTCTCTCTCTCTCTCTCTCTCCTCCCTTCCTCTTTCTGAAATCAATACATTTAAAAAAAAAATTTTACTGTATAATTTAGCACAAAACACAGTAGTCTTTTGTACTATACATCTTGAGGGGGCCACAAAAAACTTACCATCAATTTTACCCAAAGAGCTTTTTTTTAAACAACACAAAAAATGAATAACATCTAGGCTCCTGATTCAGTAGTCTATAGAGATTGGCCACTGATGTATATTCCAAGTTAAAAACAAACAAACACTGAATTCTACTACAAAATCTCACCTGTCCCATTTCCCTGACAGTCCAGATGTTAAGTGACTCACCCAGGATTACATATCAGCATTGGGATCAGAACTGGACGCTATCTCTAGTGCTCTTTCTATGTCAAACCAACCTTAAAAAATTCAGGTCAGCCAAGACCAGTTTGGCTCAGTGGATAGAGCGTTGGCCTGTGGGCTGAGGGATCCCAGGTTCGATTCTGGTCAAAGGGCATGTACCTTGGTTGCGGGCACATCCCCAGTGGGCGGTGTGCAGGAGGCAGCTTATCGATCTCTCTCTCTCATCAATGTTTCTAGCTCTCTATCCCTCTCCTTTCCTCTCTGTAAAAAATCAATAAAATATATATTTTTTAAAAATTCAGGTCAGTACAAACATTTCTTCTCGAGCACAGATTCTTGTACAAATGAACGTGAACTGCATGTCTTTTATCAATTACAGGTACATGATTTGCATTGTTTAGGACTGTAAGTGGTGCTTCAGTTCTAAGGGGAAAAATAAAGGCCCTTATGCCACAGCTATTCTGTCAAGGCTTTGTGCTTCGTTCATGCTAACCATGACTGATAAAGGGGCTAAGAATGCACACCTATGCTTCTGGAGGAAGCCAACCCTTACTTGAGTACAAAAGCTTGATGTGGTCAAAATTACATATTTAACTTTTAAATCAATATATTTAACTGTGTGTTTTTTTAAAGTTCTGTTAACTAAATTCCTATGGGGGGAAAATTACTGTTTTAAGTCTAAAACTCTCTAGCATACACTCCTTTTGTCCATTGAAATAACTTTCAATAGCAGGCTTTTCATGTAAGGTTTCTTTTTTTATATATATATATATTTTATTGATTTTCCACAGAGAGGAAGGGAGAAGGATAGAGAGCTAGAAACATTGATGAGAGAGAAACATCAACCAGCTGCCTCCTGCACACCCCCCACTGGGGATGTGCCCACAACCAAGGTACATGCCCTTGACCGGAATCGAACCTGGGACCTTTCAGTCTGCAGACACTCTATCCACTGAGCCAAACCGGTTTCGGCTAATGTAAGGATTCTTAAAATGTACTATTTGTTTCAGTTAAAACTATAGCAAAAAAAAAAAAGGGGGGGGGGGGACACTTCCCATAGGCAATTTCCTAGAAAGCCCTGGAAGTTCACTATTTGGCAAGGATTTGATTCAGTCTTCTTCCTCTCTTCCTCACCCCAACTTTCTACTCCCCCCTCTTACCAACCACCCCATTCTCACTCCCCTGCACAACCCCCAAACCAAATACATATATCCTTCTTTTCTAAGCTCTAAACCTTAGTATGGAAATTAACTCAAACCTAATTGAATCCTATCAGCTTTCAGAATATAGCAAGCTGCAGACTGTTCTGCAGACCTAAGTTATGGTTAGTCCCCAAATAGAAAAAGGAAAAAAAAAAAAAAAACAAGGAAAAGAGCCTCCCCCATGCTTTTGGTACCAAACTTCCAAACACAAAAGTCTAAGTTCTCATAAAAGAGTTCTCTTTTGTTCTCTTTGAAGGGTTGGAAGAGGCTCAGTGAATCCAAAGAGGCACTCTTCAAACACAGCTCAGGATCTAAGTCTGAACTTGCAGAGGACATGTACAGATACACCGGTGACTTCCGCACACGAGACACAAACAGATGGATGCTCACCCCTGCATATACTCAGCACAAAACATGCTAAGAAGGGATGCCTCAAGACTTAATTAGTGCTCACAAGGAGCTTTGTGACACAGAATGAAAGGTACCATAGACACAGAAAACATTACAGCAGTGTGGCAATACAATACCTCAAAAGCAAGAATCAGTTTGTGACCCTGATGTAATGAGGATTCCAGGGACCACTAACAATCTCCACTTACAAAGCAAAGCATGGAACAGACCCAAAGTATCAAATGGCTGGAACAAAGAGAAACTGACATAAGTCCTGAGCTGTTCTCCCAGCTGTCCCTTCTACATGAGTATTCCAGCGCAGTCAGACACTGCTTTCACTGAAACAGACTTTTTTCCCATAACGTTTACCTTCTGTCATTAAAACAGCTTACCTCCTGCCCTGTAGCTGCTTCCATATCAAGAAACAGATCCAGAAGAGATCTGACAAGACGAGCTGCTTTGGCCTTGCTTATGGAATTCAAGAAGGGTCGCACATACTTCAGGAGTCCTCCAAGCTCTGAATGAAGGCAATTCAGAAAGGAAAAAGTAAACATTAATATTATGAACAAAATACCCACTTAAGAAATAACCCGATTATAAAATCGGTACTTATGTCACTGGAATCAGTCTAAATGAAACTTAGTAGGAATTTAAAACATTCTTACAAGTAGGAGTAGCAAAAATAAACTAACAACATATACCAAATTTGTACTCTTCTATTACCCACTCACCCACTGGATTACTCTAAGGGCCTTGGGAAACACTCGTCTCTCTGCCTCATGCATTTTAATGAAAGATAAACAGTAAAGTACTCATACTCTCAGAGACAAGTTTCCTAGAACACAGAATATGCTGTGCCTCTGCCACCTTGGACAGGTTATGGGAGTTGTTTTTAATTTTCAAATCTGCCTTACCAGTTCTCCCTGAACAAATATTTCCAATTCCAGGTTCCCTTTCTCCTCTCTTCCCAAAGTACCCCCCAGTTTAGCCTTTTAGCAATATCAGTTCCCAGGCACACTTTTGAATAAACTTTTTACATAAAAGTTTCCCTTTTAATATTCTTCATGAGTCCCCAAAACATAAGTCTTAAACTATGATCAAAAAAGGTGCCCGCCCACCATAAAGCCCCCCCCCCATATAAGGAAAAAAAGTAATACAGTAATTCTAAAAATTAGAGAACATTTCAAATGACAAATAAGGAAGTACTTCTGGAATATAGGTTAAAATTACTTTAGTGCCACTGCCTCTTTATTACTCTGCAATTGTAGACTCACCCTCCTGAGAACTCTAAATCAGGGCAAGCAAACTTTACCCTCCTGAGAATGCTAATTCAGGGTCCTGAAATCTTCACCTGCGTGAAAAGTCACGGGATGCATGTGACTGTGTCAGGTTCCTTTTGTACACAGAGTGGAAAGGTTCATCTTTCTCTGCCAATACTGACCTTTGATTCCACTAAGACTTTTTTCCCCATTCACACTCCTGCTCTCATGCCTCCCTCATGCTGAATTCCCATGTGGAATTTCTCCCCATCCTCTTAACCGCCTAGTATGTGAATTACATACCTTTTTAGGTCCAACTAAAGTCCTGGTAAGTCTTCCATGCCAACTCCAGACTACACTGATTTCTCCCCCTCAAAATCACTCTGCATTTATGCAAATTCCAATTATATAATCATAACTTTTAGTCTAGTGCAATGTCTCTTCTCCCACAGCATTACCTACTATGCTTGAAAAATTCTGAAAAATCTTGAGTGACAGAAATGTTCAGAAAGCAGTCTATTCCAATGTTAATTAAACTAAATTCTTTTTTGAAACATGAGTCTATACCAGCCATGGGCAAACTACGGCCCGTGGAGCCGAAAGAGCGGAGGGTTCTCTTGCTCTCCCCTCCGCTCCTTCACCAGCAGCCCAAGAGGAGAGTGCCAGCATGGTCAGGTTGCTTTTGTTCCGGCCCTCTGGTCCAGTGTAAGAACCCATTGTGGCCCTCAAGTCAAAAAGTTTGCCCACCCCTGGTCTATACCCTCCTTCCAGTGGCTTCAAAGATTTGAAGACAACTATGTTTATATCTCCCTAACTTTCCCTTTCTCCAAGCTAAACATCTTTACCTATTTCAACTGTTCCTCCAATGTCCTGGTTCCCAGATTCCTTATCACCTTAGTTGCCCTCTTCTGAATAAACTCGTTTATAGATATGCCACTTGTAATACCCAGAACTGAAAACCGAGCTCCAGGTAGGGTGTGACCAGTAGAACGTGTCTTAATTCTTTTCACCTAGCCACCACATGTGGTGTGTTTTGTTTTTCTAACAGCACTCTCTTGGTTCAGTGAGTCCATGAATGTCTTTTTGCAGAGAAAGATAATTCCCCACCTTCCTCTAGTATATAACTTGATTCTTAGCACACTGAATTTAATCTTGCTGGCTCTGACAATAACTCTAAATCTTAATTCTGTCCTGTACTGAGTCATCTACAAAAATAAGCACACGTTCAGATGCTGACCAGAAGAACAAGGACAGATTCCTATGACAGATGCTAGAGACTTTCCTTCAGGTTGACAAATGATCCATTTGTCATCATAAATTCATAACTTGTACCTATTATTATGGCAACTCTTTAAAACCTCTGATATATCATATATGCAGTCTTTTTTAAAATATATTTTATTGATTTTTTTATAGAGAGGAAGAGAGAGGGATAGAGAGCTAGAAACATCGCTGAGAGAGAAACATAGACCAGCTGCCTCTTGCACACCCACCACTGGGGATGTGCCCACAACCAAGGTACATGCCCTTGACCAGAATCGAACCCGGGACCTTTCAGTTCACAGGCCGACGCTCTAAACACTGAGCCAAACCGGTTTCGGCCATATATGCAGTCTTTATCATTCCCCTAACCTAGGGGTTGGCCAACTTTTTCTGTGAAGGGTCAGATAGTAAATATTTTCAGCTTTAGCTATAAGTTCTAAGTGATTAAAACATACTTATCAAATAATCTGTCCCAGAACTTTACAGTTTATTGTATCTAGTATTTTTTTATTACCTGTTTGAAAAGTGGAATAATGTTCATCCATACTGTTTTCTTATATCTCTCCACCCTCCATAATTTTTCTCAAAATAAAACAGAGGTTCTATAAATATATCTGCTAGAACTATTCTTTTGATAGTAAAAGACAGAAAATGTCAGAGCCTAGAACTTACTTAAAAAGGAGTATCTGCTGTTCTTTCTCCTCTCACTTACTTTGGCTTTAATTCTTTCTGATATTATTTCTATCTTTTTATTTTTTGAAAATCATTTTCCTTCCTGGAAAAGGCAGAAGCAAAACATGTGCTAAACAGTGTGCCTTCTCTCTATCTAGCACCTGCTAGCATGACAGCATTTTCTCCAAGCACTGAGTGTGTTATTCTCTTCACACTCACAGAGAAACAAATGACCTCTTAGTTGCCAAAAGACTCAATTTTTATTTTATCCTATTATTGTTTCTTATTCATTCTTGGTTATATTCTGTGTTTCCATTTTCACATATACAAAATTAAATTTTTTAATTTGCACAGAATCATATAATTCCTTCCTCCTATTCTGAGATTATTTGCAATTATGTGATCAGAACTTCCCTTTTAAAACCTCACCGAACTCAACATAATTTCATAGTCTGAGGCTATGAAATCTGCAGACCCTGCACCTAGGCATCATGTCTGATAATATTCAGCAATACTTTCCATCACGATTTTGCACAGGACACCATCTGATTCACTAAGTCCCAAAATGAGTGCTGTCAGTCAGGGACCCTACCTTAAACTTTTTTTTTAATATATTTGATTGATTTTTTATAGAAAGGAAGAGAGAGGGATAGAGTGTTAGAAACATCAATGAGAGAAACACTGATCAGCTGCTTCTTGTACACCCCTCACTGGGGATGTGCTGCCAACCAAGGTACATGCCCTTGACCGGAATCGAACTGGGGACCCTTCAGTCCGCAGGCCAACGCTACCCACTGAGCAAAACCGGTTTCGGCCCTATCTTAAACTTTTTGAGTAGAGTACTTAGCACAGTGTTAGCCATGCATTAAACGCATAAAAATTGAAGATTTATGAAACAGACATATTTTCTGTTCTCAGAAAACTCCAAATCAAAGAAAACAACACAAGCCTATCAATTATTCATAGCTAATTAAGGTAAATGAATGCAGGCCCCAAGAGTTCCTTAGCGTTTCTATTGTATATAGCCATATTCATCACTCTTCCTTAGAAAAAGTTTTTAAAAGTTCTTATGATTCACCTGTTAAATTCCAATAGGATTAACAGTACACTTCTAAACTTCTCAAGTATGGATCACCAGGGAGGGCAAGGAATAAGAAGAAAGTAAAGCATGAAAAAGGAAATTTCAAGTAAAACAATTAACATTTTGGGATAAATTTTCTGAAACACTGATTACATATTACATGACATTTCTAATTACCTATGCTACTGCAGGGAAAGACATTTGGATGTTTCAGCAACAAAAAAATCTTAAATCATTTCACTTGGTTCTATAATGCTTTCAAGAAAATTACCTTACTAATTATATTTTGTATGGACTAATTAACAAAACAGTTCTCTAACTCAAAAGCTCACATTAACTGATGGGCAAAAAGAATCTATACTGCCGAAAACCGGTTTGGCTCAGTGGATAGAGCGTCATCCTGCAGACTGAATGGTCCTGGGTTTGATTCCGGTCAAGGGCACATACCTTGGTTGCGGGCATATCCCCGGGGGGGGGGTGGGGGGTGCAAAAGGCAGCTGGTCGATGTTTCTCTCTCATCGATGTTTCTAACTCTCTATCCCTCTCAATTCCTCTCTGTGTAAAATCAATAAAATATATATTTTTTTTAAAAAAAAGAATCCATACCTGTGTTAAATAGGAGGGAAGTCAACATAAATTAAAAACACGCCACCCACCACCGATAATCCACAAGGGATAACTATGGGAAGTAAAAACCATTATACCATGAGGCCATGAACTCTGGAGTAGGACCCAGGGGCTCAAACCCTGGCTCACTCACACACTAGCTGACAGACCTTAAGTAAAACAGTAACTTTCCTGTGCTCCATTTCCTCGGGTGTAAATAGATAATAGATTCTACCTTATGGAGTCGTTTCAAGGCTTCAATAAGCTCAACCATGTTTGTACTTAACAGTAACTAGCCCCAGCTAGTTTGGCTCAGTGAACAGAGGGCTGGCCTGCGGACCAAAGGATCCCAGGTTCAATTCCAGTCAAGAGCATGTACCTCAGTTGCAAGCTCCGTCCTGGCCAAGTCCTGGTCAGGGAGCGTGCAGAAGGCAAGCAATCGATGTGTTTCTCTCACATCAATATTTCTGTCTTTCCCTGTCTCTTCCACTCTCTCTAAAATCAATGGAAAAATATCCTCAGGTGAGAATTATAAATAAATAAATAAATAAATAACCAGTAACTAGGTCATACTCAAAAACTGTTGTGTGTGTGTGTGTGTGTGTTAAAGACTTTTGGTCATTTTCACTGTTTTTTTTTCCTTTTTTCAATATTTTTATTGATTTTAGAGAGAAAGGGAGAGGGAGAGAGATTGAAACATAAATGATAAGAATCACTGATCAGCTGCCCCCTACTGGGGATCAAGCCCACAACCTGGGGATGTGCCCTTGACCAGAATCAAACCTGGGACCCTTCAGTATGCAGGCCGATGCTCTATCCACTGAGCCAAACTGGCTAGGGCTGTTTTTCTTGTTATAGATATTTTAAATAAGATAAAAACCCACAGAAACATATCCACCCAATTTCACACAACTTTCCATTAATTTAGCCTAATAATTTATCATCCTGAACTGGGAAAGATCTTAGTTTTTAAGTTCAAGAAGTTTTGCTATCTTACACCTAACATTCTCTTGGATAACAATATAATTTGGGGGAAAGTAATTCATGAGGTCACCTACCAGAGCTTTATCCATTCTAATCAGATAAGCTCTAAATTCACTGTAAGGTCACCAAAAATCACCCATTTTAAGTTTAAGCAGGCTTCTCTAAATACTATTACCACTTTACTTGTCAAAGGCCACTCATGGTCAACAAGAATCTTATTCTACGGACATCCCCATCCCCATCTGAAGCCCAGAAAGTCAATGGTTCAATCACAACTAGAATGTTTGGGCAATGACATGCACAAAGACCTAGGTATCAATGAAGGAATCTTGGGAAGGCTCTTCCCATTTAATGTCTGGCTCATCCTGAAGCAGGAAAAAAAGGACACTCAGTTACTTACTTACATGCAGAGTCCCTAGTCATTTCCACACGGGGAGACTAAAGTCACTCCCCACCTTAAATACATCAGAGCAGCTCGGAGAAATCACTGAAGACTGCTGCTATGGCTGCTGCGTGTATGAATGGGAAGACAGCTAAAATCAAACCACAAATCCCAGATCATTAAATCGAAGAACAGCTTTTCCTGCAGCTGCAGAACAAAACTGAATTTAAAGGCACTTAACCACTTGCTGGAAAAGTGAAGCTCCTCTGTTCCTTCACTCCAACAAAACACTGCAGCTCCGCCCAGCATTACAGGTAAAAAGAGAAAGCAGTCCATTTGTCGCACTCACCTGCAGCTTGTCCCGTCTTCGCCAGGAGAGACCCCAGTTCCAGGATGCTCTGCTCTTTGACCTGCACTGCCTCCTCATCATTCTCCTGAATGTCACGCTTCACTGGGAGAAGAAATTCAAAACCTCTTAAAATTCTGACAAAAAATGAAGACTAAAGGAAATTTCACCCTCCCAAGACCAATTACAAACTCAGTTAACAAAAGACAAATTCGAAAGCTTAAAAAAAAAAGTAGAAAAATCATGTACATCCTAGTAAACTCTTCTCTTTTATTTAAATGTGTCTTTCATTCTATCAGAATTTCCCTTGCCCACATACACTGAGATTTCTGTTGCAGTCATTTGGTTAAAACAAATTCAAATAAAACAAGTTCTTCATACTCGTGGTGGTAAGCCCCAGGGTAGGCACTATTATGTGAAAATATTCAACATATCTGTGCATTTACCTGCCACAAACTAAAATCAAATGACCACATTACTAATGACTAGAAAATCAAAAGTCAAGAAACCACCCTGACCGGTGGTGCTCAGTGGTTAGAGCATCAGCCTGCACATCAGAGTCCTTGGTTTCATTCCTGGACAAGGGCACTTACCTGGGTTGCACGTTGGATCCCTAACCCAGGTTGGGACATGTGCAGGATGCAACCATTTTTCTGTCTGTCTGTCTGTCTGCCTCTTCTCTTCCTCCCTTTCTCCCTCCCTTCTTCCCTTCCACTTTCAAAAAAAAAATAAATTCAATGGAAACAATATCCTCAGGTGAGGATAAATAAATAGTCTCCCAGAAAACTTTAGGTCTGCCTCCACTGACGGGTGCTAGGGGTGAGCAGCTCTACAAAAGTCTTCTACTGAAGACTCAGGAAAAACAAGAACCTTAGGAGGGACTGACTGCTGCTTCCCAGTGGACTCGGGACCTGTTAAAATAACTTTGTGTCAATAACTTTGTGTCATCTGTTCCACGTTCAACAGTTAGTAACTATTCTACATCTGGATCCCTGAATAGCCTCTCCAAATGTGTAGCGGTCATTTTAGTGATCCCTAGTTATCCCTTCTCTTTACGAAGCATCATGACTTGACAAAAACCACGACTTTGACACTCCATCATGGAGCCCAGAAAAAGTAGGGCTGTCAACCATCGTGACTCGAGCTCTAACAGGAACACTTTCAGGGAACTCTCTCCCAGTGTAGTGGGCAAGCAAGAGATGCTCTCCTTATAATGTTTACCGTACTCCCCACTTTATAGAAGACAAAATGCCAGGCACCAAAAAATAAATAAAACCTATGCTTCTCATAGTAGCTCGAAACGTTATGTGTATTCATTCACAGACGAAAAACACACATGCAACAGGGATTGCAATGAACTCTGGCTCTGCCACTGTAACTGACAAGCCAAGATCAGAACTTCAGAATGAAAACACCCTTCACTTACCAATCTCATCCCGTCACAAATGCACCTTCGCTCCCAGAAGGAGCCCCCCTCACCCCCGCTTTCTCCAGGGCCCCCAACGATAAAGACATCAAGACCTTGTCACCGTCCTTCCTCCGTGCACGCTGGGAGTACCAAATGTCAGACCAGCCACCACCCAAGCCAACATCCTGGAGGTCCCCACCTCCACGTGCATCCTCAAAACTACTTGTTGATCCGAATCAAATCCGCCCCGGCTACGCTTAGCTAAAAAAAGGTCGCATGGCTGCCTGTGCAGAGCTAGCTCGCTCATGCCCTAGCTGAACCCTTTATGCCTGGACATTTAAAAGCACTCTCTGTCATCACAAGTTTAGTATTTCGGTTCACCCCTGCATCCTAGCAGGAATCGGTCGGATGGGGCTGGCGGGGGGGCCCCCCCACTGCACAGTTTTCCTGTCGGGTGCCAAGTGTAGGACAACTCTCTACCCGAGTGTCGGGACCTCTCTTCCACCCTCCCAGCTCCGGCAGCCGGCCGCTTCCAGAGTTTGTTTCCCTGAACTCCGCGCGGCTCGCTCACAACTCCACTCCCGAACTCAACTTCCAGCCTCTGCCGGGGAGAGGAGGGCGATGAGTCACCTCCCCGGGCCCGGCGGTCCCACCCCAACATCGCGCTGTCTTTACACCCCGCACGGGGGGCAAAGGAATGCCAACCCGAGCGCGGTGTGTGTGTGTGTGCCCCCTCGGCACTTCCGAGCTCAGGAGGAGAGGCCCCCCTCTGCCCTGGGTCCGGCCGGGGCGAAGCAGCGCTCCCAGTCCCGTGGGAGGAAGGAAAACTCCGAGAGCAGAGCCGGCAGCGCTCCGGCGCCCGCTCCCCCCCGGACCTGGCGGTGCTGATAACGACGGCGGGAAATGCCGGTCCGCGGCGGGTCTCGCCCGGGGCCCTTCCACCGGAGGTTCTCGGACCCGGGTGGCAGCCCGGTCCCGGCGGCTCCGGGTCCCGGCGGCTCGCTCTCGGGCCGGAGCGGGAGGGAGACCAGTCCGGGGAGCGGTGCGGCCCCGGCCCGGCCCGCTCCCCCGCCGCACGCGGAGCCCACCGTGAGTCAGCAGCCCGCCAGGGGACGCCGGGGCTGCCTCGGGGCTTCCCGCCGAGGCGGGTCCCCGGGGGCTCCGGGGAGCCCCGAGCGGCCTGTGCCCCCGGCCCGGCCCCCCTCACACACACACACACACACAGTGAGTCAGCAGCGCCAGGACCGGCTAGCCCGGCCCCGCTCCGCCGCCGCCGACCAGCACAGGCCGCGCGGGGACGGCAGCGCCGGGGAGGGGGCGCGGCCGCCTTTACCTATGGAGTGGAGGATGTCGATGGAGGCCTCCCGGTCGGTGCTGAGGAGAGACTGGGCTCTCTGGAACTCTACCACCGCCGCCGCCGCCATCTTACAGCTCTCACACCGTCCGGGCCGCGGCCGACGCCGGAAACACACGCCCGGAAGACCCGCCCCCGGGCCCCCTCCCTCCCCTACAACACCCCCCTCCCGGAGCACCACGGGAGTTGTAGTCTCTCTGCGCGCCGGGCGAGACGGGTGAAGGGTGAGGGTGAGAGCGGGGGGCTGCCCGCTGGTGGGCGGATGGCTCCCCGACACCGCCTAGCGGCCGGCCCGCGAACCAAAGGGGACGTGCCTTGTGAATAAGGAACTCGAGGCCCGTCAGTCCCCCATCCACCCCAAAAATGGTCTCTGCCCGGATTCCCCTCGATCGCCCTTGAGAGGGGTATTTGAGCACCACCGGGCTTCGTGTTCATTGGAAGCTCTTTTCAGCTTTCTGTGTAGCTTCTGGGTTTAATCATCCGCTCAGGGCCATAAACAATCTTATAAAGTGCTCACATGTGGCTCACAAAGAACAGCACCATTCAAACTCGTTCAAGGGTCTAACGACACTGGTGGGAGACAGACACGCGTGCGCGCGCGCACACACACACACACACACACACACACACACACACTGTCCGGGCTAGAATCCTACAAGATCGCTAGCCAGCCTGTGATTACATCCACCCGTGGGGGAGAAAAGTGAAGTATCATCTTTGCCCCCATGCACCAAATAAATTCCTCTCGGGTGTCGCGCCGAAGCCTAACAGCTACCCAAATTCCCCAGCTCAAAAAAAGAAAAGAAAACGGCCCTGGCTTGTGTGGCTCGATGGGTAGAGGCCCCCCACGCGCGCGCGCGCACTGAAGGGTGAACGTGGAATTCCCAGATGAAGGGCAGCTCCCCGAGTTGTAGGTTAGAGATCAGCCCCTGTTGTAGGTTAAAGATCAGCCCCTGTCCGGGGTCCTGCAGAAGGCAACCAAAGGATGTGTTTCACACCAATGTGTTCTCTCTCTCTCTCTCTCTCTCTCTCTCTCTCTCTCTCTCTCTCTCTCCTTTTCCCTCTCATCCACTCTCTCTTAATTTTAATCCAATTAATATTTAGACAGTAATTTTCACTAATTTATTTCTCACTATTTCTTCTTGTACCTCATTTTCTTTCATTTCTCTTCTTGTATAGAACATTATTCTACCAAAGAAACCAACTGAAAACTGACCTACTCCATCAGTGCATCCTTCGCATGCACCTAGGTTGTTGGGGCATTCCTAGGGCCAGGCAGATGTTTCACTTCTGGATAAAACAGACCCTGGACTCCTGTCCCCAGAAAAATCTAACTAAAAAGGCCCTAACCGGTTTGGCTCGGTGAATAGAGCCTGCAGACTCAAGGGTCCCAGGTTCTATTCCAGTCAAGGGCATGTACCTTGGTTGAGGGCACATCCCCAGTAAGGGATGTGCAGGAGGCAGCTGATTGATGTTTCTGGCTCTCTATCCCTCTCTCTTCCTCTCTGTAAAAAAAAAAAATCAATAGGATATATTTTTAAAATAAATTAACTAAAAAGCAGTTATTTCAGAGTGAGTCTATGGGTGGCAAATTTTCTAGGCTTCTATGTGCCTTTAATTATTTATATTTATTTACTCCCCATATTTTAGCTGAAATAGAATCCCTAGTTGTCACATTTAGTTTTCTTTCAGCACTTTGAAGAAAGTGTTTGTAAAACTGGAAAGCATAATTCTGTCTTAAATAAGAGAGATGTGACACAAAAAATATAAGTCTCTTGTTGAAGGAAGCAATCTGTGCACCTAAAAATACTTTGATTATACAGGATTTATAACACGGTTTGCCATCCTCTGTAGCGATAAGAAATGCAAAGATATAGAATACATATTTACAACTCAGCCAGCCAAAGAAAGAGCCTTGATCAAGCAGAGTAAAAAAGTCTCAAGTTAAATTTGACATGTTCTTTTGGTACCATAAGTTATAGCCCTCCTTGCTCTGCTTCTTGGCAGAAATAGTATATCCTTGAGATATCAAAATATTTTATGTAATAATCTTTTTTCTCAACATGTGAAATAAAATGCCCTTATCCCAGTGTTAACTCCAAAACTTATAAACCATATTTTAAAGAATTGAATAAAATCAAAACATCAACAGTAAGAAATATTGGTCCAAGAGCGCATAGAGGGGATAAATGGTGATGGGGAAATTTTTAATTTAATTTAAATTTTAAAGAGATATTAGGCCAAAACTGGTTTGGCTCAGTGGATAGAGCGTCGCCTGTGGACATGTACCTTGGTTGCAGGCACATCCCCAGTAGGGGATGTACAGGAGGCAGCTGATAGATGTTTCTCTTTCATCGATGTTTCTAACTCTCTATCCCATTCCCTTCCTCTTTGTTAAAAAAAATCAATAAAATAAAATTTAAAAAAAAGAAATATTAGTTTATAACATATGCCTATTACTACTTAATTAAATTATAAATGGTCTCACTTATTTATGCATTTCCTCTGATTTTCCCTCCAATGTAGTGCCATCCCTTGGTATTGTACAGAAAAATAGTCTGTACATGTTCAGTACAGATGTAACCATTCGAACCATGGTAGGCCTAACTACATAGTACATGTCAGCAACAATGTAACTTCCCTCCCTCCCCAAATATTTTCAGTCTGTGATTGTTTGGGTTGGTTGAATCCCCAAATGTGACACATGTAGACACTTATCCAAGTATGGATAACTTGTAAAGCGAGGTAAGGAGAACAGTTCAGTTTTCTGGTCTCCCTGAGGTATCAAGCTTGAGTCTAAAGATACATCCTGAAGTTTTCTGAAACAAGCACACACACTGATGCTCTGTTTTTCCCATATGTTCTACTGTTTCTCAAGTCTGATGTTGCTAATGAAAGTCAGATGGCAATCTGATTCTTATTCTTTTCTCAGTAATCTGCTTTTTTCTCTGATAACTTTAAGAATGTTTTTTTCTTTTTGATGCTCTGAAATGTCATTACAATATTTTGTTTGGTTATTTTTTCTTTCTTTTAACATGTTTTTAGTGATTTTAGAGAGAGAGGGAGAGAGAGAAATATCCATCAGTTGCCTTCCGTACACTCCCCTACCAGGAATTGCACCCACAATCTGGCTATGTGCCCTGACCAGGAATCAAACTGGTGACCCCTAGGTGCACAGGACGATGCTCAACCAGCTGAGCCACACCGGCCAGGACTGGTGTTTTGTTTTTTGTTTTTCTTTTTTTTTTCTTTCTTTCTTATTTATTCTGTTCAGCACTTGTCTCCAAATCTATAAGTGCAAATAAAATTCAAGTTTATGAAAAAGAGTAAAAAATACTCTAAAATGTATATTAAAGAAAATGAACAACTTACATAATTTCAAAAAAGAAGAGTAATTGGCCCTGGCCGGTGTGGGTCAGTGGCTAGAGTGTTGGCCCAAGCTCCAAAGGGTCGTAGGTTCCACTTCCAGGGTTGCAAGTTGGCCCTGTTGGGGAACCTATAAGGAGGCAACCAATTGATGTGTCTCTCTCACATTCTCTTTCTCTCTTTCTCCTCTCCTTCCCTCCCTTCTTGTCTCTAAAAAATCAATGAGAAAAAATATCGCCAGGTGAGGATTAACAACAACAAAAAAAGAAAAGAAAGAAAAAGAATTAGGGGAAAGGAGGTTTGTTCTACCAGATATTGAGATATATTGCCAGGCCATAATTTACAAAAATAGAGAACTCTAAGGACCCATTTATACATAGGCACTATCTATACAATAAAAGGAGCATATCATATCAATAGGAAGAGATAACTTCTTAGGTGAAGTAGGAAAAACTGGATCACTATCCCTAACTTCATCAATAAGAGTGAACTTCAGATGAGTTAAGAAACTAAATGTGAAAGCTGACTGAATAAAATGTTGGATGAACTTTGTGACCTAGAGTAGGGAAGAACTTACAACTCCAAAAACACAAACCAAATGGGAGAACAAATAAGAGTTGATTGCATGAAAGTTATTTCTATCCCCGAAAGATACCACATAAACAAAGTTAATAGGTTACAGGATAGAAGGAGGTATTTTCTTTTTTACTTTTTTTCTTAAATATATATATTTTATTGATTTTTTTTACACAGAGAGGAATTGAGAGGGATAGAGAGTCAGAAACGTCGATGAGAGAGAAACATTGACCAGCTGCCTCTTGCACACCCCCCACTGGGGATGTGCCCGCAACCAAAGTATGTGCCCTGACTGGAATCGAACCCGGGACCTTTCATCCGCAGGCCAACGCTCTAGCCACTGAGCCAAACCGGTTTTGGTGGTATTTTCTTTTTTTAAATATTTTTATTGTTTTTCTACAGAGAGGACGGGAGAGAAGGGATAGAGAGTTAGAGACATCGATGATGAGAGAGAAACATAGAATCAGCTGCCTCCTGCACAGCCCCTACTGGGGACGTGCCCGCAACCAAGGTACATGCCCCTGACCAGAATTGAACCTGGGACCTTTCAGTCTGCAGGCCGGTGCTCTATCTACTGAGCCAAACCGGCTTCTGCAGAAGGAGGTATTTTCAATGTCTAAAACATATAGGGGATTACCGTGTGCCCCTGGGGGCCTTGTACGGGGAGAGTCATGTGCCCCAGGGAAGCCGTGTGCCCAAGGGGGGCGAAGGGACCCGGGGGGAGGGGGCGGTGTGAACCAGAGGAGGAGCGGATTCTATTCGTGTGGTCCTGAGACATTTGGACACTCTGCAGCCATTAGCTACAGAACACTCTGTTGTATTTCCCTACAAAAACAAATGAGAGAGAGTGTCCCACTTGAAATTCATATACGGAAAAAAAAGGAAAAGAGAAGGGGGAAAAATCTGAGGAACAGAATAAAGTGGTGAATATAGTAGAATCAGGGGCAAAGAAGGGGGGTGGACTGATAATTATCAGGAGGATAAGGGGGTGTGGAAGCAGTGAGAGACTGGATTGAAATCATATAACCAATGGATGAAGACAATTGTGGGGAGAGGGGTTAAGGGCAGAGGGTGGGAAGGGAACTGGGTGGTGGGGAGCTTTGGGGGAGAAAAAGGAGAAACAATTGTAATAATCTGAGTAATAAAGATTTATTAAAAAATTAAAAAATAAATAAAACATATAGGGGATTAACATGCAAACATACAAAGGCCTGGCCTGCGTGGCTCAGTGGTCAAGTACCAGGGGGTCACAGTTGATTCCTGGTGAGGGCACATGCCCAGGTTGGGGGCTCACTCCCCAGTAGGGGGCATGCAAGGTCATCTTTCTTTCAGCATTGCTTTGCTTTTGTCTCTTTGTGGTTGCAAGAGGGCCACTGCAGCTGCCGCTCCTCACACAACTGCACAGGAAAGCAGTTGTTCTGTATGCATCTCTGGTATTGTGGAGAAATACCCTTCTGCTAGGTCCTGTCAGGTCCCCATGATCAGGACTGGGTCACACACCCAGGCCCCAGCTGTGAGAGTGGCCGGAAAAGCAAGTTGTGAGCATTTGCAGCCTCCATCGTGGGAGACAGCCTGGGCAACAGGAAGAAGGGTTGGAGAAGTGCAGTTGCTAAAATAACCAAGAACATTGCCATATCTGCCCTCCAGGTCTCTCTTTCTCCCGTCACTGCTACCAGACTGATGTGAGCACTTCCTGCTCAACTTCCATGGCTTTCATACTTCCATTTCCTTTTCTTTTCTTTTATCTTTTCTTTTCTTTTCTTTTCTTTTCTTTTCTTTTCTTTTCTTTTCTCTTTTCTTTTCTTTTCTTTTGCATCTGAGAGAATCTCTCCACCCAATCTTCCAGTGCACTGTTCACTCTTCAGTATATTTTTAAAAATATATATTTTATTGATATTTTTACAGAGAGGAAGGGAGAGAGATAGAGAGCCAGAAACATCAATGAGAGAGAAACATCGACCAGCTGCCTCCTGCACACCCGCCACCGGGGATGTGCCCGCAACCAAGGTACATGCCCTCGACAGGAATCGAACCCGGGACCCCCCAGGTGGCAGACCGATGCTCTACCACTGAGCCAAACCGGTTTTGGCTCTTCAGTGTATTTTTAAAAATATATATTTTATTGAGTTTTCACAGAGAGGAAGAGAGAGGGATAGAAAGCTAGAAACATCGATGAGAGAGATACATGGATCAGCTGCTTCTTGCACACCCCCTACTGGGGATGTGCCTGCAACCAAGGTACATGCCCTTGACAGGAATCGAACCCAGGACCTTTCGGTCCCCAGTCCAACACTCTATTAACTGAGTCAAACCGGTTTTGGCAACTCCTCAGTGTATTGATTCTGCCACTCGACCCCATGTACTGAGTATTTTATTTCAAACACTAGAGGCCCAGCGCACAATTAAATCATGTGTGTGTAGGGTCCTCTCTAGGCCTAGCCTGCCATCAGGGCCATGTTCACCACCCCGTGATGCCTCCTACACTCCATGGGCGCTGCCAGCACCCTGCGACACTCCCCCGATGCTGTCGGTGCTCTGGGGGGAGGGGGGATTGGGAGGAAGGCCCAACAGGTGCTCCATGCACCTCCTGGTGACCGGTTGTTTGGTTGTTACGGCCACTGGCCTTTTATAATATAGATTGTGTTTTAGATTATCAAGTTCTCCAATTTAATTCATCTTTACCAGTATAATACCTGTTCTTGCTTCATGGATGCAAAGCCTTGCATCTCTCTGATTATATTAATAATGCTTATTCTAAGGGTTTGTTTCAATTCCATTAGCTATGTTCCCTCAAGTAAAGTTCTTTTGTTTGTTTGTTTGTTTGTTTATTTTACTTTATTTCAAGGTGCTACTCAAGTATTTGGGGATTCTTTACAATGGGCCATTTTTTTGTTTATTTTTACTCAGATCCCTACTAAACTGAAATTTTCTCAACTTCAGGGTGTCATTGAGGGATGCAGGTTGGATTGCTGGAGCTTTAAGCACTCCTCCTGTCTCCCCAGTATCGAGCCACTGGAGACACTGCTCTAATTCTGAGCTACTGCTCCTGCCAAGAAACAGAGGTTGCACTTGCATGACCTCCAGAAAGGAGGATGGAGTGGGATGCAGGATAGGCCTGGAGGCTGCCGCTGTACTGTCCAGCTCCCACAGCCAGCCTTCCCCGGCTCCCATCTTCCCCCACCCACCTCCCACAGGAGAACAGAGCTCCTGCCTCTTGTGGGAGTAGCATAGGAGGATTCCCACAGGCACATGGACTGTCACCATCCTCTTTCATTCCATCCCATCAGGAACGTCTCTCAATCTCTGATAACTCATCTTGTTTTAGAGCACATGTATGGATATATTAAATGCATTCTTCACCCCTTCATTTCTAGAGTTCCAGAAAAAGGACAGGAAGTGTGGGATGTGCTCAGTCACTTAATTTGAGAGAGGACAAGAACAGAACAGAAGAGACATCCATTGGCTGGCTGCATCCTCTGACTGGGGATGGAAACTGCAAGGTGAGTATGTGCCTTGACTTTGAACTGGTGACCTTTCAGTGCACAGGCCGCTGCTCAACCAACTGAGTCACACTGACCAGGGCAAAAATCATCATGTATATTTATGTTTTTCTATCTGGTCATCCATCTATCTTATCTGTATCTATATATATAAAAGCCTAAGTGACCAAATGATCAAATAACTGGTCAACTGATTATGACATGCACTGGCCACTAGGGGGCAGACACTCAACACAGGAGCTTCCCCCTGGTGGTCAGTGCGCTCCCACAGCCAACCTCCCAGGATCCCTTCCCCTGGCTGCCAGCCTCCTAATTGGCCCTGATTGGGGACAAGCTGGCCAACCTTCTCTGGTCCCCTCCCTTGGCCAGCCACCCCCCTATCCCAATTGGCCCAATTGCTGGCCAGGCCGAAGAACCCCACCTGTGCATGAATTTGTGCACCAGGCCTCTAATTTATACATAAAAGAGGAGATGTCTGAAATGCTTTTAACTTAATATTTAGTTATTTCTGGGATTTAGAGTGATTTCCTTTCTAAGTTGTACTTTGCTGCATTTTCTGCATTTATAATAAACATATAACATTTTTACAAAGAAATTTATTCTTTTTTTAATATATTTTATTGATTTTTTACAGAAAGGAAGAGAGAGGGATAGAGAGTTAGAAACATCGATGACAGAGAATCATCGATCAGCTGCCTCTTGCACACCCCCACCGGGGATGTGCCCGCAGCCAAGGTACATGCCCCTGACCGGAATCAAACCCAAGACCCTTTAGTCCACAGTCCGACGCTCTATCCACTGAGCCAAACCGGTTCCGGCAAGAAATTTATTCTTAAAAGCATGCTAAGGTCATGAGTGCTGGGATTACAGGTAATTTTTCATTTTGCATTTCCCAATTTCAACTGTGTACCTGCATTAATATTTTTAACAAAAAGTTCAAATGGTGACTAATTCAAAATTGGGAGACACCAAGGCGGGTAAATAGTTCAATAGTACCAGGAAATATACTAGGAGAGTTGAAAAGTATTGATCTTTTCAAATAGGAGCGGTTGAGTCTTCATATTTTGGTTTAGGTAATAACATTAATTAAACATGTACAGGTGGGAAACACCTATATCAGGGCTTTTACAGGTAAGTTATAAGTGCAGTCAAGTCCCTCTTCTGAAAGTCTCTATGAAGATCAAAGGCAAGAGAGAAATTTCAGAAGGAACTGGTCCAAGTGACTAACAACTGATGAATCAATAAATAAAATGTGGTCTACCCATACAATAGAATATTATTTGACAATAAAAATGAAGTACTTATATATGCTACAATATGGATTAACCTTGGCAACATTATACTAAATGAAAAAAAGCCAGCCACAAAGGACCACATAATTTATGATTCCATTTATGTGACAAGAAGTAAATTCATTATTGCCTAGGGCTGGGGCCTTTGGAGGAAAATGGGGTGCGACTGATCATGGTTACAGGGTTTCTGTTTTGCAATGATGAAAATTTTCTAAAACTGATTGTGGTGATAGTTGTGCAACTCTGTAAATGTTCTACAAATTATTGAACTTTACACTTTGGGTGAATTGTATGATATGTAAATTATCTAGATATATAAAAGCCTAAGTGACCAAATGACCAGTTGACCCATTGCTATGATGTGCACTGACCATCAGGGGACAGATGCTCAATGAAGGGCTGCCCCCTGGTGGTCAGTACATTCCCACAGCCAACCTCCTGTGGCCAGCCAACCTCCCTCAGTCCTTCCTACCCACTGGCTGGCCCCAATCGGCCCTGAACAACTATGGACAAGATGGCTCTGATCAACCCTGATCGCTGACCAGGCTGAGGGACCCTATCCATGCACAAATTTGTGCACCAGGCCTCTAGTATTTCTATAAAGCTGTTTAAAAAAAAAAAAGAGTTGGTGGTTTACACATTTGCTTCTTTGTGAGGAGTATCCAGGCTTTTCCTTGGGCCCCTGAATTTATACTAGGAAGGCTTGTTTGGAAAACCATCCAATGCAAGGATGGAGGCATTTTTTAGCATCGCACCCTTTATAAATGGCTTCACAATGTCCACAGTTTGCTCCATTTGTTCTTCCTTCCCTGGGTAGCAGTCAGATGATTGAAAATTAGGAACCACAGTAAAGACTAGGGCTTTAGGTGCTCCTGTGGTTGCTAGAGGCCAGCAGAGAAGCAGCTCGGCTCTGCTCATTCCCAAAGAACTCCTCAGCACAGGGAGCTTACCTGGTAGCTGAGAGTGAAATGGTCACATATATTACTTCACCTGACCCTTAAAACCACCTTTAGCCGAAACCGGTTTGGCTCAGTGGTAGAGCGTCAGTCTGGGGACTGAAGTGTCCCGGGTTTGATTCCGGTCAAGGGCATGTACATTGGTTTCAGGCACATCCCCAGTAGTGGGTGTGCAAGAGGCAGCTGGTCGATGTTTCTCTCTCATCGATGTTTCTAGCTCTCTCTCTCTCCCTTCCTCTCTGTAAAATATCAATAAAATATATTTTTTTTTAAAAAAACAACCACCTTTAACAGCAGGTACTAGAGATCTGTGTTTTACAGTTGGGGAAACTGAGGCTAGCTTCGAGAAGCTAATGAACTTACCAAGAACCCACAAATAGGAAGTTGTGGAGTCACTGTAGGGAATTAGACCAAGATCAAAGAGAGTGAGAAGACCTAAACTTACCTCCAAGAGAGCAATTCCAACAGACAGAGCCACTCACTCAGAGGCCACCATTCAATGCCCATGCTCTTGGCTGCCATCTCCGTACACAGGCATTTGTAGCTTTACCTTTTCTGGAAGTTACAATTTCTCTCTCTCTCTCTCTCTTTTTTTTTTCTTCTTCAGAGACATTCTTTTTCTTGACCTTTTTATTAACTGTATTCATCAGAAGAACATTCTACTGTCCTTTTTTGAAGATTCTTCTCAAATCATTTTCCCATCTTCACCTTAGGCACAACCTACCGTATTTGCCGGCATATAAGACGATTTTTTGGCCCCGAAAAATACGTATTTGCCGGCATATAAGACGACTGGGCGTATAAGACGACCCCCTAACATTTCCACTAAAAATACAGAGTTTGTTATATACTCGCCGTATAAGACTACCCCCCACTTGGAGGCATATTTTTCAGGGCCAAAACGTCGTCTTATACGCCAGCAAATACGGTAATAAATTTGCAAGGACCTCTTACTTAGCCTGCCTTTCCTTCTCAGGACCCGACATTTATTCAGAATTACCAGCATATCATTAGATCCGTGATGTCTAGTCAGGATATTATGTATTTTAGGGAGGGTCAATCCAACCCACATTTCTTTCTTCTTTTTTTTTTTAAATCTATCTAACATCTTTTATCTCCTCACTTGAGGATATTCTTCTTCGCTGATCCTTACAGAGAGTAGGATGGAGGAAAGGGAGGGAGGGAGGAAGGGATAGAGAGAGAAACATTGATGCGATACATAAGGACTGGTTGCCTCCCACACGTGTCCAGCTGGGGCTGGGGATCCAACCTGCAACTGAGGTAGGCACTCCTGACCTGGAATCAAATCCGAGACCTTTTGGTTTTCAGGCTGATGGTCTAATCACTGAGCCAAACTGGCCAGAGCCCCACATATATTTTAAGGAATTACAGGGAGTGTGCTGTTTGTTTGTTTGTTTTTACAGATTAGATTTACTGCTTTAGTCAGTCTTAGCCTTTTTTAGTAACTCCAATACACGAATATACACAAAGTGGTAAGGGTTTGCTGTGCACGATGCTTCTGATCAGCCTGTATTTTATCACAGTCTTTGCTACAGAACAAAACCTATAATAGAGATCCCTCCCCAGATAAAATCAGAGCTTGAGTCCAGTTCTTCTGACTTCTAGTCCAACTCACTTTGCATTAATCCACACTACATCTCTCTTTTTTTTTTTTTTTAAGTGTTTTTATTGATTTGGGAGAGGGAGAGAAACAACAATGAAATAGAGAAACATCAATCAGCTGCCTACTGCACGCCCTCTACCAGGCATCAAGCTGAAACCTGAATGTGCCTTGACTAGGAAAGAAACCAGTGACCTGGATGACAGTCAACCAATTAATCCATACTAACCAGGGCCACAATACATCTTATATAGATGGTTATGACATATTGTGTGTAAAATCTTAATAGAGCTTCACTGTTGTAAAACAAATAAGCAGTTCTAATTAAGTTAGGTAAACCACAAGCTACATTTTTATTTATTTTACTAGAGGCCCGATGCACGAAATTCTTGCAAGAGTAAGCCTTCCTGCCGAAACCAGTTTGGCTCAGTGGATAGAGCATAGGCCTGTGGACTGAAAGGTCCCAGGTTCGATTAAGGGCATGTACATTGGTTGCGGGCACATCCCCAGTAGGGGGTGTGCAAGAGGCAGCTGATCAATGATTCTCTCTCATTGATGTCTCTCTCTATCCCTCTCTCTTCCTCTCTGTAAAAAATCAATGAAATATATATTTTTTTAAAAGAGTAGGCCTTCCTTCCCCTGGCTGCCTGCACTGGCTTCCCTCTGGCACCCAGGACCCGAGCTTCCCTCACAGCCCCAGCTTCCTCTGGAAGGTCATCCGGTCTAATTAGCATATTATTTTATTATTATAGATTACTAGCGGCCTGGTGCAAGAATTTGTGCATGGCTGAAACTGGTTTGGCTCAGTGGATAGAGCGTCAATCTGCAGACTGAAGGGTCCTGGGTTCGATTCAGTCAAGGGCATGTACCTTGGTTGTGGGCACATCCCCAGTGGGGGAGGGGGTTGTAAGAGGCAGCTGATCAATGTTTCTCTCTCATCGATGTTTCTAACTCTCTATCCCTCTTCCTTCCTCTCTGTAAAAAAATCAATAAAATATATTTTAAAAAAAAGAATTTGTGCATGGAAGGGGTTTCTCGGTGTGGCCTGTGGGTATTGGGCCGAAACCTGCAGTCCAACACTGCCTGCCACTCCTGCTCATCCCAGCTCCACTGCTTTTGCCGTGGGCTCATGCCCAGTCAGTCAGTCCTGGTGGGGAGAGGCTCGAAGAGCTTGCCAGCCATGAGCCCTGCGTGTGGCGCCCGTCTCCAGGGGGATGAAGGGAGGACCGGGACATGATCGGCCCTCCAGGAGGGTTTTGGGGCACCCTTACCAGCCGGGGATCCAGATCCGTCCCACTGATGTTCACGCCAGTTATCAGGAGCCACCTGGTGGACACTTTTACTTTTTTAAAAAAATATATTTTATTGATATTTTACAGAGAGGGAGGGAGGGAGGTAGAGAGCTAGAAACGTCGATGAGAGAGAAAAATCAACCAGCTGCCTCTTGCACACCCCCTACTGGGGATGTGCCCGCAACCAAGGTACATGCCCTTGACCAGAATCGAACCCGGGACATTTCAGTCCACAGGCTGATGCTCTATCCACTGAGCCAAACCGGTTTTGGCTCTTGGAGGTTTTTTATTTTTATTTTTATTTTTAAAAAAAATATATATTATTGAATTTTTACAGAGGAGGGGAGAGGGATAGAGAGTTAGAAATATCGATGAAAGAGAATCGTAGATCAGCTGCCTCTTGCACACCCCCCTAATGGGGATGTGCCCGCAACCAAGGTACATGCTCTTGACCGGAATTGAACCTGGGACCGCTCTATCCACTGAGCCAAAAAGCTCTTGGCTCTATCCACTGAGCCAAAACCTCTTGGAGGTTTTTTAGTTTGCAATCCCTACTCTAGCCCACCTCCATTCTAAACTAGAGTTCATCTTTCACCATGTAGAAAACAGGAGCTTTTTATTCTGGCAGACATCCCATAGAAAGTCACTTCTATCCTATTGTTTTTCAGAATAGTTCTGTCCAAGATCTTTGCTGCCCAGAAGGGTTATTCCTTAGCCAATCAATTAGTACCTTCTAAAGATCTTGCTCAAAAGAACAGCATGATTGAGTCAGATGTAAATTGCATAATGTTCAAATAAAAGCACCTCTATCTAGACCTTTAGTCTGTTTTGATGATATCAGTAAGCCCACAAATGCATGTTTAGTTGAATTCAGTAATTAAGTAACTGTCTCAGAGTACCACGCAGCAGCATGCTAGGTTTTAGGAATGTAGTCTAGAAGACACATTCCTGCTTTCACAGAAGCTACAGCCCAGTACAAAGAGGCAACATTAACAGCTAAGTAGTTGGTGCAATGAAAGTACATATGAAAATCATCATGAAGGCTCAAGGATGTATAAAAGGAAATAACCTTTAAACCAAAATTTGCTAAGTGTTTGGATGCATCAAAGTCAGAGATGAGAGAGATGAGTTTGAGCTGAGTATCTTTTCCCATCTCTACAGTCAGTTGGACATCCGAGGGCTCAGGCAGCTAAAGGGTGCGACCAGGCTGAAGCGAAACCCTCCCTCCCGCTAGTGCACAAATGGCATGCACTGGGCCTCTAGTGTAATTATAAATGGGTTGTTTTGGGTAATGAGTAACTCACTGATCATCTCAAGCTGTTTAACTAAACTGCAACTTTGTGGAGAACCAGTTATCAGGAAGGTTCTATGAAGAATACAGGTAGAGACCTAGCCTGTTCTGATACAACACTGGGCAGAAGGGCCCTGGGCTTGATTCTAACCAAGGGCACATGCCACAGAGGCAGGCTCCACCCCTAGTTCTGGTCAGGGTGCTTTTTGAGGCAACCTATTTATGTCTCTCTCCCTCTTCCTTTCACTCTCTCTAAAAATAAATGGAAAAACGTCCTAAAGTGAGGATTGCTCCCCCTCCCCCCATATTGAAGATTCAGTAAAATGAAATAACACTTGTTTAGGGAGAGGAACAGTAGCTTACAATCAGGAGAAAATGGCAAAAATATTATTTACAGGAAGGTCACACCAAGGAAAAAAAGGGTCTGAGATACACTGGAATTTCCATAACATTTTAACCTAGCTTAGATGAATATAAAGAATTTAGTATTAATTTGCCCAAGTCAGGACCAATTGTGGTTCTTGAATCCTACCCACTCCACCTCACCATGCCAATAGTATGAGAAAATGGTGATAGCCCCTGATTTTGCAGATTGTGGATGCTTCTGGAGATGGGAGTACAAAAATCATAGCTCTAGTAATGCTATTTTAATGCTAAAAACTGACAGCACTCCAATTCCTACAGAAAGAGTATTGCTAATGTATTTAGACCTTTATGTTAACCTCATCTTATCCTATTCTCTATAACCTTAATTTACATATGCTGTAATATGCAAATTGACCATGATTCCCAACACAAGATGGTCAGCAAGTAAGGGAGCAGTTAGGCATTGACCAGGCTGGCAGGGGAGTGGCTAGGGGGTAATCAGGCAGGTCAGCGGCTGGGAACCAACAGTCCTGGATTGTGAGAGGGTGCAGCTGGGCTGAGGACCACCCCCCCCCCATGCACAAATTTCATGCACTGGGCCTCTAGTACCTCTATATTGTTGAATTTCCCAGTCTTTCCTAAAATGTTTTTTCAATTTGTCCCAATCCCAATACCTGAAAACCTAGTTCAAAGCCCAGCAAACAGCCCTAGAGCACCTCAAAAGATAAAAACTTTAGTACCCTTTGTGTTTAATTATATGATGCCATAAACTGAGGAACAACTTTTCTCCATAAAAGGCACAAGCAGACTAAAATTCAATGTAAGTAAAACACTGTATTTTTCGTTTGCACTACCTCCCAAATGTACATCAAAATGACAAAAGGAACTATTATTTGTGTTAGAAGTCTTTATTTTTTTTTTAAAGCCCACAAAATGCAATTAATCGCCAGTTTGAATGTTAGTTTTAAGGTATACAAATTATTTCAATCTCTTTTTAAAAAATATATTTTTATTGATTTTTTACAGAGAGGGAGAGGGATGGAAAGCCAGAAATATTGATGAGAATCATTGATCAGCTGCCTCCTGCACACCCCTCACTGGGGATGTGCCCTCAACCAAGGTACATGCCCTTGACCGGAATCCAACCCGGGACCC
Organism: Vespertilio murinus; assembly: GCA_963924515.1. Classification (NCBI taxonomy): domain Eukaryota; kingdom Metazoa; phylum Chordata; class Mammalia; order Chiroptera; family Vespertilionidae; genus Vespertilio; species Vespertilio murinus. The sequence goes on along the minus strand of OZ004718.1, from coordinate 27,571,857 downwards.
TTCAGCCTGCAGACCGACACTCTATCCACTGAGCCAAACCGGTCTCGGCTTGATTTCATTTTCTTACATTAAAAATTACGCCACCATATCCCACAACACACACACACACACACACACACACACACACACACACACACAAAATAAATACCATAACATTTTTTGTTTAGCTAGACCACTTAATCACACACATAACCTAGCCATTCCTCTTCTTCCCTCGTTTTGTTCAGGTCCCCCTTAACATCATATCTCTTGTATGACTTGCTCTTCATTTCCCTCCATGCCAGTACAATACTGGAGTGAAGCCTGGAGACTAAACTGAGGGAAGGGCCCTCCTTCCTACAATCCATTGGGATCTTGTGGCACTTCAAAAATTAATGGTATACTATCTTAGAAAGAAATGAACATACTACTCAGAAATAAGTCACCTTCCTTGGTGAAACAATTAAATTTAACTTCCATATACCATCCTTTAAAAAAAAACTTTTTGCCCTTAAGAGGATGACAACTCTGTACAAGGGATGACGTTCCAGTCAACTGAGCCACACTGGTGAGAGCTTTCTTCTTCTTTTTTTGCACACAGGTTTGTTGTTACACTTCATGGATTCATTGGTTGATTTCCTGTATGTACCCTGACCCAGAAATGAACCTGCAACCTTGGCAGTTAACAATATTTTACTGCAATACATTGATCCCTACAAATATTCCTAAAAGAGCATAAATTACACCCCCCCCATTTTATAATCAGCTGCCTATTTTTCATTTTTAATTGGAGCTAGAAAACAAATGTTTGTAAATTCAAAGTTGTCATTGGGTTTAAAAATAGGGAATTCTGAGTAATAGTTGTTGAAGATAACCTTGGAAAAAAAAGCTTCAAATATAAAATTAGAATTTTAAAGCACCATAAAAAAGAAAGAAAAAAAAAAAAAAACCAAACCAGACAAGGAATAAGGTACATTCCAATTTAATCATTGTGAACACTAGTTTATAAAACTGCTGGCAAGACAGGCAGACATTAGGTCCCAAAGGAGATCCAAGAATTCTTGTTCATGTTATCTTAAAACTATGGAAATTTGGCTACTTTCTTTCATCACTATCACATGCATTTAAAGTTAAATACTTACCAAATTGTCAATGTCTGCTTATCCTTGCTAGGAAAGGACAGAGTTCCTTAGAAATTTACTTCAGTTTAAATCTTAAAAACATAAATTGAGGGTCCATACATTGTTTAGTACTTTATCTAGAAGAATGCATTACCATTATCACATACTCAGGTACCAATTTTCTGATTTTAGAAAACTATCATTGTTCATACTAAAAAACATTAAGAGTTTAAGAGTTGATTTTTCATTAGAAGTTTACAAAGATCAGCAGGAGATACAAATTAAAAACATCCTTAGTATATATATTAGCCAGCATGTGGCTCAAGTCTAGAGGGGAAGGTATTAAACAGGGTACCAATTAACTAAAAGTATACAGAGGCTAATTTTCACTGTTTACAGTCCCAGAAACCACTATTTATAACCCAAGGTCAGCTATGTAAGAATGCATTGGAAAATTTGAAGTCGCAGTCAAAATTAATCAATTAGCCTCACTCAAAGAGAATCAATTAACCAATATTACCATATTTCAGGCCTGCCTCCTTCAACCTTACCCTCTGCTTAGTTGCTCACTAAACACTGGATCAACAGTTTCAAGAACAGATAGAAATTCTGAATTTAAATTTTATACCTATACAAAGTGAGAACCAAAAGAAATTTTGGTTGTCAACTAAAAGAAATCTTAAGCTTAAAATCATAAATGCTAGATAATTTTGAATAAAAACCTTTTTTTCCCAATCTCACCAAAAGGAAATAATTTATATATTGTTTTTCTAGTCTGTTAAGTGAAAGCCGGGGGGGGGGGGGGGGGGGGGAGGGGAACCGAACCTACATTACTGCAGAAATATCAAGAGGTAAAATAACCACCTTCTTAACATTCTCAATTCAGGTAATATCTAGAGTGCAGCTCTAGCCAGTTTGTCTCAGTGGATAGAGCATTGACCTGTGGACTAAATGGTTGGGGGTCTGATTCTGGTCAAGGGCACTGCCCGAGTTGCAGGCTCTGATCCCTAATGTGGGGCATGAAAGAGGCAGCCAATCAATGACTCTCTCATCACTGATTTTTTTTTTTTAAATATACTTTAATTTTTACAGAGAGGAAGAAAGAGAGATAGTTAAAAACATCGATGAGAGAGAAACATCAATCAGCTGCCTTCTGCACACCCCCCACCGGGGATGTGCCCGCAACCAATGTACATGCCCTTGACCGGAATCGAACCTGGGACCTTCCAGTCTGTAGGCTGACGCTCTATCCACTGAGCCAAACCAGTTTCGGCTCATCACTGATGTTTCTATCTCTCTCTCTCCCTTCTCTGAAATCAGTAACAAAATATATTTTAAACAAATAATAATAAAGAGTGCAGAAATTTAGATTGCCCACTCTTTGAAGTTTCCACTCTCTGTTAAATTTAAAAGGAAAAACTGTGATATACAAAAGTATAAAATAGTACTCACCAGAATGGCAGCTTTAAAGAGATGGTTTTAAGGAAAACCATTTCCACTGCATCTACACCATTTCTTATACAGTTTAAACTGTGAAAGGCAATAAAACTTAAGCCCTTAAGTAATTTTATATTAAAAACCAAGTAGATACCTTATGAAATATATTTATAAATTGAGACTTTAAAAAAAATTTAATTGAACATTGATCACCATCCCACTTGGTTTTATGGGTGGACTGTCTCAATCAAATTAGACAACATTATACTTAGGTGTAAAAGAGGAAGCCATGAATCCATCATTGTTACAAACTGGAAGGATGGTTCAGGCTTTTATAAACTAAGTTGCATGCTTTATTCTTCACCTTGGTATTTTAAATTTTTATCAACATAAGAGTATAGTATTCAAAGTTAAAGGATATTTCTCATGGATGGGATGGTTCAAGACAACAATAAACTATGGTAGACCAATGAAAACAATAATAAAAACTTGAACATCTTTTACAATCCATTACATCTCTGCTCCTCAAAAGAAATCCATGGAGAATCCATCTAGATTTCTTGATGGGTAGTCCAGCTTTCATTTGAGTATTTAAAGAGTAAAGTTTATTCTTGGTTCAAAATAAAATAAACCCATTGTGGTGGTGCACCAACAGAATAGGTTCTAGTTTACAAAAAAGGAACAAAATTAGTACTTATTTACCTCAAATTACTAAAACTTTTTACGAGCTAAGAAACCCACCACTTATTATTGCTGAAGGTGAGGAAACTTTATTGGTTGACTCATACTGTAAAAAAGTTGAAAGGTAAAGAAAATACCACCACAGAAGTGACTTAAGTAAAAGACCTTGGATCCAAAGCCCTGCAACCACAGGACATACCAAAATGAGCACAGAAACTTGCACTGTCTTTTCCTTTTATGTACACAATATGTCTATTTAGGTTCAACCACAACCAAATAATAAAGGAGTAGTATTACCCTTTATTACAATGGAGATTAGCAAACCTAAAGCTAATAATTTGCCCAAGTACTGGTGTTTGAAAGTGTCCAATGGATCTATTATTAGTCATACTCACATTTAAGCAACTGCAGCTTTCTTCCTTGTGTGGGTTATGTGGATATGTTTGAAAAAAATAGGAACATCAGGTACTTACAGATTAAACTAACCTGTACTGGCAGGGCTGTGGGGTTTTTCTTCTCTACCAGTAAGTAGCAAATGCTGAAATTCTGCTGCTAGTTAACAAAAACACAAATTGTATTAAACTGAGGAGTTCAAGCCATACTTTAAAAGTCAATGTGCATTTAATTTCCTCAGACCCTGACATTATACATTAAAAAAAAATTTCCCTGCATCTTACAAAAATTACCTTACATTGACTACTAAAATGTAGTGACCTTAATAGAATGAGTTAATAACACTATGTATCTCTTGGACACAGCTCAATTTTAATAAAACATAATGTGTATTATGTGAAAACTTTTCTTATTCTAAAAGGAAGAGGGTTCTATATCCAGGGTGGAAAAAAATCTCTTAAATGTTTTAATTTCTTAATTTATGTATATGTATACACACCCCACAGAGGCAATTTAACAGTTACTAATTCGATTTTTCGAAAAATTGATTTCACTTTCTTATGTTAAAGATTTTAAAAATATGGGCTGAAAAGTAATTCCTATTGCTTCTCCTAGAAGTACACAGAAATAACAGCTAAGAGGGTGGCTTTGTTCACTACATGCCCCTTTAAATTTTTAATTCAAACTTACATAACTTTAATAACTCGTCTGTTGGATCACTTGGGTAGTTAAGCAGTGTTGTTTTGAGTAGAGACTGGACAATAACGCTGCAAATCTTTTCACTTTAACTATTTATAAATAAAATATTGAGAATGAGCTACATTATAACATGATTTGGTGAAAGTATTGTAATAAATGCAAAACAAGAGTAGAAATGCTGTTCTTTCATTAAAGTCCTTAAGTCTAGCAAAACTATACAATAGACTCTCTCCCAAATAATCACTATTAGTCTATGTGTAGTACACCAGGGAGGACATATCATTCTTCACTTTTATCAATGATGGGCATCAATGAATTTCATTGTCAGTTGATAAAAATTAACTAAAGGTGAAAGCATAGATTCTTTAAAATCCCAGATACATAAGTATACCAAAGAGCTTGGAGAATTCCAATAAAGGACTTCCTCTTTTTATAAACACAGCATTATACAAACCCTGACCAAATACACAGCATGTTATTGAAGCTGTGCCATATCACCACTTTACACATCATTACCGAACTTAGTATTAATGGGTAGGGTCCAAATAACCAATCATCATTACAAGTTTACTCACATGTATCTTCTATGTAATTAATTTCATCAAAATAAAACATATACACACAAACATATTCTCACAATATAGTTGGTGATCACATGCCTCCTAATGAACCTAACATGAAACAGTCTTAATTTATAATGTCCAATTTGCTTGAAATAGAAATAGTTCAAATTGGCTTCAAAGAAGATCTCCTTCAGGCCTCTAATTTCTGCTCAATATAATTCCTATCTCACTTATTGAAATATATTTTCCCCTGAGGATACATACTAATTGAATAGATCTAGAGATGGCTTAAAAATATGAAACTATTAGTTTTAAGCTATTATTTTTTCAGAGTTGGTAAAATGAGAAGCTTTTTCTTTTATGGCCAAATTAAGCAAGAATGTATACAGCCCAGGGGGAAAAAAACAATGTTAATAAAATACAATTATCTTCTGAGCCTTACTAAGAATTTTTTTTTTTTAATTCTACTTTTAAAACTTATTTCCCAACAAAAATACCAAGAATATGAAAACACTTGGAAAGGTTGAAGATTAGGGAGCTCAAAGTCCTGCCTTTCCCCAGATACTATGTATTATTTTTAAATAAATCCATAACATGAGTTATCTAGAGCTAAGATATTAATAGTTCTGAAAAGCCAGCATTACAAAATTGTGAATATCACCATGTTTACAACACTATATATATATATATCATTAAAGTATCTGCTTATTTTGCCAATAAATACCACACAAGAAAACTTAGTTTCTATGCTAGAAAAAAAAAAAAGGTTATTTATTAAAATGATTCAGAGGACAAAATACTAAGGGTTAAAAAAAAAAAAGCAGTACCCTTCACTAATATTCAAGCCATGAGATAGCAAGCAGAAATATAATTGGGGAAATGTTTACTTACAAAAATCTGCTTTATAGTCAACAGTTTTCAAACTGAACCCCTCCCTCACTTTAGAAGACTTTTCCAGTTACAGTGAGATAAAACAGTTTTCATTTTGGAATTAAACAGGTAAAGACCACCTTTTAAAAAAGACATGCCTATTTATACAAATTTTAGGGTACATGTTGAATTTTTTAGAATCTCCTAACCAATACAAGTGTATATTTTATTTCAATGAAGAGGTTAACTTCAACATTTCCTTTTATTTATCAAGTTTTTCCAATGGATAGAATAAACACTTGAAAGTTATGTAATTATTAAAATCGTATTTGAGTCACAGAACTAGAGATATATATCAAAGAAACTAAATCTTAAATTAGATATTTTGTATTATCTTCAACAAATTATGCCATCCGTAAGAAAACCCTTACCTCTGGTACAAGTATGTAAAGCCTATTTGAACGATAATTATTTCAATGACCACTATTAGAACAAGCAGCTTCGCTCTTAAAATATTTCAGTATATTGGGAAATGGTGATGCAACAGAAAACAACTCCAAATATGGAGTCTTAAAATGTATAATTATTGAGATTATAAAATATTTCAGTGGAATACTTCCATGACAAAATTCTCCTATTCAAACATTTAAATATATTCTCCCATGATTCAATTACAGAGAAAAGCATGAAAGTTAATTAACCAGGTGAAAACTTGGAATTCAATTAATGCATTTTTTCTTTATGCTTCCAAGAATTAAAACCATATAGAAACACAATACCAGGTTTGCTAAAAATGTTGTACTATATGTTAATTGTTACTGTTCAGATGAAAATGCTATCTGGATGGAATGGTGACTCAAACACAGGGAGAAACAAAATCCAGCATTGCGTTTTGGCCTCTCTTCCAGTTCCCTTTTACCCCCTACAATACACAGGCATAAACACATCTTTTCTCACCAACTTAAAGCAAACTTTAGTTGGGAAACAAACATGGATACTTCTCACGTATGTAGATTGCATAAAATATTGCTACGACTGAAAATGAACCTCAAAATAATTGTTTTGAATCCACAGTTCGATTTTCATTTGACTACCTGAAAATTAGTAATCTAGCCATACTGACAGGTCTATAATACCCAATGTGTAGTGTATACACATACATACCACACACATACCACCTTCCCACTTTTCCCAGGGCTCTACATTAACATTTGCTCTAATGTGGTGAGGTTTGAAAAATATTAAAAATCACAAGCATTTCCAGATGACCTTTCAACCTTAATGTTCAATGCATAACATTGGGGTTAAAAATGTGTATTTCAGTACTCAGTAACATTTCCAATAATCAAACTTATCCTTGAGTTTAAATTTAATAGTTTGAAGAGAGAGTAACCAGTAAGATTTCCCTAAAAATTGAAAGTGGAAAATTTGTTTGAAATATTTCATGCCTCCAAATCAAAAATGTCAAATTTTGTCAATTTATGCAACGGCAATATTGCATATATTGCAATACCAACTTTACTGGGGCTGTTAGGTATAACATAACACAAATTACTTATATCCAATGGTTCTTATTTATTTTTATTAACACCACAGTTAAATGTGAATATTAATATAGAGCCTTCTCTGCCAAAAGAGTATAAAAATCCTACGTTTAATTAAATGTAGGGGCCTTCACCAAACTTGCTGCAAGTTTGGGGACATAAATATCCAACAGCCATCAAGCTGTGAAAGCCCCTATAAGGAATAAAATAAATCCCACTTGCCTCAGACTGAACAGGGCAACACTGAGACTCAGCCTCAGCCTGTCCTATGGCAGGGCTATAGGAAGAAGAAAATTTTAATTTTAGAAAAACATTACCCAATTAATTTAAAAGACATGCATTTTTAAAAGATCCCAATGATCTAGCAAGCAAAGGGGGGAAAAGTAGCTCTTAAAAAAAAAAAAAAAACCTACTGCCCTCTATAATTCTACTCTCTGAGACCATAGTTATTTTTGTTGGGCTCTCCCCCCACACACCTGTTTAATTAAGCTGAGTTTAAGTTCAGTATGTAACTTATCAGTGGAATGGAAGCACACTAAGATTATTTTCCCCAATCCTAATAGTAAATGTGTGAGATATTACTAAAATATTAAGTACTCAAATAAAATAATGCCAGTGGCCACTCAAAAATTGTTCAACTACTGATCTTGTTACTGCCATACAGTATTAATATCTATACAATAGAAACTAGTGCCAGACAAATGTTTAAATCATTTTTGTTTTGTTAAAAAAAAAAAAAAAAAGGCGATTAAGTGTGGATGCAAGGCAGAGCCAAAACTGGCAGCCTCATTAATGTTGAAACTTCCTAGATTATGGCAATTACAACGCCTGTCTGAAAACATCAAGTCCCAAAAATTGTCTCTTGTGAGGTAAGATGAATTTTACTTAAATTCAACTCTATTATTAAGGAAGCATGTGTCAAAAAAAGACTAATTCAATGTAATTTGTTCCACTCATGATTTAATCACATCATGGACCACAGAAGCAGTTAGGTAAAAGATATCTTCTAGAAGCTAATTATGCTTTGATGCAAACACAAATTATACTTTGAATATACCAAGTGAGCACTATTTGAACAATATACCTACAGAACACCACAGATGTGCTTAAGTTTTAAAAGTGTCATGCATAACACTTTACTAAGTTGACTTTTAATGAGAATTATACTACTTCCTTAAAATATTTTCTCCCTTCAGACTTCAAAAAGCAAGTGACATAAAATATGTTCTCTTTCATTAAATGCAAATAAAGTTTTGCATAATTTTTGAAAGTTCAAGTCATTTTTACCTCAAAGATTTTTCAACACAAGTTTGTCTTTGGCAGTATAAATGATGTGCTGCCAAATTCCAAAACTATTTCATGGCAGGCACTGGAGGGGGGGGAACATATATGAAGCTCAACTAGAAGCACAAAGATGAAACGTATTCTTGGCGATACATGACTTATTCCTACACCTTCACATAAAGGTTAAAAAGAAATGTTACCATTGTCTAAGAATTTTCAAACTTTATATTGAGGAAAACCTCAACTTCAGATCCCTATAATAATAATTATACTTAGTACAGGTCACTGATATTTAAATAAGCATAAACCTACCATTAAATGATAAAAACACTGGATGCAAAAAATGGTCAATAGAAGCTATCATTATGAGACTTACAACACAATAATACTAAGTAGCAGTCACTTCTACATAATAGTTCTCCAAATAGTATAATATTATAAAAAATTTCAGCATTACACTTAAGAATATATACTAATCCATTAACAGCACAATAAGCAATTACTGCTTGTAGCCAATCTTCTAGAAGGTTGCACCTGAAAAGCTTCTGAGGTCCATGCAGTGCTGCAGTCTCAAAAACCATCAGAAGGAAATGAGTGGTCTGGCACTAGGCTCTAAATATCATCAGCAGGAAATATTAAGGATTACATTTTAAATATGGAAGACATCTAAGAAGTATTGGCATCAAGGGGGTAAAAAGGTGACACAATATAAAGATTTCATACCCATTATGTAATGACTCATACTTATCTAAGATTTTCTGTTAACTAAAGCACTAACATACAATTCTATATATAGTCCAGTTCAAAACATGCAGCTAAGAACAGCCTATAATTCAAAGACAGAATCCAATGATATATCAAAACTGCATTGGCAACTATGGATTTTATTATGTGGACATCTACTACGACATGCATCTGTACAAACCTTCAGGCAGTGGTCCCCAGCTGGGTTACGAATAAAAAGGCATAAATTTTTCTCTCATTTTATTACAATGAAGTTTTAACAGTACAGAAAAAAGTCACATGACCTTGGTGGGTCAGATTTCGTAAACCCTGCAACATGAGGAACTCTAAACACATTAAATATTGTTACACATTCAGACTTCCAATGTACAGGTACTTGGAAATAGTTACAGCCCTCACCAAGCTAGGTTGGGGACATGAAGTCCAACAGCATCTGAAATGCTGTGAAGGCATAACTTTACAAATAGCAATGTAAGCTTACAGAACTTGCCTTTATTAAGGTGGTATGTTCATGAAATTCCAGCGCCTTCACAATATAACGAACCAAATTTACTATACTTCACTTCTAAAAACCTAGATGAAACATGAAAAAGAAGCCATACAGTATAAATTGCAACTTCAGGAAAAGTTCCTGCTTTATTATTCCAAATAATTTTTCCCATGTAAAATAAAATGTCCAATAGTTCCTGGTATGTGGGAAGATAATGTTAAAGTCACAATGAAGCCTTATTGACGGAAGCTTGGCTATATAAACAGCACAAGTTGAGAAAAGGTTTAATCTCCAAACCTATTAGATTGGATGAAGCGAGATCAGTAACGGCCACCTTGCGACATTACAGGAGGTCTCATTCCCATTGGAGGTCGAGGAGGCCCACCTTGGTAAGGGGGCACCATTGGCGGTCCCTGCCCATATGGTGGCATAGCACCAGGAAGGTAACCTGGCATGCCTTGATGATGACCACCATACTGACCTAAAAAACACATTTAAAATACAAAAAATAGATTAAGTTGGTTCATGCATTGTGCTTTTAACGATAGTAACTTCTGCAGATACATTTACTTTATGTGTAGATTTTAAAAATCGGCTAAAAACAATAAATATAAAAAGAGGAATACCATGAGGCGGCATTGGGGGTCTCATTCCTTGTTGCTGTGGGATGCCTGGCTGTGGTGGCAACATAGCTCCAATTGGTCCAACTGGTGGATTACCAATGGGAGCCTGTCCTGGACGAGGAAGATTACGCTGATATTTAGGCAACTGTGCCCTTCTTTCTTCCTAAAAATAAAAAATAAGTACGATATTAAACACATGAATACAGAGACTCATGTAAGCATCTAAGACCTTATTTATAAAGTTTTTAAAAAGTATATTTTCCAATCAATTACTTTTGCCCCATAAACCAGTTCAACTACTAAAAATATTGGTTCTTTAAGAACTAGCCATCTATTTTTGTATTTGAAGCACAGATAACCATTTTAGGATTTATAAATTGTTTCTGCAATAAAGTGTCTTGTGAAGAAGATAATATGGTCTTCAAAGTATATGGTCTTCTACAAATCTATGTCTAACTAAAATGAATTTTAAGAGTAAGAACCTATTGTCTTCTTTCAGAAATAATCTGGTGGGAGGAAATGCATCTAAGATCAAAACATGCACTATTCCCCTGACTGGTTTGGCTTAATGGATAGAGCGTCGGCCTGCAGACTGAAGGGTTTCAGGTTTGATTCTGATCAAGGGCATGTACCTTGGTTGTGGGTACATCCCCAGTAGGGGGCTGCAGGAGGCAGCTGATCAATGTTTCTCTCATCATGTTTCTGACTACCCCTCTCCCTTCTCTGCAAAAAAATCAATAAAGTATATTCAAAAAACAAAACAAAAAAATACACTATTCATTTTACTGTAGTTTTAAAAAATCAGTATGGCCCAATGGTTGAGCCAGGGGGTCCTGGTTTGATTCTCAGTCTGAGCATATACCCACGTCGTGGGCTCGATCTCTAGTGAGGGACATGGAGGAGGTAGCCAAGAAATGATTCTCTCATCACTGGTATTTCTCCCTGTCTCTCTTTCACTTCCTTCCCTTTAATAAAGGAAATCAATAAAAATATATTAAAACAGGCAAAAGGACGCTGAAACCCGTTTGGCTCAGTGGATAGAGCATTGGTCTGCGGACTGAAAGGTCCCAGGTTCAATTCCAATCAAGGGCATGTACATTGGTTGCGGGCACATCCCCAGTGGGGGGGGGAGGGTGTTTACAAGGGGCAGCTGGTCGATGTTTCTCTCTCATCAACATTTCTAGCTCTCTATCTCTCTCCCTTCCTCTCTGCAAAATATATTTAAAACAAAACAAAACAAAACAAAAACAGGCAAAAGGAAACTGCTTTTAAAAAAAAAATCAGAACAGCAGGGCCTGGTCGGTGTGGCTCAATGGATAGAGCATCGGCCCATGCACCAAAGGGTGGTGGGTTCGATCCCCAGCCCTGATGTGTGTATGCACGTGTGCATCCATGTCTTCACCCTTCCACTGTCTCTAAAAATCAATGGGAAAAATATCCTCGGGTAAGGATAACAAAAATAAAAATTGGAATGGTAAAAACCACTTAGTAAGCATTAAATCAGATTAATAAGACCATCATTTTACAAATTAACACTTTTCAAATGAGACAAGCTGATACAAAGGTATTCAATCAAACTCTGCTAGTAAAAAAAACTGTAAACAACTTACCAAAGAGATATCCTCATCTGGATGGATCAACTTACTGGTTGCACTGGTTGTCGTAAGAGTAGCAGGCTTACTTGTTATTGATGCTGCTGGTTTAGCTGCAGTGCTATTTGTTGTACTAGTGGTTGAAGCTGTAGACTGTGTATAAGCAGGGAATGTAGGCTTCGGTGGCTCTGTAGTTGTTGCAGGGGTACTACTTAAGGGCTTGAAATCTGTACCAACAGGTCCTTGGACAGCTGCCTGAGCCTGTAAAACACAAATTTTCATCAACAAAACCCAAAACTATCTACTACCAACTTAAAAATAAGACACAAACATTCAATAAAGGATCAAACTCTAAATGAAATTAAAACAAAGTTAACATGATAAATGCTCCACGAAAATCAAGAAATACAAGAATATCAAAATATGCTGGTCAAGATCACATCTAAAACACAGCATTGGGACAACAAAAAGGTTAAGAATGAATATTTAACTTCTCAGGTGTTATCTACCTTCTCAACCAAGTTCTTTCATTTACAAAACTTTGGTATTTATTCCAGGTTGATGAAATATAGTATTGTCTAATGAGATAGCTTATGTTCTACTTTTACTATTCTAAATTAGTTGTTTAATTAATATACCAAGTAACAACAACAACAAAACCCAAAAGGTTAGAAATTACAAAATACAAATGCTTGGGTAAATTTCAGTTACTAAGCATAATTAATATAAATCGTGAAAAAATGTCCTTCAGAGGTATTAGTAATATAGTAATACAATGTCCTCCCAATTAACAATGGCTAGATGATTATCATGATCAGAATAGTTTAGAAGGAGCTTTTAAGTATAAAATTACCAGTAATTAATGTGTTACTTTTTTGTAATATCCAACATATAAAACATGTAGACAGGACAACTTTAGAACCAAATTTCCTTACATTATTGATGCATTCGATTAAACAGCATAAATCAAAATAGCTTAATCATGCATCAGGCTAATCATTGGCTACTATATGGCATTTACTGCTCCACATGCTTTTAACCCTTTAGAACCATAGAAATTTGGGGTTAATTTTTTTCTGAGTTCAATTTTCAAATACGGTTGATTTGTACTCCATTAATCTTACTTAATAAAAATTACATAGTATATTTTTAGGGGAAAGATTTCATTTAAAAGTAGGGTCCAAAGGGTTAAGTTATAAAGCCATTTTAACAATTTTAAACTGCAACTTCCTGCGTACTTGTGCTGTGCTAGGAAACAGAGCTTTAGAAGATGCAGACAGACTTTCTGAATTGGATGAAGCTGTACTTGAGCTTGTTACAGGTGTCCCCATCTGTAGCATAAAAGAAAGGAAACAATGAAAAGTCTCCAAACAAATGGGTGAAAATAAGCCATGTGGTAGACTTTTTTTTTAAAGCATAGATTGCATATTGGTAAATGCAAAATATAATGCAATCGAATCTGATTTATTTAATGAGGCAGGCAGTTAATGCATTTATAATAAAGTGACAGTATTAGCCTCAAAAAATATTTAATTCTATACCAATAAACCTAGTTAAACAGTTTCTTTTCTAAACTGATGTTTTGCAATGAGATATTTCAAAAACACCTTAAAAGGAGATAAAGATTGACACTTGAATCCAATTCTCTACACAACAAAAATTTTTTGCTAAGTTTAATTTCTCTTAAACAAAATACCTACTTCACCTCAAAAGCGTAAGTTAAGGTGCTTCAAAAGCATTTAAAAAGTAGTTTAATTTAGCAACTACAAATAGGAAAAGAAGTTTAAAAAAGAAACATCTAAGGGACCATCTTAAAGTGAAAAATAAAATACATCCTGATTTTCTAAATTAAATACATCTACTTAATTCTAAATGAAACGGGGGATAAAAGTAATAATCACTATAGACACACCAAATATAACAGAAACACCTTTTGCACTTCTGAGTTCTGGAGACAAAATCAGTAGGAAATTAAGTGCGACTAAGTCAAGAGCAATTAAATTGTGCCCTTTCAGCAAGTGTGCAGCATTGTAGTTTGTCACTATTGTAGGCTAGAAGAGCCCAGCAAATGATTTATTAAGGTCTTAGAATTTTCATCTTTGGCTTTGCTTTCATTCCACTCATAATTCAATAGGTAAAGGAGGACCACTAAACATTATCACATATTTAAGTCCCCAGAAATTAAACTTTCATTTCTAACTAAAGCTAGAATAACCAGAGTTCACAGCAATTTAAAAAAAAAACAAAAAACATACTATACTATCTCTGGCTCCAGTCAATCTTTTATGAATCAACAAAATCAATGTATGCAAACATGAAAGACCACTTCTTAATATGCTTAATAAATTATACTAAAACCATAAACAAAAGATTGACCTATGACAATTTCAGAGATTTCTGTAAACGACTACATTTTACCTTTAAATATAAGAGCATTCTTTCTTTAGGAATTTCACCTTACCTGTCCAGCACTGGGGAAAAGAGGCTTAGTAACTGGAGGCTGTGGAGCAGGAACTGCTGCTGCTGGTGCAGGAGGTCTATTAAGAATACCTGGTGCTGAAACAGCCTGAGCTTGAGTCATTGGAGGAATTCCAGGACGTGGAACAGGAGGGGGCATACCTGTAAAGAAGAAATGTTGGGAGGAGGCCTCAGTGTTGAAAGCATTTAGTTAAGAAAAAAATATTTTCCCAAAACTGCTATTACAATATACCATATTAAAAACACTTTCATACTACAAAGTCACTAACAATTGACTTTTGAATCCGATGAAATTCAAAGAACTTGGGCATTTGTCCTTTGAAATAATCTTGCCTCAAAGTTGTCTCCAGAATTTTGTGAAATGAAAGCTACCACTAGAAACCCTGTATGTGGGCAAAGCAACAATTAAGCTTAACTGATATTGATTTAGCAAACCAATTCTTTATTAAATATATTTTATTGATTTTTTTACAGAGAGGAAGAGAGAGGGATAGAAAGTCAGAAACATCAATGAGAGAGAAACATCAACCAGCTGCCTCCTGCACATCCCCTACTGGGATGTGCCTGAAAACCAAGGTACATGCCCTTGACTGGAATCGAACCTGGGACCTTTCAGTCTACAGGCCGACCCTCTATCCACTGAGCCAAACCGGTTTTGGCTAGCAAACCAATTCTTTAAACATATAGAGAATTGCACCAATTAGAATTCTCTCAACTATAATGCAAGTTACAGTAAAAAGGTGATTAAGTCAAATACCCATGAAGTTTCCAAAGAACTAAGTTATTCCTTTAAACAACTTTTCCTAAAATGTATCACTAGTGCATTCTTTAAACTTCAGCATAACTTAAAATGTTCACTGCAGATTGAACAGTGGTTATTATTAATATTATTTTACTTTTTAAAAATACATCTTTATTTTTATTTATTTGAAAGAGGAAAGAAGAGGGAGAAAGAAACATCAATGATATGAGAATCATTAATCGGCTGCCTCCTGCATGCTCCAACCCTGGGAATCAAGCCCACAACCTGAGTATGTGCTCTGTGTGGGAAGCGAATGTGCCCTTGATCAGAAATGACTAACATTTCTTACCTGGTGGCATACCAGGCATCAGAGGTGGTATTCCTGGTCCAGGTGGCATCATTCCACCCATTGGCATCATTCTGTCAGAAAGCAAATTTCAAGAAACATCTAAAGTTAATTAACAGTATAAACCATAAAAATATTTTGGCTAAATCCTGAAACAACAGTTAAGACTTGAATTTGACCCCTAATATTGAAATCAAGCTGAAAGAACACACTACACACTAAAAATAATCCTATCAAAATAATCCCCCTAAAAACCAGCAAACTCTTGGGTTTATAAGTAAGACAGGGGAGGAGTAAGTCAGTCTTTGCAAAACTAAAAAAATAAAATAAACCACAGAACATTTTAATAAAGGAATAATATATTATATGCTAATCTCGATATATACAAGAGGCCTCATCTAAAAAATGTGCAACTGGGAAGCAAAATCACCTTTTATCTTACTTGAAAAATATCCACACAGAATATAAGTAAAAAACAAGAAATTTCTACTTTAGAGTCAACAATTTTTCAAAAGGGAAATAGTGAATGTACATTGTGGGGATAAAATTATTTTGGAGGGCACAGAAAAACTATCACCAATATTAAAGGTAGTCAAATGTAAACTCAAATTGCCTAATTTTTACTTTGATGGGCTACCTAACACTAACTAAAGCATGACGTAAAACCTCTATTTTTTTCTCTCCCCCTAAAAGAGCTCATCTTCAAATACCAATGTCCAGTGCACTTAAAAAAATTTAAGTTGGTAGATTCTTGACTTAGGACTTTTGTCAGAAGATTACTTTTATAAATTGAGTTCATTAGAAAAAGTCTGGCCGAAACCGGTTTGGCTCAGTGGATAGAGCGTCGGCCTGCGGACTAAAGGGTCGCAGGTTCGATTCCGGTGAAGGGCATGTACCGTGGTTGCGGGCACGTCCCCAGTTGGGAGTGTGCAGGAGGCAGCTGATTGATGATTCTCTCATCATTGATGTTTCTATCTCTGTCTTCCTCTCCCTTACTCTCTGTAATCAATAAAAATATATTAAAAAAAAAAAAGTCTGATTACCTCCTATAAACATAAAGCATATAATTTGGTAAAAGATTATATATTCTTTCTTAAATACCAACCCTTTTTACTAAATCCCATTACTTTTAACAGTTAGGAGAAAATAGCTACATGTTTAGAAATATTTTTTTTTATATACGGATTTATTACTATTTCCTCAAAGATGTTTTATATCCCTCCTTTCAGAGATTTGTGTCAACCATTTTGCAAGTTGTAAGAAGTTTTAGTGAGGAAGGTTAGAAAATTTCTGAAGTCAATTGAATAGATCCCATTAAACACACAAGAAAATGACATTATGATTATACCTCCTGAATTACATCATGAATGAGATGCTTACATGTTTTCACCGCAAAATGACTGGGTGTATTTTCTCTGATGATGCAATCTGTGAAAATGTATGACAAAATCAAAATCTAACTGTGATTTTCAAAATACAGTGGGAAAGTGTATTGTTTACCTGTCACATCCAACAACATCTAAGTAAAAGTGATGGGCACAAGCACCTCATATTTATTTTTAGTTCTTGATGATTTGACAAATACTTAAATCATTTACAGAATTTGCTTGTCACAACCAATGGTGTCATGGACAGTTCTGAATCTCAGAAACTCAACTCTACAGCCAACTACTTTAATTACACCAGATGCAGTTGAAGCAGATGGCTGCCTACATACATCCTAAAACATAAAAATCTATTCTCATCAGAGACAGATTTATATTCTTCAAATTTATTGGTAGATCCAGTTATTAGACAATTTTAATATTTATAGAGCCCATACCTTTTAGAAGGAAAAAATGCAAAGTCACATTTAATTCATGTAACACTCAAGTTGAAAGATCATTACTAGGCACAAGTCCACAAGCCATTTAAAAAGTTTTCTTACCCAGGTGGCATGCCTGGCATAACTGGTGGCATTCCTGGCATCAGAGGAGGAACACCTGGCATTAATGGAGGTATGCCTATAAACAAT
This sequence comes from Vespertilio murinus, assembly GCA_963924515.1. NCBI lineage: Eukaryota > Metazoa > Chordata > Mammalia > Chiroptera > Vespertilionidae > Vespertilio > Vespertilio murinus. The sequence goes on along the minus strand of OZ004718.1, from coordinate 27,554,257 downwards.
TTCAACAACAAAAAAATCAAATTAATATGAAAGGATTAGGATGAAGAATATAATACTTTTAACACTGTATCAATAATATCCCAAGAATGTCAAATTGTAAGAAACCCTATATGCTACCTGGAGGCATTCCTGGTGCTCCTGGAACTGGTGGTAGTCCTGGCTGTGCCATTGGGGGTATGTAGCCTTGTTGGGGTTGAACAGGCTGTGGTTGAAATGAAGTTGAAGCTGCAGAGTCGTCATCATCATATTCATCAGAATCATCTTGCTGCTTCTTTTTTTGACTCTCTGTTAGAGAAAGTTTTAATTAATTTTCCCATAGAGAAGGGGGGACGGGGAATCAAAGCAAGTTTAAGACATTCAACACTTTAAAAAATTATTTCACAATGGTGAGATATGTACACATATAATGCCTTAACAAAAAAAATAAAATAAAATTATTTTAAGAGAAAATAAAATTATTTCAAAGCAACTAGCTCATAAAATTTTTCTTCCAAAAATATTTCAGTTAATATTATTCTTTACTCTTTAAATGTGTTTTCAAGTTACATTAAGCAACTACTGATTTCATGACAGGTAAAAATAATTCTAAGTCAGTTTTATTTTTTTAAAAAAACAGCTTTCTATTCCACCCAAAATGGTAAACTACGGTAAAGAGGCCTGACCTCTCTGCAATATTTCAAAACTAAAAGTTTCATAGGTGACTAATAACAGCTATCAACTGGATAGTATGTAGCTTCAAAGTCAAATTTTTAAAAAATGTATACAATTAGTGGTTACATAAATCAAAACAAGCTACCTTTGCCAAGGCTGGGGATGCTCAGTTGGTTAGAACATCATCCCAAAAGCCAAGGTTGGGGGTTCAATCCCTGGTTAAGGCACATTAAAAAACCACTGAATGCATAAGTGGAACAACAAAATCACTTGTCTCTTTTGCTCTCAAATAAATTAAAAATAAATACAAACTACCTTTATTTTCAAAGGCCTCAGCACTTGTTAATTCCACTTGGAATTCAGTTTAGAATAAAATATTTGAAATTATCCAAACAGTCTATGTATGTATATATATGTGTATGTATACATACATACATACATACATACATATATATGCCCAACGCACGAAATTCGTGAAAAAGTAGACCCTTCCTTCCCCCAGCTGCAGGTAGGCCCCCAGCTTTGTCTGGAAGGATGTCTGGTCTAATTAGCATATTATGCTTTTATTATCATAGACTAGAGGCCTGGAGCACAAATTCGTGCACAGGTAGAGGCCAATCAGGGTGGGCCAGAGGGGAGAAGGGGTACAGCACAGGGTGGTTGGCAGGAGGCTCTGCCCCCTGGTCGAATTCCAGGTCAAGGGGACAATTTGCATATTAGCCTTTTATTATAGGAAGATAATACATATAAAAATCAATACACAACTTCAAACATAAGACAAAGAAAAATATAACTCAAGCCGAACCCGGTTTGGCTCAGTGGATAGAGCGTCAGCCTGCAGACTGAAAGGTCCCAGATTCGATTCTGGTCAAGGGGATGTACCTTGGTTGCAGGCACATCCCCAGTAAGGGGTGTGCAGGAGGCAGCTGCTCTATGTTTCTCTCTCATCAATGTTTTTAATTTTCTCTCTCTCCCCCTTCCTCTGTTAAAAAAATCAATAAAATATATTTTAAAATATTGGAATTCTGAATAAATCTAACATCTACCACTAAATTTATACTCTAAAGTAGCAATATTTTTACCTGTGAAGCTATTTTAAGAAAAAGTATACTTTCCAGAGGGGCCGTGTGTCCCGGTGAGCCGTGTGCCCCAGGGGGGCAGTGTGCCGGGTGTGTGTGTGTGTATGTGTGTGTGTGTGTGTGTGTGTGTGAGAGAGAGAGAGAGAACCGGAGGAGGAGCTGATTCTATTCATGTCACCACTGTCAAGAGAGATAGTCACCACTGTCAAGTGACGGCGGGGCGGGGCAGGGCGGGGAGGGGAGGGGAGGGGAGGGGAGGGGAGGGGAGGGGAGGGGAGGGGAGGGGAGGGAGATGGGAGATTGACTGAAGGACTGGTATGCATGCATATAAGTACAACCAAGGAACACAGAACTCTGGGGAGGGAGGGCATGTATAGGAGGTGGGGGGGTAAGCTATGCACACATATACCTTAATAAATTTTTAAAAAATGAAAAAAATACATGAAATTGAAGACACAAATAAATGAAAAACAAATTCTAATAAAAAAAGGAAAAAAGGGTATACTTTAACCTTTACCCTGTGTTTTCTGTTCAAGAAGTCGTCTTCTTTCATCCATGTCTTTTTCTGGAATACCTTCCATACCATATATTTCCAACTCTATGTCTGTTCTCCCAGGTATTGCATTTGGTACAGCATCTATAGTCTCTTTATGCACCTAACATTAAAAAACAAAGAAAAATTTCCATCAGATAGGTAAAAGTATCTCATAAAAGTATTTCAGAGTCATTTCAAATTACTTAGAGACCATTTAGTATGTTGGTTGAGTGACTGGGTCTAGCTAGCCCTATCTGGTTTGACTCAGTGGAGAATGTCAGCCTGAGGACCAGGTTCGATTCTGGTCAAGGGCACATGCCGAGGTTGAGCTTGATCTCCGGTTGGGGTTGTGCAGAAGGCAGATCAATGAAGTAAGTCTCTTTCTTCATTGATGTTTCTACTCTCTCCCTCTCCCTTCCTCTCTGATATAAAAATATATATTTTTAAAAAAGAAATGCAATTACATTTTCAAGCACATTAACTGGTTTTACTACATTTCTAAGTGATAAGGGCAAGAATAAATATACTAATTAAAAGGTGTTGGAGCCAAGACCGGTTTGGCTCAGTGGATAGAGCATTGGCCTGCGGACTGAAAGGTCCCGGGTTCAATTCTGGTCAAGGGCACGTACCTTGGTTGCAGGCACATCCCCAGTAGGGGGTGTGCAAGAGGCAGCTGATTGATGATTCTCTCTCATTGATGTTTCTAACTCTCTATCCCTCTCTCTTCCTCTCTGTAAGAAATCAATAAAAATATATTTTTTAAAAAAAGGTGAACCAGCCCTGGCCAGTGTGCTTCAGTTGATAAGAGCATCATCCTATGCAGGAGGTCAGGGTGCGTATGAGATCAACGTTCCTCCCTCTCTTAAAAAAAAGAAAAGGCTATAAGGTGGCAGGAATTTTTTTTTTAACCCTCACCCAAGGAATGAGGATATTTTCCCCATTGATTTTTAGAAAGAGTGGGAGAGAAATATGACACACAACTGGTGTACTCCTGCCTCGACCACTGGGGATTGAACCTGCCACCGTGACCGGAAATCAAACACTCGACTCTTCAGTCTGTGGGTCGTTGCTCTAATTGGCCAGGGCAGATTGAGGAATTTTAATTTTCTTTTGAATAGCTACATGGAACTTAGTGACTGTTTAAATATAGAGTAGGTTCTCAAATATTTCTAAATACATGTTAAATTGTTGTGGTGAAGAGGAGCTATATAAACTTTTTTTTTAGACTCGGGAGGGCAACATCTTGTTTTAATTTACCTCCCTGCTTCCTACGAACAGTATTTTCCAATACAGATTTGCTCAGCTCAGAACTTTCTAAGGTCCAATTAGGCAACAATTCAGGCAGCTCTAAAACTGGCAAAAGTAGAATAACACATAATGGTATTCATGAGCTCTTTAAAAATTAAGAAGCTCTCTAAAAATAAATAAATTTAAAAATTACGAAGCTCTCCTTAACTGGTAGTAAAAAGATTCAAGAAATCAAGAAACTATTAACTGTAATAAGATACCATTCCAAAAGAGATCCCGGAATAAATTCTTAACATAAACCTGGCCTCAGGCAAGATTATAATAAATCCTTCAATGGCAGTGAGTAACGGCAGCTAATTATGTACTAATTCTTGGGGGATGAAAACTGGTGAGATTGCCCACAAATTAAAAGTCATTGACCTCTGCTTTTTTAACTCAAGTGCTGAGGATATACATAGTATGATCTCAACCTGTCATCAGTCTAACCTTAGAATTAAAGATAATTTAAGTCTTAGCTGGTTTGGCTCAATGGGTAGAGCATTGGCCTGTGATTGAAGGGTCCCAGATTTGATTCTGGCCAGGGGCACGTGCCTGGGGTGCAGGCTCCATACCCAGTAGGGGACCTGCTAGAGGTAGCAGATCAATGATTCTCATCATTGATTTTTTTTCCTTCTCTCTCCCTCGCCCATTATCTCTGAAATCAATAAGAAAATATATATATATTTAAAAGATAATTAAAATTTTAAAGTATCCTATCCTATATAATAAAGACTTAATATGCTAATTAGACTGAACAGCTGAACAACAGTGCGGATAAAACCTGGAGAGGGAGGGCTGCCTCTTGCACAAATTTTGTGCACCAGGCCTCTAGTCCTATATAATACTATATAATAAAGGGGCAATATGCAAATTGACCACAATGGTGGAACAATTGGTTGCTATTATGCACCCAGACCACCAGGGGGCAGACACTCAATGCAGGAGCTGCCCTTAGGTGGCCAGTGCGCTTCAATAAGGGAGCACTGCTTAGCCAGAAGCTGGCTCATGGCTGGCCAGCACAGTGGCAGTGGCAGTGGCAGTGGCAAGAACCTCTTATGCCTCTGTGGCAGCGCTAAAGATGACCAACTAATGGTCCAAGCCGGCAGGTGGACATCCTCCGAGGGCTCCCTGGCTGCCAGAGAGAGGTCTGTCAGCTTAGACCCAATCCCCCAGGGAGAGGACCTAAGCCAGCAGGTGGACATCCCCAAGTGCACAAATTTTCATGCACCAGGCCTCTGGTTTACCTATAAAACTCTAAACATAAAGAAATCATTTCTCTTTTCCATGACTAAAGAGTGTGCTGCCCTCACTGGTTTGGCTCAGTGGAAGTGTCAGTCCTGGGTTCGATTCCCAGTCAGGGCACATACCCAGGATGCAAGCTCAATCCCCAGTGTGGGGAGTGTAGGAGGCAGTCAATCAGTGAGTGATTCTCTCTCATCACTGATATTTCTATCTCTCTCCTCTTCTCCCTTCCTCTCCCTAAATTAAAAAAAAAAAAAAAAAATCCGGTGTATTTTCTTAAGCCGACTGGTCATTTAATCTGATCTTTTACAATAAACAAAAGTATCCTACAATTGTCAAAGAAATAAACATTCAGCCAAAACCAGTTTGGCTCAGTGGTAGAGCGTCCGTCTGCGGACTGAAAGTTCCCGGGTTCGATTCTGGCCAAGGGCATGTACATTGGTTGCGGGCACATCCCCGGTAGGGGGTGTTCAAGAGGCAGCTGGTTGATGTCTCTCTCATCGATGTTTCTAGCTCTCTATCTCTCTCCCTTACTCTCTGTAAAATATCAATAAAATATATTTAGGAAAAAAAAAAAAGAAATAAGTGTTCATAATTTCCCCCCAATGTTGTTTCCATATCACAAGGAAGTAAAAATTAAATACAGGAGTAAAATCCTTACCTGCATGCAATGTATAGCCAAGCCAGGTCCTGTGTACAACTTCTTATGACATATATGGCACTTAAAATGTTTTGCTTTTTGGTGCTGTATAAGGATCTTCTCATCATCAAAATCTCTATTACAGTACCTGATCAAGACTGTTAAGGCACAAAAATAACACAATGCCGCTGCCTATTTAAAAAAAAAACCTGCCCTATAACATTAAATAGCAATAACGTTAAAGTACAGAAACAGCTAAAAGCAAAAAGGCACTTTACAGAAACTTGGCTTTTGATATTTATTATACAATTAGGGATTAACTTGCCATGGAATTTCCTGGAAGCCCCTACTCTTCATCACCCTTAAACACATTCTAACATAGCTTCTTTTTAATTATTATTTTTGTGTTTAACAGAGGTTTAAATGAAAATAACTCTTCTTTTGTTCACTATTTCAACATTCACAAGTCTTGTGGATTAGAGGGGTTCAATGTAAAAAAAAAAAATCCCCAACTTTATGCCAAGACAGATTTACAAGCAGAATTCATTCATTAGATAATTAAAAATAATCGAAAAGTGACGATTTACCCAATGTTTAGAATTTAAGTTTCTTTTAGAACCTAAAAGTAAGCTCACAGCGAACGACTCAATTTAACTTATAAAGTTGTTTGCAATTCCCTATGAACTTATGCTGCCAAGGAACGTACTTAAACTCAGTATGTTACATCCACAAAGCAGAATTACCTCAACAGTAGTAAGATTTCCCTAAAAGAACATTACAAAATCCGTGACCGCTCAACTATTATATATAAATAAATGCAGTTGTAACAGTTTTTAGGCATAAGAGGCTTTCTTTTTTTTCTTTTTTCTTTTTCTTTTTTTTTTTTTTTTTGGCCCTACAAAGCTAGCTGCTAGCTAGCTACAAAAATCTCCACCCCAAAGAGAAGAGTAAAGCGCCAGTTAGAGACGCGGAAGCTAGTTCTTCCCCCGCCACACACACCCCGCGCGCAAAAAAAAAAAAAAAAAAAAGAGAGAGAGAGAGAGAGAGAGAGAGGGTGGGGGGGGGATATTTGAAATCCGAGTTGACTAATCCATCGATTCTTAAAAAAAAAAAACAAAAGCACGGAAAAAAGTGGCTGACTGGCTCCGGAAGCTTTCCCCTCCTCAGGCACAGCGTCACCTAGAGCCTTTTACTTGAAGAAAAAACCCCTTTGTGGAGCCGTCCCCAGAGCCCCGGGGCACAGCCGACTAGTCCTCCGGGGACACTGTCCTTGGCGGAGGGGTCCGGGCCGCCTCCCGGCGGCTCCCCGCCCGCACCCAGCCCGCAATCTCCTGAGTCACCGCGCCCCACGCCCCACAGCCGGCAGAGCCGCTCACCCGCTCACCCTAGAGACCCCATTTTCCTCCAAGACCTCGCAGATCCGACTCCAGCCGCCAGGTGACCCACCTCCCCGGGCCTCGGTCCCGGACACTCTCCGCCCTAGGCCAAAGCCCAGGCCTCTCCCAGACCCCGTCACCACCAACCACCGGCGCCGCGGCGCGGCCCGCGACTTCCAACTGACGACAAAGGATACCAGCACCACGGCTTCAGCTGCTTCTTCTTCTTACGGCCCATCTCCGCGCTCCGCCGACGAGGCAGAAAAGGGAGGAGGAAATAAGCGGGAAAGTCGAGGCGAAAGCCGCTCACTCGTCAGACCCAACGGCCACCGCCGCGTCCCACAGGAAACAGACACAAAATGGCGGACGCCCTCGCTCGGCCGCTCTGCCTCCCGTCGGGCACTGCGGCCGGGGGCGGGGCCGGGCAGGGGCGGGTCACGTGACGCAGCCCTCCGCCCCTGAGTGGGTGGGGACTCGCCGCCGGAGGGGCGGCCGCCATCTTGTCTGTGTCAGTGCCCCGCTCCCTCACCCCATCCCCACCCGACCCTCCCCACAGACTCTGGCTGTGCCTGGTAATCCCTTAGGATTTCTTTGTGAAGGAGCCGGCTACCTAGGTGTGCCGAGAAACTCGCGAATGGAAGGGGAAATCCGAGGGGAGGAGTTGGAAAACATTGCCAGCGTCGTTCAAGGCAGGCTTATCAATCAAGGTTCATTGAGAGACAGCGCCCAGTTTTCAATGCTGGCTTCATTGCCCGGATGAATCCTTTCTGTAGGAAATCTGTTGGACATTTGCTTACTTAAATGTTGAGTCGAAGTCGCAGTCACGGCGTGGGGACAGGGGAGCGAGCCGCAGGGGGTTCGGCGCGGTGAGGCGGGAACCGAGGTGCGGCGAGGCCTCCGGAGAAAACCCTCCCGCGTGGCCGTGGCTGGTTAGCGGGGAGGCTTCCCGGCCCGGCAGCCCGTGTGGCTGGCGGCTGGCCGCCGACCTTTGACCCCGGAGGTCGCGGCTCTCGGGCAGGGGACCTACCTGGGGGTGCCAGCGTGGGGCGGGCAGGAGGCAGCCAATCCATGATTCTCATCACTGATGTGTCTCTCGCCCCCTCTTCTCCTTTCCTCTGAAATCAATAAAAAATATTTTTAAAAAATAAAAAAAGAGCCCTAGGCCGAAACCGGTTTGGCTCAGTGGTAGAGCGTCGGTCTGCGGACTGAAAGGTCCCAGGTTCGATTCCGGTCAAGGGCATGTACCTTGGTTGCGGGCACATCCTCAGTAGGGGGTGTGGAGGAGGCAGCTGGTCGATGTTTCTCTCTCATTGACGTTTCTAGCTCTCTATCTCTCTCCCTTCCTCTCTGTAAAATACCAATAAAATATATTAAAAAAAAAAAAAAGAGCCCTAGCTGGTTTGGCTCACTGGATAGAGCCATCAGCCTGAGGACTGAAAAATCCCAGGTTCGATATTCTGGTCTAGGGCATGTACCTTGGTTGCTAGCGGTAGGGGGAGTGCAGGAGGCAGCTGATCGATGTTTCTCTCTCATTGATGTTTCTAGCTCTTGATCCCTCTTCCTTCCTCTCTGTAAAAAAAAAAAAAAAAAAAAAAAAAAAAAATCAATAAAATATATTTTAAAAATGAATGAATGAATAAATAAATAAATAAGAAAGGTTTCCTGAAGGGCAATGGGAACGAGTGAGGTGGAGGAGAGCGTCTCACTACGGGAGCAGAAAGCGCCAGCCATTGAGGCTGAGCTCGGCAGCTCCTAGGAAGGGGCTGGTGGCCAGAGAACCCAGGGAGACTGGCTGCAGAGGCGACCTCTGCAGGCCCCAGGAGCTGCGAGCGGGCTTCGTGCTGAAGGCTTTGCTTAGCGACTGGCGTTTCAAGAGGACAGAGAACAGTGCAAGTTCGAGAGGGAGGGCAGGTGGTTCAGAGTCCATGCCGCTGCCTCCCTGCATGACTTGGGACCCAGCAGGTAAGCTTCCTCTGCTGCACTTGGAACAGCGTGTGGCCCTTAGACATAGCTAGCTATTGGTATAAATTTTATGTCACTATTGAAAGGGAAACTAATAGCAGGCGTCCCTGAAGCACTTACTGTGTGCCAGGCATCCAGGTAAGTTGCACATGACTTATCTGCACCAGCCTGGGATGGAGGTGCTGTTATTATCACCCTGTCACTAGAGACAGAAAAGAGGCTTAGCACCAGCTGGTTTGGCTCAGTGGACAGAGTGTTGGCCTGCAGACTGAAGGGTCCCGGGTTCAATTCTGGTCAAAGGCACATGCCTGGGTTGCAGGCTCCATCCCCAGTAGGGGATCAATAAAAATATTGATATATAAACCCTATATATATAAATACAGTATATATTAAAAGAGGCTTATCAGAGTTGAAGTCATTTATTCAAGGTCACAGAAGTAATAAGTATGGAGTTGAATTAACTTTGAGTTTTGTTTTTTTTTAAATATATTTTACTGCTGAAACCGGTTTGGCTCAGTGGATAGAGCGTCGGCCTGCAGATTGAAGGGTCCCAGGTTCGATTCCGGTCAAGGGCATGTACCTTGGTTGTGGGCACATCCCCAGTAGGGGGTGTGCAAGAGGCAGCTGATCGATGATTCTCACTCATCGATGTTTCTAACTCTATCCCTCTCTCTTCCTCTCTGTAAACAATCAATAAAATATATTGAAAAAAAAAAAGAATGTCCACCCTAGTCTCTTCTATATAGCATTGTATTGGTGGTCTAGCCAGTGTGAACAGGCAATAAAAAGAAATAAAAGGAATCCAGGTTGGAATGGAAGGAGTAAAACTGAAACCGGACAACCAGTGGGTCTGGGCTGCCTGTCACTGCTTGGGCCGATTCAGCAGAGACAGGGGTGAGTCACACAGGAGCATTTATTCCAATCCTGCCAGCAGCGTGGGGGAGCAGCAGGTCATTCATGAAAATCTGCTTGGCACCCCCCATAGCCAGCTGCTTGTATTGGGTAGAAGCACAAAGATGACATGGGGCAGAAGGCAAAAGGAATAAGAATGGGTATGATGGTTACAGGTCGCAAGCTGGGGCTTGCAAAGGGTCAGTGCTCTATTGTTTTTGGCTACAAAGTTGTTAATCTTTTTATGATGATAGGCAGTTCCAGGAAGAGGAGGATGCACTGCATTCCCAGGTTAACTCCCTCTTCCCGGGGAAGTACAGCTCTCGGCCAGGCTGGAATGTCTTTCTCTAATCAGAGCAACAATTACAGTTTACAGTGCACGATTAATATTTCTGCCCCTAACAAAGCCATCTCTATTTGCAGATGGCATGATCTTGTTAGGGGTAGAATTGGATCATTGTGTCTCTCCCCACACACACAAAGAAAAATTGAGTTCAAGTACTAATCTCCAGTACCTCAGAATATGACCTTGTATGGTCATATAGATTACAGAGGTAATCAGACTAAGGTGAGGTCAATAGGTTTCAATATGACCGCTGCTTTTATAAAAAAGAGGAAATTTGACCTAGTTGGTTTGGCTCAGTGGGTAGAGCATCGGCCTGCGGACTGAAGGGTCCTAACTTCCTTTCTGGACAAGGGCATGTGCTCAGGCTCTATTCCTAGTAAGGGGCGTGCAGGAGGCAGCCAATCAATTATTCTCATCATTGATGTTTCTCTCTCTCCCTCTCCTTTCCTCCGGTGAGGATTAACAAACAAACACACACACACAAGAAAATTTGAACAGATAATGTATAAAAGGAAGGCCATGCTGAAACCGGTTTGGCTCAGTGGATAGAGCATCAGCCTGCAGACTGAAAGGTCCCAGGTTTGATTCCGGTCAAGGGCATGTACCTTGGTTGCAGGCACATCCCCAGTAGGGGGTATGCAGGATGCAGCTGATAGATGTTTCTCTCTTATAGATGTTTCTAACTCTCCCTCTCTCTTCCTCTCTGTAAAAAAATGAATAAAATGTAATAAAAAATAAATACATAAATGAATAAATAAAAGGAAGGCCATTATCTATCAAGGAATAACCCTGCTGACACTTTGATTTTGGACTTCCAGCCTCTAAAATTGTGAGACAATACATTTTTTTGTTGCTTAAATTGCTCAGTCAAGTAGTACTTTGTCATAACAGCCCTAACAAACAAATACACTTATATTTAGGACATCCTAAGGGATCCATAAAAAGAAATAAATCTTGAGCTACTAAGCATTCAATAAGGTTCACAATATAAGATCAAAATACAAAATTCAATTGTAGTTTTATACACTAGCAGTAAACAATCTGAAATTAAGAAAACATTTCCATTTATAATAGCTTCAAAAAGAATAAAATTTAGGAATAAATTTAACAAAATAAGTTCAAAACCAAAATATTGTAAGAAATTAAATATCTAAGTGAAAACAAAAGTTAATTGAAATTAACTGTTCAATTAAATGGCTACAAAACATAATTTTTGGTCAAGTCATCTTCAAATCAATTTAGTGGTATTAAGAGTTCTAGAGTCTGGCCGAAACCAGTTTGGCTCAGTGGATAGTGTCGGCCTGTGGACTGAAGGGTTTGATTCTGGTCAAGGGCATGTACCTTGGTTGTGGGCACATCCCCAGTAGGGGGTGTGCAGGAGGCAGCTGATTGATGTTTCTCTCTCATTAATGTTTCTAGCTCTCTATCCATCTCCCTTCCTCTCTGTAAAAAAATCAATAAAATATATTTTAAAAATAATTTTTAAATAAAGCGTTCTAGAGTCTGGCCAGTGTGGCTCAGTGGTTGAACATCAACCTATGAACTGGGAGGTCACAGTTTGATTCCCAGTCAGGGTACGTGCTCAGGTTGAGGGCTCGATCCCCAGTTTGGGGCATGCAGGAGACAGCCAATCAATGATTCGCTCTCATCATCAATGCTCAATCTCTCCCTCTCCCTTCCTCTCTGAAATCCATAAAAAATAAAATAAAGAGTTCTAGTGCCAGAGTATTTGGGTTTGAATGCACCTTTGCCATTTACAGTGGACAAAAGTAATTGGCTTACTCATCTGTAAAATGGGATAATAATAACATCAACCTCATGGGATTGTGAGAACTAAATGAGTATATGTAAAGCACTTAAAAGAGTCCTCATACACAGTAAACATGCTATGTTAACCATTATTTTTTCTATAAAGTTAACATGGAATGTAGGTGTATTTTAATATCTTTAACATGGTGTAAGGTGAAACATGCAAGAAAATGATGCTTTAATTCAGCAAAGAGATCTTGTGCACCGTAGGCCAAGATAGAGGATATATCAGTGACTAAGCTGACATGCTAGTGGGGAGACAGAAGACCATAAATACTGTCAGGAGTGGTAAGTGTGATGACGATGGGACATAGACTGATGGGATAGCAGTAGAGGTGTGTGTGGGATATTCTTTTGCATAGGACAGCCAGAGATCTCTCTGAGGAGGTGACATTTGTGCAGAGACATGAATGATGTAAAGAAAAAAGACAACTATCTGGGGGCATTCCAGGAAGAAGAGCAAATTAAAAGACTATTAAACTGGAACAAAAATTGGAGTGTTTGAGAAACACCAGAGTGAGCAAGAGGGATGGTGATGGGAAAGTCAGAGGGGAAGGCAGGAGCTAGATTACGAAGGCTGTTGTAGGCCACACCATTGGAGCATGACTCTCAGGGTTGTTAGTAAGACCAAAGCAAGTGACTACAATATAAAAAACAAAAACAGTTAAGAGTATGGATTTGGAAGTCAGATAAACATAGTCTGATCACTTATATTGACTGAGCCTCAGTTTCTTCATCTATAAAATAGGGATAAATCTCTCTGTTACAGAGTTGGTCCAAGGGTAAATGAAATAAAATAGATAAAAATCCTGATCCCTGATTACTGCTGAATAAGTAGCAATTGTTAAACTACAAATGCTATTTTATTTTTTTATATTTTACAAATGCTATATTTAAAAAAAAAAAAAATATATATATATATATATATATATATATATATATATATATAATTGATTTTTTTACAGAGAAGAAGGGAGAGGGATGGAGAGTTAGAAACACCAATGAGAGAGAAACATCAATCAGCTGCCTCCTGCATACCCCCTCCCTACTGGGGATGTGCCTGAAACCAAGGTACATGCCCTTGACCTGAATAGAACCTGGGACCCTTCAGTCTGCAGGCCGACACTAGCCACTGAGCCAAACTGGTTAGGGCAGTGGTCGGCAAACTCATTAGTCAACAGAGCCAAATATCAACAATACAACAATTGAAATTTATTTTGAGAGCCAATTTTTTTAAACTTAAATTTCTTCTAATGCCACTTCTTCAAAACAGACTTGCCCAGGTCGTGATGTTTTGTGGAAGAGCCACATTCAAGGGGCCAAAGAGCCACGGTTTGCCAACTGCTGGGTTAGGGCTACAAATGCTATATTGATATTATTGCTGTTGGTAGTTAATAGACTAATTTGCAAGGTCTAATGTATGCTCACAGATGGTAAAGTTCAAGAGGCCAGTAATAAGATTCCTAACATCACCCTAACTGTCCACATTACTTTCTTGGAAGTAATCACATTCTGCCCTTCCCCAGGGGCATGCTTTCTTTTCAGTCGTGTTGCCAGCTCCTTTAGGACAAAAGCAAATATTGGATTGTCTTTCTATATGTGCACATATTCTGATTCCTTATTTTTAATAGTTGTATAGTCTTCCGAAACACATGTTAGTTTGCTATTGCTGCTGTAACAAATTATCACAAAGGTAGTGACTTACTAGTAAAACAACACAGTCATTATATTGCGGGCATTTGAAAGGGGTAGGCAGGGCTGTGTTTCTTCTGAAGGATCAGAAGATCCATTCGTGGCCTTTTCTAGCCTCTGGAGCTTGTATACACTCCTTGGCTTGCGGTGCCAAATCACTCCAATCTCCGCCTCAGGTATCATAATTGCCTTTTCTTCTCTGGTTTCCTGTCTCCCTTATAAAGACTCTTGTACCTGCAGCTACATTGGGCATACTTGACTAATCTAAGATAATCTTCCCATTTCAAGATCTTTAATCACACTTGCAGAGTTCCTTTTGTGAATTGTATTTTACCTATATGTTCCCAAAAATTCTAGTTTAGCACTTCTTAGTTGGGATTCAGGAATCTGTATTTTAACAACTCCACCTGGTGATTCTCATCTAGAGAAAAGTTTGGGAAACACTGCTCTAGAGAATGATGGTTTTTTTCACCTGGCTTTATAAATTACCATCAAAGGAAGAGACGTAAGTGGATTGCAGAAATCCGTTGGTTATAGATTCAGGAGGTGGGAGAAAGCGAAGTGGTGGGTACTGGAGTGCTAATAGTCAACAACTAAAAGGATAGCAATCACACAATAACAATGAGGGAATTTGTGGTTGTGCCCTGAGGGATCTGGAAAAAAAGGGAAGTTATAAGTTACCCTGACATCCTGAAGGTATATTACTATAGATGCTAAAAGACAATAGGCTCAGTTAATATCAAAGTTGGTCTGTCAGGGAAGATACTGGCCTGGGAATAAACTGCTTTTCAATTTAAAAAGTTTTAATTTCAGACCATCCTTTGTGGTTATTTTCGGTCTCTGAGCTTAGTTTGCCAGGCCGCCAGGCAGTCCTTCCCCGAGTTAGTCAAGGCAGCATGTGGCCCCTTTTTTTGTCCACAGTTCAGAAAGGCACTTCTTCAAGCATTTAAAAAAAAATTCTCCCATATGTTCACCTTTTGTTTTTTAAAGGGAGGCGCGTCATTGTAAATTTTGAAATCTTTGCTCAAACTGATGTGTGTGTGTGTGTTTTAGCATGCCTGCAAGGAGATAGGAGGGCAGCTTTATCTTTTTCCACGTGTCCTGCTTGCTGAGCCCTCTTCCTCCTAGACGCCTTAAACGGTGCTGCACGGAGGTGAAGAAGGAGTTAAAACGGAACCGGCGGACCGCTTTCCCCATCGGCTACTTCCGGGCCAGCTCCCTCACCGGAGAACCCGGGGAAGCCGGCGGAACTCAGGTGCGCGAGGGCGGGGAGCCGGACGAGCCCGGCCGCCGGGGACTGTACGGCGGCGGGGGAGCGGTTTGGCGGGGACACAGGGCCGCTCGGGGCCGCCGCGATGCTCCCCTCCTTGCAGGAGTCGCTGGACGGGGACGAGAAGGAGCTGGAGAGCAGCGAGGAGGGAGGCTCCGCGGAGGAGCGGAGGCCCGAGCCGCCGCCCAGCAGCCACTACTGTCTCTACAGCTACCGCGGCAGCAGGTGCGGCGCCCGCCCGGCGGCCCCGCGGCCCCGCCCGCCCCGGCCCCGCCTCGCACCCGGGCCCTCGCCTACGCCATCTTCTCTCCGGGCGGAGGGGGTCGGCCCTTGGGCCCTCCGCGCCCGCCCCGCGCCCTCCTTCCGGGCCCCCATCCGGGACTTCAGTGCGCTCCCCCTGGCCCTGCCGGTCCCTCGGTCCCTTCTCGCCGCCCACATCCTTTGTTCAACGCGGTGCCCGCGCTCGGTGCATGCTCGATAATGTCAACTTCCACGCCCCGTCCTTCCTGTCATTGCCGCCCCGCTTTCTTCCATTTCCCCCACACTCCCTCCTCCTTCTCCCCCCACCCCGCCCCCCGGTTATGCTCGGCCCTTGCTGCTGCCTCCTTCCCCTTCGCCCGGACGACCTTCCTGGGGCTCTCGTGGCCCGTTAGTGCCTGGTTTTTAGAGAGGATTTCCTTGGCCCTTCTGGATATTGCATTTCCTTCCCCTTCTGGGGCCTGGAGGGAAGGGGCCGTCAGCACTGTTTTGTGGAGCTGCCCTGGCATGAGGATGGGCGCTTCTCCCTTGCGGCATGTCAGCTGGTTGGTTGCTCGCCCCTCCCCTGGGTGCCGTGTGAGTTGCAGCCGTCGCTGACGGCGGTGTTGCTTTTGTGGCCTGTAGATCGGCGGCGCCGCCGCCCAGAGGGGACAGTGAGGATGGAAGCCCAAGCGGCACAAATGCAGACACTCCCTCTGGCGATGACTTCAGGTAAAAACAGCTCGACCCCTAACGCCTCCCTGTGCTTGACTCTGTGGTGGTGCATCGTGGGCCTGGAGGTGTCAGTGGGGGACCCCGTTTCCACTCAGCTGTCCCTGAGTCAGACCATCAAGCCCGCCTGTGTCCCAGGAACCTCATCTCGATTTCCTCAGTGGCGCATTCATTCCAGGCTGGGACAGAGCCAAATACCCATAGTGCCCAAGGTGGTTAGCCAGAGACAAGGGTTCGGAGTTTTCCTGAAAGGAACTCCAGTAAATAGTCAATATCGTATGGGAACCAAAACATTTAAGATCCTCCTTTGTTTACTGGTACCCTTAGAATACCCCCTTTCATAGCGCCTCTGCTGCACACCAACTACAAACCCAAGACGGTAGGGATTGCTCTCTTTTGTTCATGTAATACATACTTATTATGGGTTAAAGTTCATTCATTCACTTAATAAACACCTAAGTTGATGCAAAGTAGAGATACCCTAGTGATAAATTTATGATTGAAATGATATGCCAGAGACCTTGCTTCAAAATAAATCTGGAAGGTGGAAGGTTACAGACAAGCATGGGGGTACAGATAAAACAAAATTGGCCTTACCTGGCTGGTGCAGTTCAGTGGTTGAGCGTTGACCTATGAACCAAGAGGTCCCCAGTTTGATTCCGGGTCAGAGCACATGCCTGGATTGCAGGTTTGATCCCTGGTAGGGAGCATGCAGGAAGCAGCCAATGAATGTGTCTCTCATCAATGTTTTTTTTAAAAAAATATATTTTATTGATATTTTACAGAGAGGAAGGGTGAGAGATAGAGAGCTAGAAACGTTGACCGAGTGCCTCTTGCACACCCCCTACCGGGGATGTGCCCGCAGTCAAGGTACATGCCCTTGACCAGAATCGAACCTGGGATCTTTCAGTCCGCAGACCGACGCTCTACCACTGAGCCAAACCGGTTTTGGCTCGTCAATGTTTTTATCTTCTATCCCGTTGCCTTTCTCTCTAAAAATCAATGAAAATCAATAAAAAAAAAAATTTGGCCATAAGCTGATAATTGTTAAAACTGGGTGGTGGGTATTTGTGAGTTCATTATTCTGTTCTCCCTACTTTGTATATGTATTTTCCATAATATAAAACCAAAGAACCTTGAGAAGTACTGGGTTCATATTATCTTTTGAGAAGTTTGGTGACAGTAGACCTTTTCTTCCTGCGTATTCAAATTATAGACTTTATGTTCTAGCCTGAACCAAACTAAAATTCTTATTTTTAGCTCATGAGTGATTGTTAAGCTAGGGTGTTTATTCTTGGGTAAGAGGTAGATGGAGGATTGAGGAAAAAAGAGGAGGCGTGAAATAGTGACCTAGGAGAGTAGAAAAACGAATGAGTGAGCCAGGAAATGTAGTTAGAGCTGGGCCCACCTGAGGCTAGTGACCATTAATTCAGTTTAGCCCAACTAGATTCGACTGCAGAGATGCGTGTGCAGAGTACGCGGAGAGCTGGACTAATCAGGGCTAAAGTTTCGCTAAGCAAGTACAGTGAGGTGAAGATAAAGGCTTGAATGAGACTTGCGTGCAGGAGTCTGATTATAATGACTGGCCATGGACTATACGCTGGGTGAGAAGCAGGGAAGTGAGAAAAAAAAACTTGAGGGTCTCTGGAATAAAGGAAAGACCGATGGATTGGAGGTCCCGGGGGAGTCATCACCCTAGACAGAATGAGCTGAGAAGAGAGTATAATTTTAAACTCTTCGATGAGGTAGCTCATACTTGATGACGTGCAATCCTGCCAGCCAGTAGTCAGTTTTTTCAGGTTCTTAAAGGGGCTCTGGCTTTCAGTAATCTGACCGACTGGTGGGGTGTGAATGCAGGAGGCCACTGATAAGCGCTGTGTGTCTTTCCCTTGTCAAGCCTCTCCCTGGCGGACACTAATCTGCCGTCGGAAGTGGAGCCGGAGCTGCGCAGTTTCATTGCCAAGCGTCTCTCTAAGGGAGCCGTCTTTGAAGGCCTGGGTCATGTTGCATCTGTGGAGCTGAGGTAAGTGTAAAATGTGCTGTGTCCCGAGTTTTTATTCCTGAGCTAAATATGAGAAGTGACGAGAAACTCCGAAAGATCAACTCCCACTCCGCCGGCACAATCCATCCTTGCTCTCTGCCTGCCTGCGCCCTGGGCCTGGCACGTAAACATTTGTGGAATGGGATTGATTGGACAGCAGAGACTTTCCCGCCGAAACGTACGGATTTAGTCTTGGACTTGGAAGAAGAGAGTTCACCCCCAATACCAAAATTGCACACTATGGTTTGTGAAGTGCTTTCACAAAGTACGATGCCCTTCTCTCTACAAAGGGGCAGTAGAGCAGATACTCTTACATTTTCAGATGAGGAAATAAATTCAGAGATGGTCATGTCACAAGGCTGGTCACAGTCATGGAGTTCACGCTTAACTATAGGTGTCCTCAGTTGAATTGCAGCATCTTTCCATCACACACCTTGATTGTAGTTCACTTCAGACCATGATGTCGGCATCAAGTCCCCTCAGGAATGTGAGGCCACAGGTCAAAGATAAGGCCCCGGGGTAAATATGTCATACCTGCCTGGAGCTCCAATGATTCGTGAAGGTTTGGGGAGGAAGAGAAACATGCTTATATTTATGTAGACATGTGCTAGGAACGAGAGTGAAATTTGCATGCGTTTTCCCCATAAAACAGGTGAATTCAAAGAAATCCCATGTTCGTTAGGTGCTGCTTTAGCTGAAGCCCATCATGATATACATTCGTTTTCCTCTGCTGTTATGAGTAAAGCAAGGAGAAATCTGGAAAGTTCTGACCTCGTGAGCAATATAACAGTATTGCTAGATCAAGATGACCAGGGTTCGGAACAGCCCATAAAATTAGATGCATGACTTATTGAATACTACATAGAGCTTTTTTTTCTTTCTTTTCTAGAATTCCAGGTTACCGGGTCGGTTGTTACTACTGCCTTTTCCAACAAGAAAAACTGCTTCCTGAAACAGCAGCAATGGACTCTGAACATAGCCCTTCAGAGTACGTGGTCTGCTTTTTAGGAGGGTCTGAGAAAGGACTTGAGCTATATCCTTTCTTTGGTCTTTGAGGGTATCAGGAAGGAAATTGTGGGGAGGCAAGAGGAGGAGTATTACTACTCTAAAAGGCTTTCCTATCCCTATATGTTTACTTGGATTCCATACCTTTATATGACCAGCTTGTCTTGGGTTGTTTTAATGTACACTGTGTTATTTGCAAGACTTTGTATTTCCTATTGAGAGATAAAACACTTCTTGATTCACCCATTGTTACTTCCTTAAGAACATACGTTCAGGCTTGAATTGGACAAGTACATTCAGGGGCTGAAAAATAACATGAGCTGTGAGGTAAGATGATTGAGTCAATAGTTTTTTTGAGACTGAGGTGATTAACATACTATAACT
This sequence comes from Vespertilio murinus, assembly GCA_963924515.1. Taxonomy (NCBI): domain Eukaryota; kingdom Metazoa; phylum Chordata; class Mammalia; order Chiroptera; family Vespertilionidae; genus Vespertilio; species Vespertilio murinus. The sequence continues at coordinate 27,535,078 of OZ004718.1, read as the reverse complement.
TCTCTACTTGTCAGATTATACAGGCAGATACAATGACATCTGAATGCTAAAAATGCACTGCTTGGAGGGCTAGTTGAAAGGTATTTGTTAAGGGAAGCAGGGAACATAGTCCTGTAAGTGCGATAAGTTTCACAAGTCGGCCGATGTTTTGTATCCATGAAAAATTCAGTCCATTAAATTCAATGGTATATGGTAACATGCCGAGTGAGGAAGAGGGTGCTCTCCTGATTTCTGGGCGCATACGATTTACATTACGGTCAGAACTAATGGTCCATGAAGCCTCTGGCACCAGAGACGTGCTTTGCAGTGGCAGGACTGCCCTTGAAACTCAACATCAAAGATTTTTAGAAAGGTTCTATTTTTCATTCATTGATTTTTTAAAATGAATTATATATATCCACATCTATTCATTTATTTATACCTTTTAAAAAACTATCCATTCAGCTCGTAGCAGTTTTTAAAGCCATAACTCTTAACAGATTTACTACCCATTACATAAGGTAATATCTCCTTTTACTTACCATGCACTAAAGGACTGCAGGAAGGGGAGCATAGGAGTGAGCAGGGACTGGAGTCTGGGGGAGCTGCTCTCTAGGAAGCTAGATGTGCTCTTGGCAGCACGTCTGACAAATGCAGTGGGCTAGAGTGTTTTGACAAGGTAACTTGTATTCTTCCCCATTCTCAGTGTGAATGAACTGCCTACATTCCTTCAGGCATTCAATTGGCGCTTTATAAGCTAATACGTACATGTGTCAGACACTGTACCAGGAGCTGGGGAGACAGGATTATGTGGAGCGTACCTCCAATGCGTATACTGTGGGGAGGTGGACATGTAATGCACAAATCCCCCCCAGGGAAGAGATAACATAGAACCCTATCCAGCCTTTCATTTTGTATAATGCATTGCTCAGTGTGTTTTATATCATAATTCCTTTTATTTTGAGTTGGTAGTTAGCTTAAAAAAAGAAAAAGAGGTGTTTGTCCTTAGTTCTTTCACTGTCAAGGATATCGTGAAGACAATGTTAAGTCCTCTAAGGTGAAGGCTTGTATTAAAGCGATGACATTCTCTCTTGATCCAGGAAAAGGGCCTAGAGAACCACGTCAAGTCCTACCTGAGCAGCTGGTTTGAGGATGTCGTGTGCCCGATCCAGAGGGTGGTTCTTCTCTTTCAGGAGAAGCTTACCTTTCTGCTCCATGCTGTAAGTGTGGCTCAGACAAAAGCATTTCCGTAACTGAGAATCAGTGGAGCAGAGTTTGGATTATTTAAAGACTTATTCATTTTCTTTAACATTACTCTCCCCTCTTCCCCCCCTGAATATTACTCAAATAATGCTTGCACTCTATTTGCTCGGATCTGGAAAGGTACTTTACTAAGGTGGAACTGCAAGTAGTGGGTCTTCCTAAAAGGATAAAACAATTTAAAATAATTACTTTTTCAAATGATCTGAGAGAGGTGTCATTCCCAAATAATTTGAGAAGGAAAACAGAAATACAAAGTGTTTTAACTATATGAAAATACCCAGGAAACAATGAAAATTCACTAAAATATCCAAACACTGGGGAAGGCTTGAGTAAATGGCCAGTTTTTTCATCTAAGTTTGCGGTGGTAGATGCAACTGAGGCTGGATGGTGCCATGTAACCCGGTGGGAACGCCAGTGTCAGACTGTTAGCGAGCAGCAGCTTACAAGGCTCGGGAGAGCTGGGCAGTGCCCGTCAGCAGATGGTCGTTGGGGGAAGGTGACGTGACACTTACTCACAAGTAGCTGCTCAATAAGGGAAACCAGTACATGCATCAATGAGGCTTTATTTTTCTCTTGTAGGCTCTGAGCTATACTCCTGTTGAGGTTAAAGAATCAGATGAAAAAACAAAGAGAGACATTAACAGGTAAAGAATAGTTTTGCGCCGAGGTCGGTTTGGCTCAGTGGTGGAGCATCGGTCTGCGGACTGAAAGGTCCCGGGTTCGATTCCGGCCAAGGGCATGTACCTTGGTTGCGGGCACATCCCCGGTAGGGGGTGTGCAAGAGGCAGCTGGTCGGTGTTTCTCTCTCATTGACGTTTCTGGCTCTCTATCTCTCTTCCCTTCCTCTCTGTAAAATATCAATAAAATATATTTAAAAAAAAAAAAAAAAAAAAAAAAAAAAAAAAAAAAAAAAAAAAAAAAAAAAAAAAGAATAGTTTTGCAAAGAGAGAACCTTTTACACAGCAAGCCTGATATTCATGTTTTTATATTTTTATTTTTTAGATTTTTAAAGGACATTACATTTTTTATTTTATTTTATTTAAAAAAATATATTTTATTGATATTTTACAGAGAGGAAGGGAGAGAGATAGAGAGCTAGAAACGTTGATGAGAGAGAAACATCGACCAGCTGCCTCCTGCACACCTCCTACCGGGGATGTACCTGCAACCAAGGTACATGCCCTTGACCGGAATTGAACCTGGGACCGTTCAGTTCGCAGACCGACGGTCTACCACTGAGCCAAACCGGTTTCGGCTAAATTATTTTGATTGATGTTAGAGAGAAACATTGATTTGTTGTTCCACTTATTTATGCATTCATTGGTTGCTTCTTGTACATGCCCTGACTGGGGATCGAACCCGCAACCTTGGGATGACGCTCCAACTGAGCTGCCGGGCCAGGGCCTGATATGTTTTTAAGTCTCCCATAGCGCAGAATGAATTTGCTTTCTCCCCCATCCTGCAGTATTATTCGTGGTAAAGGACTGTGTGTGTGTGTGTGTGTGGCAGGTTTCTGAGCGTGGCCAGTCTTCAGGGCCTGATTCACGAAGGCACCGTGACGTCTTTGTGCATGGCCATGACGGAGGAGCAGCACAAGTCTGTGGTCATTGACTGCAGCGCTTCCCAGCCTCAGTTCTGCAACGCAGGTGAGTCACGGCCTCTGACGCAGCCGTCCTGGGGCTCTGGTGAGTCGGTCTCTGATTTTGAACAATTAGTACTAATTTATCCTTCCTGCCTGGTGCAGCTTTACAAGTGTATCCCTGACTCACCGCAGACAAGAGCAATTCTAAAAGCATGGAAAAATCACATCATGCCTAGCAATTGCACTCCTAAGTATATAGAAAAACTCTTGTGTGTATATACATTAATATAGTTTTATTGATTTCAGAGAGGATGGGAGAGGGAGAGAGAGAAAGAAATATCAATGATGAGAGAGAATCATTGATTAGTTGTCTCCGCCACCAGATATGTGCCCTGACTGGGAATTGAACGTGTCCTCTAGGTTCAGAGGTCGACATTCAACCACTGAGCCATGCCAGGTGGACAAAAACTCTTGTATATTTATATAAGGAGATAAATACAAAAATATTCATAAGGCATTGTTTGAAATAGCAAAGAATTGGAGGCAGCTTAAATGCATCCATCGACAGGAAAATTATCTGGTAAACTGCTATATTCATGCAATGGAATATACTGTGAAAATGTATGAACTAGAGCTACATGTCTCCATATTGCTCACAAACATACTAGTGAAACATCCTTTAAAGAACAATACATAGTAAATTTAAAGGGTGTATTAAAATTATCACTTATCATAATGTGAATCTTAAACTATTTTCCTTTCAATATGAAAATAAAAATAAAAATATGTAGAATGGGTAGAGGGGGACCATTCGGGGATTAGGGAACATTTGTAATATTGTCCACAATAAAAAAATTTTAAAAAGAAAAATATAGCCCTGACTGGTTTGGCTCAGTGGACAGAGTGTTGGCCTGCGGTCTGAAGGGTCCCGGGTTTGATTCCGGTCAAGGGCATGTACATTGGTTGCGGGCACATCCTCAGTGGAGGATGTGCAGGAGGAAGCTGATTGATGTTTCCCTCTCATCGATGTTTCTAACTTTCTAACCCTCTCCCTTCCTCTCTGTAAAAAATTAATAAAAAAATATTTTTAAAAAATGCATAAAAGTTTTGACATATACAAAATAATACTTTATAGAGTTTATAGATACAAAAGTACATGACAGTAGTTTAAAGGAATACATGGGAATAATATCGTTTCTAATGGGAAAGAAGGGGGAATGTGGTTGAGAAGTAGCACATGGGGGCTTCAGCTCTTTTGGTGTTTTTAGCGAGGTAGTGAGTACAGTTTTCTTAGGCCATTATAGAAGTCTTATATAATTCATTATGAGTGTTTTATTTAATAAAGAAATAAAGAATATCACAATGTGTACAAATATCAAATCATTAGGTTGTATACTTGAAACTAATGTAATGTTATATGCCAAGTATACCTCAATTTAAAGTAAATAAATAGAGCCTGGCCAGTGTTGTTCGATGGCTGAGTGTCCACCTATAAACCAGGAGGTCATGGTTTGATTACAGTCAGGGCGTGTGCCTGGGTTGCACAGCTTGATTCCCAGTGTGAGGCATGGGAATCTTGGGTTGCACACTGGGTTGCACACTTGATTCCCAGTGTAGAAAGCAGTCAATGGATGATTCTCTCTCATCATTGAGGTTTCTATCTCCCTCACCATATCCCTTTCTCTCTCTGAAATCAATAACCCCCCAAATTAAAAAAAAAAAAACAATAAAAAATTTAAAAACCCTTATTTTAAAGTAAGTAAACAGAAAGAAAAAAGAATAGATGTTTGCACATTGTAGAATTTCATTTTTAATTTTTCTAAAATATTTCATAGGAAGCAATCGATTTTGTGAGGATTGGATGCAGGCTTTTTTGAATGGTGCTGAAGGAGGTAACCCTTTTCTTTTTCGACAAGTACTGGAGAACTTTAAACTAAAGGTAATTAATTAATTGTGTGCCAAGCGCCACATATAACTTTTGTCTGAATTTTAATTAGGTCCAGTGACAGAGGAACAAATCTGCTTTCTAGCTGTAATGTCTATTAAATAGGACCTTCTCAAAACTAGAATCTTCAGAAGGCATTTACTTTATGTTTTCAGTGGCTTCTGCATACATAACATTGCATTTCCAGTTAATTGGATTGAATGCTTGCTTATATCTCGGGTTTATCAACCTTATAATTTGTGACATGTCTTAGTTGGAAAGCCCAAAAAAAGTGGCTTAGTGCCTAAGGGTTCAGAATTCTGGTTGGGAGGAACCTTGTCACCTCTTAAAAGTATGTTTAGGATTGAAAAACTATTTTTACTTTATATAAGGGATTTTGTTGTACCAAGGGTACAGCATATTAGTGATAACAATTATAGAAATATTTAAAATAAAAAGTAAACATCTCTGCCACATATGAAATGTTTTCAGCTGGGTATGAAGTGTTTTTAGGTATCATTTTTATCTCATGAGACACATATTTAACTGGGTAATCTTTTTTTTAGGCCATACAAGACACAAATAATCTGAAGAGATTTATCCGACAGGCAGAAATGAATCATTATGCTTTGTTTAAATGTTACATGTTCCTAAAGAACTGTGGTAGTGGAGATATCCTTTTGAAGATCGTTAAAGTGGAACATGAAGAAATGCCCGAAGCCAAAAATGTGGTAGCTGTCCTCGAAGAATTTATGAAAGAAGTTCCTGCCCAAAGTTTTTTATCGCATTTTGTGATAACTGGATTGTGAAACTGTATATTCCAGTGTTGGTGTTTGAAATTACAGTTGTTATAAATTGTCATAGGATTGCTATTTAAGATGATTTGAAATGCATTCTATGTTTTTTCATTTTGTATTTTTAAAATTTAACGTAATTTGACATGAAAATCTGAGGAATGTCTTCACTCCCTGAAGTCCAGAATTTATGGGACCAGCAATGTACTAAAAGTTCACAATTCTGAACACACATCTACCTAGGATTCAGTGAAGACATTCCTCAGATTGCCCTTTGTTCTGCATAGCTCTTTAATAAATCTATTTGATAATGATTTTTGTTTAGATGATCAGAAGTCTTGTATTCTCACTGCCCTCAGGATGCTTGGAGGGACACAAGTTCGTAAAAATCATCTCCTAAACTCATAACTTCACATTAAGTGCTGAGCGTTAACTTTCAGAATGACTGACATTGGTCTGCTTTGTCTTCTACAGAAGTCCAGGGACGTGACTCACCCGGCCATTTCTTTTCCTTTAATGAGAAATACAATGCAGGACAAGCCTTCATAAAGGCTTTCATATGGCTTTAAACTTTAATAACTTGGATTGTAGGCAGTGCAGGAAAAAAAAAAATCCAAGTAGCATTTTTACAGCATTCAATTCAGAATGACTATGGGAAGTAAGCAATTTTATGGCACTTCCCTGGAAGCCAACTTTTTCCTAATGTCCTTGGTTGTCCACTTGGAAATTATCAACATTTTGAGTCCGGAAAACATTTTTCATTTTCAAATTCACATGTCATTTAAGGATTCATGCTGTAAATGGCATTTAAAAGCAAATGTATTGTCTGCTTCAAGTCACTTAAGAATAACCAAGGTATATATAGATATATATTCTTTATATTACTTTGTTGTTGTTAACCCTTATCGGAGGATGTTTTTTCCATTGATTTCTACAGACAGTGGAAGGAAGGAAAGGAGGGAGGGGGAGAGGGAGAGAGAAACATCGTTGTGAGAGACATTAAGATGATTGTGTTTCCCTCACATGCCCAGAGCTGGGGATTGAACCTGCAACCCAGGGACTGCTTTGACCAGGAATCAAATCTGAGACCCTTTGTTTGGGGGGCTCTAACCACTGAACGCACCGGCTGAAGGCTATATGTACTTTTATATATAATTTGCGATGTAGGCTCATTATATTACACAGTTGTAAACAATAGTCTTATTTTAAACGTCTGTGACAAACTGTTTACCACTATTGTAGGCAAGGAAAATGGTGACATTGAATTGAACGTCTTGTTGGCCATGAGAAGAAACTCAAAGAACTCATGACCAGAAACCTGTACTGTATCCAAATCTTAATAAGCTAATGTATTAATTTTTAAAGTTTTAAAAAGGATTTGTTCAGTGTGGAATACAGTTATGTATTATTTGTGTGCCATACACACACAGAGGAAATGTATGTCATGCATCAAAAATGGTTTCAGTTTACCTGTAATTATTTTTTCTTTTTTTTTTCTGTTGTAATTATATTTGTAATAATAATAATAAAACAACTTAGCTTCTCACCAACATAGTCATTTTTATTTAATGAGCTCGATTCTCAGGCCTGACATTTTTGTTAACTCACAAAAAGTTTATGGGGAAATTGCAATTGTTATGCTAAGGAATTTGTTGAAGAAAATTGAATCACCTGCCTGAACACACCTTTCTGCATCTTGCAAGAGGGAGGCATCAGGCAGGGTGTAAGAAATTTCTACACACTGTAACTGGTTTGACTTAGTGAATAGAGCATCGGCCTGTGGACTGAAAGGTCCGGGTTCACTTCAGGTCAAGGGCATGTACCTTGTTTGCAGGCACATCCCCAGTAGGGGGTGTGCAAGAGGCAGCTGATCGATGATTCTCTCTCATCGATGTTTCTAACTCCCTATCCCTCTCTCTTCCTCTCTGTAAAAAAATCAATAAAATATATTTTAAAAAATTTTTCCACGCAGTACTCACCGTGCAGTAGCGTCACCTGTAGAACTCCATCACCCGGGCCACTTCCCTCTCCTCTCACTCATTGCTAACCCTGACAGGTGCCTGTCCTTCACCAGAGGATCCCTTAGACCAGATGCCAGAAAAGCCTGCAGGCATCTGGAAAATAAGATTCCGTTATTACGACTACACTCTCTTAACTGTGTCTTCTCAGTAACAAAAGCTCCGCTGGCTTCCTCAGAGTCCTGGAGGTCTAGGAAGGCAGCCCCAGTCCTATAAGCGCTAAACGTCCCTAATGGGACCCTCAGACTTTAAATCTTTGAGTTGGCATAATGCTAGATTCCGGGAATTGGGGAACGGGGTTGATAGGGAACAGTCATGAGTTGAGAGCTGTGCCTTTTCTTGTAAACTACTTGGAAGAGGGAGACTGTTAGAACACGGAGTGTATGTTCCAAGGTTCACTGCTGTTCCCGGATGGCCCTAATACAGTGAGGCAAGCTTGACACAAACACCCTGACTCTTCTACACGTTTAGTGTAGAGCAATGGTCGGCAAACTCATTAGTCAACAGAGCCAAGTATCAACAGTACAACGATTGGAATTTCTTTTGAGAGCCAAATTTTTTAAACTCCTAATGCCACTTATTCTTTTAAAAAATATATTTTATTGATTTTTTTACAGAGAGGAAGAGAGAGGGATAGGGAGTTAGAAACATCGATAAGAGGGAATCATCGATCAGCTACCTCTTGCACACCCCCTACTGGGGATGTGCTGGCAACCCAGGTACATGCCCTTGATCTGAATCGAACCTGGGACCTTTCAGTCCGCAGGCTGACGCTCTATCCACTGAGCCAAACCGATTTCAGCTAACACCACTTCTTCAAAACAGACTTGCCCAGGCTGTGGTATTTTGTGGAAGAGCCACACTCAAGGGGCCAAAGAGCCGCATGTGGCTCGCGAGCCTCAGTTTGCCGACCACTGGTGTAGAAGTCCTAGATGAGCAAGGGAGGGCTGAGAGCATGAATTCTGCAATCAGGCAGTGCTGGGCATGAACGCAGCCAGGCCGTGTGCTTCAGGAAGTTACTAAATTTCCCTGTCTTCCCCTCATGTGCAACTGGGGACATTTCTATCCACGCCACACCAAATAGCTGTGCAATGAAAGAGAAGGGTATACTGAAAATGTTTCATCCAGTGCCTAGCACCCAGCACCGTACTCAGTAAATTGTGCTCCTATCAGCAGCAAACATTAAGTTATTGGAAGAATGAGAATCCGGTAGGAGGAGGAACGAGGGAAGGGAGAGGAGGCAAGAGGCAAAGCTAACCAGACAGCGTTTGTCTGTCCGGGGAGCTTGCTTTTAAATGCCTCAGACACCTTGTGGGAGCCCAGAACTGACCCAAGAGAACACTGGCGCTCACACAGGGTCCCAGCTTCCCTTACAGAGAAGTCAGTTCACACTCCAAACAGAGGGGGGTTCTTAGACCTTCGGCCTGAACTGTATTCTACAGTTTGTTCTGGGATGGCTTCGGCAGCATTTAGAAATGTTTTTAAATGACACACAGGAAACTGATGGGAAAGAGCATTATGGGAAACTCCCATGCTGAACTGAACAGGGTACTTTCATCCTCAAACAGAATTTAACAGTTATGAACAGCAAACTACACGCACTGCCAATGGCTTAGAAACACCTGGGCGAAGCCTTTCGCTTTCTCAGGCTGCATCCACTCAAAGCCCACTGGGTCCTTCAACTTACCAAGCACAGCCCTCTACCTTTACATTGAGGCTAGTATCTTCCCCTTTTACTCTGAGAACATTCCCATCCCTTCCTAACGATTAGGCTACTAGGGAAAGAAGAAAATGCCTAAGAAATTTCTGCCGAAGCCGGTTTAGCTCAATGGATAGAGCGTCAGCCTGCGGACTGAAAGGTCCCAGGTTTGTTTGTTTTTGTTTTTTTGTGTTTTATTTTTACAGAGAGGAAGGGAGAGGGATAGAGAGCTAGAAACATCGATGAGAGAGAATCATCGATCAGCTGCCTCCTGCACAACCTCCACCGGGGATGCGCCCACAACCAAGATACATGCCCTTGACTGGAATCGAACCCGGGACCCTTCAGTCCCCAGGCCGACGCTCTATCCACTGAGCCAAACCGGTCCCGGCAGGTCCTAGGTTTGATTCCGGTCAAGGGCATGTACCTTGGTTGCGGGCACATCCCTAGTAGGGGGTGTGCAAGAGGCAGCTGATGGATGATTCTCTCTCATTGATGTTTCTAACTCTCTATCCCTCTCTCTTCCTCTCTGTAAAAAAAAAAAAAAAAAATCAATAAAAATTTTTTTTAAAAAAGGAAATGCCTAAGAAATTTCAAAGAAAATCCTTCCAATTATATTAGTCAAAATATTTTTTAAAAATATATTTTATTGATTTTTCATAAAGAGGAAGAGAGAGGGATAGTTAGAAACATCTATGAGAGAGAAACATCGATCAGCTGCCTCTTGCACACCCCCCACTGGGAATGTGCCCGCAACCAAGGTACATGCCCTTGACCGGAATCGAACCCGGGACCTTTCAGTCCTCAGGCCAATGCTCTATCCACTGAGCCAAACCGGTTTTGGCTTAGTCAAAATATTTCTCTCATCAGGGTGTAGAGTAAGAGTGAAAGGGGAAGGCAGGGCACCCACCACAAACCTGGCACAGAGGTTCTTGACCAGAAGCCATGATCGGTTTCCTTATACGAGGGGTGGGCAAACTTTTTGACTCGAGGGCCACAATGGGTTCTTAAACTGGACCGGAGGGCCGGAACAAAAGCATGGATGGAGTGTTTGTATGAACTAATATAAATTCAAAGTAAACATCATTACATAAAAGGGTACGGTCTTTTTAAAAATTATTTTTATTTCAATAGTTTAGAACAACCGAACGGGCCAGATCCGGTCCGCGGGCTGTAGTTTGCCCACATCTGCCTTATACACAGCTAGCCCCACCCAAATTGTACACAAAATTGTCTATCTGTGGCCCGACCTGTGTGGATCATGGTTGAGCTTTTCACCCTATGAACCAGGAGGTCACGGTTCCATTCCCCTGTCAGGGTTGCAGGCTCCATCCCCAGTGAGGGTGCGGGCAGGAGGCAGCTGATCAAGGATTCTCTCTCATCATTGCTGTTTCTATCTCTCTCCCTCTCCTTTCCTCTCTCTGAAACAAATTAAACAATGTTTTTAAAAATTGTCTGTCTGTGCTATTTTCATGGACAGAAAAACCGTAGCTTTCATCAACTACTCAAAAAAAGAGTTCAGTAGCCGAAACCGGTTTGGCTCAGTGGATAGAATGTCAGCCTGCAAACTGAAGGGTCCTGGGTTCGATTCCGGTCAAGGGCACATACCTTGGTTTCGGGCACATCCCCAGTAGGGGGTGTGCAAGAGGCAGCTGATGGATGATTCTCTCTCATCAATGTTTCTAACTCTCTATCCCTCTCTCTTCCTTTCTGTAAAAAATCAATTAAAAAATATATAAAAACTGAGTTCAGTAATTCAAGAAGGGTTAAGAACCACCAAGCCAGAAACCCCAGCACCAAGAAGCAACCCCCAGCCCTAGCCGGTTTGGCTCAGTGGATAGAGCATCGGCCTGCAGTCTCAAGGGTCCTGGGTTTGATTCCGGTCAAGGGCATGTAGCTTGGTTGCAGGCACATCCCCAGTAGGGGGCATGCAGGAGGCAGCTGATTGATGTTTCTCTCTCATCGATGTTTCTGACTCTCTCCCTTCCTCTCTGTAAAAAAATCAATAAAATGTTTTTAAAAATCCATTAACCCCCCCCATCTGTATTATATACATCACAGACCCACCACCACGGCTGCCCCCTCTTCCTCCTCCCCCCGGCCGCACGCCATGACGGAGATGAAACAGGCCAGGCCCTCCAGGCCACTTTCGGAATAACGGATGGCTTAAAAAAAAATCTTTAATGGAATCTGTGGTCAAATAATATGTTACAACAAAAATATACAGAATGTACACGATACAAAAATATTTAGAAACAAACATTGCAGCTTGGTTTCTTGTTTGTTTTCCACTTACTTCCGGGGGGGGGGGGGGCGGGGCGGGCAGAGTTTGGCGTTGGGCACCGTGTTTTAAGGCAGAGGAACATCCGTGCTTCCGGCCGGCCCGGGGAAGGGGCTTGCGGCCGCCTGGGGAACCTGCACTGTCTGCGGATGAAATCAGACGCTGGGGACAGGCTGTGGGCTTGGTGAGCCATGACTCTCTGGATCCCCCGGGCAGGGCAGGAGTGGTTCTCATGGAAATGGAGAGTCCTATTACGCCTCATTAGGGAGCTTTTCCTAATTAAAAAACGGATGACTAATGGTGTCATTAAAGCGAGATTTCTCCTTTGAAGGGTTGTTTTCCTTTCCCCCTGGCTTCTGTGATTCCTCTTCCGTTTAACGAGGGAGGGAGTCGGGGGCTGCTGCTGAGCGAGTCCCCCCGGTGTAGGTTTCGAGGTCTGCCTCATGCAGGTGAAAACCCGCTCCGCCCCGCTCCACGGCCGGAAGATCCACACCTCCCTCCCTGGTCGGCGGGCCACACTGGCCCGGAGGCCTACAGTGGACGGGGAAGGAGGGAGGATGCGGACATGCTGCTGGCAGGGTGCTGGAAGCAGGGGACAAAGGGACCTGCTGAGGAGAAAGCCCTACCCCCCAAAACGAGACCTTTCTTACTGGAAAAGGGGCTCTGGCCCTGGGTTAGAGACCTGGGCAGCGGGAAGGGACAGCCACCACTGGAGGGCCCTGCTGAGAGGGATGGCTGGAGGCTGGCGGTTAGGCAGACCAGAGAACTTCCGAGTTGCCCTTCGACCCTCAGCGGACAGGGAGCAGCTGACACTGGCTGGGCTGGGGCCTGCGGTGAGGATCCCGGGGTGCGGAGAGGGGATGGGTGGGGGTGAGGATGGGGCAATGGGAGCTGCTCCAGGCCTCAGAGGACAGACGTACAGGATGGTGGGGGGGACTCCCACCTTGGGCAGTCCTCCCAAACACCTTCCATCCTAAGCCCCAGGGGACTGGATGCCCCTGGAAGGCTTTGGAGAACCTTCTAGTTCACGGTCTTGCCACCCCCTGAAAGAGGAAGGCCCCTCTCTAAGCCACACCAGACTAAGGCAGGAGGAGGGGTGGCTCTCTGCTCCCTCAAACGACAACCCGGAACCTCCAGGGGCCAGGAGAGGGTCTGGCAGACAGCCCCGCTCCCCAGCAGGCCACAGCTGCCCCTGCCCCTCCAGGAGGGTCAGCCCCACGCACGCACACACGCACGCACACACGCACACACGGTGGGCAGTGGCCACGGCCCCCTCTGCCATCCTTACCCATCTCCGCACCCCCGGCTCCAGCTCCGTCTCCGCTCCCAAAGAGCTGACTCTGCCAGCTACACCTTTCGCTCAGGAGGCAGAGGGGCTGGCAGGGCACAGACAAGGTCCCCCAGGGCAACGCGGACGCGGGCCTGGCCCACGCCACCTGGGCGGGCCGTCCTCAGCAGAGTTGGCGCAAGTGCAGCCTGGGCTTCTGCGCCATGCGGACAGCCTCGTCAGCAGTGGGCAAAGGCGGGGACGGGCTGGGTGTGGGTGAACTGGGTGGAGGGACCTTTTCATTTGTGTGTGGTGTCTGGGGACGGAAGCCACTGAGGCCCAAGACGCCCAGATGTCCGGCCCGGCTGACTTCGGGCCTCGGCGTGGCTCTCATGGGCCAGAGGCTGGCAGAGGCAGTCCCCACACTCCCGCCCTTGTCCCTGCAGGAACCCAAGCCTGGCTTCTTCCTCCTCCGGGGCTGTCAGTGGTTGGGAGTCGCGAGAGCAGTATAAAGAGAGGGCATTTTGTCAAAAGCCACCCTCCCACCCTCCCTGGGGTCTGCACCAGCTCCCTTGTGGAATGGGCGTGGGGATGGACTCGAACACCTCCCAGCCCCCTCCTCCCTCTGAGAACCGGAGCTATAGGGCTGCCTCACCTCTGACGCGCATCCACGCCCCCAACAATTCCTCTCTAGGTCTCCACCCAACCGGGAATTCCGTTGGCTGCACCCTCCCGTCCCCCTGAACTCAAAAGTCACGTGGCCCCCGTATGCCCGCCCAGCCGCTGTTGCACCCCAAAGCTCCTCCCTCCTCCACGGGGAGACAGGACAGTCTTTTCAGTCTGAAGGCCACTCCAGAGGGGGCCCGGGCAGGAGCTGGCAAAGGCGAGGAAACCGCAGCATCCCGAGGGGCCGCCCTCGCACCACAGACCACTCCCCCTCCCACCCCCCCAGGGATCCCCGGGGACACGCCTGGGAGGGCCGGGGAGTGGGAAAGAAGAGGCAGGCGTTGCTAAAAGCCAGGGCCCTCAGGAGCCACAATACCCTCTCTCTCAGCCCCCTCCTTCCTCTCACGCAGACGACCACTGCCCCTCGCAGCCTTCTCCTGCAGACTCCACTGTTCTTCCCATCACACCAGCACCTCCACCCACCACACCACGTGCTCACCATCAGAACAGTCTCCGCCCCAAAGGAGAGGCCCCCTGTGGGCTCAGGGCAATGGCAGGGCCGGGCAGGGCTCCGAAGACAAGGCAGGGCATGGGAAGGGACCGGGGCCCGGGTGCGAGAGGCCAGCATGCGGGGGGAGAGGGAGGGAGAAGTCCAAAGCAGGGCCTTCCCCAAGGGGGAACAAGGGATGAATTCCCTCTTGCTGGGCACCCCCGTGGCAAGGGTAGGGAGTTACAGAATCTCCCTCCTCTGCTCTCCCCCACCCCCCCAGGCGTTAGAGGCCACACCCCAGTGCCCACCGACAGGCCCGGGAAGGCCCCGGGGCCCCGGGCCCAGTCCACGTGTCCGGCACCAGGCCCCCTCCCCGCCCAGAGCTCCAGAGGGAATGCTTCCTGGCCCGCCGTTCTCTCTGGGCCGGACAAGGGCCTGCCTGGCTACTGCCCCTCAGGCCCTCCTTACCCTCTGTGGTGGGGGTGGGGAACGTCTGGCCCGGGGGCCATGTAAGGCCTGGGGAAACATTCGATCTGGCCCTGCCAAGGCATTAAAGATGAGTCAAATGTTTGACCAGACGCAGCAGGCTGACGTTTAAGTGGATGGTTTCGCGTGGCCCGTGAACGCTGTGATAAATGCCCACATGGCCGTTGGCAGTAAGACGGTTCCCCACCCCTGCTCTGTGGTCCCTCAAGGTGGAGGATGAGGCTGCCCTCAGCCCACCCAAACGGGGCAGCCACTCTCCGCCCACGCCAGGCCTTTGCTGGCCCGACGTCTCTAGAAGAGTCTAGAAGAACAACAGCAAGCCGATCCAACTCCTCCAGCAGGCGCCATTCGGAACAGAGCCTCCACCGTCTCTCGTCCTCTCCCCCCGGCCTCCCTGAGCTGGCGATGAGAAAGCAGAATCCAGACGCTCCTTCCTGACGCCGCGCCCCCCTCCCCTCCCCGACCCCGGTCCCCCGGCCGTTAGGGGGGCGGGGGCAGCTTCAGGTCCAGCAGGGTGTAGGCAAAGACATTCCAGAAGACAGCGAACAGCACGAAGACGGTGTACATGGCCACAAAGATCCACCACAGCGACTGGTCCTGCAGCCTCTGCTCGTAGTTCCTCAGGACCACCACGCCCAGGGTGATGCCCACGGCCACGCCACCCAAGTGGGCCACGAAGCTCGGGTGCGGGCACGGGGGGTAGGCCGACGGGTGGAACCGGAGCCACACGGCCCGCCCGAACTCCATGCTCACTGCAGGGGAGGAAGCACAGGGAAGTCACGGGAGGCCCTGGGCAGGGGCTGGGGGAGAGGCCTCGCAAGTCACCCACTGAGCCACCCACCCAGCCACCCACCCACTCTGCCATCCACCCGTTAACCCACGCGCCACAGACCACGCTCTGTCTGTTCTGTGCGCTGGGGACACAGCAGTGAGGCAGACAGACAAGTCTCTGTTCTCCCAGAGCTTATAGGACCTGGCAACCTGCCAGCATTACATACACGAGACCCGTTCAGTAAGAGGAACTCTATGGGAAACAAATAGAAGTGACTCAAAGCCATTGTGTCGAATGCTGGGCCCTAGCTGGTTTGGCTCAGTGGATAGAGCGTCGGCCAATGGACTAAAGGGGTCCAGGTTCGATTCCAGGGAAGGACACATGCCTGGGTTGTGGGCTCGACCCCTGATCCCCAGTAGGGGGCGGGCAGGAGGCAGCCAATGATTCTGTCTCATCATTGATGTTTCTATCTATCCTTCTCCCTTCCTCTCTGAAATCAATAACAATATTAAAAAAATAAATCTGGGTGTAAGGAGTGGGAATCTTTAGTTTGGAGAACCAGGCAAGATCTCCCTAAAGAGGTGATGTTTGCTCGGCCAGAGTGGCTCAGGGGTTCAGCATCGACCTATGAACCAGGAGTTCACGATTTAATTCCTGGTCAGGGCACATGCCCGGATTGTGGACTCCATCTTGTGTGGGGCAGGCAGGAGGCAGCAGATCATTTTATTCTCTCTCATCATTGATGTTTCGATCTCCCTCTCCCTCTTCCTTCCTCTCTGAAATCAATTTAAAAAATATCCTTTTGCCTTAGCTGGTTTGGCTCAGTGGATAGAGCATTGGCCTGCGGACTGAAGGGCCAAGGGCATGTACCTCGGTTGCAGACTCCCAGCCCTGATTGGGGGGGAGGCAACCAATTGATGTGTCTCTCTCACATCAGTGTTTTTTTCTCTCTCTCCTTTCCACTCTAAAAAAATAAGTAAAATAAAAAATAGATTTTAGCCGAAACTGGTTTGGCTCAGTGGTAGAGCGCCGGTCTGCGGACTGAAAGGTCCCAGGTTCCATTCGGGTCAAGGGCATGTACATTGGTTGCAGGCACATCCCTGGTAGGGGGTGTGCAAGAGGCAGCTGGTCGACGTTTCTCTCGCATCGATGTTTCTGGCTCTCTATCTCTCTCCCTTTTTCTCTGTAAAATATCAATAAAATATATTTAAAAAAATAGATTTTAAAAAGAGGTGGCATTTGAGCTGAGAGGTGACTATCGAGTGAAGAGCATTTCCGGCAGAGGGGACAGCTCATGCAGAAGCCCACAGGCCCTCGATCCCTGCTGTCACATGTCCCAGAGGCTCGGCCTCCGTCTACCAGGCTCTGCTGCTGGGACATTAATTACAAGCAACATGTGCTAACACTTTACAGTTTATAAAGTGTTTGCATGTATCGTTTCAAAACCCTCAGGAAACCCTCAGAAGCAGTGCTTCTGTGCTTGGGAGGAAGAGATGAAGGGGGAGAAGGGAAAGAAGGAATGGGAATAAATGGCCCCAGCCAAGTGCTGGGATTTGTGACAGATTCTGAAATGCCCTCCCTCACTCTCCAATCCATCCTTCTTGCATGAACTTAGGTTGGTCAATCCAATGGGGAAGTACTCTTTGAAGTAACAGTTGCTGGGAATGGTAAACTATGTACACAGAAAATACCTTAATAAAATAAAATTAAAAAAAATATTTTAAACAAACAAAAAAAAGACAAAAAAAAAAGAAAAAAAAAACAAGAAAAAAAAAAACAGTTGCTGGGAAATTGCCATTGTGCTAACCCACCATTCAAGGACATGTAGGGCAGGTGCACTTACCCCATGTTACAGATGAGGAGACCAAGGCGAATTTGACAGATTGAAAGAAAACCCTGTGAGGGGAATTGTGTCCTTGTTCAGGTACCATTTATAATGCACCAGTGAGCGTCTCTCCACCCTAACCACACTCCAGGGGTGCCAGCACCTCCTGGGGACTGCCTCACCTTCTGGCCTGCAATTCCAGGGATGGCCGACAGATGGCGGAAAAGGTGCAGCCAGGGACAGGCACTGCGTCCTCCCCACGGCTCCCCAGCCCCCGGGGCATCTTCCCGCCTTTGCTTAGCAGGCCCGGGTTCCACAGGGGGGGTGTGAAAGACGTGGTCCCCACTCCAAAATAGCACTTTAGTTTTGATGATCCTTAGAGTTGTTGTTTTTTATTTTTATTTAAAAAATATTTTTATTGATTTCAGAGAGGGAGAAAGAGATAGAAACATGAACCATTGATCGGTTGCCTCCTGCATGCCCCACAATGGGATCAAGCCCACAACCCAGGCATATGCCCTTGATAGGAATTGAACCTGAGACCCTTTAGTCTGCAAGCTGACACGCTACCCCAGGGGTGGGCAAACCTTTTGACTTGAGGGCCACAATGGGTTCTTAAACTGGACCGGAGGGCTGGAACAAAAGCAACCTGACCATGCTGGCACTCTCATCCTGGGCTGCTGGTGAAGGAGCGGAGGGGAGAGCAAGAGAACCCTCCGCTCTTTCGGCTCCGAGGGCCAGATAGAACAGCTGAACGGCCGGATTCGGCCTGAGGGCCGTAGTTTGCCCATGGCTGCTCTACCCACTGAGTCAAATAAGCTAGGGCTGTTATTTTTTTTTAAATTTAAAAAAATATATTTTATTGATTTTTTTATAGAGAGGAAGAGAGAGGGATAGAGAGTTAGAAACATGGATCAGCTGCCTCCTGCACACCTCCTACTGGGGATGTGCCCGCAACCAAGGTACATGCCCTTGACCAGAATCGAACCTGGGACCTTTCAGTCCACAGGCCGACGCTCTGTCTACTGAGCCAAACCAGTTTCGGCTAGGGCTGTTATTTTTATTTATTTATTTTTTAAAAATATTTTTTATTGTTTTTTTTTACAGAGAGTAAGAGAGAGGGATAGAGAGTCAGAAACATCGATGAGAGAGAAACATTGATCAGCTGCCTCCTGCACCACCCCCTCCCCCCCCACAGGGGATGCGCCCACAACCAAGGTACATGCCCTTGACTGGAATCAAACCCGGGACCTTTCATTCCGTAGGCCGACGCTCTATCCACTGAGCCAAACTGGTTTCGGCTCTCCCCTCTTTCTTGACCATAAGCCCCTGAAGGACAGGGACTGTGCTGTCTTTATATCCCCAGGCCCAGGGCAGGGCTCTCCCCCCCCCTGCAGGGCACCTCCCCCTGCTCCCCCCCCCCCCCCCCGTGGGCCGGTCAGTACTTACTACAGATCAAGGCCACGCCCATCCGCAGCAGCTTGAATTGGCACTTCATGCCTGACCAGTTCTAGGAAGAGAGGAGAGCATTCCATTAGTTCCAGATCGGACCACTCCTCTGCAGAAGTATCTCGCTTAAGCAATCCTGACACTTAAAAAAAAGTCATCTCCCCCCGGTCGGTGTGGCTCAGTGGTTGAGCCACTGACCTAGGAACCGGGCGGTCACGGTTCGATTCCCAGTCAGGGCACACGCCCAGGTTTCCGGCTCCATCCCCAGTTGGGGGCACGGCAGCCAATCAATGATTCTCTCTCTTCATTGATGTTTCTACCTCCCTCTCCCTTCCTCTCTGAAGTCAACAAAAATATATTTAAAGAGAAATAAATAAGTAAGTCATCTCCATTAAAGTCCTGAGCGAGGGACTGTGGCTTAGTCACAGATCACACCAGCGTGGCTTTAAGGTTTTAGACAACGGGAAGCTTGTTACTCTGGGGCCGCACCAGCAGGGCAGGAGAATCTAGAGGAAAGCGAGAGTCCCTGTCTCCTCTAGGCACACGGACACCACCCGAGAGTTTGCATCAATGGCTGGGTGTGTGGCAGGCAGTTAGGCAGACGTGAGCAGAGCGAGGACGGAGGATGGGTGACGGGCCAGGTACGGAAGGTCACCAGAGGGGCAAGCCCCGGGTGCCCAGCAACGGACAATCGGTTGTAGGGTGGGACCTTGCCCCCAGGATGACTTTTCCTCCCCCGGCACACCCATGGTCACGAGGTTTGGACCCCCTGGCCTTCCCTCCCTGGAGGTAGCAGCTAGGCCTCAGTTGTGTTTCAACACCAGGCCCAGATAAGCAGCAGAACCAGCCGCGACTGACTGAATGATGGGGACCAGCTGCACGGTCTTGGTGCCCACCAATCAGAGGAGACCATAACCCGAAAGGTCACACCTGGAAAACTGCTGAATGTTCTAGTAAGGTATTCCCCTGGAACCTCCCCTCACATCTCCGCCCTTAAACCCCACATCTCCCTCCAAGGAGCATGCAGGCGCCTTCCCCTTCCCCCTCCCGCTTCTGTCCCCAGACACAGGCACGGAACCATCAGCTTCCTCACGCCCAAGCTCCAAGGGCCCTTTCTTAACCTCCATATCTCACTTCCTAAGCCCACTGCTTCTAGGAATTACTTGTTCTACCTCTGCAGTTTACCCAGTTAGTTCATGCTCTCTTACAGTTTGGGTCTTGGCTCTGAATTCTTCCCTAGCCAGAACCCAAGTACCGAGGTTGCTGAACCCAGGTGTGGCCTGACCCCCTGGTCATACACAACTAGCGGCTGCTCCTTCTGCCTACGACAAACAGGTCCAGGGTTGCAAAGGGATGCAGGACAGCAAACCAAGCAGAGTCCAAGCAGAACCATCCAGATGATCAGAGAGAACTCAGAATCCTGCAGAGGAGGAATGACTAGAAGAGGAGACACAGGGGTTGAGTGCCCTGTTGTCAAGTGTCAAGTGAGTCAACACAAGGAAAGGGCCCGGCCAGTGTAACCTGCAAGCAGAAGACTCAGTGGATGAAAACTTTGAAGTTTTTTTTTTTCTTTTCCCCAAGAGAAAATAACCTAATTTGATACATATATACGGGAACCCAGCATACATGAGAGTCAGAGACCCCCACATGCACGAGAGGTCCAAAGACAGAAAAGGAACATGGGCGTGTAAGAAGTCTTGAGCCAGGAGGAGGTCAGGTGGCTTGGGGGCTTCAAAGAGTCGCTGCAGGTGATGAACAGGCGTCTGTCCTGCCCTAGAGATAGATCAAACGAGGTTATCTCTGGTGATCTCTTACTCTGGGCAAGGCCCTCATTCAAGTTCTTCTAGGTAGTTAAGGGAGGAGCACACGTTTCTCTTCAGCCTGCAGCCAAAGTTGCCTTTAGCCCAAAGCAATCTGCATACCTCGGAGGCCCATCTTGGGGTGACTCATTCTGAACCCCCACAGTTCCCTCCTCTGAGACACCCCTGAAAGTGTCACATTCTGGAAGTTGGAAAAGAGGAGAGCATTCCATTAGTTCCAGACCAGGCCGCTCCTCTGCCGTGCTCCGAGGAGGGAATGAGAGGTGGAGTGGTCCCCTTGCTCTCTTCCTACCCCGGGGTAGACTGTTCTGCACCTCAGTAAACCAGTCTCAGTCTGGAGGAGGTGGTTCCATTACACCCCACTGTTCCCATTTCAGCAGGCGGTGATTCGGGTGGGGTTTCCCAGAGGTAGGCCCACCGGGCAAGCTACCGGGCACTTAACGAGAGGCACCTCCATGGAAGCGGAAGCAAAGCAGAGGTTAGTCGCTGGAGCAGCCTAGAACCCCCGTTTCTGAGTCAGGAAGGCGGGCAGTCAAGAAGACTTCCAGATGGAGTGAAGGCAGGCAGTGACAGTCTGATCGATGCACATGAAGATTTTTTTTTAGCTTAGGATAAGTTTCCATTTCTTTTATTTATTTATTTTTTAAAATATATTTTATTTATTTTTTACAGAGAGGAAGAGAGAGGGATAGAGAGTTAGAAACATCGATGAGAGAGAAGCATCTATCAGCCACCTCTTGCACACTCCCTACTGGGGATGTGCCCGCAGCCAAGGTACATGCCCTTGACCGGAATCGAACCTGGGACCTTCCAGACCGCAGGCCGACGCTCTATCCACTGAGCCAAACCGGTTTTGGCTCCATTTCTTTAAAAAAATATATATATTTTATTGATTTTTTTACAGAGAGGAAGAGAGAGGGATAGTTAGAAACATCCATGAGAGAGAAGCATCTATCAGCTGCCTCTTGCACACCCCCCACCAGGGATGTGCCCTCAACCAAGGTACATGCCCTTGACCGGAATCAAACCCGGGACCTTCCAGTCTGCAGGCCGATGCTCTAGCCTCTGAGCCAAACGGGTCTCGGCTAAGTCTCCATTTCTAATAAGCAGAGCTGCGCGAAGATGGATTGATCCATCTTGGGAGACGGGGAGTTTCCCACCACTGTGGGGTTCACGCGGGGCTCCCCCTCTCTGGAAGGGGACGCTCTAGCACTGGGCACCGGGGAGAGGTGGGCCAGATGGCCTTCACACAAATCCCCCTTTTCCCCCGAGAATCTCCGAACACTCTGAACCTCTAAAGGCGAGGGACAGAGGACAATTCTCCACCTCACAAAAGGACTTTCCACTTGACAAAAGGCTTCGCCACAGGGCTCCTTTGAGGGCCACTCCTGCGGGGCGTGCAAAGCTCCACGCCATTTACCGAAGCGTGATGCGCAGACTCCCAGACGCAGAGAGGAGCCTGGGGTCTTCGGGAAAACACACCAGACCCAGGGGAGGAGGCACCCGGGTACAGCCAGGGGCTTCTGCTCCCTCCCCACCCGCTCTGCCCGGCCCAGGCCCCGCTGAGGGGCACGCCTCGCACTCCTTTGGCATTGGGGGGCACATGTGACCCCTCACAGAGGCCCCGACACCGGCACACACAACAGTGCGTACGGACGCTTCGGGGGAGGAAGCGGGGTGCAGGGAAGCTGCCAAAGAGAGGGAGGACTGACTCCCTGGGCACTGGGCTTCTTGCCCATCACCGCCTCCCACCCCCCACTCCATTATCCCTCGCTGACCGGCAAGCCCTGCCTCACAAAAGGCAACACGCAGCCCCTCTTTAGATGGGGAAGTCTAACCCTCGCTCACGGACGAGCTCTGTGCCAGGAAGCAGATGGCAGGACAACGTTGTTCCCTCGGGGTGTCTGCCCACAAAGCAGCGTCCCCAGGAGACCGGGAACAAAACGCATTGGTGCCCTCCACCGAGCTGGCAACCCGTGTGGAACTAGCTCCGTGAGCTGATGGTGGGCAGCCCTCGGCTCCTCTCCAGGACGGGCAGGGCCTTGGGAGTCACCCGATGGACCATCTTCTCCTAAATGGCACACACCCACTGCCCGGATGCCAACAAACTGGCCTGCGACAGGGAGCTAACCCCCCCTCCCCCCGGGGGGCAGCCTGTGAGCTAATCCCTGAAAAGTTCTTCTGCGAGTGTCTGGCCAGGCTTTGCCTCTCTGTGATACCTCTCCCCAGGGGTCTTAATTCTCCCTCAAAAGTGACACCCATGTTCACAGCAGCATTATTCACAACAGCCAAGTGTCCATCAACAGGTAACCGGAGAAACAAAATGTGGCAGGTCTAAACAAGCGGCGTATTATTCGGCCTTAAAAAGGAAGCGCATTCTGACTCATACTATAAACTTCAAGGGATCGTGAGCAGATTATGCTAAATGAAAGAGGACAGTCAGAAAAAAAAGACAAATATTGTATGATTCCACTTGTATGAGGCACCTAGAATAGTCAAATTCACAGGAACAGAAATAGAGTGATGGTTGCCACGGGCTGGGAGGAGGGAGGAAGGGAGAGTGTTTCATGGCTATGGAGTATCAGGTTTGCAAGTTGAAAAGAGAGTTTTGTGGATGGATGGTGGTGGTGGTGGCATAATGACGGGAATGTACTTAGCACCACTGAATGCACACTTCAAGATGGTTACAATGGTACATTCTGATTTATGTATATTTACCACAATTAAGACACAAAAGTGAGCCCAACTGGTGTGGCTCAATGGTTAAGTGTGGGCCCATGAACCAGGAGGTCAAAGTTTGATTCCTGGAAGTCAGGGCACAGGACCTGGTAGTGGGCTCAATCCCCATTAGGGGGCATGCAAGAGGCAGCTGATCAGTGATTCTCAACACTGATGTTTTTCTATCTCTCTCCCTATCTCTTCCTCTCTGAAATCAATAAAAATGTTTTTTAAAAAAACCCACAAAATAAAACAAAACTGATACAGAACACTTCTAGCATCTCTTTTCCTCATAAAACCCTCTGAATGTCTTACCTGAACACAGTGTCTCTTTCAGTGAGTTCTGAGTGATAACGTTAAGCAAAGTAAGTCTAGTATTAGCTGCTCTCTGGGTCCGCTCGGGTGGGTGCTCTATCTCACCATCTGGGGTCTGCCTTAGGAAGCACCATTCATCTTTTGGGTCTGGGAAGACCATGGGGGGAGGGGTACCTCAGAACTCCTTTCTTGCTAGCGTCCCTCATTTGTAAGTTTGCAAAAACAGTGACCATGGTGCCCACGCCAATTACCAACCTCACCGGGTTGTTGCGAAGGTGAAGGCATGCCCGGCACACAGTACACACCACCGCCTGATGCTAGTGTCTACATCTGAGGAAAAGGTGCGTTTGCCCTGCACAATGGCATTAAAGCTTCTGAGCCGAAACCGGCTTGACTTAGTGGATAGAGAGCGTCAGCCTGCGGACTGAAGGGTCCCAGGTTCGATTCCAGTCAGGGGCGTGTACCTTGGTTGCGGGCACATCTCCCCCGGTGGGGAGTGTGCAGGAGGCAGCTGATGGATGTTTCTCTCTCATCGATGTTTCTTTTTTTTTAAATATATATTTTATTGATATTTTTTACAGAGAGGAAGGGAGAGAGATCGAGAGCTAGAAACGGTCGATGAGAGAGAAACATCGACCAGCTGCCTCCTGTACACCCCCTACCGGGGATGCGCCCGCAACCAATGTACATGCCCTTGACCGGAATCGAACCTGGGACCTTTCAGTCCGCAGACCGACGCTCTACTGCTTAACCAAACCGGTTTTGGCTCATCAATGTTTCTAGCTATCTCTCTCCCTTCCTCCCCGTAAAAAATCAATAAAATATATTTAAAAAAATAAATAAATAAAAAGCTTCTGAACCTCAATGACCTTGAGCGGAGAGCCCGGGAGCCCCGGTTTTGACACAGCGCTCCCCAGGCCAGCCTCACGTACAACACCCGCCTGGTCCCCAAAGGCGCTAGGGCTTGCCATGCTGAGCCAGTCACACCCTCTGTCCTGCACTTCAACGAAGAAGGGACTGAGGGTCCAGGGGGGGCTAGTTCAAGGTCCCACACAGTGAGTGAATGGCCAGATTGAAAGGATTCCCGGTCCAGGGCTCTGTCGGCCCACACTTCTGGGCCAGCGTCATGTTCAGTCTGTCCCTGCTGGCTGCCTCAGTTTCCCCCACAGCTGAGCAAATGTCATAGAAATGACCAGTCTCCCAGCAGCTGAGGGCTTACCCTGGAAAGCCACCCCCTCCACCGGCTGCCTCATTTCCCCGACCCATTACTCCCTGTAATAAAACGAGTGCAGTTAAACAACAGGAGAGAGGAAAAACCATCTCACACGCACACACAGCCAGCACTGCTGCTGCGATAAATGTTGAAGAAGCCTGTGGGGGATACAAACCTTTTAATTTCACTCTCTGTGAGCCCTATAGGTGAGATGGTGACTCACCCAGAGCACCCTGGGCGCTTTGCTCACCCACCCAGTTAAGAGCTCAGAGGCTGACACCCAGGCAGGGAGCTTCTGTCCCATATCGCGGGTAGAAACAGTTTCTTGTTAAATGACTTCAGGAAAAACCAACACAGGCCGAAACCGGTGTGGCTCAGTGGATAGAGCGTCAGCCTACAGACTGAAAGGTCCCAGGTAGATTCCAGTCAAGGGCATGTACCTTGGTTGCGGGCACATCCCCAGTGGGAGGTGTGCAAGGGGCAGCTGATCGATGATTCTCTCTCATCGATGTTTCTAACTCTCTATTCCTCTCTCTTCCTCTCTGTAAAAAAATCAATAAAATATGTTAAAAAAAGAAAGAAAAACCAACACAGGAGACGGGAAAGCATGGCACAGATACATTAGGGAGTATTTGCCCCACAATCGGAATTTTACTTAATGCAGTGAACCTGACGACACAGAATTTGTTGGTGACATTTTGACAACCATCGTGCCTCGAGCTTTGACAATACGGTTCAATTCATGAAAACTCAGACCTCCAACATTCAAGGAAAACATCTATCCTAGGGAGCAAAGTGTGAGCAAGTATCTGGCATATTCAAAAATGGAAATCTGGCCGAGAGCCCTCAGCAAAAGGCAATTAATAAATTATTCAATTATGTGCATCTCCATGCTTCCAGTGTTTAAAAGGAGTCTACATCGTGGCATCCAGATCCTTTGTTGAAACAGTTTCTCAGTTTAATCCGTGGGTGTAAACTGCAAGCTTTTTGAAACTCAACGTGTTTTTATGTATAACAAGACAGGCTTTGATTTAAGGCGAAACCTCTCATTAAAACGGGTAGACCTGAGAACACAAGTGCCAAACATTTTTCTATTATGTACCTAGAGCCAAAGGGACACATTTTCTGATTTCCCTTTGTGCAGCTAGGGGCAGAATTTATACAGATAAAACATTGGCCTTGGTTGGTGTGGCTCAGTGGGTTGAGGGTCATCCTGTGCATCAGGAGGTCACTGGTTCGATTCCTGATCAGGGCACACGCCCAGGTTTCAGGTTCGGTCTCCAGTCTGGGTGTATAATGGAAGCAAGCAATCATGTTTCTCTTTCACATCGATGTTTCTCTCTCTCTCCCTCTCCCCAACTTTTTTTTAGTTGTATGTGTGCACATATATATAAACACACACACACACACGCACACACACACACACGACCTTCCAGCTATGTGGTGACTTGCCAGAGGAAAGCATTTTCTCATGTCTTTCTCTACCTTGCGAAGAAGGGATTACAGGTAAGAAACCTAAGGCCCCCCAAAGTTAAGGAACTCCCTGCTATCACAATGGCGACGCCCATACTCAAATCCAGATTTTCTGTCCGCCAAGTCCACGCCTTTTCTCCTTCCTGTTCCGACGAGGTGTTTCACTGTGTGCGCACGCACAGGCCAATCTTCATTTTGGGATCAAAATCAACGGTATGCTTATTTCGGCCGAACCACGGGAAATTGCCGATGTTTAAGTGCTTCTGACCCACACAGAAATGGCAAGTTCATATATAGTTGGGCCCAATGCATCTCTGAATTGCTGCCCTGAGCTAACTTGGGTACAGGCAGCCTCTGGACGGAAGGAAACCAACCTTTTTAAATGAGACAATGCTGTGTTTTTTTATGTGTTTTTCCCCCACCCCCTGTCAAATAAGCACCACACAGCGTCCCAGGGAGAGGCCACTGCGCGTCACGCTCCGGGGACTGCGAAGCTCCCAGCGGGCCGGGCAGGGCCGTGTCCTCCTGGAAGGGAACGGGCTCTGGGCTACAGGCACGGCTCCCGGCCAGAGAGAAGCGTGAACAGAACAACACCGCCTTCACGCCTCCCTCCTCGACCTCGCACCCTGGCCCGCTGGTCTCAGGGTGGTCTGCCCCAGCGTGGGAACTCCCGGGCCAGCGGGGCTGTTTCCCAGGCCGTGGGGCAGGGGCAGGGGCAGGGGCAGGGGCCGGGCATCTTCATGAACTCCTGTCTGTCTCTTCTCTCCCGTGTTCTCTTAGTGGCGCTTGGTCACCCCCTTTCACACAGACGTATCTTGGGGGGGGGGAGAGTAGGGGTTGGTTAGCATTTCCTTCCCCGACAGAAGGAACTGGGGCAGGAGGAGGGGGGAGTGAGGAGACGGGCTCAGAGGAAAAGCTGTGTCTGGGGAAAGCGGTGGCACGGATACGGCGTGGCCCATTTAAGAGGGGCCGGCGATGCGGCACCGAGCTCTGGGTTCTTAGCAGGCCAAGCCGCGTGTGCGTGTGTGCACGCGTGTGCTTGTGAGTAAACACACACACACACACACACTCACTCACACAGGCTTTCCCAAGCCTGCTGTAGTTCTCCAAGTGCTCGCTTGCCGTTGCCAGTTCAAGCAAGTAGCAAGTAGAGTCAGTGTCCGTCTGTGTGTCTCTCTTCCCCTCTCCCTTCCTCCCTTTCTTTCTCCCCCTCCCACTCCCTCTCAATGTGCAAAGGGGACCTTGGTGAAAAGTGCAGGGATGGTGGTGAGGAGCGGGCAGGCGAGAGTGGCAATGACAAAGCTGAAATGGGAGAACTGGGGAACTCCAAAAGCGGTTGTAACTGAGTATTCACACCTGCCGTGTGGTGGAGATGGTGCTGGAGGAGGGGGGCCAGGGCAGGAGGACCCCAAAGAGAAGCTATGCCTTTTCTGGACACAGTTGGTTGGTTGGTTCATTCATTCATTCATTCATTCATTCATTCATTCTTCATCCATCTATTCCTCACTCAGCAAGATTAGCAGCCTTATCTACCATGCGTCCAGCTCTGCCCCAGGCGCCGGGAACAGGTGGGTAAGACCTGGGACCTGCCGGAGGCTCCCAGGCCAGCGGGGGCGTGAGCCGGGCTGGGCCACGCACTGTCAGTGCCGCCCCGTCAGCCTCCACACTCCAGATCCTTCCAAAACAAGGGCGCAGCCTTTCTTGACTCCGCTGAAACTATCAGATGAATTCTTACTTCTACCCTGGTGTCTTTTGTGGGGACCAGAGGATTAGGTTAACACTTATTTTCACTTTACCCATTTACTTTTATTTTAAAAAATATATTTTTATTGATTTCAGAGAGGAAGGGCGAGGGAGAGAGAGCTAGAAACATCAATGATGAGAGGGAATCACTGACTGGCTGCCTCCTGCATGCCCCCTACTGGGGATCGAGCCCGAAACCCAGGCATGTGCCCTTCACCAGAACTGAACCCGGGACCCTTCAGTCCTCAGGCTGATGCTCTGTCCTCTGAGCCAAACTGGCTAATAGGCTCACTTTATCCCATTCACACCCTATCATCCCATTTCACAGATGTAGAAACTGAGGCAGTGAAGGCACACGCCCAAGGTCACCCTTCAGGAAGTGAGCGGCTGAGATTCAGATCCACAGCCCACACTATTAACCTCTACACGACATGACAATTCAGGAAAAGGCAGAGCAGAGAGTGAGGAATGGAATGGCAGTGTTCTACCCCTGTGACAGGCAGATGGAGAACACACTTCAATGGTTTTCAGGGGATGTGGTTTCAAGCCCCGATTCTGCCACAAAGCTGACTTTTGTTTTAACCCTCACCTGAGGATTTTTTTTCTTAGATATATTTTTATTAATTTCTGAGAGGGAGAGGCAGAGGGAGAGAGAGATAGAAAATCAATGACGAAAGAGAATAGCTGATTGGCCGTCTCCTGCACACCCCACACTGGGGATTCAGCCTGCAACCTGGGCATGTGCCCTGACTGGGAATTGAAGCATGACCTCCAGGTTTCACAGGTCAAAGCTCAACCGCTGAGCCAGAGGTCAGGGTGAGGATATTGTTTCCCATTGCTTTTCAGAGAGAGTACACGGGAGGGATGAAATGGGGTGGGGGGCCGGGGAGGAGGGAGAAGAGAGAGGAAAACATTGATGTGAGAGAGGCTCATCAACTGGTTGCCTCCCACATGCGCCTTGACCTGGACTGGGGAGCGAATCCACAACCAAGGTACATGCCCTTGACTTGGAATTGAACCTGCAACCCTCCGGTGCCCAGACCGATCCGCTAACCACTTTGGCACACCAGCCTATGGTGTTGAAAAGAAGACTCAGAGCCTTCTTTTTAATTTGAGAATTTTGTTGTGATGGCCTCTCAGGTCCTTTTATTTTTAGCAATCTATGGCAAACAACGAATTACAATTAGGATGTGTGCTAGTGGTCAAGACTGTTAATGCTTTTTAAAAGTCACCGAGTGGGAAAGAGGCAGAATAGGGAGACGGCCGGTTCCCAGGCAAAGCCATAACGGAGTAGATATGAATCGCACACCGAGGGGCCCCGTTTGCAACAGGCCTGCAGAGGGCGAGGAGTGTCTGGGGACAGGTCTGGTAGCAACGTCTGGCATTTGATGGGTCTGGGCTGAGGCCCAGATGAGGATCCCAAACCCGGCCCCGCCCCATTCACACCTGGGCCTGGAGACAGGTAAGGGGAGGCCGCAGGAGGCAGGCCGGGCGGGAGGGCGCGAGGTGCTCACCATCACGATGTTGGCCAGATGGGCAGAGACAAGCGCGTACACCCCTCCAGAGGAGCCCACGACGGGCGCGGTCATGTCAGCCACGGACACCGCCAAGGATCCTGGGGCAGAGAGCGAGCGAGAATTCAAGAATGCTGGCGGCGGCTCCTCACCCACTTCAGACCCTCCGATGCCTCAGCCTTGGGGGTAAGGCTCCGTCTCTCCTCCCTCCATCCCACGATGCCGTGCGGCTCCCTACTGATTCCCTTAGGGCTGAAAGAACCATTTGATCCCCGCTGTTCCTGTCACAGCCAGGGAAACAAAGGCTCTCAGCAAAGGAAAGCGAACATCTGCCTCTCGATCCAACCTCTGCGCTCCAATGTGCCATCTCAGGGTTCTGGAGCAACAACCAGAATGACAGGGGTGTTTCGAGCTGGTTTGCTCAGTGGACAGAGCGTCAGCCTGCGGACTGAAGGGCACAGGCCCGGGTTGTGGGCCCAATCCCCAGGAGGGGGCGTGCAGGAGGCAGCCCATCAGTGTTCTCTCTCTTCACTGATGTTTCTAGCTCCCTCTCCCTCTCCCAAATCAATAAAAATATATTTTAAGCCGAAACCGGTTTGGCTCAGTGGATAGAGCGTCGGCCTGCAGACTGAAAGGTCCGGGGTTCGATTCCGGTCAAGGGCATGTACCTTGGTTGCGGGCACATCCCCAGTAGGGGGTGTGCAGGAGGCAGCTGGTTGATGTTTCTCTCTCATCGATGTTCCTAGCTCTCTATCTCTCTCCCTTCCTCCCTGTAAAATATCAATAAAATATATTTAAAAAATATATTTTAAAAAAATTGCAGAGGTAGTGGCTGCAGAAACAGGCACCCACCTACGGAGCACCGTGTGTCAAACACCGGCCAAGCATTTTACATACATTCATTCTCCCCTCAAACCCAAAGACCGCCCTTTGAGAAAGGTGCTGGTCGCCTCATGGCTGGTGAGAAAAGCCGGAACCTGCATTTGAGTCCACGTCTTGCCCTTGACAGTGGCCACTCCCCCCAGTGGTCCAGAAGTTGACCTCCGCCCTCTACCATCCCTCTCTCTGCTCTGTGGCATCTAGAAACCTGCTTAGCCCACCTCCAACCTCCCTCCAGCCGAGGATATCACAGAAGGCCAACAAGTTTCCATGGCAGACGGGGCATCTTCGGAGGTGGGGAATAAAATGGCCTTGAAAAGTTCCCGGGAAGAGAGAGATGAGGTCACCGCCTCTGGGGGAAAGGCAGGCACGGACGCATGGTCTGGGGGATGACTAACTCTTGTCCTGGGAGGGAAGCTGGGAGAGAAGAGCTGGGGAATGTATTGTTCTGGTCTCATTTCAGTGTGATCAATGCTTTGGCTTCGGGGGAAGGACGTGGAGACTAAAAATAACCGGGAGGTAGAGCCCAGGGCTCGGAGGATGCCGGGTAGCTGGCCTGGGAACGTGTGCAGAAACCACCGCTGGAAAACGCCTGCGGGCTCCGGAGCCAATTAGCTGCTGCGGGGGGGGGGGGGGGGGGGGAGAGGAGGGGCAGGCAGAAGGCCAACTTCTGCGGCTTCCACACGGGGTGGAGGGCCCACTGCTCAGGAGGTGGCTGAGCCCAGCGGGGACCGGGGAACCGGAGCACCCGACACCCTAAGTGTGGAGAGCCAGCCCCGGTAACATCATCTCTTTCTCCCCGGGTACCCGCCCCGCCCCTCTCAAGGCTCCCGGGCTCACTGAGATCCTGCAGAGCAGGGATCCCCACGACTGGTTCTTGGTCTCCAGGGGGATGTGATTTCCCAGGAAAACACACACTATAAACTGAGAACTCCCAAGTCCTCCTGCCCTCCCAGGGCGGCTATAAATCTCTCCTCTCCTCTTTCATGCCTTCCCTCAGGCTTTAATTAGGTATTGATCTATTGTCAGATAACTCCCCCCCCCACCCCCCCGTATGGCACAGCCACAGGGTCAACCATACAGAACAGGGTGGAAAAATCTCAGGGTGGCAAACAGACAGGCGGCAGGATCTGCATGACAAAGGGTTCCCACGCTCTCCCGCCGGGCTGGCTGACAAGGCTGCATTGCGGGGCGGTGAGGGCTGGCTGCCCAAGCGCCCGCTCTCCAGCTCGCTCCTCATTAATTACCGCGGGGACAGCGAGAGCCTCCCCGGCCTCTTCCCTCAGCAAAGTCCCTACAAACCCGCCCAGCCCCTGCTCCCTCCGCCTCCCCGGTGTGGTCCGCCAGGGACAGAGACATCGGTGGGGAGGGGAGAGGGGGGCCCAGGCAGCCCCTCGCTGACCTTTCCCTCACCCTACCCGTGGATCAGAGTCCTGACCCCAGGCCCAGGGGTCATCCTGGGATGGAGGAAGGAGCAGGGAGGGGGGGTGTGTGGCTGGCGGACGGACGGTGGGACTTGGACAGGGCCCCGGAATCCTTCGGGCTTCGGTTTTCAAATCACAAATATGTGTTGAAATGAGGAGATCTCAGGCTGTCCAACTTTTGAGCAGTGGAAGCCCTTTTTCAAAGGAAACCTTACGCAGATGGCAGCTGAATGGGGGTGGGGGCTGGGGAGCACAGTTTGCCGCCCACAGGAGGGGCCTTAAAGGTCCCTTTCAGATGAGACATTCGGTAATTTGAGTCTCGGACCCTGGTTCTAGTGTATTTTTATTTATTTTTATTTTAAAAAAATATATTTTATTGATTTTTTACAGAGAGGAAGGGAGAGAGATAGAGAGTTAGAAACATCGATGAGAGAGACATCGATCAGTTGCCTCCTGCACACTACCCACTGGGGATGTGCCTGCAACCAAGGTACATGCCCTTGACCGGAATCGAACCTGGGACCCTTCAGTCCGCAGGCCGACGCTCTGTCCACTGAGCCAAACAGGTTTTGGCTGATTCTAGTATATATATTTTTTAAAAATTAGTTTTATTGATTTCAGAGAGGAAGGGGAAGGAGAGAGAGAGAGAGAGATGTCAATGATAGGAGAGAATCACTGATGAGCTGCCCCCCTGCACGCCCCACACTGGGGATCGAGCCCACAACCTGGGCATGTGCCCTGACCAGGAATCAAACCATGACCTCCCGGTTCATAGGCTGACACTCAACCACTGAGCCACGCCGGCTGGGAGGTCCTAGCACCTTGAAGGCAACAATCTGGATCCACTTACCCACCCTTTGTGGCACTGACTTCCCTCCAAGGGCTGTGATTAGCCCCGGACAAAAAGGACTAAAGAGATTAAACTCAAACAGGGGCATGCCTGCGTATCAGTACAGCCCCAGAGCCTCCCCGGGCAGGAAGCCTGGGCAAGGCGGGATGCCACCAAGGGACACATGGTTCAGGGAGGCCTGTATCAATTCCACGGAGCTCATTAATTCCACGGGGCACGGGCTGGGGAGAGTGTGGCAGGCCACACCTCGGCACAGCAGCAGACCAAAGTCTAGTTGGGGCTGTGAATACCATCCCCCCCCCCCCCCGACTCCCCAAATTCTGGGTCCATGCCTGAACACAGGTGAGTTGGTGACTTGGCCATAATGCGTGGCTTGGATAACATCAGCCAGGAAAACTTAAAGCAGGTGTCCTCCCACTTCTCTCGTGGCCCCCCAAAAATTCCAAATAAAAAAATGGGCAGAACACCTCCCTTTAAATAGCGTAACCTTATCTATGTGTGTCCTCTTTCGTTTATTCCACAAGTAGTTGTTGCTTCACATGTGCCCATCCCTGCGCTGGGCCTCTGGGGAGGCAACACGTGATTTTATAATCTATATAATCTATTAACAAAAGCTTGGTGGAACGTTGGAGACGCCAGTCTCTAAAAGTGTTTAAAGGGTTGGCCATTAAGTTGTGAACCAGAGTGAAACACACATGGGCCTCCAGCCCTGGCCGGCAGCGCAGGGCAGAGAAGAACCTACCCCAGGTTCTTAGCTGAGCAAATTGCACAAGTCACTCCACGGTGCTGAAGGGCCTGCAACAAGGGGGTGGAGGTGGGGGGAGACAGGGCCCCCCTCTCTGGATGGTTGTGATGGACGCAGCCAAGAGCGCGTGTGAACCTTTCAGCGCATGGCTGGGGTACCGGACGTGCCCAGCAGAGGTAAGCTCTCCTTGTTACAAACCGTGCCGGCCGTGGGTTTGGGATGTGTTCACTGGGCAGGTATGAGAGCAGGGCCCGAGGTCTATGAAGACCTCCCGTGGTTCCTGACAATCAAGTTATCAGCACGGAGAAGGCCTGCCTGGTGGTTCTTGTCAGATGGCCCTAGTTTTTAAAAAAATTTATTAAGGTATTATATGTGTACATAGCTTACCATTGCCCCCTCCCCGCAACTTCCCATTCATGCCCTCCCTCCCCAGAGTTCTGTGTTCGTTGGTTGTACTTATATTCATGCATACCAGTCCTTCAGTTGATCTCTTATCTCCCCCCAGGTCTCCTTCCCCTCCCCGCTGTCATTTGACAATCTGCTTGTTTTATGGTGACTATCTCAGGATCACATGAATAGAATCTGCTCCCCCTCTGATTCACACCACCTCCCCGCTGTCATTTGACAATCTGCTTGTTTTATGGTGACCATCTCAGGACCCCATGAATAGAATCTGCTCCTCATTTGGCAGTCTGCGTGTTTTATGGTGACTATCTCAGGACCACATGAATAGAGTCCGCTCCTCCTCTGGTTCATACCGCCCCCCCCCCCCCCAGTCCCACTGCTTCCCCAGGGCAGATGGCTGTCCCGGGGCACATGTCTCTCCAGGGCACACGACCCCCTGGGACACACGGCTCACCGGGGGCACACGGCCCCCTGGTGGCCCTGGTTTTGAGCACAGCTTTTGGGGTTAGACCACCTGGGTGGGGGCCCAGCTCCGCCACTTCCCACCGTGTCTTCCTGGGTAAGTCACCTAGGCTTCCTCAGCCTGGGTTTCCAGGTCCGTGACAGCCGAAGAGTAACAGTACCTGCCTCACAGAGTTTTTGTGAGGACCGAATAGAATATGGCCTGCGGGGCAGGCACCTGATTTACTGGCTGTCCAGTCAGGGTCTAACTGTCTGTGAATGAGTCACCTTTCTTTTTCTTCTTCTTTTTAAAAATATTTTATTGATTTTTTTACAGAGAGGAAGGGAGAGGGATAGAGAGTTAGAAACATCGATTAGAGCTGGGACCGGTTTGGCTCAGTGGATAGAAAGGTCCCGGGTTTGATTCTGGTCAGGGGCATGTACCTTGGTTGTGGGCACATCCCTGCACATCTGTGGGCACAGATGCAAGAGGCATCTGATGGATGATTCTCTCTCTCATCGATGTTTCTAACTCTCTATCCCTCTCTCTTCCTTTCTGTGAAAAATCAATAAAATACACTTAAAAGAAACATCAATTAGAGAGAAACATCCATCAGCTGCCTCCTGCACAACCCCCCACTGGGGAAGTGCCCGCAACCAAGGCACATGCCCCTGTCCGGAATCGAACCTGGGACCCTTGAGTCCGCAAGCTGGCGCTCTATCCACTGAGCCAAACCGGTTTCGGCTGGGTGGCCTTTCTGAGCGGAGAGGAAGGGAGGGGTGCGGGCAGCTCAGTCAACTCAGTCTAGGAGATAAATAGCATGACGTGTTGTGATGAGAGTGCCCTTGAGCCTGAGCGATGACTCACACGGCACAGCGCCCATCACTGCTTGGTGACGGCCCCACACCCCCGTAGTTAGCCGGCGAGCTCCCCCTCTGTCTGTGCACCCCCCCCCTCCCGGGCTCTGCATGGGCATCGCTGCCAAGACACCTGCACCATCTCCCCGCCGTGCGTCGTCTGGTCTGGGTGGGGCCTGAGTCATCTGGGAATCTTATTTCTGTCTTCTGGGTTACTGGCTCTCCCGTCTCCCCGACTACTGACTGCGAGTGTCTGAGTGTCTTTCCTGTTCCTCACCATTAACCATCTGGGTCTCTGAGCACTAGGTCTGCAAAGTGTGGCTATAAATCCCCAGATGTCAAGCGACTGGGGAGGGGGGAGGAGGGTGCGTGGGTGGCTGAGTGAGTCTAGCACACTGAGATGCTCATTAGGCCTTCGCACCAGGATGTGGGCGGTGCCGGATTCTGGGACAAGCTGGCGTGGGTGCTGTCCAAGGTACCCACGCTTTAACCTTAGCCCACAGAGGAGAGAAGGAGCCGGCACTGGACCGACATCCAGGCTGAGGGAGGGTTCAGGAACCCGCAGAATGGCCCAGACCCTTCCCCTCTCGATGCCTGAAGCCACTTCGGTTTTTCCCGGGGTCCCTGCCTGCCTGTTGTTTACAAGGCTGACGGCGCCCCACTCTCCCGGTGACAAGCTTAATGCTCCTCAGGAAGGATTAAGATCTTACTTAAACACACACACAAAGCTCCCTGGGGCTCAGCTGTCAAGGTGAAGAGCTGAGGCAGCAAACCTGGTTATAAAAAAAAATCCGGCAGTGAAGCCGGAAAACATCACGGGAGAGATTCCTCTGTTCGGGGGCCTGGCGGGCGCAGCCTCTTCCTGCACAGCCTGCTCTGCTCTCCCCTGCTCTCCCCGGCCGCCCTGTGCTCAAGGCCATGATCACCTGCCACGTGAGCCAAGTCAGCTGGGGGGGGGGGGACAGACACGACGACTCCTCCTCCGGCTGCGCTGGCACGGATGCTTACCACCTTTCAGGCCAGACTCTCTCCCGTCAGCGGTGAGTCAGTCAAAGGGACTGTGGCCAGCTGGGCAGAGGCAAGATCTCCCTTTGGGGACAGGGACTGGCCTGGCCAGGGGGGGGGGGCACCTGGCCTCCCGCAGCCTTGGATGCCCCTACAGGGATCTCACTGTGGGTGCCCTCGCACAATGTATGTAACACTGTCTCTGTCCTCGCTCCACCATCCCAACACCCTGCAGTCAGATCTTATTAGTTCGCGCTTAATGGGGCTTAACGGGGCCAGAGAGGCTAAGGAATATTCCCCACGCTCACACAGCTCCAAATCCTGTGCTCTCCCAGCCTTTGCCGTCGCATGCCTCCTTCTCTGGGGGACAGCCCCCTTTCCAGATTCCCCACGGAGGTGGGGAGATCTGCCTGGAGAACAAGCCTAACAGCCAGGAGCTTTGGTGATGAGGGTCCTGGGCCCCCTGAAAGCCCGGGGCTTGCCTGGCCCCACGGGGAGTCAGCCCCGGCCACCCCGGGGAGGTTCCTCCTGTCGACAGAGGGCCCACCTGCCTACCTGCCACCACACCAGCCACGTAGACCAGCCCGATGCGGGTCGCTCCATGCACCATCTCCAAGGGCACCCCCACCAGGAGCTGCAGCACCACATTGAGGCCCAGGTGTTCTATCCTGTACGGGGAGACCACACTCCACTCATTAATGCAGCCACCCACCCATTCGTTTATTCGACAGACGCGGCGTGCCCAGGCGCTGGGGTCCAGCAGCGAGCAAGACCCTCTACCTGCCTTTGAGGAACTCACGGTCTGGGACGGTGCGGGCAGGAATCACAAGAGAGAGACAGATCGTCTTGGAAAGAGCGTTCCTGCCGAAACCGGTTCGGCTCAGTGGTAGAGTGTCGGTCTGCTGACTGAAAGGTCCCGGGTTCGATTCCGGTCAAGGGCATGTACATTGGTTACGGGCACATCCCCGGTAGGGGGTGTGCAAGAGGCAGCTGGTTGATGTTTCTCTCTCATCGATGTTTCTAGCTCTCTATCTCTCTCCCTTCCTCTCTGTAAAATATCAATAAAATATATATTTAAAAAATAAAAAATCAATAAAAAATACATTTAAAAATATTTTATTGATTTTTTTTTTTTTTACAGAGAGGAAGGGAGAGGGATACAGAGTTAGAAACATCAATGAGATGAGAGAGAAACATCGATCAGCTGCCTCCTGCACACCTCCCACTGGGGATGTGCCCGCAACCACGGTACATGCCCTTGACTAGAATCGAACCTGAGACCCTTGAGTCCTCAGGCAGATACTCTATCCACTGAGCCAAACCAGGTAGGGCAATAAAATATATATTAAAAAAATAAAAATAGAGAGATGTTTTCAAAACAAGTGCACGTGTTAGAGATGCGTCTCAGAGCTTACTCATTCAGTTGCCACTTAACATCTCACGGGGGAGGCCTCTCCCTCCTGGTGTGCAGGGACCCGTTCTGCCTGAAACTCTCAGGGTTGGGGTTTCTTGCCCTGAGAAGGCCTTCTTTTTTTACGCTATCACGTGACCAGATCTTGCTGCTAAACGGTGTCCAACTGAGTGCATGTTACTAGAAAATATCGTAACATTACTATGATTACATTGGTGTGTGCTTTCAAGTTTACAAAGCACTTTCACATCCATTATCTCATATAAACCGAGAAGCTGGACAGCTCCCCGGGGAAGCGTAAGTTATAGGGTAACAAAGCATGTAACCAGGGGTCGGGATGCTGGCCTGGCCTGCAGGGCTTGGGTACCTGCTGATCCAGTCATGTGCCTGTGAGGTAACACATGACTCAGGTCAGGCTCTGTCCCCAATTCCCGCCATCCCTGCAATCTTCTGGCTCCCCACCCCGACGCCCCGACTGTGCCAGCCAAAGGATCCTGGATTAGAAATGTCCGAAACTTTTACTGAAAAGGAGCTGGGTGGTAGCCTCAGACTCACAGGGAGACCTCACAGGGAGTCCTGCTTGCATCTCCTTGGTTTACAGCCTAGAACTTGAGACTAGAAGAGGCTAGGGGAGGGGAGACCACAGCTCCCGGCTCCCAATCCAACCTCTTTCTTCTCAGCCACAGTGATTTCTTTTTTAAAAAGTGGAGAGAGAGGAAGGGAGAGGGAGAGGGAGAGAGAAACATCAATGATGAGAGAGTCATTGATCAGCTGCCTCCTGCACGCCCACACTGGGGATCAAGCCTGCAACCCGGGCATGTGACCTCCTGGTTCATAGGTCAAACAGTGACCTCCTGGTTCATAGGTCAAACAGTGACCTCCTGGTTCATAGGTCAAACAGTGACCTACTGGTTCATAGGTCAACGCTCAACCCCTGAGCCATGCCAGCCAGGCTCAACCACGGTGACTTCTGAATTCACTGGCCTAGAGCGTGTTCCTGAGTAATGCATCACCCTGCGGGCTTTCCCTAGACGCTGGCCAGCTCTGTTTCCTGTGGCACCAGCCGGGAGCCCCTCCCTCAAGGTCACAGACCGGGAGCATCCTCCCAGGCCTCTTCCTGACAGGCGTAGCTCTGGAGAAGCAACGACCAGAGAAAGGCTCGAGGCCACGCCCGTGCCTCCGGGGAGAGCATGTGTGCTCTGGCCACTCCGGCCTTTCAGCTCTGGGAGGCGAAGCATGGAAGAAGGAGGCCTGAGAGACATTGTCCATTCTCCTCCTTTACCTCACCGATCAGGGAAGGCGAGAGGGCAGGCCTGCAAATAAGGCAGATCGTCTCAACCCACGTGCACCCGCGAGCTTGGGCAGCCCGGCCAGGGGAGTCCCTGCTTCCTGTTGCCTCCTAATCCTGACTCCGGAGAAGACGGATCCATGACATGCCTCCCTCCCTCAGGGAGATCAAAGCCTGGGACGGCAGGCAAGGCAAACGGCCCCTGGCACAGCCCCCTCTGGCTCAGCGTGGAGGCGTCCATCAGAACCAGCAGAATGTCTCCTCACCCAAGCCCTCCCCGGCAGGTGCATCCAGTGAGGGGTTGGTGCTTGTGCTGTTTATAGGCTCAGCGGGAAGGGAGGCTCACGGCGGGGCTCCCTCTTGGCCACCGTAGGCCTTTCTTCCAAGGAACCAGCATGATGGCGCCTCAGGGGGCCAGAGTGATCCTCTTCCCACGTCCCACCCCAGGGACAGGCACCCCCGCCCCCCGCCCCGGCTGCCCCAGACTAACAGGGAGCCCTTTGCCTCTCTCCCTGGAGAGGCTGAAGAAGACACCACAGAGGGCGGGGGTCCAGGGACTCGGCTTTTCCAACTCCGCACTTCTACTACGTAAAAAATGGTCTCCAGGCAAGACAGTGCTTTTCAAGGGAACTGGGCCTGAGTAGTCGCCTGGCCTGGTCCTGGGTAAGAGGCACCGGTGAGGACTGTCTGCACCCCAACCCCAAAGGAGGCCGCACGGCCCTGGAAACAGAGCAGCAAGCACTGCCAAGTTCCTCAGAAGACAGACCCTCACCATGCGCGGAGGGCACTCTGGGAAGAAGGCAGCTTCAAGAAATCTGTCCCTGATTTCGATGATGAAGATGCTCACACACAACACGGTTTATGGACAATGAACTCGGCAGCTGACCATATTTCCCTCTTTGCTTTGGCCACCAGGGAGCTCAGGAGTTTGTAACTTACCTCTAGCAAGTACGTAGACTCACATGCTATGGATGCTTGTACTGATTTCACGGCGGGGTGTGAGCATTTTACTCCCTGTATTTTCCCTTTCCAAAAACTCCCAATAACTCATATTTTGGGTAGTAGATGAGTTTCAAGAAGTTACCTCAAATCCTGTGTCCAGGGAGACAAACTAAAAAAATATAGTTCAATCCATGCTATCGGGGCTACTTGTTTTTCCATAGGGACTCTTCTTTTTTTCTTTTTTAAAAAAATCTTTGGCTCACGTTTATTTTCCTTGATATACATTTAAAAATATTTTATTGATTTTTTTTATTATTTTTTTTACAAAGAGAAAGGGAGAGGGATAAAGAGTAAGAAACATCAATCAGCTGCCTCCTGCACACCCCCTACTGGGGATGTATCCACAACCAAGGTACATGCTACTGACCGGAATTGAACCTGGGACCTTTCAGTCTGAAGGCCAAAGCTCTAGCCACTCAGCCACACCGGTTAGGGCTCCATAGGGACTCTTTAAAAAAATTAATTAATTATTTTTAAATATATTTTTATTTTATTTATTTTATTTTTTAAAATTTATTAAGGTATTTAAAAATATATTTTTATTTATATTTTACAGAGAGGAAGAGAGAGGGATAGAGAGTTAGAAACATTAATGAGAGAGAATCATCAATCAGCTGCCTCCTGCACACCCCCTACTGGAGATGTGCCTGCAACCAAGGTACATGCCCTTGACCGGAATCGAACCCGGGACCTTTCAGTCCGCAAGCTGACGCTCTACCACTGAGCCACACCGGTTAGGGCTCCATAGGGACTCTTGATAGAGGGGAAGAAGACAGGTACTCACCCTGCGTGCATGAAGATGTACGTCAGGTAGCGCCACGCCTGTGCTCGGAGCTGTGGGTGGTACACCAGTGCGTTCTGCAGGTACCGTGGGTGGGTCACCTGCAGCACAAACTGGTCCAGCGACACCCCGTTGTAGAGGAAAAAGGCCACCTGGGTGAAAAGCACAGGACGGAGGCGGCCCGTTACTAAGTACAGAATTGCCAGGAACCCCTGGTGCTAACACGCAGATTGCTGGACGTTGTCGTCTTTCCTTCTCAGAGAACGAGGGACTCCCCCCGGGGGCCAGAGCTCAGCCTCATCTACAACCGCCTCTACTCCTCTTTTGTTGGATTATTTTTGTGTTAGCTATTCACATGATCTCTGCCCACACTTACTTCCTTGGGGCTAAGTAGGAAGGGTTTGGAAGATTTTAAACTTTTTATTTATTAAAATATATTTTATTGATTTTTTTTACAGAGAGAAGGGAGAGGGAGAGGTAGAAACGTCGATGAGAGAGAAACATCGACCAGCTGCCTCTTGCACACCCCCTACTGGGGATGTGCCCGCAACCAAGGTACATGCCCTTGACCGGAATCGAACCTGGGACCTTTCAGTCCGCAGACCGACGCTCTAGCACTGAGCCAAACCGGTTTTGGCGGATTTTAAACTTTAACCCCCATGATAAAGAACATGCCCATTTAGGGGATAAGGCAATGCCACGTAAGTTGATTTTAAAAAGAAAACGACCACCTATGGTAAAATACCTAGAAATACAAGCTATCATCTAAATCAGTGGTAAGTGGGCAACTCAGTGGCACGAAGTTCATTTAAATTGTTAGGCAACCGTCCCCACCACAGAAGGCTTTTCACTTTGCCAAACGGAAGCTCTTTGGCCATGCAGCGTTAGCGTCCCATTCTCCTTTCCCCACCTCTGGCCACCACCATCCTGCTTTCCGTCTCTATGACTTCGGCTACTCCAGGTAACTCGCCTTCTGCTTATTTCACGTAGTATAATGTCACCGAGGTTCATCCAGGCTGTTTATTAGGCCAAAGCGTCCTCCCTTTTCTAAGCGTGAGTCACACTCCCAGTGTATGTATTAGCCACGTTTTGTTCACCATTCATCTGTTGATGAACATTTGGGTTGCTTCACTGCTGTGAATAATGCTGTTGTGACCATCGGTGTACAAATATCTCCTTGAGTCTATGCTTTCAACTTATTTTGGGTATATGCACAGAAGTGGAATTGCTGGGTCACGTGGTAATTCTACGTTTAATTTTCCGAGTAATCGCCATATTATTTCCCATAGCGGCTGCACCATTTTAAACTCCTGCCAACAGGGCACAAGGGTCCCAACTTCTCTGCTTCCTCACCACCAATCCCAAATAAGCAGACCATGCAAATGACTAAAGCACACTAATTTAAGCCCTGAAAGGGTAAACTACTTTTTCTGGAACTCTTTCTAAAATGCATCATGCATGTCCCTATGTTCTTAACCAGGTATGTGCATAATCACTCAAGGACGCCTCAGGTGCTGAGCTGGGCACCGGGAGTGATGTCTTTTCCAGCAAATGATGGGGCTTCCCTCCTACAACTGAAGGGCCCCAAATTCTTATGTTTAAGACTCAGGTCTAGCCCTAGCAGGTTTTGCTCAGCGGATAGAGCAAGGGTGGGCAAACTTTTTGACTTGAGGGCCACAATGGGTTCTTAAACTGGACCGGAGGGCCGGAACAAAAGCATGGATGGAGTGTTTGTGTGAACTAATATAAATTCAAAGTAAACATCATTACATAAAAGGGTACGGTCTTTTTAAAAATTTCTTATTTTATTTCAATAGTTTAGAACAGCTGGGATAGAGTGTCAGCCTGCAGATAAAAGGGTCCTGGGTTTGATTCCTAGTAGGGGCTCGTGCAGGAGGCAACCAATCGATGTCTCTCACATTGATGTTTCTCTCTGTCTTTCCCTCTCTCTAAAAATAGATGGGCAAATATTCTCAGGCGAGGATTAACAAAAAACAAATGAACAACAACAACAACAACAAAATCCCTCAGGTTTACTTTTAAATTGATTTCAGAGAGAGAAAGGGAGACCGAGAGAAGAACAGAAACATCAATGTTAGAGAATCATTGATCAGCTGCCTTCTGCACACCCCTTACTGGGGATTAAGCCCACAACCTGGGCATGTGCCCTTGACCGGAATGGAACCTGGGACCCTTCAGTCCCCAGGCCGACCCTCTATCCACTGAGCCAAACCAGCCAGGTCAGGTCTTTACTTTTTGTTGCTGGTTAATGGTGGGTCCCTTCTATTTTTTTCTGTAATGGAATCAGAAAGCTGGGTAGCTAGAACTGTATTTAAAAC
This sequence comes from Vespertilio murinus, assembly GCA_963924515.1. NCBI lineage: Eukaryota > Metazoa > Chordata > Mammalia > Chiroptera > Vespertilionidae > Vespertilio > Vespertilio murinus. Next base: position 27,492,359 of record OZ004718.1, on the reverse strand, counting down.
AAAAAGCCTTGGGCTTTTATACAAGGACTTTGAAACAGTTATTTCAACGTTTTCTTCTAGGATGGTGGTTTGAGTTTACATAGCTGAGGCTTATAGAAATTTGAAACCAATCTGGACACAAAATCTGGCTTCTCTGGATAACCCTGGACAGATGATTTGAATTTTCTTGTTCTCGGTGTCCTGACATGGGGATAGGAATGCCTACACTTGCAGGGTCGTGATGAGCTAAAATACAGGAGGCCCCGCCGGTGCCTCGGGAAGGAGGCTGTAATCAGCGTCGGGCGAGGGCTCCCTGGGTGGAGCCTGGCCTGGCTCAGGCCCGCCAGCAGCTGGACCCCCCGGGGCTCTCTGGGGAGCCGTTCCGTCCACCTAACAGGATGCGGGTGGCCTGGCAACAAATACAGCTTCCTAGGCAGCTCGTTACCATTGGCCCTCAAGTAGAAGTTAATAAATAGCCGAAACCGGTTTGGCTCAATGGATAGAGCGTCGGCCTGCGGACTGAAAGGTCCCAGGTTTGATTCCAGTCAAGGGCATGTACCTTGGTTGTGGGCACATCCCCAGTAGGAGGTGTGCAAGAGGCAGTTGATTGGTGATTCTCTCTTATCGATGTTTCTAACTCTCTATCCCTCTCTCTTCCTCTCTGTAAAAAGCAATAAAATATATTAAAAAAAACAATTTGATGATCTTTGATTACCACGTCATTAAAAACTGCCACAAAATTTTTTTTTTTTTTAAAAAGAAGTTAATAAACAGACCAACACCGTTAGCATTTGGAGAAGGAACCCAAGCATGTCTCAGAAAAACTGCCATTTCAACGTGAACTTGGAAGAAGCCTTGGGCCTGCAGACCAGCTATTCTTATTTAGGGGGGAAAAAAGAATGCCACGAAGCTTAATGACCCTGCCGAACCTGCCGTCTGATTAGGAACTTTGCAAGAACACATGCAGGGATGGTCATGAGGCCCCTGGCTCTGGAAGGGAAACCAGTGAAGGGTGTAAAACGCCGCCCAAGGGAGCGGAGCACCCGTTTAGGGGTGGGGGGGCCCGCGGGTTCTTAGGCTGAACGGCCCACAGAATTCAGGGTTCCTCACGCCTGGGCCCTGATTCAGAAAGGGGTACCTCTGGGTTCTGTAGATATCGAAGCCGGAGACTCTTAGAGTAACAATGGGTCTGGATGATTCCCCGAGGGGAGAAGGTTCTTCCAAAACGTGCTCAGTCCGCATTTACCTGTTCAGAAACACTGCCTCCCATATGCACTTGTGGGAGGCTTTTGGGTTCCATTCTCTGGCTAAGGGGGGGGGGGGGGGACTAAGGGAGGAGGAGGGCTGGCCTGCTTATCTCTGCTCCCCAGCCGGAGGATGGAGTCCCGGGGGGGTCAAATGACCTGTCCACATCACTCACTCATGGAGGAACTAAAATAAACCGGTTTTAGCCGAAACCGGTTTGGCTCAGTGGTAGAGCGTCGTTCTGTGGAGTGAAAGGTCCCGGGTTCAATTCCGGCCAGGGGCATGTACATTGGTTGTGAGCACATCCCCGGTGGGGGGTGTGCAAGAGGCAGCTGGTCAATGTTTCTCTCTCATTGACATTTCTAGCTCTCTAGCTCTCTCCCTTCCTCACTGTAAGATATCAATAAAATATATTTAAAAAATAAAATAAAATAAAATAGAATAGAATAAAATAAATCGGTTTTAGTGAGTTAGCCTGACGAACTCCCCCAAATCGGTGACCTTATTACATGGTTTCTGTGGTCACCGTTTAGGTGGGGTGGTCCCATGGGGATTTGGCTGCAGTGACTGTTGTTGCCTGAAGCAAGAATCTTTGAGATAAAGTAAGAATCTCTGGGGTCCCGGAGAGAGGACAACACTGCCCAGGGCGTACCGGGGCTGGCCTTGCAATGACAACTGCCACGGGCTCCTCCCTCGGCCATCGCCTGTCGGCGGCGAAGACGCTGCCCTGCCCGCCCCTCTTGCTCTCAGACACCCTCCTCCCTCTGGCTGTGCTGAGGCCGGGCGGCCCTTCCCCACCCGTGTCCTTGCCTCCAGCAGGGTGACGGTGATCATGAACCAGGGTGGGGGGCAGCAGGTGTAGCTGTCGTAGTACCACTTCCGGTCGATCTCCCGGGGCAGGGTCTCGTAGGCCACGTGGCGGATGAGGCGCTGGGAGAGGTTCAGCCCTTTCTCCTCCAGCAGGGCCTTGCTGCAGAGCCGGCGGTTCCCCTGCAGGATGGCCTGGCGGAAGCTGTTGGACCGTTTGTTGCTCATCTGCACAGGAAATGGGGGGGTCGGAGGGTCAGAACCAGGGTCTTGGGAGCCCCAACCACACAATTCCCAGACAGCACACAATCCTTAGACTGAACCGGGCCCGATACCACCTTTCTTATTGTCCTACAATAGCTCACCGGAAGCAATAATCACTGAGCTCTCACACGTCAGGGGCTGTTCCAAGCACCTCACCATTTGTTGGTTCATCTGCTACAACCAGTCTACCGGTTACATAAGGCCCATGGACACCCCCATTTTGCTCGACGTGGAAACCAAAGCACAGAGAGTTTTAAAGACTCATCAAGTTCAAACCCCGTAAGGTTCCTGCGCCTGTATTCATGTATTCACAGTACTTTCCTTCCGTCCACCCATCTCTCATCCATCCATCACAATTCCCTGATGTGTCAGGCACAGGGGACAGAGTGGTGCTGGAGACAGATGAGTGGCCAGCAACCACAGTTCAGAGTCAAGGCTGCTGCAGGAGCACACGGGAGGGAGCCCAACCTGGCCTCGAGGTGGTCAGGGAGTGCTTCCTGGAGGAGGTGGTGTCTGAGTGAGAGCTGGAGGGTGAGCAGGACTCAGCATCCTCACAAACGTTAGTGTGAACCAAGAGCTGTGCCTGTGGAAGGCCACCACTCCTGGGTTCCTTCTAGTGACTGGCCACCAAACCCTGCCTCAGGCTGACCCTGCCTTGGCAGCCTGAGGCTGCCCGACCCAGCAGAGCCCTGGCTGTTCACCCAGCAGTCAGCCTGGCTCCCAGAGATCAGAGCAGCCTGCTGACCTCCAGCCCCGGGGCCTCCGTCGCCTCCCACCTGCCCTCCATCACCACATTCCAGACCTTGACTATGGGGAGATGTCCTAGCCCAGGGGTGGGCAAACTTTTTGACTTGAGGGCCACAATGGGTTCTTTTTAAAAATATATATATTTTATTGATATTTTACAGAGAGGAAGGGAGAGAGATAGAGAGCTAGAAACGTCGATGAGAGAGAAACATCATCAACCAGCTGCCTCTTATACAACCCCCATCAGGGATGTGCCCACAACCAATGTACATGCCCTTGACCGGAATCGAACCCGGGACCTTTCAGTCCACAGACCGACGCTCTACCACTGAGCCAAACCTGTTTCGGCCACAATGGGTTCTTAAACTGGACCGGAGGGCCAGAACAAAAGCAACCTGACCATGCTGGCACTCTCCTCTTGGGCTGCTGGTGAAGGAGCGGAGGGGAGAGCAAGAGAACCCTCAGCTCTTTCGGCTCCTCGGGCCGGATAGAACAGCCGAACGGGCCGGATCTGGCCCGTGGGCCGTAGTTTGCCCACGGCTGTCCTAGAGACTGAGTCCTCTCAACCTCAGAGCCCACAGTGCCGCCTGGGTGGCGGTTCCACAGAAGCTGGGGTGGGGGTTATCACCGTATTCCTGGGACAGTGGGCCCAGCGGTGGGCAAGAGGCTAAACCCGGAGGCAGGAGTCAGAGAGGGCTGGCCAGTGCACCAGGCAGACCGAGGCCAGGGGTGTGGAGCCCCGTCGGGGGGAAGGCAGCTGGGGCGGAGGATCTGCATTCAGACCAAATGGATGGGATGAGCCTCCCTCTGCAGCCTTTCCCCTCCTGGGTTCTGCTGCCTCTCATCAGACCCTAGCCAGTTTGGCTCACTGGATAGAGCATCAGCCTGCAGACTCAAGGGTACCGGGTTTGATTCCGGTCAAGGGCATGTGCCTTGAGAGAGGTGACTGTCCCCACCCATTTCAATGGGGAAACCAAGGTCAGATTCCAGCCTGGGATTCATCCTGTTAATCCGTGCAGAGTCTACTATCATTCCCGCCACCCCGTGGCCGGTGAAATGCTTCCCGCTTAATCCCACGGAACCCCTTCCAGTCTCCCCCCAGCAGTCACACAGCGGTGACCCGCAGTGGGGAGGGAGTCCCTACTCTAAGTCAGAGCAGCGGGCAGGGTTCATGGGCCCCCTGTCCCCAGTCCCCCCGACAAGCCAGGGCGCCTGTCAGCAGGAGTGAGGGCTCCTGTGGCCACTGCTCCCGGCGAGGTCTGGCCTGCCCCCCCCACACCTGCTCCCAGCTCCTCTCCCGCCAACGGCCTCCCGCCTCCCACCCCAGCTCTTGGTTTCGGTGGCACGGAGCCCACTTCCAGCTCCAGGCGGGGGCCCTGACTGGCTGGAGTCAGCCAGCACATCCCCACTGACCCGGTCTGGGCCTGTGGGAGGGAGGAAATAAATCCCTTGTGGGGGAGCCACCGCCAGGAGTCCCTCGCCTCCCCCGCATGGTGGGGCTGAGGGTGTGAGGGCTGGAACGGCGGCAGCCCCTTCGCTGGCACAACCGGAGGGGCCGGGATTGCCAGCGGTTTCTCAGAGGACGAGAAGGCGGAGCTGAGAGGCAGAGAAACCAGGTCCTGGGTGACAGCCTGGACTCTTTCAAGGCTCTGGGCGGAGAGATCCCTCGGCTACACCACAAGCCCTGGGCAGGCCCCTCCCAGCAGCAAGGGCCCCGGAGCGCTCACCAGGTTGACAAAGTCCTGGTAGCAGATCTGGCCGTCGGCGTGGCTGTCGGCCAGGGCCAGGAGCACCTCCCTCTTGTGCGGGTCCAGCGTGGAGCTGTGGCTCTCCAGGAGGCTGCGGAACTTGCCTGAGCTGATGTAGCCGGTGTTCCCGGGGTCACACTACAGGAGAAGCACAGACAAGCCAGGCGGAGGGGCGTGTGAGCGGGCTCTGGCCCCTCTCGGCTCCGCCACGGGCGCCCCGTCTTCATCAACTGGAGGCCCGGGCGGGGTCTGGGATGAATCCGAGGCCCCCGGGGGAACCATCCAGACAAAGCATGGACAGTCACGTAAAGTCCTGGCAGGCCCTGGAGACCTTCGAGGCCCCCTCACCCAGGCGTCTGGGGTGTGGATAAGGAGCCCGAGGCTCAGAAAGGTCAAATCTCCCTCTGACGCTAGGCAAGAGGAAAGCAGCAATGAAAAGGCGAGGAGCAGAGGAAGAGGAGGAGCTTCTGGGGCCTGGGCCAGAGGGACTCCCTCCCGTGGGGGATGCTCGAGGCCTGGGAGCCGGGGGCACAGCCTGCCGACCCTGCGTCAAACAGGGGTCTGGCTGCTGGCTCCCTGTGTCAAACTCTTCCCCGCCCCCCCTTCTTCCCATACACACACACAGGCCAGAGCAAGGCTCCCCAAAGACACTGGGCTCTCTGGGCTCTGTTTGCCTGTTGGCATCACCCCTTTTGCCCTCTGTAGCTTTGCATACGGGGACCCCTCGGCCCAGGATTCTCCCTCATTTCCCCAGGAGCCTCCGCCTCACCCTTCCCAGCTCACTGGATGTCCCCTCTCCGGACAGGCCCCTCTTAGACACGCCTGCCCCTTGGACAGACCTCCTGCCCCCGCCCTGCACACACAGCTCTATAAATGTCTACTTTCAACTCCTTACTGGGCTGCCGGCCCCCCCACGGCAGCGTCACCACAGACCCCCCTGCTTGGTTAGCGTCGTGCCCGCGGAGGCGCTGAATAAAGCTTTGTTGGGTCAACGCACAGGGGAGCTCCGGGTGAAGAGGTGGGTGCTCATTCTCCAAGGACAGTCTCATCAGTTCAGTTAGAAAAGGATTTTATCCATCTCTCCTGGAGAAGCCCAGAACCTTTCTGCCCCTCTTCCATAGCCCCTCTTTCCTCGAAGAACCCACCCAGTGTCCCCCCCCCCCCCCCCAGCACCTACCCTGCTGGGAACTGAGGCTAACCCTGCTGAGGGCTTGCCTGCCCACAAGCACTTCCCCACACGAGCTCACTGCATCCTGGAGATGCTGCGTGGGTTACCGAGATTGTGGAAGGCAATCAGACTCTGCGATGTGTGTGTGTGTGTGTGTGTGTGTGTGTGTGTGTGTGAGAGAGAGAGAGAGAGAGAGAGAGAGAGAGAGAGAGAGAGAGAACCCAGAAGACCAGATCCACAGTTCTCCCTTTTCTAGATAAGGCCAATGGAGACCATCTTAGGAAGGCTAGCAGGCTAGCTCTCGGGGCAGCATTTCTCGGGCAATCCAGGAGAAAGAGCCAAGAGCCACGGTCATGGGCTAGTTCAGTCCTCCCAGAACTCAGCGAGAGAGGGCTGCCTGAGGAGGCCTGCCTAACAGCGTGGGCCCCACCCTCAGCCCCACACACCAGCTTTCAGAGCTGACGCCAAAGTGGTTCACTCGATAGAGCATGCCAGAAAACTCCGCTACCCCAGCCCCATAAGGCCTTTAAGAATAAAAATACCGCCGAAGCCGGTTTGGCTCAGTGGTAGAGCGTCGGCCTGCGGACTGAGAGGTCCCGGGTTCGATTCCGGTCAAGGGCATGTACCTTGGTTGCAGGCACATCCCCAGTAGCGGGTGTGCAAGAGGCAGCTGGTCGATGTTTCTCTCTCATTGACGTTTCTAGCTCTCTATCTCTCTCCCTTCCTCTCTGTAAAATATCAATAAAATATATTAAAAAAAAAAAAAGAATAAAAATACCGCCGAAACCGGTTTGGCTCAGTGGATAGAGCGTCGGCCTGCGGATTGGAAGGTCCCAGGTTCGATTCCGGTCAAGGGCATGTACCTTGGTTGCAGGCACATCCCCGGTAGGGGGTGTGCAAGAGGCAGCTGATGGGTGCTTTTCTCTCATCGACGTTTCTAATTCTCTATCCCTCTCTCTTCCTCTCTAAAAAAAATCAATAAAAATGTATTTAAAAAAAGAAAAAGAATAAAAATGCATAGGCCCTGGCCACGTCGCTCAGTTGGTTAGACTGAATGCCAAGGTTGCGGGTCCAGTCTCCCGGTCTGGGCACATTCAACAACCAACCAATGAATAGCTAAGTAAGTGGAACAACAAATCGATGCTTTTCCCTCTGAAATTAATTTAAAAGAAAAGAGTAAGCATACCTAAGATGTGTTGAGTGTTTTCCTGGGGCCAAATACAGTTGTAAGCACGTTATGTGTATCATGTCTTGGACCTCCCACAACAGCTGTATGAAATAGGTCCTCCCATTATCCCCGTATCACAGGAGAGGAAACAGAGGCGCAGGAGAGTGAGCACAGGGCCGCAGTCACAGGGCCAGGGCTCACCCCAGGCGGCGTGGCGCCGCTGCCTCCGTTCACCACTGGCCCCAATGACCCTCCAGCCCCAGAGCTGCGTGCGGCTCAGAAGCAAACTTTAAGGATCCAAGAGGTGAGTGCTGACCCAGGAGGGGAGGGGCCCTGGAGTCTCACAGGCCGCTCTGAACAGAGGCTTTTAAGGCAGGAAGGAGCCCCAAAAAGCAACAGGTCTGCCAGCCTGGCGTGGCTCAGTGGCTGAGCTTAGCCCTGTGACCCAGGCGGCCATGGTTCGATTCCAGGTCAGGGCACGTGCCCGGGCTGTGGGCTTGATCCCCGTGGGGTGGGGGTGGGGGAAAGGGAGGGTGTGTGGGAGGCAGCTGATTAATGATTCTCTCGTCATTGATGTCTCTCTCTCTCTCTCTCTCTCTCTCTCTCTCTCTCTCGCCCTTCCTCTCTGAAATCAATAACAAAATATACCGTATTTGCCGGCGTATAAGACGATTTTTTGGCCCTGAAAAATATGGCTCCAAGTGGGGGGTAGTCTTATACGGCGAGTATATAACAAACTCTGTATTTTTAGTGGAAATGTTAGGGGGTCGTCTTATACGCCCAGTCTCTTATACGCCGGCAAATATGGTATTTTTCAGGGCCAAAAAATCGTCTTATACGCCGGCAAATACGGTATATTTTTTAAAAAAAGTAACAGTTCTGACTTTCTTACTGCTCAGGCAGGAGAGAAAGCTCGGAGAGGCAGAGTGGCAGTGTGGCCAGGGAAGGCCTCCTAGGCCAGCCCGGGGTCTCGCTGGCCAGCCTGGCCTGGCTCCACACGGCTCCCAGGCTGGGTGGGCTGATGGGGTGACAGCGGGGTTCAGAAGCAGGCCTGAGTCCTGGGAAAATCCATCCTCCCCTCCCACCCCATGAGCGCGGCAGGGGGCTGCGGTCTGCACACAGCCGAGGGGGAGGAAGCCCAAGGGCCTTGCATTTCATGGAAGCAGAGATACCAACCCCTTCTCAAAGGCTGCCTACAGGCGTGTGTGTGTGTGTGTGTGTGTGTGTGTGTGTGTGTGTGTGTGTGGCGGGGGGGGGGCAGGGGGGAGGCAGTGGGGTGGAGGGGCTGAGATCAGACAAGGGCCTTTCTCCTCCATTCCAGCTCCAGACAAAGGACCACCTGCTCCCTCCCCTCCCCCTCCGGGGCCCCCTGCTGTTGTCCCGGTGACAGGGGCTGCCCCCGGGCTCCCCAAGCACCCCCCCCCCCCCCCCCCCCCGCCCAGGCCTGCCAGTCCTGCCCCCAGCACATTACAGCTCCAGACTGCAGAGGATGAGCTGGAATCAGGCCCAGCCTCCCTCCTCTGCCAAAACCCTACCTCTCGGTGCCAGGGCCAGGCAGGCCAGACAATGGGGTCATCACCACCCCAGTAACGAGGCCTCAGGGATGCGGGAGGCTGACTAGTGGGGAGGGGTAGGCAAGGGGGGGGTGGCTGCCTGGGCCCCACAAATGTACATAGAGCACCTTCCAACTTTTCTCCCCACCCCCCACCCCCTGCCCCCCACTCCTTACCAAGAACCAGGGAGGAGCCGAAACCGGTTTGGCTCATGGATAGACCGTCAGCCTGCGGACTGAAGAGTCCCCGGTTGGATTCCGGTCAAGGGCATGTACCTTGGTTGCGGGCACATCCCCAGCGGGGGGTGTGCAAGAGGCAGCTGGTCGATGATTCTCTCTCATCGATGTTTCTAACTCTCTATCCCTCTCTCTTCCTCTCTGTAAAAAATCAATAAAATATATATTTTAAAAAAGAACCAGGGCGATGAGGACAAGAGCAGAGGCTGGCTGTGGGCGTGGGGCACAGGGGCAGGCGGGAGGAGGCAGAGAGAGGGAGACGAAGGGAGAAGAGACACAAAGCCTGAGAGAGGATGCGTGAAGGAAGGAGGTGGGTCCCTTTGCCCAGGAAGGCAGCTTAGAATTTCTTAAGAGGCTGCAAAGAGCCGAAACTGGTTTGGCTCAGTGTTAGAACGTCGGTCTGCGGACTGAGAGGTCCCGGGTTCGATTCCGGTCAAGGGCATGTACATTGGTTGCAGGCACATCCCCGGTAGGGGGTGTGCAAGAGGCAGCTGATCGATGATTCTCTCTCATCAATGTTTCTAGCTCTCTATCTCTCTCCTTCCTCTCTGTAAAATATCAATAAAATATATTTTTTTAAAAAAAGAGGCTGCAAGGAGCGAGGCAAACTCCCACTCTTGTCTCCTCCACGAACCGGCGTGTGTGCTTTGGGGTAACCGGCTGGGGCCTCCATCACCTGTCGGTCTGTCAGGGCCACGTCCCCTCGGGCCATGGTGGGCGGACACAGACACCGGCCAACGCTCTCTAGGACCCAGGGCCACGCGGACTCGATGTCCCGCTCCCGCTGCCCCACTCGCAGCAAAGCAGGGAGCACTCTTCTTCCTTCATGGCCAGCTACGGGGGACGAGGACATACCAGTCCCGTGGCTTAGAGGGAGCGTTTGGGGATGCCAACCCTACAAATGAGATTTCTTAGTTGACCGTGTGCTCAAGGCCCCACAGCTCTCCGTCCGGCGAGTCCCAGGCCTGCATTCCCCCACTTTTGGCATTGGGAGGGGACCCACACTCCTGACTGGGGCTGGCGAATGAGGCTGTGGATGGACCGCAGGCGGGGGGGGCCCAGCGGGGAGTCAGGGGTGGGGAGCATCCTGGCAGCTGCCTCCCGAATAGGGCTCCGTGAGGGGGAGGCCACGGCCATGTTCAGCCCCAGCGGAGGATGCTGGCGGGGGGGGAGGGAGAGACGGTGAGGGGCCGCCCCCGCCCACCTGCCTCAGCCTTGAAAAGAGCTGCTGTGGGGAGAGGCTCCGGGGGACTTTAATCCCACCAGCGCCCAGCCCTCTGCCCCCTGAATCCTCTAAGTCGCCAGTTTCCCCAGCCTGGGGCCTCACGCAGTCTGTGCCTGCACCCCGACTCCCGCCTGGACCCCTCCCTAGCGCTCTTCTGGCCTAGGCTGGGGAAAGGACCCACCGAATTCCCTCTGTATCGTGGTCATTACTGACTTCAGAGAGGAAGGGAGAGGGAGAGAGGGCGAGCTAGGAACATCCATGATGAGAATCATTGGTGGTCTGCCTCCTACAGGCCCCCATGGGGGATCCAGCCCATAACCCAGGCACGTGCCCTTGGCTGGAATCGAACCGGGGACCCTTCCGTCTGCAGGCCGACCCTCTATCCACGGAGCCAAACTGGCTAGGGCTCCCTCTGTACTCCTGCCACGTGGGGCTCTTTCCCCTTCTCTGGGGCAAGGAGTGGGGGGTGGGGGGAGTCCCGGAAGGAACCCCTCCTCCCTCACTGGGCCATCTTGGGCAGATCCTTAGGCACACCGCCTCGGCTTCTCCATCGATGGCGTGGTAGGAGCTCTGCCTTCTCCTGGAGGTGGGGGGGCCCGCCCCACCCCGCCCAGCCCACAGGGGCAGCTGGTCTATTCTGCATGCTTGCTCAGGCAGGGGGTGATGGGAAGTTTGGAATTAGGACCAGACAGCTCTACATGGCGGGGGGGTTAGGGGGAGCAGATGAGGTCTGTATTGTCACCCAGTGACACTGGGGAGAGGGCAGCAGGTCAGGGGACCACAGGTCCTGGTCCGGGAGGGCTGACAGGAACCGTCCCGTGTGTGATTTGCACACACTGCGTTTCCAGGACTTACCCCCATCTGCACGTGAACTTCCTCTGTCTCCCAGGAGGACCCTCCTCCTCCCCGATCCAGGGGGGGTTCAAGCTACGCTGCAGGGTTCCGGGGCCTGCGGGGCCTCTGAGGCCCAGAGGATCAGAGAAGGGGACTGAGCAGCCCCCTCCCGGCGAGGCCAGCCCCACCGTGAGCGTTCTGTGTGCGGGCCTCCCGCACGCCACCTGCTTGGACCGCACAGAACGCCCGCTGGGCAACAGGCACCGCCTCATCGCACCCTCGCCCCACCCTGCGTCCTGGGGGGGGGGGGGGGAGCGCCTGGGACGGTCCTGGCCTGTCCCTACTGTCTGAGCGCGATTATTCACAGTGACCCTATCCCGCTCAAAATGGCCCCAGTCTGGCCGAAACCGGTTTGGCTCAGTGGATAGAGCGTCGGACCGAAAGGTCCCAGGTTCGATTCCAGTCAAGGACATGTACCGTATTTGCCGGCGTATAAGACGATTTTTTGGCCCTGAAAAATACGTATTTGCCGGCATATAAGACGACTGGGCGTATAAGACGACCCCCTAACATTTCCACTAAAAATACAGAGTTTGTTATATACTCGCCGTATAAGACTACCCCCCACTTGGAGGCATATTTTTCAGGGCCAAAGGGTCGTCTTATACGCCGGCAAATAAGGTACTTGGTTGCGGGCACATCCCCAGTGGGGGGAGTGCAGGAGGTAGCTGGTCGATGTATCTCTCTCATCGATGTTTCTAACTCTCTATCCCTCTCCCTTCCTCTCTGTGAAAAATAAATAAAATATATATTTTAAAAAATGGCCCCAATCTGTATGGTAAATTATAGAGTCTCCCCCCCCCCCCCATTTAACCCCCTGAACAGCCCTATGAGGTAGATGCCATTGTGGACTCCATCTCGCAGGGGGGAAAAACGGGGCACAGAGAGCCGAGATGGCCCAGTGTGGGCAGCGGGACCTGCAGGTGGACGGACACCCAGGTGCAGGGGCCCAGAGGCCTGCACGGCCCCATCCTGAGGGCGCTGCAGCCAAAGATCTCGGGGGACCCCAGTTCAGTCCTCCCGTTCGTTCATTTCACAGATACTCCCTAGGAACCAACTACATGCCAGGCATCACGCTCTGCTATGGATGGATGGACGCACAAGAGCAGAGGGCAAAAAGAAACTAGGTCAACGTCACAGAGCGAGTCACTGCTCAAAATGAAGGCAGTTCAGGGTTCCTCCTTGGGGGGCGGGGGTGTTTCAGCCTCTCTCTCCCTTGCTTTCCTCTGCCCTGTTCAGCTACGTGAAGTACAGCTGGCGCGGGGTTTCCCAGGGTGTGTCTTGTGGAACACCAGGCCCACGATGGTGCACGAAATAAGGGTTCTGTGGCTCTGTTAAGTTTGGGAAACCCTCTTGGAAGGGCATGATGCAGCAACCAAACCAAGGGCCCTGGGGAAGGTTTGCAATGGAGAAACCCGCCTGGTTTTGCTCCGCCCAGCATCTCCCAAACGCACTGGGTCACACACAGTCTTTTTTCACACTCCGTGGAGCGCTCTGGGGAAATGCCTGTGTCCACTGGAGAGGCGTCTCCCCGACTCTCGGCTGGAGGTTCCAAACCAGCCTCTGCCCCCGCTTCTCAAGTGGCACCGGCCCTCACCACAGCTGACGCTGTCCGGGCTCCTCCAGCCAAATGAGGCCCCTACCTCCAGCAAAGTTAGGTCCCCGCCAGGGGGTGGGGGGGAATGCCAGCCCAGGAGAAGCTGAGGAATCAGCGACTGCCCGACCGCCTGCCCGGACTAGTGGAATGGGCCGCTGATCGGCTCCCACCAGCGGGGATCTGCCTGCTCAGCACCCAGGACAGCGGCACCATCTCCCCTCCCGCCACAGGCCAGCGAGCGACCAAGGCTTTAGAATTTACCCCGTAGTAGAGAAGCCGAAGAGAAAGGAACACATCTATTTCATGTCTCTCCCGCCTGTGGGATGTACTCAAACTGTACTTCCAGAACGACGAGGACACACCTGGTCCCAGCCCCCAATACCTGAATCCTCCTCTCTCTCCTGGGAGGTCCCTCTCCCTGTCCCTCCACCTGAGGGGAGGGGGCACTTTCTAGGACCCCAAAGACAGCACCTGTGGTGCCATCGTGGGAAGGGAGTCTTGCGTCTGGAAGGCCGGGACCTAGAGCCTCAGAAGTCTGCCGTCCGCAGCCACACACCCTCTCCTCTGTCCACCAGGGCAGAACCAGAACCAGAACCAGAACGAGCCCTCGGAAATGACCCCAGGCCATGTGTGCTGGGACAGGACAAGGTGCAGGCAGCTGCCCTCCCCACTTGGGGTGGGGGTGGGGGTCACTGTGCCTCATCTGCTGGCTCCTGGCCTCATTAGCCGGCCTCTGAGCAGAGCAGAATTAACGAGGCTGCCCAGGGGTTTATGGCTCAGCAAAGCGTCCCACACGACGGCCAGAGCCCACCAGAGGAGATTTACAGCCCGCACACGGCGGCCGGGCCTGCAGCTGCCGGGGTCAGGGTCAGCGTCAGGAGGCGAGATTAGGGGACTAGCCCCTTTCTCTTCCCGTTTTCCTTCCCTGCCAGTGAGGATGGCAATTCACCTCTGAGAGAAAACAACTTTCTACCACCATTCCCCCGACTTTCCCTCTCATTCAGAAATACTGATTTTCACAAGTATTTTTATTTTTTAAAATCTTCACCTGATGATATCTTTCCATTGATTTTTAGAGAGAGTGGAAGAGAGAGGGAAAGACAGAAACATTGATGTGAGAACACTGATGTGAGGGAAACACATTGACTGGTTGCCTGGGCCAGGAAGGAGCCTGCGACAGAGGGACATTCACTTGACCGGAATCGAACCTGGGACCCTACGGTCCACAGGCCGACTCTCTGTCCACTGCGCCAAACCCTGTCTACTGAGCCAACCCTGCTAGGGCGTGTACTGTATCACTTCTGGTCTCACACCAATCCGACAGTAAACGCGATTAGTCCCATTTAACAGGTACAGAAACTGAGGCCGGCAGAGATCAGCGACTCGCCCAGAGGCACTCCGGAGAGTGGACTGGGGCACCACCCGGCCTGCTCCCAGCTGCGTTATTTCTGTTCTTCCGGCCGCGGGGGGAGCCCGCTCATCCCTCTCCAGGGGCTTCTCCCGGAAGGGGAAAGGCTAGAACCCCCTTCCCTCAGCAGAGAACCAAGCACCCTGAGGTGAATTCAGGCCGAGCAGCTGGACATTCGGGCTCCCCAGCCCTTTCCACATGTGGATCGCGGGGGGGGAAGAAGAGCTCGGGCTTCCCCTGGAATACAGGAAGTTGGGGTTGGGTGGGCAATGGGGGGAGGGCCACCTTTCAGCAGGCCGTCCCTCCCCACCCCGCTCCTCCTCCTCCAGAGTCCTCCCCCCCCAGAAGTCCGAGGAGGTTGGGGCTCTGAGGTGACAGCTGGGGGCTGTGCCTCAGAGCCAGGCCCCTCGGGCCTCGGTCTGGAAGAGCAGCGGTAGTAATGGCCATGCTGACTCACCCGGGGCCAGCTGTCACACGTCCCGGCTGCCCGGGGGCGGGAGCCGAGTCACAGCCATAACGCAGGGGTCCCGGGGGGAGGGGGGCAGCAGGCAGGCAGAGGGGGAAGCGGGTGTGCGGGGCTGACTGCTGGTTAGCAGGCACTGGGAAGAGGGTTCCAGCTTCCTCTTAACTCCCACAGTCACCCCTGGGGTGAAAGATGACTGTCTCTCCACGTCAGGGGAGGACACGGAGGCTCAGAGAGAGGATCTCATTTGCTCCCCATCGCAAAGTCAGGAAGGCCTGAACTCAGGTCTGCCGGACTCCAAACCCAGGGTTCTGTCCCGGGCGGCTCATCGAAGAGGCACCGTGCGTGCTCCGGTAGTTATCACTTATAGTCAGCACTAGGGGCCCGGTGCATGAGTTCATGCATCTTGAAAGGAACTGTGGGCTGAGAGGCTGCAGTGGGCACAGGGGTGGGTCTTGGCCGATCCTCTGCACTTGTCCAGCCCCTCCTGCCGAGGCCCCCCTCCCCCCATCCCCCGTCTGCCAGCAGCCCTGCTCCTGCTGCCACGGCTCCCACACGCTGATGGCGCCAGCCCCACTCGCACCTACTGACCAGGAGCAGGGGGAGGTGGAGAAGCCCTGAGGGGTGATTGGGGCTCGCACCTGCTGAGGCTGCTGAGCGATCAGGGCCTGCACGGGGTGGGCGTTAGCAGTGGGTGTGAGGGAGGCTGGTGCAGGCAGCAGCAGGTGCAAGTGCTGGGCAGGCCCTCAGCACGCGGGAGCAAAGAATTTCCAGTAACCACGAGAGGCTCGGGCCCCAGTGACAGGACCTGCGCTTTGCCATGGTCTGGGGCGCCTGCTCCACCATCCTGCCTCGGCCCATGCCCACCATATCCCGCACGCGCCCCCTTGTGGTCAGCGCACGTCATAGCAACTGACTGGTTGTTCCCCTGTTCGGTCTATTTGCATATTAGGGTTTTATATATATATATATATATATATATATATATATATGTGTGTGTGTGTGTGTGTGTGTGTGTGTGTGTGTGTATGTATACACACATACATACACACACACACACACACATATATACCGTATTTGCCGGCGTATAAGACGATCTTTTGGCCCTGAAAAATATGCCTCCAAGTGGGGGGTAGTCTTATACGGCGAGTATATAACAAACTCTGTATTTTTAGTGGAAATGTTAGGGGGTCGTCTTATACGCCTAGTCATCTTATACGCCGGCAAATACGTATTTTTCAGGGCCAAAAAATCGTCTTATACGCCGGCAAATACATCTTATATGCCGGCAATATATATATATATATATATATATATATATATATATATATATATATAATGTATAGTGGTGGCATAATTAAGACTGCCCACTTTCCTTCTGGGAGATCAGTGACGTTGGGGGTCTTTTTTTGGGGGGGGGGTCTGGGAAATGCATGCTCCCCATGGGAAGGGAAAAAAAAAGAGACACAATCAAGTCACTTCCAATTCTTCCTTTTCCCTCTTGCTTGTTTGAGCCTGAAAGCAATTGTGTTGTGTAAATTAGCAGAGCTCTGCTACGAAACCTTCTGCTCATTAAACACTTGCAGATCTTGAAAGCCTTTTTAAGGGTAACCTGGAAATGGTTTTCCAGTCCCAGAAGCCCTTTAGGGATTAACGGGGCTCTGGCCTCACATCTGCCACTGCCCGGCTATTTGACCTTGGATCCTTGAGGGCACCTCCCGAGAGTTCAGGAAGGGGCTGGGAGTAAGATTAAGGAATAACCTCAAAAAGAGGACCTCAGAGGAAAACTACAGGGCACATATAAAGCAATAACTAAAGGGCACGTTACCTGAATGAAATTGTAAATATCAGCGGAACAGAGAAAAACCTGAAATATAGCCAACCACCTAAAGAAATTTCCCAAATGATAACATTTCTCAACGTATAAAGGAAGTGTTTCTTCTTTTTTTTTAAAAAAAAAATTCTAACCCGAGAATATTTTCCCCCATTGATTTTTAGAGAGTGGAAGGGAAGGAGGTAAGGAAAGGGGGAGAGAGAGAAACATCAGTGTGAAAGAGACACATCGATTGGTTGCTTCCTGAGCTGGGCTTGAATCTTCAGCCCAGGTATATGCCCTTGACCAGAAATCGAACCTGAAACCCTTCAGTGACTGGGCTGGCACTCTAACCACTTAGCAACACTGGTCAGGGCAGGAAGTTTTAAAATATATATTTTTTTAATGATTTCAGAGAAGGGAGAGGAAGGGAGGGGGAGAGAGAGAGAGAGAGAGAGAGAGAGAGAGAGAGATCAAGGATGAGAGAGAATCACTGATCAGCTGCCTCCTGCATGCCCCTCACTGGGGATCAAGCCCACAACCTGGGCATGTGCCCTGACTGGGAACCGAACCCTGACCTCCTGGTTCATAGGTCGACACTCAACCACTGAGCCATGCCAGCCGGGCCAGAAAGTGTTTCTTAATAGGTGATGTTGGTGTAACTGAACAGGAATAAGATCTGGATAGCATAAAGGGTTAGATAATATTTTTTCCCCTAAATCATAGCAGTAAGAAATAGCAGCATATATTTATGAAATCCGAAAAGGGATAAAAACTGTCTCAGGCCCGAAGCAATGGAAGGAATTGTGAAGCAAAAGCCCAACAGATTCAACTACAGAAAAATAAGACCTTTTGTTTTTTATCATCCTATAGAATAAAACCCTAAATTGCAAATTGACTGAACGGTGGAACGACCAGTCGCTATGCTGCTCACTGACCTCCAGAGGGCAGATGCTCAATGCAGGAACCGCCCCCTAGTGGTCAGCGTGCTCCCACAGGGGGAGTGCTGCTTAGCCAGAGGCAGGCCCATGGCTGGGAGCACAGCTGCGGTGGCGGGAGCCTGGCCCACCTCCGCTGCAGGTGGGCTGTAAGGAGCGAGGGGTCCTGGCCCGCAAGAGCCTCGGACTGCAGGAGGGCGCAGGCGGAGGGCAAGGACACCCTTACCCCCCTCAGTGCACGAATCTGTGCACTGGGCCTCTAGGGAATCTATAACAACAGATCAATATTTATGGTAACTTTAAAAGTCTAGTATTTAAAAGAACCATTAAGCCGAAACCGGTTTGGCTCAGTGGATAGAGCGTCGGTCTGCAGACTGAAAGGTCCCAGGTTCGATTCCGGTCAGGGGCATGTACCTTGGTTGCGGGCACATCCCCGGTAGGGGGTGTGCAGGAGGCAGCTGGTCAATGTTTCTCTCTCATCGATGTTTCTAGCTCTCTATCCCTCTCCCTTCCTCTCTGTGGAAAAATCAATAAAATATATTTAAAAAAATAAAAATAAATAAAAGAACCATTAAGATCCCAAGGAGACGAGAAGACAAGCCTTTCAAGCAGAAGTTAAAATAGGAAACAAAAACGTGGGACATGTGGGAGGTAGTGGGGAAGGGGTGATGATCTTCAGGCTTCCTGAGCGATGTAACCTCTGGGATAGATGGGAAAAACTGAGGAAGGGGTGAGGATGGATGTCATGCAGTAAGCCAGCTTGAGCAGGCCAAATGCTCAGAATGCCGGGGGCGGGGGGGCAACTGGATAAACTTCCAAGGGTCTGTGCTCACTTGTTTCCTTCACCTCCAGCTCCCACAAAAGACATTCTGGCCATTTATTTATTTTTTATTTTTTTAATTTAAAAAAATATATTTTATTGATATTTTACAGAGAGGAAGGGAGAGAGATAGAGAGCTAGAAATGTCGATGAGAGAGAAACATCGACCAGCCGCCTCCTGCATACCCCCCACCGGGGATGTGCCTGCAACCAATGTACATGCCCTTGACCGTAATCGAACCCGGGACCTTTCAGTCCGCAGACCGACGCTCTACCCACTGAGCCAAACCGGTTTCAGCGCATCCTGGCCATTTAGTTGAGGGGTGACCACATAAGACCAAAAGGCCTTGGAGACCAGAGGGCCAAGGTTATGGCTTGCAGCCTTTGAGGTCCAATTAGTTTCACGCTGAGTCAAAGCTACTCCGTGTGCTGAAGAAGTAAGACAGCAGTAGAGGAACCGGCCCAATTCCATTCCTAACACCTGGAAAAAGGTCCCGGCAGGTCCTAGTTTGGAACCAGCTGACCCCTGGTATCCCCTTGATCCAGGGGGGAAGGAGACCTGGCTGGCCAGCCTCCCATCCCATTGACCTCTGAGAAATGAGCTGCAGGGCCACATCAGCTAGCAGGGACTCTGACAGGGGTGGTGTGAGGCGCCTCTCCCCCCCCCCCCCCCCCCCCCCGCATTCACCAGAGGTTGACCTGCTGGGGCTGTCTCTGAGACCGCAATCCCCAGCGAACGTTCTTTCCTAAGGGCACCGAGTGCACCCTCACCAAATCCTACCTCTAAGCAGGCCCAGAGGAAGAGGCAAGAAGGACAAAACAATCCAGCATTCTGAGTAAACCTGGCGTCCTTCTGAAGCCGGTGTCCGTCTGTGAAGCTTCAGACCTACTCTTCAGTAAGCCCTACCAGGGGATGGTCCAGGGCTGGCTTTGCAAAGCACGGGACGAACGCAGAGGGACTGGGTACGTGCCAGAGGTCAAACCCTGTCCTCCAGCACCGAGCACCGACAGGCCCGGCCGGCGTGGCTCAGGGGTCGAGCATTGACCTGTGAACCAGGAGGTCCTGGTGGATTCCAGGTCAGGGCACGTGCCCCGGGTTGTGGGCTCGATCCCCAGTGTGGGGTGTGCAGGAGGCAGCCCGTCAGCGATTCTCTCTCATCGTTGATGTTTTCTATCTCCCTCCTTCTCCCTTCCTCTTTGAAATCAATTAAAAAAATACTTTTAAAAATGTAAAAAAAAAAAAAAACCACCGTTAGGAAGGATGACAAACACTGGCCTCCAATGCCACGTGAGGGATGGGAGTAGATAGATAGGCAGAACTTGTGAGGAAAAAGTTGTTTGCCCAGAGTATGTTTTGGGAGTCTCTTTCCTAGGATTGTGCCTGTCCAGGATGGGTTCTGGGTGAGCCTTCCCCACAGCAGGGGATGGTCTTTCTGACTCTCAGGACCTCCCTCCAGCGGCAGAAACGGAACTGCATAGACCACCCACTAATATCAGGGACTACCCACTCCCCCCACCCCCCCCCCTCCCTCCGGTTCCAAATTCCTTCTACTAAAAGATTTCCCCCGTTCATCCACGTGAGTTTGTTTTAACGTGTAAACACACACACCCGGGGACGAGAAAGACACAGACAGAGCCGAGCAGAACGACACGCGGTGTTCTAGGTGCTGATTCTAAATCTGACAAGAGGTGTGAAGGGCTGGCAGCTTGCGGGTTGGGGACCAGTGGCAGCGAGCGGCTCTCTCCCGCCTCAGGGCATCGGGCCAGAGGCTGCTGTACTCCGAGGAGCCAGAGAGTGGGTGGCACCGAGGAGCAGAGGAGACACGTGCTACCCCACGGGGACAGGAGCTACTACACGCTCCCAAGCCACAGCCAGGCCTCACGTTAATGTGGATGACACCCCCTATTCCGTCCCCCCACCCCCCCCCCCCAGGCCCGCCATGTCTTTCAAGCTGCAGTTTCATGTCTTTGCTCCCACCTGGGCATCTGCATGGAGCCAGCTCTTCAAACTGAACTTGTCTGAAACCAAAATGGTCCTTTGTGCCAACCCACTCCCCCCAAATGCCAACCCTGACTCCCCCCCCCCCTGGGTTCAGAATGTCAGGTGTATATGCGGCTCACCTCATCTGTTCAGTCTAGTGAGATCTGCTGAGTCTCTCATCGGCATGTCCCTCTTCCTTTCCATTCTTTTTCTTTTTTTTTTTTTAATGAAATGTTCTTTTTAAGAAAATATATTTTATTGGTTTTTTACAGAGAGGAAGAGAGAGGGATAGAGTTAGAAACATCGATGAGAGAGAATCATCGATCAGCTGCCTCCTGCACACCCCCAACTGGAGATGCGCCCGCAACCAAGGTACATGCCCTTGACCGGAATCGAACCCGGGACCTTTCAGTCCGCAGACCGATGCTCTATCCACTGAGCCAAACCAGTTTTGGCTTCCTTTCCATTCTTACTGTCTTCCTCCAAGTCAGTGCCGGGTCCATGCACAGCAGCAGGCTCCTCGTAGCGTCACTCACCCCTGCACCCCCCCCCCCCCAATCTTCCCAACGTATGGCCTGGATCCCGGACCAAACCTACTAAAAACCACTCAGAGGCTTCCCCTGCCTCCAACAGGACATGGTCTGGTCCAAGCTACCTTTTCACCTCTATCTCCCTCCGCCGCCGCCAAAACATCTCCCCCCACAAAGTCCATGGCACAGTCACCGTCACCCCAGGACTGAGTGCTCACCATTCCCCGGTACGGGGCCAGCTCCGGCCCCTCTCCTGCTGCCTCAGGGGACGAAGCGGGAGGAGGACAAGCACAACAGCACCCAACACGCGCACCGAGCCAAGAGAACCACATCCCGGCTGCAGGTCAGCTGTCCACTTCTGGGTCTCAAAGTTGGCATCCCCAACCCCGTTCCAATCCCCGCGCCTAGACTCCGGGCACTGCAAACAATCACACACTATTTCCCCTCCAGCCCTCCCTCCATTGCTGCCAGGAAACCAGTTAGCTTTCCAAAGAGCCCGTGCGGTGAGTCACGCTCCAGGGATGGCAGAGATCTGACTTCACTGGTGGCCACAGGGCTTGGATGGTGGGTTAGGGAAGGAGGGGGGACGTTCACCTGAGCCTTTCCCCCCACCAGGCCCAACTGCAATCCCCCGAAATACAGACACCCCCTGACTTCCAGTAGGTACTGTCCAGTCTCTACCTAGTGTAGACCCAGCTCTGATGGAGCTGAGAGGAGGACCTAGGGAGGGGAGGAAGTCTCAGGGGAGCCCCCGCCTCCTGAAAGGGGGATGGAGGGGGAGCAGTGTCTTCAGTCCCAGCGATGCACTAGGCCACCCCCCTGCCCCCCCTTCACCACCTTCAGTTCTCTGATTTGGGGGAGGGTTGGAAGGAAGAGGGGGGAAGGTAACTGCTCACATACCTGATCAAACAGGACTTTCCAGGGCTGGCAGAGAGGAAGGCCATGCAGGAGAGGAGGAAGAGGAGAGAGAGAGAGAAACACACACTTATCACCAAGGCTCCTGTAGCCCCCTGATATTTCCGGCATAGCCTCCCAGCTGCTCCCCAGGTTCAGGGGCCCCCCACGAGGGGCCAGTGAGTCGGTACTGAGCAGAGGGAGGGAACTCGGGAGGGGGAGGCGGGAGGGGTGTCACTCTTTCCCAGACGGATGCGCAGAACAAGGGGGATTCGCCAGGATGACTCAATAAAGGCGTCGGACTCTGCCCAAGGGCCTCCAGCAACTTCTAGAAACTGTAACTCCCGCATCCCCCTCTGCTCCCCAGCCGGGAATGCATACCCAGGCGCCTTCCATCAGACCAGCGGCGGTGGCCTCCACCTGCTGGGGGCGGAGACCCCTTACTCAGGAAAACGCCCCCCCCCCCAGGCGCTGCGGGGTGGGAGGAAGGGGCTCCCCAGCTGCTGAAATTCACCCAGGCCCTTCCAGGCCGAGTCCCAGGGGTGAGGACTGGGATTCCACCGGGGCTTTGGGGCCGGAGGCAGGGAGAGGTTTAGCTACAGGAGCCAAAGTGGGGGAAGGTGTTACGCTCCCCCTTCCCCCTCCCCTCCCCCCTCCAGACTCTCTGCTTCGGTTGGGTAGGTGGGAGGGGGACCTGGCTTCACTTCCGTGCCCCCCACCCTGAGTGACGACGGGGCAGGGCCAAAGCTCTGCCTTTCTAGGGGCAGGTTAACCTCGGAGGCAGAAGCTTAGGGAACCCCAGTTCCCAGGACAACCCCCCCCCCGCCCCCGCCCCAGCCCGGGACCCAGGGGAGGAGGGCTGGAGCTGCAGATGCGGGGAAGCCCCTCCGCAGCCCCGACGCGCCCGGGACTCCGGGGGGCCCCCTTCCGGAGCGCCGGGCTCCCCGCACCCCCCCCTCCCGGCGCGGGGACCGGGCCGGCCAGAATTCCAATCAGGGTCGCCGCACCGCAGGGGCCGGCGGCGGGGCTGGTCCGCGGGCGAACCGGGGGGTCCTCAGACCGGCCAGCGGCGCCGGGTTCCGGGGACCCTGCGGCGGCCGCCCCTTCCCGGGCCCAGAGAGCCCGCAGGTCGGGAGGGGAGGGGAGGGGAGTCGGTGCCGTGACGCGGCCGCCTCTGCGGGAAAACGCCGCGTCCCGGGCACTGCACCAGCCGCGGGGAAGGGCCCCGGCGGTGCGGGCTGCGCCCCGCAGGGAAGCCGGGGGAGCCCGCCGGGGGTGCGGGGTGGGGGCTGTTGGGGTGGCGCTCGCGCTTTTGGGGAGCCCGGTCCCTCCGCCCCCCCCCCCTCCCGCCCGCGGGGACCCGGCCACTCCGGGGCGCTCCCGCGGCACCACCTTGGAACCTCCAAGTTGCCCCGTGGAGGGGGAGTCGGGGCAGCTCTCCTCCGAGCGCCCCCCAGAAAGTTTGCCCGGGCTGGGGAGGGAGGGGGCACTCACGTCCTCGGGCGCCACCGCCGCCGGCGGCCGCTCGTCGGCCTCGGGTCCCAGCTCCTCGATGCGCTCCGCCTCGGCGCCGGCGGCCACGGCGGGGCCCGGGCTGGGGTGCTCGCCCATGCCGGCGCGGGCCCGGGGGCGGCCGGAGCGGGTCCGGGGGCGGCCGGCGGCGGCGTCCCGGGCGCCGGGCTAACTTTGCGCCGCGGCGGCCGCGCCGCTCGGGGGACTCGGTGCGCGCCGCGCCGCCTCCGCGCCCGCGCCCGCCGCCCGCATGGCCCCCGCGCCGCGCCGCCGCCGCCGCCCCGGAACGCCCGGCCCCGCCGCCAAACTTCTCCGCGCCCGCCGGCCTCCTCCGCGCCGGGCTCCTCCGCTCGGCCCCCGAAGCGAGGGCGCCCTTGGGCCGGCCCGGCCCCGGCTCCCCGCGCTCCCCGGCCGGCTCCGCGGCCGGCTCCGCGGCCCCCGCTCGGCGCCGGAGTCTCCTCCTCCCCGCGGGCTCCGCGCGGGCGGGGCGGGGCTGCTCCGGGGCCGCGGCGCCCACCCTCCCCGGGCCGCACGGGCGAGAGCGCCTCGCCGCGGGGGGGCGGGGGCTGCGGCTGGCGGCGGCGGCGGCGGCGCCTCCCGGGGCGGGGATGGGGGGCCGCGCCGTCCCTGGGCCCCTCGCCGCCCGCCTCCTCCCCCCCGGGTCCGGTTCCACTCCGCGCGGAGCCCGGGTGCGGGGCCCGCTGCCCCGGACCCTCCGGGGAACGGTTAGCGGGAGGCGGTGCGTGCGCGGGGGGAGGCAGGACGTTTCGCGAAGTTGGCCACGCCAGGGTTAAACTGAAAGTGAACTGGGGGGGCGATCCCGTCACCCCGACTCTCTCCGCGGAGGGCGCAGACTCTGGGAGGTCCAGGCAGGCCCATGGTTTAGGGGTGGAGGGGGACCTGGCTTCCCTTCTGTCCCCCCCACCCCCACCCCGAGTGACCGGGCAGGGCCAAAGCTCTGCTTTTCTAGGGGCAGGTTAACCTCGGAGGGAGAAGCTTAGGGAACCCCAGTTCCCAGGACAACCCTCCCACCCCCCACCCCCAGCCTTGCCCTCCGTCCATCGGGGCTGTAGGACAGCGCCCTGGCCTCGTTGCGCCAGGTGGCCAAGGGAAGCCCGGGAAATGCTCCATCCGGGGAAGGGGAGGTAAACTGAAGCAAGCAGGGATGAAGTCAGAGCAAAGGAATAGGGGATATTTTAAAGGAGGAAAAAAAAAATGGGTGCTGTTTCCTCGGCAGGAAAGACCTGCCAGGAGGCACTGTCTCCCCCTGGACACAGCTCCAGGGGCCAGTGGTTTAGCTACAGCCCGGGGAGGACTCACTCCTGGGGATGTCTCCCCAGCCCCCACCTCCCACGGAGGCTGTCCCCTGTCACTCCTCCTCCTCCTCCTTCTCACCCACCACCCACCCAGCCACCCACTCAGCCGGCCCTCGCTCCCCCCCTGAGTCAGGCTCTTCCCCAATACTGACAATTGCAATGGATGTGCTCACGTCCCCCAAGCAAGCACATGGCCCCGGCAGCCCCGCGTCCAACCTGCGACCCTCTCCCTGACAATGACTGCTCCCCTCAACCGGCGGAGGCGGGGAAGGAAATTAACTTCGCTCTAATTAGGTGAGTTTGCCGCAGACACCCATATATTCCTCTCGGCTTCGGCAAGTGTGATCAGCTCCACTATTTTTGTTTCTCGCCACCCTCCCCCATCTCTACTCCACACTAACAAGTCAAGAATCCTGCCAAGATCTTCCTTGTAAATAAAACTGTCTGCGGAGGGTGTGATTGTGAAAACAGCCTTCGGGGGACATGAAGGGAGGCTGACTCCTTTGCGGAGCGAAGACCCAAAAGAGGTCTTGGGGCCCCTCGGTCCGGTCACTGCCTCCCCCCACTTCCTGATGCGGGACCCCTGGGATGCTGGCTGGAGAAGGGGGCCCGGGAGCGGGGGGTTGCAGGGGAGGGGGGGGGAGAAGGGCTCCGAGAGGGGTTGGCCACTCTGTGTTCTGACGCCAGCTGCCCTTTATTTTATTTTTTAAAATATATTTTATTGATATTTTACAGAGAGGAAGGGAGAGAGCTAGAGAGCTAGAAACGTCATCGATGAGAGAGAAACATCAACCAGCTGCCTCCTGCACACCCCCTACCGGGGATGTGCCCGCAACCAATGTACATGCCCTTGACCGAATCGAACCCTGGGACCTTTCAGTCCGCAGACTGATGTTCTACCACTGAGCCAAACCGGTTTCGGCCCCTTTATTTTATTTTTTAGGACATATTTTTATTGATTTCAGAGAGGAAGGGAGAGACAGAGAGAGAGAGAGAAACATCAACGATGAGAGAGAAACATTGACTGGCTGCCTCCTGCATGCCCCCTACTGGGGATGGAGCCCAAAACCCAGGCATGTGCTCCTGACTGGAATTGAACCCGGGACCCTTCAGTCCACAGGCGGATGCGCTATCCACTGAGCCAAACCAGCTAGGGCCCCGGCTTCCCTTTCGATTCTGCCTCTTCTCCATCCCGAGGACAGCTCTACCTGCACCTTCCCTGCTGCCGTCCCTCTGGTGGCGGGGACCTCAGCAGGCTGAGTTCCGTCCCTGAACGTGGACTGTGCTCCTACGAAGTCCCAGGGACACAGCTTGGGGAATACCGAGGTGGATGAGGCCGCCCCCTGCCCTGCAGACACCGTTTGATGGGGTTGATGGCCAGGAAGGCCCCGCCATCGAGAAACCCAAAGGCGGGGGTCCCTGCAGAGAGTCATGTTTCAGAAGATTCCCTTGGGCTGTAGCGCAGGAGAGAGAGAGAGAGAGAGAGAGAGAGAGAGAGAGAGAGAGAGAAGGGAGGCTGGCCTGACCAGAGGGAGGTGGAGATGCCGCCCAGGTAAGAGATCACCAGGGCAGCAGCAGCTGGAATAAAGGAGTGAGGGAGGGTCCGAGAAGCATCCAGAAGGCTATCTTGCTCCTCCATCTGCCCTAGGAATAGCTCACTTGGCAGACTGTTTCCACGAGCCTCCTGGGACAGAATTCCCGGACTCTGTGAGGGAGACCGCGCCCCTTTCTCTGGCTCCTGCTGGGAGGAGGAGGCCACCCGGACGTGGAGACAGTTGTGACAGCCAGCATCCTCCGTGACTCTCACCTTCTGCCTTCAGTGTCTCCTCAGCCTCTTCCCACCCTTCGGGCCCCTGGGGGATGTGCAGGACAACCCTCTCCTAGCAGGCTGCTGGGCCATGGTCTGACACCCAGGCCTCTGGGGTATACAAGTGGCCGGCTGTCGGATAGCTTTGGTCCCCCTCCAACTTGCGGACCAGCGTCCTGTGCCATATCAGAGACAGAGGACAGAGGCGGGGATGGGCATGGAGCCTCCTCACCCTCACTTGTGGGGCCCCGGGGTGACTGCTCACAGGCTGTGCCCTCAGAGAACCTTGGGAAGGACAGCCATGGAGGCCTGATCGGCATTTACACCTGCTCTCCATTATGGAGGCGCTCTCTCCCTTGACCCCTCTGACAGTTCCTGACAAGACACTCTGAATCAACGCGGAGCAGGTGAGAGCCTGGGGGAGCAGTTCACACTCCGCAGGGCCAGACGCAGCCAGTTGGGGCGTGGAGGTGGGGTGCAGGAGCGTGAATCTTTTTTATTTTTTATTTTTTTTAAATTTATTAAGGTATTATATGTGTACATAGCTTACCATTGTCCCCCCCCCCCACTTCCATTCATGCCCTCCCTCCCCAGAGTTCTGTGTTCGTTGGTTGTACTTATATGCATGCATACCAGTCCTTCGGTTGTTCTCTTATCTCCCCCCAGGTCTCCTTCCCCTTCCCGCTGTCATTTGGCAGTCTGCTTGTTTTATGGTGACTATCTCAGGACCACACGAATAGAGTCCGCTCCTCCTCTGGTTCACACCGCCCCTCCCCCCCGTCCCACTGCTTCCCCCGGGGCACACGGCTCTCCTGGGACACACGGCTCACCCGGGGCACACGGCCCCCTGGGACACACAGCTCACCCAGGGCACACAGCCCCCTGGAACCCACGAGGAGCATGAATCTTAAAAGCCAGGAGCGGTGTGGACAGTGTGGAGGGGTTTCCGTGGAGGGAAACACCGCAGCAAGGGCACCAAGACAGGCCAGCGCGGCTGGGGTGGGAAGAGCGGCGTGAGTGAGCAAACGTGGAGATGCCCAGGGGATAAGGACCGACCGTGTCGCCAAAGTCCTTGAGCGCCTGACGCAGGAGATCGGGCCTCCCTCGTTGGGCGACGGGGGAGCAGCATTTTAGGGAGATTAGGTTGGCAGTGGCTCAGGAGTGCAATTTCACTAACACGCTGCGCGAGGGCCCATTATTTGCCAGCCCCTGGCGGAGGGGCTGAGCATACAAAGGGAGTGAGACCCAGGCCCTGGCCCCCGGGGAGAAAATGAGATAATCCTCTAATTCCCATCCGGAGGGAGGGAGGGAGGGAGGGAGGGAGAGGGAGGGGCCCGCTGTCCGGGGCTGAGTCTCTAAGATGCACCCACCACAGAGCAGAGCGGGTTTTGTGTCGCTGTGCTTGTAGGATCTGATGCTCTGGACCCGGGGGCCGCCCCTGGTGAGCCAGGAAAAGGGGAGCCAGACGGAGCCGCTGGGAGAGGGAGGGGGCGGTGAGGGGAGCGGAGGAGTTTGTTTGTGGACGATGTGGGCTAATGAGAAGCCAGGGAAGAAACATTAAGGGCTGTAATTATGGCTCCCTAAACAGTGGTGAGAGTGTGTGTGTGTGTGTGTGTGTGTGTGAGAGAGAGAGAGAGAGAGAGAGAGAGAGAGAGAGAGAGAGAGAGAGAACCTCTCCCTCTTGGTCCTTTTTCAGTAACAGTGTCCCATTCTGATGTCTCCCTCAGCCTTTCCCCGAAGCAAACCCTAAACGGACCCTGACAGTCCCCTCTCCCCGCGTGGAGCTCCAGCCTCCGAGAAGCCTGCAAACACCCCCCGAGAAGCCTGCAAACAGCCCCAAGCCGCCGCCTCCCGGCCCGAGATGAAGACATGAGCTATTTTTGACTGAGATCCAAGCCTCGGCCCTGAATTCTTTTGTCTTCCAGGAATCCCCAGTCGTGTTTGAAGTCTGCAAGTCCAAACAGCGGAGGAGACCGCGCTTGGAATCCAACCAGCCTCCGTGCCCGGCCCGGGCATTCCTCCGTTCTCCCCGCCGTCTTCCAGATCAAACTCGGCTGAACAGAACGTCCCCCCCTTCCTTTGGTCTCTTCCTTTGTCACCCCGGGGCCCCCAATTTTCTGAGTGACTTAAATCATGGCTGAGAGACATGTGGGTTCACAGACACCGAGCCTTTTCAAAGAGAGGCGCGGGCACCCAGAAAAGCAGCTCCGGAGAGTACAGAGGAAGCTTCCCCGGGGTCAGTGGGGAGCCAACCACACGTTCTGGGGAGCTAGCAGCTGCTTTGTTGGGTCTCATCTTCCTTCTCCGTCATCACCCTGGGGCTTGGCTGGTCCCCCGGTCTCATGTTTGGGTCCTCCAACCCTCTGTGATCTTGGGGTTAGGTCCCGTCTCCTCAGTCAACAGTCCGTTAGATCGTGCACCTCACTCTACTAAACCCTTCTCACATCAACGATGGAAACATTGATGAGAGAGAGACACATCGATTGGTTGCCTCCCCCAAGGGCCAGGGCCGGGGATAGAGCCTGCAACCGAGGTACATGCCCTTGACTGATGAATCGAACCCGAGACCCTTTAGTCCAGCGGCTGATGCTCCATCCACGGAGCCAAACCGGCCAGGGCTATTCGACTGTGCATCCTCGGTAATACACACAGGAGCTGAACAAATGTCCGTTTCATGAAAAACAGAGCATTGTCTGTTGATCCGACACGAAGTCTAATTACATTGTTATTACTCTTGGCCCCTTGCAAGAAAACAAGCTTCGCGTTGTGGAGAAAGGGCTCTTCTGCACAATAAAAATACAACCGTGCGCCTGCTGCCTTTATGACAAAGCTCTTCGGCGTGTCATTGCAGCTCATCCTCAAAAAGCTGGCCTGTGTGGGGCTCGCCGAAGAGGTACAATAGCCTTCCTGTTACAATGGGGACACTACACCCCCTGGGCCCAGAGCGACTCGCCATTGTTGTCATCAAATTTCTTTAAAAAATTTTTTTAAATTGATTTTTTACAGAGAGGAAGGGAGAGGGATAGAGAGCTAGAAACATCGATGAGAGAGAATCATCGACCAGCTGCCTCTTGCACACCCCCCACTGGGGATGTGCCCGCAACCAAGGTACATGCCCCCGACTGGAATCGAACCTGGGACCCTCCAGTCCGCAGACCGACGCTCTATCCACTGAGCCAAACCAGTTTCGGCAACAAACCTGTTCTATTTCTCCTTCTCCAGGCCCCGGGGAGGGCCTGCCAGAGGCCAGAATTCCCGGGAAGCCTGCCCAGCATCCTGCCCCATAGGGCTTCCTGGGCACCGCCTTTTGGGGAAGAATGCCGGTTAATCCAGCACCTGCGCCGTGAGGGGCCACGAGGGGGACGAATGCCCGGGGGTCCCCGGGGCAGGCTTTCAGACAAGGACACGCGGCGGCACCAAGCCTCCTGGAGCTCCCTCTCCAGTGTGGCCAGTGGCACCCAGCGCCAGGGCGCCAGCCGGTCCTGAGCAGAAAGGCAGCAGCAGGAGCAACGGCGGCAGGAGCTGCCGGGGGCGCCAGGCAGAGGAGTGAGGCAGCGGGCACTCGACTCTGCCGCCTCCACCTCCCAGCCACGCAGCCCGAGCGAGCGGGGCGGCGAGAACTTCTGGGTGCACATCGTCAATACCATCTGTCACCCGCCTGCCCAGACGCGGCCTTCCTCCCCGGGAGGCAAACATGCTTTGTTGTTGATGCAGAAGGCACCCTGCTTAAGTGCCACCGGGAAAGGGGAAGGGGAGCCTGGGAGAGCCAGGACTCCAGAGACTGCTGCTCCGACAGCAGCTGGTCCGGGGACATGGCCCTCACCTTCCTGGGGAGAGAGGAGGCCTCGTTCTGCCCCCCCACCCCGCGCACCCCCCCGCCAGCTGGCTGCGTGACCTTGGGCAAAGTACCCCATCCCTCTGGGCCTCTGTTTCCTTATCTGCAAACGCAGAGGATGGTCTAGCCCAGGGGTGGGCAAACTTTTTGACTCGAGGGCCACAATGGGTTCTTAAACTGGACCGGAGGGCCGGAACGAAAGCAGCCTGGCCATGCTGGCACTCTCATCTGGGGCTGCTGGTGAAGGAGCGGAGGGGAGAGCAAGAGAACCCTCCGCTCCTTTGGCTCCACAGGCCGGATCAGGCCCGCGGGCCGTAGTTTGCCCACGGCTGGTCTAGATGGCTGAGACATCTCCTCCAGCTCTAACACCCCTTGGCACGCTCTGACCCTTCTCCTTCCTGCCACTGGCCCAGAGCCCATTCGCTTCCCGTCAGCCCTTCCGCTGAGGCTGGACGGGGGACCAGACCAGGATGTCAGACCTGGCTTCCTGTCCAGGCTCCACCATGATGTAGCCGTGTGATCCCGGGCACTGTTTCCTGACCTCAGTCCTGTCTTGTATGAAACTAGGTGGGACTGGGAGATTTCGGTAGGAGACCCATCTCTGAATCCCACGACCTCCAATCTTCCCTTCCCAAACACCGCCGATAAATATCTGTACGGACTGGGATCAATAAGACCCAGTCTCTGCCCTCGCTGAGCTCCGAGTCAGGGGGAGACACGCTTGAAAAACCTGCAGGCAGCCCCGCCGGCGTGGCTCAGTGTTTGAGCATGGACCTCTGAACCAGGAGGTCACGGTTCGATTCCCAGTCAGGGCACAGGCCTGGGTTGTGGGCTCCATCCCTAGTGTGGAGCGTGCAGGAGGAGGCCAATCAATGATTCCCTCTCATCGTTGATGTTTCTTTTAAAAATATATATATATTATTGATATTTTACAGAGAGGAAGGGAGAGAGATAGAGAGTTAGAAACATTGATGAGAGAGAAACATCGACCAGCTGCCTCCTGCACACCCCCTGCCGGGGATGTGCCTGCAACCAAGGCACATGCCCTTGACCAGAATCGAACCCGGGACCCTTCAGTCCGCAGATGGACGCTCTACCCTGAGCCAAACCGGTTTCGGCTCATCGTTGATTTTTCTCTCTCCCTCTCCCTTCCTCTCTGAAATCAATAAAAAAATAAAAATAAAAAAACCCCTGCTGGTACAATATGAAAGGCTCTGAGTTGAGTAGGGTTGTATGCAAAGCATGCGGCCGAGAGGAGGGGGTCCAAGCAGTTGGCGCTGGAGCTGACTCCTAGAAGACCGAGTAGGAGTCCAGAGGTGGATGAGGCTTCGTGGGTTGCAGTCGGAGGGAGCTGCTTGCACTTAGGGAAGTGGGAACTGTGTGAGGCTGCAGAGAAACTGCCCGTGCCTTGTGAGGGCGATGGTGACATTTGGAGGGGGGGGGGGTCCTTGCACTGACTGCTTCCTCTCCCACCCCTTAGGAGCAATCCAGTTCCCCTGGATGGAGGTGAGGGAGCTGAGGGCCGATGGCTCTTTCCCACCCCCCTGGCCACAAAGCACATCACCCGGCCGAGGAGAGACTAACAGGTGTGTCTCCCTTCCGGTCTCCTGCTTTTATCTGCTCTCTGAGTCCGTATCAGCGAGGCCGTCTGGAAACCGAGGGCTGTCTCAGGTCCCCCCAAGGTGACCCCCAAATCCCCGGCCTTGCACACCATCAGGGTGAGCCGGAGGAGGAAGGTGGCTTTGTGCAGGGTGGGGCTGGCCGGCTGGCGTGGGCAGTCTGGGCTTGCGGGGCCTCCTCCTGTGTGTGGTCAGACACGTGGCCTCTCCTACAGCTGCGGCGGCCCGTGGGGCTCCCCGGGGAGCTGCTCAAGCCCTCCGCAGAGAAGTGGGGTTACCCTGCCCCTTCGCCATGAAGGACATCCTGCAACGGAAATGTGCTTTCGCCGTGGCCGCTCAGTGCGGCGGCTGCAGCTCTGGTCCTCAGCCCACACGCCGGCTCTGCGTACTCCAGTGTGACCAGGAGAGAGGAGAAACGCGGGCATTCAAGGCGTCCATTAGCTGAGGGCAGTCTGCAGGCTGAGAACCCCGGGGTTAGCCAGGCTCGGGGAAAGCCTGCGACGTGCCCGTTAGCTCTCTGCCGGCTTGGCTTGCCGCGGCCATGTATATCCCGGGAAAAGGGGGGCGGCGAGTCAGGAAAATACCAGAAATGTCGAAAGGACGGACGGTCACATTGGTCAGATGGCTCTCGGGTGTGACCGAATTTGCAGAGGGCTGGTCTGATGGGGGAGGGGAGGGCCTCTCGCTGGAGAGCAAAGCCGCCCCCGAAGGCTCATTCATTATCCGGGGCCTGTCAGGGGGAGGGCGGCGGGGAGGCTTGAAGCACACCCACCCACGCCTGTCCTCTCCCCAGAACCTCGAGGCTGTGATTGCCCGAGGCTGAAGTGGTGTTCGGGGGTCGGATCTCCCCGAACACTCCGAGCTTTGCTTCTTTAGACACCTGCCGCCTGTGTCTCCTTTCCCGGCCGAGGCCAATGAGCCGGGTCTCCCAGCTGCAAGCTGTCCTTCCCTCCCCCAAATGGAACTGACCGAACTCAGTTATACGGCGGCTCGGGCTCCTGTGTGCCTGCTATTGTGTCCCCAGGGCTGGGCTAGGAGGAGGCAATCTGAAGGAGGCTGGGAGCCGGCAAGTGGGTTTGAAAAATATAAACAACTGGAAGGGCATGTAAAACGATTTGCTGCAGAATTTTCAAGAACTCACTGTTTTTTTATAAACATATTTTATTGATATTTTACAGAGAGGAAGGGAGAGAGAGATAGAGAGCTAGAAATATCGATGAGAGAGAAACATCAACCAGCTGCCTCTTGCACATCCCCTACCGGGGATATGCCCACAACCAATGTACATGCCCTTGACCAGAATCGAACCCAGGACCTTTCAGTCCGAAGACCAACGCTCTACCGCTGAGCCAAACCGGTTTTGGCAAGAACTCACTGTTTTTGCTCGACAGCCAACGCGTCCGCCTTTGCCTTCCTGGAAACCACGGATCGCAAGTGGTGGGGGGCCGCGTCTGGCGTGGCTTTGCCACGGACTGCAGGTGGATCGGTGGTCACAGCCTGAGCCACCCAGATGCCCCGAAAAGCCTTGGTCATGGGGCAGGTAGGCTGAGGGGGGGGGGGGCAGTCAGCATAACGATACCGCTCCTGCCAAAACCGGTTTGGCTCAGTGGATAGAGCGTCGGCCTGCAGACTGAAAGGTCCCGGGTTCGATTCCGGTCAAGGGCATGTGCCTTGGTTGCGGGCACATCCCCAGTGGGGGGTGTGCAAGAGGCAACTGAACCCTGATTCTCTAACTCTCTATCCCTCTCCCTTCCTCTCTGTAAAAAGTCAATAAAATATATATTTTTAAAAAAAGATGCCGCTCCTGCAGAGCCCCGGGATGCCCCAATACCAGAGGTCAGTGCCCCCTGCCCTGCGGGCTGCGGTCCTGAGGGGGCCCACGCGCCAGGGGCCTGTAATGACCCGTCTGTTTGTTGAAACGTCCGTGTCATGTCACGACCTCCATAAGGATAGGATGCCTCTGTAATCGCCTCGCTTTCTCTTTCCTAGGACCAGCTGTCAGCACGGCAATGAGGGTTTAGTGGAGAACACACCCATTTACTCACGCAGACCTCCGTTTGCAGCTGGCGCGATAACCTTCATCCCGCTTAGGCTCAAGGAGACTAGGTCTCCTTGGATTTAAAGGAGGCGAATGGCGACACATCTCGCAGGGACGTAGGTGAAGGCTGGGACAGCGCCTGGCAGAGAGTAGCACGGGGTAATATCGGTTCCCCTTCCTGTCCCCGGATACTCAGCTCAGTGCTGAATAAATGAATACATCATTTCAGAAATGAATACACTTTGGCATCTTTCTTGGATCTATTCACATTCCAAAAGGCCCATATAGTGCAGCTTTATATATATATATTATTAATTTTTTACAGAGAGGAAGAGAGAGGGATAGAGAGCTAGAAACATCCATGAGGGAGAATCATCGACCAGCTGCCTCTTGCACACCCCCCACAGGGGATGTGCCCGCAACCAAGGTACATGCCCTTGACCGGAATCAAACCCGGGACCCTTCAGTCTGCAGACCGACGCTCTACCGCTGAGCCAAACCGGTTTCAGCTTTTTTTTTTTTTTTTTTTTTTTTTTTTAAATCTAACACCAAATAACCAAATTGGCCGTTTACAATAGGAGGCTAACATGGTTTCCAACAGCTGAAGGAGGACCTCTGTTGAT
The DNA here is from genome assembly GCA_963924515.1 of Vespertilio murinus. Lineage (NCBI taxonomy): Eukaryota > Metazoa > Chordata > Mammalia > Chiroptera > Vespertilionidae > Vespertilio > Vespertilio murinus. The sequence goes on along the minus strand of OZ004718.1, from coordinate 27,458,131 downwards.
TTTTAAAGGAAAATACGAAGAAACTCCCTTGGGAAGCAGTGGCGGCACAGGACTTTGAATCTGACCTGTTCCATCGTTTCCCTCCATTTCAGAGGCACACAGTTGGGGCCTTAACGCTTGGCCTTCTGAGCGGCCTTGGGGTTGCAGGGCTGGCTGGGAAGCACATGAAGTCCTGGAGCCACAGTGTCCTCTAGTGGGCAATAACCGCCACAACACCCCGCAGCGCGGCCCCACGCACAAAGCCCAGGGGCACGGTTCCCTGAAGCGCCCTGGACCAGCCCAGGGTGCTGCCACCGGGACAGACTTCCAGGGCTGTGGTCGTGTCTGGGAAATAACAAACAACACACTTCTCAAGAAATGCTTTTCTGAACGTGTTCGCCATTGCAGCCACATGTGTTTCTTAAAATTCATTAGGCATCGGTCAATTAATGATCTCAGGCCACTGACCTCACAAAGAGAAACCAGGCATTCGCCACCTCCGAGGGAAGTACACAGCACCCGCGATGAAGTGGTTTTAAAAAAAATGTTTTTTATTGATATTTCACAGAGAGGAAGGGAGAGAGATAGAGAGCTAGAAACGTCGATGAGAGAGAAACATCGACCAGCTGCCTCCCGCACACCCCCTACCGGGGATGTGCCCGCAGCCAAGGTACATGCCCTTGACCGGAATCGAACCCGGGGCCTTTCAGTCTGCAGGCTGACGCTCTACCACTGAGCCAGACCGGTTTCGGCAGGATGAAGTTTTTTTGTCAAAGTCTTGAAACCGAGTCCGATTAAGTCTTTAGATCTAAACACCAATTGACAGGACACAAATTGGTACTGGTTAACAGAAATAAATTTATAGAGGAATTAATGTTGAACAATGTTGCAGGCAGGGATGCCATTAGAAAAATCCAGACTGTGGAAAACTCCACAAGACGAATGACTGGTTTCTTTAGCGATAAATTGCCAAGGAGAGAGGGGAAGAGATAAACTTTCTTTTGGATCTTGATTTAAATGAAGAGAGAGAGAAAAAAAAATCAAAACCTTGTTTAGACAGGAAAATCTGAACACTGTATATTTGACCTTAAGAAAAAAATTTCTTTTACTGTGAAGATGATATTATGGTTGTTAATTTTCTAAAGATCCCCTCTATTTTAGAGACATGTACTAAAATACTTTAAAATGAAACGATGTGCTAAGATTTCAAAATAATTTGCGTGGGTGGGGAGCAGATGAGACAGGAGTGACCGTGTGGGTCACTGCGGAAGCTGGGTGATGGGCATATGAAGGCTCATTATACTACGGGCTTTACTTCTGTTTAATAATTAAATGTAAAAAAACACACACACCAAACAACAAAAAACTCTACTAGAAAAAGAGAGCCCACAGCTGACTCCTTTGAAAACTTTATTCTGCCTTGGCTGGTATGCTCAATGGTTAGGGCATCGGCCCGTGGGCCAAAGGGTCTTGGGTTCCATTCCCGTACCTGGGTTGCAGGTTCAATCCCCCATCCCCAGTCGGGAGGGCATGGGTGAGGCAACCAATCCATGTGTCTCTCTCACTTTGATGCTTCTCTCCTTGTCTCTCTATCCCCCAGTCTCTCTAAAAATCAGTGGAAAAAATATCCTCAAGTGAGGGTTAACAAAAACAAACAAACAAACAAATTCTGTTGCCTTTATGAGAAAACGGGATCCCGTTATTCGACATATTCTGTAGTACCGTAAGATGTGTCTCAGAGTGCTTCCACTGGTACACCTGAGCAATAAGGCCAAATCAGAGGGCTATGCTTTATAGCTGTGCCATATGAATGAGCTGTGTGCTTTTCTTTTCTCCTTGGCAGTAGGGTGGGAAGAGGCCGAGAACTAGTGGGCAGATCTCCTAAGGCAGTGTTCCCCAAACTTTTGACATATGTGTACCCCTTCTTTTTTATTTTATTTTATTTTAAAAATATATTTTATTGATTTTTTTTACAGAAAGGAAGAGAGAGGGATAGAGAGTTAGAAACATCGATTGGAGAGAATCATCGATTAGCTGCCTCTTGCATACCTCCCACCCGGGATGTGCCCGCAACCAAGGTACATGCCCTTGACCAGAATCAAACCCGGACCTTTCAGTCCGCAGGCCGACGCTCTATCCACTGAGCCAAACCGGTTTTGGCTGTGTACCCCTTCTATGATTTTTGTAATGCTGAGTACCCCTCGTCAAAAAAGGATGTATTTTAATAATAATCAAAATATATTTATTTATTATTTTTTGGGTACATACACAAAATAATAATAAACGAAAAATAAAATTATTCATAACAAAATAGAAATAAAAGTTATATTATAAATAACATTTATTCACACACCGGACCATCTCACGCCTCACAAGACTGTCTTGACTTGACTCATGAGAATGTAGAATCAGGCACAGCTAAGCATGGTGCAGTGCATATCCCCACCAGACTCCGGTGCAACTCGTACCCCCACCAAACTCTTCCCGTAGCCCTGGGGGTATGCGTACCCCACTTTGGGAAACGCTGTCCTAAGGGACCGCTTTGACTCGGGGGATCCCGTGGCTCCCATGCCCTCTGCAGTCTCCACGCTCTCTGCACAACCTCTCTCCTTAGCCATCCCTGCTGACCCACCACTGCCCAGCAGAAGGCTTTGGACATGAGAGAGCATCAGCAGGTGCACAGGTGGACTCAGCACCTCCTGCCTCCTTTCTAACCTCACGCTCTCCTCCGCCACCCGCTTACATAAGCACAGCTGTATCAGCAGCCCGCCAGCTGCCAACTCTCCTAGAAGATACGCGGCGCTTTTCTCTTTCTGGCTAAAAATAAGCCCCAGACTCTCCTGGGCATCTGCAGGTGGTGCGCTGGAGTTTTCTTAGGATGCTCCAACTCAGAAATGCTTGCACCGAGTCCGTGGCAGAAGCTCCGCTCCGTCCCTCGGGAAATGGCCATAAGCAAAATCTAAGCGGAAAGGAGCTTGAGGTCGGTCCCTTAAGGCCGGTGCTGACTGGGTACTAACCTCAGTCATGGCATCTGGCAGAGGGCGTGGGTTCAAGTCTCACTCCTGCTGCTTAACTGGGTTAAGGGCTGGTTATTCAAACTCCTTTAGCCATAGGTGTTATGTTTAAAATGGAAATGACGGTCATACCACACATTTATTATGATCATTAAACATGTGAAAGGGCCCCTAGCCGGTTTGGCTCAGTGGATAGAGCGTTGGTCTGAGGACTCAAGGGTCCCAGGTTCGATTCCGGTCAAGGGCACGTACCTTGGTTGCTGGCACATCCCCAGTAAGGGGTGTGCAGGAGGCATCTGATCGATGTTTCTCTCTCATGGATGTTTCTAACTCTCTGTCCCTCTCCCTTCCTTTCTGTAAAAAAATCGATAAAATATATTTTTAAAAATATGTGAAAGGGACTTTGGAAATAGCTCCATAAAATGCGCTGATTTCCTCCTTTTTTATTACCCTCTCCCACCCACCAACAGGCTCTCCCTTATGCATTCCCTCAACGAGTATCTGAGTGGTCACCATGTGCCAGGTACTGCTAAGCGCTAAGAGTAAAGCAGTGAGAAAGAACAGACCAAAATTTTGCCATCATAGAGCTTACAGTGTTGAAGAGATGAAGGACAACAAAAAGTAATTAAATAAAAGAATGCCGTACGTGAGATGGTGATAAGAGCTGTAGAGAAAATCAAAAGCAAGGACGCAGGATAGGAAGTACCTGTATGAGCAGCAACAGAAGTTTTACATGCGGTAAAAGGGAAGACCTCAGCCGAAACCGGTTTGGCTCAGTGGATAGAGCATCGATCTGCAGACTGAAAGGTCCCAGGTTTGATTCCGATCAGGGGCATGTACATTGGTTGCAGGCACATCCCCGGTAGGGGGTGTACAGGAGGCAGCTGTTCGATGTTTCTCTCTCATCGATGTTTCTAGCTCTCTATCCCTCTCCTTTCCTCTCTGTGGAAAATCAATAAAATATATTAAAAAAAAAGAAAAGAAAAAGAAAAAAAGGGAAGGCCTCGTTGAGAAGGTGACGTTAGAGTAAGACCCCGAGGGAGATGAGGGGTAAGGCATGTGAATGTGTGGGAGATGAGCGTTTCTGGCCGAGTTAAAAGCAAGTGCAAAGGCCCTGGGGTGGAAGCATACCACATCCATCCCAGGAACAGAAGGGTATCGCAGTAGATAGAGAAAAGCGAGGAGAGGAGATATAGCCAGAGAAGTAATGGACGCAGTCATGCGGGGCCTTTCAGTCTTTTTAAAAATGATGCCTTTTTTATCTAAATGAGATGAGAAGCCGCTGGGAAGTTCTGAGCCGGGGAAGAGCAAGTGACATTTTAACAGAACCAGTCTGGCTGTGTTGGGAAAAGGCCTCAACAAGGGCAAGATGAAAGAAGGGAGGCTTTGAAGATATAAAAAAACAACACACCCTGAATTTAATTTCTGGAGACAAAAACTACAATGCCTAGATGAGCAATATGTCGGGTAGCATTAACAGAAGAAAAAGAAAAAAAAAAAGTGACTGAACTTGAAGACAGGAATAGACGCTAAAATGAAACCCGAAGGGGAAAATGAAAATATTAATAGAGTATCGGTGAGCAGTGGAAAAACATCAAGCATATGTAGTCTCAGGAAAAGTGGGGAACAGAAAAAACATTGGAAGGAATAATGGTTAAAATTCTGAATTTGCTGAAAACTGTGAATGCACAAGACCCTCAATGAATCCCAAGTGCAAGAAATATGAAGAAAAAAACACACAAGTACTTCCTAATCAGATAAATTAAAACCAGTTATAAAGAGAAAAATCATAAAAGCAGCCTGTGGGAAAAGACACATTATGTACATTGAAATAAAAATAAGACGACAGCAGAGTTATAAACAGAAATAGTGCAAACCAGGAGGTGGTGGAGCAAGATCTTTGCAATGCTGAGAAACACACACCCTGTGACACTCGAACAGAAGGCGACACAAAGACTTTCGAGATACACAAAAGCTGAAAGAATTCATCACCAGCGGACCTGCACCCTGGGACATGTTAAAAGAAGACATTCAGACAGAAGGAGAATGATATCAAATAGAAGTCTGGCTCTTATATAAAGGAACAGAAAACACCAGGAGTAACAGATGGGTACTTAAGTATGGGTCTTTTTTTCTTACTTACACACCTTTAAAAGATCATCAATTTCTTAAAACAAAAATAATAATAATGAATCATGAGGCTTATTACACATGAAAGTAAAATATATGATGACAATAGCCCAAAGGCCGGGAGGGGAGAAATGGAAGTATACAATTGTAAGACTCTTTTAGATATAATAAAAGCCTAATATGCAAAGTGACAGACTGGTCACTATGACATGCACTGATCACCAGGGGGCAGACACTCAATGCAGGAGCTGCCCCCAGCCTGCAGGCCTCAGGCCAGCCAAGGCGGGTGCCAGTGGGGTTCCCCCCCCACCCGATTGCCCTGTTGGTTGCCCCACAGAGGGAGGCAACTGGCAGTAGTGGTGGGGGTTGGGGCCAGCAAGTGGGTGATGCCAGGCTGGCCAAGGCGGGTGCCAGTGGGGGGGGGCAGATTGCCCTGCCAGTCACCCCACAGATGGGCCCTGATTGCCAGCCAGACCTAGGGACCCTACCCATGCATGAATTTCATGCACCGGGCCTCTAATATAACATAGTATGTGAAATATATAATATTACTTGAAGACAGATGCAGATAAGCTAAAGATATGTACTCTAAAGCCTAAAGCAACCAGTAAAATAAAGCAGAGAGATATTGTTAGATTGGATAAAAAACCTACAACCCAATTATATGCTGTCTATAAGACATTTACTTCAAATATAAAGGCAGGCTAAAAGTAAATATCAATTCTACATATTTTATTTTCAGATAATGGAAGAGGAGGGAACACCTTTCAACCAATTCTAAGAGCTCAGCATTACCCTGACCAAAATCAGAAAAAGAAGTTGTAAGAAAAAAATCATATCCCAATATTCTTCATGAATATAGGTTCGTACATTTTTGTTGTTGCTGTCAATCCTCACCAGAGGACATTTTTCCATTGCATTTCAGAGAAGTGGGAGGGAAGGAAGGAGAGAGAGAGAGAAAGAAAGAGAGAGAGAGAGAGAGAGAGAGAGAGAGAGAGAGAGAGAGAAGAAACATTGATGTGAAAGAGACACATTAACTGGTTGCCTCTAGCTGGTGCCCCAACCAGGGCCAGGGTTCGAACCTGCAACCATTCTGTGTGTAGATCAACGCTCTAACCACTGCACACACTGCCAGGGCAGGTTGGCCGATTCTTAAAATGTTGGCGAATCAACTCCAACATATAGGAGAAGGATAATGCATCATGACCAAATGAGGTTAATCCCAGGGAGACAAAGCTGGTCTAACATTTGAAAATCAATGTCATTTTACCACATTACCAGACAAAAAAAAGAAAAGTAAATAATAATCTCAAATAGATGCAGAAAATCACCTGACAAAATGCAACATCTGTGCACGACAAAACTCTCAGGTGGTTGCTGCGTTGAGAACGCACCGAAGGTAGGCAAAGGGGGAGGCAGGGAGATCAGTCGGAAGCTGTTACAACAATCCCAGCTGGCGGAAGGCCAGGGGATGGGGAGGGAGGGAGAGAAGGAACGGAGCCAAGGAGGATGACGCCAAGATTTCTGGTCTGAGCAACTGGAAGGATTCAGCTGCAGTTAACAGTGACGGGGGAGATGGTGGGGGCAGCAGGTTTTGGAGCAGATCCAAAGTTGGCTTCTGGACATGTTAAGTTTGAGTATCCATGTAACGTTGTCCAGTAGACAGTAGACAAATGAATCCAGAGACAAAGAGAGAGAATCCAAATTTGAAAGTCTTCAGCATATAGCTGGTGTTTAAATGCAGGGAAGCAAATGATTATCACCAAGAAGTCTGAGAAAAGGTAGAAAAAATATCAAGGACGCAACCCCAGAGCCCTTTGCTATTCAATGATTGGGCAGAGGAGGAGAATCCAGCAAAGGAGAGAGTGGCCGGTGAGGCAGAAAGGAAATTAAAGCGCGTAGGAGCCATGAAGAGAGTGGGTATCAGGAAGGAAGCCTCCTGCAGGCCCCACCCTGGGGATGGAACCCGCAACCCAGGCTCGTGCCCTGACCGGGAACTGAGCTGGGGAATTGAACAGTGACCTCTTGGTTCATGGGTCGACGCTCAACCACTGAGCCACTCCCATTTCATTATGAAAAGTCCCCATCTTCCCATTACGTTATGAAAAGTCCCCTGCCAGCCACAGGGCACACCATGAATGTGAAGTGCAGCGCCTCCCTGCCCCAGTGTCTCTCCGGCCTGCCAGGGGTGAGCGGTGCACACATCTGAATTTGCTCGAACCTCGAACCGCGCGTTGCTCTGCAGTAGGAGTGCGGCCTGCGGGCTCTGGACCGTCTGTGCTGGCCCAGCTCCTTCAGAGAAGTCCTCGGTGCTCCCGGCGGGTCAGCGTGAGTCCTATCCTTTCCCCTCCCTGAAATGTTTGCACTGTGGAAAGTGAAGTCAGCTAGGAAGCAAATCTGGCTCTCGGGCCTTTCCCGTCTCTGCGCCTGACCCGGGCAGGCCTCCCGCAGCGAGGAGAGGGCCTGTCAGCGGGTGAAGCCGGAGAAACAGGAGTCTTTCCCCTGTGTGGGGAGGCAGCTAATAGCATTCGGATATTTTGAGGTGAAACTGTTACCATGGGAATGTTTCCAGATTGCTCCCTTAATAATGATGGGGAGAAACAGCGAACAGCGCAGCGCGCAGGGTTCTAGAAATAGAGGAAGGGAAGGAAAATGGAGCTGCAAGAACAGGTCCCAAAGAAAGGACTGATTCGTTTTATCAAAGCTGCATTCGGGGGGGAATGGGCGTCGTTGTAGGTGAGCAGTTTTGGATTCCCATAGAGGCTGCAGGTGGGTGATCCTGAGGGGTGTGTGTGTGTGTGTGTGTGTGTGTGTGTGTGTGTGTATTGGGGATACTCTTGAGTATGGCCGGTAGGGGCTAAGTTGCTCTTTCCTTCTGGGGCTTTGTGTATGGGGCAGGGAAACCTGACATCCAACAAATCCTGGTGCTTCTAAACACTTCTCCATGGTCCTGGCAACAGGTCAAAAGCCTGGAGGCCCCCTCTCCCCCATCCCCGGGCCTCAGACTGCACCCTAAAGGCGGAAGCACATGGACACACAGACCTTTCATCTCCAAAACCAGCATTTCCTGTGCTTAATGCCCTCCGGAAGGGCTCTGAATTACTTCCCTTCCTTCCTTCCTTCCTTCCTTCCTTCCTTCCTTCCTTCCTTCCTTCCTTCCTCCCTTTTCTTTCTCTTTCTTTCTCTTTTTCTTTCTTTCTTTCTTTCTTTCTTTCTTTCTTTCTTTCTTTCTTTCTTTCTTTCTTTCTTTCTTTCTTTCTCTTTTATTTTTACCTTTCCTTGAATGTATTGGTTAATAAAGTGATACAGGTTTCAGGTGTACAGTCTAATACATCACCAGCATATCCCTCTCTCTTCCTCTCTGTAAAAAATCAATAAAATATATTTAAAAAAAATTTGACTCAGCACAAATATAAGCTCAGCCAAGACAGTGCAGCAGGGCCCTCCAAAGACAGGCGGCTCCCCTGGCAGAGAGAGACCAGCCGGAGACCCCCGAGGGCCAGCGGCCTTGGCCGGCTTCCCAGGCCCCTTGTGGGCTCTCCGTGGCCCTGGCCACATAGAAAGGCTCCCGCTGGCCAGTGACATGCTTCTCTTCATTCTTTCTCACCAACTGCTGGGCAGGCAGAGCTTCCTCACTTGGGCTCTGAAAGTCACCTCTGGTATATAGGAACCCTCAGTCCCAAAATGTGAATCCCCAAAATGTTGCAGGGCCCTAGATTGTGACGGAGGACACTACATCTGCCTTCGACTTATAATCAGGTCCATGTTTCCACTGCCGCGTCTCCCTAACAGGTGAACACAGCTTTCATGCTGCTTGAGATGAACCCCTAATTCTAAGTCCATTTCAGATTCAGCTGCTATTTGGACATTTAAAAAAAATTTTTTTATTGACTTCAGAGAGGGAGAGGGAGAGACATCAATGATGAGAGAGAATCACTGATGGGCTGCCTCCTGCAACCTGGGCATGTGCCCTTGATCAGAATTGAATCCAGGACCCTTTAGTCCGCAGGTGGGCGCTCTATCCACTGAGCCAAATGAGGAAATTCCTTCGAAGAGGTGATTGCTGAGCCCCAGCCACAGTAGTACAAGGCACACAGGCACCTGAATTCCTTCAGGGGAAACTAACCAAATACTTGGGTATGGATCGTTCGAGGTCCAAGTTGAACAGAACCTCTTCCATAAAGTTTTTTGGGAGTTCCTCAATCTGAGAACACTGCCCTTGGCTTGATTTCCCATTATGTTTGATTTCACCTCTTATAGCTCTTATCTTTTTTCCACCTAAATAGTAGACACTTACTTACATATTACCTCTTAGAAGGTAAAAATCCTCCTATATAGCACATTTCCCCACCGTAATTATTTCATTTTTATTTCTCATGACACCCAGAGCCCAGGACTTTATACATAGGAGCTTCCAAATACGCGTTTCTGAATGACCAAGCAGTCTAGAATCCTCCTCAGTGTACCACAAGCATGTCAAATTCACAGCTGGCCGGCCACATGCCTCAAGGCTTCGAGTTTGACATGTTTGGTGTAGCAGGAGAGAGATAATTGACTTCCCACCAAAGAGTCTTGTCGACCAGATGACTAGAAGAGAAGTTCAGAAGCCTATGATCACTGGATCAGAATTACCTTAGTCCCTGTCATTTCTGCAGTGGATTTTGCTGAGGCCAGAGCTCAGCTGTCAAGAACCATCTCATTATAGAATATTTGGGTTTCACTTGAGTTTTATATCCTCACTCAGTCCAATAAGCTGCACTGGTTTCCAGAGAGTTTTAAGACAAATAGCCTTAAGTTCACTTATTTGCCTGTTCATTTATTCATTCAATCAAAAATTATTTATTGAGCATGGACTATATTCCAAGTATTGTTCTAGGCACTGACTACAGAGGAATGAATAAGATACCTAGAGTTAGTCTTGGTGAGGACTTTTTAATCTGACATCAAAACCAAAGGCAACAAAACAAAAAAAATAAGCAAGTGGGACTACATCAAACTAAAAACTTTCTGTGGAGGAAAAAAAAAATCAAGAAAATGAAAAGGCAACCCACTGAATGGGGGAAAATCTTGGCAAATCATATATCTGATAAGGGGTTAATATCCAAAATATGTAAAAAAGTTATACAATTCAACAGCAAAAAAACAAAACAAAACAAAAAACAACCCATAAACACTGATTTAAAAATGAGCAAAATATCTGAACAGACATTTTTCCAAGAAAGCTATATGTATGGTCAACAGGTACATGAAAAGATGCTCAATATTACTAATCATCAGGAAAATGCAAATCAAGACCTCAATGAGATATCACCTCACACCTATTAGGATGGCTAATATAAAAAAAGACAAGAAGTAACAAATGTTGGCAAGAAAGTGGAGAAAAGGAAATCCTTGTACATTGATGGTGGGAATGTAAATGGTGCAGCCATCATGGAAAACAGTAAGGAGGTTCTTTAATAAATTCAAACTAGAACTACCAAATGGTCTAGAAAATCCACTTCTGGGGCCTTGGCTGGTGTTGCTCAGTGGATAGAGTCGGCCTGCGGACTGAAGAGTCCTGGATTCGATTCTGGTCAAGGGCACATGCCTGGGTCCTGAGCTCGATTCCCAGTAGGGGGCACACATGAGGCAGCAAATCTATGATTCTTTATCATTGATGTTTTTATTTCTCTCTCCCTCTCCATTCCTCTCTGAAATTAATAAAAATATATGTAGAAATTCCACTTCTGGGTATTTATCTAAAGAAAATGAAACCACTAACTTGGAAATATATATGCACCCCTATGTTCACTGCATTATTTATAATACCCAAGATATTGAAACAACCTAAGTGTCCACTGGTGGATGAATGGATGTGAGCTGTATACAAAATGGACTATTATCCAGCAATAAAAGAGAATTAATTTTTGCCATTTGCAACAACATGGATGGACCTTGAAGGCATTCTGCTAAGTTAAATAAGTTAGAGAAAGACAAATACCATATGACCTCACTTATATATGTTGAATCTTAAAACAACAACAAGCTCTACAGAGAAAGAATGGTGGTTACCTGAAGCAGGGTGGGTGGTGAGTGAAATGGGTGAAGGCGTCAAAAGGCATAAACTTCCAGGGATAAATGTAACATGGGAATGTAATGTACAACATGGTGATTATAGTTAACATCACATTGCATATTTGAAAGTTGAATAGATTTTTTCCCCTTCCAATTAGTCATCCTGCAAACTTTCTATAGTTTCTAGAGAGCCTGAGATCCAAAGAAATCAACTCCCTCTATAAGGTGCTCATATACTTCCAATGGGCTGAGGCTACTTCAGTGGCTTTGGCTGGAAATCACATTCCAAAGATGCCCAATAATCATAACTTTACCTGTTAAATATGCATTGTGCTACCATGATACTCTAAAATGTTCACAAACAGCCCTATGTGGAGGATCCCATTAGTCCCACTTTACAGGTGAAAACCCGAGGCTCAGCAAAATGAAATCTATTTCCCAAGGTCTCATAATAGTTTGTATCAGAAATTTCTTGACTTCTGATCTAGTATTCTTTCCCCTCCTTCCTATTGAATTTATTTGGGGGGGGGAATTATATAGGATTCAGGTGTGCAATTCTACAACACATCACCTACAACCTGTTATGAGTGTTCACCACCCCAAGTCAAGCTTAAAAGAGTAGATCTTAAAAGTCCTCAGCACAAGAAAAAAATTTTGTAACTCTATATGGTGACAGATGTTAACTAGGTTTATTGTGATGATTTCATAATATATACAAATATCGAATTGTTATGTTGTACACTTGAAATTAATGATATATGCCAATTATAAAGAGACAGGTGGAATACTTTGAACAATAAAGATACATTTCAAAAAATGATACTATGTATTCAACTAACTGAGATCATGAGTTTTTAGTAAACTATGTTTTTAAATAATATTACTTTTTTCTCTGCAAAAAATAAAAAATAAAGAGACAGATAAGCTTCTACTTTCACAAAGCTTACATGCAAGTAGGAGAGAAACATCAACAAATAAAGGAATATCCAAAAGAGAGAAAAAGAAACACAGGTGGTGAGATGCTAAGAAATCAGGGTGATTTTCTGCGAGCATTTTAAGTTAGATAGTCCAAAACGTTCCTCTCTGTGGAGGTGACATTAGACTGAGATGCGAATGACAAGAATGAGGCAGCTTTGCCAAAATCCAAAGGGAGGGTGTATCAAGCCGAGAACAGCGGTGCAAGGCTCTGAAGCAGGCACATGCTAGATCTAGAAGCGGTAAGGGCAGGGAAGCAGGCAAGGAGCAGCTCAGACAGGCTTTGTGGGGCAGGGCAAGGATCCTGGGTTTTCCCTGTGAGGAGAAGACACTGGAACAGCTGAAGCACAGTCGTGATGAGAGGGCTGCTGTAAAGAGAATGAGTTTTGGAAGAGAAAGAGTAGAAGTGGGAAATCAATAGGAAGTTAACTTGCATTCAGTCCCGGAGGGAAGTGGTAGTGGCCTGGGCTTAGGAGGTAACGGGGGAGATGAAGGTAAGTGGATACGGGGCTTTTAAACAAATTATTATTATTTTTATTTATTTCAGAGAGGAAGAGAGAGGTAGAGATAGATAGAAACATCAGAGAGAGAATCACTGATCGGCTGCCTCCTGCATGCTCCCTACTGGGGATCGAGTCCACAGTCTAGCCCTGATGGGGAATTGAACCGAGACCTCCTGGTTCATAGGTCAATGCTCAACTGCTGAGCCACACAAGCCGGGCTGGGTACGTGTTTTGGAATAGAGTCAACAGGGCTTGTAGACATGGTAAGTAGGTGGTATGAAGATAACTTTCAGATTTTTGCCTTGAGCAACGATGTAGATGATTATACACTCTGCTAATGTGGGAAAACTGGGGAGGGAGCAGTTAAGGTGGATATTAAGGGCTGTGTTTATGGTGCCTCAAGGCAGCCAAGAAGAAATAACAGGCAGAAGACTGGGAACAAGAGTGTGGACTTCAGGAATGAGGTCAGGGCTGGTGATGCTGATTTGGTAGTCCTCGGCCGGTTGACTTTAAAGTCAAGGGGCTGCTAGTAGCAATGAACTAACTCTGGTGCCAAGATCTTAGGTTCTGAATAGCATTCTCCAATAAAAGGAAGCAGGGCTCCTTGGGAGAAAAGGTAGATGTCAGGGCTAGGACAGGGAAAGTACAGGGTGAGGCCTGGGAGGAGCACATCTGCCTGGAACATCTGGTCTCAGAAAATACAGGGACATGTGGAAGGCACAGGACCAGGTTAAAGGAGCTCCCAATGGCTAAATCTGGGATAACAACAGATGAGCAACACCATAAATGACAGTGATGGATTATGACCCATAGACCACAGTAAATATCCACAAGTCCATCGTGATACACATAAATAATGGAATAAATAAATGGGGGGGAGGGAAGGCACTGTTCTCCCTTACAGTAGAATTCCAATTAATACATGGAGAAATTAGAAAATTTGGCAAATAACTATTCTGAGCAAGACCAGTAATAGTCAAAAATCACAATACCATTTCACACTCACTAGAATGGTTACAACTAAAAAAAGACAGATACTGACAAGTGTTGGCAAGGATGTGGAAAGACTAAAATCCTCATATTGCTGGTGAGAACATAAAATGGTGCAGCAGCCGAAACTGGTTTGACTCAGTGGATAGAGCGTCAGCCTGCGGACTGGAAGGTCCTAGGTTCGATTCTGGTCAAGGGCATGTACCTTGGTTGTGGGCACATCCCCAGTAGGGGGTGTGCAAGAGGCAGCTGATCGATGATTCTCATCAGTGTTTGTAACTCTCTTCCTCTCTGTAAAAAATCAATAAAATATATTTAAAAAATAAAATAAAATGGTGCAGCCACTTTGGAAAAGCTTGGCAGTTACTCAAAATATTAAAAGAGTTACCAAATGATACAGCAGTTCCACTCCTTGGTGTATAGAATGAAAACATATATCCATGTAAAGCCTTGTATATAAAATTTCATAGACGCACTATTCATACTAGTCAAAAATCAGAAGCAATCCACCCGGGCTGGTTAGCTCAGTTGGTTAGAGTGTCTTCCTGATATGCCGAGGTTATGGGTTTGATCCCTGGGGCACATATAAGATTCAACCAAGGAACGCATAAATAAGTGAAATAAAAAATGGATGTTTCTTTCTTTAAAATCAATATTAAAAGTAATTTTAAAGAAGAAACATTCCAACTGTCCATCAACTGATGATTAAACAAAATGTGGTTTACCCTTACAATTATTCATATTATTCAGCCACAAAAGGAATGGATGATATATGCTGCGAAGTGAATGACCATTGAAAACATTATGCTACGTGAAAGAAGCCAGTCACAAAAGATCACATATTGCATGGCTCCAAATATATGAAATGCCCAGATTAGACAAATCCTATGATTATTTGTATACTTTTAAAATGTTTCAAATTATTTCAAAATAAAAACTAAAAAAATATAACCAAGGTGCTCAAAGAGACCACCTAGAGACAGATTATAATGAAAATAAGGGCCAAAACTGGTTTGGCTCAGTGGTAGAGCGTCGGTCTGCGAACTGAAAGGTCCCGGGTTCGATTCCGGTGAAGGGCATGTACATTGGTTGCGGGCACATCCCCGGTAGGGGGTGTGCAAGAGGCAGCGGGTTGATGTTTCTCTCTCATTGATGTTTCTAGCTCTCTATCTCTCTCCCTTCCTCTCTGTAAAATATCAATAAAATATATTTTAAAAAAAGAAAAGAAAATAAGGGCATGGTTGTCGTAGCTCAGTGGCTGAGTGTCGACCTATGAACCAGGAGGTCACGGTTCAATTCTCAGTCAGGGTACATGCCTGGGTTGCAGGCTCAATATCCAGTGTGGGATGTGCTGGAGGCAACTGATCAATGACTCTCGCATCACGGGTGTTTCTCTCTCCCCTATTCCTGTCTGAAATCAATAAAAATAAAAATAGGATAAGGAAACTCAGGACAGAGTTGAGCGGAGGTAGAACAGCCAGGAAGAGACTGAGAAAGCAGGCAGCGGACAGGAAATTCAGCGACTTATGCTGCCTGCCAAGACAATGGGGTGAGGGACATTTTATTGGCCCCAATGACTCAAGACAGCTTAATCAGGGCATTTTTTCGAACACCCGGGGGAAAGAAAACCCTGGCTGTCACCCATGCCTCTCCACTTGCCCAGATGCAATGGCGCAGCTCTGCTCAAGTGTAGAAGAGATAGAAGCGTGCCATTCTGTGGTGCTTGCGGTGGGACAGATTTCCTATCCTGGGGAAGGAGGAAGGTGAAATAACACCCTCCAAGGACATACCGCGGTGAATGTGCACAATGATCCTACTCTTCATTCTACACAGAGGAAAATAGAGCCAGAAAAATCACGTAATTTACACAGCGAATGTGGCCTCGTTGGGATTCAAACTTGGGTTTTAGCTCTTAAGTCCATGGGTTTCTACTCTACCTGTAACCCAGTGGATTCCCAGTACGGCTAAGAGATCACTTGGTTTTCTGGGCTGTTAGCCAGTGTTTTCACAATGATTATAGTGACTGAGTCCAGTTGCTTCTCAAGAAAGGATTGCATCAATCAAGAAAATCAAGTTAGGGAAGCGGTGGGACCCGGGGGTGGGGGGGACGGTGTGAACCGGAGGAAGAGCGGATTCTATTCGTGTGGTCCTGAGACATTTGGACAGTCTGCAGCCATTAGCTACAGAACACTCTGTTGTATTTCCCTACAAAAACAAATGAGAGAGAGTGTCCCACTTGAAATTCATATACGGAAAAAAGGAAAAGAGAAGGAAAAAAATCGGAAGAACAGAATAAAGTGGTGAATATAGTAGAATCGGGGGCAAAGAAGGGGAGTGGACTGATAATTATCAGGAGGATAAGGGGGTGGGGGAGCAGTGAGAGACTGGATTGAATCGTACAACCAATGGATGAAGACAATTGGGTGGGGAGGGGGTAAGGGCAAGAGGGTGGGAAGGGAACTGGGTGGTAGGGAGCTTTGGGGGAGAAAAAGGAGAAACAATTGTAATAATCTGAGTAATAAAGATTTATTTTTAAAAAAAGAAAATCAAAGTTAGACACAAGCAAGATAGCTATGTACCTGCTGGGTCCTTGAGGCAGGAGAGTGGCAGTGGGGCAAAGATCTGAGCCTCAGTTAGGCACAGCCTGGCAGGATGGAGACTGGTCGGCTACCCTAGGTTCAGGGCAGTTTGCCAAGACCTGCCTTGTACGACATTCTTCTATTTACAAACCTTTGATGGAATCTCTCGAGTCAAGAAGATGGTCCCTGGACAAAGCACAGGTGAGGTCAGGAATGCCATGCTGAGAACAGGGGCACGAAGTGGACAGGGGCACCCTAAACACCAGGATGCGACTCCTGGAAACTGGCAGCCTGGACTTGATCCCCTGAGACCCAGAGGAGAGGAGTGGGGAGGAGAGGGTTTAAGACCAAGGGAGCATCTACAAAGTGCTCAACAGAGTGAACAAGGTGCATCTTTAGGGCGAAAGACTTGACTAGATGGTAGTGTATGGGAGAGAGCAGATTTGGGGACAAATAAATTCTGGAGCCGGTCTGCAGGGTCCTGTAAACCACCTTAAGATTTAGGTTTTGGTGCTTGCTTTGGCAGCACATATAATATTGAAAGATTTATAAGTGGAGAGGGAAAACATTAGTTCTTTTTTTTAAAAAAATAAAAATTATACTTATGGCCCAGCCATGTGACTCAGTGGTTGAGTGTCGACCTATGAACCAGGAGGTCACAGTTCCATTCCTGGTCAGGGCACATGCCCGGGCTGTAGGATTGATCCCTAGTAGGGGACGTGCAGGAGGCAGTTGATCAATGATTCTCTCTCATCATTGATGTTTCTCTCGCTTCCTTCCTCTCTGAAATCAACAAAAATATATTTTAAAAAATATCATAAGGCTATACTGTGACAAATGGAAATTACATGAAATTCAAATGTCAATGCTTATAATAAGTAAAATTTTATGGACACACAGTCAGGCACAGGTATGGCTCAGTTGGTTGGGAGTCATCCTGTGCACTGAAATGTCGCCAGTTTGATTCCAAGTAAGGGTACATGCCCAGGATGCAGGGCATGCAGAAGGCAGCTGATCCATGTTTCGCTCTCCCTTTCCCTTCCCCTCTTCTCTAAAAATCAATTAAAAAGGAGGTGGTGCCGAAACCGGTTTGGCTCAGTGGATAGAGCATCGGTGTGCGGACTGAAAGGTCCCAGGTTCGATTCCGGTCAAGGGCATGTACATTGGTTGCGGGAACATCCCCGGTGGGGGGTGTGCAGGAGGCAGCTGGTCGATGTTTCTCTCTCATCGATGTTTCTAGCTCTCTATCCCTCTCCCTTCCTCTCTGAAAAAACCAATAAAATATATATTTTTTAAAAAGGAGGTGGGCTGGAGGTGGTTAATGGGGGGGAAAAGGACATATGCAATAAAAAAATGAAATAAAAATGAAAGAATGCCAAATAAATGTTATTGAAAACTAGGTCACATACTCATTTTGAAGAGTTGTGCGTATTTTTATATTGACTAATAGGTCAAATCAAACAAAAGGGCATCAAAGCTAACACCGGGTCCATTCTGAGGGCCTATTTAAGGAAGATTTATGCTCCACCCAGAGTCTGAGCCCTTACCCGCTTCCCCCCTGCTATGCATGTTCAGTTGCCTTCCCTGAGGTCAGAAAACTGGCCCATCAGTCCACTGTCCGTTCGGTGCCCGCCCCTGACGGGTGATGCACATACGTGCACAGAGAAACCCACAGCCCTCCTGCCGCTTCCTTCAGAGGCCATGCCAGAACGGTTATGTGCTCCCCGAGCCCCCGGCAGCAGATCTGCTCCCACTGCAGCATTCCTAAGCCCCACAATGTGGGCCATTGCTGTTTTCGGTCAAACGTGAAAGAGAAAGCTGTATGAATGGAAAGTAATGGCAGACATTTGATGCGCTCAGTAAGGCTAAGCTATTCCATTATGCCGCAGGACTGCAAACCTTCAAAGCGATGTTTCTTCACAGGACTGCCTCACTCTTCATGAAAATGTTATGGCAAACAGCCTCAGAATTGTCCATCTAAAAGATAATGTAATGGGCGCAAAGTGAGAGATCTCCTGTCTTCAAGTTTCCATTTCCTTAGTACTCCTACAGCTTGCACACTCCAAGTAAATGTTAAAGCTGGAAGAATCCCATTACTGTATTTTCACGCAACTCCCTACATTACTGAGTCTCTAAAGTGGATGTGAAATGAAAAATATCGCTGTGGGTTAAAGAGGAGGCACTGGTGAGCATTCTGTCTGCAAACCCGCCTCGTCTGGCCTAACTGCAGCGGAGCAGGCTGCCGGGCTGAGCCGGGAGACCCGGCGGGAGCTGCAGGGGAGACCTAGGCCACTGCCTGCCTGTCTTCTATGAAGCGGACATTTAGACTTTCAAATAAAAAGACTAAGAGAGAAAAATCTAAATAAGTAATACAACACTTCCTACCGCTTGGCAAACTACATTTTTGCTCCTGCTTCTCACAAATGCAACCATTTATAAGGAATATTCATAGTTTAGTCTGAACAGGGAAGAACTTGGAAGGGAAGAATTAACTGTCCTTGGAAGCTGTGTAACTGACAAATTTATTTGGTAAATGGAATTCTCTTCAGAAAATAATGCAAATGAGGAGTTGCCAGATTTTACTTGACTTTTCCTTCAGTTGGGAATAAAATGGGGGAGGGGAGGCAGAGTATAATAACTTTAATATTTACAAGGTTCCAGCTAGTAAGTTATGCTGCTAGTCGCTACTCAGGAAGTGTGTCCTTGCCGAAACCGGTTTGGCTTAGTGGATAGAGCGTCGGCCTGCGGACTGAAGGGTCCCAGGTTCGATTCTGGTCAAGGGCATGTACATTGGTTGCGGGCACACTCCCAGTGGGGAGTGTGCAGAAGGCAGCTGATTGATGTTTCTCTCTCATTGATGTTTCTGACTTTCTATCCCTCACTCTTCCTCTCTGTAAAAAATTCAAAAAAAAGAAAGGAAAAAAAAAGAGGTGTGTCCTTCAGAGGGAAGGCAGGAGAGGGTCAGTGGGAAGAGATCAATGAACTTGTGTGCATATATGCATAACTGTGGACACAGACAAAGGGGTGGTGAGGGCCTGGGGGAGGTTAATGGGAGATAAAAGGAGGACCTAGACCTATGTGATACTTTCAGTAATAAAGATTTAAAAAAAGAGAGAGAAGTGTGAACTATTAAGAAAACATTTCTCAGAAGAGCAAAGGGTGAAAGTCCATGATAAAGGAGAAAATAAACATGTGAATCATAGCAGAAACAACACTAGTGAAGTATGTGCAGAGGAAAACAACTATCTAGTCTTTGATTTCCTATTATATATACAAATCATACTTGTCTTCTTTCCTAATTTTTTGTATAAAAATAACTTTCAAGGTAAGAAGATAGCACAGGATTTCACTTATGTCTATACAGGAATATTTACTTTGTAAGACACAAAACCCAGGATCACAGTACACAGTGGTTATTTATTTAAATACTTGAAAAGGTCAATGATGGAAAAAATAGGTTTATCATGAGAGTTTATATTCATTAGACTTATTTTACCATTTTAAAAAAGTGCTGCTTCTAGGTTATCCCAGCCACACATAGAACACTTCATGATACATGCAGCTGCTGAAATCACCAGGACAGACACAGCCCTTGTAGAATGATTTACACTTTTGGGAGGAAATTCAATTGTTGTGGTGACTGTTTATTTTAACGAAAAACATTGATAATATACAAATCTTTTTTTCTCATTTGATTGAAAGGGCTATAAAATTCAACATCCTGACAAAGGAGGCAACATAATCTCATAGGGAACACCTCTAATTGCCTTTGGCTCCTCCTTCCTTAGAGGGGAGCCTCACACTCAGCTATACAATTGTCTGGCTAGTTCGGCAGCCTCAAGGCTGGCCTGCCCACGTGGCTGGAAGAAGGTTGTGCTGGTAAGCTGACAATGACTTGTTTGCTTTTAGGAACGGAGAGCAAGTGGTCAGTTGTGCCTCGGGTACCTGAAGGACCCAAAGATCGCTCTGAGTGAATGTGAAATAAATAAGTGATCCATGAGTAAATACAGTCTCTGAGCTGACGTAAGCCTAGGAGAGTGAGCCAGCTGGGCACTAACAATACCATGTAGAAACATCTAGAAATACCATTTCTAGAACTCAGTTTGGGAGACCATATCTTGCCTGAATATGTACATTATTTACAAATCATTCCCTTTTGGCCTCTGGAATTTAGCCACTTTAGTCTGACTGTTAAGCTGTTCCTTTCCATATGCTAGCCAATACTGCAGTTACAACTATCGTTAAAATACTCTTATGCACGACTTACAAATAATTAATAAAGTAACTCTGCATGTACAAATATGCCAATATTTCTAGCAGAATTTAAAGCATTCAGAATGTACATAAAAGTATTTGTTTTTGGTAGGGGCCAGTGTTTTTTTTGTTTTAATCATCGCTGTTTCAATAATGCTTTGTACATGGCAAAGCCCAAAACGGCAAAAACAGTAGCACCAAAACTTGCTCGAAGCCAAAACGTGGAGCTCTTGAGGTCAGCTTGTGTCACGTGCCTGTAGTCAGAAAATATAATTAATGTTTAAAATATGACTCGTATGAAAACACCAGTATTAACAGTCTACTTTTAGGGAAGTATTAGCACACTTGTCAGGCTAATTGCATACAGTAAGTAATGTTTAACCAAAAACATCTATCAGTATAGCCACATGTACAATGCAAAGACGACCATTATCTTACAATGTGGACATCAATAAAAATAACTGTTTTTTACAATGAACTACGATTTGAGAGGAAACAACATTTAAATTTGTATACATTTTCTTCACGTGGGAAATGGAGAACTTAGACAAATCACGAACCACTTTTTAATACCACCATGGTCCTTCAAATTAAGAGGGAAGTCTGGAACCTCACAGTTTTGAGAGTCAATTTCAAGGAACTTAATGTGCAATCTTGAGTCCCCAGGAATTGAAAGCTTATCTTGTAAGCAGTTAAGCGACAAGTGACAATACTTTTCTAAGAGCAATGCTTAAAGTCAACTTTGGAAATATTGAGCCCCATAAAAATGTACCCAAAAAATAGCAAAGGGGGCAGGGAAGATTTAACAGTTTGCATTAATTTGGTTAATGCTGATTAAAGAAAGGAAAACAATAAACAAACAAACCTTGGTATTAGTTAGACAGGCAGTGACAATGGCATCAACTAAAGGACATAGTGTAACATGATGGAATGAAAAGTAAATGATGTAAAAAAAAAAAAAAAAGCCATAGTGTGCATGACAAGCACAGGGACAGCCTGTACCACAAACTGAGTTTGTGAGCATGCTCAGTTAATACCACTGCTAAGCACCCTCAAGAGTCTCAAGTATGACAGCTTACCATGAAGAGGATAAAGCTTTAAAGCAAAGGTTGGATCATTTTATTCAAGCGTCTCTGCAGTTTTAGTTAAGTGAACTCAATAGAGGCGATGTGGAATTAAGAGCTTAGAGAGACTGTCTAGTTCAGGTTATTTTACAAGTAAGTTGAACATACAGATTTGAAGCAAAAATCATACATCATTAAAAGACCAAGACACTGACTGACACATGCAAAAGAGTTAAGAGCCAAGAATAGAAAGTGTTTATAAAACTACTGTGCCTTAGTACTAGTCAAAGAGTGATCAGATTAGTTATCACAAAGTGCAATCTGGGCATTCCTGGAAACAAGGCTAAACTACGGTCCAGAGTGCTCCATGCTTGGCACCCTGGCAGAACAACACTCCGCACTCCGGTTTCTTAGCCTCCCCAGTTTCTATTAAAAAAAAAAAATCACTCCTCACATAATTATTATTTTACAAAGCAACGTGATAACACAGATTCATTCCACCTTTTGAATTAGTCCTTTCAACAGGCAATGTTTTATTTATTGATTTGCTTAAAGTTAGGGAGGAGACTACTTAGGTTTGAGTTTTTCCAGCTGGAAAAACTCCAACAAGGCCGACAGCCCACCGCTTGTGGGAAGTGTTACCTGGCTTCAAGAAAAAGTGGACCATGAGATGACTCCATGAAGATGGAATCTTCAACAGAGCTGACGGCGTGCACCTGGTGAGTAATACTGCCTTCGTCGTCTGCTAACAGCATGGCACCCCACTCAGCTACCCGGGCTCTTAACCTTTTATACACATGCACACAGTTTGCGGTTCACAGCAGGGCTCACAAAAGAAGGGGACTAAAATAACGTCTCCCAATTAAACAGCCCACACAGAAATTGAGTTGCCACTCTATATGATACATCTTATGCTTTCTATATTTAGAATAAATGTATTCTATAGCAAAATGCAAAACTTAAAAAAAAATCTATCTGTACTTTTTAAAACACTCGCATAATAGGCAAGGAAACCTAAAGCTATAATGTACATTCTTTACTTATCCCTCAGAGGCTGTCTTGGTATATATATCCAAAACACTAAGGGAAGCCCTTGACACCAATACCCTAAGCCAGCGGTCACCAACCAATGGTCCATGGACCACTGGTGGTCTGGGAGGTCCAAAGGTTGGCAACCGCTGCCCTAAGCAGTACCTGACAACATGTGGTGACCATAAGTATTCATTCAAAATGAGGCTAACAACTATTAATTGGAAGGTTTATAGATGTTTCTAATTTCAGACTACGAAAACCTACAAAATACATCTGTGAAAAATTGAGTCCAACACCCCAAATTCATAGACTGTTATGATCTTATGATGAGGGTTTCAAAGTTTACAATTCCAAGTCAACAGAGATGTATAGAATTTAAAGTGAGAACACAGGTTAAATGTGCACTAGAGATTTTGCTTCGAGCATTTTCACTGATGGAGGATTTTTCTAAAAATTTTTACATTTATTTTTTTAATTTAGGGAGAGAAGGGGATTAGGATTAAAGTTAGCTACGATCACATGAAAATCAGTCAAAATAATTTCTAATAAACATTCAAGTATGGAAGGTTATGCACACAGCTCCTTTTATTGTATTTTAAGAAAGTAATACCGTTAAAAAAATAATGTATTCTGACTGACTTTCTTGCTTGTTCAGAGAGTAATTATTTTCCCCAAGC
Organism: Vespertilio murinus; assembly: GCA_963924515.1. Lineage (NCBI taxonomy): Eukaryota > Metazoa > Chordata > Mammalia > Chiroptera > Vespertilionidae > Vespertilio > Vespertilio murinus. The sequence goes on along the minus strand of OZ004718.1, from coordinate 27,434,880 downwards.
TGTAGTATAACCTTCAATAGGCAAAACTGTTCATATTTATATACAAACAACATAGATACATGCTCAAGATAAAGCTAGTTAAAAACTGAAGGCAACTATTAACTCCAAATATATTGTAATGATTGCATTAATGTTACAGTAGTTGTTTCAGGCACTTTTAGTCATGGAAAACTACACTTCTAGACACAGAAAGCTATTTGGAGAACTAGTTCATGCCTTTGCCATGTGCATTTAAAAGCAGCACCAACTAGGCTTTATTTACAGAACAAAAAGCATTTTTAATGGAAGGCACATTGGTTGTTGCTTAGGTAACTGAAACATCTGAATGAAGAATAGTGAGTGCCATCTTGCGCTGGCTAGAGTGCTCAGTGGTTAGTGTCACCCTGTGAACCGAGGGGTCGCAGGTTCGATCCCTGGTTGAGGTGTGTACGTGAGGCAACTGATGGATGTCTTTTCTCTCACACTGATAATTCTCTCTTTCTTATCAATGTAAAATATGTCTTTAGGTGAGGATCAACATATGAAAAAAACAAAAAAAGAAGAGTGCCATCTTAATTGTATTTCATAAGTATTAAGAACTGAGTCATGCTTCTCATTTTAGGGCTCAAGTAGAAGCAGAATAACAGTTTCATAAAGCTGCCTCCCAATTCATTTCTAAATTCAAGCAAAAATAATTCTTCCATAATTCCAAAGTATAATTCTTTCAAAATGACTCACATAAAATATCATCTTAGAATTATAACATATATTATCTTATTGCATATTTTTTCTTTCTTCTTAAAGTATTTTAGTAATAAAAAGGTAATATATGCTCATTGTAAGATATGTGCAAAATAAAGTAGTGTGTGGGGGGGAAATCACCGACAGTCCTATCACCTAAGGCAACTAATTAAAATTGAGGGCATTTCTTTTTAGACTTTTTCTAAATATTTATTTTAAAATATATTTTTATTGATTTCAGAGGGGAAGGGAGAAGGATAGAGAGAAACAATGATGAGAGAGAATCATTGATCAGCTGCCTCCTGCACACCCCACACTGGGGATCGAGCTTGCAACCTGGGCATGTGCCCTGTCCAGGAACTGAACAGTGACCTCCTGGTTCATAGATCGAGACTCAAACACTGGGCCATACCGGCCAGGCTCCATGTATTTCTCACACAGCTGCAAACACAATGTGTATAATTTATATAATTTTATATCCTTTTAAAAACTATTATGTAAGAACTTTCCCATACATTATAGAAACATGATTTTAAATAGCTAGGTTATATTCTATTATCCTACTGGTGTACTGGTGGCTATTCTTGATTTACTATAACTAAAGTGATGAAAAACTTTCTACATAAGATTTCTCTCTATATTTAGAATAGTTTCCTTAAGATAGTTTCCCAAGATGAATATTACAGGGTTAAAAAAATGTGTGTGCGCAAGTGTGTATATAAAGGTTCTTCTTCTTCTTCTTCTTTTTTTTTTTTAAAAAAATCTATTGCTATGCCAGAATCATTACACTTTCCTACTCTATTTGGAATAAGATAATTTAGTTCAGCAGTATCTCTTTCATTATATAAGAAGTGATGACTAACTGCTGAAATATAACCTTAATCAATCAATTGAAGCTTATTAGAGCTTTCAAGTTCGTAGGCGGATGCTGGCGTTGTGTCTGAGAAGTGCTGAAGGCACATATGTCCATCAGATGACAAACACTTCTTGACACAGATGTGGGAGCCGATCACTGTATTTGGGCTTGGGTATTATTAAGGCTGCTACTTAATAAGGCAGAGAGAAGGAACTGTTTCAAAATTCAGGCAATAAAGAGTTAAATTAAGAATTTCCTTTGTGGCCCTAGCTGGTTTGGCTCAGTGGACAGAGTGGCTGGCGGCCTGTGGACCAAAGGGTCCTGGGTTTGATTCCGGTCAAGGGCATGTACCTTGGTTGAAGGCTCCTCCCTAGCCCAGGCCCTGGTTGGGGCACGTGCAGGAGGCAACCAACTGATGTGTTTCTCTCACATCGATGTTTCTCTCTGTCTTTCCCTCTCCTCCCCTCTCTCTAAAAAAAATCAATGGAACAAATATCCTTGAATGAGGATTTAAAAAAAAAAAAGAATTCTCTTTGTGAAGTGTCACACCAGGCATATAACAGTGAAAAATTCCCAAGTACCTCTGCACAGAATGCCTTAAAGCAGGCATACAAGATGCTTTTGATTAACTCTGCAATTTATAGTTCTTATAGTTATGGTAACTATAAGAACATGACTCAAAATCTTTATTGGTTAAATGTATTGAACAAATAATAAAAAAGGGAATGTTATCAACTGCAATATTTCAAAACATAAAATAATCAAATCCTAAAGGGTTCAATGGCATTAAACCCATTTTAGCTACTCTCAAATAGATTATGTTTAATTTTTTATTAGGTGTCACAGGACTATATATCTGGAATATTGAAACTATATTAAAGAGATATAAAAATCTGCAAAAATTAGAATGTGTGGAAGGGGGAATATTCAGTGAGATCCAGATATCGATTAACCATGTCTTGTGTTGCAAGCTATTAAGCAGAGGACAGAAAAGTATAGAACATACGGAAAAGCGACAAAGCTAAGAGACTGTAGGAAGAGGAGTTCCTTTTCCTACAGTCTCTTAGCTTTAAAATTAAAAAGTTTTGTTTTTAATAAGTCACATAAAAAAATCCACACCTCCCTGCTTTTATTCCTCTCAATGCTTCTTCCTGGTGAAGTATTTTAAAAATATTTATTTCTAATAAAAATGCTTGTATTGTTTATCATTTTAATAATGACAATGTTCCTAACTGAATTAGTAGGCATGAATATTCTAATAAAATATTTCTCAAAATAGGTTAAAAATCAAAATATAGTATGTATTCAATGAAGATGAAGTACAACACCAAAGTCATCAGAAAACTGTTAACTGAGCATGCCTAAATAGTAACACAGTTTGGAAAAGGACATAGGTGTGCATCAATGTAATAAAATGCTTTACCAAGCATTAGAATAAAAATTTAGATGATCATAGGTACATGGGAATATGCCATGGGAAACATAATATATATGATATCTACTGACACTTAAAGATCAGATTAGGCAAACTCCACCTTGTGTGCCCTTTAATACACTAACCAAATGGCAAAAATATTTTCAATTATATGCAGTAGTAGCTTACTTCATGAGAATCTATAACACGATCTCCTGTATAATTTTAAACTATGATAAGTATCCAAATCCAAAGAAAAGCCTTTTAAGGACTTTAATACAAAGGAATATGGAAGTTTTACATAAGATTAAATGCAGGACAGACTTCCTTTCATACAATATGTTACTATATCATAATGTCCTAAGAATTCTTATAGTCCCAACAGAAATCTCTACAATATTAAGATTTCTAGGAACCTATCTTCTTCATAAAGGAATCCTATGAAAAGGTAGTTCATTTTGGTTGATAAAAATAAAATTATTTCTTAAAAAGGGAGGGGTTATTACATTAAATAACATGATTTAAAGTTATGTAAAAGAGGAAATTAGATGATTATTAAATCAATATGGGTAAATGAAATAAGTCATTAACGAATGGCTTAAGTGCCATATACATCCAATTTTAAAAATAGGGCAAAAAATACAATGGATATGACTGTCCATCTTATTTTTGAGTCTCTGGAAATACTCAGTGTGAATTATCCTCTTGGTTGCTAAAGTAAAATGCTGCTACTGAGCCCTAGCCGGTTTGGCTCAGTGAATAAAGTATTGGCCTGTGAATTAAAGGGTCCCTGGTTCGATTCCAGTCAAGGACATATATGCCTGGATTTTGGGCTCGATCCCCAGAAGGGAGCGTGCAGAAGGAGGCAGGGATCGATGGTCCTCTCTCATCATTGATGTTTCTATCTCTTTCTCCCTCTCCCTTCCTCTCTGAAATCAATATATATATATATATATATATATATATATATATATTAAAGTAACATGAACAAATCATTTAGATGGCTAGTGCAAATAATAAAATGGAATAAAAGAAATCCTAAATCCAAAGTAAATATCAAAGAAAATCTCACCAAAATAATAAACTGTAAAATAAACCATTTTGGTTGAATTATAGGCTAAGATGAGTGGGTATACACAGAAAATTAGCTGGGAAAAGGATTGAAAGGAGTTAAAAAATGACTAAATAGCACTAACAAACAAATGAAAATGAACACCTAAAGGAAGGGCCAAATTAAAGTTCAGAGCACTATACAGTATAGTAACATCTTCATACAAAGTAGGAGTGTCTGAAGCCAGGAAAATAATAAACTAAAATCCTGGGTAGTTCAAACCAACAATCAAGCTCACCCCTAATCATTTTAATACTTAAAAAGGTACTTAAAAATAAAAATATAATCAAAAGACATATTCCCCCAGTAACATGATTCACATTGATATGAAAGCATTACCAAAGATTAAAATAATCTGACCACATTAATCATGCTCCAAATGTATTTAAATCAAAATAATTCTAGTTATTCATAAGTTATTCTAAAGAAAAACATAAATGTATCCACATCTGAAGGGTGAGCCTGTAATTACCCAGTTACAGGTCAAACACATAGTTTAACACTTGTCTCAAATGTTGAAATCACTATGCATTCAATTAAATTGGTAAAAAAAATTTTATTACTATTTTCTACTTAAAATCTGTACTGCCAGTTAATAAGGTCCAAAAAAAAGACAATCTTTAATGGTCAAAAACATATAGCTAGGGAAGAGATGGACAATTTCAGAAATGAACCTATTAAACCTGCCTACATATAAAATAATGAATAGGCTTAAATCCTTCCATGGTGAGGTTCTATCACTTCCTTTTTTGGCATGGGACTATGTAACCACAGTTTAAAGAAAAATATTTTGAACAACATAATATTTAGAAAGGTACTTAAAGGTAGGTCCATTATTCTCTTCATCTTCATATTTTGCCCCAGCTCTCAGCAGATCCTATCCAAAGCAGGTACTTAAATTAAGTATTTACATAAATAAATCAAAAGGAGGGGTTTGAGATAAAGGTAGTATGTGGTCTCATACATGCGTTATCTCTGGAAATTATTTCTACTTCAGGGATAAAAACTTTTATGTGCACAATAAAACTGTGCTAACTTGAGATCAACTATATGTACCAATATTTGTCTACCAATTTCTTAGCAGAAATTTGATGAAACTTTTTGCTTAAATCAAAAATTTAAAACTGTTCTTTTCAAGTTCTAAATAAAAAACTAGGCATGGCAGAGTTATAAAACCAAAGACTTAAGAGTTAGTATTGAGTGAGAATCCCTACGAAATTACAGTGAAAAATTCTTAAATGACTTGTATTCAGTGAATCATTATGTAACATTAAGATTACTTAGCCTGGCAAACCAGTGGTGACCAACCACCAAAGATGCCAAAACCCGAGAAATACCAGGATAAGGTGATCCCATTCTCACCCCATTGCCCGGCAACCTTTTCTATTTTTTCACGAGAAAGGAGTAAATGGGGAAGGGGAAGAAGGGCTAAAAGACATTTTCATTTCTTAGGCGTACTTTGCTGTGTGTATGCCTATATTTTACAGCTCTATCTTAAGTCCTATCTTAAGACTGAGGTTGCACACTGGTGGCCTGTAAACAGGTTTTGTTTTTTTCTGATTTGTATTTTTAAAATTTACTATTTAAATAACAGAAAAGCTCACATAAAAACCCTGATTTCTAGTCTCATAGAATCAGAACACCTGGCAACACCAAGACTGTGCAGTAACTAAAGTCCAGAGCGGAGTGTGGGCGCCTCTTTTAGACAGGGGCGCTCCTAGTCCCCACTTCTCTTAATTCTGAAGCTTAGCAACCTTCATTCATTTACATTTTCTACCCAGATCCTGTAGGCATTTAATTTGGGCCTCCACTCCTACAAACTTGACTTACATCCTTTTGTAAACTAGAAGAAACTTTAATATACAACTTAAATTTCCACTGTACTTCTTTGAAATAAGTTATTGAAATACTACCAGGGATCAGAAAGTTCTTTAAAGGTTTTCCTCCTCTTCTTTTCCATTCCTTCCATTCTTGATTATCAGATATTAGTGATGTATCTCAATATTAAATTATTTCTAGTTTATAAATAAATATGACAAAATGTACTGATTTCTGCTCGAGGATCGCTGTTTAGAGTAATATATTATGAACAAGTTGATCCAATAATGCACACCCAACCTATTTCATTTGGAAGCTGATTAAACTGATCTAAGAATAAAATTGTCATTAAGGTGCAGACAATAAATTAATCTGCAATTCTGGACTATCAAGGATTGCTAGAATAAATAAAATAGATGGTTTGTGATCAGCAATTACTAGGTGCCAAGGTGGTTCACCAAGAATAAAACACCAAAAAGGCCGAAACCGGTTTGGCTCAGTGGTAGAGCGTCGGTCTGCGGACTGAAAGGTCCCGGGTTCGATTCTGGTCAAGGGCATGTACATTGGTTGTGGGCACATCCCCGGTAGGGGGTGTGCAGGAGGCAGCTGGTCAATGTTTCTCTCTCATTGACGTTTCTAGCTCTCTCTATCTCTCTCTCCCTCTCTGTAAAATATCAATACAATATACTTAAAAAACAAAACAAAACACCAAAAAGATGCCACTTCCTATTTAGATAAAATTACCATGCTGGTAAATGAGAGGAATGTGGTAGAGAGTGTCTATTTTGAAAAAGCCCTCCATGAAATCTCTCATAAGATAAATTATAGATTGGATAATAAAATATTTTAACTCCAAAATAATCATTCCCCAAGAATTCTGAACCCATGTCACCGAGAAGAGTCCTCCAGTAGAGTGCTATAGAGTTTGTACGCATTTTTTTTTTTTTAACTCTCTCTCCAGTCTCTGGGTATTGGACATTATTTTTTTTTATCAACAACTGGAAAGATAATGAAGACATATCTACAAAATTTGCAAATAACACAATGTTGAGAGAGAGATATATATAATGGGACAAATGACAAAATAATGTTTGAAATGACTGAGCTAGACCAAATGGATAAAAAAGAATATGACATTTAATAGCAATTCATATGTATCTGCAATTAGACTCAAAGAGTCAACTAAAAATGGCAAATATACAATTAGAGTCTAATTTCAATTAACCCCAAGATTAAAATGACTCAATATGGGATGGGGCTGCTAAATGTTAATTCATGCAATAGACAGGTGCTGTCCTAACCACGGGTCACGACTGGCCACTGTTCTGGACTAGTCAGGTCACCCCGGGAGCGCTGGTCTCCATTCCAGCGGCACCTTTTAAGAGGCACTCTAAAAAAACCTAAGGGGCTTTGAGATGAGGACAACCAGGAATGATGAAGTCACTAAACCATCTAACTTAAGAAAAGGCTGAAAGAAATGGGAATGTTCTACCTGGAGAAGAGAAAATTAGGGGAGACATGATGGTCGTCTTCAAATGTCTGAAGGATTGCTATGTTGAGGAGGGAGTAGAATAGTCGTATGTTGTTCTAAAGGGCAGAACTAAAACTAAAGGAAAGAAAGTTATAGGGAAATCATTTTAGTTAAAAGTAAAATAAAATAAAATAAAATAAAATAAAAAGCAAAAAACCCCTCTCCAACGAGGAAAGCACCAGCAGACAAATGCACTCTCTCAGGAAGACTTGCAGAAAGGCATCCTAATGGGAGGTTAGGTCAGAAGAATCTTAGAATCCCTTTCAACTCTACCATGTCCAAAGCAGAGCTCCTGAACGCTGTGGTTTGACCAGGCTGCAGTTTCTCAGACAGGCGCCGCGAGAGAATCTGCACTGGTACTTTAGGAGGTGCCATTCACGGGACAGAGGCAGAACTTGACCACCACATGGTGTGGATCCCTTCAAAGCAGGCACCTAAGATGGCTGCATTCTCATTCCAGAGTTGCTAGTGCTCAATGTTTCCCAAAGCTCATTTTGAAAGATTTCGGTCTGTTTCTGGCTCACATAAGCTACAGTCTCCCTGTTTCATCGCCACACCTACTGTATTGCTGGTAGACACAAACTATCCTGCTCATCTGGTACAGTCAGAGCCGAGCCCTCAGCGAGAGTCCAATGGTAAACAAAGTACCTGACCCATTTCTCATCAAAGTCTACTGAGCTTGGTCATCTGTCTTAATCAAGGCCAGTTTCCAATGACATTTGAATGAGTTCAAAATCCTAATTCATCCTCAGACACATAAAAATTTAACATTAGATACAAATTAATATTACATAGGCTCTTAAATGCTCACAAAATGTAAAATAAATCTGTAAAAAGGTAGCATGACCAGAATAAGAATATAACCTCCCAAGTTCATTAAGAGGAAATGTATATATCCTACTTTTCTTTTGTTTTTCAAAGCATATTACTTTCTAGGCATATGTCATGTTTTGGACTCAATTATAAAGACCTCAAAAACTAGTACTATAGATCTTTTTCTTTTCCACATTCCTTTGAATCCTTAAAGTTGGTTACTAGCCTCATTTCCAAAAATGATGCTCTTTCAAATAAACATTCCAGGCACTTAAAATAGATAATTTGTTCAAACCTAAGAAATTGTTCACATTGGTATGGATTTAATAAATTGTATTACTTGAATGTATGCTAAATACATTATAACACTTGGGATCAATGTGTCTTTTCCTTACTACAAATGTCCTAATCTATTTCTACAACTCTCAGCCAAAAGCTTTTAATCTCCTTATACATATTATTCTCTAATACGAAACATACTTTAGCTTCCTTAATGAAAAAACAAAAACAAAAACTGAAATTCTATAGTCCCCTAAATATATCTATGAATTTAGAAACATTACTAAGAATGATTCCGAATCTAAATACTGTCACCGCGGTGAGAATTTTAATGGAAGTTAGCTGGGCATCAGTCAGCTCATTGTCTTTGTAAGTAAGTATCAGTGTAATAAATAGTTATCCACTATTTCCTTTTGTATTTTAACAGAATGCCTGGTACCCAGTAAATAAAATTAAGAACCTGTTAAGAATTGCAGTGAAGATTTTGTTCTTTATAGACTGCAGCAAGTCTGAGTTGAGGAAGTTCTGACAGATGCAAAACGTGCACCTGTTGCAGGTGCACATACAGCGTAACCGGGCATGGCTGCGAAAACACACAGAAGGACAGGAGTTGAGTTCTTACTTACAAATATGGCACAAGTCAGGGTGTGCCAACTTAAAAAAATTTAGGCATAAGCAACACTAAGGAAAAGGATAGTGTGGGGCATGCTAAAGTTGTGCAGAATTCCACGTATATAAAAAAATATAGTAAAGAGCTGTAGCTCCCTCCTCCCTCCCTATAGAAAATCTAAGGACAAGGGAGATGGACTTATTATTACAGGAGTTTTAGTGGAATAAATATGCACAGCAATAGCTGGCACCCTCATCTAAATTAAAAAGAAAAACTGAGTAAGCCATAGCACCCACCAAACGGACAGAATTTACTAACATTTAAATAACCATTCCCTCCTCCTCCTCCTCCCTCAGCAGACACACATGCCTGAAAACCAGGAAGAAGAAGAGTGACACATATACACAAACATCAAAGACGAGTATTTTCAAACCCTGAGGAGATATGAACATCATCTTTGAAATATCAAGCACCTTGATTCCCAAAGGAAATCAAAGAGCTTCATCTTGAACAAAACATAGGGTTAATTTCATCTGCTACTATGAAATTCTGGGTAAAGATATAAAAACCAACAATGATCCAACTGGCATTAGATATGAAATTTAGGGAGGCTTTCTGACACCTTCCTGGTTGAATGGAGTTGCACTCGTTGGTACAGGCACATGGGGCAACCCATTTCACCTCCGCCCTAACGACCAAAGTAGGGGGTCTCCAATGACTGCTCAGTGGTCAGAGCCAGCAGACACACAAAGCCTGAATCACACTACCCCGAAGAGGTACCGCCTGGGGAATCAATGCCATCACTTCCTGTAACACCTGGACAGTTTTGAAAGGCTTCTCAGTCAAAGGACTGGCCCAATCTGAGTTGGCTTAGCTTGTGGGATCGGATGAGGCCACAGGGCACAGGGGGATGGTTGTGAAGACTTAGCAGCATCCCAATAATGCCTAATTCCCAACATGAAGAAAAACAAGAATTAATTCAAAACTTGACTTGTGATGATGAACATATCACTGCCAGCTGTCATACTGGGATCCATCTCTCACTTTATAGACTGAGTCAGACTGTTCCACGTACACCGGTCCCGCCCACCAAAAGGGAAGGGTGCAAAGTATGCTTAGCAACAGGGAGATGCTTCATGAGAAGGAGTTTGGGATTAACCGTATAAACAAGTGTCCAAGTATGTACATTTATCATACACACACACACATACACACAAAGTGCAGTAAAATATTAAAAGGTACAGACTTAAAGGGTGCAGTTATTTACAAGATTAAAATTGTGCATTTACACAGTAAACGAAGGACACCGTAAGACACAGTTAGGCAGGAAGCCTGACCAAGCAGTGCGTTTCTGGATAATTAACTAAACCTTAATTATGGCAAGAAGGGAGACTTGCTCATCTATAAGAAAATGTCAACAAAATCCCACAGAAGCCATAAAGAAAAAGTAACTTACAAAGCAGTTTTTAGAAAGACCCAGACTTTTCTCAAATTCTCTATTCTATCAGTGTTGCCCGTGTCTCGGGAGAGTGTGTCTCTGTAATGATCCTCTCTGTAGATACATATATGAGAGTTTTAAAGCAAAGGTAAAACATAAATAAGGTTGTGCTTATCTTATAGTAATAGAAATGACTTGTCTTCCAACATAAATAGAACTGCAAGGGTTTACTGCATTTTTTAGAAAGTATTAATTAGTTAATGGAATAGCAGTCAAGTTAACTCTGACTTGAAAAATCTGTAACAAACAACTTTCTGAAAAACACCTCAGCTTACAGCAATGTTTGATCACTCTTTCATACTGTTGTTTTCATAAGAATAATAATTTAGAGAATAACAATTATAAATAGAATAAACTATAAAGTCCTGAGAAACGCACTGCCTGAAAACTATCTTGTTACAAAACAGAATTTATACATAGTGCTCGAGGAGAATGCCATTAAGAACCATGCAATTTTAAGGCAGTTAGTAAACTATGCAGATGACCACAGTTATGTGCTTGTGCATGTGCATGTATAGATATACAATAAATGTACATAAATGTGGTATAACACAATGTAAAACATTTATATAGCAGGAATTCCAATTACAACTATTTTTTACAGCACTTAAAAAAGACATCATATCCTGAACTCAAACATACCCATAATTTAATTTCATAAAAGATTTTAGTATCCCTCACACACTCACGGTCAATTAATCAACAGAAAAATATAAAAGTGAACTTTCTGTTCATATGGAAATACCTTACAAGCATAAAGCAACATGTGCCAACCCCACTTTATTGTTTTTTTTTAATGCTGGGTGGGGAGCTTAGTTTTATTATACTACCCTATTAAGATAGTTACAGCATGCTCAAATATATTCAAATACTGCCAGCACTGTTATATAAGTTTATTATGGCACCCAAACCAAACTTGCATTTTCTCAAATTTGTACCTTCTCATTATAATCTCTTTCTGTTGCTGAACAACTTCTATGGACAAAGGTTCCACCCTCATGGCTAATAATGGCATGCAATGTCGCTATGAACCATGCAACATGAAAATGGTGGCAGAGTGAGTACTTACGGGTACATGGCCATTGTCGTCAATTTAACAAAGATATCTTTACTGGGTGCCTCAGTGGTATTGCAAGTGAAGGCTTGTGGTGGAGGCATTTTGTGTTTCCTGCAGAAATCAGCAGGTGAAATACTATATTCTTGTTTAACTTCATGCAGGTCTGACTTTGCAGCTATGATTAAGCAAGGTATTCTGCTGTCCATAAAGTGTTGCTGTGGAATAAAAAATGAAACAAAAATCTGATGACAAGTTCAAAAATTACCTCTGTTTAATCAAATGTATACTAAAAATTTTCTCTGGCTAGGCAAAGCAACAACAGTGGGCCATGTCAGTCAATCTCGTAACACGATCAGGACCACTTTTCTAATGCTGGTAACAACATAAACCGGTAATGCTTCTTCAGATTCATCGGACTTGAAAATTTTTTTAATGAAAAAGACATATTTTGAAATAAAAAGAAATCCATAAAGTCCTCTATTCTAAAGCACACTGCTTTCTTTTTTCGTATTACCTTAAGTCTTTTTTTTAAAAAAATATTTTTTATTAACTTCAAAGAGGAAGGGAGAGGGAGAGATAGAAAAATCAATGATGAGAGAGAATTATTGATTGGCTGCCTCTTGCATGCCCCACACTGGGGATCGAGCCTGCAACCTGGGCATGTGCCCTTGGCTGAAATCGAACCCAGGACCTTTCAGTCCGGAGGTCGGCGCTCTATCCACTGAGCCAAACAGGCTAGGGCTACCTCCAGTCCTTAAGCACACGCATTTATATACTACATTTTATATAGTGTCCGTCATGCTGGATATAAACATTAAAAAATATATTATATAGAATCTCCCATGTTTTCAGAATTCAAAACCATTGTTTTTAATGGCTGTTTAATAGACCACTGGATTATTTTATCTTAATTTGGTAAAGTATCCTCTCCTATTCTTAGACATCTAAATTATTTCTAGTTTTTTGCTATTAAAAATAATGCTAGAATAAATTCCTTTGTATATACAGTTTTATGTCACCCAATCTAAATACTATATTATATAGTATATATTTTATAACAAGAATTAAATCTTGTTAAAATCTCAGTGACTGATAACTTTTCTAGCCTCTGGTTTTCCCCCCTTGCTCTGTTATTATTCATGATGGACTGGCAATACACTGCCCATGTGCGTCCCTAACATCCAAAAGACCTTCCATTGATACAGGGGTGCACATCGGAGCCATGCATGGAAAAAAAGGTTTTTAAAAATACAGATGTCTGGGACCTTACACCTCACACCAGAACCTTTAGGGACAGGACACAGATGTATATACTTCTTAAAAGCTCCACAAATGATTTTCTTGGTTAGAAAGCACCACATGACAATTCCATTAAACTCCATATAAAGTTAAACTTAGTTATACACCAAAGGAGCAACAAACCTTAAAAATCCTGGCACAGTATTCAAAGGATTTGGGATTACTGACATCATATACGAGGCATACAACGTCACAAATGATCTCAGCCTCAGTTAGAAATTCCGATTCTGAGATATCATGCAACTTGTAAAAAGAAAAAAATAATGAGAAACATAAATATCATAATATCAATGAATAATTAAAGTCATGATATTTTACTATTTGTTTAACTTAACTTCCTAATTAAAAGATACTAGTTAAGCTTAAATTTTCAGACCATTTTCAAAAGTGGGAAGTGCGAACAAGTATCTTCTCATTTTGTGAATTAAAAATGGTGATTAGGATTTACATTTACTGAGTGACTAAAGTGTACTGGGCAGACAGACCCTTTACCTGCATTCTCTACGTTCTATAGGTAAGACGACAGGCTATGAGATTAAGTCCACTGCTTAAAATAAACTTGCAACAAATCATTACACCAAAATTTCAACATAGGTATGATTCAAAGTCTATTTTCATTCTACCATACTGCCTTTGCTCCCCACCCATCAAAAACACAAAGCAAAGAACTTTTCACGCTATGCTCCGCTTGTTCTACTTTACTGCCTGTACTTTTTAAATGTTAACTATAAAACTTCTGAAGAAATATCTCATCTATGCCATGGTAATAATCCAACAAAGTAAAATCCAGGACTGAGTTATAAAAGACAGTGCTTCTTTGCTGAGGAGAAGAAAGGGGAAGTGTAGAGTCAGAAGTGACTCAATATACTCCAAATAAAACACTATTATAACACGAACATTCAGACGGGAAAGATGCTAATTTACAAATAACACTGTAAGAATAAAAACAGGAAAATTAACAAAAAATATTTACTGAGTACACAGTAGGCAAAGAATAGGAGATAAATAAGGTTTAGTAAGAAATTGGCAAAAAAACTTTTATCAAAGAGTAAAACTCAAGTGATCATTTGTCTGGCAGAACCTGTTAGCAGTTTCTAATATTAGCTATCTTAAGAAACTCAGGCTCAGAGAGAGTAAGCCACTTGCCTGAGGTAACACAGCTAATCAATAGTCAACCAGCGTTCAAAATGAAATCTGACTGGGTCAAAAGAGAACATATAATCGTTTTCTACTGCATTTCATAGTATCTTTTCAGTTATATTCTTCTTTCATTCATTTTTCTTAGGCTCACACATTTGTTAAGTATACTCCTTCCCTGCTAAACAGATAAAACCCAATTCTGATTATAGATACACTATCAAGCACCTGCACTAAGGTTTTCATATTAATTTCTAATTAACAGTAGAGGATAATATTTTAAAATAAAAGGGCAAGAAAAAGTAAAGTGTTAATATTTTTACTTTCTTATTGTAGTATAACATACAATTAAACACACAAATAGATTAATTTTTACTTATAGCTATATCTTTGTAATCACCATAAATATCAAGGGGATTAAAATTAATTTCAATGAATAAACCAGGTGTGGGGGGGAAATCACATGAAATTCCACATACAGCCATTAAATTAAACCCAATTAGTTTCCAAAGAGTCTTTTAAAAATATACATAATCATCATCTTTATATACCAGAAAACTTACCAATAAGTATTTCTCTTGTCCATATACATAAACAGTGTTAATCGCATAGTAGGATTTATGATCATCACGAATTTTCTTCTGCCTCTGAAAACAATAAAAAAATTTAATATTTATAGTAAGATATTACAGCAACTAGTTGTCATCAATACATATACCCGTGGGTCTGTCAAATAAAAGGGCATTTTTCCCTGTACTATATATTATTTTTCAGTACAAAGGAGGTAGTGATTTTATGTTTCTTAATCCTTTTCAAAAAATATATATTTTATTGATTTTTTACAGAGAGGAAGAGAGAGAAATAGAGAGTTAGAAAAAAACAATTTTGTAGGATAAAATTGTATTTTTCTCACCATTAAGTTTCTTCCAAGAAGGGCCTGAAGAACTCCACTTTTCCCACAGTTTTTCATCCCAATGACATTACATCTGAACACATTTCTTTGAGTCTGTCTTTTCTGAAGGTCTATCTTTTTATCTCTTGTTACTAAAAAGAAAAAAACTAATTGTTACTAAAATAAAAAAAAACCCACTTAGACTCACTGACCTTCATTTACCTTCTGCAAAACAGGGTACTGCTACTTTTCTCTTATCAATAAATAAACATACTGTACAACAGTCAAGCTGTGTGTGGAACAAAATACTAAATATGATACAGAAGGGCCTCATTTGGTGGAAAAGATGCATATCTGAAAAGTTGGCTGCCAACTGGACTTCTAGTAACCAAATGAAATTTATCCTATATAATGAAAGCCCAGTGACCAAACAGCAGAATGACTGAATGACCGGAACAACTGCGGCCCCCTGACCTTGCCAGCCCTGCCCCCAATCAGCCCCAATCAGCCCTCATTGGGGCAGGTCGGTCGACTGGACCCCACCAATGCACAAATTTATGCATTGGGCCTCTAGTTTAATAATAAAATACATTTCATAAGGAAAATGATATCTTAAAAATGAATTAAAATCACAAATATAGCCTATATTATATCTCACCTATTTTTTTTCCTGTGATAAGTTATTGTCATAACGAGTTACAAGCTAAAAGATGCTCTCTGGAATCTGCCCTCTCTTGGATCTATGAATGGTAAAGGGATATGCACTGCGGGGTTAGCTGGCCTTTCCAATGGAAATCTGTAAAAGAGGTAGGCCAGGAAGCAATGCTGTATCAGCAGAGAAATGGGGCATCTCTTCTTGAGGTACAGAGACCCTAAGCTATAGCTAAAGATTCAATTGCAACAAAGCTCAATAACTGAAAATGATAACACACACACACACACACACACACACACACACACACACATTAGTTATGGGTTAAAAAAGTTATAGAACATCCATAAGATGACAAATTATTTAGCATCAAAGATATATAAAAGTCCATTAGTGATACAGAAAGATGTCCACAGTATTTTGTTGCATGAAAAGCGCCTCATGCTGGCTAGCAGTTAGTTCCTTCCTCTTTGATGATGAACTAAAATACTGTTTGTTCATTGGTTAAGAGGGTTAAGGGCTCCGTCAGTTTAAGACGGGCTGTCTTCTTGTGCTGGGGCTTCCTGTAAGATGTGGCATTCCCCCCTCCCCCCCATTGGGATATAAGAAACTCTTGATATATCAGTTCCCAAATGTGTTATTTTCATTCCTGTGGGTTTTCTTTAAGTGGAAGACATTGCTTGGCAAGAATTTTAAGATTTGTGAAAAATTTATGAATGTGGAAAATGGATACAAAGCTGAGAGATGTACAATCAGTGCAATATCAGGTTCATGTGTTAATATGCATTGTTTTAATGTTCAAAGAAAATTAAAACACATATTTACTTCATGCCAAGCACTGTTAACTATATTTTTATTTTATTTTAGTATTTAAAAATATGTATTTTATTGATTTTTCACAGAGAGGAAGAGAGAGGGATAGAGAGTTAGAAACATTGATGAGAGAGAATCATCGATCAGCTGCCTCTTGTACACCCTCTACTGGGGATGTGCCAGCAACCAAGATACATGCCCTTGACCGGAATCGAACCTTTCAGTCCGTAGGCCGATGCTCTATCCACTGAGCCAAACCGGTTCGGCATTAACTATATTTTTAATGCCTGTGGCTCCCCCTGATTTTCATCAGTGGAGTAGCCTCAGGGGTAAACTAGAAGTAAAACCTTTGCTTTTTTTTTTTAAATGTATTTTATTCATTTTTTACAGAGAGGAAGAGAGAGAGGGAGAGAGCCAGAAACATTGATGAGAGAGAAACATCTATCAGCTGTCTTCTGCTCCCCGCCACTGGAAATGTGCCCGCAACCAAGGTACATGCCCTTGACCGGAATGGAACCTGGGACCCTTCAGTCCGCAGGCCTACGCTCTATCCACTAAGCCAAACTGGTTTCGGCCTTTGCTTTCTTTTTTGATAAACAATAAAGCCAAGCATCTTAACTCAAAAGGAATGATCAAATCATAGGGAAAACAAATCATAGTGTAGACAAGGAAGACTAGCAAAGATATATTTATGTTCACTCTTTTTACATATGAAAGTGAAACCTTCAAAATGTTTCTAACTTCTTTTACTAATTATATTTACTTACCTGTAATGGCTGCAGCTTGAGACTCTTGTTCAGTCAATATTGAATAGCCCAAGTAGCCCAGATATTCCAGGCATCGCTGTACATCTAAATAGGTCGTGAGCCTAAGAAACAGAAGAGTTTAAAATGTGAGAAGTTCCTCAATGAACATTTATAGAAAAAAAAAATTCCAATAGCTCAAATAATTTTACCAGCAGATGCAGATGACTTTTGTCAGGCTGCTTTAATTTCCCACACGCCCCACCATGGCCCTTTCTACAATGCATTCTTACGGCAGAGAAGGGAGGAGAATGCGAGATGTGGGGGGATTCCATATCTCCCTGCCCAGAGAGAGCAAGGCCACTGAGATGAGCAGTGAGGTGCTGGTAAATCTAGAGCAGGGAGTTTTGAAAATAATTTGCTTCCCAACTCACAAAGTGCACTGCAAATACTGGCTAGTGGAACACTTAATGATAATCTGAAAGGGTTTGTGAACGGAGCAAAAATAACTAAAAGGTACAAGTCTTTTTGTGGGATAACACCACTCACACAATATCTTTACCTAATTACTTGAAATTAGATAGTCTTTTTATGATCTGAAAAAAAAATAGATTCTGGAATTAAGAAAAGTTACTCTCACCAAGATTAAAGTAATGATGTCCTCATATATGACCAGAGGATTTCCTTAGCACCCTAAATACAATGTCTGCTAGGCTATACCCAGACTGCAGACAAACTCTCACTAAGAGTGCGTGACAAACAATGAAAACCCTTAAGTCTTCAGTGCCAAGTGAGATATGCTCTTCCCATATACTGAAGGTGTAAAGAATTTTGCAATAGCAATGATGTTTCTAATTCTCTTAATAAAAAAAGGATTGAAATTTAGCTCACTTTTGATATGACTTATTACTGTTTCCATGTACATCATCCAAAAGCAAACAGATCCCTTCCCTATCAACCCTGCTTATTATGATGGAAACACCTAGTCAGATCTGAAAAACTTACAAAATGATTAACGTAGTGCAACATAATTTTAAAGTAGTGGTAATTCTAGAGCAAACAGGTGAGCTCTATACTCACGTCCACTGGGAGAGGAATCCCTGGTAGGTTATCCAGCCTCTTTCATTTGTACAAACGGTGTTATTCACATCGGGCCCCCACGGTATGTAAGGGAAAACTTTAAACAAATCTTTAAGCTCATCAGGTGACAAAGCACAGTCTCTATCCTGAAGATACACAAGGAAATATACATAATGTTTAGAAATCTGATTAATTTCCAAACACGAAAGCCCCTCATCTAGTAAAACTATGCTTCTAAAAACTAACATACGAAAAAAAATTTACATTTTATCAAGAAAATGTCTTACATGTTTATAAGAAAACTTATACAAGAGTCTATAAACTAGACTTATTCATCTTGAGAAAACAATAAAAATAAGAGTATTTTTACTAGCTTAACTT
This sequence comes from Vespertilio murinus, assembly GCA_963924515.1. Lineage (NCBI taxonomy): Eukaryota > Metazoa > Chordata > Mammalia > Chiroptera > Vespertilionidae > Vespertilio > Vespertilio murinus. The sequence continues at coordinate 27,416,176 of OZ004718.1, read as the reverse complement.
AAGAGAGTTTAAGCAATTTTTGGCTACGTGACATGAGTACCCCAAAGCTAAGGGAACAGAGTTAAGTCACTCACTGAAAAATATCTTATCATGAAAAATTACAGCTAAGAGCTTACCAAATCATGTTTGTCAAAGGTGCTTTGGAGAAACAAATACGCATGATGATTTAATTCAGTAGTGCAATCAGGAGGTATTTTTAGCCTGTTGATGAAAAAATTTAAGAGTAAAACAAATCATTAAATATTGAAATTTAACCTAAGAAATGAATATGAAACTGCACAAGTCTTTTTGTGGGAAAACACCGCTCACACTATACCCTGGCTGAAGACAGGTGGACTTTGCCAGGGAAAGTCACTAGAGTGGCCCGGCAAGCCTCAAGGTCAAAATAATGCTCATTCCGAGCTGACATGTAAAGTGTTCTTAAATATCTGAAGGGCAGGTTGAAATAAAGTTTTTTTATAAATAATACTGATTAAACTATTAACAGTTTTGTTCCTCCTCTATAAACAAATTGTGAGTCATAATTATATCAACACGGTAATGAGTTGAAAATGATGCAAAGAGATGTTATTTCTGCTCCATTTGACCTTTTTGATTCACTTAAATTTAGTTCAATAAACGTTTATCAAATGCACTGAGCCAGGCACCAGGGACACAAAAAGAAGGCAGGCCTCTCCACCATTCAAGTGGAAGACGGGCCACGGAGAACTGCACTATTACAACAGAACGGGACAAGTATGGGCAGCTAAGGATGCTTGGGAGGCCACGTGAACTGGAATGTGTCTGGCCTGGGGATGGGAAGGTGTCAGCGCCGCTGAGAGACCCTGTCAAATGAACTGAGACTTGAAGGATAAGAGGAATTAATTAGGTTGAGGGGAGAGGAGGGGAGACAGTGGAAATACCATGGGTAGAAAATGTGATTGGCGGACTATAAATAGTTTCGTATTTACTTCTAGACTGAAGGCAGGGAGTGAGCGTGAGCGGATCAGGAATGACCTCATGTGCCACGTTAAGAAGCTTGGGCTTTCTCCTGTCTTGAAGGGAAGTGCCAAGGTTACCTCTGTATTTATACACCTATTCAATCTAGCAACAGTGTGAAGGACAGAGGCAGAGTTTAATAAGAAAGCTAGAAAAATTCAAGAGGTGGCTCTAAGCGGCTATTTTGCAGAAAATTCAAGGCAGAGAAATAAAGACAATAATAAAAATATTGAAAGAGATAATAGAGCCACAGAGCCATAAGAGATGGGAGTTTTCCCACTATCATACTTAAGAAAGCAATAAGCAACCCCTTGTAGAATTTATCTACCACATAAATGGTACAGAAAAGATATCTTGACGAAAACGTCATGGACAAATTCATTCATTCATTCAATATAGATTTATTGAAAAAGCTGGAAAATTACTGGAGCCAAAATTTAATTTAATAACTTTGACAAGAGAGGTTTCAAGGTAGAAGTGATTAATGGACCAGGAATCCAACCAGAAAGAACTTTGCTTCCTTAATGATTGGGGAAGAAACAAATGACAAAGTCCTTCTGAACCCTTACATACTAGTTCTGCATATTTTATTTTAGCATAGGGGTGCTATGCTAAAATAAAAAAGGATGACATGAAGATTACTTGCTGCTGAAAAAGTGAAGAAAGGCCAAAGCTTCGAAGGCCAGATCTTGGGAAGTCACCTCCCTGTTACAGGAGTGCATCCTACAGCAAGGCAGATCCTGTTTTGGGGTGACACTGGGCATACTTTTATTTATTTATCACTATGAAATTCATGCACGGGGGTGTGGGGAGGAGGTGTTCCTCAGTCTGGCCTGCATTGACACTAGCATCCCTCACCCTGGCATAATGGCTAGCACTACATTCTTTAACCTAGGCTTAATGGTTTTGCATACTGAAGGTCAAATCAAAACAAAATTCACAAGTGTTTCAATAAAAACAGAGCTGATTTCAGAATCATTCCATATATATACCCAGGTCAGCAAGAGATGGCATCAGAAGAAAGGGACAAAACATAGCCCAAAAAAGTGTATGTGTATATATATATCCTTATTGACAAAACACTTGTATTCTCCATGAGAAGAAAAGGAAAGTCTGAGCCATTCTATTAATCAGTGGCTCTCCACTGGGGATGATTTCACTCCTGAGGGAACATTTGGCAACTTCTAGAGATGCTAGACATTTTCACTTGTTACAGTTGTGGGAGGAGGTGTTACTGGCATCTAAGGATGTTCTAAAAATCTTATAATGCATGGGACAGACTCTACAGCAAAGAATCATCCAGATCAAAATGTCAATAGAGCCGAGTTTGAGAAACTCTATTTCCAATCTCTCTATAAATCTAAATTATTCCTGAGTACCCCAAAGTCTACCTATGTGCTTAATAAAGCTTTAAAATACTCGGCAAGTAAAATCAATTAGAAAGCCAGAGATACATACAAGGGGAATAAATATTCAGGCGTCAAATCCAGGTCATCATCATAACCAAATCGTCGAAGCACAGTCCAAGTAGTTTCATGTCTCCCTCTCTGGATAAAAAGTGTGTGTAAAAAAAGAAAACCTGAAATAAAATGAATTAGTAAGCACAGTTGATGTGAAAAAGGGCACAGGCTCACATGGGAGAAAAGCATGCAACGCATAATGGCTAGCACCACATTCATTGACCTAGGCTTTATAGTTTTGCATACTGAAGGTCAAATCAAAACAAAATTCACAAGTGTCTCAATAAAGACAGCTGATTTCAGAATCATTCCATATATATACCCAGGTCAGCAAGAGATGGCATCAGAAGAAAGGGCCAAAACATAGCCCAAGGAATACACTGACATTCACAAAGTTAAGTGATAAAAACAAAGGAAATTGTGTTATGGATCTTTGCGTTTTATAATGAAAAGTTCTGGTTTTCAATTTCATTTCTTATTTTACTGTGTTGTATCACACATTCTACAGGGAACATTGTATACTTGGTAAATCTGACTGATAGGCAAAATGTCTTCCCTAAAAATAATTTATACTTAAAGGATGCTTATGAATCAGAAGAACTTTAAGATAAATTTTGTTTGCTCCAGAAATCTTTCTCCTTCAGGGGGACGTCAGCATTCCTGAGATCCCACCAACTTCTCTTCCTCTAATTTATGCTGACAGTGAAGATAACTATCCCCACCAAATTGCCTGTCTATTCCGACTCCTACATGTCCAAGTTAGATTTCATATATATGAGTAAAACTAACATTTCCTTAAAGTATAAATAATGCTATAAAGACCTTATACCAAATTTTGAAATGATTGAGTTCAAAAAGGGAAAGAACACCATTCACTCACCTTTCAGTGTCAATCCACTGTCAGCCACGCCATCACTTATATGTTTTCTGACTACATTCTTGACATCTTCCAGAGCCTGAGGAGCTAACGGAGTGTTGAAACAAATTCTCTAGCAAAAAAACAAACAAACAAACAAAAACACACAATAAAAACCAGCAGTAAATATACAACATATAAAAACATTAGTCTAAAAAGCAATATTAAATCACTGAGTTGCAACCAAAAGAAACAAATTATAAATTAGGATGGCCTCTGCCTTGCATTATTTATGTAAAATACGTCACTTAGAAGGAAAGAAACCTTCCCTACGCTCCCCTTCATATTTCTAAAACACGGGGCTCTTTGTGAAGCTGTGATACAGAACCAAGAATGAAAAATAACTCAGACTTCAGATTTCATCATCCTTAATACACATCCATGTGTACCATGAAATAACGCTATCGAAGAGTACGTTTGATTCCTATGCATAAGAGTTTTATACCCTAAGCGAAGACTTAAATAGCTTGATATGAAAGATACTTTTTACATGAAACAGACTCAAGTTTACCAACATATCACTGTTTAAGCTAATAAATTCTGATAGCTTTTCTCAGCTACCCTCTCCCCGCCAAACACACGAAAACAAGGTACACAAACACCAGAAAAAGAGGAAGGTTACCTGAAAGAAGTTGAGTTCAGCATCATTGAGAGTGCCATCATTATCTTGATCAGATATTTTAAATATACGCGTAAGGGCTTTTATACAGGCTGGCTTCATCTAGAAGTCAATGAGAAAAGAAACAATTGTTTTAAAATAGCTTGAATTTTTAAATATGATTTTCATAAGTAAGGCTAAGAATAATTCTAATTGTTCTCACCATCAAATATGTAACAGCGAAAACTTTTGGACAGACAACAAGATGGCGGCAGAGGTAAAAGCCTAACTGCAGCCGCACTCAACAATTTCAAAAAATACAACTAAAATATAGAGTGGACACTATCCAGAACTACAGGAAAGTTGACTGACTGGAAATTCTACAACAAGAAGGAAAGAGAAAACCAGAAGGAAAACCAGAGGAGCTGTAAAAGCCTAAGGTACGGAGGCGCGGTGCGTGCGTGGGGAGAGGACGGAGCCAGAGAGGAGGGGCGGCTGAGTGCCTGGCTGGCGTTCCCCAGCGGGAAGGAGATAAAAGCTCCGGACTGTGCTGAACCCCAACTCGACTGCACTGAACCCCAGTTCTGGGCGAGACCCCGGGGGTCCCAGGCTCATACAGAGGGAATCTGGGCTGTAAGGCTGAAGCTCAGCAGAGGACGAGAAAGGCAGAGCCCCGGAGTCGCGCACATTGCGCGCAGAGGAGGGACTGTTCGCTGAGCTGCTGAATTGCCCCAGCGGGAAGGACTCAAAAGCTCAGGACTGTGCTGAGCCCCAGTTCTGACTGCACTGAACCCCAGTCCTCGGCAAGACCCTCGGGCCCCAGCCTCATACAGGGGGAATCTGGGCTGTAAGGCAGAAGCTCAGGCGAGCGGCGAAAAGCAGAGCCCCTGAGTCGCGCACATTGCATGCACAGAGGACAGACTGTTGTTTGGGCCACGAGATCGCCCTAGCGGGATGGAGACATAAGTTCCGGACTGTGCTTAACCCCACTTCCAACTGCTCTGAACCCCAGTTGTGGGCTTGTTGGGGGAGAGACTACACTGTCTGGTAGCGGGCGAAGCTCTAGGGTGCCTTTCTCTCAGAGGTGCTTGCGTGAGTACCAAAGGACACTGAGGAACACTGAGACTCAGGAACCTCAGAGGGCGGGGCTAACCGGAAGCCAAGGCTGTAGGCTCCACCCAGAAACTCCGCCCCATCCAAGCTGAACTCAGAGAGGCTTTTGCAGGTTTCCAAGTCTAGTGGAATAAGGTTGTCTCCTGGCATAGACACAGCTGATCCTCCCAACCTACCAACTCAGGGAAGCAGTGAAAATGCCGAAACAAGGAAACAGATCACAAACGAAAGAAATGGAGGACAAAAAGCGACGGGATATAGAATTCAAAACCACGCTTATAAGGTTGTTCAACAATCTCTTAGAAAAGGCGGATAAAATAAATGAGACCTATGAGGATATGAAACGGGATCAACTAGAAATAAAGAATACATTCTCTGAAATAAAAAATATTATACAGAGTCCTAAAAACAGATTGGAAGATTGCAAGAATCAAGTCCAAGATTTGCAACACAAAGAGCCAGAGGACACTCCTCCACAGAAGCAAGAAGACAAGAGAATCCAGAAAGTTGAAGATGGTGTGAGAAACCTCTGGGACAACTTCAAGCGAACCAACATCAGAATTATGGGCATACCAGAAGATGACAGAGAGCAAGATACCAAAAACATATTGAAAGAAATAGTGACAGAAAACTTCCCCCACCTGGTGAAAGAAATAGACTTACACGTCCAGGAAGCACACAGAACCCCAAACAAAAGGAATCCAAAAAGAACCACACCAAGACACATCATAATTAAAATTCCAAGAGCTAAAGACAAAGAGAGAATATTAAAAGCAGCAAGACAAAAGCAGGTAGTTACCTATAAAGGGGCACCCATACGACTGTCAGCTGATTTCTCAACAGAAACCATGCAGGCCAGACGGGAATGGCAAGAAATATTCAAGGTGATGAATAACAAGAACCTACAGCCAAAAATACTCTACCCAGCAAAGCTATCACTCAGAATCGAAGGCCAGATAAAGAGCTTCACAAATAAATTTAAGCTAAAGGAATTCATCACTGCCAAGCCAGAATTATATGAATTGTTAAAAGGGGTTCTTTAGAAAGAGGAAGAAAATAAAGATAAAAATTATGAACAAACACGTAACTATCAACAAGTGAGTCTAAAAACCAAGGGAAGTAAAAATCGTGATGAACAATATTAACTGGTGAATATAATAGAATCAGAGGTATGGAAGGGGAGTGGACTGATTATTCTCGGGGAAATGGGGAGTGGAGCGGGGAGGGAAGAGACTGAACATAAACTGCACCTATGGATAAGGACAATGGGGGATGGGGAAAGGGCAGAGAATTGAATGGAAACTTGGTGTAGGGGAGCAATGGGGGGAGGGGGGGAATGAGGAACATTTGTAATAATATGAACAATAAAGATTTATTAAAAAAAAAAGAAAAAAAAAATATGTAACAGCAAATACAACCAGCATGAGAAATGAACTAAAGCAAAGCCATTTATTTTTATACTCAAATCTTTTAAAGTAAATGAGGACCAATATTTGGAATGATCAAATGCCCTCCTCATGACCACAAATCCTCCAACGATTGACAAAAGAAGTACATCTTTAGAGAATATTCATTCTTCTAGTCATATCTATATACTAGAGGCCTGGTGCACGAATTTGTGCACGGGTGGGGTCCGGCTGGCCTGGCCAAGGGGAGGGGCCGAGGGAGGTTGGCTGGCTGTCCTGCCCCCTTTGGGGTGGGGGTGGGGCTGACTGGGAGCAGCGCTGGCTGGGGAGAGGGGCCACAGGAGGTTGCTTCCTGTATGTAACTAGGAACAAACCTGCAATCTCTGTATGTGCCCTGACCAGGAAACCAGCTCATAACCCTTTGGGGTACCAATGATGCTTCAACCAACTGAGCCAACTGGCCAGGGGCAGGCTTAATTTTTAATATGATCTTTTTTGTTGATCCCAATCTGTGTTAAAGGCTGTTATTGGCTAAATAAAAGCTTCTGGTATAGCTTAGACTCAACACTTGTTCTTGTGTAAAACAAGGGATAGTCTCCAAATTTGCAGATTTGACTTCAAGCAGATCCACCTACAAAATGAATAACAGATGGTGGTATTTTATTCAGGTGATTGGGGAAGGGGCACAGGTGGGGTGATTAGCAGAACTTAGCAGGCCTAAGCAAAAAGCAATTAAAGAACTGAGAACTAACAGAGGCGATTTAATGTACCAGTAGGCTAAAGGCTCAGAGGTAAATCTCTATAGTATGAGACTGCTTCCCAAATTTCCTTGATCATAAGATTAAATTTCCTGGCTGAATCAGAATGTAGCCTGTGTTTTTAACAAGTATGTCTAGTGACTACGATCAAGCGAATTTGGGAAATTCTGGATTAAGAGTAAATTAGAAAGAAGCATTCTAATTAAGGAATAGTAAACCAGGATTAAGGAAAAGTAAATCAGGGTCAGATTAACGGATAACTCAGATTAAATATTTATACCAGAGGTCAGCACTTTTTCTGTAAAGGGCTACAAAGCAAATAAACAACAGGAAAAATCAAGAAAGTCATGGGAATACAAAATATAATAAAATTTCCACTACATTTTTATTGATGAAATTCAAAATATAATAATAACAGTATAAATTTGCTATACAGGTCTACTAATGAGAAGAATGAAAATCTTCTAAAGAGTTAACTTTTTGCTAGGTTGGGATTCAAAATTAGTATTCTATATCATAAAAATTGCAATGTTTACCTGTTAATACTGATCTGTAAAATTTTACATATTTAAAAATATATATATTTTATTGATTTTTTGCAGAGAGGAAGAGAAAGGGATAGAGAGTTAGAAACAATGAGAGAGAAACATCGATCAGCTGCCTCCTGTACACTCTCTACTGTGGATGTGCCTGCAACCAGTACATGCCCTTGACCGAAAAAGAACCTGGGACCCTTGAGTCCGCAGGCCAATGCTCTATCCACTGAGCCAAACCAGTCAGGGCAAAATTTTACATATTTTATCTTTGAAATATGTCTTTTTGCACAGTTACGTACTGCAAGTACTGATACATATCCCTACACATATAATTTAAAAATATATATTATTGATTTTTTTTACAAAGAAGGATAGAGAATTAGAAATATTGATGAGAAACATCGATCAGTTGCCTCCTGCACATCCCCTACTGGGGATGTACCTGCAACCAAGGTACATGCCCTTGACCTGAATTGAACCTGGGACCCTTCAGTCCACAGGCCGACGCTCTATCCACTGAGCCAAACTGGTTAAGGCCATACACATATAATTTTAATTGGGCACATTCATTGCTTGGAAAGTGTTTGTAGAATTATATTAGATTCTTTTCTTGATTTTCGCCTGCTAGAAATGTCATTATACAGCAGCTTAGTCAGTCCTGATTGAAGACTGGGTGGAAGCTCCTCAACTGCAGAGTCAAACGAAGTATGAAACGTGGAAATTTCTTTCGTGCTTGCACTGAAGTAACTGTAGTTTGAGCTTAGAACATAAAACTGCTTTTCCAACTATAAATTGACTTTTTTCTTTTCTTGTTTTGGCATGATAGATAAAGCACTGATAACAAAATAAAGCATCACAGTACAGCGATACGTGTGGTACTGAGATACTGTCAAGTTCTAGCTGTGCCAGTGCAGTCAGCAGTGCGCCAAGCAGCACTCGGCCCTGAGAAGTGTGAGCACCACATACAAGCTCTGCTGTAGCTACTCAGCTCTGCCTCTGTGGCAGGAAAGCAGCCACAGACAAACATAAAGGAATGAAGATGGCTGTGATGCAATAAAACATTATTCATGAATGATAAATTCTAAATGTCACGTAATTTTCCCATATCACAAAATATTACTCCTTTTGATTTTCCCCTCAGTCATTTAAAAATGCAGCCCTGGCCCTGGCCAGCAGCTCCGTGGTCAGAGCGTCGGGCACATACCTCCATTGCAGGCTCAAGTGCTGGCCAGGAAGGCAGCCAATCAATGTGTCTCTCTCACATTGATGTTTTTCTCACTCTGTCTCTCCCCCTCCCTTCCACTCTCTCTAAAAACCAAAAAGAAAAAAAAGAGAGAGATAATACCAGTGAAAATGTAAAATGTATTTAGCTCATAGGTTATACAAAAAACAAGGGGCAGACCAAATGTGGCTCACTGGTCAAAGCAGCCAACCACTCACCTATATTATAAACTTTTCCTGAAAATATCTACAACTTTTTATTTCTTAAATACTCAACAGTAAAAAGACAAATAACTCAAGAAATAGCCAAAAGACTTAAACAGACATTTCTCCAAAGAAGATATACAAATGGCAAAATAACCACAAGAAAAGCTGAACAACATCATTACCCATCAGGGAAATGTAAATCAAAACGATAGTGAGATACCACTCACATCCACTATGGCTATTCTATTTAATAAAAGGTTAATATGCAAATCAATTAACCAGTGGAACGACTGGTTGTTGTGACCACACTGACCACCAGGGGGCAGACGCTCAACGCAGGAGCTGCCCCTGGTGGTCAGTGTGCTCTCATAGGGGGAGCGCTGCTCAGCCAGAAGCCAGGTTCAGGGCTGGCGAGTGCAGCTGTGGTGGCGGGGAGCAGGCCGAAACCGTCAGCTGGACATCCCCCAAGGGCTCCCAGCCTGCAAGAGGGCACAGGCCAGGCAAATTTCATGCACCATGCCTCTAGTAATAATATATAAAAAAGTGGGTGGAGGGGAAGGAACAACTATTGGCAAAGAGGTGAAGAAACTGGAACCTTAATACTATTTAGTGGTTCCTCAATAAGTTAAACATAGAATTACTATGTCACCTAGCAACTTCATTACTAATTATACAAAGAAATTGAAAACAGATGTTCAAACTTGTGTGTTAATGTTTATAGCAGTTATATTCACAACAAGAGGCCCAGTGCACAGATTTGTGCATCAGTGGGGTCCCTCGGCCTGGCCTGAGGGGATCAGTGGACTTCTGTGTTGCTGCAGCCCGGCCTTAACCCCCAGCTTGTGGGGCTTCAGCCCGCTGTCCCTGTCAATCCTGCACAGCACCAAGTAGTGCGAGAAGTGGCAGGTGGCCAGGGAGGAGCCTGAACCAGGGCCGGCCACTGCGCTGCTCCCCCTCATCCCAGCCCCACTGCACCTGCTGCTGCTGCCCAGTAGGCTCGCTACTGCTTTGCTTCAATCTCCACGCACCCATCTTAGGGTGATACTGGCACGCCCATGACCACACAGCCACTGTTTGTCATTGTAGCCTCGCTCCTCGTGCCTACTCAGTCCTGATGCTGGGACCAGGAGACATGAGCTGTACGCCTGTTGGTCAGCTGAGCAGCCCTTCCGCTGTTGAAGTGCACTGACCACCAGGGGGCAGCTCCTGCATTGAGCGCCTGCCCCCTGGTGGTCAGTGCAAGTCATAGCTACTGTTTGAACAGTTGCTTAGGCTTTAATATAATAGATAGATAGCCATAAACATGTAAAACATAAACATGTAAAACATAATGTAAAAGATGTAAAACATGTAGCCATAAACATGTAAAACAACCCAAAGTCCATCAATAGATAAGTGGATAAACAAAATGTGAAACAGATCCATATAATATTGTTTAGCCATTAAAGAAATGAAATGCTAATACATCTACAACATGGACGTACCCTGAAAACATTACTATGCTATGTGAAAGTCAAACAGAAAGACCACATGCTGTATGAGTCCATTTATATGCAATGTCCACAAAAAGCAAATCCATACAGATAGAAAGCAGACTGCCCAGGGTTGGGGGGGATGGGGGTAATTACTAATGGGTACAGGGTTTCTTTTTGGGGTGATGAAATGTTCTGGAATTAGACAGTGGTAATGAACACACAACTGCGTGAATATACTAAAACCTCCGAAATGCACACTTTAAGTTTTATGGTATGTGAATTTTAAATAACAAATAATGAATTTTAAAAGTACATGGCAAAATATTATTCAATTTTAGATATTTCATTAAGGAATTACTGAATTTCTTAGCTATGAAACAAAAAGGAGTATTCAAGTTTTATTACATGTTGTACCTATGTCAAATAACTACACAAGTTCTTTCTTTGTGTATGTTTTTAAGTTTATGGACTTTATAGTAGCAAAGCAACTAGACCACTAGCTAAGTCTTTGGGCTTTTTGCTGTTATTATTGCCAATTCTCCTGTTTGTTCTAACGGCATTTCCTGAATTAGTATTTTATCTGAAATACTTTTCTGAGTAATGTAAATATCTTTGAAGAAAAATACCTAGAAAATGTAAGTATAATAAACAATAAATTTAAATCACAGAAGTTTACAATAATACTTAAAATTTAAAGTTACTAAAAATCACTACCACATTAGCATTAGTTCCTACACATTCCATCCCCTATTAACACAAAATGGGGAGTTGGGAGTGGTGGAGGGAAGGGTTACCTCTTTCTCCTCTGGGCAGTACAAGGGCCCTGTAGGATGAAGAACAGCTTTCTGGGCATAATAGAAGAGCTCTGATATGTTCTTCAGATTTTTTGCTGAACACTAAAAAAAAAAAAAAAAAAAAAAAAAAAAAGTTTAAAATTTTACAATCTGGAAGCAATTATGAGAGTTAAAACCACCAATATAAGTTAATAAAATTCCTCAAAGAAACTGAAAAAAAAAAAAAAAAGCATTTTTCTTAGTGGATATCACAAGATGGTTGTCTACAAAGAGCTAAGAGGCCAACTTCAAGTTCCCTGTTTTATTTGGTTTACATGACTTCCCAAACAGCAGGAAATTTATTCCATCCCACATCTCCCCAGCCTCCTATTCCCAACCTCAATTTAGTGAGAATTCACCAACAGCAAATTTCAAAATCAAACAAGGCATACCTCCACACAGGTTTCTATTTCGGTGTACTGGTTCATAATAGGAAGGATGGTCTCCATACTACTATATTCCACTAGATCAGATTTGTTCCCAACCAATATCAAAGGCAACCTGAAATAAACAGGGCACACTGTAATACTGAGGAAGACAACATACGTTAGATTTATATTTTAATGTACACTAACCTATTCTAACTAATAAGATTTACTTATCTCCCCAATATGAACCTTCTACTGTAGTCAGCTCAGCTCACTAGAAAGCATATTCAACAAATATTGAGTACCTATGATAGGCCAGGTACTGCTGTAGGCTTTAAGGACATAAGGCAGAGTCCATCCCACTCTAATAGTGTCACTAGGAAATGGACAACAGGCAAATAAACAAACAAGACAATTTCCAATTGTGTTAAGTGCTATGAAGAAAAAAAAACAGGGGCATGTAGGCTACAGTAATGAAAGGGAACTAATTATATGTGGTAATCAGGGAAATCTTTCTAACAAGGTGGCGGCTGAGTCAAGGAGTGAAGGATGAAATGGAATCTGCCATTGAAGAGCCAGGGAAGAGCTGGGCAGTAAGAAGGGACAACATGTACAAAGACCCCAAACTAAAAAAAACCACATCTTGTTTAGTCCAAAAAACAGAAACAATGAGAGAGTGGCTGGAGAGTCCCGAGCAAAAGAGGTATGAAATGGGGATGGGGAGAGCAGCAAAGGTCAGACACATAAGGAATTACAGATGTAGTAAGGAGAGTGACAAGGAATTGTCACTTGTTGTAATTTATTGCAAATGTAAAATGGAAGCTACTGGGGTAATGACATGATGTGATGGACCTTTTAAAATGCAGTCATTTGTTATCTTGAGAGAAACATAGTGAAATATTTATAGGGTGATATGGTAGGATTCTGCTATTAGATTAGATATGGAGGTTGAGGAAAAGTCAAAAAATAAACATAAAAAACATAGGTTTTTAGCTAGATAAAATGGGTAGATCTCCTGAGACAGAAAAGACTGAAAGTATTCTTTAAGAAGCAGAGCCCTAGCTGATTTGTTTTCCACAGACAGAGCATCAGTCTGAGGGTTCAATTCCAATCCAGGGCAAGTACCTGGGTTGCAGGCTTGGTCCCCGGCCCTGGTAGGGCCACTTGTGGAAAGCAGCCAATCAATGTGTCTCTCACATTGGTGTTTTTCTCTCTCTGTCTCTTCCCCTCCTTTCCACTCTAAAAACCAATGGGAAAATGTCTTTCAAAGAAATCTCTCTGTAGAAATTATAAATGAAGATCCCTAGTTTTTTAGAGAACTTATAAAGCACTCACATATACATTATTTCATTGGATTCTTAAAATAATCACAAGTATTATCCTCATCTCTGCTTACAGTTGAGGAAACAGGCTTAACGAAGTCAAACTCTTTTTTGTTTTGTTTTGTTAATCCTCACCCCAGGATATTTTCTCCACTGATTTTTAGAGAGAGTGGAAGGGAGAGAGAGAAACACCCATGTGAGAGACACATCAACTGGCTGTCTCCCGCAGGAGGCCAGGATCAAACCTGCAACCCAGGTATGTGCCCTTAACTGGGAATGGAACACAAGACCCTCCCTCTGGTTCACAGGCTGACGCTCTATCCACTGACCGATGCCAGCCAGGGCTAAAGTCAAAGTCGTAAGCAGCCAAACCAGATTTCAAAGGTCGTTCACCTTCCTCCAAGTCCCATGCCCTTCCATACCCACACAATGAGCAATCAATGACAAGGGGGAGTGTCATTCCTCATCGAATGGGCATCTAAGTGAGAGGGCACATACCGTGCGGCTGAAGAGGAATTCTAAAGCTGAGACTTTTCAAGCATTGGTTTGAGCAAGAGAAATGCAAGATTAATTATCAAAATATTTAATGTCTGAAATTATGAATCAGAGCTCTATGCTGTACTTTGCTCTCAAATATTTGTGCTGCCTCAAATAATTTCTTTCAAAAAGGAGTGTGTATGCAAACAGGTAGATAGACCTATAGATAAAACAAATGTGGCAAAATGTTAACGACTGGTGGATTTAAGTGAAGTGCTTATAGCTGTTTATTATACTACTTCTTGCAACTTTTCTGTAAGTCTGACATTTTTCAATATATAAAGTTGGAGAGAGAAAAAAATACCTGCTATCTTTGTCTGTTCTTTCATTTATGAGAGGAATCCATCGACTTGTTACCTACAATGAAAATTAACAAGAACTAAGCCATATAGGATCTTCTTTGAAAAATATCCAATCTTTAGATCCCTAAAATTCTAAATTGGGGATCAATTTTGAAAGTGCCCCCACTGAAATTTAACTAAATATGGTGAAAAAAGTCATATAGTCATACCTTATCAATAGAATGCTTGTTGTTAACAGCATAAACTATGCAGATGACATTAGCCTACAAGAAAAATGAACAAATTAATAGTATTTTTGCAATAGTAAGAAAAACTTAGCACGCCTCTAAGAGGAAAAAGTTCATAAGGACTTACAGCAAGAATACATTCTCAAACTCAGCAATAACAACAAAATAAGTGAGAGAATAAAAAAATATGACTTAGAATCATAACTGTTTTCCCACAAAAACCTACTACTATTTTTTTTTAACTCATCTGTGATTTTGGGTTTTTTAAATTAATTCACACCTGTGGATATTTTTCCCCATTGATTTTTAGAGAGAGTGGAAAGGAGGGAGGGATGGTGAGAAAAATAGAGACATAGATTGGTGTGTACCCTGATCAGGGCCAGGGATCAAACCTACAACCTAAGTACATGCCTTTGACCGGAATCAAACCTGCAACCCTTCAGTACACGGGCTGACACTCTAATCAATGACCCACACAGGCCAGGGCACTCACCTGTGATATTTCTTGATGAAGTTGTTCATCACTCTGTTCTGCTTCTACAAATGACAAAGTGAAAAATAGATTCATATTTTACATATGTCCATGAAAACTAATGGCCAGGCTAAAATCTGTGCAACACCCATCTAACATCCCTCTAAACATCCCTTATTCCTTAAGTCATGGTATAGTGCCAGACTAGGTGGCAAAGGCGAGGGCAGGCCAGGGGAAGGGAAGGGTGATAAGGAAGCTGGCTGGCACTGAAAGACAGGTTTCCCAGAGGGTAACTCAGACACAGAAGAGCAAAAGGCACTGTTATAAATCTAGGCCGGCATCTGACTCAGTGTTGACAGGGTCAGACAAAAGAGATCAGAAACCCAACCTAGAAGACTGGGTGCTGAAAAGCCAGGAGCCCAGACAAGGCATCTACCCATACAAGGTTAAAAGGGCATGAAAATCTGGGCAACACAAGCTCAAGGTCTAGATAGCAGATATGAGTAATATTAACTAGGCCCCAGAAGCAGAACTAGAGCATGATAATGATGAGTCAAGAATTCCCTCTCTAGTGCGTATCCCTGGCCAGAACTGGTCTCAATGGGTAGATGTGCCTATAACACCATGATATAGGTGGGAGGAGGAAGCACACAAATGAAGAGCAAAGCCATTAATGACATATTAATTCAGATCATCTTACATTAAATGTTTCCCCCAAATGCCTGCTATTTCTGACATACAAACTAATATCACATGTAAGTTCAGTTGCACATTACACTATGCTAAAATAACTGGCCATTTTTTATATATTTTCTTTTTTTTAATCTTAATAAATCTTTATTGTTCATATTATTACAATAGTTTCTCCTTTTTACCCCCATAGCTCCCCTCCACCTGGTCCCCACCCCACCCTTTGCCCTTACCTCCCCCCTGCCCACCTGCTGTCCTCATCCATAGGTGTATGATTCTAGTCCAGTCTCTTCCTGTACCCCCACCCCCCACACGGACACCCCTTTCCCCCTGAGAATTATCAATCCCCTCCCATTCTATTATATTCACCAGTTTATTCTGTTCCTCAGATTTTTAATTCACTTGTCTTTTAGATTCACTTGTTGATAGATATGTATTTGTTGTTCACAACTTTTGTCTTTATTTTTTTCTTTTTTTTCCTCTTTTAAAGAACATCTTTTAGCATTTAATATAATATTGATTTGGTGGTGATGTACTCCTTTAGCTTTTTCTGATCTGTGAAGCTTTTTATCTGCCCTTCAATTCTGAATGATAATTTTGCTGGGTAGAGTAATCTTGGTTGTAGGTTCTTGCTATTCACCACTTTGAATATTTCTTGCCACTCCCGTCTGGCCTGCCTGGTTTCTGTTGAGAAATAACCTGGTAATCATATGGGTGCTCTCGTGTAGGTAACTGTTTTTCTCTTGCTGCTTGTAAGATTCTCTCTTTGTCTTTTGCTCTTGGCATTTTAATTATGATGTGTCTTGGTGTGGTCCTCTTTGGATTCCTTTTGTTTGGGGTTCTGTGCACTTCTTGGACTTGTAAGTCTATTTCTTTCACTAGGTGGGGGAAGTTTTCTGTCATTATTTCTTCAAATAGGTTTTCAGTGTTTTAGTCTCTCTCTTCTTCTGACACCCCCATAATTCTGATGCTGGTATGCTTAAAGTTGTCCAGAGGCTTCTTACACTATCTTCAACTTTCTGGATTCTCTTCTCTTCTTGCTTCTGCGGAGGAGTGTCCCTTTCCTCTTTGTATTCCAGCTCTTTGACTTGTTTCTTGGGTTCTTCTAGTCTGCTGTTGGGTCTCTGTATAATATTTTTTATTTCAGTCAATGTATGTTAAATTTCTAGTTGGTCCTTTTTTCATATTCTCGAGGGTCTTGTTAAATTTATCTGCCTTTTCTAGGAAATTCTTGAAAAACCTTATAACCGTGGTTTTGAACTCTATATCAAATCTTTTGTTCTCCTCCATTTCTTTTTTTTGAGATATATTTCCTCTTCTTGGCATTTTGCTGTTTCCCTGAATTGGTAGGGTCTCTTTGTGGGCCTGGGTGTTCTATATGGTTCAATGGGTCAGCCTCACAGCTATCTGATGTGGACACTCTTGGTGCACCCCTTTGTGAACTATGTGTACAACGTTGTTGTAGTTAAGTCTTGATTGTTGTTGGTGTCACTGAGAGGAATTGACCTCCAGGCCAATTGGCTGTGGGGACCCGTTGTGTCTATAATGGAAGAATTGCTGTACTGGAGACACATTTATGGGGGAGGACTTTGGTGCTCACTGAGTCTGTCTCTTGAACGTGTCCTTTATGAGAGTAGTTGAAATCTGATGTGTCTCACACCGACCACTAGATACACTAGTTTCCGGATCTCCAATGGGGTGCAGTTAAGATGCTGTCTGGGGCCACCTAGCAGGAGCTACTGTAAGAACTACAGTTTTGTCCTCTTTGCCTGGGACTTGTCGGGTTTTGTTGCTGGCGCTGCAATTTTGTTAAGCTGCCACAATGCAGGCCATTTATATGCAGAAGTAGCTGTGTGGTGCCTGGGTGGGTCTATAGAATGTGCAGGGCGGGTCCTGGGGCGAGTCCTCAGGAGTCACTGGGCTGGGGCGTGGCAAACAGCAATGGCTGCTGTCAGCCTTCTCTGCCCTTCCGTGTTTCCTAGTACTCGCATTTCCAAGTCCCTATGTCCCTGCGACCCAGCACAGTAAACAATGATTGCTGCTCGCACCTCTGCAAGAGAGTCACCCTCACTTTCGGACCCGATGGCCAACAGACCAGCTTCTCCCTGTAGGCGTCTGGGTCCCCTGCGTGACCCCAGAATCTGGATTTCAAAGTGATCAGGAGCTTGTTTCCCTTCTGGTTGAAAAAAAGCCGAGCGCCCAGTCGCCCACCACCAGCCTGATCCGTGTGCCTCTGTACCAAGGCTCCTCAGCTTCTCAGACCTTGTGCTCGATTCTCTTTCAGCCGGCCCTCCCGTGTGTTTGGGTGATAGACGTCCTGTTATTAGTTGTAGTTTTGAAATTGTTGTGCGAGCCAGCAGACCAGCTGTTTACCTACGCTGCTGCCATCTTGGTTTTCTCTCCAATATATTTTCATATGTTGAATAATCAATGGGTTATGGCTCCAATTCTAATACTGAAGTGAAATCTAATTATATGACTACATTATCTAAAAAAATCATTCTATAAGTTAAGTTACAGTTATGGGACTGTAGCAGAAAGTATCCACCCCCCTCAGCCTCTAATATAGCACAGTGCCAACCAGTAGAAATATAATGCAAGCGTATATATGTAATTTTCAATCTGCTAGTAGTCAACTTAAGAAAAGTAACAGGTAAAATTACTCTTTTATTTAACCCAAAATATCAAAAATATTAAAATGTCAATATATACTCAGAAAAAATACTAATGAGCTATTTTATATTCTGGCTTCATACGAAATCTTCTAAATTCAGTGTATTGTATAGACTAGCCACACTTCTAAGTGTTCAAATAGTCACATGTTTCTGGTTGCACAGTACTAACATTTATTTTTTAGGCTATATGAGATACCAATTTGGCAAAACAAAGTATTACAATGTAGTTATATCCATTAAAAATTTTTTTTTTATTGTTTAGACCAGTTTTAGGTTCACAGCAAACCGAGTAAAAGGTACAGAGATTTCCCATCTACCTCCTGCTTCCATATAGCTTCCCACTGTCAACATCACCCATCAGAGTGGTACATGTTTCAACTGATTTTTAAAAAAAAAAGTTCCAGAAAAAAAAAGCACAATAATTTAATGATGAAAAAGCAAGTAGTAGTGTATAGAAAAAGATTTAAATTATAAGAAGCAACACTGATGTGCTATTATCATATAATGTAAGCAACTTGATGATTGTTTTAACTATTTTATTAAAGACAGAGGTTGAAAAATTAAAGAACAAATTTAGAAATCAACAAATTCTGAAATTTAGAACTCTTTCCAAATCATCACAGCATGCCTGATAACAAATTATCCCAGAACTTCTCTCTGCAAACATGCCAATTCAAGGAGGGTAATTAATGACTTATCTACTTCTTGTCATTTACCATTCCTCCTTCCTTTTCATCACTATGAACCCACCTTAGTAAATTAGGGAAGAGAACTGCAACATAGAGGCTTTAGGTGGGTCTGGGGTAGGAAGTGGCAGGAAGATAAAATGAAACAAGAATGGTAAATGGTCATTTACTGCTAGAGAAAAAGGACCACTCTTGTTAAACCTCAGTGAGTATCTTTTTTCGGATTACTGAACTAACCCTACAGCTTCACCTACAATAGGTCATTCATTACCTGAGTAATCTACGATGTGTGTTGGAACTCTCTCAGGGGTGACATCAGCTGGAATAGTGATTTCTTCTGCCCGAGGAGGAACCTTCATTTGAAAACAAATATAGAAGAAAAATAGGCCACCTTTGGATATGATTAAAATTGTTAACAAACTATGTAAATGTATCTATTTATTAGCCCCTTTCATCCATACCTAATCTTACAGGTATTTGTTGTACTTTTAAATGCTTGTTTTTGTATTTTTCTACAAATACAAATATATATTAATGGTTTATGACAAACCGCTTTAAAAAAAAGCACATTTCTACCTGTGTGGGCACTGGACATATAAGATATACTTCAGATCTGATATAGCCTAATGTAGTACTTAAATTAATTTGGTGTTTTAAACATTAGGTTTTTAAATGTTGGGGATAAAAAAGTTTTAGATGTAGAAAGTGATGTTGGCTACACAAAATTGTGAATGTATTTAATGCTCCTAAATTGTATATTGTAAAATCTAATGTTTTCATTCTATTTTGTTGAAAGCTTGACAAAATGCTTCAATGCATTTGCTTCTAGCTACAAATGAAGAACTATGTTAATCTAAAATAATCTTCAAATAAAAACAATGTCATCAAAATTCATTTCTTCTGGAAGATAACTGGCAACAGAATAAGCCTTATGTTTAGTGACCCCATTTTTTAGAAATACTGGATGATTTTTAATGAATTAAAAATCCCTTATGCATACTCAAGAGGACTATGCTAAAATGATAATGCTACACTAAGTTAAACTATCATAGAAAACTTTTAGGTATTACATCCTGGGTGATCATAATTAATGTTGCTAATTCTGTAAACCACACAGGAAAATACATTTCACTTCATAAATTAAGCAGTAGTTATTTAACCATGTTACTTAAGAGGGGAAAAAAGCAGAAGAAATAATGAATGATCATATAGCCACTGTTGAAAACATTATTATATCATGCATCATATTCCTGTCTAAATAATGAAATTATACAGATATTCCTACCTAAGTAAGAGTTTAAAAAAAGGGGGGGAGGGGTAAATATAAATTGTGGCACTAATAACACCTGCAATGTGAAGAAAGAAAATAAAAAGAAATAATTTTCATCCCATCTGCATTGATCCCATTCCTCCTAACAATATCCTGATTTTATGTAAGGCCTTAACCAGCAATCCACCATACTGGAACTTCCAAAATGTAAACAAATATATTGCCAGTAATAATAAAAGCTACTTTACTTTTAGTAGCACTCCCATTATTAAGCTTATCTCATTTGAGTCCCACAATAATCCTTTAAGGTAAGTAGATAAAGGCAAAATGAATTAATTTCTCTATTTGTAAAATGATTGGAGGTGGATAATATTAAAGGATTTCAAATATGTGTGTCAGAATCCTAGTAGTTCTAATGCCTCAAAGACTAGGAGGTGTCAAAGGCAGGTGGGGATTCAGCCCTTTGGCCCTAACTTCAACAAAAGGAATATCCATCCATCTGTTTTATGACCAACATTTTATGTTTAAGAAACAAACCCCCCCCCCTCTCTCACACACACACACACACACACACACACACACACACACACACACACACACGAAAGGATTACGCAGATTAGATGACTTCTATTATCCCTTTCAGCTCCCATTTTACATAGGAGACTAGTAAGACACAGAGATGACAATATCCCAGCCAAGGTCAAAAGTATAGGAAACGCAAAGGACTGAGGTGAACTCAGATCTAGCGTGACTCTTTCTCCTGCACCGGATTTCAGGGATGTCTTGTATAAATTAATACGAGCTTTTTCAAAAATCACAACTGTCAGAAAGGAAGCACATGCAAAAAAGGCAGAATTTGTTTCATTTTAGCTCAATTTTGAGAAATTTAAAACATTTTAAAAATAGCAAAGAAATCAAAACGTTTACCTCCTCTGGAAATTCTTCACTGACTAGAGACATAATCAGTGATGTCTTCCCAACTCTAGCTGTGAAGAGAAAAATCATTACTTTAATAGAGTGTTCAGGTTCATGGGCTCATAATTCAGCAACCACATAGAAAATCTGTTATTTGTTAGCTAAAATCAGGGGCATCCAAATTACCACATTTTAGTACAATACTTCAAGTATATCTTTTTCTTCTGCTTAGAAAGTTACACATACTCATTATTTAAAAGAAAAGTTATCAAAGTTTATTATGTAAAAGTAAAATTCTCCCACAATGTCCTCATTAACAGTTTAATATAGACAGTCTCCCAGATTTTTCTACACTCATGTTAATATAATAATTTACCACAGTGGAATCATAGTATTCCTATTATTTTACAATATTCCTTTTTTATTTAATTATGTATCTGGGCAGTATTCCCTGTCCTATATAAAAATCTCCTGGGAGAGGAAAGGAATTCTGTATTATTTAATGGATACAGAATTTTTGTTACGGATGATAAAGTTTTAAATCTAGACAGTGGTGATGGTTATACAGTTGTGACTGTATTTAATGCTTCCAAAATGTACATTTACAAATGGTTAAAACATTAAATATTGTTTTGTATATTTTATCACAACTTTTAAAAATAGCAATCATAAATCCATTTTATGTTAACATTTAAAAAGCTTCTTATATTAGTTTTGGATAGTTGTATAAGAATCAATTGTATGATGTATCATAATTAATATAATCTAATAATGAATACTGTTGAGGTTTTCACTTTTATAAACAATGCCACAATTATTATTTTTAAAGGATAAATTTCTAGAAGTGGAACTCAAGTTAGCAGGCAAAATCTTTTATGTTTTTAATAGATATTATTAAATTACCTTCAAAAAAAGAATAAACCAATTTACATCCTTACCAATAAAAGGTCAGAGTGCATATTTCTGAACACCCTTTCTTTTTTAGGGCATCATATTTAAAGGGTTAATAAAAGCAAAGAAACTTTCCTGTTACATTTTCTAACCTAGAAAAATTTTTTAACGCACAAACTTAAAAATCTTAATTTTCATTCTGAAATGTGCTTTGCATTCCCTTCACTTTCTGATCATATAATTGCTACCATTAGACATCCAACTGCTTATCAACTAAATCCTTTTGTTATTCTTGAGGAAAACAGTCCACCTGCCTACTAATCTCTGCCACACTAGCAAATTCAGCTGTCAAAAGTAAAGTCTAAATATAAAATAACTGGAAAAATTTTAAGTTAAGAGAAGTCACATACTTTTTTTTCCTTCTTTTTTTAAAATAACTAAAAGAAAGGATGAACTAACTGAAAACACAAGTCAAGTCTCTGGAAAAAGAATGAATGGCTGGAGAGAACTGGTCAAAACGTAGAGGGGGTGCTGGGAAAAGTGAGGTCTGTGGTGGAGGGACAAATTAGATGGTCCCACAGGTGCCTTCTAGCTCCGATTTCCTCGGTTCTTTTCAACTGACTGTGTGAGAACGCTGGGGCCTTTCCAAGTGGCTGAGAGTGAGCACTGTCACTGAGTTCTGACTGTGTCAGTGAACTCAGAGCCCAACATCACAGAACTGCTAGAACCTAGGCATCAATGTCAGCTGATCCAGCTCCCCAATATGTTCTGATAAAGAACCTAGGACCCAGAGACAGTGATTTTCTCAAGGTCTCACTACAAGATTAGTTGCACATCTAAGAGAATAACCCATCTCTCTCTTTTTTTAAAAACAAAAACAAAAACATTTTATTGATTTTTTACAGAGAGGAAGAAAGAGGGACAGAGAGCCAGAAACATTGATGAGAGAGAATCATTGATCGGCTGCCTCTTGCACACCCCCTACTGGGGATGTGCCCGCAACCAAGGTACATGCCCTTGACCGGAATCGAACCCGGGACCTTTCAGTCCACAGGCTGACGCTCTATCCACTGAGCCAAACCGGTCCTGGCAAATAACCTATCTTTTGATGACTAAGTCAGTGTTCTTTTTCTTTCTTATGCCAGACTTTAAAAAATGTTAACACAAGTGAAAAATACAGAAAAGGAATGGTGACCCCCTAAGTCAGCAAACATTGCATATACAAATACTACATGAGTTAATTAAAACACTCACTGATTCATTGTTGACTAATTCAGCAGCTCTGGTTCAAATTTTTAAAAAATTATTTTGAGAAAATTTCAGACTTACAAAAAACTGCAAAAATAGTTTCCTTTAACCAAATTCCACATATCTTAACATTTAAGCATATTTGCATTATCATTCTCTCTAAATATATATACTTAAGTTTTTTAAAACCAGATGAGTAAGTTGCAGACATGATGACCCCTTACGCTAAAGCACCGTAGTATACATTTCCTAAAGACAAGATCATAATTTTTGCTACTAGAAAGAGGTCAATGAGTACTATTTTAAAAGTCATTTTTGGTAGTCAAAATTGGGATATTTTAAATTTACATATGGCGATTGAAATTTACCTAAAGGTTGACATGTAAAATGCATGCTTTCATCCCTTCATTAAATATTTTGAGCACTTCTCTCTGTCGGGCACTATTCCAGGTACCTCGGGTACCATTCTTCGAGGTCTTCTCTACTTTTTAATCTTTCGTGGCGATTATAACCCAACAGACTTATAAATTTTTCACCAATAAAGAACACTCGTTCTACAAATCAGCATAAAGAGCACAACTCAAAAACCGTGGCTATCATGATTCACTCTTCCTCTGCACTTAGCCTTCAAATTATGTCAAATTTTCCTTTGAAATTCTTAATATTCATCTCTTCTTCTCAGTTCCTATTTTCCCTATGGTGCTTTTACTGAAACGCCTCCCAGTTCCCAACTTTTACCTCTTCCTCCTATCTCTCCTCTGGTTAATTTATTAACAATACAAATTCCAGTCCATGTTTCCCACACATTCTTTTCACTTTCTAACGCACCTGATCAAAAAAAGCCTTCCTTGACTCTCAATTACCTACCATATCAAGGTGAAACCATTCTACTTGCCTTTGAAAACCATACAAAATTTAACACAGCTCATCTATGTAATCTCATTTCCCGCTATTCCCCACATGCACGGTTTGCTCAAACGGGCCATTCTGCTCTGCATTAGTTCAAACAAGCCACGGTGAATCCTGCTTCCCCAAGGGTTGTTTCTTCACCTAAAAGCCATTTCCCCTCTCCCCGCTCCAGCTCCCAATAGTAAGCATCGCTCAAGGACATCTCAAATCCTATCTAAACTCTAAAGATGTCCCAGGGCTGCTACAGCCTCCTGTCCTCCTTTGAACTGCAACTGTGACACACAACTTGCATCAAACTATTATGAAGATAAAGTACATACTTAATATGTATGAATTTACATTAACACAATAACCATGTATTTGAAAACACTGGATAATGAATCAAATTTTCTTGATTTTATACGAGTGGGAGAAGGACCTCTAGCATATGGACCAGACTGACTGAACTGCTTCACGTGATTTCACCTCCCCAAACACAGCAGTACTTGGAAGCTTCAGCACTGTCTTCGGGGAGATCAGTCCCACCTCCTAGAGATTCTGAACTCCCCCTTTCAAAGCTTTTCTTAAGAGCAAATGAAGAGCTGGGAGTTAGTATAGTAAATGCTATTTCATTTCTAAAATTACTTTGTTCAACTTGTTTCTAGTAAAAATTAAAGTGTTGCAACTTCAAATAATATTAAAGGAGGGTGTGATACAATAAAGAATACACCTGGCCTGGCCAGCGTGGTTAAGTGGTTGAGCGTCATCCTATGAACCAGGAGGTCAGGGTTCCATTCCTGGTCAGGGCACATGTCCACCAGGGGGCTTGAAGGAGGCAGCCGATCCACGATTCTCTCTCATCATTGATGTTTCTCTCTCTCTTTCTCCTTTCTTCTAAAATCAATACAAATATATTAAAAAAGAAAAAGAATACACCTGGTCTTTATCTGCAGTTCCTGGCACAGAACTTTAAAAATATATATATTTTATTGATTTTTCACAGAGAGGAAGAGAGAGGGATAGAGAGTTAGAAACATCGATGAGAGAGAATCACCAATCAGCTGCCTCCTGCACACCTCCCACTGGGGAAGTGCCCGCAACCAAGGTACATGCTCCTGACCGGAATCGAACCCGGGACCTTTCAGTCGGCAGGCCGACGCTCTATCCACTGAGCCAAACGGGTTTCGGTCCTGGCACAGAACTTAAAATCCCTTGGAATTGCCTCGATGATAGGAGTGTCTTTTATTAGTCCCTTTCAACCATACTTGAGTTTATCCCCATGGAATGACGCACTGGGGCTAAGAGAGCTGGGACAGCTTCAGGATGGAGATTGTTAGCCAGAAAAACCAATCATGTTATTACAGAGTTGGGACTTTCAACCCTAACCCAAAACCTCCAGGGAAAGGGTAGGTGCTAGAGATCGAGTGCAGTCACATGACCAATGATTTAATCAACCATGCTTACATAATGAAGTCTCATATAAAAACTCTGGGCATTCAAGCTCAGGGGAGCTTCCTAGTTGGTGAAGACCGATGTACTAGGAAGGAAGTGCACTCTGACTCCACAGCAACAAAAGCTTCTGTGCTCAGTACCCTTTCAGACTTTGTCCTGGGCACCTCACCTGGCTGTGCATTTGTGTAATCGTTAAGTATAGACTTTTCCTAAGTTCTGAGTCATTCTAGTGAATTATAGAACCAGAGGGGGTTTTGGGAAGCCCCAAATATGTAGTCCTCCAGGACGAAATGTGGGTAGTCTGCGGACCCCACTCTGCAGCTGGTGTCTAAAGTAAGGGTAATCTTGCCCTGGCTGCTTGCTCAGTGGTTAGAGCAATAGCCCTCAGACCCAAGGATTGCAGGTTCGATTCCCTACCAAGGGCATGTACCTCGTTGCAGGTTTGATCCCCACCAGGTGGGGGCATTAACAGGATGCAACCAATCAATGTTTGTCTCTCATTTTGATGTTTCTCTCTCACCCCCTCCCTTCCTGCCCTTCCACTCTCTCTCTCTCTTAAAAAAAAAAAATCAATGGGAAAAATTCCTTGGGTGAGAATTTTAAAAAATAATATATTTTTATTGATTTTTTTACAGAGAGGAAAGGAGAGGGACAGAGAGTTAGAAACATCGATGAGAGAGAAACATTGATCAGTTGACTCCTGCACACCCCCAACTGGGGATGTGCCCGCAACCAAGGTACATGCCCTTGACCGGAATAGAACCTGAGACCCTTGAGCCCTCAGGCCAATGCTATATCCACTGAGCCAAACTGGTTTCGGCTAAAGGGTAATCTTATTGAAAACACTGACCTTTAACTTGTAGGATGTGATGCTAGCTCAGGATAGTTAGTGTCAAAATTGAATTCAGCCCTAGCTTGTTTGGCTCAGTGGATAAAGCACCAGATTGTGGATTGAAAAGGTCCCAAATTCAATTTCAGTCAAGGGTACATGCCCAGGTTGTGGGCTCGATTCCCAGTAGGGGGCGTGCAGGAGGCAGCCGATCAATAATTCTGTCATCACTGATGTTTCTCTCTCTCTCTTTCCCTCTCTCTTCCTGTCTGAAATTAGTTAAAAAATATTTTCTAAAAATTAAATTGAATTGTAGAAGACCCAATTAGTGTCTGAAAATTGTTAGAATGCAGTGGGCATGAGAGTTTTGTATTTATAAAAGAAAGTGATGATGACTCAAAACACTGAGAAGCACTGTAATACATCTTCTATCCAAGAGTGTGGGTTCTACTCAGATTTATTTGCCACCTACTTGGACCAAGTTCTAAGTGGGGATAATATGGGAAATGTATTAAACAAGATAGACAAAATTGCCACATAAGAAGTATGGGTCAAGTGCCATGTTCAATAACTCTAGTTAAAGAAAGGAAGCGGGGGCAGGAAAGCTCAGAAGAAGGGATTATCTACTTCTCCCAGAGGTCTGGAAACACAGCAGGAAATTTAAAATGAATAATCACTTAAGGCACGTGTGTTCTTAAGACAGTATTGTGCCTGTGTAACACCCAGGCAACCTTCCAGAATACCACCAATGGTTTCCCCAAGGACTGCCTAGCTGTCCTTGGTGAAAACCTGGTATTTCCTACCAGCTACTGAGCATTTCCAGAAAGACTAAGGAACAAGTATTTCTCTGTCACCCACAGGAAATAACAGAAAACACGTCTCTCTTGTCCACTGTTGAATCTCTATCTCCTAGCAAATGCATTTAGTAAATGGAGCTGTATGGCTTAGTGATTAAGGTACAGACTTGAAATTCTGTGTTTGGCTACTTTTGAGGGAGAGAGGGAAATACAATGAGGAGTGAAAGTTATACACTTTCAATGTGCACGAATCCATGCACTGGGCCACTAGTTAATCTATAAGAAGAAGTGGGACTTGCCAAGCCAACATGGGGTCCAGGAACTTTTAGAACTTGACTTACATTCAGCATTTCATAACTTTTCCCTTAAATAAGTCCTTTTAATCCTGGCCTTGTTTAGGGTCTTTGCAACCTCAAACCTTCAATTAGCTCAAGGTAATAGTCACCTCAACACCCATAGTCATTTATTCTAATTCCACATCATTATGCACAATGGAGGCAAAAGTTACCTTATTAAAAATGAGCGGTTACCCAGCATCAGAAAACCTAGAACTTGGACCTCGTATCTATTTTTTTCTCTTAGCGAGTGACGCTGCAGAGCAAGAAGAATACGTTTGGGAGAGAGCCCTAATAAGATTCCTTGCACAAAGTAATCACCACTCTGATTGCATTGCTCTCTGTGGATCACCAGGCAGGAGAATGCCTCTGCTGTGAAGTCCAATCAAGTCCATGGGGCCTTGTACTTTACGCAATTTCTTTTAGCGGGCAGTATGACTTCAGGTGCTTAAACCAAACATTTTAGAAGATCCAATGGATGTACAACTCCTGGGATCTCTGAACATCTGGGCTTTTCTGGCCACAGTGGAGATGCCTGTTTTTCCCCTACTGTCTCCAAAGTCACAAAACTCCCACCAACACTGATGTTCCCAGAGACATTTCCATTTCTGAAGAACTCTCCTGAATACTTTATATATCTCTATATTCTTATCCTTACTTTCCATGTTAGGAGCGGGGGAAAAATGAATTTGATACTCAATAACTATGATGCTCCTTGGTCATCAAAAGGAAAACAAATTTCACTCTTGCTTGGTCCTTGAGAATTCTGTCTCCCTTAATACCGTTAAGCCTTTGATCCTTCTCATAATCCCCTTTCAGATTTCCATTTAAAAATGTCGATTACATCCCACCTCTCCAAGGCCCTCACCAGAAGCCTACCTAACTTTTAACAGTTCACAAAATGAATGAAATCAAGTCAATCACCAACATCAAAAAGCCTATTAGTTTTCAAGAAAGTTAAGGACTTGTTCTCCTTAGTCAGACTCACTGAGAATCCCTTAGCAAAATTCAGGCCTCTGACAAGTGTCTGTGTTAACTTAAAGTCCCCTCCCTCTCCATAACCCTTACAACTGTCCCTCATCTCTTCTTAAAAACTCAGAACAACCCTTCCCTGGCCATGGTCCCTTCTGCTTTTCCACCGATCCCCTACACCTCCAGAGGTATTCTCAGAGGAGAAAGACCAACATTCAGAGGAAATTCAAATTTCTTCACAGCTCAGCTCAGCAAGGCCCTTCTGGCTGCCTCCCCAGCAGCAGGCTGCCTCCTGCCAAGGCACAAACCTGCCGCCAGGTCTATTCCAACTTGGCAGCCCCAGAGGCGGGAAGGGAACACCCTGGCAGGACAGGAGGTATTGTGAAGACTACAAGCAAAGGGCCTCACTTACGATTGCTCGTATAGACAGACGTACAAGACAGTGAGTGGTACCAAGAGTGGGAATACTTCAATTTATTTATTTGAATATTATCTTTTAGAGTGTGAATTTATTTACTTATCCATTCATATCTTGGCTCATTAGAGATATGAGGCAGGTTAGCACTCACAACAATAAAACAATTCCATTTAGTATCAGAGGTAAGACCTTTTAAAAATCAAAGAACGTAAATCATTTCCTCATAAAAATCAGAGGGCAATCTCCTTTTTAAAAATAAGTTCAAAATCAGAGCAAGAGACAGATTAGTGAACTTGGGAGAAAACGAGCATGTTTTCATTACTATCATTTTGGGTTTCCTTTCAGAAGAGCAGTGAGATGACAGATACTTTAACTAATAAAGGATTACATAGATGGATTTAGTTAAGAAATGTTTAAGTGAAACCAATCTAGGGCTTTTCGCTTCCCTTGTGCCTGCCTACCTAATCTTGAGTGAGACTACCAAAAAAATAACAACAACAATAATAAAGCAGGTTTAAAATTAAAATTTCAAGCTAATTGAGAAATGAATGAGTGCCTTGAAGGAAAACATTTAAAAAATTTGTATTTAAAAATACGTAAGTCTAGATTCAAAAAGATCCCTTAAAAATGGCTGATGCGAGTATAAACACTACACATTTTTAATTGATAAGAAAATAAAAATTATTTCCATAAAAGAAACAAAATCTCAAGCTCCTTTCTAATTACTGTACGAATTAAATTTTATATCTACTATAAAATGAAGTATAGATATTTTATACACTACTGTTTTATAACAAATAAATATCAATAAATTTCATTTAAAATTATACATGGAAAGATAAGTATACAGTATTTTATATAAATATTAATATGAAGGACAAAAAATCCTGTTGGCCTGATATCTCTCTTCCCTCTCTTTTGTCTGAGAAGTACTGAAGTGTTCTATAAAAACAAAAAGCATGTCCGAAGGACAGAAGGCCTTCTGATTCACTTCAACACAACATGCCACGGTCTGAGACTCCATGCTTCTAAGTAGGTCATCCATGGGAACATCATTCATCACTACAGAACAAATTATCTGCATTTATCCAGGCTAAAAATGTCTTTGTCTTCTCATCACATCTTTTGAACATCTAGTTCTAAATGACGGCAAATTCCTAATATTCATGAAGCGGAAATAATATTTTCTGGGTCCAATTACCGCCCTACCAGCCACATTGGCTATTTTTCTTGACAACAAACACTGTATGCTTCCAAGGCACTTACCCCTCATTTTTCATTTGTGTCTTCATTAAGAAGGCATGTTGACTCTTCCTAAGTTATTGTAATTAGAACACACAGGGAGGGGAAGGGTGACTATGAAAGTGTATCGTTAAGTGGAAAACTTGAGCATTTGGGAAAATGGCTGAGCATCATTCCAAAGGAAAATATTATTGACCATATGCAGATGATGCGGACCAATCCTGTGATCTTCCCTCTCCTTCATACCTGATCCACTCCAGCGCCCAATGGTGCCAGAAGAACAAGAGACAGTGGAGAAAGGATACTTCAACATCCTTGATCAGAAAATCAGGTAGTAAACACAGTCTATTTGAAACTGAGCAGTTTAATCTTCAAATATCATTCTAACAAATACCAGAATGGAAAGCTATATGTCTTTAGAAGGACCACAGAAAGTTTTTTGTTTTCCTAAAATAACTTTTGGCTTAATTCTTGAATTCTCTTTAACTTTTATCCCTAGCCTATACCTAAAGAATCGTTCCACAACCCCTTCATATTTCTAAGATGAACCTCTGGTGTTTCAAAGAGAAGTTGACTTCGCTTGGCGAGAACAATAATTCCTGGCAGCCAAGACATGGAACAGACATGCAATTGTCAGTGTAAGTCACTGGTCTACTTTACTGCCAGAATAGAGGAAACTCCCAGACAAAACAGAGCTAAGGACATGGGACAAGAGGCGGATGAAGGCTGCCTCTTCAAATCCTACCTATAACCACAACAGAATGGATTTAAGAAAGGAGAATGATCAAATTTTTGTGACTGAGAGGAATGGTTTGGAAAACAAGTTAAGTCTAAATAAATGGAACTAACCGGAACTCTTTCATTCTTTCAACAACTGAGTGCCTACTTTGTGCCAAGTCTATTCTAGGCACTGGGGATATCTAAACGAACAAGACCAATTCCCTGCCCTCATGAAGCTTTCTCGCCCTAGAAAACAAGAAAAAAAAGAAACAAGAGTAAAGGAAGGGCCAGACTGTAAAGGACTTTCTAAGCCTCCATTAAAAAGTTTGGACTTTATTCTAAGTGAAAGCAGACATCATCGGGGAATTTTAAAAATGGGTAACCGGACCTGAGATGCTTTTTTAAAGATGAGGCTATTTGCTACATGGAGAATGAACGAAATTAGAAGCAGGGAGACCAGTTAAGGAGACACAGTATTACAACAGCCTAGGTCAACCTTGAACTAGTTTGTCAAAGGTTCCGCTGATAAACTAATCAGTTACAAAACAGGTAAGAGCTACTGGATTCATTTAAAAAAGAGAATAACAATTCTACTCTCTTAATAATCTGAACAGTAGAAAACAACTACATCTCAATTTAATTCATAAGCAAGGCCTTAGTAAACTAAAACTACCTTGTATACTTTCAATGTAGCTATATAATTCAGATAGAGAGTAGTAAGGCCCATGTGAATTTTATTGTAATAAGGACATTTGTTTAGCATGCAAATCTAGTTAAATACAAATTTTGGCTAACAAATCTGACCATGAAAAGCTATAACCTGAAGAACTAAGATTTGTGTGGTTGCATTTTTAAAGATTTTAAACATTTTTTAAAATTTAAAGATGGTAATTAACATTTCCTTTGGCCTGAATGGTATTTAATATGTTCAATAATTAAGATAAGGTTGCAGATGATATTTAAAACACTTTGGCTTTCTCTGCAAATAAACACCTTAAAAGTTATGCTCCAGCCCAACTTCTCTGATCTAATCTTCAAATAAATATGAAGCAATTAGTTAGCAATAAAGCCTAGATGGGTTAGATTCCAGATGGGCCAAGAAAAGGTCCATTTCACCTTCAGAGGACAGTATAAGTTTGGCAAGAATGTTGGAACCGTTTACAACTATTTAGGAGCCTCCATGAATGAGGCTGTTGCTGTCTGGGGCAGGGACACACACTAACAGCAATAGAATGGGCAGAAGTGATGGGAAAAAAATAGGCTTTACAATGCCAGATATGATGCCCCTTTTCCTTTGCTTTTCCCCATTCCCCTTAGTTAACATCTTAAAACTACAACTGAATTACTACCACTTTTTCCTAAAAAAGTGGTTTTCCTGATAAATCCACATATCAGAGTAGTACTATTTAAAATAGCCTTGGTCACACTTATATGTACTTCGTATCTAAAGTGCTATAGCTAGGCTAACAACTATCAAATATTTACATTAAATCTCAAAAAGTAATGCTTCAGCTGAAACCGGTTTGGCTCAGTGGTAGAGCGTTGGTCTGCGAACTGGAGGGTCCCGGGTTTGATTCTGGGTGGGGGCATGTACATTGGTTGCGGGCACATCCCTGGTTGGGGGGGGGGTGTGTGTGCAGGAGGCAGCTGGTAGTTTCTCTCACATCGGCGTTTCTAGCTCTCTATCTCTCTCCCTTCCTCTCTGTAAAATATGAATAAAAATATTTTTTTAAAAAAGAATTGCGTTCAATTTTTTAAAAAAGTAATGCTTCAAACATTTACCCCCCCATACTATCCTTTAAAATAACTAAGTGTTTCAAATAAGTATACCACTTTCTAATATTTTTAAATGTGAAAAGAAAGTACCGTATTTGCCGGCGTATAAGATGATTTTTTGGCCCTGAAAAATACATATTTGCCGGCGTATAAGACGACTGGGCCTATAAGACGACCCCCTAACATTTCCACTAAAAATACAGAGTTTGTTATATACTCGCCGTATAAGACTACCCCCCACTTGGAGGCATATTTTTCAGGGCCAAAAAATCGTCTTATACGCCGGCAAATACGGTATATAATGGTACGGTAGCTGGCCTGAAGTTTTTGGTACCACACTTCTTAAGAAAAATGTCTTCCTCAAAACCTAAGGCTTTCTCATGTCAGGTTTCGCCCCTCTGATAAAAAAAAACTCTTTCATATATATATATATATATATATATATATATATATATATATATAATTTTATTGATTTTTTACAGAAAGGAAGGGAGAGGGATAGAGAGCTAGAAACGTTGATGAGAGAGAAACATCGACCAGCTGCCTCCTGCACTCCCCCCACCGGGGATGTGCCCGAAACCAAGATACATGCCCTTGACCGGAATCGAACCCGGGCCCTTCCAGTCCGCAGGCTGATGCTCTATCCACTGAGCCAAACCGGTTTTGGCTCTTGCACGTATACTTTTGTCAACTCTCTTATTTGTTTTCATTTCTGCAGAACATAGCTTGTAATTTTTCTAGCAAATGTTTAATTATTTTCTGTGTTCCTAAATAAATAATGCCGTTAACATTTTAACTTAAACGTCTTTTAAAATTTATTTTGTTTTGTTACTGTTTTTCCTTTCTTTTTTTTCACTTAAATGTCTTAAGGCTGACAATATATTTTATATATGAACTGTTTCCTATGTTTAAAACTAATTAAACATGGGATTTTTGTTTTTTAAAAATTAGTGTTAATGAATATATTATGAAAAAAGAAAAAAATGAATACGCTATAAAGCCATTTCATGATGCAGTCAGGATCCGTTTCTAAGCAGATCACCTACGCCCTTTTCCTACCTTGCTTTTCCAAATCCATCAGCATGAATCATGTTCAACAACACCTTCCTGAACTTTGTCAAGGAAGTCCATGCAAAAATACAGATTAAGATATGGTTATAGCCCTGGCCGGCGCGGCTCAGCTGGTTTGAGCGTCCTCCCATTCACCAATGGGATGGATTCCCAGTCAGGACATATACCTCGGTTGCCGCTTGCATCCTGTCTGGGCCCTCGAGAGAGGCAAACCCATCCGTGTGTGTGTGTGTGTGTGTGTGTGTGTGTGTCTCTCTCAAAAAAAAGGGGGGGGTGGAGAAAGAAAAAGATATAATTAAAGATTAAAATTCACAACTGCAAATCAAAAAGTAAGCTGGCTAAGTTTACTTCCAACTTCTAATTCTAAAGGGCGACTTCTCCAAACAGCAGGTGAACAGAGATTCCAATGAACAGCAAAACACACTACAGAAGCGCATAGGTACTTTCTTCCTTGGGAGGATATCGCGGGGACCTGGAGGGGCTACCCTAGAAGGGAGTGGGGTTCAGGACAGGACGCTTCAAAAGCAGCAATGGCAACGCTTTAACAACCCTGTGCTTGAACACGAGCAGCCCAGTCCCGCCAGCCCACTCTCCAATTTCAGTCCCACCAACGGAGTCATGGAACTTGTACAGTGTTACCAAGAAGTCCCTGCTGTCCTGTCCCCAAGGCCGGGGACTGAAGGCATTTCTCCTCCCTTGTGTCTTCAAAGGGTGAAGGGTCTCCTCTCCTGTGTATGTGTGTACGCTGGGTCTCCTGCGTGCCTGTCCTTGTTTATAAATTAACCCCCCAGTAGCTGCGGAATAAAGAATGCTCAACAAGACCCCCGGGAAAGTGGGTGTTCGGGTAACAATAATTCTCCCAACCCACAGGACCCTCCCCGGAGAATCTTCCATTCATTGAGCCCTTGTATAACTTGGAGTACACATTTTTGAGGAATGAGCAGGTGTATCCAGAGTTATGCCAATGCAAAGCACCAAGAATCACTGACAACGCTCCAGAGCTTCATGTCAGAGCCGAGAGGGAGACTGCGTTGGCGGGGGGGAAAAGGCAGGAACCTGACCTTGTCCACCAGTCAGTCGGATAGCTCCGCACCCCTCCTCCCCCTGGCTTTCCCGGGGGCCGCTCCCGCCCTCCCGATTGGCCGGGCCGCGGCCCCAGCACCTGCCCGGCGGCGGCCAGGGAACCTCCGCGGCGGGCGCGGGGGCCTGACGGGGGGCGGCCTGCAGCCGCGGAGGCCCAGGAGGTGGGGATTGGCAAAGGAAAAGGCGGAGAGGACCTCCGGAGGCACGAGGCCGGGCGGCCGGGGGCTAACGGGGACGCGGCTTGGGAGGGCAAACGGGGGACGGGGGAAGGGGGTGTTAGGAGGGCCCCGGGGATGGAGGAGGCGGAGAGCCTCCTGCAGACAGCCCCAAGGGGAGCCTTAGGGTGCACGGAGGAGCATTGGGGGCGCGCGGGGCGGCGCGCGGGGAGAGAAGGCCCGGGGCGGCAGGGGCTGCGGCGGCCGCCGGCGGCCCGGGCGCGCGGACTCACGTTCTCCCACCAGCAGGATCCGCACGTCTTTCTTCATGTCGGCGGCTCGGAGGGGCCGTGCTCGGCCCGCATGCATGGAGCGGACTCCTCTCGCTGGGAGCGCCCACCCCAGGGCACCGCTCTCCCCGCGCAGCCTGCCAGCCTCTCCCGCGGCCCCGCCCGAGCCTGGGCCGCCCGGGCCTGCCGCGCCGCCTCCTCCTCCGCCGCCGCTAACCCGCTCCAGAGCCGGGACACAGCCGCCAGCTCCGCCTCCTCCGGCTCCGCGAGCGGCGGCGGCAGCGGCGGCGGCGGCGGCGGCCGGAGGACGGGGCGCCGCGAGGGACAAGTGCTTTCAGAACGCGAACGCGAACGCCGCTCAGGCTTGCACCGCGTTCCCGCCTCCCCGCGGCGGCGCGGAACCGGGGAGCCTCCTCCCCCGCCGTCTGCTGGGCACCGATGCTTGCGTCGCGTTCCGAGCTGCGAATCTGAGCGGCAGATCCGCTAGTCTGACCCCACTGACTTTGCAAGATAGGGGCAGAAGCTCCTTAGCCAAAGTGACGTAGCTGGAGGTTGGCAGTGGGAAGGGAATAGTCTCACCAGACTATAAACTCCAGGGGGGCAGCGACCTGTTTGCCAGATTTTCGGCTGTATCCCAGCTTTATGGGAGACGGGCCTCAGGTAATGCTTGATTGAGTAAAGGATGATGGCTCCCGGGTCCAGCCCTTCCCACTTCCCATAGCCCGCCACCCTGGCTGCTTGCTTTCTGCGTTATAAAATACCATTCTAAATAAGATGCTTTTAGTCTGTGTGTTTAAGCAGGTTTTTTAAAAAATATATTTTTTATTGATATTTTACAGAGAGGAAGGGAGAGAGATAGAGCTAGAAACGTTGATGAGAGAGAAACATCAACCAGCTGCCTCTTGCACACCCCCTACCGGGGATGTGCCCGCAACCAATGTACATGCCCTTGACCGGAATCGAACCCGGGACCTTTCAGTCCGCAGACCGACGCTCTACCACTGAGCCAAACCGGTTTAGGCTAAGCAGGTTTTTTTTGGTGGCCAAACTAAGTGACTTCCTGTGGTTTACTTAGGGAAAGACTTCCGATATTTCTCTTGGCTGAGCTTGCCCAGGGTAGTGCTGCACACGTAGGTGGCACTGGATAAAAAACAAAACAACAACAAAAAACTAGTTCTGATTTTTCTAACACTGCCTTAATTTCCTCTTGACCCCCCCCCCCTTACATCTGAAGTAATTTGTTGCTACATCCCTAATATTAGGACAGTGTTCAGTGGAACATGCACAGGGGAGAGGGTGGGGGGAAGGAATAAAGCCTATCTGTGCATGATGTCCCCTTTTTAAAAAAATCTGAAATATTACATAATACATTTTTAAAGGAAATAAAATGTACACAATACCAATCCCCCTTCTTCCTAGGTAGGAGAACCCGCGTGGTCTGCTGCAGCGGTTCAGAGCTACTGACAAATTGGGTTTGAATCCAGAGTCCATCACCTAATAGTCACGGGATCCTGAGTAAGATCTTATACCTTTCCAAGCCTGGCCCCTCTTCTGTAACATGGCAGTAATGATAGGAATGCCCACCTGTGGTTGGGAAGAATAAATGAAATAACGCAGGCCCAGTATCTGGTACAGGGCCAGACCAACAGTATTTGCTCTACTGAACTCAGCTATCACTGACGTGGGAGGGGGTGCCCAACATGCCAGTGTGTACCTCCCAGGTAATGCAAGCTTCTTCTTTTTTAAAAAAAATATATTTTATTGATATTTTACAGAGAGGAAGAGAGAGGGATAGAGAGTTAGAAACATCGATGAGAGAGAATCATCCATCAGCTGCCTCTTGCACACGCCCTACTGGGGATGTGCCCGCAACCAAGGTACATGCCTTTGACCGGAATCAAACCCGGGACCTTTCAGTCTGCAGGCCAACGCTCTATCCACTGAGCCAAACCGGTTTCGGGGAAGCTTCTTTTGACAGTCCCCTCTCTAGCTCCTGATCAGCCATATTTCTGAAGCTGTAACCTCCTATCTTGCCTTGAGCTTTATGCCGTTCTCATTTGATAACAGACATCCATCAGGGATCCCCAGGAAGTTCTGGAGACAGCGTGGCTCCGTGGCTAGGAGTCAGGACTCTGGGGCCTGCCTGCTTAGGCATGAACCTCAGCTTTGCCAATTGCCACCTGGAAATAATACCTCCTGGAATTGTTATGAAGATTAAATGAGTTAATATAATAGGAAATAGTGCCTGGTACATGGTTAGTGATTATATAAATGTTGGGTAGATAGCCAAAACCGGTTTGGCTCAGTGGTAGAGCGACCGTCTGCGGACTGAAAGGTCCCGGGTTCGATTCCGGTCAAGGGCATATACATTGGTTGCGGGCACATCCCCAGTAGGGGGTGTGCAAGAGGCAGCTGGTCGATATTTCTCTCTCATCGACGTTTCTAGCTCTCTATCTCTCTCCCTTCATCTCTGCAAAATATCAATAAAAATATATTTAAAAAAAAAATAAATGTTGGGTAGATAGAGCAAGAAAGTTGCGAGAGAAGTGACTTTTGTACATCTCTCTGAGCCTAAGAATAGAGCCCACGATTACACACGCTGCAGCAAAACACAAGCCAGAGGACGGAGTTGTTGGCAGCGGAACTTACTGCTGGGATATTATAGATGGGTTACTGTGTATTAAGGAGACTGGGTAAAGCCAAGAGGACAGATTGGTATCTGAAAGGCACTGATGGAATTTTCCTCTAGAATGCTGCTAGCAAAGAGCCCTACCATCACAGGGCGGGCTTCATGCCTCCTTGACACGGGGACATGGGAAGGACCAGGGGAGGTCTGAACAAAGGACTTGTGCCAGGAGATAAGAAGATCCATCTTTTATGCCCCTCAAAGGAGGAACTTGCAACATAGCCGCTCTGGGTCTCAGGACAGTGGAACACCCGGGGCCAGTGGGCAGGCCTGCAGCTGGGTGGAAGATGTGTCTATATTAAATGACTGACATTGGGTGGGGCAAGAGGCTGCCCTCTGATTGGCGAGTTAGACACAGTCCCGGGAAGGAGGCCAAAGTAGTGTTGGGCTGGCATCGGTCCCACGTGTGGGATCCATCTGTCTCTGGTCTCTCAAGTTAAACCCAAAGCAACATCCTCCACCTGCCCATTCTTCCCTGTGGCCTCCCATTTACTCCAGGAAGGCTTCTCTTTCCTGCCAAGCTCACGCTGGTGGACTAGAAAAGTTCGGTGCTTGAATACGGGGTAAATGTGTTATCTTGCCTTTTAAGGCATGTGTTCCTGGGTCACTGTTCAAACATCCACGTCCTCGGCGGAGTCACATGGCTTCGTCCCCAGAGGACACAGACTCTGTTCGCTTGGTTTGGCTGGAAGGCACATCACTCAGCACAATTACTTATGAAAAGGCATTTGATTATAAGCAGCCGTGTGGAAAGGAAATTTCTCCAGACCAGATCCTCATCTGTTGATGAGGTTGTATCCAGTTTTGTTTTTTCTTTTTCTCCAGCTCTTTTCAGATGCAGGTTGTAAAACAAAAACCCTCCATTAAGAGATAACTGATATTTGAGAAGATTTTCAGGGCCCATCCTGCCCACAAGTAGCCTGAATAGTTAAGAGCACAGGCTCTGAGGGGGCCGTGTGCCCCAGGGAGAGCTGTGTGCCCCAGGGGGCTGTGTGCCCCGGGTGAGCCGTGTGCCCCAGGGGGACCGTGTGTCCCAGGAGAACCGTGTGCTCCGGGGAAGCAGTGGGGGGGGGGGTGTGAACCAGAGGAGGATTGGATTCTATTCATGTTGTCCTGAGATAGTCACCATAAAACAAGCAGACTGCCAAATGAGGATCGGATTCTATTCGTGTGGTCCTGAGATAGTCATCATAAAACAAGCAGACTGTCAAATGACAGCGGGGAGGGGAAGGAGACCTGGGGGGAGATAAGAGAACAACCGAAGGACTGGTATGCATGAATATAGGTACAACCAACGAACACAGAACTCTGGGGAGGGAGGGCATGAATGGGAGGTGGGGGGGGGGCAATGGTAAACTATGTACACATATAATACCTTAATAAATTTTTTTTTAAATGGAAAAAAAAAAGAGCACAGGCTCTGGAGCCTGCATTTCATCTCCAATCCTTTGCTAGCTGTGCAACACTGGGCAAGTTACACAACTCCTCTGAAAAAACTTAACTCCATCAGCAGAATGGAGCTATTTAATAGAGATCTTTTGAGAATTAAGTAAAACATCACAGGTAAAGCATTTATCACATTGCTTAACATGTAGTTCATGCTCACATATCACCCTTAACAGGTGAATTCTAAAATTTGGAATTCATTTGCTGACTTGCATTATTTTTCCAAGGGGAAATTGACCAGCATGCCCACCCAAATTACTGGTATAAACTCTGAAAGGCAAAAATGCATTTAATGTAATTTTTAAATTTATTGATTTGAGAGAGAGAGAGAGAGAGAGAGAGAGAGAGAGAGAGAAAGAAAGAAAGAAAGACATCAATTTGTTGTTCCACCCATCCATGCATTCATTGGTTGATTCTTGTATATGCTCTGACCAGGGATTGAACTTGCAACCTTGGTGTGTTGGGATGATGCTCTACCAGCTGAGCTACCTGGCCATGGTGCATTTAATATAATTTAAAAAAATATTTTATTGATTTTTTACAGAGAGGAAGGAAGAGGGATAGAGAGTTAGAAATGTCAATGAGAGAGAAACATCGACCAGCCTCCTCTTGCACACCCCCCACCGGGGATGTGCCCACAACCAAGGTACATGCCCTTGACCGGAATCGAACCCGGGACCTTTCAGTCCGCAGGCTGACGCTTTATCCACTGAGCTAAATCGGTCTCGGCTAATATAATTTTAAATCACTATAGAGACATTAACATTTTTGCTGAGCCCTGGCTGGTGTGGCTCAGTTGGTTGGGCATCATCGCATTCACCCAAGGGTCACTGCTTTGATTCCAAGTTAGCGTACATGCCAGGGTTTCAGTCTCTATCCCTGGTAGGGAGCATGCAGGAGGCAGTAGATCAATGTTTCACTCTCTCCCTCTTCCTTCCTCCCTCTCTAAAAATCAGTTTAGAAATATTTTTCCTGAGTTATAAACCAATCAGTGATTTGCAAACATTTTTAGGCCATATCTGCAAAACAATAAATTCCATAGAATGGTAAATTTATAATTTCTGCTAATCTCTGCAAAGAAATCACTACAATTAAATATATTCTAAGAAAATAATTCAAAAGAAGAAATATACATATACTATATTCTATTTATAGCAACATTACACAATAGTTAAAAATGAAAAAAACATACAATTAAAGGGGAATAGCTAAATTAGTATGACACAAAATAATAGGATCTTTTGCAGTCACTGAAACTAATGACTATTAAAGATAAGGAAAAGTACTTACAAAATGAGTGAAACAAATAGAAATATAAAGCCATATATACAATTACAACTCTATAAAAACTAAGCATGTGTTCATCTATGTAACTTTTACCTTCTATACTTTGCAATCTTGAGGTTTTACAAGCATGCACATGTGTTAATTGGGTAATTAAAAACCAATGCATGTACATGAATATTAGATGAGAGTACAAAGAAAGGAAAAATGTGTTAGAGATTATTAATTAATTTTTAGTACAAGCACTAGCCATCCTGAACATCTGTGGTTGTTGGTGACACACTTATTTTGACTAAAACTCCCTCCTCTCCTCAATCAGCAGGCCAGTGCCTGCTCCACAATAGATGAAGTGTCACCTCTCTTGACCCTAACCTCTTGTTTGGCTTGTGTTCCCAGAGCATTCTGTGTCTACCTACCCCTATCATAGCACTTACCTCAGTTCATTGTAGTTATCTATTTACTGGTCAGTTCCCACCTGGGAGCCCTGGAGGGCAGGGAGCTGACCTTCCCTGGCACCTCACCTGTGCTCCCATCACGCTAAGTATTAACTTACTCAGTTTAAGATCTGTGTGACCGGATTTTCTAAATCTGTTTTCTGTATGTAAGGATCAACAGTGTAGAGGTGCAATTCTATGAATAACACCTGGGTGCCTTCTCCATAAATTGGATCTTACCCAAAATAGCACAGATAGAAAAAGATAGTAACACAGAAAAGGGGCTAGCTGGAAGACTCACCAGTTCTTTTTAATTTATTTTTCATTTCACTTAATTCATTCCTCCTGACCTGGAATTTCTTACATTTAATGGCTGGGGGCTGGGCTCTAGTGGTTCTTGAACTTGAAGGCAGCATACTTAAAAGTCATTGTAAAATACTGATGTACTGCCAAAAACAGTTTGGCTCAGTGGATAGAGCGTCGGCCTGCGGACTGAAGGGTCCCAGGTTCGATTCTGGTCGGGGTCATGTACCTTGGTTGCAGGCACATCCCCAGTGGGGGGTGTGCGGGAGGCGGCTGGTCAGTGATTCTCATCACCGTTTCTAGCTCTCTATCCCTCTCCTTTCCTCTCTGTAAAAAATCAATAAAATATATATTTTTTAAAAATACTGATGTACTAAGCTGATGATAAACATGTTCTCAGCTAAATCTGATACTACCTTTACTGGACTCTGACATGAGGGAGCAGTTGCAAATTCCAAAGACCTAAGAAAAAATACAAGAGAAAACCCATTTTGAGAAAATTCTACATACTACTGCTAAGCTTTGTCCTACAAATTGAGAATCACCACTATTAATTTGTCAGTGAAACCCATGTTCCCCAGGATCCCCAGCTTGAGTGAGAGCCAGAGTGTTAGCATACAATGCCTCCTGTCTAAAAGAGACCCCAGCAGCCGAAACCAGTTTGGCTCAGTGGTAGAGAGTCGGCCTGCGGTCTGAAAGGTCCCGGGTTCGATTCCGGTCAAGAGCATGTACCTTGGTCGTGGGCACATCCCGGTGGGGGGTGTGCAGGAGGCAGCTGGTTGATATTTCTCTCTCATTGACATTTCTAGCTCTCTATCTCTCTCCCTTTCTCTCTGTAAAAAATCAATTTTATATATATATATATATATATATATATATATATATATATATATAAAGAGACCCCTGCAGTAGTCCCATGCTATTCCTGCCAGGACTTTTGCAACTTCCAGGACCAATAAGAGCAATCTGTTAAAAAATTTTAAAAAGCCAAATAAGCCTCCAGAACGTTTACCACCACCTAAAGCACCACTCTACATAGATAAACACACCCGAAGCACAGCCACCTCCAAGGTTCCCTCATACTTGATGAGAACGCTGTGATTGACGGAGTCTGTCACTGGGCACCCCACAGGTTGTAGAAAGAAAGGAGGCAGTAGAACACCAGCATCCTCGGGTGATCCAGCATCCTAGACTGGGAGGCAGGAGCAAGAAAAGGCAGAAAAGCACCTCCAGAAAAGCATCTTCCAGCAATCTCCCATTACACAAGCCCGAGGGCATAGATATCTGCACATTTAAAGGAGTCAAAGTGCTTCGTGTTAATGGTTTCATGAAATACTTCAGGGCCCATGTGTCTGCAACAGCAAAGGAGACATGATCATACTGTTAACATAAAAAAACCATTGAAACCTGTTAAGAATGTTTGTGCCTGACTGGTTTGGCTCAGTGGATAAAGAGTCAGCCTGCGGACTGAGGGGTCCCAGGTTCGATTCTGGTCAAGGGCATGTACCTTGGTTGTGGGCACATCCCCAGTAGGGGGTGTGCAGGAGGCAGCTGATTGATGTTTCTAACTCTCCATCCTTCTCCCTTCCTCTCTGTAAAAAAATCAATAAAATATATTTTCAAAAAAAAAAAAAGAATTTTTGTGAATTTATTTGAGCCAAACTGTCGACAAATGCCGGGAAGCAAAACCTCAACAAATTGAGATAAGGCTCCAGAGAATGGTGGGTTACATTTGTACATTGCAATCAAAGGAGGGACATAGGTGGCTTACATGAAATTCACTGGTGATAGATTAAGGAGGTGGAGAGGGGTGGGAGGGGGATTGGACAAAAAGTAAAATGATGGACACATACTTAGGTGGGTGCAGGGACCATTAATGTGATAGGGAAGGAAGTTGTGGTATCTGTCCTGGCACCCAGGCACATTAGGTGTGCGCCAAGGGCTTCAGCAAAAGGGAAGTTACAAGTTACCCAGACTTCCAAGGGTATGTTATCATAGATGCAAAAAGACAGATAGGCTCAGTTAAGGTAAAGGTTGACCTTGTCAGTGAAGATACTGGTTTAGGATGTAACTGCCCATCATAACTGCGTTTAGTTCAGGTTTAATTTCAGACTGGCTTTTGTAGTTACTTTAGGTCTCTGCGTTTGCAAGACTGCCATGCAGGCCTTCCCTGAGCCTGTCAGGTCAGCATGTGGCCCCTTTTGTCCACAATGCACAGGAAAAGATGACTTCTCTCCTTAAATCTCCTTCAAGTACTGACTCGAAAGCCCTCAGAATGTGGGTACCACCCCCTCAAAAAGCCCCTCGGGGACGAGGACCTGATCAACGCTTTTATTGCAAACTCCCATGTTTTGGATTCGAATTTAAATTCTTCAGCATAGCTTTGGGAAGTAGCGTAGGCCCCT
This sequence comes from Vespertilio murinus, assembly GCA_963924515.1. Taxonomy (NCBI): domain Eukaryota; kingdom Metazoa; phylum Chordata; class Mammalia; order Chiroptera; family Vespertilionidae; genus Vespertilio; species Vespertilio murinus. The sequence goes on along the minus strand of OZ004718.1, from coordinate 27,372,486 downwards.
CTTACTTGTACCTCTACTTTTTAACCATCAAGATTTATTTTTAGTGTGTTTTGATTTCCTAGCAGAGGTATTTGTACCGTGGGTCACAGGGCACTAACACTATATAATTCCTAGCTGCGACGGGGGTCTTGGATTGCATTGGATGTAGCCACAGTGATGGGCTGAGCTTAAATTTCATTCTGCAGATAATGTGAAAATTATTCTAGACAGCCATCAAAGTCCCTCTCAGCTAATTAATACGGCTTGATGCAAACCGGGGGATCACCTCAGGCCTTGACTTATAATTTGGGGCTTGGGTCATTCATTCATTCAGGTCAAAGGGGAGGGAAAAAGCACAACAATTTAGTGAAATTCACTGAGATTCAAGTGATGAACAGACCTCCTCTTACTTCCTTCTGCACAACAAGGGAGGACACCCATGGACCACTCAGTACAGTACAGGGCAGAGGCCCTGGGCTTTCCTACCGTTTGGTCCCCGCCCTCTGATTTGGGGCAACGTCCGTTGGTGTCAGTGGCAGCACCATGCTGGATGGCCAGGCCCAGACCTGCAACGGCACACATGCCATCTTTCTTCACTAGATGTTCTTCGACTGTAAGTCTCGATGAGCAATTCCAGGCTCCCCTGGCAAGAGGGGATAAAAAACAGGGACCCTTTAAGAAAGGTAGTAAAAATGTTACAAGCACGAGTCTACAGCCAGACTGAATGTCAGGAAGGTCGTGCGAGTTCGAGTTCTGGCTTTGCCTCCCACTAGCCCAGTAACCCTGGAAGAGCGACCTAACCCAACTGAGAAGACTAACACCAGTCCTGACTGACTTCGTGGAAATGTTGTGAGGAGTTAATGAATGAATGTAGGTGAGTGATGAGCTCAGAAGGGCATGCGTATTAGTTAATATTGCTATGACTACTACTACTACTACTACAATTCACCTTCCCTGAAATAATTGCTCCAGTATCGACAGGCTGAGGAATTCAAAGAAAATCCGCTGCTTTGGCTAGGTTCTTAGAATGAAACAAAATTACCAACCAATTAATAAAGACTGCTGATACCTGACAGAGGTTAGGAACAGGACCAAACTTTTTTAAAAAAAATGTATTTTATTGATTTTTTTACAGAGAGGAAGAGAGAGGGATAGAGAGTTAGAAATATCGATGAGAGAGAGAGAGACATCAATCAGTTGCCTCTTGCACACCCCCCACGGGGGATGTGCCCACAACCAAGATGCATGCCCTTGACCGGAATTGAACCGGGGACCCTTCTGTCCTCAGGCCGAGGCTCTATCCCAGCTGTGGGCAAACTACGGCCCGCAGGCCAGATCTGGCCCATGGAGCCGAAAGAGCGGAGGGTTCTCTTGCTCTCCCCTCCGCTCCTTCACCAGTAGCCCAAGATGAGAGTGCCAGCATGGTCAGGTTGCTTTTGTTCCGGCCCTCCGGTCCAGTTTAAGAACCCATTGTGGCCCTCGAGTCAAAAAGTTTGCCCACCCCTGCTCTATCCACTGAGCCAAACCAGTTTCGGCTAGGAGGACCAAACTTCTAATGGCTGGTTTTCCGTCATGGCCAGCAGGTGCATCAGGGAACACACCTTGCCACCGTGACAAGATCCAGGATTTCCTAAAAAGCTCACATTACAGTCAACAAGCAGGGATGGTCAAGGTCTTTTGCCTCCAGAAAAACGTTCCTAGATTAGGGAAACCCAGCGTCTAATCCACCAAGCAGTCTTTAAATCAGATGCCCCCAACAATGAACGTGTGAAATTACTAAACTGACGCTCCTGTCACAGAGTCTGCGAATCGAATCGTCTTAGTTCCTCTGCACTGGGAGCTGGGCTCAGGCCCAGGTCTGGAGGGCGGGCAGTCCCAGCACAGCATGGGAAGATGGGGGACAATCTCCTCCAAAGTACAGACTGTTGCAGGGACCTGACCTCTCGACATGGCCATACATTTGATGTTTTCTCGGACCAAAAAACCCCAAAACAACAACAACAAAAAATGTAGCCCTTAAGTATCATCATCTTAGGAGAGAGATTGAGGATTATTTTTATTTTCCTTTTATTTTTTTTTTTTGGGGGGGGGGGTTGCAGGGGAGAGAAATGACAGAGCGGAGGGTTCCTGCCTCTTTAAGGCCTTGAGAAGTTAAAGCAGTCTCTTTCTCTCCCTAAATTATCGATCCTTGGAAGAAGCCCTGTCCCAGACCAGCCATTGTCCCAGGAGCCCAAAGAGCCTGCAGTTTTCCTGGTTGACACCCTGGTTAACTCTCCTCACAGCCTCCCCAAGGCTAGGAGGAACGGAAGATAGGCCTCAGGGGTGGGGACACTTCCCAAATGGGCCAGGGAGGAAGCCCTGGGCAGCAAGGAGGGAGACCCCTTTGTCCTTCCACCCTATTTTCATAAAATGCAAATTCTCAACAAGCTGTTCATTGTGTGGGGGGAGCCAAGGGCGGGGGTGGGGTGCGGTGGGGGAGGGGGTGGGAGGCGGGGAAGAGTAGGAAACCGAGCAAGACCCCCACCAGCCCCCTCTCCTAACCTGGGTCTTGTACCAAGCCCCCCACCCCCCTCCTTTCTGGGAACTCGGGTTTCCTTCAGGCCAGAGTCTGAAGAACCCGCAGAGGAGGGGAGACCCAGAGGGCAGGTGCGGCCGCATCCTTCCCACCCCACAGGCGCCCTGGGACCCCTCCAGGCCCAGGGGAGCCGCCGTGACCCCGCACCCCGCACCTCAGACACACGGCAGGGCGGCAGGCCCCAGCTTAGGCGTCCAGGCTCCCTCCGAGGTGAGGAGGGTGAGAGCGCTCGTGGACTGGGCACGCCCGCCGCCTCCCTCTCCACCGGGACCCTCCAGGGCTCGGGGCGAGCGGCGGGACCCGGCCTGGTCCCCCTTCCACCGCAGGAGCCCGGCGAGGGGTGCTAGGGGTCCCGAGAGGAAGGGTGCGGAGAGGGCCAGCCAGATGGAGGAGGAGGAAAATGGGGTGCTGGGGGGTCAGAGGGAGAGGAGCGAGACCGGGCGGCTGCGAGGCAGAGCGGCATGGAGGACCCCAAGATCAGGTTTCGGGGGGCCTGGGGCGGGCACTTCGGAGAGACTCGGCAGGTTCTGGACCTGGCGTGGGGGGTCGCTGGCTGGGGGGCATAGGGGAGGGCTGGGGGGACCCTGAGCAGAATGTTGGGGCTCAGCGGCGGGTGTTGAGGTTCAGGAGCGGGCGTTGGGGTTCAGGGGCTGGTGTTGGGGTTCAGGAGCGGGTGTTGGGGTTCAGCGGCGGGTGGTGGGGTTCTGCAGGGGTTGTCGGGTGCCAGAGGGGGTGCAGGGGTCAGCAGGCACTGGTGGGATGCTGCGGGCTTGAGGTCCGGAGGAAGGGACCCTGGGGGTGGGGCAGAGGCACCGGAGCGGGGTCCTCGGAGCGGACGGAGGCAGCACGCCCCTGCAGGCGGGGCAGGGCGCCCCCTGGACCGGGCGAGCGCGTGGTACCGCGTGGTAGTCCTCCGGCGCCGCGGACAGCTTGTCCCCAGGGGGCCCAGCGCCAGCGCCGGAGACCGGGGTTCGGGCCGGGCGACTTGGAGGCTGGAGCCCGGGCGGTGGCTGCCTCCTCCTCCCCCGGAGTCCGCGGAGGGTGACCGGTCCGCGCCGCGGCGGAGGCGGCAGGGGATGCCGGCGGGCGGGACAGGCGGGCAGCCGGCCGCTCCCTTTATGGGATCCCCTGGCGGACCGGGCTGGGGGGCAGAACGGTCTCCCGGCGGTCTCGCCCCCCGAGCCGCAGGCCCCGCCTCCGGGGGGGGGGGCGCTGCCCGGAGCCCCGCCCTCGGCGCCCTGAGCCCCGCCCACATCATCCGGAGCCCCGCCCACGGCGCCCCGAAGCCCCCGCCCACCGCCCCGGAGCCTCCGCCCACTGCGCCCGGAGCCCCGCCCACGGCGCCCGGAGCCCGCAGGGGCCTGAGCGCTCAATGGGGGAAAGCCTAGCCGCCGGGCAGAGGGGTGGGAAGCCGGGCGTCCCTGGGCGGGTCAGGAGCTCTGTGAAGGGGCTCGTGGGAGAGATTTGAACATTTGCGGGTGGCCCGCTGGCGTGGCTCAGAGGTTGAGCGTGGACCCAGGCAGGAGGCCACACACGGTTCGAGGCCGGAGGTTGTGGATTCGATCCCCAGTGCGGGGTGTGCAGAAGGCACACGTCCTGGACCTGCTGCTAGAGAGCGTGGTCTGACTTGAGTTAGTTGCTGCAACCGCTACTTTATATTTGGCGTGGCCATTGCCCATTTGTATATTTGGTCTCTTCCCTTCATTTCATTGGCCAGGGAATCCCCCCCAAAAGGTAACAGATTGGGGACCGCCAATATCAAGGTGAAGAGTAGGACAGGATGGAGGAGCCAGCCCTGTATTTCCAAACCCAAAGTCCTACTGAAGACGGATGGCTCTCCCATCTAATCCTCTAAGGCAGTGTTTCCCAAAGTGTGGTACGCGTACTCCCAGGGGTACGGGAAGAGTTTGGTGCGGGTACGCGTTGCACCAGAGTTTGGTGGGGATATGCACTGCCCCGTGCTTAGCTGCGCCTGATTCTACGTTCTCATGAGTCAAGTCAATTTCATCCTTCTCATTGATCCAAATAAATGTTATTTATAATATAACTTTTATTTACATTTTATTATGAATAATTTTATTTTTCATTTATTATTATTTTGTATATGTACCAAAAAAATATTTCGATTGTTATTAAAATACATCCATTTTTTATGAGGGGCACTCAGCATTACAAAAATTATAGAAGGGGTACACATATGTCAAAAGTTTGGGAAACACTGCTCTAATGCACGGGCCATGAATGTCCTAAAATCCACCCCTCCCCCCATGGTGCCCTCCACTTACTGGCTCACCTCTAAAAGAACTTTCTCCATACCCACCCTTCTTTAGTCCTCACTTTCTCCTTCTAAACTCCATCTCAAAACATGAGGTCTTGGCGGACGTTTGTAAAGAAGCAAAGAGGTTACGAGGTGAGTGTGCCTGCAGAGCCTTCCTGGGGGAGGTGAGAAGGGAGGGGGCATCCTGGGCAGGTGATTCTTGTCCTGTGCAGGGGGAAGGCCTCTTTAACTTGGTTGGCTAGCCGCTGAGTGAGAGGACAGCCACAGCCAGCAAAGTGAGGCATGAGCCCGGCATTTGATGCCTCCTCGGGGCCCCGCAGGAATCATAGGAATCATACCATTCACCTGGCCTCCCAGGTTGGCGATGGAACTGAAGATGGCATCGTAGCAAGTGGACCATCAACAGCCCTCTCAGGTTACTTACAAAACCCTGTTCCCATAGATTAAATCCCATAGAGTCAAAGCCCACGGATAAACCAGCCAGTGGCTAGGAACCCGGGAGAGAAGCCACCGAGAGCTGGGTCTGAACTGCCTTTGTTGGGTCTAAGAGAGGTTTCAGTGTCTTCCCGCTTGTCCTCGACATGGAATTCACGTCCCCGGTGCTGTACAAAGTGTGGGGGATATAACTGAAAACGAAATCCTTAGTTTAAGGGACTCCAGGGACCTGCAGCCAACAAGCTAAGTTCGCCTCGTTTGCTCCAGTGATCATGAGAGCATTTATGGTGTTTTATTGTGGTAAAAATCACACAAGGAATTCACTTGGAACAGCCGAATCCCATTTTTTTAAATGTTAATCAACCATAATGTCTAATGGAAAGAAGCCAGGCACAGCAACGTCAGAATATCTCAGGGAAACGATGTCAGCATCGTTAAGTGCATTCTCATAACGATCCAAACAGTTCTGTCATCCCAGCCCAGCTCAGCGAATATCAATCTAAAGTGCTGTGCCATTGAGAGACCGGGAAGTTAAATGGTTATTACCTCTGTAGTCTTGGATGTGGTAGAAAGTTGGAGAACTTCTTACCTATTAAATTAAGGATGAGTGAGCTTTCCTTGTTGACTTTTGATATTTGGGCCCTTCTTAAATGGAATGACAGAAGTGTGTTTGGAGATAAAGGGAACTTTCTAAAAGTAAAGAAGTTTGGTTTTAGTTAATTGTTCAATTATACCTTTTAAAAAAATATTTTATTGATATATACAGAGAGGAAGGGAGAGAGACAGAGAGCTAGAAACGTCGATGAGAGAGCAACATCGACCAGCCGCCTCTTGCACACCCCCTACCGGGGATGTGCCCGCAACCAATGTACATGCCCTTGACCGGAATCGAACCCGGGACCCTTCAGTCCCCAGACCGACGCTCTACCACTGAGCCAAACCGGTTTCGGCTCAATTATACCTTTGAATAAAGGTAACCATAGAGGCGAGAGCTGTGCTTATGTGTGTGCTGCCACGTGGGAAGCACTAACCAGGCAGGGCCATCGGTCTGAGGGAAGTTGCGCTAACGCAGTGAGAGATTACAACGGGGACTTTGCACATAAGGAAATTGCAGAGGCCAAGAATGTGTTGCAGAGTTGAAAAGCAGAAGCGAGAAAATAAGATTGCATGCTATTGGAACACGTGGTATGACTTTGCCTAGGCTTGCTTCAGGTATGAAACATCAGACACTTCATCATGTTTAAAGTACCGATTCCCTGCGACAGATTTTCGTATTCTTTACTGTGGTCATTAAGTGAGAGCAGCATTAACAGGTATTTCTGTTGACTTAGTTTACTCATCTATTTGGCAAGCATTTGAATCTCCCAGGCACCGTGCTAGATGCAGCTTTAAAAACATCAAGAAAACGTTTTATTCTCTTCCCTCTCAAATTTGAAAATCAAATTTTAATTTGGGAATATTTTGCTACATTGATGTGTACTACAGTCAAAATAAGTTTTTTTTTTGTTTTTTTGTTTTTTTTTTTTGGTTCCAGCTAAAAGATAAAGTGAAAGTTAACATTTTAGAGAGCTGAGTTCCCAGTTGTTGGAATTTAAAGTTTTCAATTATTTCCTGCAGGTTCCCCTTTCTGTACAGTGTTTTCAAACTTCCCAGTCTTTAAGCAGAAGAATATTTTTCTTGCTCATACCATGGATTTTTCTCCAAGAAGTGGATATTTTGCTTTGGGGAATGAAAATAATACCTACCTATACAGACCTACTGTATAGGTATGTATTATTTATGTGTAAAAGTCAGAAATATCTATAATCTTCCTTTGAAAGTGTGAAGAGAGCCGAAACCAGTTTGGCTCAGTGGATAGAACGTCGGTCTGCGGACTGAAAGGTCTCAGGTTCGATTCCGGTCAAGGGCATGTACCTTGGTTGCGGGCACATCCCCAGTAGGGGGGGGGTGCAAGAAGCAGCTGATTGATGATTCTCTTCCATCGTTTTTTTTTTTTTTAACTCTCTATCCCTCTCTCTTGCTCTCTGTAAGAAAGTGTGAAGAGATGCTAATAAATCTGTAATTTTTAATCCATTACAGTAAGTTATTAATGAACAAATAGTAGAGTGTAGAGCTTGACATCTCATCTCTATTATCTAACAAAATGAGCATTTTTTTCTGCCATAAAACCATAAAATGGCACCAGCAGAAAGCTTCCCCCCTGGGGATTTTTTACATTTTGTTTTTGAGTAAGCTGTATTTTGAGAATGCCAAGTCCAGGAAAAGTAGCCACTTTAATAACATTGCCATTGTCTTGTGCCTTATGTGGATTTGGCAGTTTGCTATTTACTCCTATAGATTAAAAATAAATAATAATAAAGCTTTCTTTTCCTGCAGCTGTAAGCTATACATAAGGACGTTGACCACAAAGACGTCCAACAGTTATGCTCTGCCCGGAGTCTTTTCTGCACGGAGTCTTTTCTGCACTCAGTATGCTTGGCTGTGGAACCGGCACAAGTGCCGTCTCATTGCACTGTCGACAGGAGGTTTCGGTGACTGGAGGCCTGCGGCTCCAATCGCAGCCCCACCGCCTTGCTCCCTCGCACGGGGAGAGGGTGCTGCACAGAAGCCCGTGTTTATGTTTATGTGCTTCGGGGAAGGTCTGTTTTCGAAATAAAATGAAATCTGGAGTGAAGAAAAGGAGGCATGTAAATCGATTTTGAGGCTATCGCTGTGAAAAGAGAATACGGCAGCAAACAGTAATATGGCTTCAAGTTCAACTTAACTTTGAAAGGAAAATGGGTTATACCAGGGAAATGGATGTGGCCCATCATTCTCATTTCAGATCATGTTGGGTAACTCTTTCAGTGTGGATGGCATAAAGGAATGCAGAGTCTTGTTGCACGTAGAAATTCTCTTCCAAAGCTTCGGTCTATTATGACAGAATTTTTCTTTTAAGTAAGCCCCAAAGGCCATTAGAGTTTTCACCAGAGCGTTACTCTCTAGGGAGAGTTTCTAACAAGGAGGTTGGACTGACAACATTTCTATGGGGTATGGCTGGTCAGGTATTTCTTAGACCCCAATTTGATACTTTGGGACAAGCTTAAGACTTTTATCTAAAATCTGAGGTATTAGCATTAGACTCCTCCAAAATGTCAGGTTGAGAAGTCTTAGCCTCGCTGCCAGATGAGAATGATTGTGATTATTCTCCACCCCCTTACCCCCCTTAAAATATTCCTAAGTGCCCTTCCGGGATCTGATTGACAATACTCTGGGTCATCACAAAGTTGTTTAGATGATTTGTCCTTTACTTTTTCTGGTTGCACTGGTCATTAGTTTTGCTGCCCAGAATTTAAGGCAGTTACTCGGACTTCTAAAGAGATCATTTGAAGTAAGAAAATCATTTAAGTTGTTTCTTCAGGGGACCCTTTCCTCCTCCCCACTTGGGAGTCTGTACTTGTTCGTCAATAAATCTCCACCTTTCCTATAAAAAAAAAATTTGCTTCTTCAGGTTTTAAGGTTACACCCATTGCTGTCAGTGGCAGAGGGACCACATTAGCTGATCTTTGTTTCTGTGCCCCTGTGTTGCTATATATTCATTTAGGGGAGTGGGATGGAAGGTAGACCAGGAAGAGCCTGGTTGGACTTGAATCTTCCTTGGGAATTTCTTTTTCCTTTCTTTTTAAAAAAATAAGTACTATATTTTTATTGATTTCACAGAAACACCAATGATGAGACTCATTGATCATCTGCCTTCTGCATGCCCCACACTGGGGATTGAGCCTAAAACGCAGGTATGTGCCTTGACTGGGAATCAAACCGTGATCTCGGTTCATAGGTTGATGCTCAACCACTGAGCCACACTGGCAGGGCGTCCTTGGGAATGTTTTATCCCAAATCACAACAATCTGGTTCTTTTCTTCTGAGGTCAGCTCGCTAATGTTGTAATTACTGAACATTTAATCTGCAAAGGAGAATAGACTGAACAGTGAGAGATAAGTATCTTCAGATAAAACGAAAGCTTCAAATCCTCTTATTTTATGCTGTGTTAGAGGACCAGTGCACGGATTTGTGCATTGGTGGGGTCCCTTAGCCTGGTCTGTGCAGGCCAGGCCGAGGGACCCCACCGATGCACAAATCCGTGCACCGGGCCTCTAGTATGCATATAAGGTCTTCTGTTAATCTCTTCCCTCCCTTCTCTCTGAGATTCATCAGTCTGTTCCATGTGTCCATGCCTGTGTGTTGAGCATCTGTTCCCTGGTGGTCAGTGCACGTCATAGCTACCAGTTGAATGGTTGCTTAGGCTTTTATACATATAGATGTTTCTTGAGAGATTATTAAGTGCTTGCCCTGTAGCTAGTTAATAGTGGATTGTCACAGACCTGGTTAATGTCTGGTCATGAGTTTTGCTGCCCAGAATTTAAGGCAGTAGGACATGCTGCTTTGCCCATGGCTTGCCCTTTGAAATGAGACACGGTGGTAGTTGAGACACGGCTGAGCGTTGCAGTGGGCCTATTAATTGCAATGGACTGATTTGATCTTTGAGATTCATACATGTTGAACAGAGACTGGAAGTGCATATAGATTTAAATAGAGGAAAGAATTTTTGAAAGTAGAATAATATTGAGCAAAACATAGCCAGGGGCAGGGAAGAGGGAAGCACTCCAGCTATCTTGTCACTGCAAATCACATGGTCAGTACATGTTGTTTCTTTGTTTTATACGTGTTTGTTGATGATCAGCAGTTATAAATCAGATGTGTGATTTCTTCTGTTCTTTTCTCAGATTCAGTTGAGTCACAAGAGAAGCCCATCCTGATAGATCTGAGAAACTTTCCAGAATGTGTGATAATGTACGAATAACAATTTTCTTGAGCCAGCTGTGCATATTAAACTTAATAGAAATGTATAATAAACACATGGCAACTTTCGTTTGAAAATAAATGTATGTGGGAGAGCAGGGCTGGGCCAGAAGAGGTCAAGGAGGGAAGAAAAGGGAACATATGTAATACTTCCAACAATAAAGATTTAAAAAAAATGTACCGTATTTGCCGGCGTATAAGACGATTTTTTGGCCCTGAAAAATACTGTATTTGCCGGCGTATAAGAGACTGGGCGTATAAGACGACCCCCTAACATTTCCACTCAAAATACAGAGTTTGTTATATACTCGCCGTATAAGACTACCCCCCACTTGGAGGCATATTTTTCAGGGCCAAAAAATCGTCTTATACGCCGGCAAATACGGTATGTGGTTCTTCCCACCTACACACAGACGCACTAACTTGGATGCGTTTCTTTTAAGTCCAAACCTGAGAAGTTGGAAACACCTGTCTGTAGCCAGAAGTCACACAGGCAGATGTTCTCACATTTTGCACTTAACCCTGATTACTAAGTCCTCCTTTCCCAGCATAGATCTCTCCATGTTTCAAGGTAACCGCTAACAGAGGCTCTGATCGGCTTGACACGAGAGCGGTGAGATCTCATAGAATGGATTTCGAACTTCCGAGTCGTCCTGGAAAAGTGATTATGGGGCTGAAAAGCCTTTTTTGGACATTGCACTTGAAGTGGTTGTGATTGTTCATAGGAGAGGAAGCACATGGAGACCTGTTACACTCCCCTTCCTGGAAATATTCAGTACCTAGGCTTACGTGTTCCCTTTGAGTTCCAAGGCTGACAACTGGTTCCATAATCCTTTAATTGTAATACAGCTTTGCTTTAGACCGGTCCCTACATTTCATAAGTAAAACTGACGCCCTACTATGCATTTGTGAAGTATTGGTTGTGAGGAATATCAAGTAGGTCTAAGAGCTTCCAACCCGCCTCCTTGCTAAAATGTGGAGAAGTCAGGGGAGAGGGAAACATTTTTCCGGGGACAAAACCCGGATCTACCCAGGGAAGTAATAAATCCCACGTAACTGTATCCAGACAGATAGGCCAAGGGTGGGTATCTTCAGTGTCTTCAGGCCTTTCAGTGTGCAGAGAAGCCCAATCGGTGAGGACTGTGTTAACATACCCCAGTATCTTTCTAAAAGGAAATTTTCTGTTGAGATAGGCTATTTCTGGACAGTTGTGGAGAGCCTTTCTCCTGTAGAGAAAGTTTTCAAATGTAGATACTAATGGTTTTCAAAGTAGATACTAATCCTTATAAGCCAGTCAGTGAAAGAGAAACACCACATCACCTCACTCATTTATGGATAATAAAGAACATTATAAACTGAAGAACCAAAATATAGACATAGAGACAGTAAAGCAACAAGCAGATTGTCAAATGACAGCGGGGAGGGTAGGGAGATCTGGGGGAGATAAGAGATCAATCGAAGGACTTGCATACATGCATATAAGTACAACCAATGGACACAAAACTCTGGGGAAGGAGGGCATGTATGGGAGGGGGGCAATGTAATATATGTGCACAGATAATAATTTAATAAAAATATTAAAAACAAAAAACAAACACAATACAAAAAACAAAGTTGATACTAATCCTAACCCTTTCAGATTCCCAACTCCTATTGGCTTGCCAGTGTTATTTCTCTCTTGAGTCACTAGAGGGCAGCATTGGCTTATGAAGTAACGGAAAGAAGGCTTTTTTGTAGATTCTTACCACCTTGTCTTTAGCATCAGCCAAACCATTTTGCTTCAGAAATGGACACCAAGCCTTATATGTGCTTATTATGCATATGGTTTTCAGAAGCTGAAAGACTTATAGGAAGTTATTCTAGAGAAAACGATGGAAGTGGAGTTTTTTAACTCTAACATCCTGGGTCATTTTTATAATCTCCTAGGGGCAGAGCCAAATTCAATCTGGAGAGATAAACATGCTGTTTGTTCTACAGACAGAGATGCTACAGATCCTGTGTCTTATCTTTTAGTGTTTTTTTCCCCCACTCTCTGGGGGAGTTGGGAATTTTAGTCCGGTTCTTATTGCTTTTCTTCCTTCCTTCCTTCCTTCCTTCCTTCCTTCCTTCCTTCCTTCCTTTCTTTCTTTCTTTAAATATATTTTATTGATTTTTCACAAGGAGGAAGAGAGAGGGATAGAGAGTTAGAAACATCGATGAGAGAGAAACATCGATCAGCTGCTTCTTGCACACCTCCTACCGGGGATGTGCCCGCAACCCAGGTACATGCCCTTGACTGGAATCAAAGCTGGGACCCTTCAGTCCGCAGGCCAACACTCTATCTACCGAGCCAGTTAGAGCCCTCCTTGCCTTTCTTTTTGTGCCTTTCAAACTCTGCACATCTAGCAAGCCTGAGATGCACCTCTGTGATAGGGTTGATATCCTTTGTCGCACTGTTTGCTTAGACTGTCTTTTCATGTAAGATTGGAAGTGGCTTTCCAAAACACAGTAAAAAGGGAAACTATCTGTGAACCAGGGCCTGGGGAAAATGGGGAATTAGAACCTAGACACATAGGCCATATACATGGTTGCTACAGTTGAGCTGTATATTCTCCCCACCACTCCCCAACCCCCATTTTAGGCCTCAGCAATACTCCAATATAGTATTTGGGAAAATGTAATTTTTAGAAAGTGAAAGTCCTCTGGTCCCTCCTTCTCCGTGGGATCTCTAGTAACAATTTGATGTATATCTTGTTAGTAGTTTTTTTCTCTCTCTTGTTGAGTCAATTATGTGTTCAGATGCAAGAAACGGAACCTGAAAAAGAGTGACTTAAATCATAAGGACATTTATTGCTTAAGAAGTCTAGAGGTAGCTATCTGGCTTCAGAATCCATTTGGTGGCTCAACAACGCACCACCTCTGGTCAGTGTGTCTGCGGTTACAGATGGTTACAGATGGCTGCTGCACCCCCAGTCCCACATCCTCACACACCACGAGAGCATTCCTCATGGAAGGAAGGGGATGGGGGGAAAAGCTTCTTTCCTGTCAGGGATTCTCTCTCTCTCTCTCTCTCAAAGAATATTGCATTTTCTTTTAATTGTTTTTATGGATTTCAGAGAGAGGAAGGGAGAAGGGGAGAGAGATAGAAATATCCATGAGAGAGACATGGATTGGCTGTCTCTTGCACGCCCCCTACTGGGGATCAAGCCCAAATCAGGGAATGTGCCCTGACGGGGAATCAAACCAGTGACCTTTCGGTTCATGGGTTGATGCTCAACCACTGAGCCATGCCTGTCAAGCATGGCTTTTTTTTTTCTGATCAAAGGAGAAAGTCTGTCCTAGGAGTCACCCTGCAGACTTTCCCTCATGTTTCTTTGGCAAAAAGAACCAATTTTCCATAAAACCAATTACTCTTCATCCCAGGGGCCTGCTGGCCCTGAGCCCATAGCTATCTGGCTGTTGTTCGAAAAAACTCTGGGCATTCTGTTTGCAAGGAGGAAGTGGGGGTGGGGAGTGGCTGTGGGGGAAAAACCAGCTGTGCTTACCACAGGTACATACATGCATTAAAAAAAAATTATCTTGGTCTTATTTTTTAACAGCAATGGGTTGAAACTGTATTATTCTCCAACTCAGTATTTTCACGTATCCAGCTGATAGGGGAGTAGATATAGATCTATCTCATTCTTAGTTACTATCGCATAGTATGTGGTGGGTTTCCTGTCTTTTACTATTATAGAGGACGTGGCCAATAACTTCCTTATACAGGTCTCTTTGTACACATGTGTATTTCTCCCCGGGGGGGAGGGGGATATCAGGAAGTAGAATTGCTGGATAAACACAATGAAAAATGTTATTAAAATACTTGATAAAAATTGCTCTTCCAAGAGACCATGCCAGCTAAGCAGTGACAAAATGTCACCACTAGAAACCACTGTTTATAACCGAATGAGTGAAAAATAATATCTATTACTTTCTAGTTGGTTGTACGCTGAGTTTTATTCCTCCCATTGAAAAAAAGGACAACCAAAGTTATATGATTCACATTTCCCATAAGAGGAGTGAATACTCGTTCCCCTGGGAAAGCAGCCTCCCATCACCCCCCACCTCCCAATCTTGACAGTATTTGTTGACATTTTCTTGCTAGTATTTTATTCATCTTTGTAACCGCCAGCATCCAGTTTAATGCTTGCTCCACATCATACGAGATATAAAATTTTATGAGCTTAAAAAAAAATCCCACTTGCCCCACCAGCACGAGTCAGTGGTTGAGCATTGACCTATGAGCCAGGAAGTCATGGTTTGATTCCTGGTCAGGGCACATGCCCGAGTTGGGGGGCTTGATCCCCAGGGTGGGGCATGCAGGAGGCAGCTGATGAATGATTCTCTCTCATCATCATCGATTCTATCTATCCCTCTCCTTTGTCTCTGAAATCAATAAAAATATATTTTAAAAGAACCGACTTGATAACAGAGAAAACAAAGGTTAACTATGGGATAACAACTAAGAGCACATTTTCCGAATCCCCCATTAAAATACACGGGTTGAGTAGATGTGTGAGGATGTGGGACTTCAGGTACATCATGCATGTAGAAATGACAGACTTCTGAGGTATTTTGATGGCTTATCCAGGTCAGAATATTTGGAATTGGGACTATTTTGGAGGTTAAATTGCAGAGAAGAGCCTGAGCGGGAACGCTGAGTGAGGCACAAGGAGAGATGAACTGTAGGCAGCCAGAGGCAAAACTCGAGTTAGTCGTTTTTAAAATAGATGACGAGTTGAAAATAAACCCTGAAACTTTGAGTCAGCTAGCAGCCAGCAAATGCATTTTCTCATTGACAGCTAATCGGTGGTAAAATTCTCTCATTGTTAAGTCCTGATTCTCCTTCAGGAAATCAGGCATGGTACAATGAAATCAAATTCCCAGAAATTCCAGTAAGATGAATTCTGTTCACTCTCAAAGTCTTGCTTGCTTACTCAAATGTAACACCTTCCTCCTAATGCCTTTATCTGGGTTTTCAAATCATCCACCCATCCATCCATCCATCCATCCACCCACCCACCCATCCATCCACCCACACAATGAATATCAATTGAGTGCCTGAGTATGCAGATACTATGTTTGCCCACCCCTGCATTAGATAGTTCAACAAGTGTGGCGTGGGAGAAGGGCAGAGTGCTTTGGGAACATGAAGCAGAGAAACTTGACCTGGCCCAGATGTCCTGGGAGGCTCCCCGAGGAAACCACCTTTCACTTGCATTTAGAAGAGTAAATAGGAGTTAGCCAGGAGTATCCCATCCCAGTCTGTCCTACCACCTCGCCCGTTTCTCCCTGAGGTATGCCCTCCGCATGCTTCTGAAGTTAACAATCCTGTTATGCATATGCCTTGTGCCAATGCCCTGGGCATCTATCTGGGTGCTTCTCTTTGTTTGGAACCCTGGGTCCTCTCTGAAGCTCCTGGTCAGGGCACATGCCCAGTGGACCTCGCTCTTCTGCTCTTCTCGTGATGCCTCTGTCCCATCCATTCCCTCCCCTCTCTCAGCTTGGAGAGAGAGAATGACACAGTGACACTTCCTTCTTTGGAAGTCCTCTAACACGACTTTGAAAGAGCCTGGAGAAATCATTTTACCTCATTTCCAAGATTTGGGTCCATTTTCTTACCATAATATTTCTAAGGCACTTCGGCACTGGGTCCAGCACAGACTAAAGTCTTCACCTATGTCATGCTATTACTATTATTATTTTTAAAAGGCTCTGACAGTACGTTGCACATAGTAGGCACTTCACAAGTGCTGGGTCCCTTCCAGGGCCCCGGCCGGGGCTGGGCAGAGGAGGGAGAGCCATAGGAATTACAGTTGGTAGGAAATGTGGAGGCCATCCGGTCCCGGCAGGGGGGTGATTTGTCGGAGGTCACACAGCTTGTCAGTGTCAGAGCTAGGCTTGAAACCCAGGCCTTGATGCTTGGACCCAAAAGTCCTGACTTGCACGTTAACACGCTTTCTACGCCGGGACTGCATGCTCTCCGCTGGCTGTGGGGACCCTCACCGTCTCTTATCTCCAGGAGGGTGATGAAGGCCGTGAGGCTGTGCTCTCAGCCCCTCTTCTTTCTGCAAAAAAGCGGACTGTTTCCCACAACCTCGGCAACTCCCAGGAACTCTTTCCTCTCCAATCGGCATCTCCGACTGTCTCTCAGAGAGGGGCTGGGAAGAGCATGCAATGCCGCCTCCTGCTAGTTCCCCGGCTGTCATATCTTGAAGGTTTGGAAAGGATCTATCTTCCTGAATCTCTCTACCTCTTTCAGTCTTTGCTCGGAGGTGCCGGTGAAGCACCCCTTCTGCGTTGCGTGTGGAGACCTTGCCGCGTGGGTGCCAGCTGGTGCCTACCGCGCCTCTTCCGTTGGGGAGTCTTAAGGACACGGGGTCCTTTCAGCGACACGCTCCGGGAGGCAGCCCAGAATCCTTGTTCGGAGCACAGAACCCAGAGTCAATCTACTTGCTTTTATTTTTATTTTTATTTAAAATATATTTTATTGATTTTTTTACAGAGAGGAAGGGAGAGGGATAGAGAGTTAGAAACATCGATGAGGGAGAAACATAGGTCAGCTGCCTCCTGCACACTCCCTGCTGGTATGTGCCCGCAACCAAGGTCCATGCCCTCGGCCGGAATCGAACCTGGGGCCCTCCAGTCTGCAGGCCGACGCTCTATCCACTGAGCCACACTGGTTAGGGCTCAATCTACTTGCTTTTATTTATTTATTTATTTTTAAAAATGTATTTTATTGATTTCTTACAGAGGGGAAGAGAGAGGGATAGAGAGTTAGAAATATCGATGAGAGAATCATCCATCAGCTGCCTCTTGCACACCTCCTCCTGGGGATGTGCCCGCAACCAAGGTACGTGCCCTCGACCGGAATCGAACCTGGGGCCCTTCAGTCCCCAGGCCGACGCTCTATCCACTGAGCCACACTGGTTAGGGCTCAATCTGCTTGCTTTTAAACACTGGCCTTAACTTGGACAAATTCTGCTCTCTACGTCTCAGCTTCTTCCCCGGTAAAAAAGGGACAACAGAGGCCACTGCAAAGGGCCGACGGAGAATTAAGAGGCACGACAGCATACAAAGCGTGTGGCCCGTTGCCGACACATGGCAAGCATTCGATAAATGCCAGCTGTTATTATTTTCTCATCCGATCCTGCAGCAGCCTCCGGAGGTAGGCAGGGCAGGTGTTATTAACCCTTTTAAGCCCCTGGGAAGGCCGAGTTCAGAAATGTTAAATGACTTGATCCGAGGTCACAACTCCGGGAAATGGCAGTCAGAACCCCAGGTGTCCTGACTCTGAGTCCAGGGCTCCTTCCCCTCTCGGAGTGCCCTCTGGAACGAGTGGTATTTCCCTTGGGAGTCTATCCGCCCGGGTGAGATTGACTTTCATGTCTGTAAATTCTCTCCTTCCTGCCGCTCCTCCCTCCTCCTGCCAGAATTCTGCCTGGCGCTTGCCTCCCGAAACCCATGGGCCAGACCTCTCCCTGCCGCTCAGAGGCCGCGGGGATGCGGGTCTGTCTCAGGGGGGGATCGGGAAGCCGAAAGGTTCATCCATGCAGTGGGTGCCCCGAGCCTTCAGCTGGGGGTTCATTTACTTGTCCATTGAGTGGAATTACTTTGAAATCCCCTCTCATTTGAAATAAGATGTATCCTAAGTTTATACATTTGAAAAGGCAGAATCCTTTAATTCTTATAACAGGCACTGTAATATACATATAGCACTGGACTCAGAGTCAGGTCTCCTGTGGTTCTGACTGCCTTTTACTGGATTTGTGACTATATATATGTGTGTTAGAGGGCAGATGCCCGAAATTCATGCAAGAGTAGGCCTTCCTTCCCCTGGCTGCTGGCACCGACTTCCTCTGGCACCTGGGACCCGGGCTTCCCTTGTAGCTCTGGCTTCGTCCGGAAGGTCACCTGGAAGACATCTGGTCTAATTAGCATATTCCATTCTTATTATTGTAGATATGATATCACCGACAAGATACTAATGAGCTTTTACACTATCGCATTTTCTAAAAAGGATAACTTTTTATGCAAGAAATTATCTCAGGTATGACTATAGGTAAAGTCTTAGCTATGACTATAGGAGGTGGCTTTTCTTTTTCTTTTTTAAATACATTTTATTTAACTTCTCAGAGAGGAAGAGAGAGGGACAGAGAGCCAGAAACATCTATGAGAGAGAACCATCAATCAGCTGCCTCCTGCACACCTCCCACTGGGGATGTGCCCAAAACCAAGGTACATGCCCCCGACCGGAGTTGAACCCGGGACCCCTCAATCCGCAGATCGACGCTCCATCCACTGAGCCAAACTGGCCTCTGCAGGAGGTGGCTTTTCTTTTCATGGGATTGCAGAATGGTAAAATTCTAATTCTACCATTATTTTCCTACTTATTAGTTGGAATACTTTTTTTTAAAACATATATTTTATTGATTTTTTATAGAGAGGAAGGGAAAGGGATAGAAAGTTAGAAACATCAATGAGAGAAAAACATCAATCAGCTGCCTCATGCACACTCCCTACCTGGGATGTGCCCGAAACCAAGATACATGCCCTTGACTGGAATCGAACCTGGGACCCTTGAGTCCGCAGGCTGATGTTCTATCCACTGAGCAAAACCGGCTAGGTCTAGTTGGAATACTTTTATGAAGAGATACTCTCATTCATCATTTGACTACCCAGTGGCACAGTCTTATAGGAGAGGCAGGATAAATGCTGGCTTATTTCCCTTTTCCTACCAGTTTCCAAGATGACAAGTTAGTATTCTATCCTCTGAGGGTGACCGATCTT